>JAQPPZ010016881.1:7500000-10000000 GCA_028583015.1 Wollemia nobilis | reverse complement strand
TAAGATAAAATGAACCCACACACACTACATATCATATTAAAATTCAATGAGTTAGAATTCACACCCAACCGTTGATCAAGACCAATGACGGTGGTCTTCATCACCACCTTATTGGCTTGTTTATGATATTTTGTACCCTATTTTTGCCAAGGCCAATCCAAGAACCATCATAGATGAGGAATATAGTAGGTATATCTCTTCAAGGAGGTATATTGTTGATCAAGGTGAACTGGGTGAGGACTGGTAGGACCTGGGCTCCCTCACTAAATTTGGACTTCATAATCAAATCTTGATGGATTTCACAACCTAGACTTTATCACCAGGTCTGTGTATGAGAGTATACAGGTGAAATCTCTTAAACTAAGAATTTCATCAATAAAAGCAAAAATGTGAACAAGAAAGCAAAAACAATAAATCAAAACACATAATACAATTTATGATTCACAAAGAAATATTTAAACGAGATAATCATTTGTATAATTTATTTATTTCCTTATTGTTTGCTTAATTGACACACATAATGGTCACAACCTGTAGCCATGCTCAGTCACAAGTTTATGTCATAGATAATTTACAAGGAGGCCCAGAGCACCTTCGCTATAGTCTAACAGACTTACTCTTGCCTGGACGGTGTTCTAACATTTGTCATGATGATAGATCTACCCATGGGGTATCTGACCATTGAGGTACCCCTACCAGGAGGACACTTATGGGACCTCCACGTGATTAAGAGTATGATCTTCTTAGACCACATTTGTTACATCCTACTTCAAGACATGACCTGCCCACTTAGGGGTCAAGTAGGGGAGTAGCAATAATTCGTGTCCCCAATCGATCTGCACACCAATCCCAATAGGGGTAAGATATATGCCTTTGCCTAGATTGGATGAGGGGATACTCCTCTCGATCATCCTTAGCAGAGTTGAAAGCTTAATCTTCTAGACAAATATTGTAATGACCCAAAAACAAGCAACATAAACACACATAAAAGAAAAGATGTTTTTTTTAAAACTAAGGAGAGAGATTCCTGAATCAATCATAAACCCCTGACCAATATAATATTTACCTAATGTTTAAATTCCTTAAGTTTTCCTGGAAGCTACATCTCACAAGATACCCTATGTTAGGATTCTACTCCTAACCACCATACTAATCACATTATTAGTTAATTATTTAATCACTCTCTCTTTCACAAAGGTTGTGCCCTTTGATCACACCTTCACACTCGTAGAAATAGGCATTTCAGTTGGTATAGTTGAGGCATTGAAGAATAAAATTATTAATTAATTGTTGTGTTCCCCATACAATACAACAACGATTCCTTAATAAAAGTGATTCCTTTTTATTATTATAGCATTATAATCAATCTTTCTCTATTGGGTTCACTACATCTGGTATCAGAGCCAAGTTCGAAAGAATTTTTTTTCCTTTTTCTCGTTCTCCGAATACAAGCCTGGGGACGCTGCCAAACGATTACAACCAATTCAAAATTAGCGAAACACATCCAAGGAGCAACCAGCCAGAGCGACTTCCAAATAAGGCTCTTCATATCCGACGCAGTGCTCACCACCGATAGCGAGGCGAGGACGTATAGAAGCCAGCAGGTTATAAAATCTCCAAAACCTAACCGCAATGGCCGAAGGATGACTTTTATGCAATTTTTTTACGATAATTTTTCAAGAAATTTTTTGACGACTTTCAACACTTTTTGCGACACCTTTTCGCCAAATGACTATGCAAATGGTCGATGGAAGAATATCTCACGATCCTAACCTAATTTTGCTACTTAATATTGTCCACCTACGTCAAATCACATCAATAAGTGTATATAAAATTCAGTTCTAGGATATCGCCAATCGCATCACAGGGTTGGACGAATCAGTCCTCATAAGTGGGTTCATCAATGGATTGAAAGAAGAAATTAGAGTGAAGATCATGATGTACACTCCTCGCACCCTATAGGAAGCCATTGGATTAGCCTTGTTAGCCGATGATACATTCAATGTTCAACGTCAACATGGGGAGCAACCTATTGATACATCGACATTCATGCACACTATTCCAAAACACAAACCCTTGCCAGTTAAGTAACTTAGCCTACAAGAAATGGAGGAGCGACGAGCGAATGACCTCTGCTATACTTGTGATGAGAAATTTGGGCCCCTTCATTGTTGTGCTACATAAACATTGTATTTATTGAATATAGTTGATCCCTGTCACTCCATAGAGGACGAAGGTGAGGAAGATGTGCACGACATGACCAAAGCACCTGATCATAACAATGAAGGAAATGAGGTCGATGTGCAAGAAGTGCTCGATGCACCACGAAAAGATGAGGTAGACATCCATGCAGTAAACAATGAAGGCAAGACATACACTCTCAAATAACTACACACAAGTTCATCGCCAATAGTGAGTTCTCGTCGTATAGGCAGCCTGATTTAGAAAGGAGGCAAAAGAGTGAGTGCACCTTTATTTTCCCTTCATTATACATAGGAAGAATCGGCTAAAGCGGAAGCCTACCATCATCACAATTCTCCTAAGGAAGATTCTACTATTCTTTCTAGCAACCCCCCGCTAATGCTTCGACCTTCAATATATCCTTGCCTTCAAAAAAGTGACATTAAAATAGTACAAGAACTTAATTCAACTGGGAAAATAAGCAACGAAGCTCCTTACTTTGAGCTTTGAGGACAAAGCTCTTTTTAAGGAAGGTGGCATGTTAGGATTCTACTCCTAACCACCATACTAATCACATTATTAGTTAATTATTTAATCACTCTCTCTTTCACAAAGGTTGTGCCCTTTGATCACACCTTCACACTCGTAGAAATAGGCATTTCATTTGGTATAGTTGAGGCATCGAAGAATATAATTATTAATTAATTGTTGGGTTCCCCATACAATACAACAATGATTCCTTAATAAAAGTGATTCCTTTTTATTATTCTAGCATTATAATCAATCTTTCTCTATTGGGTTCACTACACCCTAACACAAGTTCCATCTGTGTAGGAGTAACGTGTGTTATCGTAAATAAGCCTATCTATCTCAACAATTTTGATGATCTAGACTTATCACCTTTAGATCAATCAAAGGTATACATGCATCATGATACCATACACAAACCATTATGTGTAGGTACGCTACGAGTATTGTGAATTAAGTTATCCATATCATCTACACGACGAGCTATCTTAACTCAGATGTAGTCTCTCTATAACTTAGACATTAATATCCCTAAAGGAGTCTCAATTCCCTTAGGACACCTATGATCACCCTAAGGGGTCTTTAATTCCCTTAGGTCACCTATGAGTTCACCCTAGAACTCTATACTTTGATTTTATTATTTAGCAAGCAAACAAGTATACATTTAGATACTAAATCAAGTAAAATATAATTATTAAACATACAGAGAATACAAGGAAGAAGTAACACTAAAAGAGAATATCATCAATGGAAAGAAAATCAATTATTATATATAACCATGCGTGGAAATAAAGTAAAAGTACATTCTCTGAACCATTAAATAGTTTATTACATAAAATCATATATGAGAAATCCTCCATACTTTAAAGAATATTACATCATTTGCATTCGGGGATATCTCCCCACAACTATAATCTATTTGAGCATAAGTAAATCAACATAAATTGTTGGCAATTTTGGGCACTTTGGGTACATTGCCTTTGCTCAAATGTATAAGTTGTCATTGATGTCAAAAGGCATTTTTGTTGATATCAAAAGAGTGTGATGTCAAGAATATCTTGAGAAGCTTCTTTATGTTAAAGGGTTTTTATTAAAACCATGGTGACAAGGCTAAAGGTTTTTCTTAAAACCATTTGGACTCATTAAGGGTTTTTATTAAAACCAAGCTTAACTTAATGCAAAGGTCCATGTTTATTATTAATAATTAAATTAACTCAAACCTTTGTCAAAGGTCCAAGTTTAATTTATTATTAATAAAATAATAATAATTATTTTAATTATTATTAAAGGGTCTTTCAACCCTTAAGCGACGAAAGAAAAAAGAATTCTTTCGTCGATATGTTGCCATCGTTGGAGGAGCGCCGACGTCAAACAGTTAAGGAAGAATGGCTATATAAGTGGGGATGATTTTCTAAAGTGAGCACCTCCGATTATTATTGATATCTACGATTTGTGGTTACTTTGTATTTTTTGATTTGCGCTTGGCATCTACGATTTGCACTTGCTCTATTTCGTTCGATTTGCGCTTGCGTCCGATTTGCACTTGCTCTGTTTCGTTCGATTTGCGCTTGGCGTCTGCGATTTGCATTTGCTCCTTACCTTTCGAACAGCGCTTGGTGTCTTCGAGTTGAGCTTGCTCTGTGTCTTCGAATCTCCGATTGACGTCTTTGAAACCGTGCTTGGCATACTCGGATTTGAGCTTGGGCTGCATCCTTACTTTTTGTGTGACGACAGTGGATTGGCAATTGCTCCTGAACTGCGTTTTTTAGACTGTGCTGTGAGATGACTAATGCAAGCATTCAGTGACTTACGTCTTGGACAACGCTCACCGGCTTGCATGTGGTTTGTGGAAGACGTTTACGTTTTCCAGATTCTTGGCGTCAAAGGAAGATAAAAGAGAGGGCAGCGCTGTAGTATTTCGTTGGGCACTTGTGACCCAACGACGGTGGCGTTTAAGCGAAAGCGCTAGAAGGCAGAGGTGCCGAGTTCGATTCTCTTCGTTGGATTTTTCTTTTGGTCACGGTGTGCAAAGGATAGTGGCTATGAATGCGCGGGAGGTATAAGGTTAAGGTATCATATTTGTTTTGACATTGTTTTATTGATGTTTAATGTTTATGTGGAGTAATAAGGTGTAAAGAGGTTTTACTTTGTATATATATTGTACTTTGGTGGTTTTTACTAAGTTGGAGAAATAAGGTGTTATTTTGGATCTTTATTATTGTGTATTATTGTATAGTTGCTAACTCTAATTAGTGGCAAATTGAGAGTTAGTGTTGTGACAGATTTTGAGTTCTCCTTCTTCATCAAAGTAAAGGTATGGGCAACATCTTCCATGTATGTTGTTTATGGTATATTTTCTGAAATTGAGTTTGGAGTGAAAAGGTTGTCTACTAGGTATTCTTTGGTGTGAATCTTATTTTCTGGATATTGAAGATTGTTTATGCATTAAAGTTATTGTTGAATTTTTGGGTGAATGCATAATTCTGGTTGAGGAAGAGGAAGCATTTTTGCAATAGGGTTTATGTTAGTAAGTCTTGCTACTTGCTTTGAGATGATGAAACCCTAGTTGTTGGTGAAAAGAATATAAGTATCATTGTTATATGAGATATTGCATGGTTGGCAATTGTTGGGTTGTGTTTCATATTCTTGAGAAAAGCATACTACATCTATCTTATTCTTTTGAGTTTGAGATTGAGTTGAGATTGAGATTGGGAGTTAAGTATAGAACATATTGGGTCTCTAACAATTCTCTTTATGTTTCTATGAGATTTGAGATTGAGATTGGGAGTTAAGTATAGAACATATTGAGTCTCTAACAATTCTCTTTATGCTTCTATGAGGTTTATGAATCACATTGGGTCTCTAACAATTCTCTTTGTGGGTTCATGCTAAGCAAGTTTTTCTTGGTGAGCTTGCTGAGGTTTTGGACAGGTTTCGGTGGGGACTTGTGAGCAGGTTTTGGACAGGTTCCAGTGGGGACTTGTGAGCAGATTTGGACAGGTCCTAGCAGAGGACTTGTGAGCCGAGTTTTTGAGAGTTCTATCGGAGAACTTGAGGACAGAGGTGCTTTGGTTCTTTGAGAAGAACCCGAGGACAGATTTGGCAAGTCTTTGAGAAGGCTTGTGTGCAGAGGATTGATTTGTTCAAAGAGTTGGACAGATCCGACAGACAGAGGAAGACTTGTACTAGACCGACTGACTATGTTTGGTACAGGTAGCTGAGCTGCTGTGGACGTGATCATAGAAGGCAGAGGTCTCTTAGGCTAAGCATTGAGGACAGGAGGTCTTCGGTGGAAAGGAGTTCCACGTGCTGGCAAGAGGTAGAGGCAGTTGATCTTCCGAGGGATCATTTCCAGAGCAGAGGGGAAGGTATCTCCTTTGAGCAGAGGCTCATAAATTTAGATTGGGGGAAGGTGTCTCCTTTGAGCCGAGGCTCATAAACATTGTAATTGGGAAGGTTTCCCAAAGAACTTTGAGATAACTTTTAGAGAAAAGTTTTGTGGATGTAGCCCAGGCATTCTGGGTGAACCACGTTAAAATTGGTGTCACTTTGTGGATGATATTGTGCATTGTTTTGATATTGCTTTGGGTATATTGCTTTACTATTTTGAAGTATAAAGGAATAAGTAAAAAGAGGTCTTATACTGTTCACCCCCCTCTCAGTATAAGCTTGTGTTCTTCAATTGGTATCAGAGCGGGTGCCTTCGAAAAGTTTAACAACTTGAAGGAAAAGCTAGTAAAGAACACAATGGATCATTCAAGTGGCAATGCAAACACCTATTCTTGATGGGTCGGATTTTGGTCTTTGGAGTGCAAGGATGAAGGTTCATCTAATGGCACTTGGGAATGAGGTTTGGGAAGTAATTGAAGATGAGTACACTATTCCTGAACATGGTCCTAATACTAAAGAAGAAAGACTCCTACATCACAAGCAATTCAAAAGCAATGAATGCAATCCCGAAAGGCTTACAGAAAGTAGATCTCACCAAAGTGATTCACTGCAAGACAACTAGTGAAATGTGGAATCAGTTGAAGGTGGTTCATACAGGTGATACAAATGTCAGAAAGGCAAAGTTGAGACACTTCAAAGGTATGTTTGAACAACTCAAGATGAATGATGATGAAAATATTAGTGACTACATGCTTCGTATGGATGAGGTTGTTAACTCCATGAAAGACCTAGGTCTTGAGCTTGCTGAAAATGATGTTTGTGATAAGATTTTAAGATCTCTTCCTAATAGATTTAGTGAAAATATTTCTGCTATTGAGGAAGCTAAAGATTTGGATAAGTTGAAAAAGGATGAGCTCCATAGTATACTTGCAGCATTTGAGTTGAGAACTCAAGTGAAGGTTGATGTCAAGAAGGAGGCAACTTTCAAGGCTACCAAGAAATCCAAAGGTAAACAACCTCAAGAGAGTGATGAGTCTTCTAGTGATGAAGAGGCATATTACAACAAGAAAGGCAAGTTCTCTAGAAAGCACAAAAATATGAAAAACGTAAGATGTTTCAATTGTGGAAAGTTTGGTCATTATGCTACCGATCGTATCGTTGCCAAGGATGAAAGTGATGATGATAAACAGGACCGTAAGAGCAAGGATTCTGAAAAGCACAAGCATCATAGGAAAAACAAAGATGAGCACAACAATCAAGGAAAGAGGTATTCTCACAAACACAAGAAGAGTTTCTACCTAGACAAAGCAAGTAAGTGTTCTAGTAGTGATAGTGAAAGTTCTTCAAGTGATAATGAAAATGAGATGTTGTTCATATCCGAAAAAGAGGAAGAACCAAAACATAGATTCATTATCATGAAATGTCTTAGGTGTGGAAATTTTGGTCACCTTGAGGATGATTGCACAAATAATGATTTGATTTCTAGTATGTATGAGGATGCTTCAGAAAACTATAAGGAAGATGCATGTATGGTTTTTGAAAAGGGTAGCACCTCTAGTGATAAGAAATCTGAAAAAGGCTTTGATGATTCTAATAGCAAACATATAGAGGAAGGTGAAGTAGATCTTAAAGGTGAACTTATTAGTGCTCTTAGTGCTTTGAAAAAGGAAAGAAAGAAGAATGCTAGACTCAAGGATAAGTTGGATGAATGTTGTATGGAGAGAGATGATCTTATAGAAAGTCTTGACTTCTCTATAGCTAAGACACAAGAACTCAAGGATGAGTTAGAGTCTAAGGTTCTTGAGTATAGTGAGTTAGAACAGAAAATGGCTTCTTTGAAAGAGGAAACTAAAGGGTACAAGGATAAGCTTCACAGGTTTCAAGATAGCTCCAAAAAGGTTAAGTCTCTCATCAAAGGTCAAAGAAAGACAACAGATAAAACAGGCCTTGGTTTTGTTAAGCATCACAAGGAACAAGTTGGAGAGTCTAGTAAAAGACTCCAAAAGGAAGAGAGTTCTGATGAGGAAAGTATTTCAGATCATGAGTCCTTGAATGATAGATGCACATAAATAGAAACCATAATTCAGAATGAGAAGAAGAAGTTTTCAGAACCTAAGAGGTCAAATAAAGGAAAGTTTCAAGGCAGATGTTTTGCTTGTCACAGGTTTGGTCACATAGCTTCACATTGCATGGCTCAAGTGAAAAAGGTAAATGACAGTTTTAGAGGTGGTAATTTCTTTCAAGGGTATTGCTACTCTTGTCAATAGTTTGGGCACAAGGCGATTTATTGCAAGGCAAATATCAAGAACAGGTTTGATCATAATAGGTTTGGTCAGAACAGGTTTGATCAGAACAGGTTTGGTCAGAACAGGTTTGGTCAGAACAGGTTTGGTCAGAACAAGTTTGGTCAAAACTAGTGGATTCAAAGAACAGGTATGCCTAAAAGAAATAACATTGTTACTTGTTATAAGTGCAACAATGAAGGTCACACAGTCAGACAGTGTAGAGCTGAAATTCCAGAATACAGGAACAGGAACAGTGGCATGATCAGGTCCAAGGATCAAGGCATGGATAAAAATAGGGATGAGAACAAGAACAAGAACAGTGACAGGAACAGGGATATGGACAAAGAATTCAAGAGAAGGCCCGGCAAGGAAGTTATAGACGCTGATGATGATCAGTGCCTAATGGGAGTTTTACTCCCACCCCAAAATTAATCACCTCATCAGGAGGTGGGGGAGGGACTAAGCTAAGAGGCTAATTCTTAGTCCCGAGCCCCAAAGGTGGCCCTTTGCCATTGATGACAAAGGGGGAGAGATATGAGTAAGGGGGAGAGCTTCAAAGTGAAGAGGAAAGCTTCAAGTCGGGGGGAGCAAAACTTCAAAGGAAGATTCTCAGTTGTTAGCACAGTTGGTTTCAGTTGGTTTCAGTTTTGGCTCTTGAGAAGTGTTTTCAGTAAAGGTTTGCCATCAATGACAAAGGGGGAGATTGTTGGCAATTTTGGGCACTTTGGGTACATTGCCTTTGCTCAAATGTATAAGTTGTCATTGATGTCAAAAGGCATTTTTGTTGATATCAAAAGAGTGTGATGTCAAGAATATCTTGAGAAGCTTCTTTATGTTAAAGGGTTTTTATTAAAACCATGGTGACAAGGCTAAAGGTTTTTCTTAAAACCATTTGGACTCATTAAGGGTTTTTATTAAAACCAAGCTTAACTTAATGCAAAGGTCCATGTTTATTATTAATAATTAAATTAACTCAAACCTTTGTCAAAGGTCCAAGTTTAATTTATTATTAATAAAATAATAATAATTATTTTAATTATTATTAAAGGGTCTTTCAACCCTTAAGCGACGGAAGAAAAAAGAATTCTTTCGCCGATATGTTGCCATCGTTGGAGGAGCGCCGACGTCAAACACTTAAGGAAGAATGGCTATATAAGTGGGGATGATTTTCTAAAGTGAGCACCTCCGATTATTATTGATATCTACGATTTGTGGTTACTCTGTATTTTTCGATTTGCGCTTGGCATCTACAATTTGCACTTGCTCTATTTCGTTCGATTTGCGCTTGGCGTCTACGATTTGCATTTGCTCCTTACCTTTCGAACAACGCTTGGTGTCTTCGAGTTGAGCTTGCTCTGTGTCTTCGAATCTCCGATTGACGTCTTTGAAACCGTGCTTGGCATACTCGGATTTGAGCTTGGGCTGCATCCTTACTTTTTGTGTGACGGCAGTGGATTGGCAATTTCTCCTGAACTACATTTTTTAGACTGTGCTGTGAGATGACTAATGCAAGCATTCAGTGACTTACGTCTTGGACAGCGCTCACCAGTTTGCATGTGGTTTGTGGAAGACGTTTACGTTTTCCAGATTCTTGGCGTCAAAGGAAGATAAAAGAGAGGGCAGCGCTGTAGTATTTCATTGGGCACTTGTGACCCAACGACGGTGGCGTTTAAGCGAAAGCGCTAGAAGGCAGAGGTGCCGAGTTCGATTCTCTTCGTTGGATTTTTCTTTTGGTCACGGTGTGCAAAGGATAGTGGTCGTGAATGCACGGGAGGTATAAGGTTAAGGTATCATATTTGTTTTGACATTGTTTTATTGATGTTTAATGTTTATATGGAGTAATAAGGTGTAAAGAGGTTTTACTTTGTATGTATATTGTACTTTGGTGGTTTTTACTAAGTTGGAGAAATAAGGTGTTATTTTGGATCTTTATTATTGTGTATTATTGTATAGTTGCTAACTCTAATTAGTGGCAAATTGAGAGTTAGTGTTGTGACAGATTTTGAGTTCTCCTTCTTCATCAAAGTAAAGGTATGGGCAACATCTTCCATGTATGTTGTTTATGGTATATTTTCTGAAATTGAGTTTGGAGTGAAAAGGTTGTCTACTAGGTATTCTTTGGTGTGAATCTTATTTTCTGGATATTGAAGATTGTTTATGCATTAAAGTTATTGTTGAATTTTTGGGTGAATGCATAATTCTGGTTGAGGAAGAGGAAGCATTTTTGCAATAGGGTTTATGTTAGTAAGTCTTGCTACTTGCTTTGAGATGATGAAACCCTAGTTGTTGGTGAAAAGAATATAAGTATCATTGTTATATGAGATATTGCATGGTTGGCAATTGTTGGGTTGTGTTTCATATTCTTGAGAAAAGCATACTACATCTATCTTATTCTTTTGAGTTTGAGATTGAGTTGAGATTGAGATTGGGAGTTAAGTATAGAACATATTGGGTCTCTAACAATTCTCTTTATGTTTCTATGAGATTTGAGATTGAGATTGGGAGTTAAGTATAGAACATATTGAGTCTCTAACAATTCTCTTTATGCTTCTATGAGGTTTATGAATCACATTGGGTCTCTAACAATTCTCTTTGTGGGTTCATGCTAAGCAAGTTTTTCTTGGTGAGCTTGCTGAGGTTTTGGACAGGTTTCGATGGGGACTTGTGAGCGAGGTTTTGGACAGGTTCCAGTGGGGACTTGTGAGCAGATTTGGACAGGTCCTAGCAGAGGACTTGTGAGCTGAGTTTTTGAGAGTTCTATCAGAGAACTTGAGGACAAAGGTGCTTTGGTTCTTTGAGAAGAACCTGAGGACAGATTTGGCAAGTCTTTGAGAAGGCTTGTGTGCAGAGGATTGATTTGTTCAAAGAGTTGGACAGATCTGACAGACAGAGGAAGACTTGTACTAGACCGACTGACTGTGTTTGGTACAGGTAGCTGAGCCACTGTGGACGTGATCATAGAAGGCAGAGGTCTCTTAGGCTAAGCACTGAGGACAGGAGGTCTTCGGTGGAAAGGAGTTCCACGTGTCTGGCAAGAGGTAGAGGCAGTTGATCTTCCGAGGGATCATTTCCAGAGCAGAGGGGAAGGTATCTCCTTTGAGCAGAGGCTCATAAATTCAGATTGGGGGAAGGTGTCTCCTTTGAGCCGAGGCTCATAAACATTGTAATTGGGAAGGTTTCCCAAAGAACTTTGAGATAACTTTTAGAGAAAAGTTTTGTGGACGTAGCCCAGGCATTCTGGGTGAACCACGTTAAAATTGGTGTCACTTTGTGGATGATATTGTGCATTGTTTTGATATTGCTTTGGGTATATTGCTTTACTATTTTGAAGTATAAAGGAATAAGTAAAAAGAGGTCTTATACTGTTCACCCCCCCTCTCAGTATAAGCTTGTGTTCTTCATAAATATAGTTACCTATACTTTGATTCCATCAAACTCCTTACTCCTCCTTGCTTCCCATTGATATTTTGAGGATAGTAGGGGATCATGGTACTCATGGTTTAGGATAGGCATGCCTCTAAATGCATCTAATATTTACTTTACCAAATTGCAACTATACAAATTCAATTAAGTTTCTAACCATCTAATGCATAGTGAATATTATTAAAGAACCGTTACTTTTACTTTCACCTCTCAAGTACCATGTGAGAGTCAATCAACATGCACAACTTAGATCAAGGTTTAACTTAAATAAAATCTAATCATGCCTTCAAACATTAAAGACCCATACCTTTAATATTTAGGCAATCCCTTCATCTATTCCCTAAATTAAAGCTTTACTCCTTTAATTTTAAAGAATAAATCATTCCCTTTCATTTTATAAACTAAAGTACCATAGCCCTTAATCTACAAAACAATTAAAATTTCATTAATCAAAAGTTATCAACTTTAATTAAATGAACCATTATAATTTCATTCAACTTGAATTTGATAAACAACTATAACATAATTCTTTATTTAAATTCACTTTCATTTTATGGAGTTAAAGTCCCATAAATCTTAACCTATAAAACAATCTGTTCATTTATTCACTAAATTAAATCTTTGCTCCTTTAATTTAAAAGATAACATTTCCTTGCATTTTATAAACTAAAGTCCCATGACCCTTAGTCTATAAAACCATCCTTTCATTATATTTAATAAATAGAATATAATATGATTTGTTTTTTTTTAAAATCAAATACATTAAATTAAATATAACATAATACTTTTATTGGATAAATCAAACATAATATGATCCATTCATTTAATTCCCAAATGACTAAATTAATAGCCAACAAAACTTTTTCAACCTTTGGTTCATAGATATAATCATTCTCTGTTTTGTAAAATAAGGAGGGAATATTGAAATAAAAGTAAAAACCTATAAAACAATTAAATTTATGGATATTCAAAAGGGTGGTTTTTGTTTTCAAATCGAGTCAACACCAAAGTCCGCCATTCTCGGTCAACTACCACAACATCACTCACCTCCATGTCAATTTCAATTAAACCTAGACAATGCATTGCTTGATCATTACCAAGTGTTAACCTCCACTTTACCCAAAAGTTTGTCCTAACTTTCCATCATGTGCGTGCAATACAACACGACCACCACCACTAGTGGTCGTTTTACTAGCTAGCAGTTATTCAATATAAAAACCCCCACATACTTCCACAAGAAGCATGTGGAATTTTCATACATAACCCTAAATGGTAAAACACTTGGGTAAACCACCCACAATCAATTGAAGGTACTCTCCCCAAACTAACCAACACATTTTGCGAGGAGATAATCAGGTCAAGTTTGGTTATACACAGGTATGGTCCTACATAGTCAAACAAATGAAAAAATATAGTCTTATTTACTTCCAAAAAAGCACAACAGAGCGGTCTGAGTGAAGAAGACATTAGGGGTACATGATTCGGTCTGGAAGAGGTAACACATACTCCGAGGGCGAGCACGTAATACTGTGGCCCATGCTCATCTTGCCCATAATGTTCAATGTAAAGACCAATGATGAATTGAGTATCCCTTGAAATATTGAAAAGTATTACCATCAAGTGGTTAATCGGCCATAGACGAAAAACAATAAAGGTTCCAAATAAAAGATGTAGGTCAACTTACAGGTCAAGAAATACCTTTAAAACATTAAAGACCCATAACATCAACTACAATCAAGCAGATCCTAAAGCCCTGCTAAAGCAAATGTGCATAATAGAATGTTCATTTATTTCTGTTTCCAAAGGTTCAAGGGAACTCAAGGTGAGCTACGCCATTTTGAAAAACATAGATTAAAAATAGAATGCTGTAGTTTGTATATGCCTGTCAAGAAGTTTATAACAGTGAGTAATCACTTAATCCTAACCATACACAGGTGCCTATATAAAAAAAAATCATCTATTTCTGAAGCCAAACAAAACTCCAAACTTACAGGGCATTTTCCAGGTTAGATACAATGTCTCAAGGGCTAGAAAACACGGTAGAAAGCTACTGAATTTCATGCATCAAATATACAAATATTTCCCATCTCTTAATAAGAGACTAACCAGTTATAGGAGTTTTAACCCAGGTCTTATTTTTATTATTTAATCAAACCAAAATACACATATATAAGTCAAGTTTAAAAACTCCAACCTTGATATTTTCCTACAAGATGGTATCCTATGGCTTCTTCTGTCAATATTCTTTCATTGCTCCTTTCATGCTCCTCCAATATTATCCGTTTCCTTCCTCCTTCCTCCTTAATTTCTTACACACCCTCGTCCTATATAGCAACCTTGAGCCCTGTTCGTCCTTTAATGCTTCCCTTCCATTCTTATCCTTCTTTCTCATGATGGCAAGGCAGGCTTTGCCTTAACTGGTAATAGCTCCATACAGTGGAGATCCCAAAAATAATGCACACTCCTCCTTTAGGCAACAAGAGCGCATTGGCCAAGGATGGATATTTAAAATAGTTTTAAACTATTTTAATATAATTAAAACCTTTATTTAAAATACTTTAAACTAAATGCAATTTCATTGACATTTAGAATATATTTGTTTTGTTTATAAAAATGAACTTCGTTATCATTCCAAAATAATAATTATTTTATTTAGTATAAATGAACTTTCATTTATCTATTTAAATAAAATTTATCCATGAATTTAAAAGAATTTAAATTATCATTTAATTAAAACTTCTTTAATTAATTTAAATGAATTTTCATTTATCATTTAAATTTAATCAACTTTTATTTTAATAAAAATTATGTTTTATTACCACTTCAAAATAACGATTTTCTTTTCGCAAACACATACATATGGCAAAATGTTGTCCTATGGAATTCCAACATTATGCATATTCAAGCCATGATGTAGTAAGTGATGTGGTAAAGAGCAATCAAATTTACACAACAACAAAGAGGGAATATTTCCATCAACCCAATCACCTATCTCAGCCAAAGGATTTATGATAGCTACTAGGCTATCAACTAAGGCTCAAGGTGATCGGTTATTGATGATTATCCCTTTCGATAATGCATGCCTATATGAAGGTATCTATCCATGTTACCTTCGAGTACCTTAATCATCATTTCCCCTGATCTTAAGTACCCTCATTTCTGGTGGATGCCTCTACCTTCTCCACCTATGAGCGTACTTGATCCTGCACACTTGGCAATATGTTAGCGATAACATGCCCTTCTAAATCAACTAAACATCATATAGTTGGTTCAATCGTTCAAACTAGGTATTACCACATCATAGGTTAATACATTGTTTCTTTGTGCCAAATAGTCCACTAGGGAGGGTCATGACATCCTCCCCTGCTAGAATTAAACATCGTCCTCGGTGTTTCTAGTTTCTTTCTTTTTTTACAAAAATAAAAATTATTACATTATATAGCTTCAAACAAAAAGGGAAAATATTTTTGCATAACCTCCACTTTCTCCCAAGTGGCATTTCTCTCAAAAACTTGGTCCCACTGGACCTTACATTGCTCAAGAGTCCGATTCCGCATAGACTTAGAACGAAACTCAAGAATCTTCACTGGTAGTACTTCAATGGCCTCCGGATTTGCCATCTGCAAATTAGAAACATCCCACACATGTTCAGGGTCAGCAACATATTTCCTAAGCAAGGATATGTGGAAGGTGTCATGGATTTTGGATAGATTAGGTGGTAATGCAAGTCGGTATGCAACCAGACTGATATTTTCCATGATCTCAAAGGGCCCCACAAAATGTGGATCCAACTTCATGGATTTGATAGCACTTTTCTTTGGCTTAACCCTTAAGAACACCTTATCTCCAATAGAATACTCTCTTGGAGTCCTTTTTAGATCTGCATAACTCTTCTACCTATCCACAACTTCTTTAAGTCTTTGCCTAATTACCTTTAGCTGATCTTCCATTACCCTGACCATTTCTGGCCCAATCACAACTCGGTCTTCTAGGTTGTCCCAAGACAATGGTGTTCTACACTTTCACCCATACAAGGCATCGAAAGGTGCCATCCCTAGTGAGGAGTGATGTCCATTATTGTAGGTAAACTCTACCAAAGGTAGACAATATTCCCAATGAGACTTGTGATCCATGCAGTACATGCGAAGCATGTCTTCTAGAACTTGGTTTACCCACTCCGTTTGACCATCTATCTCAGGGTGGTATGCTGAACTCATATTCAGTTTCGTACCAACTACACTATGAAGGGATTTCCAAAATTTAGAAGTGAATTTGGAGTCTCTATCTGAGATAATTACCTCAGGAAATCCATGCAATCGGAATACCTCTTTGACAAATCTGCTAGCCACCACCTGAGCATCATCCTTGGTATTCCTCGGTATGAAATGGGTAACCTTAGTCAATTTTTCGACCACTACAAATATGGCATCATGTTGGTACCGGGTTTTGGGTAAACCTACTATAAAATCCATGGATATAACCTACCACTTTTGTGTAGGTATATCATGCAGATATAGTTTTCCTATAGGATGCTGGCGTTCTGCCTTAACTTTCTGACATTCGAGGCATCGAGCAACAAAATCCATGATGTCCTTCTTCATTCCTACCCAAAAGAAGGTTCTTTTCATGTTTTCTCACATTTTGGCTCCTCCAGGATGAGCAGAATAAGGAGATCTATGGGCTTCTTGCATTATTAAGTTCCTTAAATCCCCCATTTTTGGTATGATGACCCTTCCCTTATAACACAAAAGGTCATATTTCATACTAAATTCCTTATTTCCTTCAGGATCTCTGTTCATCTTAACTTGAATTTCTTGGCAATACTCATCCTGAGATTGCTCCTGTCTCACTCGATCCATCAGGTCCATGTGAATTTTAGTTATGGTTGTTATATATTTTCTTCTACTCAAAGCATCAACTACTTTATTCTCCTTTCCTTTTATGTACTCGATCTCGAAATCATACTCAATGAGAAATTCAACCCATCTCCTTTGTCTCACATTGAGTATAGGTTGGGTGAATATGTACCGTAGACTTTGATGGTCAGTATTTAATTCAAAGGGTCTTCCCACCAAGTAGTGGTGCCAAACCTTTAAAGCATGCACCACTACAACTAGCTCTAAATCATGCGTAGCATAATTAACTTCATGCTTTTTGAGCTTCCTTGAAGTATATGCCACTACTGACTCCTCTTGAGAGAGTACCCCTCCTAACCCTTCCAATGATGCATCCATGCATACTGAAAAGTCCCCTTGTGGGTTGGGAACCTTTAGTATTGGAGCGGTAGTAAGCTTATGCTTTAATAATGCAAAGGCAACTTCACACTTTTTTGACCACTTGAATTCCTTTCCCTTCTTCTGAAGGTTAGTTATTGGTCTAGCTATCTTGGAGTAATATTTTATATAACGTCTATAGTAGCCCGTTAACCCCATGAAGCTTCGCACTTCAGTCACATTAGTAGGGGGTGGCCAATTCAGGATAGCCTCTATCTTCTCTGGATCCACAAAAATTCCTTTTTTTGATATGATATGTCCAAGATATCGTACCTCTGGAACATAAAACTCACTCTTAGCCAGATTTCCATATAGTTGATTTCTCCTCAATAATTCTAACACGATCCTGAGATGTTTATCGTGCTCTTCTCTATCCCGAGAGTATATAAGGATATCATCTAGGAATACCAGGACAAACTGGTCCAAGTGTCTTCTGAACACACTATTCATTAGGTTCATGAACGCAGCTAGGGCATTAGTCAGTCCAAAGGGTAGAACTGTAAACTCATAATGCCCATACCTAGTCTTAAATGTCATCTTGTGAGTGTCTTCCTCACGTATTCTTAACTGGTGATACCCTGATCTTAGATCGATCTTAGTGAACACCTTGGCATATTTTAGTTGGTCAAACAAATCTTCAATCCTAGGTAGAGGATATCGATTCTTGATTGTAGCCTTATTTAGCATCCTGTAATCAATACACAATCTTAAAGAACCATCCTTCTTTTTCATGAATAAAATCGATGCACCCCACGGTGACACACTTGGTTTTATCAAACCCTTCTCTAATAACCCTTGCAATTGGACCTTTAGTTCTTGCATTTCAATAGGATTCATCCTATATGAGGATCTATGAATAGGTTCGGCTCCTATCATAAGATCAATTGTGAAGTCAAATTCTCGTATAGGAGGTAGTCCAGGTAAGTCCTCTGGAAATACATCCTTAAAATCCTATAAAATTGGATGTTGTCTTAGTACTTCTCTTTTCTTATCATCTTCCACTTCATTAAGTTTTACTACATACACTATTCCTCCTCTCTTTAGGGTCTTTTTCAATTGCATAGCCGACAACATCTGAGGTTTAAACGTCCCTTGTTTGCTATGAATTTTTAGTCTCCTCCCACCTTCTTCTGAATACTCAATCCATCGATCTTGAAAATTGACCAAGGCTTTATGAGCCTGTAGCCAATCCATCCCTAGGATCACATCAAAGGCATGTAGGGGAGCTACATATAAACAACATCCCATGGTCCCATTAGATAAAGTGACTTCTGCCATAGGATAACATTGGTTCACCGAGTAGGTCTACCCAGAACCATACTCAACCTTCCACCCTTGAGCCAAATATCCTGGCCTTTCCGACATAGTCCTTGCTAGACTAGAAGAAATAAAACTATCAGTGGCCCCACTATCTATCAAAATGTTTACTTGTTTATTAAAAACCTTACCTTTCACAAGCAATGGGGTGGCTTGTCCCTCTAGCTTCTGCTTTTCAATTGTGGCATAGATCCGATGTTCTTGTTCCTTTCCTTTTGCATTAGTTGTGCTAGTCCCTACTCGATATGGACACTAATTATAATAATGAGGTCCTCAACAATTGTAGCACCCCTCCTTGGGTCCTTGCTACTTTTTAGGTTTTTGATACCCTGTCTTAACTGTTGGAGCTGGAGTTTGTAACTTCTGTGGTTGAGGTTTGGTATTATTGGGTTTGTTATCCTTCTTACGAAAGTTCTTTTTGAACTTCTTCTAGTTTCCATTAAATTTCTTCTCAGGATTTTGGGGGTTCTTAGCCTTTCGATCTTGATCAACCTCCCATTTTACATACCCATCACTATTCCTCTTCTTTAGTTCCTACCGATCTTGCTCAGGTAAGGTGCCATATTTATAACAGAAGTGTGACTCTACTTTCTTTGCTAGGTCATACACCTTTTGCAATGATTTAGGCTCCTGCATGTCTACATCATGCTTTATCCTAGACTCCAACCCATGAGTGAACTTGTGAACCCACATTTTCTCATTATAAATAGGTACATATTTAAACAATCTTACCAAATTTTTGTAGTATACCTCCACTATGTTGGTTCCTTGTTTTAGACTAGCAAACTCCTCAAAATTTAAGGCATAGAAATGCTCTGTTAGGAATATTTTCTTAAATATGTTTATAAATTCTTCCCATGGAGTGTCAATAGGTTCAATCTTAGTTTCCTCATAGTGGGTTTCCCACCATTCTAGAGTAGCCCCTTCTAGATTGATCATGGCCCAAAGTGTTCGGGTTCTTGATGAATAGCCTTTTACCATAAAGTGAACCTCTACTTCTCTCAGCCATGCTTCCATTGCATCCCCTTCACCCTCCCCATAAAACTTGGAGATACTAATTTTTTTCATGTCCCTAGCTATTTTTCCTTTTCTACCAAGGCTCTGGCTTGCACTTGTTCTATAGTTAGTCCACTATCTTGACCAACCTCTGAGCCTCTAGCTTATGAATTCTGGTTCATAGTTGTTTCCAACAATTGTCTTATCTGATCCTGCATAGTAGCGACCATAGCAGTGAGGTCTTCTACCTCCCTATTGGGGCTTATTGGACCCCATCATGGTTTCCTTCTTCGACATTACTTTGTCGAGTTTTCCTAGGTGTAGGCCTCCCTCTTCTGGTCTTAGGTGGCATCTTAACCTGGTTCCATCCAAGAAAAGAAGATTAGATTATAGTTTCATCTTAAGTTGTATCTCTAATCCAAGCCATAATACAAAGTTCTCTTGCTAGATGCATTAATAATCTAACTAGGGTAATATCCCAGGCTAGGATGTGTCATTGATACCAAAGCCCATACTAAGGTATCCTAACATCCACTCACCCTTGGGGTTAATTCCCGTTAGATTCTAGCAAATAGGGTATTCTAGATCATCCCAGATTTAGCCTATACTTTAAGCAAGCCTTCATTGGAGACATCTAATTCCCTTTAGCACACATAGAAGCTCTATACCCTCGTACCTAGAGCTCTGATACCAAATGTAATGACCCAAAAATACACAAAAAGAAAAATACAAAAATAGGACAAGTTTTTTTTTTAAACTAAGGAGAGAGATTCATGAACCATTCATAAACCCCTAACCAAACTAATATTTACCTAAGGTTTAAATCCCCTAAGTTTTCCTGAAAGCTACATCTCACGAGGTACCCTAACACAAGTCCCATCTGTGTAGGTGTATCATGTGTTACCGCAAATAAGCCTATCTATCTCATCACTCTTGATGAGCTAGACTTATCACCTTCAGTTCAATCGAAGGTATACATGCATCACCATACCATACACAAACCATTATGTGTAGGTATGCTATGAGTATTGTGAGTTAAGCTATCCATATCATCTACACGATGAGCTATCTTAACTCAGATGTAGTCTTTCCATAACTTAGTCATTAATCTCCCTAAGGGGTTCTCAATTCCCTTAGGCCACCTATGTTCACCCTAAGGGGGTCTTAATTCCCTTAGGTCACCTCTAAGTTCACCCTAGAACTCATAATTAATTTTTTTTGTTTAGAATACAAACAAACATACATCAAGATACTAAATCTATCCAAACATAATTATTAAACATACAAGAGAATACAAGGAGGAAGTAACACTACAAGAGAATATCATCAATGGAAAGAGAATCAATTACATAAAGTAACCCATGTGCATCAATAAAGTAAAAGCACTTTCTCTAAACCATTAATCAGTTAATACATAATAATCGTGTATGGCAAATCCTCCATACTTTAAAGAATATTACATCAATTGCATCAGGGATATCTCCCCACAACTCTAATCTATTTGAGCATAAGTAAACCAACATAAATATAGTTACCTATACTTTGGTTCCATCGACCTCCTTGCTCCTTCTTTGCTATCCATCGATTATTTGGTGGTAGTAGGGGATCAGGGTACTCATGGTTCAGGATAGGCATGCCTCTAAATGCATCTAACATTTACTTTGCCAAATTGCAACTATACAAATGCAATCAAGTTTCCAACCATCTAATGCATAGTGGATATTATAAAAGAGTCAATACTTTTACTTTCACCTCTCAATTACCTTTAGAGAGTCATTCAACATGCACAACTTAGATCTGGTTTAACTTCCATCAAATCTTATCATGTCCTCCATAAATTAAAGTCCCATACCTTTAATCTTTAAACAATCTCTTCCATTTATTAAATTAAAGCTACACTACTTCAATTCTAGAAATAAATCATTCCTTTTCATTTTATAAAGTTAGAGCCCCATAACCCTTAACCTATAAAACAATTAAAATTTCATTAATCAAAAGTTCTCAACTTTAATTAAATGAATCATTATAATTTCATTCAACTTGATTTTGATAAACAATAATAACATAATTCTTTATTTAAATTCACTTTCATTTTATAGAGTTAAATTCCCATAACTCTTAACCTATAAAACAATTTGTTCATTTATTCACTAAATTAAATCTTTGCTCCTTTAATTTAAAATATAACCTTTCCTTGCATTTTATAAACTAAAGTCCCATGACCCTTAGTCTATAAAACCATCCTTTCATTATATTTAATAAATACAATATAATATGATTTGTTTTTTTAAAATCAAATACATTAAATTAAATATAACATAATACTTTTATTCGATAAATCAAACATAATATGATCCATTCATTTAATTCCCAAATGACTAAATTAATAGCCAGCAAAAATTTTTCAACCTTTGGTTCATAGATATAATCATTCTTTGTTTTGCAAAATACGGAGGGAATATTGAAATAAAAGTAAAAACCTCTAAAACAATTAAATTTATGGATATTCAAAAGGGTGGTTTTTGTTTTCAAACCGAGTCAACACCGAAGTCCACCATTCTCGATCAACTACCACAACATCACTCAACTCCATGTCAATTTCAATTAAACCCAGACAATGCATTGCTTGATCATCACCAAGTGTTAACCACCACTTTAACCAAATGTTTGTCCTAACCTCTCATCATGTGCATGCAATACAACACAACCACCACCACTAGTGGTCATTTTACCAGCTAGCAATTATTCAATATAAAAACCCCCACATACTTCCACAAGAAGCATGTGGAATTTTTATACATAACCCTAAATGGTAGAACACTTGGGCAAACTTCCCATAATCGATTGAAGGCACTCTCCCCAAAATAACCAACACATTCCACGAGGAGATAATCAGGTCAAGTTTGGTTATACACAGGTATGGTCCTACAAAGTAAAAAAAACAAAGAAACATCAAGTCTTATTTACTTCCACCAAAGCATAATAGAGCGATCTGAGCGAAGGAGACATTAGGGGTGCATAATTCGGTCTGGAAGAGGTAACACATAATCCAAGGGTGAGCATGTAATCTCGTGGCCCACATTCATCTTGCCCATTGTGTTCAATGTAAATACCAATGATGAATTGAGTATCCCTTGAAATATTGAAAAGGCCTACCATCAAGTGGCTAATTAGCCATAGACGATGAACAATAAAGGTTCCAAAAAAAAGACACGGGTCAACTTACAGGTCAAGAAATACCTTTAAAAAATTAAAGACTCGTAGCATCAACTATGATCAAGCGGCTCCTAAAGCCCTACTAAAGCAACTATGGGGAATAGAATGTTTATTTATTTTTGTTTCCAAAGGTTCAATGGAACTCAAGGTGAGCTATGCCATTTTGAAAAATATAGATTAAGAATAGAAGACTGTAGTTTGTATATATCTATCAAGAAGTTTACAACAAGTACTCGCTTAATCCTAGCCATACATAGGTGCCTAGGTAAAAGAAAAATCATCTATTTCTGAAGCCAAAAAAAACTCCAAACTTACAGGGAATTTTCTAGGTTAGATACGATGTCTCAAGGGTTGGAAAATATGGTAGAAAGTTATTGAATTTCATGCATCAAATATACAAATATTTCCCAACTATTAATAAGAGACTCACCAATTATAGGAGTTTTAACCCAAGTCTTATTTTCATTATTTAATCAAACCGAAGTACACATATATAAATCAAGTTTAAAACCTCCAACCTTGTTATTTTTCTGCAAGATGGTATCATGTGGCTTCTTTTGTCAATCTTCTTCCCTTGCTCCTTTCACGCTCCTTCCCCAAGATCACCTGTTTCCTTCCTCCTTCCTCCTTACTTTCTTATGCACCCCCGTCCTAGATAGCCCATCCACTGCCCTCTCAATCCTCAAAAAGTGTGCAACCTCGAGCCCCGTTCGTCCTTTAATGCTTCCCTTCAATTCTTATCCTCCATTTTTGTATGGCAAGGTATGCTTACCTTATTAACTACTATCTCCATACCGTGGAGATCCCAATATAATAAATACAATCCTCCTTTATGCAAAATAGAATGCATTGGCCAAGGATGGATATTTAAAACATTTTAAACTATTTTAATATAATTAAAATCCCCTTTTATTTTAAAATACTTTTAAATGAAATCTTATTATCATTTAAAATATATTTATTTTTTTTATAAAAATGAACTTCATTATCATTCTAAAATAATACTTATATTATTTAGTATAAATGAATTTTCATTTATCTCCTTAAATAAAAGTTTATTAATGAATTTACATTATCATTTAATTAAAACTTCATTAATTAATTTAAATGAATTTTCATTTATCATTTAAATTTAATCAACTTTTATTTATAAAATGATGCTCTATTATCACTTCAAAATAACAATTTACTTTACACATGCACATACATAGTATAAAATATTTTATTCAATTTCAACATTATGTTATTCAAATCATGATGTAACAAACGATGTAGTAAAGAGCAATCAAATTTACACAACAAATAAAAAGGAAATCTTTCCATCAACCCAATCACCTATCTCAGCCAAAGGATTTACGATAGCTGCTAGACTATCAACTAAGGCTCAAGGTGATCAGTTATTGATGATCATCCCTTCCGATAATGCATACCTATATGAAGGTATCTATCCATGTTACCTCTGAGTTACCTTAATCATCATTCCCTTGATCTTAAGTATCCATGTTTTTGGTGGATGATTATGCCTTCTCCACCTACAAGCATACATGATCCTACATACTTGGCAATATGTTGGCAGTAACATATTATTCTAACTCAACTAAACATCATATAGTCGTTCAATTGCTCAAACTAGATATTACCACATTATAAGTTAATACATTCTTTATTTGCGCCAAATAGTCTGCTAGGGAGGGTCATGAAAGATATGACCCACATGCTACTTTTAGAGGGATTTCTTCCATTCATATCCACTCTAAGGATAAATGAGATGAAGACATAGTGCACCCTATCTGCATGTGTGGAGAGTGTTCCATGTGAACACGTCATACTCCTACACCATCTCTGCATGAATGTGATATTTCTATGGTTGAACATCAAGTAAACACAACATCCCTATATCGGGATAGCTACTCCTACTACCCTAATGTAAAGAGCTAAATCATCTCGTATTGAGATGAGAACCCATAGATCTCATGTAGCTGATCGAATAGATTAATAACTTAGTCCAAATACCAATCAATGAGAGTGACTTCTTCAACTATAGTTGGATGAGTTGCAAAGAAATAAAGAGCACCTAGATCAAGAACACATAGAGAAATAAATACTACACCATTAGAGATTGTATGAACATAGATTGCACGAACAAAGGAGCAATCACATAGGGTAGCGTACAACAAAATTCCTATGCCTAGCACATACAAGCAACAAGCTAACCCTAGGTGTACTACGTAATGCCATGAGTTTCCTTCTAGGCTGACGAAAAATTGTCCTCCTCTTCCATCAATTAGTAAATCAGCTAGAATATGATATGTATGAAGAGATAGAACTAGGATTAAGAGTATCTTGAGTCACTTTGTGAAGATGTGGCTAATGATTACATTGAGCTACCTCGAACTAACAGGAATCATCCACCTCCACCTCCTAGGAGACCGATTCAAGAGAATGATATTATATCATCTCAGGCATACAAGGTTCTTACGGAGTGAATAAAATCATTGGAAAAGTAAGGGACTAGCTATCAAAAGCTAAAATTGAGTAAACTATACAATCAACCCCTTCACCCATCAGTTACTTATCCTCCTTATACAAAACACTTTTAAATGCCAAATCTAGATAATTATAAAGGAGATGAAGATGCGTAGGAACATGTAACAAGTTTCATGAACTTGTGCTTTCAGTTGCAAAATGACGATGCCTTGTTGTTGAGAACTTTCTTGATAACATTCTCTAGCACGACCTTAGAGTGGTATAATCAACTACAAAGACATAGCATCTCTATATTTGAATAGCTAGCCAACGCCTTTCTAGAACGCTTCTCCTTTGGCATCAAAAAGAAGGTCAACTTAACTGACTTATTGAACCTTCGTTAATTCGACGATGAGCCAGTTATAGATTATGGAAATAGGTGGTAAAATATAATATCAAAATTACCTTTCACCATACTTATTTCAGAAATTACTCAAATATTTACAAAAATTTGCTCGAAATACATATCGCTTCTTCTTCAGTTGCAACAACATCAAAAATTTGAGGAGGCTTTGGCGTAAGCCAAAGTTATCGAGGACATAAAGGTATAGGAGGGGTATATAAAACTCCAAAAAAATGAGTGGAACAAAAATCCTTGGAACAACTACAATCAACCAAAACTAGCTCTAGTAAATTAGATTGTTCTGAATGTGCCTAAAATGGAGAAAGCACCATAGAAACCTAACTATCAGGCTCAACCCCATCTAGTGCAATATAATCATCAACACCAGCGAAACCAAGCACAAGATTGGCCATGAAATCCTCCTCATAATTATATGCCACTGCCTATATTTTTGGCATCCTTTTTCAATCGTTTATGCAAGGCCAAGACAATTACCTTGCTTGATATCCACTTAATAGATCTTGCCCACCTAAAATTCAAGGGCTTTAAAGAGGACTTGTATTATGTCTATCATCGACAAAAAGGTCATGATATCCAAGCATGTTATGGATTTAAAAACCTGGTACAAAACATGTTAGATAAGAACCAATTACAAATCGACAACCCTCTTGCCCCTGATAACTTGTAGATGATAATTTTTTAAGATCCCTTGCCCACTCATGAGGTCAAGGATGATCAAACTAGGCATGTAAATGAGATACATACAGATCCACCCACTCACAGCTTCATAGGTATGATAAACATTGTAACGAGAAATAGAAGGTACAATCAAGTCGTGCCAACTGCAATGCCTATATGAATCCCTTTTGCTCCCCAATATTTGCTAGCTCAAAACCCTCTTCCAGGTCCACTATCTCAACCAGTGATAACCATTAGGAATAGGTTGATGCAAAGCCTACAAATGACATCAGCTAAGCTATCCATATATGAGCTGATTCAAAAATCACCTAGGCATAGGGAAGCACTTATTAAAATTTTAAAATCCATTGAGCTTCAGCCTCGACACCCTAACATGTTCACAAAATTTTTTGGGCATGTGCAGAAATGCAAAGAACCTGTGGTAACCTTCTATGATAATAAAATAAAATAGGTACCTACAAATGTAGTGGATCCTTCATTACATATTATCACTTGCATTAACCAGATCCCTTACAAGTGAGTATTAATTGATACAAGTTCATCAATCAATATAATAACAATGATCGCTCTCGAGCATTTGAGACTTCCAACATTACATATTGTAGTGTTTACCTTCACGTTACAAGCATTCAATTATGAATTATGCTCAATAGTAGGCACTCTAGTATTGCATATTCTTATGGGACTAAAAATAATTTTTGTTTTATATCATATCCTAGAAGGAGCAATGCAATACAATATATTGCTCAGTCGCCCTTGGATTTGGGACATGAAATGTGTTCCTTCAATATTACATCAGTGGATCAAATATGTACATGAAGGACAAGTTCATGTGGTCCCTTCGGATGACAAGCCATTTAAATATGTGAATCGGGTAAGTAATATGAGGGAGTTTGTTCTACCCTTAATGCATATGGATATCAGACCTGGTTCCCATATCAAGCATACAAAATGTCCACTAAAATCAACATCGATTGATCCACCCACTTCATTACCACCACATCCACCTAAACCATTGATTCCTTTAGATATTCCTTCTTCGTCATCGGGTCCCTCGATAGAACAGAAGATGAAGGCACCTATGGAAGACATTTTGGTAGTCATCCCCAATGTTTCCATGACAAAAATTTCAATTCCCATGGAATAGGAGGAATCACTTGCCACAATGGATGACTTACCTCACCCCACATCCCTCACATCATCAATGACATCATGTGCACCGCAAGTGACAATTATTGTAGCTAACCTAGGACTTGCGAAATATTTGGTACAAAATGTTACATTTACACTAATTATCAAGTCCATGCAGGATATGTGAAGACCTCATATTTTTCCCTTTCCAATTGAAACTATCATACCCCTAGGTATACCACCTAACCAAAAAATCTTTATATATGGAGTTTTTGATCAAACTACCATTGAATTTCCTGTGATCGGCCATGATAATGAACCATTCATAGGAAACATATATTATATGTTGAATCCTAACTTTGCTTAATGATATTTTACCATTGTCATTGGTATGGAAATGGTTTAGGTCTTTATGATCAGGTTCTCAAGACGTCCTATATACCACAATATCAATTGCCTACAGATAAATTCAGTTTAGGGTATTCCATCCACATGTTGGATGAGCTCTTGGTTGACTCCCTATAATACCTAAGCCTAGGTTTTGGGGAAGACATTGATGAGAATTAATATGCCGACATCAACCCTTCTCATCTACTGGGCAATCATATCCCAATCACAATGGTCTCCATCAAGCCTCCTAATTATATCAATGAGTCATCTAACAAGACCAACCAACAATAGGAGTTCAAGCTCGACAACATTTCTGAGAATGATTGGATTGAAAAAGATGATGAATACAAGGATGAAATAAAAGTTGTATACCTAGGTCCTTGCTACTTTTTTTGCCTTAATAACTATAGAGGAGATGTAGAGCTTGTTAGACCCTCTATTAACCTAGAGGACATCTATCATAGGGTGTTTTATTCCCAGCCTAATTGGAGGTAGCTCCTATCACTAGAGGACCTAATCATCTTGTCTACTCCTAGAGCAGATTCAATAATACAATTTCCTCCTAAGCCACATCTAGCACATGCAGAGCCATCAATAATTGATAGGTTCTCTCCACATGATAATAGAAATTATGAACCATCCATAAACATGATTTTCATTGACTTAATTGTACCTCTCCATAACCCTAATGACCCTTCAAAGCCATTGCACCTCAATTATGAGGCCATTTACTTTGATCGTACCGCATCAACACTATCGCTTGAGGAGTTCTTGTGTGAAGATATGCTACAACCATTCCATTTTGCTCTAGGGCCAACTCGAGATGTCTATAATTTTGAGGTTGAATATGACATGATAGATTCTCCAAATCCATCGCATGACATCTACCTGATCCTTACACCTCACCAATTTGAGGAGGGATCTCGTATATCAATTGAGGAGACTTTTGACGTAGATATTAGTAATGACCCTGACAATCCTAAGAAAATAAAATTAGGACAAAGTCTATCTCTCAAAGAGTGTGCTATCATCACATCTCTTTTGATAGAAAACTATGATATGTTTGCTTGGTTGTATAAGGACATGCCATATCTTGATCCAAATTTGGTTATCCATAACCTTACCCTAGAGCCCAATATGAAGCCGATCAAGCAGAATATTAGAAAAATACATCCAACAATCACCTTATTGGTGAAATATGAATTACAAAAATTTTTGGATGGGGAACTCATCCAGTCGATTGACTATCTGGAGTGGTATCTAACATGGTACCTATAGGAAAACCTGATGGAAATATTTGTATCTATATGGATTTCAGATATCTAAATAAAGCATCTTCCAAGGATGCATTCTCCTTGCCTAATATTGATGCTCTAGTAGACACAACTATTGGTTATGAGATATTATCTCTTATGGATGGGTTCTCAAGCTATAATCAAATCTAGGTCAAGCCCGAAGATCAACATAAAATAGTCTTTAATACACCATGGGGAACATTTTGTTACAAAGTTATGCCATTCGGCCTTAAAAATGTTGGTGCAACCTATCAACGAGCCATGACATACATCTTCCATGACTATATGCACAAGATCTTAGAATATTATATAGATGATTTACTTACCAAATATATCTTGTGTGAAGAGCATGCAGATGTGTTACGAACAGTCTTCGATCGCTTGATAGAGCATAATGTCAGGCTAAATCCTAAAAAGTGTGTTTTCGACATTACATAAAATTTTTTTTTAGGATTCATAGTCTCCAAGTGAGGGATCAAAGTGAATCTTGCAAAGGTCAAATAAATTTTAGAAATGCTTCCTCCCACTAACATTAAAGAGCTTTGTAACTTGCAAGGAAAGGTAGTATTCATCAATCACTTTATAGCACAATTATTGGATAAATATCGACCCATGAATTGACTCCTACATAAGCGGATCCCATTCAATTGGGATGAAGAATACCAAAAGACCTTTGACGAGATAAAAAATTACTTGGCATCGTCGCTAATACTAGCTCCACCTCAACCAAGTGTACCTTTCTTACTATATATTTTAGCCATAGATTTTGCTCTAGGGACCATGTGGGCCCAAAAGAACAAAAAAATAAACGGGCTATATACTATATTAGTAGCACCTTGGTAAGTTATGAGCTTAAATACACATACATTAAGAAGCTCTGCAGTGGTGATCACCACTAAAAAGCTTTGCCACTACATGTTAAGTTATACAATGTATGTCATTTCAAAAGAAAATCCTTTGTGGTATATGATGAGTTGCGCATATCATAATACGTGGACCACAATGTGGATCATGCAATTGATGAAATTTTATCTTGAATTCATTAGTCAAAATTCAATAAAATATCAAGCCATAGCTAATCAGCTAGCAGAGTCTCCTCTTCAGAATGATAAGCCTCTTGTGATTGAGTTACCTGATGATGCAATATTCGCATTGAAAAAATCACCCAAAATCGAAGAACTAGAAACCAAAGCAGACATGATTTTGTTCTTCGATGGTTAAAAATGTGAGCAAGGGGGTGGTGGAGCTCTTATGCCCTTGTCTTTCAAACTTGACTTTCCTTACACCAATAATAATGTTGAATACGAGGATCTCATTTTGGGGCTCCAAACAGCTATCACCATGAAGATTAAAAAGCTTAATATCTTTTGTGACTCCTTGATTATCATAAACCAAGTCAAAGGCATTTATCTATGGAGATGTCCTATCTTGAAAGCTTACAAAGAGCTTGTGGATTAGTTGATAGCCAAATTGGAATGGTATAACATCAAGGTAGTCCCTCGTACATCCAATTATTTCACAAATACAATGGATTCTTTGGGATACTTAGTCCCTCATAACCATTTCAATGATATTACAACCATCCACATTAAAATGCTCTCGCATTCAATGATGTTGCATGAGATTTTGAAAAAAAATGAATCAGTTCACATGATTCAAATTAAATCGAATCAAGATCGGTTCTTCAAGGCACATGATTTTATGAAATAAGTATCCTTAGGGTCCTTGATCTCACAGGGTCCTTCAGATAATGGCATGACCATTCACCATAAGGTTATTTTCTAATATGCATTTGTGCATAATGAATCACAACGAGAATAATTTGTTCAGTTAGTTGAAGCTCAAGCTTATCAAGATTGGCTAATCCAATTAAAATATTATTTAAAACTTTGTAATATCCCTCAGGGATTATCGCATGCCACAAAATGAACATTTAAACAAAAAGTGACCAGGTATGTCTTGTTAGGAGATATTCTATATCATCGGAGCTATGATGAACTCCTCTTTCATTATCTCGAGATCCAAGAATATGCTTGGATAATTTCACAAGCTCATGATGGTACTTGTGGTGGCCATTTTAGTGGCATGTCTATTGTCAAGCGCATATTTTTAATGGGTTATTATTCGCCCATAATGGATAAGGATTGTTGCACATATATTAGGAAGTGCATAAAATACTAGCATCATGCTAATATTTCATACCTGCCATCTCAGTCCTTATAACCAATTCAATTGGCATGGTCTTTATCTCAATGGGAATTTGATCTAATTAGGAAGATCTCTCCTCCATATTTAGATTGTCACACATTCATTTTAATAGATATCGAGTATTTTACCAAATGGGTGGAAGCAATCCCTTTAACCACTATGATGAGAGCTCATATTGCGAAGTTCATACTCCACAACATTATATATCATTTCAATATTCCATCCAAATTAATATTGGATAATAGGATATCATTCAAGAAAAAATATGTGTAGGCCTTAATGTCCAAATATAACATTCAATATAGCTTTATAACATCCTATTATCCACAAGCTAATTTCAGGTAGAGGCCCTCATGTAGTTGTCATATTGAATAAAATCATCAAGGAAAAACACAAGGATTGGCACCTCCAATTACCTCTAACTTTGTGGGCTTATTGAACTAGAATTCAGACACCCACTAGGGTAACCTCTTTTTTGCTAGTATATGGTGCTGAGGCAATTATGCCCTTGGAATTATAAATTTCATAATTATGAGTGTCATTGCAAGAGATCATTGATGATGGCACCTCACGACAAGCTCACCTTGATCAATTGACCCTTTTTGATGAACAATGAGTCAATGCTCTCGAGCATCTACATGTTTATCAAGATCATCTTAAATGAGCTTATGATACTAAATTCTATTTAAGAGACTTTAAAGTTGGGAATATTGTGCTCAAAGAGAACCAAAAAAACTCAAACCTACCACCTCATATAAGAGAAATTTATAGCCAATTAGTTAGGTCCCTTTATCATAATAGAGAAAGTAGGATCATGAACTTATCGCCTAACTTTGCTAGAAGGTGTTGAGGAACCCGATCCTCTCAAAATTATTTATTTATGGGTGTTTTATACATAATATAAAATCAATAAGAGAACAACCAAAATTAAAAAAAAATCAAACAAATCAAAAAACATAAAAAAAACACAAAACAATACAAAACATCAAAATACAAAAACATTTTCATTATGTTATCATGCAGTGCATCACATTCATTAATTAGTTGCATTATACATCTTCATCCATTGCACTTGCACAAGGATAATTCGTGTTTGCATTACTATGAATGACACAATGTTTGTCTTCCAATGATGAACTCATCTATTATTATCATCCACATTCTCTTTTCTGAGTAATTGTGTTTTTCAATACAACTAATGAGTTACTATAGGGTGTATAATAGGGTTTTCGGTCATTCATCCATCCCTAGTTCTATTTTTAGATTTTGTAGAAAGTTATCTTGTCTTTAGAAGGTAAGGTCTTACTTTGATAGTATCTTGCATATCTCAAAATTCCAACGTAATTTTACACATTAAAATCCAAGTTTGGAACAAGGAAATATGACACTACAAAGTGGTCCTTGTCACTTTAAGAAACAATTTTTCCTTGCTCTTCTTATTATGGGCATGGTCTAGGATGCTGAGAATTGACAAAAGGAAAAGCTCCCCCACCCAAAACAACCCCTTGATTTTCCACAAATCGAGCAAATTTCCAAAACAAAACAAAAGAAACTATGATTTTCATCACTAAGAAAATCCCTTGCTCTCTAAAAAAAAAAAATAGTGGTTTTCACCACTATAAATGAGAAAGTATCCCAAATAATCAAAAGAAAAGAAGGGGGTAAAAATCTTGAAACCCTGGAATCTTCAGTATTCAAAAGCCATGTGGCAATCTCCATTACAAAAATGGGTTGAATGAAACCCCCTTGGCAATGGAGTAACCTTATGAATGGTGATATGTCTATCAAATTAGTGCTATTATTTTGTACAAACCAATGCTAGATTATTGTTGAGCTAGCTTTTGGAGGCTTGTATTGCCTAGTAGTTTAGTCTAACTACATTAAAACTCAGTATTAATATGACCATAAGGTGATTTTCATTACAACAATGGGTTGAAAGAAACCCGCCTGGAAATGAGGGAGTCTTATGTCTCATTTAATGATTCACTTTGCACACATAGGGATATTAAATATCTAGGTCAAATTAACAAACTTATATCTTTTAGGAGTCTTGTGTAGTTAGTATACAACTTTTAATTCATCAACTAGGTGTTTAAATATCACGAAAACCCTTAAAATACCCTCATAACAACAAATCATATCATCAACAATCATAATTTTCCTTATGAAATTTACTTATTAAGGGGTTTTCATAAGATAGAATAGATACTGAATGAATATCAGCAATGATATTTAGATGGCCACTAACTATTTTATGCACACCTTTTAGTTTACAAAAGCTTATGGCCCCCTTTACATTGCACATATTTCATCTCACATATGCATATACAAATGTATAATTTTTGTGATAAGGTTAATATTTTTATTCATGGTTTTTATACATTTTGTGGTGTCTTCCATTAGTTTTTTAAACACAAATTAGATTCATTCATTATGTTTTAAATAATTAAATCATACATGTACAATTTGCATTAGAACATCCACATAAAATTAATGCATTACATACACATTGCATTTGTCATTTTAATAACAAGAATCAAATGCCTAATCAATTCAATAAATCCAAAAACATGCATTTAACATTAAACATTGCATCCATATGCATATACATGATAGTATATCCATATATCTAGACCACAAAATCTAGTCATGCATAAATCATCTAATCAGTGCATGTCATTAGTACATCATATATGTAAATAAATACATCATATAAGCATTACATTCATCATTGCATCCATAACATAAAATCAAAGTACAACATAAACACATGATGAGCCACAAAAGAAGAAATATACTTATGTATATATATATATATATCTAAATATCATAAGTACATCATTATACAAAATACCCATAAGCTACAATAGAGTGGATCCTCGAACCTCACATTCAAAAAATAAGAGCACACATAGATCTATAAAATGTATTGTCCTATCGCTATTTTTCCTAGGTATAGAATAAAGTGAAATGTATATTAATAAAAGAGGTGAGAGAGGTCTTGGCCTAGGGAATAACTTGTTAGCTTAGAATTACCCTTTTAATTCCCACTCTTAAGTTGACTTTTTAGTATCAACATTATCATAGAGTGCTAACAAGTCTAGAGGAATAATTTGATAAGAAGATATGAGATAGAGGAGATGCTTAAAAAGTCCATCCAAAAGGAGTCATAAAAGAGATTTACTACCTAATGTACCTAACTAATATGCAAATCTATAACATGATCTATCCTAACTAGAATCATCACTAGTAATGATGAAACATATCGACCCCATATGCAAACAATAAGCATATGAACACAGGCAAGTGAAATTATCATTATATTATGGAGCAAGCAAACATATGATCAAACAAGTGAATATATATGAGTTATTTTAGAAATTTTGGGTTATTAGACAAATAAGTCAAGGAATAAATATATGGTTAGGTTATAACTAGTGACCACTATATGCTGTCAGAACCTTAGTTTCGTTTCCAAAGTCTAAAATATCAAAAGGACTAGACTTGATTTTAGGTAAATCATCGAGAGAGTCTAATAGCTTAGTGACATACTAAAAGTACAATGCAAGTGACACTATTTTATAGCTAGGATTATCATTGCTTCATTTTGGGATGCCCTCTCATGACTTTAAGGAATGAATAGACAAATGTAAGCAAACATGCAATATAGGCATATGAAGTTCAGCAAAAATGCATTAAAAGGCAATCAAGTACATGATTAGACAAACAAGCAAATTCAAGTATAATATAATTTTAAATACATTATTTTGATAGGTTCTTTACGTTAATTTCCATCTATTATGGCCAAGTGATAAGCCCTTGACCCATATTTTGGTGTTACAATAAAGGAACCTAACCAGTTGGGTTCAAATTTACCCTTAATCTCTTCCTTAGAATTAGTGTTTTTTTGGTTTTCTTTAAGGAATAAGTCTCCTACTTCAAATAAATGAGGTTGAAATTTCTTTCCATAGGCTTTCTTAAATCTCTAATGGTACACACATAAGTGCTCTAAGGCATGGGTTTGCTTTTTATCATGCAAATCGAGTTGACTAAGTCTTGCATTGTGATACTCATCACCAACTACTACATCCTTTAGAAGGATTATAAGGGATGAGACTTCTAATTCAAAGGTAAATATGGCCTCAATCCCATAAACCAAGTCATAGGATGTAACACCAGTTTGATTTTAAACACTAGTGTGATATGCCCATAAAGCGGGGTATAGCTACAAATGCCAATCCCTACCAGTTTTTCTTATGAGCTTCTTTAAGATTTTGATTAATACCTTGTTAGAAGCTTTGACCTACCCATTACCTCATGGGTAATATGGTTTTGACCACTTATGTTGAATTTTGAATCTAGCATAGAGTTTGATTGCATCCTTATTTTTAAAAGGAGCATTCTAGGAATTATGTATCATGACAAGATTTGAATCTTAATAAATTTGGAGACCTGAACACCAATACAAGAGGTTAAGGACATAGCCTCTACCCACTTGGTAAAATATTTAGTTGTTGTGATAATGAACTTATGTCCATAAGATGATATTAGATTTTTTTCTTGATAATATGTAGTCCCCAAGTAGAGAAGTGCTAGGGTGACGTGATCGACTAAACCGCTTGAAATGGTGCATGAATTAGGTTATCATGCTTTTGATATTTATCATATTTTCATACATGTTTACAAGTGTATCATTCCATAGTAAATTAGTAATAGCCCATATGAATGAGATTCTTAGCAAAGGTACTTTTTTTGAAGTGTCCAACATATAACCTCTCATACGCATCTTGAATGACTATTTTGGCTTTGTGCATTGAGGCATCTTACGAGAAAGCCATGAAAGGTTCTCCTATAGAGGATGTCTCCAATTATGACAAATTGAAAAGCATATTTATTGAGATTATTTCACTCAATGTAGTTTAGTCCCTCAGGAAAAACACTACTCCTAAGGAAATCATATATTTTCTTATACCAAGATTTAAGGGCTAGTGTATATTCAATGGAAAAAATAGCTAACGGTTATTGATTGGATTACAATGTTTTTGGTTGTCTAATCTGGTAGATGATAATTATTACTTGTTCATCCTCTAACTCTAGAGGCATAAGTGATTAAGTGGTAACCATTACATCATCTTGGCAGTTACTAGAGCATGGAAATGTATTGATGGTTACCTTTTCCAAGTAAGCAATCAAGTTATCTACAATGCCTTTGTATGGTTTTAGTTTATCATCTTTAGTTTGATAAAGTCCACTGATTTAGTTAATTATTAATTGGGAATCTCAAAAAATTGATAGGCTAGTGACTTTCAAATCCAACGTTGTGCGTAGCCCAAGAATATGAGCTTCATACTTTGTCATGTTATTAGTACACAAGAATTGAAGCGTCAAAGACAAGGGAATTATGATTTTTTGTGGTGATATTTGGACGATTATTGCTCCTAGTCCTTTAATGCATCTTGTGCCATCATAGAAAAGAGTCTAAAAATATTGTTGTGATATCTCAAGAATTTACACCATCTTATTGGGATACTCAATCTCTAGGGGATGACTAGCTAGTAAAGGAGTTGCTACTAGCTAATCACTTATCACTTATCCCTTAACCGATTTCTAACTAATGAATCCAATATTGAATTCATTAATCTCCATAACCCACTTGGCTATCCTACCTAAAAAGTAGGGTTTAGATATGAGATATCACAACAGATCAACCTTGGCTATAATGTATGTCTTGTGACTTAACATGTAATGTATTAGCTTTTGAGAAGCAAAGACCATTTCTAAAGACATATTTTTAAGGGGTTATACCAAGTTTTGTAACTAATGAGGGTTCTACTAATATAGTGAATGACTCATTATCTACGTTGCTCATAAAATTGTGCCAACATGATACCTAAAGTGTGAACTATTGCCATAATATACAACAATAATATCTTGAGGGGATTGGGTGAAACAAGGAATAGGGGAGACAATAGGTATGTTTTTAAAACATAAAAATCTTTTTGAAATTTCTCATCCCAATTAAACTTGATTTCTTTCCACAATAGCCATGAAAAAAGTTTGCATTTATCTGCTAATTAGGATATAAATATCCTAATTTCTTAGAGCTTTCCTTACAGGCTTCTAATCTCCTTTACATTTTTAGGAGGCTACATGTCGATTATCACTGATATTTTATTGAGATCTACCTGAACACCTTACCTAGACACCATAAAGCCTAATAATTTGCTACATGTTATCCCAAATATACATTTGAAGGGTTTTAGATGAACTTTGTACTCTTGTAGTCATTCAAAAATTTGTTTCAAGTCCTTGACATTATCTTCTCTTTTCATTGATCGTCTAAGAAGATCATCAACATAATCTTCAATAATATCATGCACCGTATCATGAAAAATATATGTCATGGCACATTGACAAGTTGTGCTAGTATTTTTCAACATGCCATGACATATATCTAGTGCTATTCAAGTACGATTGTAATAAAAAATCCATCCATTAAGGATAACATTGCACAACCAACAAAGAAATTGACTATCATGTCTATGTTTGGACAAATAAAATTATCCTTAGGATAGATTTTGTTGTTGTTTCAAACATTAGTACATACTCATACAATATCTTCTTTCTTACAAACTAGGACTATGTTTGAGATCCAATAGAAATAGTTGATGGCTTTAATAAACTTGACTTCTAGGAGTTTTTGGAGTTCCTCTTTGACTAGCATAGTGAATTTTGGGTGCATCTTTCATTATTTTTGCTTCATCAACTTAGAATCAGGCTTGACTAATAAGTGATAAACTAGTAAGGATGTATCTCATCCAAGCATATCTATGTAAGACCATGTAAAGATATCATAGTGGTTAGTTAAGATATTTGTATACTCCTCTCTTTCTTCCAAAGTTAGGATCTTTCCTAATTTTATCATTCATGGATTGTCGCTTGACCCTATGTTTATATCTATGGTTTATTCTATTAAAATGTTGGATTCATCTTCATAATTTGGAGGGGTGGGTATAACCCCTAGACTTCATAGCTCATCAACCTCTAAACTCTATTGCTTCACACTAAATGATTGTAAGGGATGTGTGTCTAAAGAAATATCTCCTTCAATAGGGATATTGCGAGAAGGAGATATGTCATTATTATTATCCCTAAGAGAGTGAGGTAAATTTTTTACCCCATAATCATTTATGTGCAATGTTGACACAAGATTAGCCATTGAGTAAGATGTGGTATCTTTATCTCATGAACTAAAGATAGTCCATGCTCATTATTGAAGTTATCATAGAAGTCTTGCATGATATCTTCAATAAGATCAATACTAATGGTATTGATTTATGCGTATTATGAAAATAGATTAGAATAGGTAAAATAGAGAGGTTCAATTTCCTCATATTTATACCAATCTATACCTATTACTAAAGTTGCTTCTATTGGTGCTTTAAATGAGGATAACCATGCATCATCATCATCACTGTTAGAAGAAGCAAATATGATTTTATTATGGTTATGAAAATACCCCAATCCATAATGTTAAAGCCAGGTTTCAATTTCTAAAGGCTCTTTGATTCCTTGTCCTTGAAGTCTTGGACCTTTTTCTATGTAGCTAAATTTATGAAGGATTTGTTTAGGGATAGGGTAAATATTGGAAAGAAAACATGAGGTATACCTTTGTTGTATTGGTTGGGGGTTAGTCTCATGTATTATTTCCTCATTTGTTATTCCTACATATATGAAAGTGTAAGTTCCTATTTGTATGATTGTTTTTCTCCTAGAAGGTAATCCAAAAACATGAGGTGAAAAATGTAACCTAACCAAGTCTAAGTCTAACTCATAGTATTGGTTATTAAGTTTTATGTTATGTATATATTCTATATTCTTTTTACCTTTTGTCATATCTGATGATTGATTCCTTATTAGTGGATGCTTGTTTCCTTAGGTGAATTAGACCTTAAGGTATCATCAATGAAGGGATAAGAAGCATTCGTTGAAGGACAAAGTTAGGCTTTTGGATTTTTTGACTGGATGTTCTGGTAATAGGCGAAAGGATTATGGTCAACTATGATGATATACAACTTACCCTAATATTTGAACTTGACATAATGATGATAAGTTGAGGTAACAACCTGCATCACCTGAATCCAAGATTCTCATAAAATAATGGTATAGTTTAGCTTACATGGTAACACGTAAAATAGTATATTCAAAACATGAGGCCCTGCTTCTATTGGCAAAACTATGGTCCCTGTAAATTCCCATTCTTAATTTTCATAAGCCTTTATGATATTATCTAATTTTTCTAAATCTTGTTTGTTGAGCCCTATTTTATGAATAAATCTAAGACTACAAATATTGATTGATGATCCATTATCAATGAGAATCCTTTTGATGGATTGCTCACCAATATTTTAAGTGATATACAAGGGTATCTCTCCAAGCATAGAGGCAAGTGGAATATCATCCCTAAAGAAGGATATAGTTGCATGGTTCACACTAAGTGACCCCACTATATTAGCCAAATCATCAGGAGTGATATTTTTAGGTACTATTTATTCAGTTAAAATATTAAACAAGTTTTATCGATGACTAAGAGAGGTTCACAAAAACTCAAGTATAGAGATCTTAGCTGGTTTGTCCTCTAATTTCTACTAAATATTAAAATATTTTTTATTTTCTTAGATTTTGAGAACCAAATATGGTTTTTTAGGAGCATTCACATGTCTTGATCATAAAACTAGGGGAGGTTCAGGGGGTGGTTTAAAGGCTTGACCATTCTCTCTTGCTTGTTGCCTATTCATAGTACAAACATGAATCATCCCTACCATATTTTGATCTGGTGGAGGGACATTATTGTAATGAACTTGGTTGAAAATATTTTATCTATGTTTAGGTAGGGGGTCTTGGAATATCTCCAAATCTTGGTTGGAATATGTTGCTTGTTCAGGACCATAGACCACTAGAAAACCTTGATCAACAAGGTCTTGTACATCATTATTAAGAGTGATACACTTGTTTGTTTTGTGACCATCAGTGCAATGAAAAGTAGATTTATGATTGGCCTTGAACTAGAAAAAGGTTCTCTCTTTTAGGATCATGTTGTCTTGTAAATGGTAGCTTTATCATCTTAGCATATAACAATTATGTCAGCACAAAATATAGAGTGGTTTAACTTAGTAAAATTTCTAGGAGGTTTTTCCTAAGTTTTAGCTAAGATTAACTTGCTTAATACTACAATAGTACTAGCATTACCTATTTTTGGGTTGGTGTTAGTTCGAGATTCAATCACATCATCACCTATAGTATGTTTATTCTTATACTATCAAATGGTGTTAGGAGGAGATGGTTTCTCCTCTTCCTTCTTGATTTTTAGTTGCACTCTTTATTGAAGGGTAGCTTCAATTTGTTTTGTGAGATCAATTGCATTTTCAAAGGACACAACATGAGTCATCTCTAAAGGATATACCAAATATTATTGAAAATTAAGTATGAAAATATGTAATGACTCCCTAGGTGGTGGATCAAAAGCTAGTTTAATAAAAATATTTTGCCACTAATGCAAGAATTCATTAACAAATTCATTATTCCCTTAAGTTGATACAGATCAACTGTATACTTTTATGAAATGTAAGTGGTAAAATGTTGAATAAATATTTTGGCTAGATTAGAAAAGTTCTTTATCGAGTGGTGGGGTAATTTTAACAACCCAAAATCTAACTAAAAAACTAGAGAAATTTTTTTATAAAAATATACTCGATAATGGTTTACAAATCCCTATCCAGCGTATGTCATTCTATGAAGTTGTCTATGGCCTAATCTAAAGTTTTAAGTTGTCCGTCTCATATCCATAATGAGCCAACTTATCCCCTTAATCTATCAAAAGGATATGCCCATCCCTACACCATACATAAGTTTACTTGTGTAGGTATACTAAGTGTATTGCAAATAAGCTATCAATCTCATCCCCATGAATGAGCTAACTTATCCCTTTTTGCATGTCAAAGGGTACACCCATCACTAAACCCTACATAAGTCCATCTATGTAGGTGCACTAAGCGTAATGCAAATAAACTATCTCATCTCCACGATGAGCTAACTTATTCCTTCCATCACTCCTAGTGATAACCAAATTCATTGATCTTAAATCTATTTGATGTTTTAGTGTATCTAACTAGTTTAGTTTTTAGAAGAGTTCCTTGAAGAACAATATTACTTGAAGTTCCTCCATAAGGGATCCCATAATACCTTAGGTTTCTCTCTATACTTTCAACTTGTAAGCATAAACATTTTTAGATACTATTTCTAAGTTATCTACTACATTAAACCATAAAGATCTCTTAATATTTCTTTCTTTAAACAAGGATGTAATTAAGTCTACCTACTTAATTAAACATTGGATAACATCTACTACTTCATCAAAAGAGGACACATGAATAAGATGTAATTTTCCATCTAAAACAATAACAAGGCATGATAGTTTAAGAAACTATGACATCATAGATCCTTTATTTATAACAAGTAAAAGATACATCTCCCATTCATAAATTAATCATTACATAATTCAAGTGTGGTAAAGCATCACCACATTAAAAGAATAGAGCATTACATCATCATCCAACTAGGAGATTACTCATGCTAGAGTCTACTTCATAATAAGTTTTCCATAATAAGAGCTTCACTACAATATGTATCAAAAGGTCAACATATTGAATATGAGTGTCCTCCTTGGTATTTCTTGCTTCTCCATAACTCAGTTGATGGTAGTAAGGGATTAGGACAACTCATATATCTTATGAAGCATGCAACTAAATGCATTTGCTAAATGACTTATGAAACATGTGCATTTATAAATTGAATACCAAATTGCAACTATACAATATACACAATGTAATTATGCATAAATCATTCAATCAATCATTAGGAGGAAACCCCATAATTTTCCCACACCCATTCTTTCATCTAATATTCCCTTTTTTCATACTAGCATACTTCTTTCATTAATCACACAAAGTGTATTCATTATCCAAGAATGAAAGTCATCTATCATTCATTTCATCATAAAAGGAGAGTCATTTTATCCTTTAAGAATGAAAATCATTTATCATTTAATTGGTTAAAGGGGATTCTTTTTTATAACCTCTATATCTATTAATCCTTTTTGAAGGGGATTCTTTACCAAATCCACTTACACAATGACGCATATGTAAACAAAAGTGAGCAATCAAATGCATCAAACAAGGTGGGTGATTTATCGCAAATCCAATCGCCTATCCTAGCCGAAGACTTACGGTAACTTCTAGGTTACCAAATTTTGGCTAAGGATGGTTGGATTGTTGATGATCACCACAAAAGCAAGAATGCATGCATCTATATGAGGGTAGTTATTCATGTTACCCTGAGCCACCATAATCATCATTTCCCTTTTCCTTGGTACCTCGATCTCGGTGGTTGACTTCCTTGCCACCTTCAAGGGTACCTGGTCCTATAATCAAGCCAAAACATCAGCAGTACCATATCCTTAAAGTAATAAATCAACATCAATATTGCAATACAAAGCATTGAAACATAATTCAATATATAGTCTATTTCATAATTGAGTCCTGCCAAGGTGGGTCATGACATACTACCCCCTTGGACTAAACACAGTCCTCTGTGTTTTCTGTATTACAATACTTTTATTCAAATAAAAAAGGAAAATATCTTTTCATATCATCCACTTTTTCCCAAGTGGCACTTCTTTCAGAATATCGGTCCCATTGGACCTTACATTGTTCTAGAGTTTGTTTCCTCATCGATTTGGAATGAAACTCTAGAATCTTCATCGACATCACTTCAATTACCTCAAGGTTTACCATCTGCAATTTAGAAACATCCCACACATGATCAGGATCAGCAATGTACCTCCTAAGTAGGGATATGTGGAAGGTGTCATGGATCTTTGATAGGTTGGGTGGCAAGGCAAGTCTGTATGCTACTAGACTAATCTTCTCAGTGATCTCAAAAGGCCCAACAAATCAAGGATCCAATTTCATGGATTTGATGGCACTTTTCATTGGTCTAACCCTTAAGAACACTTTATCTCCCATAGAGTATTCCCTTGGTGATATTTTCAGATCAGCATAGCTCTTCTGATGGTCAATGACTTCCTTAAGCCTCTACCTGATCATCTTAAGTTGACCTTCCATTTATTTGACCATGTCTAGTCTGATCATGACCTGATCCTCTAAATTATCCCAAGACAAAGGTGTTCTACATCTCTTGCCATACAAGGCATCAAATGGGGCCATACCCAAAGAAGAATGATGACCATTGTTATAAGAAAATTCTACAAGATGTAGATAGTCTTCCCATCGAGACTTCTGGTCCATATAGTACATGCGAAGCATATCTTCTAGGACTTGGTTTACCCTCTCGGTTTGACCATCGATCTCAGGGTGATATGCAGAGCTTATATTCAGTTTTGTACCCATTGCATGATGTAGGGCTTTCCAAAATTTAGAAGTGAATCTGGAATCCCTATCTAAAATAATCATTTTAAGAAATCCATGTAACCTAAATATTTCTTTGGAAAATCTGTTAGCCACAACCTGAGCATCATCCTTGATGTTTCTTGGTATAAAATGTGCAACCTTAGTCAATCTATCGACTACCACAAGGATTGCGTCATGTTGATACCTAGTCTTGGGTAAACCTACTATGAAATCCATAGATATAACCTACCATTTTTGCATAGGTATATCATGTGGATATAATTGTCCTATAGGGTGTCTATATTCAACCTTCACCTTCTAGCATTCTAGGCATCAAGCAATAAAATTGATGATATCCTTCTTCATTCCTATCCAAAAGAAGGTCTTTTTCATATTCTCCCTCATCTTGGCCCCTCCAAGATGAGAAAAGTAAGGAGATCTATGCACCTCTTGCATGATCAGTCTCCTTAAATCACCTATTTTTGGTATGATGACCCTATCCTTAAAACATAAAAGACCATATTTTATGCCAAAATCCTTGTTTTCTTTAGGATTTCTTCCCATTTTAGCTCGAATTTCCTTGCAATACTCATCCTAAGATTGCATTTTCCTAACTTGGTCTAATAAATCTACATGGATTTAGGTTAAAGTTACTATATGCCTTCTTCTACTTAAGGCATCAACCACCTTATTTTCCTTTCCTTTGATATATTCAATATCAAAGTCATATTCAGCTAAAAACTTGATCCATCTTCTCTATCTTGCATTGAGCATAGGTTGAGTAAATATGTACCTCAAGCTTTGATGGTCAGTCCTTAACTTGAAAGGTCTTCCTACCAAGTAATGATGCTAGATCTTAAGAGTATGCACAACCACTGCCAACTCTAGATCATGCGTAGCATAGTTAACCTCATGTTTCTTGAGTTTCCTTGATGCATATGCTATGACTAACTCATCTTGTGAAAGCACTCCTCCTAACCCTTCTAGTGATGCATCAGTGCATACTGAGAAGTTTCCCTGAGGATCTAGAATCTTCAGTATTGGTGTCATGGTGAGTTTCTGCTTAAGCAATGCAAAAGCAACTTCACACTTATCCATCCACTTAAATTCAATTCTCTTTCTTTTGAATATTGGTTATTATAATAACTATTTTGGAGTAATCCTTCACATAACGTGTATAATAACCTATCATGCCCATGAATATTCACACTTTAAACATATTAGTAGGTGATGACCAATTCAGAATAGCCTCAATCTTCTCTGGATCCACTACAATTCCTTTGATGGATATTATATGTCCTAGATATCATACTTTTGAGACATAGAAATCACTTTTTGATAGATTTCCAAAGATTTGATTCTTTCTTAATAACTCTAGCATGATTCTAATATGTCTATCATGCTCTTTTCTATCTTAGGAATATATTAGAATATCATCTAAGAATATGAGGATGAACTGATCTAGATATCTTTTGAATACGTTGTTCATTAAGTTCATGAATGTAGTTAGGGCATTAGTCAGCCCAAAGGGCAAGACTATAAATTCATAATGCCCATATCTAGTTTTAAATGTCATCTTATGAGTATCCTCCTCATGTATCCTTAATTGATGATACCTAGATTTTAAATCAATATTTGTAAATATCATGGTATCCTTCAATTGATCAAATAGGTCTTCAATCCTAGGTAAAGGATACCTATTCTTGATGGTTGCTTTGTTGAGCATTCTATAGTCTATACATAACCACAAAGAACCATATTTCTTTTTAATAAAAAGTATCGGTGCACCCCATGGTGACACACTAGGTTTGATTAGTCCCTTTTCTAGCAACCCTTGTAGTTGTACTTTTAACTCTTGCATCTCTATAGGATTCATCCTATAAGGAGCTCTATGGATAGGTTCTATTCCTAGAATTAGCTCAATAGTGAAATTAAATTCATGCATAGGAGGAAGTCTGGGTAGGTCTTCAAGAAATACATCCTTAAATTCTTGCAAGATTGGGTGTTTCCCAAACACTTCTTCCTTCTGATCCTCCTTGACTTCATTGAGTTTCACAACATAAACCATTCCTCCTTTCCTGATGGTTTTCTTTAGTTGCATAGCAAATAGTAACTAGGGTTTAAAAGATCCTTGTTCACTATGGATCCTTAATATTCCCTTATCCTTTTTTGAATATTCTATCCATCTATCTTAGAAATTGATTATGGCTCTATGAGCCTGTAACCAGTCCATTCCCAAGATAATATCGAAAGCATGTAGTGGCACTACATAAAGACATCCTACGGTAGAACCATTGGTTAGGGTAATTTTAGTCATAGGAAAACATTGATCCATTGAGTAGGTTTATCCAGAACCATACTCAACCTTCCACCCTTGTGCCAAATATCTTAATCTTTTTGGCATATCCCTGACTATACTAGAAGAAATAAAGCTATTAGTAGCTCCACTATCAATTAAAATATTTACTTCTTTATTAAAAATCTTACCCTTTAAGAGCAATGGGGTGGCTTGCCCTTCCAATTTCTAGTTTTTAGTCGCAGCATAAATCTTGTGGGTAGGTTCCTTTCCTTTTGCATTGGTTGTACTTGGTCCTGGTTGATGTGGACAATGATTAGCATAGTGTGGACCTCCACAATTGTAGCACCCACCCTTGGGTCTTGGGTGCACTCCCTATTTTTGTTCCCCCATTTTTCCCACTAGTACCGAATTTGGTTGCTTTTGGGGTTGAGGTTTATTATTACTATTGTTGTTGTTGTTGTTCCTCTTTTGGAAGTTCTTTCTAAAATTTCCCTGCTTCCCATCATTCCTCCTTTCAATATTTGGGAAGCTTTTACTCTTCTGGTTCTATTCTCCTTCCCATTTCATGAAACCAACACTATTTCTCTTCTTGAGTGATTATTGATCTTGCTCAGATAAAACTACATAGTTAAACTGGAGATGAGATTATGCTTTTCTAGCCAAGTCATAAGCTTTCTATAATGTTTTTGGCTCATGCATATTCACTTCATGCCTAATCTTAGGTTCTGCTCCTAAGATAAATTTGTGAATCTTCATCTTCTCATCATAGGCTAGTACGTATTTCAACAACTTAACCAATTTTTGATAGTATACCTCAATCGATTTGGTTCCTTGTTGTAGGTTGGTAAATTCCTCAAACTTTGTTGCATAGAAATATTTTGTAAGGAACCTTTTATTGAAAGTTATAACAAAATCCTCCCACTTTAAATCAACTACTTCAATTCTTTGCTCTTCTTGGAAGGTTTCCCACCATTCTAGTCTAATCTCTTGTAGATGCAGTGTAGCCCATACTATTCGAGTCCCAGTAGAGTAGTTCTTCATAGTGAAGTAGATTTCTAGTTCCCTCAGCCAAGCCTCGACTGCATCACCCTCTCCTTTTCCATTGAATTTGGAGGTATGAACATTCTTTATATCTTTGGCTAGTTCTATCTCTAGCAAAGCTCTGGCTTCTCATTCTTTAGTGGTTGGTTCATTTGCTTGCCTAACCTTTGAATTCCTAGCCTATGAATCCTAGTTCACTATGGTCTCCAACAATTATCTCTGCTACTCCATTTGTTCTTGTATCAATGTGACTACCATAGTGAGGTTCTCCACCTCTCTACTAGAATTACCTAAACCTTCATCTCAAGCTCTACCCTCAACATTGTCCTATTGGGTTTATCTATTTTGTGGAATAGACTTCCCTCTTCTTGTCTTTGGTGCCATTATCCTGGTCACACAAAAGAAAGAATATTATGTTAGGTTATAGTTCCTTCCCTGAATTGTACTACTAACTACTTGCTAAATACGTCATCTGTATAAGCTAACTATAGAGTTTTCATACCAAGACCACCCTCACTCTATGTAGGGTGTTACTCTAAAAACTACCATCTAATTCCATTACAAAAAGCTACCCTTCCTAGGGTCAACTCTCTAGAATTCTAGCAATTGGAAATTCTAGGTCTTCCTAGATTTAGCTTAAGAACTAAGCAAAGGCCTGAATAGGAAGATACCTAAATCCTTAGCACATTCCATGGAAGCCTCTAGTCCATCATACCTAGAGCTCTGATACCAAATGTAATGACCCAAAATATAACTAACAAACTAGAGAGAATTTTTTTATAAACATATACTCGATAGGGATTTACATATCCCTATCCAATGTATGTCATTCTATGAAGTTGTCTAAGGCCTAATCTAATGTTTTAAGTTGTTCATCTCATATCCACGATGAGCCAACTTATCCCCTTCCTTAATCTATCAAAAGGATACACCCATCCCTACACCATACATAAGTCTACCTGTGTAGGTATACTAAGCGTATTGCAAATAAGCTATCAGTCTCATCCCCACGAATGAGCTAACTTATCCCTTTTTGCCTATCAAAAGGGTACGCCCATCACTACACCATACATAAGTCCATCTATGTAGGTGCACTAAGCATAATGCAAATAAGCTATCAGTCTCATCTCCACGATGAGCTAACTTATTCCATCCATCACTCCTAGTGATAATATTGAGGCTATTTTAAAGTGGTTACCGCCTACTAAGGTGGGTGATTTATATCAATTCTAATCGCATATCCTAGAAAAAGACTTACGATAAGTTCTAGGTTACCAAATTTTAGCTATGGATGGCTAGATTATTGATGATTACCGTAAAATCAAGAGTGCATGCATCTATGTGATGGTAGTTGTCCATGTTATCCTAAGTAGTCATAATCATCATTTTCCTTTTCCTTGGTACCTCGATCTCGGTGGTTGACTTCCTTTCCACCTTTGAGGGTACTTGGTCCTATAACCAAACCAAAACATCAGCAATACCATATCCTTAAAGCAATAAAACATCAATATTGCAAAATACAAAGCATTGAAACATAATTCAATATATAGTCTATTTCATAATTAAGTCATGCCAAGGTGGGTCATGACAGTAGTTGATAGAACCATTCCAAGACATCTCCACCAAGACTTGTGGGAGAAATCCTTAATAACAATATTTTATCATACTTGATGTTGTGGCTTGCTACTATGAAAAATTGAAGGTGTTCTATAGGGTTACCATCTCTCTTATATAACCAAAACTTTGGTAACACAATGTAACAACCCTCCTTAGAATAACTTTTATGGACAATAAACTATGTATTAATGTGAATGTTTAATGACATAGTTTCTTTGAATGATGTCTATATGATAGAATTATTCCATTATTTTAATCTTGGAATATGGTACTACTAGTGTAATTGTGGATGTAGGATCAGGTTTTCTCTATCTCTTGCTGGTGGGAAAGGGGAAATTATGATGATGACTTGCTCATGAACAACTTAGGATAACAAGAAAACTACCCTTCATATAGATGCATTTCATTTTTTTGTTTTTGTGTTCACACCATTGGACCAAGAAGTTACTAACACAATGAGTCTCCTCAATCAGTTGGCAATAGCATTATACTATCTTAAAATATATTGTTCATTTAAGGATAAAATAATGGTGTGAGATCATTTATTTGGCTACTCATGATGTGCAAGTGTTGGAGTTATTAGATAATGTTATTATTGCTTTTGGGTTTTTAATCTAATTTGATGGTTGACATTACTATTATTTATCATTGAAAAGAAGAAATTTTTTAAAACCATAGTAAAATGTAACTTAATGAAAGAATTTTTTGGTTGATTATGTTTGAATTATTAATTTATTGATCCTCTCCCTTATCATGCATGAGTGGCACTTAAAACACCCAAACATGGAAATTATGGAGGTAACGCTTCTTGAAAAAGACATTATCCTTGTCATGCATAAGAACACTCGAATTCCTTGGTTAAGGAGGGCACTAAGAGGGTGAAGGGGGTTGTTATTTTCTCTTTGGAAAGAGCACACCGAATTGGGGGAAAGGTAGCATGATAGTGGATATCAGTCAAACTTTTGGTAGGTATATCCTTGGTGTTTTTGATAGTTACTTAATGCCTTTGCTTATGCTTTGATCTATGTTTACTTGGGATTTTTTGTTTACACTTTTGAGTTGGATGTATTATATTTTGTAGCTTTCATAGTTATCCCTGGTTGGAGTCTTCCTTTATCTTGTTTGCATGTGCATTAATCCGTAGCACTTGATCACTCGTGTGTGTGAGTTATTGAGAATTCATTGGGATGCACTAGTCTATTTGTGTTGTCCTTTCCTTTTTGCAATTCTTGTTGGTTTAGTGTTTGGCCTGTTTGGTTTGTTCTCATGAGGAGGAGTGGCATGTTCATCTCTTGTGAGCATTGTGTAGTCTTTGCCTATGTTGTCTTTACTTTGTTTTCTTCTAAAGTTGTTGCACCTCAAAAAAAATTTCTATTTCCACTCTTAGAAGGCATGTCAAGTGTACCCCTATAAGATACAAGATTGTTTGTGAGTGTAGGGTGTTTGTTGAAGCTAGATTCATCATCCTATATTTACACTCTATCTTGCTATATTGTCTTTGCTTTTCAAATGTCAATGGATTATTATTCTTTATAAGGTTCAACCTTAGTATTTTGATGCCTAGTAAATATTTTATGATTACCTTTCTACTTTGGTATCTTATAACAATTAAGGTTTTCTTTTGCCTTTGATGTTAAGGTTTTGGGTCTTGTCAATTTGCTTAATTAAGTTAAGTTGCTTTGTTAATAAATTAATAAATTACTTTTTGATAATTTTTTATTTGCTAAGGTAGTTTGGTTAGTAATGGTTTAGTATAAGTACTTTGAGGTTTGAGTGCTTGATTATTTATGGCTTAATAAAGTGTTGGATTATATATTGTGTAATAAAGTGCTTTGATTGTGCTTGATTTTTGTTTTTGATAAGGTAAAAATTGTATTGATGTAGGCATTTGAAAGGCACCCAAACACCTTAGTACATTAACTGAAGGAAAGGATGCACAATCCTCAAAAAACTATGAAGCATCCTTAAAAACCTAAAAACTTAAAGGAAAATGTAAACAAACCATCAGGAGACTAGGGAAAGCCCATACCGGACAAAAAATAAAGACCACAGAAGAGCAGCCATTTAGGCAGTTACAGAGTCTTTGATGTCATCTTTTTTGACATCCTTTGGAGCATCCTTGGGGATATCCTTGAAGACATCCTTTACAATTTCCATGACTTCATCATCCTTGACCTCTGGTTTGGCTTCAGCAGTAGACTTGACAGGAGTATCCTCTGCAAAATTGTCACAGAAGAACAAAAGGTTTAGGGCATTCCTATGTTCCTTCATTTGGGTAATTGCCCCCATAATTGCATCCATGATGCTCTCCAGATAAAAAATCATGCTAGTGGTGGTCTTGACAACATATTCTTGGAGAATATTCTCCATAGGATCATCAGGATCATCTTTGGCCACACCCTACGTCTTTCCTTGATTCTGGACTTCCTTATTCTTGAGGCATTGAGAACTCCTCATTGGGGTAGCCTCAACTTTACCCTTCTTTCTTGGCAAGAAATCAGCATCCTGGTTTCCACATCCATCTTCTTCCTTTTAGCACCATGAACCTTGGATACAGGAGTGGAGGACGTATCCTCTTTCATGTTCTCTGCCTATTGGTCCTGAGGAAACACATTTCCTTTGGGAAACTTCTCTAGAAGATAAGTATACAGGACTTTGAAAAGTCCCTGGTGAGAGGGCCATGCTTCCTCCTTCTTCGAGCATGTTGATGTGATGGAGTAATCCATCGACAAGTAAAGGAATTCAGGAATGTTTAGTGGCTTGACCTCCCTAAAGTGGTTCACAAATGAAATATGGAAGCTCCTAAGTTGAGAACCAGGGTCATCCACTATTATATATTCCATAACAGGCTTCATCACCTCTTTCCAAGGAGTGGGTAAGTCATCATAAACCATCCCTAGCTTGACAATCCTCCTCATAGGTGACTTCAGCTCAAATTGGTTAAGTTCAATGTCCCAGTTGTGCTTGTCCCTGCACATTGTTCTTCCCATCGGTGGTTGCCCTGTAACCTCAACAAGAATATTGACATCCACCTGGAACTCAATGCCATGTATGATGACAATGCCCTTCTCCCAGGTGGACATGAAGGCCAAGTTGATATTCCAGTCCCAACCTAAAAATCTCTTTAGGAACAACATAAATCCTCTAGCACTAAGGATAGCTTCCACCATCGGTTTGATAGTGAGAGATTCTGGCTCCACAAAGCACATGATGATAGGAAATTGAAATAGGTAATCAGGGATAATAGAGAGCTCATTGAGATGAGAAAAACTAACAGATAAGGTGCAAGATCCATCCACAGGGAGGGTTTTGTAAACATTTGACAAAATTAGAAAATTTTGGAACCATCTATTCCTACTCCTCATGAAGAAGCAAATCCTAGGGAAAAGCAAAATCATCGAATCATAGAGAATAGAACAACATTCCTTATGCAACTTAAGGTCCCAAAAATTACCATCCCTCATAGAAATAGAAAGGTGTGCCACACCTTGTGAAGCTTGGCCTATCAGGTGATGAAACTTAGCACCTTCACTAAACTCACAAAGGAAAATGGATGTCGAGGGCTTTGGGAAACAATAAAAAGTAGGAAAGGACAAGAACATGGAAAGGAAGTGATGAGGTAAACAACCCAAAAAGGAGTAAGGCGGTGGGCGAGGATGAAAAGGCAGCATGTGGATTAGGAGCAAATTGCGAGAGAATATCGGGAAGGAGCACTCCAGGTGGATAGTGAAAGAAACAGTGAAAATGGGAACATTGGGACTAAAACCACAAGTGGTGATAGGGATAATTGGCACAGGGTTTAAGAAAAACATGAGGAGAAAATGCCACAAGATCCAATCCGCACCAAGTGTCCTGAGTAATGAGTACCTCAAAAAGTTGAAACTCATCATTGATATGATAGGTTTGCTGAAGATGATCTTTATGGGATGTGAAGCAATTGAAATCTTAAGATCTATGGAGAACAATCTTTTCATTCCTAGGAATTTGAAAAAAAATTGTTATGCATTTTGAGAATTTTGGACTTTTTCTAACCTTGCAATTTCTTCAACTTCCCATGGAAGGGTGTCAGTCCATGTCCTCATCCCGGGGGCAGAGACTCCAATGTTAGCCAACTTATCTGCAACACCATTGGCTTCCCTGAAGACATGTTGGATAATGACTTCATGTTGAAAAAGGATTAGGCTACGAGCCTCTTCAATTAGACTTTTCACCTTCCATGCTGGAGTTTTGGAGTTTTTTAAATAATTGACCACATTCAAGGAGTCCCCCTCAATGATGACTTTCCCTGGAAATTGCTTGATTAACTGTAGACCCCTCCATAAGGCCTTAGCTTCAGCTATATGGTTGGATTTTTCTCCCAAACATTCAGTGAAAGCAAATATGGAATTTCCATTGTGGTCCCTTAAAATTCCCCCTACCCCGGCTCTGCCTGGATTTCTTTTAGTTGCCCCATCAAAATTAAACTTGACCCAATCTTGGGGAGGAGGTATCCATTTAATGTTATTTCTTGAGATTTGAGTATTTCCTGGGTTAGGATTCTCAAGAGACACATGCAAGGACTGGAGTAAGGAAGCTTCGAACCTAGGAATGGGATGAGGATCATTAGGAGCCGAGAGAGCATTTTCCTTGGCAAAAAATATAATTCTATTTGTGATGGAATCTAAATCCTTAGCCTCTTTGGAAAAAACTCGTATGTTCCTCTCAAGCCAAATTTGCCAAAGATAATGATAAAGGCAAAATTTCCAAATTCCTTTGAGACAAGGGTTGTGAAAAGGATTAGGCCATTGAGAGAACAAGTCAACTATGGATGGAGGTTTGGCCCAACTAATTTGAAACTTTTGAAAAAGCTTGTTTAGGATGGAGCTAGAAAAAGGACAAGAAAGGAAAATGTGGCTTGTAGACTCCCAATCAAAAATACATAAGAAACACCTATTAGGAAGAGGAATTCCATGCTTAATCAGATTTTCTATAGTGAGGATCCTATCTTGAATAGCCAGCCAAGAAAAAAATGATACCTTTGGAGTCAGGTGCTTAATCCACACTAGTTTGAAAGGGATGAGGACTTCTTTAGGATCTAGGATAAGTTGATATGTTGATTTGATAGTAAATTCCCCTATGTCAGATGGTTCCCAGATAGGTTGATCACTGGCTATCCTTGATGGTAAAATGAAAGCAGAGAGTAGGGCTTCCAAGGAAGTGATTTCAGCAGTAAGATTGGGACATTGAATCCTTTTCCATATGCGAGAACCATTGGAAACTATTAAAAAATCAGCAACCCAATATCCAAACAAAGGATCAGTGAATTCCTTTAAGGCTCTGAACCCCGGGATTTCTAAAAGTGGTTGATTTCCTAACCACTTGTCTTCCCAGAAATTGATTGATTTTCCATCTCCAACCTGCCATCTTAGACCTCTTCTCAGGAGTTGTTTCGTTGTGTTGATGGATTTCCAGAATGTTGAACCCCCAGAAGGTGCCTGATGACATAAAAATTCAGATCTCTATAAATATTTCCTTTTAACCAGATTGACCCATTCTACTTGATCCCCTGATAGTAATCTCCAAGCTTGCTTTTCCAGAAGTACCAAATTTAAAATATTGATCCTTCTGAGGTCGATTCCTCCCTGATCCTTTGGTTTGCAAACCTTGTCCCACACGACCAAGTGGAATCTATTTTTGTTCTCAGCACCAGTCCATAGGAAATATTTTTGAATTTTCTCTATCTTGTGGTAGACCTTAATCGGGGCCTTAAATATTGAGAGGAAATAAACAGGGATGCTCTACAAACAAGCCATAGTTAGGACTACTTTTCCTACCTAGGATAGGAGATTACCCTTCCAGACAGTGAGTTTTTTTTAAATCTTTCAATTACATTGTTCCACAAATATTCAGAAGCATTTCCAATGAACAAAGGCAATCCCAAATAAGTAGCTGGTAGAGTAGAGATAGCACATCCCAAAATGTTTGCAATTTTGAGTTGTCGCCTATGGGGAGTGTTAAGGAAATATAACTTACTTTTTTGAAAGTTCACCTTCTGTCCAACCGCTTCTTCATAGAGAAGGAGTAAATGTTTGATGACTTTAGCTTCAACAATAGAAGCAAAGGTGGACAATAGAGTATCATCAATGAATTTTTGATGAGTGATAGGATTAGATTGAGAAGTCACCTTGATTCCAAAAATTAATCCTGATCTTCTGGTTGCATGGATTGATCTACCTAACGCCTCAGCAACAATGATGAAAATAAGGGGGGATAAGGGATCCCCTTGCCTTAGTCCTCTACTACTAGGAAAGTATCCAGCAGGAGAGCCATTGATTAGGATAGAGAACCAAGAAGATGAGATACATCCTTTAATCAAATTGACCCAATCCTAGTGAAATCCAAATTTGGTTAGGACAACCAATAAGAAATCCCAATTCAGCCTATCATAAGCTTTATTCATGTCAAGTTTTAATAGAAAAGTAGCCTTTTTGGTTTGAGAAGTAGAGTGCAGGGCTTCATGGATAGAGATAATCCCATCCAAAATAGATCTTCCTTGAACCGAGCTTCCCTAGCAATGATCAATAATCAAAGGCATAACATCTCGCATTCTGTTGGCTAAAGCTTTGGTAAGGATTTTGTAAACCACGTTACAAAGACTTACAGGCCTAAAATCATTGAATGATATGGCATTAGGGCTTTTAGGAATAAGAGCAATGAATGTGGAATTAAAATTGTGAGGTATGGTCTTGGAAGACTGGAACTCTTTTATCGCTTCACACACATCAAGGCCCACAAAATCCCAAAAATCCTGAAATAACCTAGGAGAAAAACCATCAGGACTAGGAGCCTTATCAGGTTTCATGGAAAAGAGGGCTTGCTTGATTTCATCATCTAAAATATTGGTAGTTAACTTAAAGTTGATATCTTCTAAAATTGAATGGGGAATGTGCTAGAGAAAAAATTCTTTGGCATCATCAGAATTAGAATCAGAATTTGGCCTCTCAAGCAGCTGCATAAAATGAGAAATACCATCAGACCTGATTTCCTTGATATCAAAGATAACACTTCCATCCTGTCTGTGTAACTCCTTAATCCTATTGTTGCTCCTATTCCTCAAGGTAGAAATGTGGAAGAAATTTGTGTTGGAATCACCTTCCTTAAGCCAAATTTCTCGATATTTTTGCCTCCAGAAGGTTTCCTCGCATTTTAGGATGTTATGAAATTCTGATAAGAGGTTTCTTTCTTCATTCCTCATCTCAACAGTACAACTTTGACTAGTTTGAATATCATTTTCAAGTGTTGCTAAGTGATTTTTGATAGCTTGTTTGTTCTCAAACAGGTTCCCAAAGATATCTCTATTCCAAATCTTAAGATTTTCTTTGACCATTTTCAGTTTTTGCCCCAGCCTAAATGATGGTGAACCTTGAATATCTGTCTACCACCACTGAATAATTTTATCCCTAAAATCAGGATGTTGCATCCACATAGCTTCAAATCTGAAAGGAATTTTGAAGGTCTGAGGATTATTTATTTCCAGGAGAAGAGGACTATGATCTGAGCCAATTTTGAGGAGATATTGGAGATTGGCATCCCCCCACTTTGCAGTTGCTTCCTAAGAAAAGAGAACTCTATCAAGATTAACCTAAATTAGTTGGTTGCCACTCCTTCTGTTGGTCCATGTGAATTGGTTGCCTTTCAAATTCACGTCCATCAAGTTATTTGAGTTGATGAAATCCTAAAAATCTTCCATGCTTTTTGTTATGATTCTCGAACCACCTCTCTTGTCCGATGGATAAAGAGGAGTGTTAAAATATCCAGCCAAAATCCATGGGAAATTTGGGATAGCTTTTCTAAAATTGTTAAGGTTTCCCATAGCTTGGATCTTCTAGGGATAGAATTAGGGGCATATACATTGGTAAGTATCCAAGGGAAGTTTTCATATTTATCAAAAAATAGGATGCTAGCTGACACATCATTAGAGTGTAATAATTTGCCTTCCAGCTTCTCCGGATTCCAAATACACATGAGCCCTCCAGAAGCACCCCTTGCACTACAGGAAATGGTTTCCCCATTTTTCCATAGCTTTTTGCTTAGGATCTCGGTTGAAGAGTCTCCTATTTTAGTTTCTTGCATCAAAAAAATTGTGGGATTAACTTCTTTTCTTAATGACTTGGCTAGCCTTTGCTTTGCCATGCCATTAAGTCCTCTCACGTTCCAGGAGAGGATTTTCATTTAGACAATTTGAGATTCCTTTTGCCCCCCTTTCCTTGAGGTTGGGGAGGTTTGATGCATTTGGATTCATCCTTGCTCTGACTTAATCCTATGGAAAATAGGGTTTTTTGAATGCCACTTGCTATTTCTTCTGCTAGTCCCTATTTCCAATGATCATTGGTCAAAGTTCTGCCCTTCTTTTTGTCTCCTCCACAATCAATAGGAGATTTCTTGTAGCTTCTAGTTTGCTTTGGACTAAAATTTTGGGAATTAATTCTTTGAACTACCGGGCTTGAGGAACCAGGGATAGTTTCTGGGATTGCTACTTCTTCGATTTGAGTCCATTTGCAAGGATCAACTGAGCTTTCAGGGAAAGACTCAATAGGTGGGCTTGAGGGTCCTGAGCAAAGGGGACCTCTCTTGGGTCGAGGGGAAGAGTGAGGAAGTCCAATATTGTCAATGGGATCAGAGGATTTATTATTTTCCAGCCTTTTCTTCTCGTTAGAGATAGGAGATGGTTTGTGGGTTGGTTCAGGACTGTGAGTAACTTCCATATTTTCGTTATCACATGAAGGTAAGTCAAAAAGTACTTGGTACTTATTAGGGAGAGCAAAGAAAGAACTTACCTCTTCCTTGTGCATTTCTTGACTCACTATAGATATTTTTTTACCCTTATCAATTGCTTGAGGAGAAGCTTGAGGCTCTTTTGTAGCACCTTCCTAAGGACGTTCATTCCTGTTGTTGCTTGGGTTATGGTTTCTGACTGGTCTAAAGACCACTCCCTTTGATGCAGGATTCTTCCTCCTCTCATTCTTGATGAAAGGGGATTTTCTTTTTGGAATCTCAGGTTCTGCCTGCACCTTTAAGGAAGGGCATTGGGATCTAAGGTGCCCCTGAGTATGGCATTCCACACAGAATGCAGGCTTATTTTCATACTCAATCGCTTGCTTTCGGTAGTAGGACTCATATTCTAGCTCTATGAAAGTAGGGAGCTCAGAATCCAAATTTGCATTAACATAAATTTGGGCACATCCTGGTCCTAGAAAAAGTAGCATGGTCGATAGCAACCAAATAATAAATGATTTTAGCAATACCTTTGAGGATATATTCATGTCATAAATGCCAAGGAAGGTTCGATAGACGAACCCATATAGAAGCATAATTAATGCTTTGAGTTTAAGGGTAAAAATTAGGAGACCAATGTCTCAAGAATAAACTTTGCCTACCCAGAAACCAAGGTCCTTCTATGAGTATCCAGCTAGCATCATCATGATTTTTGATCCTAATACCAAAAAAAACCTTGGACAGGCCAAAAATTTCCATTCATCTAGAGACCTTCCATTTAGAGTAAGCCCACCTTTTGATGGTTTCAAGATCCGATCTACCTCCAATGAGTTTCCCCACTAATTAAAAGGTTTCCATTGAAATATAACTGGAGATGATATTTGCAGGGACCTTGATTTTTGTCCCAATAGGATCAAGGGAAAAGGAGGATTCCCTTGGACTGTTAATTCCTCTGCTAAGGACTTTGGCAAAGGAGGGCTTTTTAGCAGTGGGTCCCTTGACCCAAGGGGACCCAAGAAAGGTACCTTTGTCAGGAGGTTCATCTTCCCAAAAATGTGTGACCTTTTTGAAGGCCTTATCCAAAACAGGCTAACCGTCCTTAGGATCCTTAGATAGACTCCATCTTGACTGCTCCCATGACCAACCTCCTACTCTCTAGATATTCGAATTTGATCCTTCCCACCTTCCAAATTTTGAATTCCTGCGCTCCATCCTAAATAGTGTCTGCACCCTCCTAACATGATTCCTTCCCCTCTAATGCTCTATTTCACATGAAATATTACTTTGATTGTGCTTGATTATATTGGTTCTAATAAAGTACTTTTAATCATAATTTATTAATATAAAATTATTTGATTATACTTGTTTAAATAAAGTATTTTATTTATATTGACTTAAATTAAGGTGCTTTGGTTATAGTTGGTTAAATGAAATACTTTGATTATAATTGTTTTAATAGAGTACTTTGTTTATATTTTTGATCTAATAAAGTTATTCGATTATAGGATGATTTATAAAGTATTTTTTTGGTTTTGAAAGAGAAACTACATAATGGTTCCTAAGACTCTTGTGAGTTAAGGGATCATTATGAATAGAAGTATGGGATTATCTTATATTTATTGTTGTGTTGTATGATCATTTTGCAAGAGAAATTAATATAATGATTCCTAATATCTTTGTGAGTTAATGTATCATTATAAAGAGAAGTATGTGATTATCTTCTTTTAGTTTATTTTTTATTTGACTCTTATGCATGGTGGCTTGCATAGTAGAAAAAAGCATGATTAAATTGCATTACATCTAGAGTTGTCCTAATCCCTAAGTATTCCTTGTGAATTGTGGGTGGCTTCTCCTTTTACAAGAGACTTGCAGATGCTTAGATGGCTTGAGGATCATTGGAAACTAGTTTCATAGGCTCTAGAAATATTTAGCTAATGAAAAAAGGAATCAAAGGCTATGTAAAGAAATACTATGTTCAAATAGCTTTATAAAACTTGATTATTGTACAATTAAATATTATGTTGTTTTATTGATGCTATGGATTTTGTACTTTAGTATGTGTTCAACAATTATTAGTCTTAGATATTTAAAAATGGTTTCTTCCCATTTCTAGAATGCTTCATTATAATATTTGGATCTCTTATGTTAAAGTATGCATGTTAGCAAAACAAATAGATCCTTAAAGTTTTATGATAGGTATTAATATTATGTGCAATTTGGTTTTCTTTCATGATGAATCAATATTATCAATTGCAACATGTTGGATCATGTAGTTTTTATAAATGCTTTTATATGTAATGTTTTATTAGAAATTTATGTTTCAATTCAAGATTTATTTACCTTGGAAAGGGGTGGATAGGAATACTCTTAAAAACTGAAATATAATCTAATCCTAGGAGGAGTTACGAGGATGCAATAACCAAGTAAATATGAGTCTTAGAAGAAGTTGTGAGGAGGCAATAGCTAAGTACTTACAATCCTAGAAGAAGTTGTATGGATACAATAGCTAGGTATCTTGTGAATCTTTGCACTTGAAAGAGTAGGATCAGGTGTATCCCATCTAGGAGTTGATAAAACATTTATAATTGAGAAGTGGTGATCCCTCGATCATGTAGGATAAGGTGATCATGTCAGTTGCTATCGAAGTGGCAATGATGTTAGTTAACCTGTGGAGATGTGGTAACAAAGCACCAAGGCTATACACTTGGATAACTTGCCTAGATGGACTTAGAGTCAGGTTAAGGAATAAACATCACCCTTTAAGTGTTATGGACCTTAAAGGGTAATCCCTACACCATGGTTACATGATCCTATGCTGATGAGGATTTAGAAAATGTGGGGGGACCACTATTGTTGTCCTTATAGATTAGTACTTTTAGTAAGGTGAACTCCAAAAAACACAAGAGTTGGCTACTCCTGTCCACTGAATGTCATCTGTAGCAACTTAAAACTCAAATGTGGTGAAGCCTTGTATGTTGAGATAAATAAAATAATGGTGTCTCCCTTGTGAGCTTGTGTTTGTAATCATTCTTATTTTTAGGGGGAGGTTGGTAATTTTGGATTGTTACAGTTGGTATTATAGCTCTAGGTTCATAGGGCTAGAATATTCTATGGAGTATGACTAGGTTGAGCCTTGACTTGATGTACAACTTGGGTTCGACACCTTGTAAGTAGGCAAGCGTGACCCTAAATGTAATTGATTGATTGATAATATATATGTTAGCTCATAAGGAGAATGAAGCTAACAACTTATAAGTACAATTGGAGATGAATTATATCTTACCTAACTTCCTTTTTGTGGATAGGGATGGAACTTGTTCAAAAAGAAATTTTATCAAAGAAAACCAAAATGGTTGCACAAGAAGGTGGTGCAACATAAAAGTCTAGATGAATTGAGGACTCCAGTAATAAAACTGGAAGAACAATGAATCCTAGAAAGAGGTTTGAGATAACAATTAATCTTGACAATAACATTTTGAAAATAGTAAGATCTGATGAGATAATGAAATATCTCTCCTATATAGTAAATTTGCTTTAAGAATGACTAGAGAAGCAAAAAAAAATGATAGAAACATTGATCAATAAAGAAGCTAGTACTAGAAATGTAGAGGGTAGATAGGAAGTAAATCATGTTAGATGAACCCATGAAGGTAGAGGCTAGATAGAGGTTGAGTTAGTCAGAGATATCAAGAATTTTAAAGTAACCAAATTTAACAAGAAAGGAGGATATGTAACCGAGTCATGGCTAAAAGAGTTGAAAAAAATATTTTCCATGAAATATTACTCATATGAGACTAAGACTATGTGGGCTACTCTTCATATCTTGGAGGCCTCTCTATAATGGTGGGATACATTTAGTTTAGGCAAAAATATCCAAGTTGTGAAACTCAAGTGGGATGATTTCATTGAGGATTTTAAGAAAGGTTTCTATCTGAGTAGTTCTATATAGAGAAATTTGAGTAATTATCTATGCTTCAACAAGGATCATTATCAATAGAAGTGTATTACTAGAGGTACGTAAAACTTTTGAAGTGAAATAAAATGTGAACTAGATGTTTATTGAATGTTGCAGATTAAATAATGTTTACAACAGCCGAGAATAGCACACCGGCGTAACTGAACTGTTACATGGTTGTAACAGTGCAACAACAAAAGCTAAATAATGAAATAGAGACAAACTATTGTTAAGTACGCTAACATCCCCCTTTATTACATTATTTGGGTAATGTAATAACTAATAGCTATACTAACATCCCCTTACATTATTTTGTAATACAAAGTGAGCTATGAAACAATTCAAATTTGACACGTCCAAGTGCCTTAGTGAAAATGTCTACAACTTGAGCATCGATGGGAATGTGCTGAAGCTGAATTCGATGCTTTGGAACTTCATATCGAATGAAATGACATTGTGTGTCAATGTGCTTTGTTCTTTCATGATGGACTGGATTCTTGACGAGGTTCAGAACACCCTAATTGTCGCAAAACAAGTGTATTGGAGATTTTGATGGATGGCCCATACTTGTCAGAATGCGACGTAACCATATCACTTCGCACACAGCTTCACGTGCGGCGTGATACTCTGCCTCTGTTGATGAAATAGCAACCACCTGTTGCTTCTTACTGTGCCAAGAGATAGGACCGGATCCCAGATGAAAAATATATCCGAAGTTGACTTGCGATCATCAAATGATCCGGCATAGTCGGAGTCCGTGTATCCTTGCAAGAAGAATTTGTTGTTCCTCTTGTATTCTAGGCCATATTCCATAGTACCACAGACATAGTGAAGAACACGTTTTGCTGCTTTCCAATGAGTGGTCTTAAGCTCTTGCATGAACCTCAAAATATAGTTGACAACAAATACGAGATCTGGCCTAGTATTAGTCAGATATATGAGACTCCCAATCAACTGTCGATAGAGAGTACCATCTACTTGAGGTGAATCATCATATCGCGATAACTGAAGTCCATTCTCCATCGGAGTTGCCATTGGCTTGCAATCAGTCATGCGATATTTTTCTAGCAATGTCTTGGCATATTTTTTTTGAGACACTTTGATGGAGTGCTCCTTCTGGCTGAATTCCAGACCAAGACAGTAATGGAGAAGTCCGAGATCTGTCATCTCAAAATATTTACACAAGTTTCTTTTGATAGTAGAGATCATAGTTTCGAACTCCCTGTAATGAGCAGATCATCCACATAGAGTACAAGCAACACTATCTCAGAACCCTATTTCTTGAAATAGAGGTTTGCATCCGATGGACATCTCTTAAATCCATGCTGCATAAGGTGATTGTCCATTTTTATATACCAAGCTCGAGGAGCTTGTTTCGGACTCATATAAGGATTTGACCAACTTGCAAACTTTCTGCTCTTGGCCTTTTGCTTCAAATCCTTCGAGCTGAGTCATATAGACTTCTTATTGGAGATCACCATTTAGAAAGGCACTTTTGACATCCATCTGGTGAACTTTCCACCCATATTGTGCTGCCATAGCACACATAACCCGAATTGTGGTCATCCGAGTAGTAGGTGCAAAAGTTTCCTCATAGTCAATGCCTTCTTTTTGAGCATAGCCCTTTGCAACAAGACGGGCCTTATGCTTATCAATTGTTCCATCTGCATTGTACTTGACTTTATATACCCATTTGCAGCCAATGGGTTTCTTTCCATGCAACAAATCAACAAGCTTCCAAGTTTTATTTTTCATCAAAGACTCATACTCTATATCCATAGCGGCCTTCCACTGAGGCTCACTAAGAGCATCTTGCACTGATGTAGGTTCAAGATCATCTATGGTAGACATGAACACCCTGTCATCATCAATATCCATATCCTCTACTTCTATACTTGGAGTTACAGAAAGTTCCTCAAAATATTGACAAAGATCATCAACCTCACCAGTTTCTTTGGCTTCTCTTTCCTTTTGAGCCATACTGCATGTACGAGGTCTATCCAAGTTCAAACTGGGAGGAGTGGATAAATTTGCATCTTAGATTGTATTTGTACACCATTTAGGATTCTTCTTCGGTGGAGTTGAAGAAGATGTAGAAGGACCTCCTGTCTGTGTTGACGAAGGAATCTTCTCTTCCTTATATTCCACAATATCTTGGTGTACTTTAGATGTGCTCTGTGATGTGAAAGCTTCATCAAAGACAACATCTCTGCTGATATGAATTTTCTTGGTCAAAGGATCTATCAATCGATATCCTTTAGAGTGCTCATCATAACCAAGAAAAATACATCTCAGTGTTTTCTCATCTAGCTTCTTCCTTTTCTCTTTCGATATGTGCATGAAAGCGTGACACCCGAAAATACGTAGATGAGATATGGAGGGTTTTTGACCACTCCATGCTTCCTGTGGAGTCATTCCTTTTAGGGCCTTTGTGGGTGCCCTATTCAACAGATATACTATAGTGGTGATAGCTTCTGCCCAACATTGTTGCCCAAGAGTAGCTCCTGTGAGCATACAACGAACCATTTCCATGATAGAACGATTCCTTCTCTCAGCAACTCCATTTCTTTGAGGAGTATAGGCAGTTGTTAACTGTCTCTTGATTCCATGCTTATCTAAGAATGCAAAAAATTCATTAGAGGTAAACTCTCCCCCTCGATTTGAGCGAAGGGTTTTAATAGAAGCTCCTGACTCCTTCTCAACGGATTTCTTGAACTGCTGGAAGAATGTGAAAGCTTCAGATTTCAGTTGGAGAAAGAAAACCCACATCTTTCGTGAGTAGTCATCTACGAATAACTGAAAGTACCTCTTCCCTCCACAGCTGTTGGGTGTGAAAGGACCGCAGAGATCGGTGTGAATTAACTCCGGAGGTTTTTGTGCTCTTGTTGAGCTCTTCTCAAATGGTACTCTATGCTTGCTTTCCGCCAAGCGGTCGAGCACACTGGCAATGTGGCAGAAAGGGAAGGAAGACCCTTTACCATCTCATACTTACTGAGCTCAAGTAAGTAGCTAGAACTAAGATGCCCATATCTCTTGTGCCATAGGGAAGTTGCCTCCTTGGTAGAGACAGTCATGGCAACATGTGGAGTAGAGATAGCATCTAGTGCAAATAAGTCGTGCTTATATGAAGCTATTGCAATCTGCTTACCCTTCCTGGTAATAGTACAACACTTCTTTCCATTCTCAACACGAAAGTTGACAACCATATTTCTATCTAGGATTTGTGTCACTGACAACAAATTGTTGGCCAATCCTGGAACATAGAGGACTTTGTCAATCTAACACTTGCCATCAGGAAGAGTGATTAAAACTATACCCTCTCCGAACCCTGTAGGTTTTGTCATCAGCAATGGTGACAGGTTTGCCCTCTTTGGCCACAAATTATTCAAACCATGATCTGTCGCCAGTCATATGTTTGCTAGCTCCAGAATTGACATACCAAACAGGATCCCTCCGTGTGGAATTCGTGGTAGTCATGAGCACCTTGTGTGCCCATTCGAATTTGAGTCGTATTCCTCAACGAGCAACATTCACCTGGGGTTGCTTGTTTTTATTTTGTGGTTTGTTTTGGCCTTTTTGCTTATTCTTATGCCAACACCTGTTGGTGTCATGGTTGTCTTTATCACAGATCTTGCACCACCTCTTCTTCTATTGAGGTTGTTTGCCTTTTCCTTTCGTATCTTGTTGAGAATTTCCTCCTTTCTGAAAGTTGCCTCATTTTTGCCCATTACCTTTCTTCCTAGAACCACCGCTCGTTGGTGTATAGGGCTGCATTGGAAGAATCATCCTTGTGAAGTTGGCGTGCCTCCTGTTGTTGAAGCAGATTGACCAACTTGATGTAGGTAATTTGTCGTTGAGACACCTGGATGGAGGTTATCAATATATCAAATGAAGAAGGTAAAGCTCTCATCACAAGTGAAATGAGAAGCTTTTCATCCACAGTATCGCCCAAAGAATTCAATTTCTCTTTCAATTCAGACACTCTGCACAGAAAGAGTTCAACTATTTCACCCTGTCTCAAACTCAGGTTATGAAGTTGTTGTTGAAGATGAAGAATGGTGGAATCATTCTTTCCCTCATAGATGGTTTGAAGGGCATCCCATGCCTCTTTACCACTTGCTTTGTCAGCTATATGAGGTTGCACTTCATCTGAAACAACAAACAAAATGAGCACCTTTGCTCGACTGTCTTTCTTGTCAAAAGCTATCTGATCTACGAAAGGACTTGTGGATCCAGCTGTTGGTGAAGGCCTAGTTGTTACTCCAGTAACAATCTCCCACAAATCTTCCATTTGGAGAATTGCCTTCATCTTATGTTTCCATGGTGTATAATTTGGACCTTTCAATAACTGATGAGGATCAGTCATCAACTTTGCAACAACGGCCATAGTGAAGGTTCCTTATATCACCAATTGGTCCCCCTTTCGATATACCTTTTTCTAGGCCATTATACCGTACAAAATACCCGCCCTTACGTGAGGGAAACTATAGGTATTTAGAAAGATCAACAAAAATCACCCGCCCTTACTTGAGGGAGACTATAGGTGAGTTTTAGAGATCATACGATACGTGGAACATAAGCGGTACTGAAAGGGAATCGCCTTGTTGATGGCACCTACCATAGAAGATTCTTCTCATGCATGGGGCGTAACTTCCCCTAAACACTATGAAGAATACTTCGTCAAGATTTACGCCTAAACACAAGTGCGATAAAGGGTAGTGGATGGAGTAAAAAAATGCAAAAATGGCTAACTTATCTCTCCCCGACGATTTATAGAGAACAAGCTCAGACGTCGTTGTAGCAGCTATATTAGGCGGCGAATACAGTAGCCAAATCACGACAACTTTACCTGTAAGTGCTGGCCAGAGGTATCACAAATACCGAATGCTACAGTGCAATAAATTGCACAGATGGGTTTTAATTATTCCGGGGACTTAGGGAGTGTATTTGATTTTTTTAAATTTTAATGAAGTAGTGCAAAAAATGAAATATGCAACATACAACATAAAAAGTGCCCACAAGAATTAACCCACAAGGTGTCGGTCACAGCCGAAAATGCACCTTTTACAATTCGCCAAATTGCTTTTTCAAAAAATTACTCACTTTCCCCCTTTGATTTTTTGAAAAAATATCCCCCCTTTAAAAAAAAATTCTTTAACAAAGCATTTTTAATAATTATTATATATTTAAAATTAAAATAAATAATTTTAATTTATATAGTTTTAAAACTTATGAAAAAAAAAATTAAAATTAAATTTTAATTTATAAAGTTTAAAAACTATTAAAAAAAAATTAAAATTAAAAATTTTAATTAAAAAATAATAATTAAAAAATAACTTTGAAAAAGAAAAAATTTATACCTTAGGGGGGAGTCGGCGGGATTTGAACCCCCGACCTGCAGGCTCCCTGAGCCTTACCGCACAGCTCACTGCCAAGTGAGCTAGCGGGCTGATCCGAAAGGATCACTGGAGCCCTCCTTTTTGAACACCTGCTTCCTCCTCCTCTGCAAATCGCCACTACAGCTTCCTCCGCCCGTTTCTTCTGCTTTTTTTTTTTTTTAAAACTTCCCACGTTCCAGCCTCGCGGAACGGGGCGGGGGGGCTGATTACAGCACGTTCAACGGGGGGGGGGGCAAATTTTATTTTTGTTTTTTTTTTTACCCCCGCGGGGGGGGGAGGTCCCTCGCGACTGGACGCGGGACGTCAGGTCTGCGCCGACGTCTGAGCCCGTGCGTCTGCGTGCGGGTCCCGACGCGCACGGATCTGCGCAGTCCGCATGGAGCGGACGTCCCCCTCGTCAAGGTGGGGGGGGTTGTGCGTCCATAGATAGGGTGCGCGGCGTGCAGCGGATGTCTTCCGCATAGGGGTTGCACCTCCTGCGCAGATGTCCCCCTCCTGTGTGTCCGCGGATAGGGAACGCGGCGTCCAGCGGACGTCCTCCATGCGGGGGTTGCACCTCCTGCGCAGATGTCCCCCTCCTGTGCGTCCACAGATAGGGAACACGGCGTCGCGGATGGCTGTGTTCCAGCGGACGAGCAGGACGCTGCATCCTGCGTTTTTTTTTTTTTTCCTTCTCAGCTTAATCACGCGATGGCGTGATTATCACGTCCCAGAAAAAAACTTAAAAAAAAAAATTTCCGCACAACTCGAACAAAATCGCGTTCAGAAAAAACGCACAGCAAAATTGTCGTCCGCCTCCACCTTCTCCCTCTACGCCACTGGCTCTGATGCCATGAAATACAATGCGAACTAGATGTTTATTGAATGTTGTAGATTAAATAATGTTTACAACAGCCGGGAATAGCACACCGGCGTAACTAAACTGTTACATGGTTGTAACAGTGCAACAACAAAAGCTAAATAATGAAATAGAAGGATTTGAAGTGGAAGGCCAAGAGCAGAAGGTTTGCAAATTGGTCAAATCCTTATATGGTCTGAAACAAGCTCCTCGAGCTTGGTATATAAAAATGGACAATCACCTTATGCAACATGGATTTAAGAGATGTCCATCAGATGCAAACCTCTATTTCAAGAAATAGGGTTCTGAGATAGTGTTGCTTGTACTCTATGTGGATGATCTGCTCATTACGGGGAGTTCGAAAACTATGGTCTCTACTATCAAAAGAAACTTGTGCAAATATTTTGAGATGACAGACCTCGGACTTCTCCATTATTGTCTTGGTCTGGAATTCAGCTAGAAGGAGCACTCCATCAAAGTGTCTTAGAAAAAATATGCCAAGACATTGCTGGAAAAATATCGCATGATCGATTGCAAGCCAATGGCAACTCCGATGGAGAATGGACTTCGATTATCGCGATATGATGATTCACCTCGGGTAGATGGTACTCTCTATCGACAGTTGATTGGGAGTCTCATATATCCGACCAATACTAGTCCGGATCTCGTATTTCTTGTCAACTATCTTTCGAGGTTCATGCAGGAGCCTAAGACCACTCATTGGAAAGCAGCAAAACGTGTTCTTCACTATGTCCGTGATACTATGGAATATGGCCTAGAATACAAGAGGAACAACAAATTCTTCTTGCAAGGACACACGGACTCCGACTATGTCGGATCATTTGATGATCGCAAGTCAACTTCTGGATACATTTTTCATCTGGGATCCGGTCCTGTCTCTTGGCACAAGAAGAAGCAACAGGTGTTTGCTATTTCATCAACAGAGGTATAATATCGCACCACACGTGAAGCTGTGTGCGAAGTGATATGGTTACGTCGCATTCTGACAAGTATGGGCCATCCATCAAAATCTCCAATACACTTGTTTTGCGATAATCAGGGTGTTCTAAACCTCGTCAAGAATCCAGTCCATCATGAAAGAACAAAGCACATTGACACACAATGTCATTTCATTCGAGATGAAGTTCCAAAACACCGAATTCAGCTTCAGCACATTCCCACCGATGCTCAAGTTGTAGACATTTTCACTAAGGCACTTGGACGTGTCAAATTTGAATTGTTTTGCAGCTCACTTTGTATTGCAAAATAATGTAAGGGGATGTTAGTATAGCTATTAGTTATTACATTACCCAAATAATGTAATAAAGGGGGATGTTAGCGTACTTAACAATAGTTTGTCTCTATTTCATTATTTAGCTTTTGTTGTTGCACTGTACTTAACATGGCATCAGAGCCAGTGGCATAGAGGGAGAAGGTGGAGGCGGACGACAATTTTGCTGTGCATTTTTTCTGAACGCGATTTTGTTCGAGTTGTGCAAAAAATTCATTAGAGGTAAACTCTCCCCCTCGATCTGAGCAGAGGGTTTTAATAGAAGCTCCTGACTCCTTCTCAACGGATTTCTTGAACTTCTGGAAGAATGCGAAAGCTTCAGATTTCAGTTGGAGAAAGAAAACCCACATCTTTCGTGAGTAGTCATCTACGAATAACTGAAAGTACCTCTTCCCTCCACAACTGTTGGGTGTGAAAGGACCGCATAGATCGGTGTGAATTAACTCCAGAGGTTTTTGTGCTCTTGTTGAGCTCTTCTCAAATGGTACTCTATGCTGCTTTCCTGCCAAGCAGTCAGAGCACACTGGCAATGTGGCAGAAAGGGAAGGAAGACCCTTTACCATATCTATGTTCTAGAGTATGAGAACAATGAACGCTTGAAGGTGCACAAGTTTATTCTTGGGATAGACCCTAAAATAAGGATGATGATCAATCTGCTCAAACATAAAACTTTGCAAGAGGCCTATGACTTGGCTAGACAAGAATAAACTTTGCAAGAGAGGCTTCAACTCAAGAAAATAAAGAGTGTTGGATATGTGAAGTGGTATAAATATTAAAACAAAATAAACAAGAGCAGTCAGAACTTCAATAATAGGAATAATGGAAATCAGGGGTAGAACAAGAAGAAATTCTAAAAGAGGGATAATTTAAATCCTCGTCCCTTTAATCAATTAGAATCAACACAAAAAGAGGATACAGGGGAGAAAATACAATAGAGGCCAAAAACACCTAGAATAGGTTTTTACATATGTGGAGGTCCTCACTATACTAAGAATAATCTCCAAATATTTGAGTCGAGTCACAGGGTAGAGGAGCAATCACACCAAATTTATGCTACTATTGGGAGTTAGAATCTCGATGGACAAGCTACACTAATATTACTAAATGGTAATTTGTATGATAAAGACATAAAAGTTTTAATAGATAGTGGAGTTATTGATAATTTTGTAGACACCTAAAAAGTGTCACATTTGTAATGGTTAATATTAATATTTAATAATGTGTGCAATTATTTTAATTAATATATTACAACCTTATAAATTATTTAATGTTGACTATTCTAACCTCTTTGACCTACTTAAGCCCCTTCCTATGGTTAACCATGGTCATCATGAGACCACTTTGCTATTTTTAACTCCAGTTCACATTAACTTCGGTTGGCATTTATTTCCCCTCTTTCCTCCACTTTTTAAGTGCATTAATGCACATGGGTGAGGATTCCCTCCACCCAAGCACATTTATTAAGCATATCATTTTTTGTGGGTGAGGAATCTCTCCACAAAAAGAGCATTAGTGAGGCATGTTATGATGCATCATAATGTGTCATAGGGTGTCATAGCCCAAATAGAGAAAGTTGCACATTTGTCCACCCAAGTGGAAAATCCATAATATTCCTCTCTTACGCACCCATGCCACTTGTAACCCAATCTCTTCCATCCTCATCACCCTCCTCCACCCATGGGAGACTTTACAAATAGATCTCCATTTTATTTTTCATGTGTGCACAAGAATCATAGCAAAGCTCTGCTCAAATTTTATTCGATTTGTTGTATATGTGTTTTGACATTGTGATTGCAGGTATACCATTTAGAGAGCTTAAAGGATTCAACCATGGAGGCTATTGGGAATTTTTGATAATCCTTGATTTTCAGCCACACCCACAATTTACATCCAACAAGGCATTGGATCTACATCAGAGGCTCCAAAACACATCCAAGAAAGGTAGAATCTAGCCAAACCCACCCTTATTTTTTTGGGAATAACTTCTTCATCCAGGATTGTATTTCCTAAAAAATTGAGGTAATATTCTTGACATAATAAAGGATGTCTCCACCAAATTTCATTCCATTCTGAGAAGTGAAGACCCAAATTTCAACCCTCTAAAAATGTGCAGTTGGGGTCCATGTTTTCAATCAAAAATTGCTTGATTTATTTTGTGTATAGATTGCAGGTCTATGATCTTATTGATTCTAAATTTGAAGGGAATATTTCTGACATCTAGAGGAAGATATCTACAATGTTTTAGCTCATTTTGAGTTATACAAACCACTCTGCAATTGGTTTTGTAAGTTGTATTCCTTTTTCATGATTTAGGGTCTTATCTTAAAAGGTCCTGCAATATGCTATTGATTTTGTTATTGTGAGCTTGTGTGTAGGTATTGGATATGAATGGAAGTTTAGGAGGTCAAGAAAAACACCTTCTAAACCCTTCTATAACCTATTGTGTGATTGAGGAGATAACTTGTGATACCATAGATCTTACTTGTAAAAGGAAATCCTCCATCTTAGGAGGTCGATTATAATATAATAAATGCCTATTTATAAAAGATAACTTTTATCAATATCAAATATATTTCAAATATTTATTTTTTTCACTCTTTGTATATTTTCATTGTTATGGTGTATTTCCTCTTTCACACAAATGGTGATCACAGTGGGACCCTTTATCCACAACATATTTGATGCTTGTTGTTTTGCACAAGCTTTGGCACTTGCAATCGAGCATAGCCTATCTTATGTGTTTTGCTTAGGGTTCTTTGTTCTTGAATTCTTTTTTAGATTGCTTTTCTAACCTCTTACTTGGTATTTCTATTATAGGTACCCAAGGGCAAGAAATACATAGTCACACATTTCAAATTAGGGTTGGATCTTGAAATATATACCCTCACAACCTCACACACAACTGTCTAAGGAAGTTCACATACTTAGACAACCACACAGGGTGGTTCATAGGCTTAGAAAAACACATAGGGTAGTTCACAGTCTTAAGCATGATTGCCCAAGGTGGTTCACAGGCTCAAAAAACTGCATAGGATGGTATATAGGCTTAGATTCAATTGCATATACTTCAAGGTTAGTTGCTCATGTCATTTTATTTCATGCAAAAAATCCATAGCATAGTTCATTTCTTTGTTAATTTGAATTTATCTTCCAAAAAAACAAACAAAGAGATTACTACGATAAGTTAGATCATCATTTGCTATTTTAAGACACATTAGATTTGATTGTCATTTGCTTTCAAACAAATTCTAAAACACATTTGCTTTCAACCAATTTCAAAGACACATTTACTTTCAAATTTCAAAGACACATTTGCTTTCCAAAATTTGAAGACACATTAGATTATATCGTCATTTGCTTTCCAAAAGGAAAAAAACAAAGGAGAAAAAGGGAAGAAAATTTCAAACCCACATTAGCTTAGAATATCACTTACTTTCAATATTTTGACACATTTGCTTTCAAAAATTTCAAGGACACATTAGATTATATTATCATTTTAGTTCAAAAAAAAGGAGAAATTTCAAAAGCACATTAGTCTAGGTTGTTCTTTTCTTTTCCAAGATTCAAAGGCACACTAGCTTAGTTATTATTTCATTGTATCTTTAGAGTTAGGTTCAAAATTACATGGTAAATAGGCATCAAAACCAAAAATAAAATAAAATTTTAAAAAACACATTCAATCACACATGTTGCATGATATATATTCAGTAAATTTTGCAAGGAAAACCTCCTAATGATGTTGGATTTCACCACCAACCATCGGTTGAGCCCTTTAGACACCATTGCTAGAGTGCACAGTTTCCTATATTTCATCATCGAGAAGGTGGTTACCCTTGGGGCTAGCTCAGGGTAGCTTTGATTTTAGATGCCCTTTTGATCATAGGGCTTAATAATTTTTGGACTTGCAGTTGTTATTTTTATCCAAGCTAGATCGAGGGTGAAGCAAAAGCCTAGATAGACTGATAGCAGGTTTTAGACAACACTTCTCTTGAGAGGTTTATTTTATTCCCTTAGGATACTTGGAGCTAACCCACCATCGTAGGAAGTCTTTTTAGCCATTTGTGCTTCATTTATCATCAGGGGAGTAGGCATAAACAAACCTTGCTAGATTTTATTCCATCACCCATTCATAGTTTTTAGGACTAGGGAACATCAAACACACCAAAAAAAAAACAAGAAGAAAAATAAAATATAAAATAAAAATCAAAATAAACAAAAAAATGAAAAAGATCAAAAATCAAATCAAAATTTCAAAAAAAAACTTCAAAACATTCATTGTTTGATTTCTTTTCTATTTTAGATAGCATATGCTTTTGACTTACAATTAACCAAGGTCCGATATCAAGTTTAAACCTCCATGGATTATCCAAGTCAATCATCTCATCCACCCATTGCTCCCTTGACTTATTAGGGGGACCCACCCCAAAGCCATTAGGGTAGCCTACCTAGTGAAGCCCATCATTACATTTCTCATCCACCTGAGACACATCACCCTGGATATGATCTAGGTGTGAATCATCATGCCACCCATGTTGTCCCTCCTAAGACACCTCATCCTGCAACCTCCCTTTCTTTGCTTGATCCAAATATCCTCACCACCTAAGGTAGCTAGTACCGTCCCTCTGCAACACACCATAGGTCCAAAATCCATTGCCATTGAACTTAACCATTCATATTCCTCCAATCACATCCACTCATCACAATATCCACACATTTCTACATCACCCTCCTACATCATGCTCACTTCTCACCCATATCACTCAACCCAAGTTTGTGCCACTTTCCAAATACACACATCTAGTACATATTTTTATTTTCAATTTCCTAATTTTCCTCTCCAATCCACAACTCTCCATGTCCCTCCTTCCACTATATATCATTCATCCCTAACCATTTATATCAATGGTGCACCTATCACATATTATTCTATCATATATTTTGTTTATCCTCTGCATCCTCACAATCCTATGGCATCTACTCATTAACCCTTTTCTCATCAACCACTTCCTAATAATTTCCCAATGTATCACATTCATTCTTCACATACCCCTCATATTATCCAACAACCATCTCAAACTTCCCATCCTTAATCTCATTAGCCTACCTAGGGAACATTATTTCCATAATCATCATCATGGGCATCTTGTCCTCCTATGGTTCCCGTAATCTATCCCCACCCTTATGACTCTCATCAATGGCCTATGACACAATCACATAACCCACACCCACATCAACCACCATCTCATCAATATCATTCTACTCCTGATCCATATCAACCCACCTCCCAACTATATCAATAACACTCCATCGAACACATGCATCATCCAACCCTAATAAAATCCCTTCATTCCTACTTGTCATCATATCCCTAAAATCAACAACCTATCTATCTTCAAAATCACATCTAATAACTACTATCACATGTCCCTCACACCCACAATCATTATCATCAACACCTTTAATATCCACCTTTGGGATCTCAAGTCCTGCAAGCACATCTTCTAATCCTAACCACCACCATTACCATTAATCCTATTCACACCAATCATATCCCCTTGTCGAGTCATCTTATTCAACTCATCATGGCACACACCATTCAACACCCCAAGACACTCTAGACGTATTCCAATAATTGACCAACAAGATCAGTAGTTTGGAATCTCAAGTTATAGGTACTAGGTATCCAAATCCAACTTTGAGTCAACTTCAAAACTACCCCATCCATCCTTCAGTACTAGTGCTACCTTATCCTCCCCTATTGGAAATACCTAAATTCAAAAATATCAAGAGCAAAGAGGATCCTCAAGACCATGTAAGCACATTCATCAATGCTTGCTATCTCATCAATAAGATACACCCCCTCATTCTTTGTACCTTTTTGCTATCCCTTGCAGGAGTAACCTTTGATTGGTATAACCATTTGCCTAGAAATAACTTGTATAGTTTCAAACAACTAGCCAATATTTTCCTAGAGCACTTCACTCTAAACATAAAAAAGAAAAATACCTTGACAGATCTCACTAACCTTCCTTAATTTTATGATGAGTTTGTCCTTAATTATGGCAAAATATGGAGAGCAATATTGATCGAATTACCATTTTATCTCCCCATCACTGAGCTAACTCATATGTTCACCTACAGTTTTTCCAAATCAATATCTCTCCTTCAACTCCAACAATACCTCTCTTGAGGAATATCTAACCCAAACCAAGGTTATTTAGAACATCAAAATCCAAGAAGGAGAGATCAAGCTTTGGAAGAAATAATGGCCCAACAAGAACACTAAGGTTGATAATATAAACAATCAATCTAAGACTACCTAAGTCAACCAGGTAGTGTTGAGTAGTTCGACCACTTAACCTCCCCCTCAACATCTACACCAACAACCCCCTCATCCACAACAACAATCAATATACAATATCATGCCACCACCTATTCCAAATTAAAATATCAATTAGCCCCCACACCCTAAATAACCCCAACATAATTTTACACCTCTCAGAGCCCTTGTCTAGCATAATTGAAACTTATGGATGTGTAATTGATATCTTTACTCAACATTAAACTTGAATATCCAAATCAACCTTAATGAATATGGTATAGAGAGAATTGTTACCGCATCTGTCATTAACATAAGGGTCATGATATCAATGGGTGCATTCAAATTAAGCACAAAGTATAGGATATGATTTATAGAGGACTTATCAAATTCGATAACCCTCTTGCTCCCCCTAATAAAATTCTAAGTATTTATCAAACCCTATTACCACAATATGGTGCAACACACCCAAACAATGGAAACACCACAACTTTCCCCTAACCAAATAAGGTTAATCATATCAACAATGTTTCCAATTATCAAGAATTTATTGGCATGATTCATGTGGTAACCAGAAATAGATGATACCTAGATCCACCTACACAACCAACTATCCCTTAAAATGTACCATCTTCATTAACTTTGTTGTCTCCTCTAGTGCAAGTCACCACACCTCAACCTTGGCCAATCATTCATCTTAAAAACAGGCTTGCCCATAGTCTCAAAATAGCCTTAGCTAAGCTCTTAATTTATGAGTTAATCCAACAATCACCTCCCCATAAAGAGGCATTAATGGATATCCTCAAAGCCATAGAGTTGCAAACCCATGATCCTAATGCTTTTGCCAATTTCATGGGTAACATTCAAACATGTACATCACCATCTATCACATTTTATGATATTGAGATTAAGACTATCTTGGTGGAAGGGCCAAATCCACTCTTGTACATCATGGCATCCATTGACAATAAAGTTTTAAAATATTTCCTGATTGACACGAGCTCCTCCATTAACATCATCACATATTTAGCCCTCAAACACCTAAATCTTCCACCCACTCGCATTGCCAATTCTACCTTCACTTTATAGGCATTCAATAGTACCTTGTGCTTGGTACTGGTAATCATTGTCCTTCTTATCCAAGTAGAGGTTAAGACTATCCACACTCTATGTCATGTCTTGGAGGGAGATATGCAATACAATATACTCCTTGGCAGACTATGTATACGAGATATGTGGTGCATACCCTCGATCTTACATCATTACCTCAAGTACACACATGAGAGTTTCATTCACTACATCCTAACGGATGATGAGTTGTTCATATATCATCACATGATCATACATCTGCACGAGTCTCCTCTACCTTCAACACATTTTTTCCTCACATGTCTTCCATCCAACTCATCTCATCACCCAACCACATCTCATCCTTTCTCATCTACATCACTTGCACCCAACTCATAGCCTAACCATTCAATTCCACCCAATCCAATCCATCCATATTAAATTCTAGGCACTAACTCCATTTATCATACCATCCCAAATCAAACCCATTCACCCCCTTTGTATTATTCACACCTCCTCCTCAAAATAGTCCACACTCTTTCCATTCTTCTCCCAATGCTCAACCATTCCACCCTTATTTCAATACTCAAGCATTACATTCCCATCCTCAACCCTCACCATCCTTTGAACTCTTCTTACACCCCTTCTTCATCTATCACTAGACCTTCATTGTCAACTCCTCCTATCTTACCCACACCACTACCTCACCCCCTCTAGATCCTCATGTCCATTATCCTCCACCAACCCTAAATTAGAATGCACGCCTCTACTCCTTACAATCATCATAACCCCCAACCTATCACCCCTATCTCCACTTTTGTCAATCCCATCATTGGGAAGGCTACTACCACTATCACCACTATGACCTCCTCCATACCCAAACCAATGAAATCTTCCCAAACCATATCCCCATCCACAGTGCCTGAACCACCACCACCTCCAAATCCATATATTGCAAATGTATCTATCATTAACACAACCCAAGTGGCACACACTCCTTGTCCATCATCCTCGTCCACCTCTTCAACATCTCCATCCCATGCCCCCAATTTCACTATACATATGACTATTCCTAGCATAGGAGAGTACCTTATGTGTAATGTCACCTTTTTACCTCCAAGCATAGATTAATTTAGATATTTTGGTTACCCTTATTATCCCCCCTTAACAATTAGGGTTGTTGTCTTTTTGGGCTCTTCCTCTAATCACATGAATAGTGTTTATGAAGGAATCGATTCATCATTAGATAAATTTCTCAATAAAGAGCCTGAAGCCTTATTTTTTGAACCATCGACTTCTTGGATAACCCTTTGTTTACTATAAAGTATTTCCATTTTTTCAATTGAAAAGATGCAATCTTGACTGCTAGACTCATTCTCAGTCTCCTCAAGACAAATATGGCTTAGGCTATGATCAATATTCGTTGATCAATCCCCTCAAGGAGGAACTTAAATGCATCACCCTATGCCTCAAGGAGGATAGTGAGGATGAATGCATTAATCCAAAGCATGCTCCCACATCATCGATAAAACTTTTCCAAGTTGTCACTATTCATGACACCTTGTATGAAACTTTTGAAGATGAGTTAGATGATTCATTTGAGGCATTTTTTATTGTTTTGATTGTCCACAACCTCACAGTGAACCCTAGTGCTAAGCTAGTAAAATAGAAGTGGAAAATTCATTCTACCATATCCCTGATGGTTAAAGAAGATTTGTAAAAAAAAATAGATGTGAGCTTTATTCAATCGATTGATTATCCAGAGTGGATATCCAACATAGTACCTATTGGCAAGCCTAACGGGGGGATATACATTTGCACTGATTTTTGTGATCTTAACAAAGTTTTTTCTAGGGATGATTTTCCTCTCTAAAATTGATACACTTGTGGATTCTATCATAAGCCATGAAATACATTCCCTAATGTATGGATTCTTAGAATATAACCAAATTCGAGTCAATCCTGATGACTAGCACAAAATAAATTTTACATCGCCTTGGGGGATATTTTTCTACAAAGTCATACCCTTTGGTCTCAAGAACATAGGAGTCACCCACCAATGAGCCATGAATTACTTCTTCCATGATTACATGTACACAATCATTAAATATTATGTTGACGATATCTTGGCCAAGTCCAAAGCATGCCATGGGCATATTGATGTTTTGCACAAATTCTTTGACTGCCTTCTCAAGCATAACGTGTGACTAACCCCAAAAAATGCATCTTTGGCATCACTTTAGGGAAGCTTTTAGGGTTCATAGTCTTTAAAAGAGGTATTGAAATAGATCCTAATAAGTTCAAGGCCATTATTGAAATGCAACCCCCTACAACCCTCAAAGAGCTTCACAACTTGCAAGGTAATATCCAAGTGATCCATCACTTTATCACTCAATTATTAGATAAATGCAAGCCATTAAATCATCTATTTCAAAAGGGGGTCATATTTCAATGGACCTCCAAGTGTCAGGAAGTATTTTATGCCATAAAGCATTACCTTGGTTCTCCACTTTTATCCCTACCTAGACTAGGCATCTCATTTTTTTTGTACATATCCGCCACTAAATTTTCTTTAGAGACTATGTTGGTTTAAAAGAATAAATTCAATAGAGATTATGATATTTATTATAATAGTTTTACCTTGGTGAGCTACGAAAAAAGATATGTATTTGTAGAAAATCTATATCTTATGGTTTTTGCCACCAAAAAGATTCACCACTATATGCTCAAGCATATAACATATGTCATTGTCAAAAAGAATCCTTTGTGGCATATGATGAGTCACACTTACACGAATACATACACAAAAAAATGGATAATGCTATTAATGGAATTTGATCTTGAATTAATAAGCCAAAAACTCATAAAGGGTTAGGTCATCGCAGACCAACTCGTTGAAGATCCTCTTCAAGTTGATCAACCTCTTATCACAAGGCTTCTAGATGACTCTATATTTAGTATTACTAAGCTTGAAGAGTAGGTTAAACCTAAGGATGAATTTGATATCACCATGTTCTTCTATGCGTCTAAGTGCATCCAAGGGAGAGGTGTAGGAATTGTTTTCATCACACCTCAAAGGGTTTCTATCCCTTTGTTATTTAAGCTTGGAATCCCCTTCACCAATAATAATATAGAGTAGGAGGAATTAATTTTAGGCCTTCAGACCACTATGGCCATGCACATTAAACATATGCACATCATAGGTGACTTCCAACTTATAGTTAATCAAGTTAAGGAGATTTACGAGTGTAAATACCTAGTCTTAAAATCCTATAATAAAATTATTGACAAGTTGTTGACCAACTTCGACCGATATGATATAGAAGCTTTGGTAAGGTTGTCTAATCAATTTTATGGATTTCTTGACTTATGGGATTCCACCACCTATCTTGGATTGTAATAAAAAAAGAAAGGTTTGAAGTTAAGCCCCTAAATAATAATTGGTGGAAAAAATATTGTAAACAAAGTGTTAATATAAAACCCTACTTAAGTGTTCATCTTCATAGCAGGACACTAAGGTCCTAGAAGAATATCACATAAGGGTATATGGAGGTCATGTTGCTTTGGAATAAGATGCTCACATGATCCTAATAACAAGATATTAATAGCCTCCAATTTTAATTGACTATTATTAGAAGGCCAAGACTTATTTTGTTTATCAAAAAAATGTAAAGAAAGATAGCAAGTTAAGTTTTATTCAAAATATATAATCATTTAATCTCCTTTCCATCAATAGGCATTGTTTTTTTGGTTCTATCTATCTAAAGTCCATCTAAATTCATGTTTATATTCTCACTCTAGGTGGTTTGAGGCCATACTAACAAAGAAATCAAATTTAGAAAGATACATATACTTCCTAGAGTCTTAATTTTTGCCTATGTTTGAAGTTCTCCTTAGGTTGGTTGTAGATAATGCTTCTTGATTCCAATATACAAAGTAACTTGATTTATATATGAAATATAACATTAGAGTGGGAAATTTCTTTGATTATTTTCTACAAGAAAATGAATTAGCTAAGTCTTATGATAGAAACCTAATCAAAATTTTAGACAAGACTATTTATGAAAGTCATAGGGAATGGCATTTGAAGCTCCCTTTTTCTCTATGGACTAATAGAATAAGCATTGAAGTTGTATTGAGAACTTCTCTTTACTTGCTAATTTGTGGTAAGTCATGTTACTTATCAACATCGAACTCTCATCCTTGGAGATGTTAAGGGACTATGAGTTGAGGGATGAAACATAATCACTTTAGTTGAGACTAAATAATCTATTAAAATTGGAAGAGGAAAGGAAAATTTCTCACCAAAACTATTGAACATTAGAACCATGTGAACAAGTTTTTAATTCCAATTTGAAGTAGAAGGAAGTAAGTTCAAGGACTTAGTCTTGTTATGGGATAGTCAACACAAAAAAAAATGAAAGCATTCCAAGTTCCAATCATTTTGGTTAGGGCCACTCAAGGAAAAAAAGGTAGATGGCAAAAACTCTTAATACTTAAAGAAGGAAGAAAGTTCGAGATTTTCATTGCCCTATAATGGGAAACATCTCAAACTTTTTATTTCTTGATTTTTGAAAGCTACCTTGTTTATATATAGTTTATTTTTATTTTTTTTAGTATAGAATAAGACTCTTTGAGTTCATTTCCTTACATCAGGTGGGGATAGATGAACATGATCAGTTATAAATTCTATAGGAATAGAGTCCTTTGTGAGGATTGGAAAAAATCAATATCAATGTGTAAGCATTTTAAAGATCAATAACGCACTTTTAGTCTTATTCCTCAAACTAGATGAGGATCAATAAACATGGGATTAGTTTTGTAATGGGTCTAGACAAGATGAGTGGAATTTTGCAAGGAATTAGTCTAATTCTAGGTTATTTTACTCATTATGGGGATGAACATCCCCAACTAGAGCCATAATGATTGTAGAAAATTTTCACTTTTTCTTTTTTCCATATAACTTTTACAATTTTAACAATTTAAGAATTTGTATTTTTTAGAGCAATAGTAGTTAATCATTGTTAAATATGAAAATCATCAAGTATGATTTGTGCTTATTACCATTGTTTAACAATTGGATGAGGAGGATTTTACTCTCCCCAACATTCAGACCTTGGGTTGGTTTCCTTCTAACTAAGCTAAAAGATAAAGGAATAAAATGATCTAAGTATGTAGAAAATAAATAAGTTGAAAAGCAAATAAATAAATTAATCCAAGTTTGTAGAAAAGAAATGTAATCTACTTTGTTAAGAGGAAAACAATACAAGAGAAAATAAATTTAAAATATGATCAAAGCCATAACAAGGTTTTATATTTGGCACAATTAGTGATTACTAAGATATGACTGTTGCAATAGATTGTTTGCTCACAATTACTTTCATTATTTTGGGCCAACATTGTCCCTAATGTAAGATCAATGGCATAAATGTATATATGGAAAGGAATGCCTGAATGAGGTAATGATAAAACAAATGGGGATGCTAAATAGTATTTTATGGTATCAAAAGCTTGTTGACATTTTTGAGTCCAGACGAAGGTGATCTTCTTTTAGACAAGATGGTTAAATGACTTTCATTTTTTCAAGAGGTGTGCAATGAAACGATGGATCACTTGAATCTTTCCTTGCAAGTTGTGCAATTCTTTAAAGTTCTTATGAGGGGATATTTCAATGATGGGCTTGTCCTTATTAGGGTTGAACTCAATACCTTGCTTGGAGATTATGAATCCTAATAGTTTACTAGAAGTGATGTCAAAAACATACTTCTTGGGATTAAGTCGCACATTGTGCTCTAAAAGTCAATCAAAAACTTTTTGTAACACATCGAGGTGTCTAAGACGAGTTTTAGATTTTCCCAAAAGATCATCCATGTAGTCTTCAATTATCTTATGCATGTAATCATGAAATATGTATGCCATGGTGTGTTGATAGGTGGATCCTACGTTTTCAAGGCCAAATGACATAACTTTAAACAAAATGTTCCCCAACGCATTGTGAAGGATGTTTTATATTTATCAGTAGGAATAACATGATTTTGATTATATCTTGAGAAGCCATCCATAAGGTAGAGCATTCATGGCCAACAGTAGAGTCTACAAGTGTATCGATATTGGGAAAAGGAAAATCATCTTTGGAACATGCTTTATTTAAGTCACAAAAAGTAGTGCATACATGAATTCCCCCATTGGGCTTACTAATGGGTACCATGTTTTACAATAACTTTGGGTAATAAATGGGTTGAATGAAACCCACATCTAAAATCTTTTGCAATTCTTATTTGACCATGAGGGCTATAGTAGGATGGAGTTTGCATAATTTTTGTTTAATTGGCTTGGCATTTGGATGCAAGATAATGTTGTAGACCACTAAATTGGGGTCTAGGTCTAGCATTTTATTGTATAAAAACATGAAGACTTGCTTGTATTCAGTTAATAGGGACATGAATTTTTCCTTTTATTTAGTCGAAAGGCCTTGGTTGATCTTGATGATCTAAGGGTTTTTGAGGTCAGTGCTAAGATCGATATCAATGGTATCTTTGACAAGCATATGGGAACCTTATTCCAATTGATGCAAAGTAGGTGTAAGGTGTACATCATCATCAATCATAGGCTACATATAGTTGAGCCCTTAGGCTCATCATCACCATACATGCAAAACTATGAAACTTGATATCATTGATTGTCTAAGTATCAATTGTGTTGCTCATCGCTCATATAATCACTCCACTTTAACCTCTCATGTTGTAGCCACCCACTTGCATTCTATTTCTTCCTTGATGTTCTATGTGAAGAACCAACATCTGATGCTTGTGAGGTTGTGGACTCTCTACTATACAACATTGACTACTACACTGAAGTCACCCTCAAACCTCTACTCCTTCAATTGGACTCACCTCATAAAGAAGAAGGTTTTGTTGGTATCCATGTATATCTTGACATCTATTCATCCTCTAGGACCTACACATACATGATATCCTATCATTCTTGATGCTCAATCATAGCAACCTACTCTCACATAGTCTCCATATCTACTCATCGTGTGATGATGATGGCTCCATCTCTCTCCTTCACTAGCTGCTCTCATAACCCCTCGACCTCTAGCTACAACTCATCCCTCTCCACACATCAAATATCTCACTCCCATAAACCATAATATTTCTCTACCACTAGTGTGTTTATTTATAATTATAGGCTCTCTCTCTCAGTAGTCCTAGCCAATCACTCCTATACCTGCTCTAGCAATTGCATCAATTACACCCACTCTACCTCCAAGCTATCTCACTTCACTTGGAGCATTGCCCACTCCTCTTAACTTCACCCTCATTGCTTCTCTAGCCTTTTCTCAAGCTTCTTAGCCTCTTTGGCCACCTCCATCACATCAACATCCTTGGTCATCTCCATATTATTGGCCTTCTCACCGCTCATATCCCCAGTCTCCTCCTTGGCCTACCTCGAGGTCCTTGCCCTACTATCAACCCTATGATGCAATCATTATCATTGTGGCTCCTTAGCCTCCTCAAGCTCATCCTCCTCTCCATCTCCCACAACTACCTTATTTGTCCCCCTTAGTGGCTCCTATCACTGTATCGCCCACCAAGCATCATACTCTATAGTGGTCCCTGCATTGTCCACATTTTAAATGTCTACCGCCTCATTCACCTCCTCTACCATCAACCTCATATATGGTGCTACCAAGGTCAGCCCATCACCTTACCTCCTATAGATCGTAATTGGATCTGGTATCCCCTATACTAGCCCAAGCTATCATTGAATGCATGATAACTTAATAAGTTCACACTTTGTATGATGTTGATCCCATACCCACTGTGCTAATCTAACTCATGCTAGATGCACCTAATCCTCATCCCAAGCCTTTATCTATTTTTAGGGCCTCTATACCACCTGGTTGACCATTAATATAGCCCACAACTACCTAGCTCAATCCCCATCCTTTTTTCATGGTTGACACTGTCATGCATCCCTATCACTCCATCATTGCATAGCATAAGAATATCCTACTATCCTCTCACATGGTAACCCTTCGGGGTAGCCTTTACTATAGTGCTCCCAACCCCATATCTATAGAAGCAAGCTGCATCCCAAGCCCTTCTACCCTTATCATCATACCTCATAAAGCTTTTCATATATTTATGCTAATGACACGGGTGCCCATGCATAAATTGCTAACTTCTCCACTAGATCAAAAACCAACACTATCAAGCTCCATGCAAACCATACACCTAATAATTTTTGAAAAATAACTCTAAAAATTAGTGACATCAGTATCATGTCTCAACTCCAATCATTATCGCTCATAATCATCTAGGTACTAAATCCCTCCATGGCATGCCTCCACCTCCCTCCATATATTACCATACACTAGAGACATCCTCCCTCTCCCATGCCACATCAATTGATGGAACCTCTACTGGCAACCATAGTATGCTATATATATCCTCCAGTATCATTGTAATTTCCCTTGTAGGGAGCTAGAATGTCCCTTTATCTAGATCCCATCACTCTGTAAGGGTTGATAGATATGCACTATCTACATAAATGGGCTCTATATGTGCTACACACTCCAATTCAATGACCCTCAACCACTTCCAATCTGCCTCATTCAACTAATCCCTTAGCCATGGGAACTCTGGGTCTAAGTGATGTTGTGGTCGCAAAAACCTCAATTGCAATAAAACAAAAAAATCCATTCACCCAACCATGTCATTAGTGCACTTGTCACACAATACCACATCTAAAAAAAATAATGCACAACAATAAAAAGATAGCACGCATGCATTTCTCCCCTTCCTTTTTCTCTAAAAACAAAATATTTTTTTTCCCCGCCTCCCCTTTATTTCTTTTTTTTCTTTCAAAAAAAAGCAAAAAAAGATCAAAATTTTCCCTTCCTCCCTTTTTTCCTTCCTTTTGCTTTTTAAAAAAAAAAAAGCAAACAAAAAAAAAAGCACACCCAAAAAAATACACACAATAAACCAATACTAAAAGCACCTAAGTATTCCTAATAAAGAACTAAACAAAGGGCTTGCACTCCCACCAACTCCTGTCATTGAGCTTTCCCCCACCATCACACTTCTTCTAGCTCCTCTTTCTTTCTCCTCAATCATCACATGCAAATGACCTTGAAATATCTCCTCTCATGCTTCTTTATAGCCCCTTCACCCTCTGACCAACCAATCTGATCACTTTCATGCCCCTAATCGATCAAGCTAGTCATTTTATCACATCTAACCATCTTAGCTAATCATAGGCACCTCTAACCATCTCTAACGGACACCCCCAGCCATTTTGGATGGTCAACAACCATCTTGGATTATCAACAACTATTTTGGATAATCCCAAGCCTCAACTTTTAGCCCACAAGCCCTCCTACCACCTTTCCTTTTCAATTACCTCTTCACCACTTTCCCCCATTGCATATCTCATTCACCTTTTTTGTTTATTGGCTCATCATTGTCCCCCATCGTCTCACTACTTGAGGGGGTAAGCAAAAACCCTAACTTTGGAAAAACCCCAATTTTGAAAAATCATTCACCATTTTTTGGGGTAACAAACTAAAAGTTCACTCATTGGATCAGGTATGTTATATTTTTGCACCGCATTATGTTTCACACAATGCAGTACAAAAAGTGGCATCTATAGACATCGAATTTTAATCATTTGCAATTGAATTTCCACAAAACCACCAAAACAACTCTCAAGTCACAACAAATTTACAAAAGCCCCAAATCGTTACAAAATCGCTATTAAGTGCCCTAATTTCCAATATTGTCCAATTCCACTTAAGTTTCATCAAGTCTCCTTTTCTATTCTTCCCAAATTCTTCTCAATTCCCCATTTTTTCTCAATTCCCTTTAATTTCATCTTTGTCACCGCTAGTTCCTCCTAAATTCCTCTAGTCTTCCCCTCTCTCCTCCTAAATTATTCTAAATCCCCCCTAAGCTCTTATAATTTAATTTTAATTTTATCTATTCCTTCTATTTTTTCTAAGTTCCTTTAAGGTTTCCTTAAGTCTTCTAATTTCCCTCTGACCTTTCTATTTTTTCCTAATTTCCAAATTCCTCTAATTTTCTCTAGTTTCTCTAATTTTCTCCTACCCCTCTTAATTCTTCTAATACCTCTTTATTCTCTTCTAATCCTTCCCTTTCTACCTAATCCCCCTTCATTTATTCTTCCCCTCTCCCTCAAATTTCTCATAATTCTTCTTAGTTGTCTAATTCTACCATTATCCTCTCATTAGCCCTTAATTTCATGGTTAAGCATCCATTTAATTCTCTAGGGATATGCACAACAATTTAAAATTCCCCTTTCAAATCCCTATGGTTGTCTAAATACTCATCCATCAATGCTCATTTATTTCACTTTGTCTCTGTTGTAGATTTTTTTTTCATCCTTGGGATATGTTGTCACGCTACAAGAAAAACCAATTGCCAACGAGCAATTACAGACTCTGGTAGACCTACCTCTTTAACCTAGGAATAGAGTTCTTATATATTTTTTAGATAGACCAGGTATGATAAGGGAACCCTTGAGGTGAACTTAAAATTTTAACATTTTATGTTCATGCTCTTCCATATTTATGCTAGTAAGTAAATTTTTTATAAAATTGACCAAGCCTAAACAATAAAAATTCAATTATACCTTATGCATGACCGGTGCCTTAATCTGTTGGGCCACTATAGAAAAATTCAGTACATTTTATTATGATAGAAAGAATCAAGAAAGAAGAAATTGATTTAATTATGTTCGTTAGAATATCATAACAAGCATAACCATTGATAAAAAAAAAAAAAAAACATTTATTATATGTTCAAATGATGTAACCTATAATAAAGACAACACACAATATTGGAACAAGGAACAATGAGGATAAAAGCCTAAAATTGTATTAATATCAAGAGATTGTTTACAATGAGAACTGACATTAATTTGTCGTAATGCTCTTTTAGATTAATACAATAAAATTTATCATCCAAATAATGTGAAAAGAACCTTTCACCTATCCATTCCAATCTGGTAACAGAGAGACCTTCAAACCTTTGATTCACTAGCTATAAATAATCTTAGTGCATGAATGCTTCCCCTCAAGAACCTACACAAAAATGGGAGGAATGAGGGATGACAAGAAACAAGATACAAAGGAATACAATGATAGAACAAAGGGGCACTCAAGTATACCTTTAGCCAAAATATGCTATGCAAAAGCTTGATCTTGATTCTAGCTGTAAATATATTTCTTATAGTTTTAGTGGCTCTGTAATTGTCAAAACTGCTCCAATTTGGACCCTCCACTTATCACCATATCTTACCTTGTTACTGGTTGGGTGTATTATAGCCTAGTATTAGCTATTTCAAAAATTAAATTTTATTGAAAATATCTCAAAATTGTCTCCAATTGTCATCCATCTAGTTTTATAGTTTAGCTCGACCTTGCAGTATTTTCCTTTCCTTTCTCTCCTTTTGTGGGACCCACGCTGTTGGTTGACCCTGAGGACTTTTGAATTTTCTTAATTGTGTTCTTTTCCTTTTAACGATCCCCAATCATATCAGCAATGTGTACCCAAATATATTCATTGAACATACTGAGAGTACTAATTCTAACTAGTACCATCATCACCTTGATCTTGTTTTCTCTTAGGATCATATATTTAATCTGGAAAAATATAATTATGTCAAGAGTGTTTTTTGACAAAGAAAGAAGTTGATCATATAATTTATCTTCATTTGTTTCATCATATTGAAGTTCTAGAATGAGTTAATGACTAATCTATTGAACCCTTATGTGTTGAATAGTTTGGTGAGGTTGAGATTAATCTGTCATGTTCTGGTAATCATATCTCATTCCACATTCTTGAGCTCTTTTACCATAAACTTCCATCAGGGTCTATCAAACAAGAATTTGGTGACTTTTTCATATTCTATCTGATAGTTATGACTTTGACCATCTACAATGACCACTTACCTGGATTTGATCTTTGATCTGCCTATACTCAACCTTACATTTCACATAAATTTGGGAAATAGCTATCATTCTTTTATCTACTCTTTCTAATAGGGGTTTTAATTTCTTATTCATTTCTATTATCTCTCCAAAATATATACAACAACCATCGATCATATCTGATTATTATTTTATGATGGTGACCATCTTCTCTTTGCATTTCTTTATGAGCACCGAGCCCTGAAGTTATTTTCTTGCTAAATGCATTTGTCCCTGAAGTCTAACCTTAGCTTGTAGTCTTGCATTCTCATTCTGTAGCCTTTCATTTTTTGACTATAACAATTCTACTTTAGCATTCCAACCTTTTATTTATTTTTCTATAGCTAGATAAGTCTATGCATGCACCTGTACAATAAGACTATTGTATCCCCTCCTATATTTGCATCACTTGTTACAAGATTTATTTGAAGTGACTTGTTGAGCAAGGTGCAGCAAAAGCATTGCAAAAGTATTGTCATTGTTGTCAACACAGATAGATTGATGCAGTTGATGCAGTTCAGAGGTCAGTTAGATCAAGTACAGTGATTTTCAAGGAAAACATAAGTGACCCAGATTCAGAATTTTGCAGAAAAAGACAAGTAAGAAAACTGTCGCGATATCGCGACATGTTTTCTCTCACGATTTCACGACAAAAAGGAGGAGAGAGAAAGTGCAGTTGAAAATGTCACGATTTCGTGACAAAATTGAGGAGAGAGAAGGCAGCAAAATGTCGGATTTCGCGACAAAACGGAGAGAGAAAGTAAAAATGTGTCGGATTTCGCGACAAAACGGAGGAGAGAGAAAATGCAGCCAAAAATGTCGCGATTTCGCGACATATCGGAGGAGAGAGAAAGTTCATGAAAAATTGTCGCGATTTCGTGACATGCTGGAAGGAAAGAAGCAAAGTTGAAAAACTGTCACGATTTCGCGACAAGTTTGGAGTAAAGGTGCCAAGGACGAAAAGTGTCACGATTTCGCGACAAGTTTGAAGAAGCAGCGCCTAGGATGAAAACTGTCACGATTTCGCGACATGTTGGAGGCAAAGCAGCAAAGTCGAGGAACTGTAGCGATTTCGCTACATGTTGCAGTTTCGCTAGCTGATGCAGAAAAGAAGAGCTAAGTCAAAAATTTGTAGCGATTTCGCTACATGTCAGACTTTCACGAGCCGAAGCAGAGTTCAGATGCCGAAGAGCAAAGGTGTAGCGATTTCGCTACAAGCTCGAAATGCATGGCACAAAGGGGTAGCGATTTCGCTACAAGTTCGAAATGCAAGGGGCATAGGTGTAGCGATTTCGCTACAAGGATTAGTTCGAAATGCTAGGGGCATAGGTGTAGCGATTTCGCTGCAAGTTCAAAACACAGAACACAATGGGGTAGCGATTTCGCTACAAGTCTAAGCTTAGCAAGTCGAAGCAAGAGGAAGCACCAAGGCAACAAAGCTGTAGCGATTTCGCTACATGCTAGATTTTCGGAGGCCCCAGCAAAGAAAAAATGCTAAGTCAAAAAGGTGTAGCGATTTCGCTACAAGTCAGGTTTTCGCAGCTGCATGAAGTGAGAGTTGTACGAAAGCAGAGAATGTCACGATTTCGTGACATGTTAGGATTTCGCTACCACTTGAAGCAAGAATTGTACGGAGGTCGAAAGCGTCACGATTTCGCGACAACATTGAGGATGACGTCAGCAAAAGCTGAAAGTGTCACGATTTCGTGACAACATTGAGGATGACGTCAGCAAAAGCTGAAAGTGTCACGATTTCGTGACAAGTTGCAAGAAAAGCCTCAGGAAGCCGAAAGTGTCACGATTTCATGACAACTTTGAGGATGACGTCAGCAAAAGCTGAAAGTGTCACGATTTCGTGACATGCATCATTTTCGCGGATGCAAGCGAAGGATAGTGCAGAGGCAGCGAATGTGTCACGATTTTGTGACATGTCTCATTTTCACGGGTGTATGCCGAGTAAAGTAGAAGGAGGCAGAAAACGTCACGATATCGCGACATGTAATGTTTTCGTAGGTGCATGTTGAGATAAGGTCTTGAAGGCAGAAAACGTCGTGATATCGCGACAGGTAATAGTTTTGGGAGAAAAAGCCAAAGATGCATGCACAGTGATGAGTGTCAAAATAACATAAAGGAAAGGGGGGGGTTTAAGGGGGGTGTTGGGGAAATATTAGAGAAAATACTGCAGTAGTTAACTGGAGTTACAAGGGAAAGTTACAAAACAACGCATTTAAGAAAAGAACGGCTGTTGCAGGGCCGTGATGCTGCAAGCTGACATAAGTGTAGTATTACAGATAATCTCGACTAACAAGAAATCTTCTCGATGGTTGCATATGTCAGACATGGCAGTAGCGGGCAGAAAAGAAGGGTCTACGTAGAATAGAAAAGAGTGCCATGAGAAAGGGTAAAAGCGCTAAGAGAGCAGTTACGTAGAGTTTTGGAGAAAAGAATCAGAGAGCATCGAAACACGCTAAAAGGCTGTCAGAATGTGTAGAGAAGAAGGTCAGAACGTGCAGAGAAGAAGGTCAGAATGTGCAGAGAAGGATGTCAGAATAAGTCAGAAAGAAGCGGCTAAAGGACAGAGCGTGTCAGAGAGGGTTTGACAGATTGAACGTAGCCGTAACTGCATGAAAAATTGGAGGGAAAATTTGAGCCGTTTCGAATTGAGCCGTTCAAGGAAATCAAGTATAAAGACTCGAATAGGTACAGTAAGAGGGTTTACTGCAACCGTGGTTAATTGTAAAAATAAAAAAGAAAAGGTTGAGTAAGAGTGCTGCGTGAAGTACAGCAAAAGAACAAAAACTTGAAAGTAATTTTTATTGAAAAATTAGAAGAGAGGTTTTAGACTGTGAAAGAAGATATTGAGATTCTAACAATTCTCTTTATGCTTATGTGAGATTAAATTGTATGAGCTATAGACCAGTAAGGGTCTTGCAAAAGAGAAGGCATTTTTATGTCAATATTTTTGTTAAAAAATTGAAATCCAAGTTGGTGCTTGGTAAAAGGAGTTGGTGCTCCTATCTGTTGCAGCAGAAAAATCAGGGGTTGGTGCTCCTTCCAGTGGGTGCTGGTAAATTATTTGTAAATATTGAATCCTTGCAAAGACTGGATTTGGATTGTAGTCCAAACAGTCATTATTTGAGGAGTAGCCACATCGGTGAACCTCGTTAAATCTTGTGTTGTGTGATGCTCTTGTGTTATACTTGCTTTATCTATTTTTGAGCTTGCATTTTTATGTTTTAAGAGTTGCAGATTCAAGTTTTTAAATTGTTACACTGATTCACCCCCCCTCTCAGTGTCATTGTGAGAATATCAATTGGTATCAGAGCAAGGTTCCTGTACAAGCTTAATCAGCTAAGGTGATCTTGGAAGATACACAATGGCCGGTGGTGAAGGATTCTCTTCTAACAAAGCTCCTCTGTTCGATGGAACAAATTATTCTTTCTGGAGACTTAGGATGCAGACATATCTATGTGCATTGGGTTATGACATTTGGGAATCTGTTGAAAATGGATACACTATACCCTCTGTTCCTCCAACAGATGCGGCTGAGAAGAAAAAGTTTGAGAACAACTCGAAAGCCAAGAATGCTATTATGTGTGGATTAGTAGACAGTGAGTTGATACGCATCATGAACTGCAAATCTGCAAAAGACATATGGGACAAACCGCAAAGCATTCATGAAGGAGATAGCAAGATCAAGGAAGCTAAGCTGCAAACACATCGTGCCCAGTTCGAAGCATTAAAGATGACCGATGATGAGAACATAGAAGCCTATATGCTGAGAGTAAATGGAATCATTAATGCAATAAGAGGACTCGACGAGGAGATGGAAGATGCAGTTGTTGTGAAGAAGGTACTAAGAACTCTCAATAAAAGATTTGATGCAAAGGTTTCTGCCATAGAAGAAGCAAAAGATTTAAATTTTTTTAGTATGGATGAAATGCATGGTTCTCTAACAACATATGAAATGAGAATTGGACAAACTAAGCCCTCAGACAGAGAAGCAGCTTTTCAAGCACAAAAAAATATAAAATCTAAACAAGAATCTGAGGAAGAAGAATCTACAGATGAAACTGAAGCAAACTTTGTTAGGAAATTAGTAAAGGGAAAAGGAAAGTACAGAGGCAAGCTACCGTTCAAGTGCTTTAACTGTGGAGGCATCGGGCACTTTGCAGCAAAATGCCCAATGAATGAGAAAAACAAAAATGATGAAGGGACACACCAAGAAAGAAATGTCTGGAAGAAGAAACCACATTTTAGAAAAAGGAACTTCAAGAAGAAAAGTTTCATTTCCAAGAACATTGACTCTTCGAAGACAGTTCCAGTGAGGACTCAGAAGAAGAAACTGGTGAAGCCTTGTTCATGGCTTTTGAAGAACAAAGAACTGAGGAAACCCAGGAGTGTGAAGAAAAATTAGAGGATGAGGCTGAGGTAGATCTGGAAGGTGAGTTGGTTGCTGCACTTGAAGAGTTAAGTGCAGAAAGGAAAAGAAATAAAAAGATTTCAAGAAAATTTGAGGATGCTAGCAATTTAATAATCAGTTTGAAAGTACAAACTGAAGAATATAAGAAAAAGTCTAAAGATTTTGAAGCTCAGCTAACCGTGAAAATAAAAGAGTGCAATAAGCTAGAAGAAGACATAGTTGGATTAAGGTCAGCAACTAGAAGAGATGAATCGAAACCGAGTTGTCATCATAAATTTGAAGACAAGTTCTACGAAGCTGAATAAAATGTTAAATAATCAAAGGCCTACGGGTATCAAATTTGGTTTAGGCTTTGATGAAGGAGAATCCTCAAAGGACTCAAAGGCTATAATCGTAGAACCAATAAAGAATAAAGACAAGATCAGGGTTGATCAAGATAAACCGTATCATGCAAAAGAAAACAATAAGTCCAAGCTCGAAAGGAGTTCTGCAAATGATGGATTTACCAAAGTCACATATCAAAGAAGAAGAAGACCCATGGCTCCTACTACAACATGGCAACAACCATTACCCAGGTACACTCGTTCCTTTTCTGGTTACTGTTTTAAATGCAATGCATATGGTCATAAAATCTCAAGTTGTAGATATAATGTAGAACACAAAAATTTTACTAGTAGAAATATTTTTTCACCTTTGATAGATTATGCTGTAGAATGTTATAACTGTCATAACTTCGGACATATTGCAAGGAATTGTCGTAGCTCTTTTGCAGGAAATAAATACCTGGGAAGAAAGTATCAATCAACTGGATTAAATCAAAACAGAAAATTTCTCGAAAAACTGTCACAAGCAAATGAAAGGGAGAAGGTAAAACAAGTGACCAGATCTACTGTCAAATCACAGTGGAAGGAAAAGGAGCAACCTAAGAAAGACAAGGAATCCCTAATCGTTCAAACAGCTCTCAAAGCCCAGAATAAATCTGCACCTTGGATTCTGGACAGTGGATGCTCCAGTCATATGACAGGAGACAAACAGAAGTTTGATAAGCTACAGACATACGAAGGTGGTTCTGTAAAATTCGGAAACAATGATGGAGCAAAGATAGTGGGTAAAGGATCAGTTAAGTTAAGTGACGGAAAAATCAACTCTAAGGAAGTTCTTTTTGTGGTAGGTCACAAGCATAACTTACTGAGTGTAAGTCAAATTTGTGACAGAGGTCATGAAGTAATTTTCAAGAAGGAGGGCTGTGAAGTAAGAAAGACAAAAAATGGAAAGTTAATAGCCACTGGACTGAGAACTTCTAGAAATTTGTATACTCTCTCGGAGACTTCAGAAGGAGCTTGCTTGGTTGGACAGGAAGAAGAAAATTGGTTGTGGCACAAGAGACTCGGTCACATAAGCTTTGATAATCTGGTAAAAATCAGCTCAAAAGGAGCAGTAAGAGACATACCCACTATTGGTAAACCTTCAAACAACATTTGTGAGTCATGCCAAAAGGGGAAGCAAACCAGATCCACTTTCAAAGCAAAAGAGTATTTTACAAGCAAGCCGTTAGAACTAATTCACACAGATTTATGTGGACCCATGAGAACGGAAAGCATAAATGGCTACAAATATTTTATGTTGTGTATAGATGACTTTTCTAGAATGACATGGGTACTCTTTCTGAAATTTAAATCAAAAGCCTTTGAGATGTTTAAAACTTTTAAAAATCTTGTTGAGAATCAATCTGGAAAAAGAATTAAATGTTTGAGATCAGATAGAGGTGGAGAGTTTATTTCAGATGAGTTTGCAGAATATTGTGAAAAACATGGGATTAGAAGACAGTTTTCGGTAGCTAGAACACCACAGCAGAATGGAGTAGTTGAAAGAAAGAACAGAACTATGCAAGAAATGGCAAGGACTATGTTAACCGAGAGCAAAATTGCTGACAGGTTCTGGAAAGAGGCAGTTCATACTGTAGTCTACATTCAGAATAGATGTATGTTGAGGCCGCATGAAAGCAAAACACCTTATGAACTGTGGTTTGGCAAAAAGGCTACAACAAAATACTTCAAAGTGTTCGGCAGCAAGTGTTACATTAAAAGAACTGAAAGCAATCTTGGCAAGTTTGAAGATAGAGCTGATGAAGGTATTTTTCTTGGTTACTCAACAAAAAGCAAAGCCTACACATGCTACAACAAAAGACTCAAGAAAATTGTGGAAAGTGCGGATGTTAAGGTTGATGAAGGAAGGAAACAAGAAATCAGCCATAATGAAAACTACCCAACTTATGAAGAATTTATTGAAGAAGATGAAGATCAAGAAAAGGAAGAGAGACAAAAATCAGATTCAGATGATTTGGAAAGAGAAGAAAACAGGAAATCCAGAACAGGCAGCTGGCAGAAAAATCATCCCAAAGAGCAGATTATTGGGGACCCTACAGTTGGCATTCAGACAAGAAGAAGAGTAGTAAATAACTATTCTCTGTTATCCAATATTGAGCCCAAAAATATTATTGAAGCAAGCACAGATGAAAGCTGGATGGAGGCAGTAAATGAAGAACTAGATCAAATTGAGAAAAACAAAACCTGGGAATTAGTACCAAGGCCTGAAAATAAAAACATAATTGGTACTAAATGGATATTTCGAAACAAATTGAATGAAGACGGACAGGTTGTAAGGAATAAAGCAAGATTGGTCTGCAAAGGATATGCTCAAGTTGAGGGGATTGATTTTGAAGAGACTTTTGCACCAGTGGCCAGACTTGAAGCAATAAGACTATTTTTGGCTTTAGCAGTTCATAGGAATTTCAAAGTTTATCAGATGGATGTAAAATCAGCATTTCTGAATGGAAATCTTGAAGAAGAAGTATATATTGAACAACTTGATGGTTTTCAACTTTGTGAGAATCCTAACTTTGTTTGCAAGTTGAAGAAAGCATTGTATGGCTTGAAACAAGCACCTAGAGCTTGGTATGCAAGATTGGACAGCTATCTCACTAAGCAAGGATTCAAGAAAGGTATGGTGGATAGCAATTTATATATCAAAACTGAAAATGGCAATTTCATTGTACTTGTTGTTTATGTAGATGATATAATATTTGGAAGCAGCGAATGATGAATCATGCAAAGACATAGCAAACAAAATGCAGAAAGAATTTGAAATGTCTATGATTGGTGAACTTTCATATTTCCTTGGATTGCAAGTTAATCAAACTGAAAAAGGGATTTTTATTTCTCAAATTAAATATGTGAAAGAAATGCTGAAAAAGTTCACTATGGAGGATAGTAAGCCTGTCAGCACCCCCATGACAACAGTGCGCAAGTTGAGCAAGGATGATAAATCTCCAGATGTTGATCAAACAATGTACAGATCAATGATTGGGAGCCTGCTGTATTTGACAGCCACCAGACCGGATATCTTACAAGTTGTTTGCATGGTTGCAAGATTTCAGGCTAGTCCAAAAGAGACTCATGTGACAGCTGTGAAAAGGATTTTTAGGTACCTCAAGGGTACTATGGAGTATGGGCTATGGTATCCAAAAGGAAAAGACTTCACTCTTTTTGCATATTCTGATGCAGATTGGGCAGGATGTATTGATGACAGAAAAAGTACAAGTGGAGGAGCATTTTATCTTGGAGATAAATTGGTAGCATGGCACAACAAGAAACAAGAATCAGTTTCTCTATCCACTGCAGAGGCAGAATACATTGCAGCAACAACATGCTGTACACAAATATTATGGATGAGACAAACATTGAAAGATCTTGGTATTCACTTCAATGAGCCCATTTCAGTCAAATGTGATAACACTAGTGCAATCAACATTTCAAAGAATCCGGTAATGCATTCCCGCACCAAACATATTGCAATCCGGTATCACTTCTTGAAGGATAAGGTTGCAGAAGGAGAGGTCAAATTGGAGTTTGTTCCAACTACAGAGCAAGTAGCAGACATATTCACCAAACCTTTGCCCAAGGAAGTTTTTGAATACCTTAGGAGTAAGTTGGGAGTAGTCACACTACCCAAGCACTGACTAGCTATGGGGAACACATTCTCAGGGGGAGCATTAAAATTATTTATGCCTGAGAATGTTGTGCATAGACTCAAGGGGAGTCTGCAGCAGCCCTTTGGTATTATTGGCAAAGGGGGAGAAGAAATTGAGCAAGGTTGCAGTGTGTTGCCAACAATTCCAAAGGGGGAGATTGTTGAGCAAGGTGCAGCAAAAGCATTGCAAAAGTATTGTCATTGTTGTCAACACAGACAGATTGATGCAGTTGATGCAGCTCAGAGGTCAGTTAGATCAAGTACAGTGATTTTCAAGGAAAATAGAAGTGACCCAGATTCAGAATTTTGCAAAAAAAACAAGTAAGAAAACCGTCGCGATATCGCGACATGTTTTCTGTCGCGATTTCGCGACAAAAGGAGGAGAGAGAAAGTGTAGTGAAAATGTCACGATTTCGTGACAAAACTGAGGAGAGAGAAGGGAAAATGTGATTTAAGAGAGAAAGACAAGGAGGAGAGAGAAAATGCAAAAATGTCACGATTTCGCGACATATCTGAGGAGAGAGAAAGTTCATGAAAAATTGTCGCGATTTCGCGACATGTTGGAAGGAAAGAAGCAAAGTTGAAAAATGTCGCGATTTCGTGACAAGTTTGGAGTAAAGGTGCCAAGGACGAAAAGTGTCACGATTTCGTGACAAGTTTGAAGAAGCAGCACCTAGGATGAAAATGTCATGATTTCGCGACATGTTGGAGGCAAAGCAGCAAAGTCGAGGAACTGTAGCGATTTTGCTACATGTTGCAGTTTCACTAGCTGATGCAGAAAAGAAGAGCTAAGTCAAAAAGCTGTAGCGATTTCGCTACATGTCGGACTTTCGCGAGCCGAAGCAGAGTTCAGATGCCGAAGAGCAAAGGGGTAGCGATTTCGCTACAAGTTCAAAATGCAAGGGGCATAGGTGTAGCGATTTCAGCCTACATGTTAGGGGCATAGGTGTAGCGATTTTAAGTTCAAAACAAATGGGGTAGCGATTTCGCTACAAGTCTAAGCTTAGCAAGTCGAAGCAAGAGGAAGCACCAAGGCAACAAAGTTGTAGCGATTTCGCTACATGCTAGATTTTCGGAGGCCCCAGCAAAGAAAAAATGCTAAGTCAAAAAGGTGTAGCGATTTCGCTACAAGTCAGGTTTTCGTAGCTGCATGAAGTGAGAGTTGTACGGAAGCAGAGAATGTCACGATGTCATGACATGTTAGGATTTCGCTACCACTTGAAGCAAGAATTGTACGAAGGCCGAAAGCGTCATGATTTCGTGACAACATTGAGGATGACGTCAGCAAAAGCCGAAAGTGTCGCGATTTCGTGACAACATTGAGGATGACATCAGCAAAAGCTGAAAGTGTCACGATTTCGTGACAAGTTGCAAGAAAAGCCTCAGGAAGCCGAAAGTGTCACGATTTCGTGACAACTTTGAGGATGACGTCAGCAAAAGCTGAAAGTGTCACGATTTCGTGACATGTATCATTTTCATGGATGCAAGCGAAGGATAGTGCAGAGGCAGCGAATGTGTCACGATTTCGTGACATGTCTCATTTTCGCGGGTGTATGCCGAGTAAAGTAGAAGGAGGCGAAAAACGTCGCGATATCGCGACATGTAATGTTTTCGCAGGTGCATGTTGAGATAAGGTCTTGAAGGCAGAAAACGTCACGATATCGCGACAGGCAATAGTTTTGGCGAGAAAAAGCCAAAGATGCATGCACAGTGACAGGTGTCAAAATAGCGCAAAGGAAATTCATACAGCCGGTTATAGTAGAGTTAACTGGAGTCAGATCTGCAGTTAAAGAGTGACAGGTGTTGGGGAAAGATTAGAGAAAATACTGCAGCAGTTAACTGGAGTTACAAGGGAAAGTTACAAAGCAACGCATTTAAGAAAAGAACGGCGGTTGCAGGACCGTGATGCTGCAAGCTGACATAAGTGCAGTATTACAGATAGTCTCGACTAACTAGAAATCTTCTCGATAGTTGCATATGTCAGACATGGCAGTAGCGGGCAGAAAAGAAGGGTCTACGTAGAATAGAAAAGAGTGCCATGAGAAAGGGTAAAAGCGCTAAGAGAGCAGTTACGTAGAGTTTTGGAGAAAAGAATCAGAGAGCATCGAAACGCGCTAAAAGGCTGTCAGAATGTGCAGAGAAGAAGGTCAGAACGTGCAGAGAAGAAGGTCAGAATGTGCAGAGAAGGATGTCAGAATAAGTCAGAAAGAAGCGGCTAAAGGACAGAGCGTGTCAGAGAGGGTTTGACAGATTGAACGTAGCCGAGAATGCATGAAAAATTGGAGGGAAAATTTGAGCCGTTTCGAATTGAGCCGTTCAAGGAAATCAAGTATAAAGACTCGAATAGGTACAGTAAGAGAGGTTACTGCAACCGTGGTTAATTGTAAAAATCAAAAAGAAAAGGTTGAGTAAGAGTGTTGCGTGAAGTACAGCAAAAGAACAAAAACCTGAAAGTAATTTTTATTGAAAAATCAGAAGAGAGGTTTTAGACTGTGTAAGAAGATATTGAGATTCTAACAGTTCTCTTTATGCTTATGTGAGATTAAATTGTATGAGCTATAGACCAGTAAGGGTCTTGCAAAAGAGAAGGCATTTTTATGTCAATATTTTTGTTAAAAATTGAAATCCAAGTTGGTGCTTGGTAAAAGGAGTTGGTGCTCCTATCTGTTGCAGCAGAAAAATCAGGGGTTGGTGCTCCTTCCAGTGGGTGCTGGTAAATTATTTGTAAAGATTGAATCCTTGCAAAGACTGGATTTGGATTGTAGTCCAAACAAGTCATTATTTGAGGAGTAGCCACATCGGTGAACCTCGTTAAATCTTGTGTTGTGTGATGCTCTTGTGTTATACTTGCTTTATCTATTTTTGAGCTTGCATTTTTATGTTTTAAGAGTTGCAGATTCAAGTTTTTAAATTGTTACACTGATTCACCCCCCCCTCTCAGTGTCATTGTGAGAATATCATGACTCTAGTCCCTTTGTACGAACATTAATTGTGGCTCTTAAGGAAGGAAATGAAATTTTTGTGGGAATGGGAGTTTCTTTTCCAAGTCTTGACTAGGCTTCCATTACTCTCCCTTCCAATATTGCTTGGATATGTTCTTCTTCTTTAGGGGTGAATTTTGTGGTCTCCTTCTTTCTGATCAGGGTGATACTTATAGGCTCATCAGTGCTCATTCCAATCCTAGATCTCTTATGTGTTGGGGAACTCAAATATTTTTGAGCTTTTATTTGATAATCCTAAAAAACATTAACAAACCCTCCACTTCTTTGTATCTTATTTCAAATTACTACAAAAATATTTATTTTTTTGTTGTTTATTCTTAAGGCTATATGCATTGCCTGAGGTGAACTTGTGATCATTTGTTGCATATGTTCTAGGTTCATTAATGCTTGAGCCATATTTTATATAGTAGGCTAACTTGGGACAAAAGAGGCTAGAACAATCTTCTTTCCTTTCCCAATGTTTGGGTGGTGATGTGTGATGGAAGCATCAGAGGTATTTTCAGTCTCTTGGCCTACCACTTCTACCAATATCTCAATTTTCTCAAGTTCTTGAATAACGATTTTAATGAGAGGGTCTATGAAGTCTTCTAGAGGTATGACTAATGCTCGTAGAGTCATTTTTTCCAATGTAGCCTCCTTAATAGTTTCAGGTCTATGGAATAATTTCCCACCTTATCTACTTGGGCATGTGCCCTTGTTAGATTCTCATTTTTCATATACTTTCTAGGTTCAACCCTTGTTTTTGATATGTGTATTGGTGGCTCTTTCTCAATGATAATTTTCTTATAGCATCCACTGGGATCATATGATCTCCATGTAATTTGGTGAAATCAAATGAGTCCAATTTCAATAAGGCTCCCATCCATTTAGGGTATCCCCTATAAACATAATGGTCTATTTTACTTGGTGTGGTCATCTAGGGGATTCTGGTTTACTTTCTTATGACCCTTGATCGGGCCCCCTCTGCAATTTATCTTATAATCTCCAGGGCAACTACTGATTTTGAATAAAAGTAAGGTAAAGCTTTGTGCGATAATTTAACCCCATACATCCTGATATAGGTGAGGTTTTCTATGAGGAAGAAATTCCTTGCCTCCTTGTCTTCCAAATATTTTACAATGCTTGGGCTCATCCTGAAGGTCTCTTTATTAGTAATAACATAATACATTTTTTGGATAAATCTTCCAAATAATTCATAATAACTGGAGGTACCCTCCTGTATGCATGGTAATCTATCTTGAATTATTACTTATGGTGCTCCTCCCAACTTGGTAATTACCTTTTCACTGAAATATCCCACAATCAGGTGAATGAGCAAGGAGTAGTAGGAGAAGCAAGGCATGATGTCTCTATATTCATTTATTGCCTTCTGTAGTTCTTAGAATTCTTTGTCTATTATATCACATATTACGTTTCCCACTTGTACATTGGAATTTTCAGTCTTTGTTGCATTGTACTATTAAAAACATAACTTCTATTTCGACCCACTTTAGGTCTTTGACTCCCATTGCTATGTGAATCATGTTAGTGTAATATTTTTCCCAATTTTATAGTGTGGATTTATGAATGGGAAATTCAATGGATACTAATTTTTCATAATCAAACAATTTTGCGTAAAAGGAGGTGCCAATCATATGTTTGGCCTGTGTAGAGATCACTTATGCATCATAAATCAGAGAAGACTTTTCTAACCTAAACACATGGATAATTTTCTCTGGTGTAATCCTATAAATGACTTTGTTTTTGCTATTCATTATTCCTCTGGCCTTTGAATTGTACAAAACAGCTAGCCAAGACAATAAGTTAGAAGAGAAATACACCCTTGGACATAATAACTTCTTATCCTTGTTGTCGTATGCCCTCTGGAAAATGCATCTTAAATAATTCTATGATCATTGCCATTCTTCGTGCTTGATTTGAAACTAAACTCTAAGAGGTCCTCTTTGCCCCATACTTATTCAAAGGATTTTCTTGTTGATATTTTCTTGAAGGGAACTTTCTCTTCTAGTATCTCAACTTTGGTTTTAGGAGTGGCTGCACTTGAGGACACCATTTTTTAATCTAAAAGCTTTGACCTCTATAATTTGATTTTTTAGCACTCCATGACTCAAGGGTGCTTCTAGCTCTTTGTGAGTTAATCACTACTAGTAGAGCACTTTTAAACTCTTTTCCGCATGAAGCACCATTAATGTCATACCTATTATCCCTGTACTACTGCCATATTTGGTTTGCCACCTCACTTTCTATAATATCTCGACCTATCATGAATCATTGCTCTTTCAGTTGGTTTGTACAATCAACCATTGGATCAAACACTTATTTACTTTTTATTCACTCGATTAACTCGGGTTGTCTTAAAGCATATGTCTGGATGGATTTGAGGAAAATTTTGTAGTTGGCCAGTGTGCTTGCGATCTCCTGATTGATCTCTAGTTATGTTAGTGATATCAGCATCAATTCAAGTGTCCTGTTGGCTTTTCTTAGATGGGGGACCCACAAGATCTTACTTTTAATGTGGTGCCACTCTGTGTGTGTGATCATCCAATTGATATCAATCATTGGTTTTGTGCCACGTGAGCATCTACGATCGTCGATTGTTGGTCGACCAAGGACTTTAATTCATCCTTCCTGTGAAAACTTTTGTTCGATGGCTCTTTGTGGTCTCATGTGAATCGGCCAAATTCTTTTCTTTCGTTCATCGAGACTTAGTCAATTAACCCTCGTCGTTCATTAATTTTTGATCAAATGACCTAGGGTACTTTTGTACTTTTGTGGTTTAGCATTAATTCCATGGTAGAATTTTAGGTAACTCAACATTGCAATAAATAATAGGTGTTAGTTCAATCATAGATTATAAAATATTAATTTTTTTGTGTACCTTTGAATTTCACTTAGTTGACCTTGCTTCGATAGATAAATCTCAACAATTCACCTCATTCGGTTGAAAACTTTAACCGCTCAGATTTGATCAATTGATTAATTTGTGCCTTTATCTCCATTTGGCCAATTAGCATTTTCTTTTTCACATGGGTCCTAGGTCATAAATCCTTTTTGGGTAAAAAACCTGTTAGCCATCCCTTTTTACAATTATAGTTCCAAACCTTTAGTTAGACTTGGGAAAATTTTGGATTAGAAAAGGATGGGGGATGTGTTAATGTCTCCTGTGATTCCTTTGTTATGATGAGTCATATACTTAGGCAACATGTTAGCACATGGGTTTAAAAATTTGTATTTAAGCCTAGAGGGTTGGGTTTATTGTGTTTTTAGAGTTAGGCATGATAGAGGGGTATAATGTGTTTAACCCTTCCCCTATTCTGCTTCGGTTGATGACTTACATCAATATCTATTGATCAAAAATGTTTTTATTACCTTGATGTTTCCACTTCATCTCCTTTTTTGGTTGAATAGTCCTAGTTTCATTAACTTGGTCGATCAACCGTTCTAGGCCACCATTGTTTTTTGGCCGAAGGGTGTTAACCTTAAAATTTTACAAATTAAAACAAACAACTTAGGGGATTGCATAAGTAAATGGAGGCAACATAATCATGACCCTCATAACCAATCCCAACCTAAGGTAACTGTTTTAATTTGGCTTAGTTCTAAAGAGCTTGAGTGTTTATGCGTATGTACCCTCTCATTACCCTTCGGCCAAAATTCCAACATTAAAAGGGACCCTAAGGTTTGTATGTTTAGGCTTAATAAGATCAAGGACTATTGTTTAGACTGATTTACCAAGAAAAAAAATATTTCCATAGTGAAGGTAACCTTGTGATGACATATCGTGTATCTTTGGGCAGTAAGTCAGCTTTGATCAAGCGATTTGATCAGGTTTTGGCCTATAGAATTTGGCCGATAATTCCTAGCCATTGATATTTGTTGAGTTTCAATCGATTGATTTGGGCCTTTGATGCATTTTTGACCAAATGGCTTCTTTCGCACCAAATCGATCGATCGATCATTTATTTATTTTGGATGAATACTATCATGCTTTAATTTTATCTTTTGAACATTGGCTCTAACTAGGGCCTTTAATTTTATTTTGATCGGTTCTTCTCGATCGTAGATATCAGGTCAGATTGTTCTCTACCAATGATATTTTTTTTATTGATGGCCTTTGATGTGTTTTTGGTTTTCAATCGATCATACCGATTTCTTAATTAGTGGCAGGATTTGCTTCATTCGAACATCCCATGATTACATACTTATAAAAAATGATCGATAATTTATTAGGTCTTAGGCTTAGCTTGTGTAAAACAACTTTCTTTTTTCTTAGGGGCAATTCTTAATATTATAACCTTGATAAATTTGATAAATTATTTTTAAATGTCTAAGAGACTAAGACCCTAGCTTATGATAAATGTAATGGAAAAAGGTGTGTTCTCAAATTATAGATCTTTTGCGAGGCATAGTGGTACTCTTTAAAATTTAAATTTTTATGGTGAAAGATACTTTCATAGTCCTTGAAATTTAGGCAGTTTCATGAAGGGTGATTAATATGATAACAAAGAATTTCTGAGAAGGAGTGATGTATAACTTTGAAATATTTTATTAAGACTAAAAAACAAAGTCCATTTTGTAATATTATGAAATGCTTTACTCCCTCAAAGTCTAGACTAACTTTGTTCTTTGAACAATCAAAAAATCAAGGATCTTTAATGACCTTCAAAATTTTAAAATTAGGGGTGATTTCATGTTGGATCATTTTGGGCTCCAACATAGGTCTCTGATTGGGACAAGTGGCAAAAACCTAAGGCACTTGAGAACTCCAAACTCTCTGATTTTTAAAACAAGGATTTTAAGAATTTGATCAGAAAATCTATTTCCAAATGAAGGTTAAAAAAGAAAAATACAACACAAAATAATTTTAAAAAAGACTACCTAAAACAAAATTAAAAAGTTGACATTGCTTTTAATCAATAAAATCAGAGAATCCAATTTAAATATCAGATAAACCTTTGCTCATAAAGCCTATATTATCTAGCAATGTCTTAAGGTGGAGTTAGATAGAATTGATCAAATATTATCGTCACATCATGCCTTGGCTTGAAGTGTGTGTTTGTGTAGTCATTTTAATTTCTTGATCAATTAGAATTTCATCATTTTGGAAGAAGTTAGGCCTATTAAATATTTCACTCTTAACGGTATTTTCCTTTGCATTGCTCAACTTCCAATCGAGCGTTTATAGCTCTGGTGGAGATGAAATTGATCTCTTTGGACCTGATCTACTACCAATTAAGTGTCTATAGCCTCAATAGATGTTATCCAGATAGCCCCAAGCACTTGCTCAATTTGCATTATTAATATTTTTCTGGTCAATTGAATTAAATTAAAATGGGTTTTTATCAAGGATCCCAAAACCTAGTTACAATAAGTCATAATACAAAAAGCAAGGCCACAAGGCCAAAGAAAAGGACACCAAAATCTAAAGGAAAGACATAAAGAATGCCTTTTAGGACAGGCTAAGGATAACCTTACAGGAAAGGCTAGAGGGTAGTCTTAAAGGACAACATTAATTTTTTTTAATCATTACATTGAAGTCTGGGGCAGCACCATCCCATCCAAAACAACCCAAAAACACACGTGCAAAAGAACCACCCAAGAGACACGTGGTAAGGAAATTAAAAAAAGGCAATCCTAACCAAAAAAATTGAAACAGGGCTATCCTGCCCATTACAAATATTTGAAAAATTCAAATTTAAAATTAAAGTTAAAAACACAAAAAATTCCCACCTGAGGATGCACAGGCATGCAGTAGGAGGATGCAACAACAGGGACCAACATCCCGAGCAGGCCTACAAGAGGAACAACAACCATGGGACTCGAGAGGCCATGAAATCCTATTGTAGCATGGAAACTACTCAGAGGCCAAGGGAGACAGAGGAAACAACAATGAAAAATGGGAGCCAAGGAAAATGGTGGGGAGGTCCCAGGAGACCTCAATAGAGGAACTATGAAGCGCAAGTTGCCATCAGAAAGTGTAGGGCCCCCCTCAAGCCAAAAAAAAGGCAGTAAGATCTCCACAACAACCTCCAACACCACCGCCAAGCAGCTTCAGGTAACTAGAATAGGATGATCCGTAGGAACACAGTAGCAATCAGCACAGAGGCCCCCCAAAGCCACTAAAATTTGAGACCCACCATCAAACATACAACCATAAAATCATAGAGAAACACCATAGGAATAAGCACAAGGCCTCTTCCAATCCAAAGGATACTGTGAAGAGTTTCTCATGAAGACAAAAAACTTGAGCCACAACACACTATACCAGAAGAACCTCTAATCCTTAGCACCAAATGGAACCCTGCAAGAAAAAAGAAAAAGGGTTCTTGAAGAAAATCATAAAATCCAAGGGAGAACCCAAGAAAAACCAGGGACATCCTAGAAAAACCCAGGGACATCTCAGTTCATAGGAACCCAAAGGAAAATCCAACATAAGGCATGGAAAGGGGCAGACAAGAGAAACAGGGACCTCCCAGCCCAAGGAGATCCTCTGCAGCACCAACCAACCAAGAAAGAGGGCAAAAGAAAATACAGGGAACTAGGACAGAACCTAGGTATGTCCTAGAAAAACCCAAGGATATCTCAGATCACAAACACCAAGCATAACCCTACCAAACAAGTAAAGTGGTAGACAAATGGAACAGTGATCCCCCAACCCAAGGAGATCATCTGCAATGCCTACCAACCAAAGAGGAAGGGCAAAGGAAGTGTCAGGGATCTAGGATAGGACTAGGGATCAGGGATAGGGCCAAGGATCGGCTACAGGGAAGTGGTGGAGTACTTCCCAAGGAAGTCCCCTACAGAGCCCGTTAGGATCCCCTTTTAAATTAATTCTTATTTTTCATTATTAATATTTTTCTTCTTAATTAAAAATAATTTTGATGAATTGCAAGGTTTTTAGAGTGTGCTTTTTGGGTTAAGGATTTGTAATTCTAAAGAAATTAGTGTAATTATTTTTGGCCTAACTGTTCTCCCAAGGACGACTTTGTTCTTCTGATCCTGAAATAACTTATAAGATTGTGATAAATGTGTAGCTTTGGCCTAATGTGATAATATCTCTAATTTTATTTGTGTAGATTTTAGAACTATGAGATGATTACTAAACATTCAGATCTATAAGTTATCAGCAATATCTATCTTTAATCCAAATCCTCATTTATTATATGACTAAGACAAGTCACAATAGGAACATTGGTAAGGACATTCCCAATACTTTAATGCTCTAAGATTATTGAAAACAAAGTGAAAATGACACAAATGAAAAATATCCTAATTAGAAAACTGATAAGTTATATATATATATATATATATATATATATGTGTGTGTGTGTGTGTGTGTGTGTGTGTGTGTGTATTTATTCTCTTCTGACCCCGTAGCAGGGGTAATATAGTTTCAGGTGTTGGCCATTTATTGGAATTTTCATCTGTTCACCTTCCAAGGTTTACAACCTGTAAGTATTCTGACCAATAATATGAACTAATTGGTAGGGGCCTAACCACTTAGGTTCAATCTTACCTTTTTCTCCATGTCTTTCATTTTTGGGGTCCCAATAAATGACTATATCTCCTTCAAAAAATGATGTGCCTTTAGCTTTCTTGTTGAAAATATGTACTATCTTTTGAGTCTATTCTATCATCCTGTTCAAGGCATCTCTTCTTTCTTCCTACAAAAGTACAATTTGATCTAACCTCCTTTGTAAGGCATTAGGATTTTCATGATCTTGGAGTAACAAGGATAAGGCTATTCTTTCTGTTCGAGGGGGCAAAAGGGATTTTTCTCCAAATACCATTTCATATGGGATTTTTTAGTGTTCCTCTTAATAGACAATCTATTTTCCCATAGAGCAAATTTCAATTCACTGCCCCATCCCATTTTATTTTTATCTAATGACATTTTAATCCTTGTTATTAAATTTTGATTTGATGATTCAGCTAGGTCATTGCCATAAGGGTAACGATTTGCAAAATGAGATAGTTCTATGCTATATTTGGCATAAAATTCAATCATTTCATAGGAGACAAAGTACTTACCATTGTTAGTTATCAATTTCTTGGGGATTCTAAATCTTTTTAGGATATGTTCCTCTAAGAAATTTATGATTACCTCAGTTGTTGAGTTTCTTAGAGGAGTTGCCTCCACCCACTTGGTAAAATAGTTTGTTGCAGTGATGATCCATTTATGTCTTCCTGAGGAATTTGGGTTTATTTCACCAATGAGGTTAATTTCCCATTGCGTGAAAGGTGCTTCTATGATTACCGGCTTAAGGGGTATTATTGCTAAATGTTTCTTTCCTATAAATATTTGGCAGTTATGACAACTTCTCACATATTGATGAACATATTTGAATAAAGAAGGCCAGTAATAACCTGCTCTCATGATTTTATTTGTAGTGGCTTTTGGTGCAAAGTGACCTCCACAAAATCCATCATGAAATTCTTTTATTACATCTAGGATTTATTTTTCAAATAGACAAAGTAATAACACTCCATCTGGATGCTTCCAATAGAGTTTACCTTCTTGGACATAGTACTTTTGAACTTGTTTAATTGACCTCATTTTATTTGTAGACATGCCTCTAGGGAATGATAGGGTTTGAAGATACATTAAAATGTCATCATACCATTTGCATTCAACATTTTCAGTTCTTCTGATTTCATGCATTTCATCAATTGTGGCAATGTTGTTCATGTCTTCCCCTTCTTTATTAGCCAAATATTTTGCTAAACCTTATCCTCTAATGATCTTTACAGCTTTGAATTCTACATCATATTGCAGTAACTTGACCATCCACCTAACAGGACTGCCTATAGGTTCTGATTGGGTGAAAACATATTTAATAGCTATAAAAGGGATACAACATATAACCTTGTTTGAGCCAAAAATACCTTTAAAAAATTCAAGTGCTTATATTATAGCATAAGCTTGTTTTTCAATCATCTTGAATCTTAGTTGAGCTCCTTTTAGTCCTATACTCATGAATGCTATGGGTCTTTCATTATTTTCATCATACTTTTGGGAAAGGACTACAACAATAGTATGCTCTAAAGCAAATGAGTATATGTTAAAACTTTTGGAGTAATCATGATAGTTTAGCACTAGGGTAGTGGTTATGGCATCTTTAATTTTTTAGAAATATTCAAGGTTCTCCTCTGTCCATTTAATGTCAACATCCTTTTTAATCATGTTATTAATAGGTTTGGCTATCTCAGCAAATTTTGGCACAAACCTTCTTACAAAGTTAATTTTTCCAAAGAATGATCTGACTCCTTTTAGGTTCTTAGGAGGAGGTATCTTTGCAATAGCTTCTACTCTCAAGGGATCAATGCTTATTCCTTTTTCTGACACTATATGACCTAACAATTTCCCTTGCGTTGCTCCAAATATACACTTTTTTGGGTTCAAAGATATCCCATATTCTTTGCATCTAGCAAATACTGTAGCTAAATGTTCAAGATGATCTTCTGGTTTTTTGAAAATATTGTTATGTCATCTAAGTAGACAACAACTATCTTGAAAATTAGACCCTTAAAAGCAAATTCCATGGCCCTCTAAAATGTTGCTCTTGCATTCATTAATCCAAATGGCATTCTTAGGTATTCAAAGGTTCCCCAAGGAGTAGTGAAGGCAGTTTTATGTTTGTCTTTAGGATTGACCTGAATCTGGTTGTATCCTGAGAATCCATCTAGTAATGACATCTTGGATGAGCCAACTACTACTTGTAATAGTTGTTCCATATTTGGTAGAGGGTAGTTATATTTAAGTGAACTTTTATTTAAGTTTCTAAAATCAACACAAAGTCTAATTTCTCCATTTTTCTTCCTTACTGGTACTAAATTTGCTACCCAAGAAGAGAATCTTACTTTTCTTACTATTTTTGCATCTAATAGCTTTTGAACTTCTTTTTGCATGACTGGATGCAAAGTGGGGTTGAATTTCCTTTTCTTTTTCCTGAATGGCTTTGCATCTTCTTTGAGAGGGATGATGTGAGTCATGACATCCGTTTTGAATGTCTTTAAATCTTCATAACTCCAAGCAAAAGCTTCCTTATTTTTCTTTAGAAAGCTAATGTATTGTTCTTTTTCTATTATTGGTAAGGCTTTATCAATATTTACCATTATGGGCTCTTCTCTTGACCCAATGTTTATGTCATCAACCTCTATTTCCTTGAGGAGTGGTTTATATGCCTTGTCAAAATCATCAAATAGGCTTTCTAAAGAAACTAACCCCTTTGGAATTCTATTTGTTTTAAGTTGAATTACTTCTACAGGTTCTCCAATTATATCTTTCAACTTTTCTTCATCCTCCTCTTCACATAGCACATCAGCATATTGGTTTTGGAGGATCATGAAATCTCTAATATCTACATCATCTTGAAATACTTGTAGATAGACAATGTTGTCAGGTATAGAAGGTTTGTAGATAAAAATAGTGGGAAATCTTTCCATATATTCTATGTCAATCTTAGGATAATTTGCACTTGACACATTTATTGCTAATAGGTCTACAATGTGATTCTGCTCTCTAGGAATGTAAGAAATGTTGAATGCCAAAAATTTATCAATTTCATCCAAGACTATAGCTTTGTACTATTTTAACCTAGGATGTTTGGTTTGATACTTACCTTTGACTTGTTGGATAATCAATTCTGCATCTCCAGTGATAGTCAAGAAATTTATGCCTAATTCTTTTGCTTTCCTTAGTCCTAACAGTAAGGCTTCATATTTAGCTATATTATTGGTGCAAGGGAATTCTAGTCTATAAGGGATTCCTAGATAGTTACCCTTAATATCTGTTAAATTGATTCTTACACCTACTCCAGTTTGAGACTTTTCCCCATCAAATGACATGGTCCACATCTCTTGGGTTAGAACTCTAGTAGATTTTGCATCTACTAGTTCTCTAGTTTCTTGGTCCATGTCTTTTGCATCAGGGAATTCTATTAGAAATGAAGAATGCCAAATTGAGTATACCCCCATCTCTTTTTCTTCTATAAATTTTATCAAATTAACCATAGTATCATCTGATTTTATTAGTTCAATTGAATACTTATTAAATGGTTCTCTCCTAAGAGTGATGTTTTCTTTTCCTGATATAGGGATAGTTGCATAAGACCAATCTAATTGAATAGAACCACCTAACTATTCTGCCCAATATCTTCTTAGGAGTAAGGAGAATAAGGGATCCACATCTACTACTGCAACATCCATAACTATACCCTTTTTGGGATACTAATCTAGATAAACAAGTAAGCCAATAATTATTCCTATGCAAGGTATCTTCCTATTATCCATTACTGACACAGGTGGAGAATCTCTTATGCAAATTAGTCCTAGTTGATCTGCTATTTGTTTAGGCATGATATTATGGGATGCACCACTATCAAGCATACAATTGTGGATGACATACCTTTCTCCTTCATCTGAGTTATATCTAAGAGATACATAGAATGGTCTTACTGATGAGGGAGTTCTAGTCTCATGGTTAGTGGGTTTGATTGCATTGCAAGACTGGTTTTCCTTTTGTTCTATTAACCCAAAGGCTTTACAGACTTGTTCTCTATATTTTTGGATGTTCATTAGTTCACCAAAAGTTATATTAACTTTCTGCTTACTCAATTCTGAACCAACATCAAATTCTATTTTCTTGACATCAAGTGTTTTTGTACATTCCTCATTTGGTAATTGTTCTTCTATTTCTATTATTTCAAGAATAACTATTTTTTGGTTCTTTTCAATTTTTCTTTGTATGTATTTTTATTTACAATAGACTACCCTTTAGTCTCACTAGTTGATGCTTTATCATTTCTATTTGGTATAGTTCTACTTCTCAAATTTAAGGCATGTGTTGCCTCTAACTCCTCTACCTCTTGAGCTATTGGGATTAATTTCCCTTGTTTCATCTTTTCATACCTAGATTCCTATGGTCTTTGTAAGATCTTAGTATTTTATGCTACTAGGATTTTAGGGTGATGGTTTGAGGCATACAAATCCATGTTTTCTTCAAATAACCTCTCTCTAGATTCATCCTCTTGAGTCCAGCATGCATTGATTCTTATATCCTCTTTAGATTCATCATCTAAGTCTATATTATTATGCATGCCTAGATATATTCCACAATAATCTAGGTTATGAGGAGCATCACAGGTTAAACAATAATAAGGAAAATAATTTGTAATATTAACAAAAGGTATAGGATTTGGGATAGAGTCTTGATCTTTCTCAACTTCTCTCTTCCTCCAATTATTTCCATTATTTATGTTTCTATTCCCCTCATCAAAATTGTTATTACCCTAGTTTCTATTAAAATTCCTCTTGAATGGTGGCCTATTATCATTCTATTATTTATCAACTTGAGGGTGAGAAGATTCACCATTATTTTCTTTATTTCTCTCTATCTTGGCTAACCTATTGTTCATTGTATTAAACATTTCTGTCATTTGGTTTGCTAATTTTTCCATAGGATCTTGTTATGTTCTTCTTTGTAAATTGAATCCTACTTTCTTAGGCTTCCTATCAGGTTGACTGACCTCTAGAGAGTATGGTTTCATTTTTCCACTATCTAACATGTTTCTTTCAATTTCTATAGCTTTATCCATGCATGCATCTATAGTATCTACCTGTTCCTGTCTTAATTCATAGTTAAATTCTCTTGGAAAGGTATTCTTATAAAAATAGATGGATTGGATATCATTTGGCCTTAAATCAGTGGGGATTTTATTTCTAATTTTAGAAAATATCCTATTAAAATCACTCACTATTTCATTTTCTTTCTTTTTCATGGTTGCCAGATCTATTAGCAGTGATTGTTCATTTTTTCTCTCTCCAAAATTTTTTAGAAAAATAGTTTTCATTTTGGTAAAATTAGCAATGTCATTATTTGGAAGGGTGTTAAACCATTCTCTAGCATCTTTCTCTAAGGTTTGAAGAAACAATCTTAAAACTACATCTTCATCTTCTACCTCAAGACTATCCATAGCATACAAGAAACTTTTAATATGATCTTCTCCTATGACTGCATTATTTTCCTAAAATTTTGGTAAATATTTATGAGCTTTACTAGGGAGATCATGCAGAGTTGGAGGTAATTGGAAAGGCCTATATCTATTGGTTCTCCATAGTTGGATATTCTAATTATTTTGGGGAGGAAGGTTGGCCATATTAACTATTGGAGGAGTTTTAATTGGATTTATAGGAATACCCACAAGTGGTGTAGTATTAATTCCACTAGCAATAGTAGAGGGTGTATCAAATATATTTTCTATAGTAATAATATCTATATTTTCTCTAGAATCAAGACTTTTTGGTGATGAACTAGAAGGATGAGTTCTAAAAAATACCTCTGGATTTGAGAATTCTTGGAGTAGCTCCTGAGTAGTTCTCCTTGTTTGCTAGCATATTATGTTCCTTCTTTCTTGATTTTTGATTTTTGGGTGTCAGCCAATTAGAGTCGCCAACACAGGATGTGTAGAAATAAATAAACTTCTGGTCAAGATTGCTCAACCTATATCACTCTCAATCTCATAGGGTATGTTTCTTAAGAAACAAAATCAAGAACAAGAAAATCAAGAAATCATATGATCATTGGTTTCTTGAAAAATAAATTGGAAACTATGGATGTAGGTGGGAAACAGACTCAAAAATGATTCAGAATTGAAAACTGGGTATTATTTTTTCCCTATAGGCTGACTGTTGCCAATTAAAAAAATCCATCATTAGAATGAATCTTAAAGATTCAATATTTTATCTTCGAAAATGGTTCCATTAAACTATTGGATATTTTTCTTGCATCCTTGGGATATGTTGTCATGCTACAAGAAAAACCAATTACCAATGAGCAATTATAGGCTCTGGTAGACCTACCTCTTTAACCTAGGAATAGAGTTCTTATATATTTTCTAGATAGACCAGGTATGGTAAGGAAACCCTTGAGGTGAACTTAAAGTTTTAACATTTTATGTTCATGCTCTTCCAGATTTATGCTAGTAAGTAAAAGTTTTATAAAATTGACCAAGCTTAAATAATAACAGTTCAATTATACCTTATGTATGACCGGTGCCTTAATATATTGGGCCACTGTAGCAAAATTTAGTACATTTTAATGTGATAGAAAGAATCAAGAAAGAAGAAATTGATGTAATTATGTTCATTTGAATATCATAACAAGCATAACCATTGACCAATGAAAGAAAGCATTTATTATATGTTCAAATGATGTAACCTATAATAAAGACAACACACAAGATTAAAACAAGGAACAATGAGGATAAAATTCTAATATTGTATTAATACCAATATATTGTTTACAATGAGAGCTGGCATTAATTTTCCATAATGCTCTTTAGATTAATACAATAAAAATTCTCATCCAAATAATGTGACAAGAACCTTTGCCTATCTGTTCCAATATGGTAACAAAGAGACCTTCAGACCTTTGATTCACTAGCTAGAAATAATCTTAGTTCGTGAATGCTTCCTCATCAAGAACCTACATAGAAATGGGAGGAATGAGGGATGACAAGAAACAAGACACAAAGGAATACAATGATAGAACAAAGGGGCACTCAAGTATACCTTTAGCAAAAATATGCTATGCAAAAGCTTGATCCTGATTCTAGTTGTGACTATCCTTCTTATAGCTTTGGTGGCTCTATAACTATCAAAACTGCTCCAATTTGGACCCTCCACTTGTCACCATCTCCTACCTTGTTACTGGTTGGGTGTATTACAACTTAATATTAGCTATTTCAAAAATTAAACTTGAATGTTAATATCTCAAAATTGATTCCAGTTGTCATCCACCTAGTTTTATAGTTTAGCTCGACCTTGCAGCCCTTTTCTTTCCTTTCTCTCCTTTTGTGGGACCCACGCTGTTGGTTGACCCTGAGGACTTTTAACTTTTCTTAATTGTGTTCTTTTCCTTTTGACTAGCCCCAATCATGTCAGCAATGTGTATCCAAATTTCTTCATTGAACGTACTGAGAGTATCAATTCTATCTAGTACCCTCATCACCTTGGTCTTGTTTTCTCTTGGGATCATCTATTTAATCTAAAAAAATCTAATTATGTCAAGGATAGTTTTTGACAAAGAAATGAGTTGATCAAATAATTTATCTGTCTTTTTTGTCACATTGATGTTAAAAAATGGGTTAATGGCTAATTTTTTGAACCCTTCTACACTGAGTAGTTTGGTGAGATTGATATTAATCTGTCATGTTCTAGTAATCATATCTCATTCCACATTCTCAAGTTCTTTGACTATAAACTTCCATTGGGGTCTATCAGCCACAAAGTTGGTGACTTTTTCATACTCTATCTGATAACTATGACTTTGGCCATCTACTATGACCACTTGTTTAGATCTGATCTACCCATACTCAACCTTGCATTTCTCATAAATTGGGGAAATAGCTATCATTATTTTATCTACTCTTTCTAATAGGGGTTTTAATTTCTTATTTGTTTCTATTATCTCTATAAAATATCTACAACAACCATCTATCATATTTGATTCTTATTTTATGATGATGATCATCTTCTCTTTGCATTTCTTTATGAGCACTAAAACCTGAAGTTGTTTGCTTGCTAAATATATTTTTCCCTGAAGCCTGCTGACCTTAGCTTGTAGTCTTGCATTCTCATCCTGTAGCCTTTCATTTTTTGACTATAGCAATTCTACTTTAGCATTCCAGCTTTTTATTTCTTTTTCTATAGCTAGAGTAGTCTATGCATACACTTGTACAATAATTCTACTGTATCTCCTCCTATCTCTGCATCACCTATTGCATGATTTATTTGAAGTGACTCTACTCCCTTTGTAGGAATAATAATTGTGGCTCTTGAGGAAGGAAAATATCTTTCTATGGAAATGGGAGTTTCTTTTCCAAGTACTGATTGGGCTTCCATTACTCACCATTCTAATATTGCTTGGATATGTTCTTCTTCAGGGGTGAACTCAGTGGCCTATTTCTTTTTTATCAGAGTGATACTTACGATCTCATCAGTTCTCATTCCAATCCTAGCTCTCTTATGTGCGAGAGAACTCGAAGAGCTTTGAGCTTTGATTTGATAATCCCTGAAAATATTAGCAAATCATCTACTTCTCTGTATCTTCTTCTAGGTTACTGTAGAAATATTTACTTCTTTGTTTTTTATCCTTAAGGCTATAGGAACTGCCTGAGGTGAATTTGTGATCATTTTTTGCATATGTTCTAGGATCATTAATGCTTTAGACATATTTTTTGTAGTAGGTTAACCTAGGATAGAAGAGGCCATAACAATCTCCTTTCCTTTCCCAATGTTTGGGTGGTGATGTGTGATGGAAGCATCAAAGGCATTTTCTATCTCTTGGTCTACCACTTCTGCCAATATCTCAATTTGTTCAGGCTCTTGAATAAAAATTTCTATGAGAGGGTCTATGAAGTCTTCTATAGGTATGACTGATACTTGTGGAGTCATTTTTTCCACTATAGCCTTCCTTAGTAGTTTTAGAATTGTGGAGTAATTTCCCACCTTCTCTACTTGGGCATGTGCCCTTTTTACATTCTCATTTTTTCTGTCTTCTAGGTTCAACCCTTGTTTCTAAGCCCACAAAAGACTATCTTCAAATTGGTCTCCTTTGTGTATTGGTGGCTCTTTCTCAATGATAATTTTCTTATAGCATCCATTGGGATCATATGGTCTCCATGTAATTTCAGCAAAATTGAATGAGTCCATTTTTGGCAAGGCTCCCATCAAACTAGGATATCCCTTGTAAACATAATGGTCTATCTTACTTGGCACGGTGATCTAGGGGATTCTAGTTTGCTTCCTTATGACCCTTAATCGGGCCTCCTCTGCAGTCTATCTTACAATCTCCAAGGCAGCTACTAATTTTGGACAAAAAGAGGGTAAAGCTTTGGGTGGTAATTTGGCCCCATACATCCTGATATAGGTGAGGTTTTCTATGAGGAATAAATCCCTTGCATCCTTATCTTCCAACTATTTTACAATGTCTGGGCTCATCCTAAAGGGCTCAGAGAAATATTCCAAATAATTTGAAAATAACTAGAGGCACCCTCCTGAATGCAAGGTAATCTATCTTGAATTATTGCTTCTGGTACACCTCCCAATTTGGTAATTTCCTTTTCATTGAATTGTCCCACAATCAGGTGAATGAGCAAGGAGTAGTGGGAGAAGCGAGGCATGATTTTTGTATCTTCGTTTATTACCTTTTGTAGCTCTTGGAATTCTCTGTCTATTGTATCACATATTTATGTTTTTCCACTTGTACATTGGAAATTTCTAGGCTTTGTTGCATTGTACTATTAAAAACATAACTTCCATTTCGACCCAATTTAGGTCTTTTATTCCCATTGCTATTTAAATCATGTCAACATAATATTTTTTCTAATTTTGCAATGCAAATTTATGAATGGGGAATTCAGTGGACACTAATTTTTCATAATCAAAATATTTCATGTAAAAGGAGGTTCCAATCATATGTTTAGCCTGTGTAGAGACCACTTCTGCATCATAAATCAGAGAAGCATTTTCTAACCCAAATAGTTGGACAATTTTCTCTAGTGTAATCCTATAAATAGCTTTTTTTTTGCTATTCATTATTGCTCTAGCCTTTGAATTGTATGAAATAGCTAGCCAAGACAACAAGTCAAAAGAGAAATACACCCTTGGACATAATAACTTTGCTAAATTAGTCTTCCATTTATTGCATAACGGGCTCTTCTTATCCTTGTTATCGTATGCCCTCTGAAAATGCATCTTAATAAATTTTGTGGTTGTTTCCATTCTTGAGTGCTTGATTTGAAACTGAACTCGAAGAGGTCCTCTTCACCCCATACTTGTTCAAAGGCTTCTCTCATTGATATTTTCTTGAAGAGCACTTTCTCTTCTAGTATTTCAACTTTAGTTTTGGGAGTGACTGCACTTGAGGATGCTATTTTTGACTCTGAAAGCTCTAATCTCTGTAATTTTATTTCTCAGCACTCCACGATTCAAGGGTGCTTCTAGCTCTTTGTGAGTTAATAACTACTATTAGAGTGTTTTTAAACTCTTTTTCGCACAAAGCACCATTAATGTCATACCTACTATCCCTGTACTACTGCCACATTTGGTTCACCACCTCACTTTCTATAATGGTCTAGCCTATCGTGAATCGTTGCTCTTTTAGTTGGTTTGTGCAATCAACCATTGGATAAAACACTTGTTTACTTTTTAGTCAATCGATTAACTCATGTTGTCTTAAATTGTGTGCTTGGATGGATCCAAGGAAAATTTTGTAGTTGTATTGTGTGCCTGTGACCTCCAGATTGGTCTCTAGTTGTGTTAGTAATATCGTCATCAATTCAAGTATCTTTTTGGCTTTTCTCATATGGGGGACCCACAAGATATTTCTTTTAATGCGGTACCACTCTGTGTGTGTGATCGATTGATTGATATCTATCATTTGTTCTATGCCATGTGAACATTTGTAACCATCGATTTTTGGTCGATTGATAGGACTTTAATTTATCCTTCCTATAAAAAATTTCTACCAATGGCTCTTTGTGGTGACATGTGAATCGGCCAAATTCTTTTCATTCATTTATCGAGACTCGACCGGTTAACCCTCATTGTTTATTAATTTTTGATCAAATGGCCTAGGGTACTTTCATACTTTTGTGGTTTAGCATTAAGTCCATGGTAGACTTTAGGTAGCTCAACATTGTAATAAAGAAAATAGGTGTTAGTTCAATCAAAGCTTATATAAAAAAATAATTTTTTCATGTACCTTTGACTTTCGCTTAGTTGACTTTTCCTCGATCGATAAATTTCAACGGTTCATCTCATTCATTCAAAAGACTTTAGCCACTCAGATTTGATCGACCAATTAATTCTCACCTTCATCTCCATTCGATCAATTGACATTTTCTTTTTTGTATGGGTCCTAGGTTATAAATCCTCTTCAGTTAAACAACTTGTTAGCCATCCCTTTTTACAATTATAGCTCCAAATATTTAGTTATACTTAGGAAAATTTTGGCTTAGGAAAGGAGGGTGGATGTGTTAATGACTCTCGTAATTCCTTTGTTATGATGGGTCATATACTTAGGCAACATGTGAGCACATGGGTTTTAACACATTGTATTTAAGCCTAGAGGTTTGGGTTTATTGTGTTTTTGGAGTTAGGTATGATAGAGGGGTACAATGTGTTTAACACTTCCCCTATTTAGCTTCGATCAATGACTCTTGAGTGTCAATCTCCATTGATCGAAAAGGTTTTGATCACTCGATGTTTCCATGTCATCTCCTTGTTTAGCCAAATGGTATTAGTTTCATTAACTTGGTCAGCTAACCATTCTATGGCACCATTGGTTTTCATTCAAATGGCGTTAACCTTGAAATTTTATGAATTAAAACAAACGACTTAGGGGATTGCATAAAGGAAATGGGAGCAACGTGATCCTGACCCTCATAACCGATCCCAACCTAAGGTAATTATTTTAATTTAGCTTAGGTCTAAAGAGGTCGAGTGTTTATGCATATTGATCCTCTCATTACCCTTCATTCAAAATTCCAACATTAAAAGGGACCCTAAGGTTTGTAATTTTAGGCTTAATAAGACCAAGGACCATTGCTTAGATCGATTTATCGAGAAAAAAATATTTCCATAGAGAAGGTAACCTTATGATGAAATATTGCATACCTTTGGGCAATGAATCAGCTTTGACAAAGCGAGTTGATCGGGTTTTGACCGATAGACTTTGATTGATAATTATTGGCCATTGATATTTATTGAGTTTTGATTGATCGATTTGGGCCTTTCATGTATTTTTGGCTGAATGGCTTCTTTCACGCCAAATCGGCCAGTTGATAATTTCTTCCTTTTGATCGAATACTACCATGCTTTTATTTTGTCTTTCAAACATCTTCTCTGATCAGGGTCTCTAATTTTAATTTGGTGGATTCTTCTCAATCGTAGATATCAGGTCATATTTTTCTCTACCATTGATCTTTTTTCAGTCGATGGTCTTTGATGTGTTTTCAGTTTTTGGCTGATCGTGATGATTTCTTAATCAGTGGTGGGATTTGCTTTGACTGAACGTCCCATGATTGCATACTTAGGAAAAATTATTGATAACCTATTAGGCCTTAGGCTTAGCTTGTGTAAAATGACTTTCTTTTTTTTAGGGGTAATTCTTAATATTATAACCTTGATAAATTTGATAAATGATTTTTGAAGGCCGAAGAGACTAAGACCCTGGCTTATGTTAAATGTAATGAAAAATGTGTGGACTCATATTATAGATATTTTATGAGGCACAATGGTACTCTTTAAAATTTAACTTTTTATTGTTAAAGATACTTTCATAGTCCTTGAAATTTAGGTAGTTTCGTGAAGGGTGATTAATATGATAATAAAGAATTTCTGAGAATGAGTAATGTAGACCTTTGAAGGATTTTATTAAGACTAGAAAACAAAGTCCATTTTGTAATATTCTAAAATTCTTTACTCCCTCAAACCTCAAGACTAACTTTGTTCTTTTAACAATCATAAAATCAAGAATCTTTAATGACCTTCAAAATTTTAAAATTAGGGGTGCTTTCATGTTGGATCATTTTGGGCTCCAATAGTCTCCTTACTCATGCCTCCCTCCAAAAATGTTCAATTTAAAATTACGAGAAATTCTTAAAGTCAAAATAGGTTAAGTGGAAAATTTAATAGCCTTGTCCTCCTTGGTTCCCATGTCACATTTATGGAAAATTTAAAATTCATAGGGAGTAGCTCCCAAGGCACATATTCTCCTATGACCCTCACTCCACCCAAGGCCATTCAATGTGGAGGTTGCACATTCCACCAAGTGGAATCCTCCAAGACTTACCTTGGTCCCTACACCTCCCACATCATTACCACATCCCTTACATATCATCTCCATGCCACCTACCCTATCCCTCACCAAATTCCTATAAATCCCCCCATTTCGATCATTTGCAATATAAGAGGGTGAAGAGTTGTTATGCTATTGAAATTGCACCAAACCACCTTTTTGCCTTTGGGACACCATCTTCAACCACTCTACCTCTTGAAAAGCTCAATGAATGCTTTGACCGCCCATTGTCCTTGAACTAGTTGACTTCCTACAATTTTACCTACACAAGAAGCACTCCATAGGACACTTGCACTCATTGGCAGGGGAACCTCCCCCTTCTACAACTTGGCCTCAACCATATTATATGGTTGCACAGACTCAACCATCTCAAATGGTCACCCATAATTGATCATCCTAGATAATTGTCGAGTTACATATCAGATAGAGCATACACACACAAGATAGGTAAATGAGGGTATGAAATATATTTTTTATTTGTAAGCTTTGACAACAATTTTATGAAAGTTTGAATGGTTTTTGTGAATGCTTTGATATGTCTATATTTTTAAGGGCCTCATGCAAGGGAGGCCCTTCAAATACTTATGATTCCATATTTTGAGCATGTGTGTAGGGTCTAGTAGCAGTCAACATAGCACCTAGGTGGTCCAACCAGCACTCAAGAATAAAACTTGGCCATGCACCTTCGATTGTGACACGAAGAAGGATTGCACCTCTTGACATGTTGTAAAATGGGACATCCCCCCTTGTGATTCTTATTCTAAAGATATTATTATTTGAAAATCCCTCCTTTGAGAGGACTCTTTGTATTTAAATGAAACATTGTTATTTATCAATACATGTGTGTTTGCCTTTCTTTCCTAGTTGTTTGCATGGTGCATCTTCATTGTCTACAAAATGGCACACCCAGTGGGACCTCCCTTCTAACTCATTAGGTATTTTTTTATTTTGTTCTTGAACTTTTATGCCTAGTGGGTCATGTTTTGGGGTCTTTTATCATTGTTTTGCAGTCTCATTTACTTGTATTACTAGCTTTTTGTTGTCTGCTTTGGGTGTAGGGTTTGTTGTAGTGGTGAAAGGCCACTATGGTGAAATTTTTACTTTTTACTTTTAGCTTCATCTAATTATTTCAAATGGTCCTCAACCATCTCTAATAGTTAGAAACCAGTTCAGACGGTCACATAGGCCAATATCAGACAAAGAGAGCAGACCAAAGAGCTTGTGGCTTATAGGTGAGTCCTTCAAACTCAGGTAGAAATAGGTTCTTTGCATCCTTTTATCATTCCTAATCTCCTCCTTACTCTAGTTAGAGTTTTTATTTTCTAAAAAAAAAGTGCTTTAGAGTCCTTCCTCTGATAGAGTAGTTTTAGGCCTCCCTTCCTTGCAAGCCTTTCTTCTCTATCATAAAAATAGAAAAAAAGGGGGGCATATAGATTAGCTTACGCTTGGTTGTCTTGTTTTCAAAAATAAAAATAAGAAAATGTTAGCTTAGATTTCCTCTTTTCTTGTATTCTAAAAAAAAAAGAGGAGAATAGCATGATTAGCCTAGGATTTTTTTTATTTACATGAAAGTGAAAAAGTGCATTTAGAATATATTTTATTTTCTTATTTGAGTCTCTAAACAAAAGGAAAAATATCAAAAAAATTATTCAATAGTGTGGTTGTTTTTCTTCTTTCTCTATTTTCTTCTTGTTTGGTTTTCATTAGCTTAGACAACCTAGTATGGTATAGCTTTCTTAATGTTTTGTTTTAGGTCAAATGCATCTTCTATTTTAGTCTAAGGTTGTTGTCATTCTATATAGTTTAGTTGCATCATAGGAATACCTTTCAAATTCCCTAGCATAGGTTACCTTTTTTATATGCCTACTGTAGGAAAGTTTCATTCACATTAGGGTGGAAGTTGTTTATTGTCATTTTTAGGAGTAGGCCCCCTTGTCCCTATAGGGTAGTTGCCTTTGCAGGACCCCCTTTTTTGTGTGCCTTTTCAAAAAAAAATACACTAATTTTATCCACTGATTGTGTCTAAGACATAGGTCTAACCGTCCTTGCCATTTTTATGTGCCAACTAGCCCTATTTAACCATCCCATATGGTTGTATCTATGGCTTGAGATCATAATTGGGACTTTTAGAAAAATTTATTTGCCACTTTTTGTTATGGAATAGGCAGTCTATGTCCTGTCTACCACCTACATCTATTTTTAGATCTACATTTTAGGTCATAATTGTATCTTGCATCTTAGGATAGTTGCATACCATCTTGGATTGTCCTAGGGTAGTCTTGGTCATTATACTTTCATTTAGTTATTTTGCCAAAAAAAAAGAAAGGAACCAAAGCACAAAATAAAAAGAAAACTCAAAACAAAGAATAAGAGAAACACACAAGAATCAAATTTTGCATACACTTAGCACTCTTGATTCTGTAATTTTTGATATATATAATGCGAGGAAAACCTCTTAGTGAGCTAGACTTCATCCCCAGCCATTTGTTGAGCCCTAGATTGCCCTAGTTAGTATGCATAGTTTCTCAAACTTCATCACCGAGAAATCGATTACCCTTGTGATTAGCTTGGTGTAATATTTTAAGTTAGATGCCCTTTAACCACAAGGCTTAATATTTAGTGGACCGCATGTTTGAGCCCACCTGAGAGTGAAGTGAAAGTCTGGGTAGACTAGTAGCAGGACTAAGACAGTGCGACCTCTCTCGAGAGGTACTTTTTGATCCCTCTAGTTACCCCTTTACAAACCCTTCATCCTAGGACATTGTATCAACTGTTCATGGCTTATTCCTCAAAATGGAGTGGGTATGAACACACCCTTATAGAACTCACTCCACCACTTACCTTTTATATTTCTTAGGTGTAGCAACATAAAACACACAAAACAAAATTTTCAAAAAAAACAAAAAACAAAACAAAATAAAAATAAACAAACCACTTTCAAAGTCATTTTTTTCACCTTTTGGCCAACACCTTTCCAAAACTACCCCATCACTTTTCAATATTTTACAAAACACTCCAAAATATCACAAAAACATATAAGTAAAAAATAAAAGAAAATAAACCAAAAATAAAATTGATTGATCACTTGCTTTGTTTGTGCATTTATAGTGATTCTATTTTTTGAAAACTCGTCAAAACTGGCCATTTTGCCTTCATTCCATAAGCTTACCATTTTTGTACCCCATTCCATTTTTACTAGCCCATGGTCTTAACTCATAATTAACCCCCAAGCCCAAGCTCAATTTAAAGATTACATGGCCTATTTTGACCAACCTTCCCATGCTTTGACCACTCATATAACCCATCAAGGGGACATATCACAAGTTTATCATGATAACCCACTCTACGAGCCCTCCCACCATACTTCATACCTGCCTAAGGAGCCTCATACTAGATATGATCTTGGTATGATGCATCGTGTAATCCATACCACTATTCTCGAGACCCCTCACTCTAAAACTACTTTATCTCCCACACACCCTTTTGTCACACTCATTAATAGTGATGCTTTGTGCAATTTGTACTCTATGCCCTTTCCCCCACCTATGTAACCATGACTATCCTTATCCCCTCTCAACATTCCACCTCACACAGTCCCTTCCTTTCATCAATATAAAACCTACTCACACACATCCTCTCAACCCCCCACCTTTGCTCCAACTGCACCCCCTTTTGAAATTGCAACTAATTCAACTCAGGTTGCTTTGTTAACACCCCCTTATGATGTTGTTGATATTTACTCAACTCAACCACCTTATGCACTTATCACCCATCCGTCCACAACTGGTAAGTCAGTGGTCTTTGATCCAAACCAACCATCTTCATCTAATCAGGCTCATCCATTACAAATGCATCAAATACCAACATCCTCATCCTACACCCATCATAACCTTAATTAATCTCACTTAGCTCAAGTTAATGGTGTATCTTAAACATCCATCTCAATCCCTTTTGTAACTTACCCTCCCTCATCTATCATCATTAAACCCACTGGTACACGTTGCACAACCTCCCCCATATTATTATTTCAATCCTCCTCTTATTGTTTCAATTTTGATCTAGCAAGGTTATCAAGCCCAATATCCTCTCTCTCAAGGCTATTCTTCTATGCAACAAGTTCCTGCTAGTTTTACCTATCAACAACCTCCTCCCTCATATGGCACTCATATCCTCCAACAACAATTACAGGTAACAAATCCTCCCCCTCCTCCTACATCAATCCAAAATGTCTTCTTCACCCAATATCCATCATGGCATCTATATTTTCCATGATTACAAATATCTTGTGTTTCACATAATGCGGTACAAAAATAGACATCTGTAGGCACCGAATTTTAGTCATTTGCAATCAAAATTGCACAAATTTGCCAAAATCCCCAAGTTACCCCAAAATTGTTAAATTATTTCCAATTTGCTCAAATCTTCCCAAATTCCCATTTTCTTATCTAATTCATCCAAATTTCCCTAATTCCTAGTGATTTCCTTTCAATTTCCCTCTAATTTCCCTAAATTCTTCTAAATACCCCTAAGCTCTCCTAATTTCATTTTAATTTCATCTATTCTTTCTAATTTTCCTAAGTTCCTCTAAGGTTTCCCTAAGTCTTCTAATTTCCCTCTAACCTTTCTATTTTTCTCTAATTTCTAAATTCCTCTAATTTCCCCCAATTTCCCTAATCTTCTCCTACCCCTCTTAATTCTTCTAATCCACATTTATTCTCTTCTAATCCTTCCCTTCCCACCTAATCCCTCATTAATTTCTCTCCATTCCTCAAAATTCTCCATAATCCACATTACCCATCTAATCCATCCCTAACCATACCCTAACCTCACCTTGAACCTCCATTCAAATCCCAAGGGGAATGCACAATAATTTAAAATTCAAATCAAATCCCCAAAATCCAAGGTAATCCCTCCCTCAATCCCTAGGAAATCTCCTAGAAAGTCCCCCCAAATCCTCCTACATCCTCCCTACACATCCCCATGCAATTTTAATAAATTAATAATTTTCATCCACCAAGGTCAAAGCCCTATCCAATCCCATATTAATTCTCCATCCTCCCTTGCACTTCCTATCAATTTTTAATTTAGTGATACCCCTGTTGGTCCGACTTTTATACACACCCTGTGAAGAATGAGCATGAAACTCTGATAACACTTATACGGGATAAATCCCACTTACTTTAGGATCTTGCTGGTTATCCAAGGTGTGAGTTACAGAGTTGGGTCGAATGTCTATTCACTCTTTTCCGCTTCTGGAATAGTTTTCAATATGGATTGTCTGTTACCTTACAACGGGCTATGAACTTGTTCAGTAGTGTTTAGAAGTTGTCACTTGTTGAAAATCAGATTTAAAATTGGTTCTTTGATCTAGCTCTTATGGGTCAGCAGATTTAAATAAAAGACAAATTTAAAAGAAAATAAAAATGGATCATTTCACGGTAAAACAAAGAGAGTAGGATAGGGCAGAAAGAGAAGTTTATCAAACTTAGCTGTAAAACCTAAACTGCCAATTTTATTTATACTATCAGCTTCACAACAGAACAAATCAAAGAAGAAAGTGTCCAGTTTTCTAAGATCACTTTCTACTAAAAACATAAGGCAGGGATAGAACAGATCTGAAAGAAAATCATAAACAGAAGGGGAAGTCCATTAAAATTGGTATTTCTCACCAGCAGCATAGCTCACACAGTGAGGACAGAGCAATTAGAACAAACTTGAACCTTAAATCCGTGATTTTTCCTAGCATACAATAGAACAAATGAAGCCCAATAGCATATTTAATCTTGATAACACCGATTTACAGCATATATTTAATAAACTTTAAAAAAACGGATAACAAAAGAAGATGAACTTATCACAATCTGCAAAAGATTAGGCTCCTGGCCATGCTATCATAGAAAACAAAAGCACATCAACTCCAAGTCCAGAAACAAAGTATTTAATAAGATTTGCAAGAAATTGCTTCAATAGCATTTTATTTCTAAGTCTCCGCCTCTTGCGATTACATTCAGAAGAAATATTTATAGACTCAGGACAGACCCTAATCTTTTCAAAAATATCTTCTTCTCAAACCCTAAACCTTATCATCTTAAACCCTAGTACTCGGGTTTTACACTATAAAGCCATTCAAAATAAAGTTCGGATAAAACTTAACCATTCTGCAAATCAGTGCAGTCACTTGCCATAAATGGAGAAGGCAGAAATCGAATGCCACTTGCATTCACCCGCAACTGTGAATGCCCTCGGGTAAATTGGATGAATCACCACTTCTCTGACATTTCATCTCTGCAGAGCCATCCCCGAGTTAAAAATTTCTGCAAGCCATTAATTCTGCAATAAATTTTCATTAAATGCATCCATCGACAAATTCTGGTAACTGAGTGTAGATCTTTTCATTTTTCGGCCAATTCCCGACATACTCCATTCGCAAAATCGTGACCTTTTTCATGCCTTAGCTTTTTTTCACTTTGATTTCTCTTTGTTTCTTCTTTGCCTTGGACCCGTCGCGATTTTGTGACATGTCACGAAATCGCGACGGTCCGTACACCTTAGGAACTTTTGCCCTCTGATGGCAGCGAAAACGCGACATGTCGCGATTTCGCGACATGTTGCGAAATCGCGCCTCCTTCTAGCCTTCGGCAACTTTCTCCCCTTTATGGCCGCGAAAATGCGACATGTCGCAATTTCGCGACATGTCGCGAAATCGTGACCCTTTTCATGTCTTAGGCGCTTTTCCTCTAGATCCCGCCGTGAAAACGTGACATGTCGCGATCGCGACGGTCCGTATGCCTTGGGTCTCCCTTCCGAAAATTGTCGCGATTTCGCTACACTTACCCTTTGCTTCTTTGTGCCAAAACTTGTCACGATTTCACTACAGTTTCTTGCCTTAGCAGATTTTCTCTTCTTGCTGTCGCGATTTCGTGACATGTCATGAAATCGCGCCGTTTCGTACACTCTGGCTTTCTCTCTCCAAACTCGTAGCGATTTCGCGACATTTTCAAAAATGGAAAGTGTCGCGATATTGTGACATTTCCAAAAATGAAAAGTGTCGCGATATCGTGACATTTCCAAAAATGGAAGTGTCGCGATTTCGCTACGTTTTTGCGACTTGGCCGACTTTCTTGAAACCCGTCGCGATTTCGTGACATTTCCAAAAATGGAAGTGTCGCGATATCGCGACTTTGCCAAAAATGGAAAGTTTTGGTTTCTCATGAATTTTTCTGTCTGGAATCTGCATTTTTTCGTATCGGTGAAAGATTTTCTTTAATCAGCAATGATTCTAACATGTGAAAAATGAATTCTAAACTAAATCAAAGCCAGATGCAAATAAAAGCACAACTTAAAAAGGAGGCAAGCAAATTTGGAATTTAAAACCTGGAAAACATCAAGAGGGTCCTTACTGCAAAATGAAAGCTCAAAATTTTCAAAGGGTGAAAATTCATTTTTCAATGGGGGTGTGTTGCTTCTCAACAAATGGCGATATCTGCGGGTAAAATAGTAGCATTATTTTAGAACCCAGGACTCTAGTTTCAAAACAACATAGACCATGCATCAAGCCTTGCCACAGATATTCTTCAAAATAAATTGACTACTAACTGATAGTTGTTAAAATTTCCCAAGGACATACTAGGATGAATCATTTAAGGAAGATTTTTGATGTGCAATTACAAGCGTATAAAACTTTCTTCAAGAATGACTGGGCCTTCGAATGTTGAACTCTGGATTGATCAGCTTTTCTAGATTGTAAAAAGGAGAAACCGAGTAGAGCTCTATTTACTAGTTTAGCCTTTTACAGCCCCGACAGATTTACCCTTTAGATTTACATGACCCAGATTTACAACTGTAAGAAAGAATCTACAACTTGGTAGAAGAAAAACATCTTTTGAAGTCTTGGCTGCCTCTTTCATTATATAACTTTTTTTTTTCTTTTTTCTTTTTTTATCTCTCTATTTATATATATATATATATATATATATATATATATATATTGGAAATAACAAAGTGCCAATTTCATGCTGTCTTGCTCAACTTTCATCTTCTCTCTCTCTCTTGAAATATATCAACATCTGAAAAGCCTTAGAAAGAATAACAATTTTCTTTTAATATTTCATCAATCTGGAACTGCTTTAGCCTGGGCACTGATAGCCTCTGTGGATACTCAAATAATTACATGAATCATAGTCCCCTCTTATAACCAACTTTTCTTGGATTCCCTAGGAGTTTCTCCAGCCAAACAGCATAGCAGTTTCTTTATAATTAAAACAACTGTGGCAAGCAAGACACAAAATCCAATCATCCTTCCACTGTTGTTCTGACTAAAAAAATAGTTCCACTGTTCAATTAAAGCAGACTATCTCAATTTGAATAATGAACAGAATGGACACTGGATTGATCAGCTCAGAATAAAAACAATTTTTGGAAGGCTGACTTTTTTTATTGATGTTCAGGCAAAACTCAAAAACAAAATTTTTAAAAGCTAAAGAACTTTGTATAGACTTCCAAGGATAAACACAGACCTTTAAAAACAAAATAAAAATAAAATTGTACAGACTTTAACATAAAATTGTACAGGCACCAAAGGAAATGAAATAAAATAAGACTGCAGAGTTATTTACAAAGGAAATAAACTGCACAGACCTTAAAATGAAACTAAAATACAGAACTTTAAAATAAACTAGAACTGTACAGACCTGAAGGAGAAACATAGACCTCACAAACAAAATAAAATAAACTGTATAGACATTAAAGCTTATTTACAATGTATACACATGTTACAACTTCTTTGATCACTCAAAAAATGTAGCAGATGGAAAAGTAGAGAAATAGTGCCTTAAAAAATTTTGACCATTTGCAAGTAAATTTAGAAAAAATACCTTTCAGGTCCTGTTGACGAAATGCACTCCAGACTATGCTTCCAAAAAAATTTTACTACCTGGGAAAACTTGTGTTTACCGTCTTCCCTCCCTTCTTTTTTTTTATTTTATTTTTTTTATGGATCTTGTCCCACTGAAAAACAAATCTGCAACTCTTTCAAATTAAACAAATCATATAATAACAAATCATATGATAACATGTTAATGCTTCTACTTGAAGGGTTTGCAGAATTCTTTCAAAAGGACGAAATGTAAAAACCCCCAGGATCAAATACCTTAAAGCCTTTATAGACCCAGACCATCACATCTTCATATTTATGTGACAACTCAAAGAGATCATAGTTTATCCGTATGTCCTGGTTCTTAACAACTTGAACATTTTGTGGTTGTTGTACTGCTTCAATATCCAAGACTTCAATTTTTATCCCTCTAGCAGAATTTTCATAATTTGCTTTTTCACCTGAGCCTTGCTTAGATTTAACCCCATCAATGTGTAATGTCCAAACATCATTGTTGTAATTGGTCAGAGCTGTAACCGGTCTCACCTTCTCAGCTGCCAAATTATAAACTCCAATATTTACATCAACATGATTTGCAACCTTTTCTTTGATATTATGTTCAGTAGTTACAGGCTTATATTGAGACTCTTTACCTATTCCAAGTTGGTTGACCACATTCACATTTACTATCTTTTCCTCCTTTTCTTGAAATTCAACAGGTGGTCCAGAGTAAGCTTCAATCAAGTTATCCTTTTGTTCAACAATCTGGGCCAGCTCATGGAGGGTGATGTCAGCTTTAATTTTCTTCATATCCTCAATGATGTTATCCTCCTTCCCAGTTACTTCTGCATAGTGATATTGAATCTCATTTTCATCATCCTCTGATGAGGAAGGATCATTATTAGGTTCTGGATTCTCACATCTCAAATTATAACTGTCCCTTTTGAACTGTTGAAAATCATGTACTTCATCCATAGGAATCTCTACAAGATTTTTTGACTCTTCAAAAAAAGAATCTGAAACCCTGGTTGTACTATTTTTGGATGAACCAGAAATATCAATATTTCTTTTATTTCTAGAAAAATTTAACTCACTAGGAAAAACTTCAGATTTGGGTAATGCTAGATCACAAATGTTTACTTCAAGCACTTCCACTTTGAACTTGTCAGAACCTTTCTCTATATTTTGCACATGTTGAGTGGATGTCACAGTTAACGGAGTTTCCTTGGGTAGAGCATGACATGTTGGCACTAACTCATGATGTGGAATGGGATCCAAAATAGGCATGTTGTGTGTAACATAGGATATCAAAGGACTGCTCAGAATTTGAGGTCTTAACTGTCTTTCAAGAATTAAAGCTTCTTTATAAGCTCCTACCAGGGTTGTGATATTGATGTCTCTCTTGAGAAAAATAGAGGTCACCGAATCCAATGCATTCTTATAGATTTCTAAGGCCAGATTTGCATTTGGGATGTAATGACCAGTCATTCTACCATAAGCTCTTTGGAACCTCATATTGAATGACCTGACATTTTCTCCCGACTCTCTCTTGATGCTAGAAAATTGTTGGTATAACACACTGGGGTCTATCACTTCCCCAAATTGTGATATAAAAACTTTCTCTAGGTCATTCCAACTGGTAATAGAATTGCTAGTGAGATTTAGAAACCAGTCATAAGCTCCCTCCTGGAGAGTGAACGGAAACAATCTGCAAGCAACATCTTCATGCTGTATATTTAACAATTTTAGAGCATTCTTATATGCCATCAGGTGTTCTTCGACTGTTTTATTCCCATCATGCTTATATCTAGGGAGATATCTCTCAGGATGTCTGGGCAGATCATGGGCTATACCCGAAATGTTTAAGGCAGTGGAACCCAACCAATTTGCCATTACTACTTGATTGACGGTGATATTTCGTGTTGTAGTTGGAGTAACTACCAGTGGGGATAAAACTGTTTTTAACAAACTACTGAACTTGGCCTCTTTTTCTGGCAATTTTAAATATTGTACTGACAACTTACAATACTGACCGGAGTTCAGTGGGCCTTTTAAATGTTGGTGTTAAGTTCCGCTGTTCAGGAAAAAAATTCAAACAACAAAATTTTAAAGGCAGAGGAGGAGGGAAAATTGGCTACCAGACTTTGGATAAAATATAGCATTTGTCAAGTACCACATACAGTCAGATTTCTCAACTCAAGCGCACTAAGAACGTAAGTTCGGCCCTCCTTCTAGCGCCATTTTTAAATGTTGGTCCGAATTTTATACACACCCTGTGAAGAATGAGCATGAAACTCTGATAACACTTATACGGGATAAATCCCACTCACTTTAGGATCTTGTCTGGTTATCCAAGGTGTGAGTTACCGAGTTGGGTCGAATGTCTATTCACTCTTTTCTGCTTCTGGAATAGTTTTCAATATGGACTGTCTGTTACCTTACAACGGGCTCTGAACTTGTTCAGTAGTGTTTAGAAGTTGTCACTTGTTGACAATCAGATTTAAAATTGAGCTCTTATGGGTCAGCAGATTTAAATAAAAGACAAATTTAAAAGAAAATAAAAATGGATCATTTCACGGTAAAACAAAGAGAGTAGGGTAGGGCAGAAAGAGAAGTTTATCAAACTTAGCTGTAAAACCTAAACTACCAATTTTATTTATACTATCAGCTTCACAACAGAACAAATCAAAGAAGAAAGTGTCCAGCTTTCTAAGATCACTTTCTACTAAGAGCATAAGGTAGAGATGGAACAGATCTGAAAGAAAATCATAAACAGAAGGGGAAGTCCGTTAAAATTGGTATTTCTCACCAGCAGCATAGCTCACACAGTGAGGACAGAGCAATTAGAACAAACTTGAACCTTAAATTTGTGATTTTTCCTAGCATACAATAGAACAAATGAAGCCCAACAACATATTTAATCTTGATAACACCGATTTACAGCATATATTTAATAAAATTTAAAGAAACGGATAACAAAAGAAGATGAACTTATCACAATCTGAAAAATATTAGGCTCTTGGCCATGCTATCACGAGAAAACAAAAGCACATCAACTCCAAGTCCGGAAATAAAGTATTTAACAAGATTTGCAAGAAATTGCTTCAATAGCCTTTTATTTCTAAGTCTCCGCCTCCTGCGATTACATTCAGAAGAAGTATTTATAGACTCAGGACAGACCCTGATCTTTTCAAAAATATCTTCTTCTCAAACCCTAAACCTTATCATCTTAAACCCTAGTACTCGGGTTTTACACTATAAAGCCATTCAAAATAAAGTTCGGATAAAACTTAACCATTCTGCAAATCAGTGCAGTCACTTGCCATAAATGGAGAAGGCAGAAATCAAATGCCACTTGCATTCACCCGCAACTGTGAGTAAATGTCTTCATTAATGCCCTCGGGTAATTTGGATGAATCACCACTTCTCTGACATTTCATCTCCGCAGAGCCATCCCTGAGTTGAAAATGTCTACAAGCCATTAATTCTGCCATAATTTTTCATTAAATGCATCCATCGGCAAATTCCGGTAACTGAGTGTAGATCTTTTCATTTTTCGGCCAATTCCTGACATACTCCATTAAATGGGCAGCTGCTTAGTCACCGTAAAGTCTCTTTACGGCCAAATCTATAAAATTTGGATGAAATAGCAATTTTCGGCATCTCTCATTTCAATATGGTTGTCTTCAATTAATTTGCACTTAATTTTGTCTTTATGGCCATTTCTCCGTTATCATGTAAGTGCCAGATGGCTTCCTGCATGAAAGACAAACAAGGATTAGCATTTTAAAATTATTAAATCAAAACCTTAAATATTAAAATGAAACCCTAAAGTTCATTTGCATGTCGGCTCTAGGCTTTGTTTTGACACGTGTCACTGAAACGTGGCGCTTCCACACTTGCTTCCAGCTGTTTTCCACTTTCGGGCTCTTTGCTGTCTAAGCCGCGAAAATGCGACATGTCGCGATTTCGTGACATGTCACGAAATCGCGACATCCCCAGCGCCGTGCAACTTTTTGCTCCACATGTCGCGAAAACGCGACCCTTCCTGCACCTCTGCAACTCTCTCTTCATGTGTCGTGATTTCGCGACCTTTACTCCGCCCTGGGCTCTCTTTTCCGTCGTGTCATGATTTCACGACACCTATCTTCCTTAGGTACTTCTTTCGCTTTGTTTCTGGCGGGCCTTGGTTATTTCTTTCCCCCCTTTCGGATTGTGTCGCGATTTTGCGACACCTAATGCTTGGAACTTACTCCTCTGGACCGTGTCATGATTTCGCGACGTTGCGATTTCGCGACTTTCTTTTGCCTTGGCAACTTTCTTCTTAGCTTGCAGCGAAAACGTGACATGTCGCGAAATCGCGCCCTGCTTTGGCCGTCAGCACTTTTGCCTCCATCTACCGCGAAAATGCGACATGTCGCGATTTCGCGACATGTCACGAAATCGTGACCTTTTTCATGCCTTAGCTTCTTTTTCACTTTGATTTCTCTTTGTTTCTTCTTTGCCTTGGACCCGTCGCGATTTCGCGACATGTCGCGAAATCGCGATGGTCCGTACGCCTCGGGAACTTTTGCTCTCTGATGGCAGCGAAAACGTGACATGTCATGATTTCGTGACATGTCGCGAAATCGCGACTCCTTCTAGCCTTCGGCAACTTTCTCCCCTTTATGGCCGCAAAAATGCGACATGTCACGATTTCGCGACATGTCGCAAAATCGTGACCCTTTTCATGCCTTAGGCGCTTTTCCTCTGGATCCCGCCGTGAAACCGTGACATGTCGCGATTTCGCGACATGTCGCAAAATCGCGACGATCCGTACGCCTTGGGTCTCCCTTCCGAAAATCGTCGCGATTTCGCTACACTTTCTCCTTTGCTTCTTTGTGCCGAAACTTGTCACGATTTCGCTACAGTTTCTTGCCTTAGCCATTTCCTCTTCTTGCAGCCGTGAAAATGCGACATGTCATGATTTTGCGACATATTGCAAAATTGCGCCGTTCCGTACACTCTGGCTTTCTCTCTCCAAACCTGTAGCGATTTCGCGACATTTCCAAAAATGGAAAGTGTCGCGATATCGTGACATTTCCAAAAATGGAAAGTGTCGCGATATCGTGACATTTCCAAAAATGGAAGTGTCACGATTTCGCTACGTTTTTGCGACTTGGCCGACTTTCTTGAAACCCGTCACGATTTCGCGACATTTCCAAAAATGAAAGTGTCGCGATATCGCGACTTTGCCAAAAATGGAAAGTTTTGGTTTCTCATGAATTTTTCTGTCTGGAATCTGCATTTTTTCGTACCGGTGAAAGATTTTCTTTAATCAGCAATGATTCTAACATTTGAAAAATGAATTCTGAACTAAGTCAAAGCCAGATGCAAATAAAAGCACAACTTAAAAAGGAGGCAAGCAAATTTGGAATTTAAAACCTTGAAAACATCAAGAGGGTCCTTATTGCAAAATGAAAGCTCAAAATTTTAAAAGGGTGGAAATTCATTTTTCAGTGGGGGTGTGTTGCTTCTCAACAACCCCCTCATGTGCCCCTTTTTGGAATTTAAAAATGTCCTCTCATTTCTCTAGGCTCCCCATTCTCCCATGCAATTTATGATGCACATTCCTCCATGAGATTTCTTGGATTTGCCTTGGTCTTCCCACATGCCACTTGGCCTCCACCTCATGCCTAGTCATCTCTAAGTCATCCCCCTCATCTTGCTCAAAATTTTTATAAATACCACCCCATTTCCCTTGCATGCATAAACACATGAATACACATAATGAAATATTGCTAAAATTTACATAGATTCAAGCATGCACATCCACCTTTCGAGTTTACACTCTACATTTTAATTGGCATTTGTCTTTTGTTTGCTTACATTCAACTTGCTTATGTTCATTTTGGTTTGCTTAAACATGTAAACATGTGCTACTAACTTGTTTGATATTTGCATGTGTGTAGGCTCAAGGATTCCACTCACTTTAAAGGCACAACCCAACTCTCACAATAGACACAACCCTTGTTTGTAACATGGGGAAATGAAGACACCATAATTATGTTGTAAAAGGGATCACTCCCTCATTTCAATGCATTTGATTGTAAAACACCCCTAAAAGGGTTTACTTTGTACTCAAAGGACACTTTTATTTTAATACAAATATCTTATTTTCATTACAAATGGTGTATTTTCCATGGTTACAAAGTGGCAATCACGATGGGATATTCTTGACATCTCCACTAGGGCTATAAACACCTAACTGGTAGTGGAGCAACATTGAAGTACTAGGGGGTATCTTCATCGGGGCTATATATGCTTGATTGGTAGTGGAGTATACCCTTTGCAAATGAGCTCCCCTATAATGGCTTGAGTTACAAATGATTAATCTAACCTGGATCAAAAATTGGCAATGAATATTCATAGCACATAGTTGGTCCTTGAGATATTTGACTCTCTAGGGTAATCTTAGTATCTTTGAGAGCTTGCATGTTTCCTAGATGAGTTTGATTGCGATCACTAGGATGTTTGAGTCTTTTTAAAGCACCTTTAGATTCTTTATTTCTAAGATGTCCAAATTGACACATGCTCCCATTCTCATTTTTCCTTGTTGTCTACCCCACCTATCATTTGCACTTCATGTTACCACTCATTTCCTAGCTAGACCATTTTGACTTTGCTAATGCACTTGATTAAGTGATAACTAGCAATTTTGTCTCTACTTGTATAAGTGGTTATTTTGTTATATTTGTTTTATCTTCCACTATTTTCATGCATATCATATACACTATCATAATTCATCATAATGTTCCAACTAATGCACATGACACCCCCATTCCATTCATTCACACATAACACACATACCATAAACCAAAAGTCATATATATCTGCAAAAAGCAAGCACATCACCATTGCTCACTTGCAGGCTACATATAGTTGAGCCCTTAGGCTCATCATCACCATACATGCAAAACTATGATACCTGATGTCATTGGTAATCTGCCTCTCAACCACATTGCTCATTGCACATATAATCACTCCATTTTGACCTCTTGTGTTGTAACTACCCTCTTATACTTTGTTGCTCCCTTGATATCTTATATGAAGAACTAGTGTCTGATGCTTATGAGGCTATGGACTCCCTACTACAAGGCACTGGTTGTTACATTGAAGTCACCCTTGAACTTATGCTCCTTCGACTAGACTCATCTCATGACGAAGAAGGTCATATTGGTATATGTATCTCAATATTAGTTTATCCTCTAGGAACTACATGTACACGATATCCTATCATTATCGGCACTGTGTCATAGCTGCTTGTTCTCGCATAATATCCATATCTACTTGTAATGTGATGATGATGACTCCATCTCTCTCCTTTTCTAGCTGCTCTCATAGCCCCTCAACCTCTAGCTATAGCTTATCCCTCCCTACATACCCAATATTTCACTCCCATTAAGCATATTTCCTCTCTACCACTAGCATGTCTATCTATTGTTGTAGACTCTCTTACTTAGCAATCCTAGCCAGTTTCTCCCCATGCATCTTCTCTAGTAAGCACATAAATCACACCCAATTTACCTCCAAGTTGTCTTACTTCACTTGGAGCATCGCTCACTCCTATTTACCTCGCTCTTGTTGCCCCTTAGACCTCTACTCAAGCTCCTCAACCTCTTTGGAAACATCCATCAAATCAACATACTCAACCATCTCCATGATGTTGGCCTCCTTACCACCCATATCCCTAGTCTCCTCAATCTACCTCGGGGTCCCTACCCCACTGTCAACTCTATGATACAATCATCATTGTAGTGGCTCCTCAACCTCCTCAGGCTCATCCTCCTCTCCATCTACCCTAGCTACCTCGTTCATCCCCTCGATGGCTCCCACCATTGTATCACCCACTAGGCATTGTACTCAATAGTGGTCCCTACATTATCCATGTCTAATACATCTACCACCTCATCTAGCTCCTTTGCCATCAGCCTCACTTGTGGTGCTACCAAGGTCATCTTGTCATCCCGCCTCCTATAGATCATGGGTGGATACGATACCCCATGTACTAGTCCAAACTATCATTGAAAGCATGAGAACTAAATAATTTTACATTCTATATGTAGACAGTTAAAAATATCATACATACATACAAAGAAATGCAATATTGAAATGTATTAAATCAAATGTAACCATACAAGTGAAGAATGAAATAAAGAAATAATCAGTATGTCCTTTTATTGATAATATCATGTTCTTTTACAATGATGTTACAAAGAAGATCCCCTCCAAAGGATCACTACCAATCTTTGATACAATTGATTACATATAAAACCATGTGGATGTACTACACAATATCCCTTTAGTATCCTACAAACTGATTAAACAGGTTCTTGATACTGCCGCTACATATGATGAAGAAGTGATAACCTTTATGTCATTTGATCCATTGAAAGACCAGTAAAATCTACACACAAAGAAACTCAAAATACATTAATAGCATTTGAAGAGCCTTTCAAGATAAGGCCCATTATCCATGATAAAGAAAGCTAAAATACAGTAAAAAGATGCAAAGAATTGAAATCTAACTATGCTAGCTAGTAATTGAAATACTGTTAAATCTACTACAAATAAGAATATACGGAAAATAGATCTTTCTGAGAGGTCATATTTGTGCAAAGTGAAATGGTTTTTTGGTCATCCTTGAGCAATATGGTAGCACTTGTGCGTCGTCTTGGGGTGATATAGCTGCTAAACTATGACCAAATTCTTTGCCACCAATGCGAGGCAATGTCAGGATTGATCTAATGAATTTATGTCCAAGAGTGCGCTCATGAAGAATGACTTAATTATGGGAATTATCACTAAAACCAAGTTTTTGGATGGCAAAAATAATATGAATGTGATCTTCAAACTCCTAATGAATCCATTGACATGCTTTCCATAGATAAAATATGCAAAGGAAGCTTTGAAGATTGTGCGCTATTCAATATCCAATCTGACAACACTTTGTTATGTAAAATTGCTAGATAGATTAATGAAGACTATACACCCTTATATAGACTTCCCAATGGGAGTCCAAGGCTTCCTTGAGAAGCCAAGAAGCAGTTGGAAACCAAGAAATATAACCACTTCTTGATAATCGTTGTATCATTTCTTACAATTGGTGCTAGTAACTACTTGAACCGTTGCTCGACGCTTGGATTTTTTTTGTTACAGACGTGACCATCCTAAGGTAGGGAAAATATTTCTACTGACCATATTATGGTAGGATGGTCCCTAGAGGTCATATTTGGGTAGGATGGTCCAAGCTGCAAAAGGCAATTTGCCCCTGTTTGAGTGGTGAGAACCATTGTTAAGCCCTAAAGCTGCCTCAGGTGGGTTATATGGCCTACAAAGGTGTCCATATAGGTAGTCTTCTAAAAATAACATGTTTTAGGTGTCTAAAAATACCCCTTTTTGGGATGTGTTGTGTGAAAGCACAATGCAGAGCAAAAATAGATGACCTGAATTCAAGTTGAGGGTTGAGGATGTTCATTGATTTGATCAACGTTAGATGCCCCAATCATGGCAAGTATGGAAGTCATAGAATCATTGCTTCCAACAAGTTGAATAACTTAAGCATTTGGTGAAATTTTCAGCCATAGATAGATATTATTAGCCCTCTTATTATGGAAATACGGTGCCATGGGTAGATCCTTTTATTCTACATACAATGAATTTAAGCACACCAAATGGATTTTGTTTGAGTTGGTTTTTGCTTGTTGTTTACCCCAAGGAAGGACATGATTATATTTGGCAATGATTCTTGGAAAAACGTAATTTGTATGATTGAGTGTTTTATTATTAACTTTGATTATGAATTTTTTTAATGTATGACTACCCCCTCAAGTGACGAGTCGATGAGGAGATGGAAAGTGATGAAAGCGACGAGTCGCTTGACCAAGATGACTTGTTTTGGGTTCACAAGGCTTTTGCAAATGTGGAAAGGGGAAAAATCTCATTGCAGTTGTGAGTTCAACCATTATTGGTAATTGTACACTGCTATCCCTTATATCAGCCCATACATATGGCTTTCTTAGGGAATTGAGGTGATAACAATTTGATATATTCTAGGAGTTGAAATGTATATCTTTATCCCATGGACCAGTCTAACTGCATGGCTTTCTTAGAGAATTAAGATAATACCATTTCAATTCTGGTTGGAACTATTTTTGGTTCAAGGGACCTTATTGTAACCTACCCATATGATCATATTGCATGGATAATCAGTCACGACAGCTGCCAGGTGTATAGGGTAAATCACTAGGTACGAGGATCACTCAAGATTTTTGCTTTTATTGATTTTTAGATGTTTTTAAATTTTTTGAAGAAAATGGACCATTAAATATTGTTAAATGCCCCAATTGATGTTAATGATGTTGGTAGGATGCTTGCATTTATTTCCATTTTGAGGCCATCCTCAGGTAGGATGGTTTCACTCTTTCGAGGCCATCTTAGGATCGGATGGTGGCACTGAAATGTGACCGCCCCACCTAGGGACGGTCTTAGAATTTGAAAAATATAAAAATAATTTTTGATGTCATTTGCATTGTTGGTAGTTGGAAAAGAGAGAGGTGAGGTGGAGGAGAGAATATTTCTGATACGAAGCACTTTTGAAAACCTTACTCAAACCTACCATGGATCAACCTGAGGCTTTCAACAAGTGGAGGAACCGATGCTAGAAAGGTAGAAACCTTGTTCCTTCTCTTATGAATTTGCAATCAAAATGAATCTCATTAAGTAATGTGGTGAATGAACCTCACTAAAATATTGGAAATGAACTTCACCTTAGATTAGGAATGTAGATTAGTCTAGTTTAGGTGTAAATTTTATTGTTTTTGTTTAAATTTTTGAAATTTTGCATGGGGTGGAACCCTTGTTATGGTGTCATTATGGAGCCGTCATGGGTAGGGACGGTTCTCCTTTGGCAGTTTGGGGATCATCTTGGGGTGGGGAAACCTTGTTTAAAATCTAACAATTAAAATTTTAGTCGTTGGGATGGCCATATCGGGGTGAGGCGGTCGTGCCTGCAGACCGTCTTGACCTAAAAAATTTGTAAATTATTGAGTTTTGGTTGAAATTTTTGCAATTTTTTTTTGGATTATTTATTTATTTTTGTGCCTACTATACTTTAGATATTGAAGGCCCACCATAGAGTCCCCAAGTTATTTGGGAGAGTGCGATATCAGCTTACTGAGAAGGATTGGAAGTGGTTTGAGGCAATTGGCCTCAAGCAGGTTGTTCATATACCGATTGTTAGATCATATCAGGCCTATCTAACAGTGTTGGTTGATCGCTAGGATAGTCGAACAAACACATTTCATATCCTAACTAGCAATATGATGGTGACACTAGAGGATGTCTATCAAATCTTTCATATTCCCGTTGAGGGACATCCAATTACCTCTACTCCCCTTTTGGAGTAGGAGAGAAAACTACAGAGGATATTTGGGGCAAAGGTCATAGTTACAAGTCAACGGATGGACAACGGTGGAATACTCATTAAGGCTTGGTATGAGGCATAGGTTTTCAGTTAGAGGTATGTCATTCTGATTTTCATCATATAAAACATCTTACTGCTTGACTCTTTTGAAGTAAGGTTTTTATGGAACCTCCTTGATATGGTATAGGATTTGATCAAGTGTGACATCCAATAGCCTATCATCATGACATGGGGAGTGCCTTATTGATGCACCTATATGATGAATTGTGTGAGATTCAAAATTAGTTTCAATATGGGTTAGGTTGCAGCCTCCTCTTTTATATTTGGGGATGGGAGCACATTCGAGTAGATCAACCAGTGGGACTGCCAATACCACGAGCTGATATGGATGAAACTAAAATTGAATACATGGTTTGATCGAGATGATACTGAGAGAGGTTAGAGTCGATCACATGCAGGTAGACTATCTCACTATGCGAGATCTTTAGAGGGATTGGGGCTAGGTTAGGTGGTTTGGAGGCCATACTTGGATTACCCTCATTAGGCAGAGGTAGTAGCATATCTAGGGCATGTGAGGTATGAATGGTGGTTGGTAGACTACCATGGCACAGAGTGGGAGTATCTCACATTAAATGATAGTTTAGGATCTACCAAGCTATTTTGAAAAAACCTAATATATATTATCGATGAGGGGATGAGACCCAACTGAAGTGTCCTTGAGTGGAGCCACTAGCAGACAAGGAGAAATTGATGGTAGATAATACAGGATTGGCTAGCCTAGATACCAGTGTAGAGTATGATACCTAATGGGTGACTCAGTTGTGGTCGAGAGGTGGTCCGATGGGTAGACCTGTTGGAGCTGCAACGGTGGAGGGTTCGACAAGTGAGGCCTTAGGAGATTAGGTGGGTAAGGGAGGGTGATGAATGCATAACCAGATAGAGGGAGAGTGGGGCTATCCCATATAGGGGAAAAGGGATATGTAAGAGGAGGATAAGGATGAGGAGGATCCTTATGATGAGGTAGCTTAACTGAGAGCATAGGTGCAAATCCTACAAGGATGGTTGGTGGAGTGAGATACTACCCTTGCCATAGTATAGAATCAACTTAGTAGGGGATAGCAGTAGTGGAGGGGATTATTTGAGGAGAGGGATATCCTCAAGGCCTAGGTAAATATTTCTCAGAAAGATATTGATAGTGTGACTGCATAGCGAGACACTCTACATACACAGACGGTAGCTAGGATGGTCGAGAGATATGCTAGGATAGTAGATCAAGATTCTTTGTAGGTTCAGTTGGTAGCTACAACTGTAGGATAAGGGTAGGTTATTATGGTGACCCTGGATACTTATTATATGGTAGGGTTACAAGCAGAGGTAGATAGACTACATGCATAGTTGACTTCTTCAACTGTGACTCGAGGGAAGGCAACATCAGGTGGAGAGGCTGAGATTAGAAAATTGTGGAGTTTGCTAGAGGGGTATCTAGCCCAACATTGATCCAACATGGCTTACATAGTGGACTTAGAGGGTCATATTAGGCTACTTGGTGATATTTTACCTAAGCAATCTACAGTAGGAGGATCTTAGAGGATCCAGTGCAACAATTCTAGGTAGTCATCAGTGTGGCCTAGTCACAGGTCATCAACTAGGCCATAGAGATCAATGGCTAGTGGCTCTAGGTAGCATCGTAGGGATGAGGCTAAGGGCGGAGGTGACTCTAGGGGTGCAGGCCCTGCATGATCTATTTTTATGTATTGTTTTCCTTTTTGGGTGTAAGGTCTGAGGACCTACATGATTGTAGCCTACGAGTAGTTTTGTACCATGATGTACTCGACTTTATTTATGATATATATATGATATCATGCTTTATGACTCATCATGTGGTTTTATATTATGTTATGGTTTGATTTTATGTATGGATGCAATGATGGATGCAATTATGTATGCTTAGTATAGATGCATAGATGTATGCCTAGATGTATGTATATGGATGATATGTCATTGTTAGATGGATGATTTAGATTTGTTTATTTGATTATGAATTTAATTCATGTTATTGATATGATAAATCTAATGTGTATGAGATGCATTAATTTTTATATGGATGTTCTAATGCAAATTATGGATGTATGCTTTAATTGCTTAAAACATAATGAATGAATCTAATTGTGTTTAACAAACTAATGGTAGACACCATAGAATGTATAAAAATCATGAATTAAAATGTTAACCTTATCACAAAAGTTATACATTTGTATGTGAATGTGTGAGATGAAATATGTGAGATGTAGGGGTTTTCCCCATAAGCTTTTGCAAACTAAAAGGTGTGCATAAAATAGTCAGTGGTCATCTAAATATCATTGTTGATATTCATCCGATATCTAACCTATCTTATGAGGACCCCTTAATAAGCAAAAGCTCATAAGGAAAATTGTGAATGATGATGAGATAATTAGGTGCTATGAGAGGATTTTGAGGTTTTCCATGAGACTCAAACACCCTAGTTGATTGATCAAAAGTTGTATACTGACTACACAAGACTTCTGAAAGATATAAGTCTATTAAGAAGACCTAGATATTCAATATCCCTGTGTGTGCAAAGTGAATGTATTTTGATGATGCATAAGACTACCTCATTGCCAAGCGGGTTTCATGCAACCCATTGTTGTAATGAGGATCACCCTATGGTCATCTTATCCTGAGTTTGGACATAGTTAGACTAGACTACTAGGCAATACAAGCCACCAAAAGCTAGCTCAACCATAAGCTGACATTGGTCTGTACAAAAGAAGGTCGCTAATGTGATAGACATATCACCATGCGTAAGGCTACTCCATTGCTAGGCGGGTTTCATTCAACCCATTGTTGTAATGGAGATTGCCCCATGGCTTGTGAATAACTAAGGATTCTAGGGATTCAAGCTCATTACCCCCTTCTTTTCTTTTGATTGATTGGGATACTTGCTCATTTTAGTGGTGAAAACCACTTTTTTTGGAGCAAGGGATTTTCTTAGTGATGAAAACCATTGTTTCTTTTGTTTTATTTTGGGAACTTGCTCATTTTTTGGAAGAGAAAGGGGATTGCTTGGGTAGGGGGAGCTTGTCCTTTTTTCAATTCTCAACATCCTAGACCATGCGCATAATAGGATGAGCAAGGGAAACCTTTCACTTAAGGTGACAAGGACTACTTTGTAGTGTCATCTTTCCTTGTTCAAACTTGGATTTTAATGTGTAAAATGTGTCGGGATTTTGAGATATGCAAGGTACTATCAAAGCAAGACCTTACCTTCTAAATCCAAGATAGCTTTCTACAAAATCTGAAAAGATAACTAGGGATGGCTGAATGATCGAAAACCCTAGTGAACACCCTATAGCAACTTATTAATTGTGTTGAAAAACATAGTTACTCACAAAGGGGAATGTGGATGATAATGATATGTGGGATGTAAGGGTTTTCCCTACAAGCTTTTGCAAACTAAAAGGTGTGCATAAAATAGCCAATGGCCATCTAAATATCATTGTTGATATTTATCCGGTATCTAACCTATCTTATGAGGACCTCTTAATAAGCAAAATCTCATAAAGAAAACTATGTATTGATGATGGATAAGGTTGATTTGAGATTCATGACTGGCATACAAACATGGTGTCATTCGTAAGAATGTAAACACAACTTGTCCTAATGCAAGTGCAATGGATGAATATGCCTAATGCAACTAATCAATGAATGCAATGAAATGCATAATGCAAATATTTTTTTGTATTTTGATGTTTTGTATTGTTTTTGTGTTTTTATGTTTTCTGATTTGTTTGGAATTTTTGATAATTTTTGTTGTTTTTGTAATTTTGATTGTTTTAATTTTTTTATTTTTTTGATGCATTTTGTGTCATGCATGAAATACCTGCAAATGAAGAATGTTAAGGGGTTCAGGTTCCTCAACACCTTCAAGAGAGGTGATATGGTAAGTCCTTAGCCCTATCTTCTATGTGATGATAAATGGGCCTAACTAGTTTACCATGAATTTGTCTCGCAAGTGCGGTGGTAAATTGGAGTTTTGTTGATTTTCCTTTAGCACAAGGTCTCCAAATTTGAACTCCCTTAGGTGGACCTTCATATTGTAAGCTCATTTAAGGTGATCTTGATAAATGTGAAGGTGCTCGAGAGCATTAACTCATTGTTCATCAAGAAGGGTCAATTGGTCAAGGTGAGCTTGTCGCACGGTGTCATCATCGATGAACTCTTGCAATGCAATGCACAATGAAGGGATTTCCAACTCTAGGGGTATAATGGCCTCAACACCATAGACTAGCAAAAATAGGGTTGCCCCAGTGGGTGTCCGAATGCTAGTGCGATAAGCCCATAATGCTAGAGGTAATTGAAGATGCCAATATTTGTGGTTTTCCTTGATGATTTTCTTAAGGATGGCAACTACAATTTTATTGGATGCCTCTGCTTGTCCATTTTCTTATGGATAATAGGGTGTAGCAAAGTTGTGTTGAATGTTGTACTTTGAAGTTAAAGCATGCACATATTTGTTTTTGAATGGAGGCCCATTATCCAAGATGATTTTGGATGGAATACCAAAATGACATATGATGTTATGGAGTATGAACTTCGTAATATGAGCTCTAGTCGTAGTGGTAAGAGGGATAGCTTCCACCCATTTAGTAAAGTATTCTATGGTTATTAGAATGAACATGTGATGGCTTGAAGATGGGGGTGAGATTTTCCCTATTAAATCAAACCCCCATTGGGAGAAAGGCCATGCCGATTGAATCGATTGTAAGGCTTGAGAAGGTAAGTGTGAAATATTAGCATGATGCTAACATTTTACGCACTTCCTGATATACATGCAATAATCCTTCTCCATAGTGGGCCAATAATAACCCATTCGAAGGATGCACTTAGCGATGACCATACCACTAAAATGGCCACCATAGGTACCATCGTGAGCTTGCAAGATTGCCCAAGCAGATTCTTGGGGCTCTAGACAATGAAGGAGAAGACCATCGTAGCTTCGATGATAAAGGATATCTCCTAACAAGACATATTTGGTCACTTTTTGCTTAAATATTTATTTTTAGTATGCAATAATCTCGATGGGATACTTCCAAGTTTCAGGAAATCTTTTAGTTGGGTAAGCCAATCTTGATAAGCTTGAGTTTCGATTGAATGAACAACTTGCTCCCATTGTGATTCATCATGCATGAATGTGGATTGGGAGATAACCTTAAGATGAATGGTCGTGCCATTATCAGAAGGACCCTATGGGATTAAGGACCCCTAGGATGCTTGTTTTAGAAAGTCATGTACTTGATAGAACCATTCTTGGTTTGGTTCAATCTGGATCATGTGGACAACTTCTTTGTCATTGAAGCTTCATGTAAAATCATTGATTACAAAAGTGTTTTGACTTGGATGGTTGTAATGTCGTCAGAAGGGTTTTGCGGGATTAAAGACCCCAAAGAGGCCATTGTGTCCACGAAATGATTTGATGAGCGAGGGATTGCCTCGATGTTGTACCATTCCAATTTGGTCAATAGCTTATCCATAAGCTCCTTGTATGATTTCAAGATTGGACATCGACATTGATATATTTCCTTTACTTGGTTGACTATGAGCAAGGAGTCACCAAAGATATTGAGTCTTTTGATCTTCATGGCGATGGTTGTTTGGAGATCCAAAAGGAGAGCCTCGTATTCAACATTGTTATTGGTGCATGGGAAGTCAAGTTTGAATGACAAGGGCATAGGAGCTCCCTATGGTGTGAAAAACATGACTCCGACACCACCCCCTTGCTCGCATTTAGAACCATCGAAGAACAAAGTCATGTCAGCTTTATTTTTAGGCTCTTCGAGTTCTGGCGAGTTGGATAATGCAAAGACTACATCATCAAGCAACTCGATGGTGAGAGGCTTGTCATCCTGGAGAGGAGCCTCTACTAGCTGATCTACGATAACTTGACCTTTAATTGAATTTTTGACTTATAAACTCAAGGTCAAATTCAATCAGCAACATAATCCATTTTGCGGTATGAGTGTTATGATAAGTGTGACTCATCATGTACCATAAAGGATTTTCTTTAGAAATGACATACATCATATGATTTAACATATAATGTCGAAGCTTCTTGGTGGTGAATACCACTTCTAGGCAAAGCTTCTTGACGTATGCATATTTGAGCTCGTAGCTCACCAAGGTGTGACTAATGTAATATATAGCTTGTTCCTTGTTTACCTCATTCTTTTGGGCCAACATGGTCCCTAAGGCAAAGTCGATGGCTAAAATGTATAATAGGAATGACACACCTAGTCTAGGTGGGGCTAGGACTAGCGATGATGCCAAGTATTGCTTTATCTCATCAAAGGCCTTTTGGCACTCCTCGTCCCAATGAAATGGGACCCCCTTTTGTAGCAGTCGATTCATGGGTCAATATTTATCCGATAATTGCGCTATGAAGCATCGGATAGATGCTACTTTACCTTGTAAGCTGCAAAGCTGCTTAAGGTTGGTGGGAGGGAGCATGTCGAGTATAGATTTGACCTTTGTGGGATCAACCTCGATCCCTCGCTTGGAGACTATGAAGCCCAAAAGTTTTTTAGATGTGACTCTGAAGACACACTTTTTGGGGTTTAGTCTGACATTGTGTTCGATGAGGTGATCAAAGACTTTTCTAAGCACGTCAACATGCTCGTGATGCAATAGATATTTGGCTAGCAAATCATCTATGTAATCCTCTAGGATTTTATGCATATAGTCATGAAATATGTAAGTCATGGCCCACTGATATGTTGCACCAACATTTTTAAGGCCAAATGGCATTACCTTGTAGCAGAATGTTCCCTAAGGAGTGGTAAAGGTTATTTTTGGTTGATCCTCGGGTTTGACCCAGATTTGATTATAGCCTAAAAAACCATCCATGAGGGACAACATCTCATGACCTATGGTGGCATCAACTAGCATGTCGATGCTAGGAAGGGGAAATTCATCCTTGGGAGTCACTTTGTTGAGATCTCTGAAGTCTGTACATATGCGAATCCTCCCATCTGGTTTGCTCATGGGTACCATGTTGGATACCCATGGGGGATAATCTATGGGTTGGATGAATTCTACATCCAACAGTATTTGTAGTTTGTCCTTAAAAATTAAGGTGATTGTTGGTTACATCTTATGAAGTTTCTTTTTGACTAATATGTTAGGATCTAGTGTAAGATTGTGTGTAACTAGCTTTGGGTCAAGACCTGACATGTTCTTGTATGACCAAGAAAAAATTTCTTTCTTCTCTATCAATAGAGATGTAATAATGGCTCACTCTTCTAGGGATAAGCTTTCTCCCAATTTCACATTTTTGGGAGCCTCAGGATCATCGCCAATATTAACATCAAAGGTCTCTTCTATTGACATATGAGATCCCTCCTCAAGCTGATGAGGCGTAGGGATCAAATGGATGTCGTCAACTAGGTTTGGATAGTCGATCATATCTGGTTTGACCTCAACTTGACAGACATCTTCGGATGACCCTTGCAAGAAATGAAATGGTTGTAGCATTTCCTCACAAGGGAAGAACTCCTTTGGTGATGGGGGTGATGCAATATGATCAAAATTGATGGCCTCAGGATTGAGGTGCAAAGGTTTTGAAGGGTCTCTAGGATTGTGAAGTGGCATGGTCAAATCAATGGAGACCATGTGGATGGATGGATAATCTCCATTCATGGATGGGAGGGATGTGTCAATGATGTGAGGCCTTGGATATGTTGGATGTGGCTCAGGTGGAAATGGGATAATTGGATCGGGCCTATGGGGAGCTAGGATGATGGGGTCTTCTGGAGGTGTAAGGTCCTCCCAAGTAGGCTAGTGTGGTGGAAAATCCCTATGATATAGCATGTCTAGGTTTATAAGGTCAAATTCTATTCGCTCATTGTTAGCTCATTGAAGGTGGTGAGGACCTAGATATGTAAGCTCTATCTCATCCTCGTATTCCTTGAGTGTCTCACTGATTGGGTTAGGATATTGTCACATGTGGCTAGGATCAAGGTAAATAAGCTCTATCATGTCCTAATATCATTTTGATACCTCACTGATTAAATTAGGAGGTTGTTGATCATGGTGAGGATTGAGGTATGATGGTTCTATCTCCTCCTCGCATTCTTCTAATGTATCATTGTGAGAGTCAAAGAGTTTGACATAAACCATTGTGATGAGGAGATGATCTCTCAATAGATGAGGATAGCTTGGATTGGCATACTCATTCTCATCAATTTCCTCACCAAAGCCTAGGGTTAGGTATTGGAGGGAATCTTCTAGGAGCTCATCTAGCATGCGTATGGAGTACCCTAAGCCAAATTTATCCATTGGGAGTTGGTACTATGGTAGGAAGGGTGTGCAGAGACCTTGTTCATATAGGCCTAAACCATTGCCATGCCAATGGCAATGATAGAAGTACCTCAAGGTAAACTTTGGATTGGACATATATCCTATATTTCTCGAGAATGGTTCATCATCATGACTTCTCATGGGAAATTGCTCTGTAGGATCATCAAAGCCCCCATAAATGAAATTCGTTTGATTTGGGGGGACCCCCAAGGGTACAATGGTACCAATGGGTAAATATGGGACACGAGGTCTACCCATGTCTTGAGCAGTCTCGATGAGTGGCGTAAATGTAACATTTTGCACCAAGTACTCACCAAGACTAGGGTTGGCCAAGTGGATTATGACTTGTGGTGAAGGTAATGGAGAAGATGGAGGTGAAAGAGGTGTGGCATGAAGTGGTTCATCTATCATAGTAGATAATTCATCCTCCTCCATGGGGGTTGGAATATCTGCTACGAAGATAGTGGGGATGGATGGTTGAGCTTCCTCACTTGGCACTTCCAATTCCTTCTCACTCGATGGACCCGATGATGAAGAAGGGACGTCAGATGAAGCCAATGGTGAGGGTTGAGATGGTGGTGATGATGATGTGGATGGATCAAGGGATGAAGGTGATGATTTTGATGAAGTTCCTAGATTTTTGGTAGGGCCATTAGGCTGAATATCCAGGTGTGTGGAAGGCAAGACTAAGTCTTGTGGATTACTGACCAAGTTGACATATTTAAATGGTTTAGAATCTAAAGGAACTACGTGAACCTATCCCTCATGGATATACTTAATACACCGATGTAGTATGGATGGAACACATCTCATATCTTAGATCCAAGGTCACCCAAGCAATATATTATATTGCATCGCACCTTGTATGACATGGCACAAGACTGAGATTATTTTTAGTCCAACCTGGATTAGGAGGACTATGGTGCCAACTATGGAGCAAAGAGCATCATTGAATGCTCTCAAGGTAAAGGTGGATATCATGATGTGTGATTCTAAGAGATGGATATGATTAAGGGTGATTATGGTAATGATATTTATTGATGAGCCCATGTCGATCAATACCCACTTGTAGGGAATCCTATTAATGCATGCAATGATGTGCAAGGGAGGATCAGGTATATTGGTGGGCATGAGTTTGATCTCATGATCCTAAAAGGTTATAATAGGATCGTTGGATGTTTGGATATGCCCCATAAAATTGGTGAAAGCATTTGGATCTTGGGGTTGTAGCTCAATTGATTTTAAAATCTCTATTAGAGCTTCGTGATGTCTCGGCGATTGTTGTATGAGCTCGTAAATGGATATTTTGGCAGATGTCGTGCGTAGGCTTTGAGTAAGCCTACTTCTAATTGTCACCACTAGCTGAGGTGGTGGACCTTGAATTAAGTTTTGGGATGGCAAGGGTTGTGATGTAGAGGGAGTGTTAATGAGAATTGTAGGTGGTGCAACTTGCTCATATCTACGATTTCTCATCACAATGTTAACCATTCCGATGAAACCCTGATCGGGTGGGGCCGTATGGACTTCATTCACTTGCCTGATTTGATCATCCTTGACCTCATGGGTAGGCAAGGGATCCTTGAAAATACCCATCTATTGATTGTTAAGGGTGAGAGGATTATCAATTTGTAATTTATTTTTATCCAACATATCTTGTACTAGATTTTTGAATGTGTAGCACACTTGGATATCATGACCCTTTTGTCGATGATATGCATAATATTGATCCTCTCTATACCCTTTAGGTTTTGGTTTATTAGGGTTAGGGTTGTAAATCTTTGGTAAGGTAATGGCCTTTGCCTCACATAATCGATTGAAGAGGGTTGCCATAGGCTCAGGTAATGGCGTATAAGTGCGAGGCGTGTGATGTTGCTGATTTTGCATCTGATTGCATTGGTTTTGAGTATTGTATTGTGTAGGAGGGGGTTGCACTTGATAGTTAGGTTGTTGTGGTGCTGCTTGCTTTTTAGGTTGAGGGACACTAAGGACAACCTGATTGATCGAAGCTGATTTTTGCTATGTTTGGTTGCCTCTAGGGTTTTTATTCCACTCCTTTTAGAGTTTGATATCCCCCTCTTGGACCTTTATGTCCTCTATGACTTTGGCTTGCACCAAAGCCTCTTCGAATGTTTGATACTACTGTAATTGTAGGAGAAGCGATATTTATTTTGAATAACTTCTCGTAAACATTCGAGTTAGTTCGGATATAGGTAAAGTGAAGGGTAATTTAGACATTACCTTCCTCCATCTATTATCGTAATCGGTGACTGGCTCATCATCGAATTGTCTTAGGTTAGACAAGTCAGTCAAATTAGCCTTCTTCTTGATGTCGAATGAGAAGCATTCTAAGAAAGCATTTTCTAGTTGCTCAAAGTTGTAGATGCTATGCCTAGGTAAGTGATTATACCACTCTAAGGCTAGGCTAGAGAGTGTAATCAAGAAGGTTCTTAGCAACAAGGCATCATCCTCTTGTAGCTAAAAATATAGGTTCATGAAACCTGTCACATGCTCTTGTGCATCTTCATCTCCCTTAAATTTGTCTAGTTTTGGCATCTCAAAATGCTCGGGATAGGGAGGACATAAAACTGATAGGTGGAGGGGTTGATTGCATAATTGATATAATGTAGGCTTTTGATAGCCTACCCCTTGCTTCTCTAGTGATTTGATATGCTCTGTAAGGACCTTATAAGCTTGAGATGATATGATCTCATCTTCTTGGATTGGTCTCCTAGGAGGAGGAGGTGGAAGATTCTTGTTAGAATGAGGTGGTTGAACATATTCATCAACCACATCTTCATAGAGTGACTCAGGGTATCTTTGATCCTGATACTCAGGTTCTAGGTCCTCATAGGTTTCATAGTCTTGATGATCTAGCAGTTGACATTGTCATGGCCTAGAATGATGGATGGATGCATGCGGAGGGTAATTTTTTATTGGCCTAGGAGGTAATTCATGATGTTGCACAATGTGCCTTTGATTGGTTTGTTGCCTATAAGTACTAGGCGTAGGGACTTCTTCATAAGCTACCCTATGCAATTGCTCCTCATGTAATATTTGCTCATGCAATTTTTCCTCATGCAATCTTTGCTCATGCAACCTTTGGTGGTGCACTCTTTGTTGTTTTACGTGATCCTATTCTAGGTATTCTCGCTCCTATTCTAGGTACTCTCACTCTTGTTCTAGAGCTCTTGGTCTCTTTGCAACCTATCCAACCGTTGTTGGTGTAATTGCTCTCGTTGACTCATGTTTGGCCTAGGTGTTGGATCTATCTGATCGGTAGTGTTAGGTCATCGAGCTCTTATGTTAATACGAGGGGATTTGGCTTATTCTATAGGTGCAACAAAAGTAGCAACCCATTTCCCTTGATCAAGGGAAGTCATGTTAACATGATGTTCAAATCTAGGAGTGAGATCTTCATGTTGAGATGGAGTAGGGGTATGACATGTTCACGTGGAACACTCTCCATGAGTGGGATTAGGATGAACTAGGTCTTCATCTTCCTCATCCTCAAAATGAGTGTGAATGGAAGAGGCTACTCTATTAGTATGATGTGGACCATACCTATCTAAGTGATCAAAATTTTGACTTTCCTAAGGTCGATCAAGCAGGGTAGCTTGCCCATCCAAGCTAGGTAAAGGCATGTATTCTGGCTCATGCTCATATGGGTGTGTGGATCGAGTGAGGATATGGATTCATGCTACTCCCCTAGTAGGCCCCTCAATGGGTGGATCATGTCTAGTTATAGCATGAGATCGACATTGGCTAACAAGATCATCTACTTGATCATGTGGAGAACCTATAGGTGTTCCCTTGGTAGAGGTACCTTGGTGGTCTGATCCTCTATGTGAGGAGTTAGCCTCATGATGACTATTAGGACATTGTGGGAAAATTAGTAGATCCTCAGGACTATATCGGAGATGTTCAGGGCCTCCTTGTAAGTTTTTTACCTCATCAACTCGTGGTTGAGCTTGGCTATGCATAGTTACCATGTTGTCTTGATTACACAAAATAAAAAGAAAACAATCAAAGCATACAAGGTGTTTATCTCTTTTAAGTTTTTCTTTGTGAGTTCCTACACTATCTTGTGTGTTTTGATGTGTTGTTGCTCTTTCTTTCTTGTTCGTGTTTTTGCTTTTGTTGATGATATTGACTCAGTTTAAGGGTTTTCACCTGTATGCTCTCACACACTGACTTGGTGATGAAGTCCAAGTCTGTGAAACCCACTAGGGCTTGGTGATGAAATCCAAACCCGATGAGGGAGCCTAGGTCCTACCAGTCCTCACCTTATGAAGGTTCTTGGACCGGCCTTGGCCAAAAATGGGGTACGAAGTAACAACATGCAAGCCAACGAGGTGGAGATGAAACCCACCATCACTGGTCTTGATCGATGGTTGGTGATGAAATCCAACTCATCGATGTTTAAGATAGTGCGTGGTGTGTGGGGGTTCATTTTATTTTATGCAAAAAGTAAATGCAAGCATAGAGCATTCAATATCTTTTTACTAATGCATAAAAAATGACGTTTGATTTTTAGATTCCTAAGTAATAAACATTTCAATTTTAGAAATCTAAAAATGCAGAACCCTAAGATGATATCAACCTTTGAGTAGGAAGCAAGCACACAGACCACACAACAAGCAGATAGAGGTCATCTCTATGAAGGATGATCTACAGTAGAGATCATCTGACACAGGGATGGTCAAAAATAAGGGATCGTCTAGGATAGGGACGACTAAAAATAAAAGTCGTTTGACCTAAGGACGATCACAGACAGACTATTTTAAATTGAAAATTATTTTGTATTTTTCCTACTAAAGCATAAATATTCTTAACTTTCTTTACTGAAAGTAGGAAAATAGGGACAAAACAACTTACAGGTGAAGCCTAAGTCTGATGAAGGTGTTGTTTCTAATTTTTTTGAATTCTGCTTTGGGGATGTCTCTGGGTAGGATGTTTGTGACTATGGACCATCTCAAGGTGAGACGGTTGAACCTATTGACCATCTCAGCTAAGGATGGTGGTACCTACAATTCAAAAATACCAAGAAAATAGGTAATTAGCAATGATATTGTGAAATGTGGAAAGAGTCCCATCGTGATCACCACTGTAGATAGCTAAAAAGACCATACATCCATACAAAGAAATGCAATATTGAAATGTAGTAAATCAAATGTAACCATACAAATGAAGAATAAAATAAATAAATGATCAAGGTGCCCTTTTATTGATAATATCATGTTCTTTTACAATGAGGTTACAAAGAAGATCCTCTCTGAAGGATCACTACCAATATTTGATACAATTGATTACATATAAAACCATGTGGATGTACTACACAAGATCCCTTTAGTATCCCACAAACTGATTAGACAGGTTCTTGAGACTGTTGATATGTATGATGAAGTGAGAATCTTTATGTCATTTGATCCATTGAAAGACCTGTATTTTTGCACACAAAGAAACTCAAAAGATATTAATAGCATTTGAAGATCCTTTCAAGATAATGCCCATTATCCATGATAAAAAATAATAAAGAAAGTTGAAATACAGTAAAAATATGCATAAAATTGAAATATAACTATGCTAGCTAGTAATTGAGATATTGTTAAATCTACTACAAACAATAAAATAGGGAAAATAGATCTTTCCAAGAGGTTGTCTTTGTGCAGAGCAATCTAGCCTACTGGCAATCCTTGAGTAGCATTAGGGCACTTGCGGTTCATATCAGGGTGATATGGCTTCTAAAATATGAATAAATTCTTTGCAACCGATGTAGGGCAACGTTGGGGTTGATCTAGGGAATTGATGTTCAAGGGTGCGCTCGTGAAGAACGACTTAATTGTGGGAATTATCACTGAAACAAGGTTGTTGGATGGCACAAAGGATGTGAATGTGATCTTCAAACTCCAAGGGAATCCATTGACATGCTTTCCATGGAGAAAAGATGCAAAGGAGGCTTTGAAGCTTTGTGGTGAAAATCCAGTAGCACTTCGTTGCTTTGAAGGTTGTGAGCTCTTTGATCTCTGATTCGATAACACTTCGTTATGTAAAATTGCTAGATAGATTAATGAAGGATATACACCCTTATATATACTTCCCAATGGGATTCCAAGGCTTGAGAAGCCAAGAAGCAATTGGAAACTAAGAAACGTAACCACTTCTTGATAAACGTTGTATCATTGCTTACAACTAGCACTTGTAACTACTCGAATCGTTGCTCGATGCTCAAATTTTTGTTGTTATAGGCACAGTCACCTAGGGTAGGATAGCCATGATTGTTGATTGTCTCAGGTTAGGACGATCTTTGGTGGTCATCTTTGGGTAGGACGGTCCAGGATACAAAAGGTAATTTGCCCTTGTTTGAGTGGTGAGAACCATTGTTAAGCCCTAAAGCTACCCAAGGTGGGTCATATGGCCTGAAAAGGTGTCCATATAGGTAGTCTCCTCAAAATGATGTATTTTAGATGTCTACACTATCCGATGTTGACCCCGCATCCACCATGCTCGTCTCACTTGCATTAGGTGCACCTTGTCTTCATCCCAAACCTCCACCTCTCACTAGGGCCTCTATACCACCTAATTAGTCATCAATATGACCCACAAATGCTTGGCATACTCCCTATCCTTCCACCATGGTCAAATCTATCATGCCTTCTTATCACTTTGTCATTGCATAGCATAAGGCTCTCTCATTTTCCTCTCACATGGCAACCCTTTGGGATGGCTTATACTCAAGTGCTCCTAGCCCCATATCTACAAAATCAAGCTACATCCCAAGCCCTTCCACCTCCATCATCGTACCTCATAGAGCTCATCATATATTTTTACCAACAATAAGGGCATCCATGTGTACATTGTTGGCCTCTCCATCAAATCAAAAACTAACCCTATAAGGTTCCATGTGAATTGTACACCTAATGAGTATGGCAAAATGACTCTAGAAATCAATGATGTCAGTATCACATATCTCAATCCTAATCATCATCGCTCATAATCATCCAGGTATAGAATCCCTTCGTAGTCTTGCTCCACCTCCCTTCATTTATCACCATACACTAACGACATCACATCCCCCATTTCTCATACCACATAAATTGGTAGACCCTCCACTGGCAACTAGAATATGCGATACATCTCCTCTAGTGCCACTATAATCTCCCCTATAAGGAGTTGGAATGTCCCTCTATATAGGTCCCACCACTCTACAAGGGTTGAAAAATATGCACTATCTGCATAAATAGGCTCTATTCATGTTGCCCCCTCCAAGCGAATTTTCCTTAACCACTTCTCATCTGCCTCATTCAATTGATCCCTTAGCCTCGAGAAATTTGGTCCAAAGTGAGGCTATGGTCACAAAAACTTCAACTACAATAGAACAACAAAAAGTCATTCACCTAACCATGTCATTAGTGCATGTGTTACACAATCCCACAACCAACAAAAATAGTGCACAACATTAAAAAAAATAGCAAGCACGCATTTCTCTCCTTCTCTTTTTCTTTAAAAAAAATCCCCTCACCTCCCCTTTAATTCTTTTTTTTCTCTTTAAAAAAACAAACAAACAAAACAAAACACAAAAACAAAAGAAACAAAACAAAACAAAAAAATTCACCCTTCCCTCCCTTTTGATTTTTCAAAAAAATAAAAAAATAAAAATAAGCAAAAAAACATAATAAACCAATACCAAAAGCACCTAACTATTCCTAATCAAAAAATAAACAAAGGGCACCTAGCTACATACCTTCCTCACACTCCCTCCAACTCCCACTGTCAAGATTTCCCCCGCCATCAAACTTCTTCTTCTAGCTCCTCTTTCTTTCTCTTAAATTTTTGTTCTCAAATGACCTTGACATCTCTCCCCTCATGCCTCTTTATAGTCCCTCCACCCTCTAACTAACCAAGCCGATCACTTTTGTGCCCTTAATCGGCCAATTCAATCATTTTTCCACCTTTAACCTTCTCTAACATTCACCCCCAACCATTTTGGATGGTCAACAACCATTTTGGATGGTCAACAACCATTTTGGATGGTCTCAAGCCTCCACTTTTAGCTCACAAGCTCTCCTACCACCTTGCCTTTTTAGTTACCTCTCACCACTTACCCCCAATTACATATCTCATTCATCCTTTTTGTCAATCGACTCATCATTGTCCTCCATTCCATCCTCTATCGCATCGCTGCTTGAGGGGGTAAGCAAAAACCCTAACTTCAAAAAAACCTCAATTTTGAAAATCATTCACCATTTTTTGGGGCAATAAACTAAAAGTTCATTCATTGGATCAAGTGTCTTATATTTTTGCACCGCATTGTGTTTCACGCAACACGGTACAAAAAGGGTATCTGTAGACACCAAATTTTAGTCATTTGCAATTGAATTTCCACAAAACCACCAAAATATCTCTCAAGTCATTGCAAATTCACAAAAGCCCACAAATCATTACAAAATCATAGTTAGGGAATCAATTTTTCCCAATCTTGTCCAATTCTTCTTAAGTTTCCTTAAGTCTCCTTTTTCTATTCTTCCCAATTTTTTCCTAATTCACCCTTTTTTCTCAATTCCCTCCAATTTCCTCTTCGTCACCGCTAGTTCCTTCTAAATTCCTCTAGTATTTCTGTCTCTCCTAAATTCTTCTAAATACTCCCTAAGCTCTTCTAATTTCATTCATTCCTTCTAATTTTCCTAAGTTCCTCTAAGGTTTCCCTAAGTCTTCTAATTTCCCTCTAACATTTCTATTTTTCCCTAATTTCTAAATTCCTCTAATTTCCCTAATATTCTCCTACCCCTCTTAATTCTTCTAATCCCCCTTTATTCTTCTCTAACCCTTTCCTTTTTACCTAACCCCCCTTCATTTATTATTTCCCTCTCCCTCAAATTTCTCACAATTCTTCTTAGTTGTTTAATTTTTCCATTAACCTCTTATTAACCCTTAATCTTATGGTTAAGTATCCATTTAATTCTCTAGGTATATGCACAAAAATTTAAAATTCCCCTTTCAAATCCCTAGGGATGTCTAAATCCTCACCCACCAATGCTCATTTATTCCACCTTGTCTCCTCACTCATGCCTCCCTCCAAAATTGTGCAATTTAAAATTGTAAGAAATGCTTAAAGTCAAAATGGGTTAAGTGGTAAATTTAATAGCCTTGTCCTCCTCAGCTACCATGTCACATTTGTGGGCAATTTAAAATTCATAGGGAGTAGCTCCCAAGGCACACATTCTCCTATGGCCCTCACTCCACCCAAGTCCATTCAATGTGGAGTTTGCACATTCCACCAAGTGGAATCCTCCAGATCTTGCCTTGGCCTCTATAGCTACCATATCATTGCCACATCCTCTCTACATTATCTCCATTCCACCTACCCTATCCATCACCAAATTCCTATAAATCCCCCCATTTCCATCATTTGCAAGAGAAGAGGTTGAAGAGTTGTTATGCTACTAAAATTGCACCAAACCACCTTGTTGCCTTTGGGAAGCCATCTGCCACCACTCTACCTCTTGAAGAGCCCAAAAATAACTACCATGAAGGATTTTTCAAGAGCCCAACAAATTCTTTGACTGCCCACCATTCTTGAACCAGTTGACTTCCTACAATTTTACCTGCACCAAAAGCACTCCAGAGGACGCTTGCACCCCTTAACAGGGTCACCTTCCCCCTTCTACAACTTGGCCTCAATCGTCTCAAATGGTTGTGCAGACTCAACCATCCTAGATGATCGTCCAGAACTGACCATCCTAGATGGTTGTCTAGATACATATCAGATAGAGCATACACACACAAGATAGGTAAATTAGGGTATAAAATATCTTTTGTTTTGATTTGTAAGCTTTTATTGTAGTTTTGTGAAATTTTGAATTGTTTTTGTGAATGCTTTGATATCTCTATGTTGTTAAGAGCCTCATGCAAGGGAGGCCCTTCAGATGCTTCTGATTCCATCTTATGAGCATGTGTGTAAGGTCTAGCAGTAGTCAACACAAAACGTGGGCAATCCAACTGGTACTCAAGCACAAATTCCACCCACACACCTCCGATTGTGAAATGAAGAAGGATTGCACCTCTTGACATGTTTAAAAGGGGACATATCCCATGTGGTTCTCATTCTAAAGATATTGTGATTTGAAAATCTTCCCTTTGATAGGGTTCTTTGTATTCAAAAGAAACATTTTTATTTATCAATACATGTATGTTTACCTTATTTTCGTAGTTGTTTGCATGGTGCATCTTCGTTGTCTACATTTTAAAGCCAATGTATCCTAGATTTTTGCTTCCAAATAATTTCCTCTCTCCTTTCCCATTCCTCTAATAGATTGACAAGGGAGGACTCCTCCTTCCTTAACTCCTCCGACATACCCCTAGTATGAATGGATTCATTCACTTGCTCTAGTTTACTCACTATTTTCTTTTTCCTTTCTTTAACATTCCCAAACTCATCCCAATTCCATGTTTTAAGTTTAGATTTAATATAGCTTAATCTTCTAACAAAAGTATACATCTTGGTACCAAACCTAGGCTTACCTTCAGCCCACCACTTCTAAATATGATCTCTAAACTTTGCATGTCTCAGCCACATCAACTAAAACCTAAAAGGCACCTAAATTGGCTGAGATTATCACACTTCAACCATCATTGGCCAGTGGTCAGAGCTAACATTATTTAAAGTCTTGGCTTTTGGAATCTATCCATTCATCATAAATTCCTCAAAAACTAGAAACATGTCCAACCTTTCCAAAATACAAGCTTGACCTTGTCTTCTATTAGACCAAGACATCAAACCATTATCCGGTTTAACATCCAACAAATGAAGAGAGGAAATGTACTCAAGCATAAGGTCTAAGCTAGCATCCAACTTCCTATTTCCCCCAATATTTTCATCCAAATATGAGATAGAATTGAAATCCCCACCTACCCACATCCCAACTTGTGGGAAGAGGTGAATAACATATTCCAAACTCCTCCATTATAACCTCTTCTCCTCCAAAATGGTAGAAAAATAAACATTAACAAGCAAAATCATTTGATTAGATTACCTACTCTGAACTAAGAGAGCAAGAATACCTTGAGCTCCAACAAATTGAAGAACAACCATCTCTTTTGGGTCCCACAAGCAAGCTATACCCCCAAACACTCCTTGGGAACCATGAGAGATTACTTTAGACCCTGGCCAAATTTTTTTGGAAAAGACATCCATCACTTTAGCTGAAACTTTTGTTTCTTGGAGAAAAAACACTTGTGGGTGATTATATTTAATCATTCTTGCTATTTCATTAAGTTTTGAAGGGCAACCTTTCAGCCCCCTTATATTCCATGAGATGTACTTCATGAGGAAAATTGTTTAAACATTTGAGGAATATCCCTCACTTTGCCTGTTGAAACCAACTTATCCCCTTCTTTTTGAATCTGAACCACATTTGTTTTCCTTCCTGCCTTCTAGTTTGTATCCAACTTTATCTTTTTACTAAAGGTTTGACTAATTAATGATGGCTCTGGATTTAAATCTACTTCTTTTTTTTAAGCGAAAAACCCCTTGCGGCCTTCTAGTTTGTATTCAACTTTATCTTTTTACTGAAGGTTTGACTAATTAATGATGGCTTTGGATTTAAATATACTTCTTTTTTTTAAGTGAAAAACCCCTTACGAGTCCACGTTGGTCTAAGAGACCACGACTAGGGGGTTCTACACCATCAAAGTCACCCGAGAGTCGCGCTCGGCCCTGCCCGCACCAACATTATCAATTGGATTTTGGGTACCCAATTCAACTTTTTGGTAGGGTGGAGATTCGAACTTGGGACCTCCCTTGGAGGATTTCCCTCTCCTCTCCAACACATCTACAACACTTGAGTGATTTAAATCTACTTCTACTGATTAAGAATACAAAACTAAAGCTTGATTCATACATCCCTAAAATCTTCTTTGGAAACTAAAACCTTGTGTAACTTTCTCCTCTATTTTATATTTTTGTTGATGAATTTTTCCTTAAAACATATCTAAAAATTACTATTACCCAACCATTATTAATATCTAATATTTTTCAAAATTTAAAAATTTTATTTAATATAACTAATTGAACCTCACAATAAGAAATAATCAACATTGCTCTTTCTACATTAATATCTTTTATTTTTTAAGACCATAATTATAATTAACATCAACACATTAAACGACAATGTGTCATCTGTTTGAAGAATTACTCGACACTCAGGTATTTGAATGCTAAGTACATGAATGCCGGAAATCCATAGTTTGAGATTAGAATGTGCACCGCCCAAGCTTGAAATTATTATATAAGAAAACCTTTTAAAAACATTTTTAAATTATTATATAAAAAATCCTTTTAAGAACATATGTTTTATAAAAATTTTGTTGAGATATCTTAAAAGTATAGTTTTAGGTTTTTATTGGGAGATTCAAGTTCAAACCATTGCATAAGAAATCCAAACCATTTTGAAAACCTTCACTTTACTTTAAAAAAATTATATACTGCATAGGACTAGGACTCTTTCAAAAATCCATGCTTAAATTTATTTTTATCGGGATGTTGCAAGGGACCAAGACCCCTTCAAAAATCCTCACTTAAATATTTGTTATGGTTATTGAGATCCAAATAGTGTAGCCCCCAAGGGCTAGTGGATTGGTAGTTGCTTGTCTAGTTAGGCACTTACCAAGAAGCGACTTGGGTTCAAACCTTGGGGGTGCCAATTTACAAAGGTAGTAGTCTGCTCTGAATCCTTTGAGTGTGCATCATCATATCAGTGACAATAATACGAACATTGAGCATTCGATGGTCTTCCCCTCACATCGGGTCAACAACAAGTTGAAATAGGCTTGTTGAAAGCAATCCCTATGGGTTCATGAAATAGGCTTGTTAGGAGCAGCCCCTGTAGTTTGAACTTTGCGCTTGACAACTACTAAAAATAATGTGGTTGTAACCAACTCCCCTATATATCTAAAGAAAAATATACAAATAAGACAATGGTATGGTTTTGAGTTCTCGTTGGATAGGTTGCGCTTGACAGCTACTAAAAATAATGTGGTTGTAACCAACTCCCCTATATATCTAAAGAAAAAGATACAAATAGTGCAATGGTATGGTTTTGAGTTCTCATTGGATAGGTTCACACTACTGCATAAGGGATTGGACCCTTTGTGTTTTACCTTAAAATTTTACCTGAAAGAAATAGTTTTTTAGTAGTGGCCGAGTGCTTGCCGGTCAACTGCCCTAGTTTTCCTAGATGGGGTTTTATTGACTTTGTGTATTTTTCCTTGGACAGTTAAAATTGACTTAATCTTTATCCAATAAACTAGGGTTTATAGTGTTACATCCCAGTTTAATCTAGAATCATACCCTTGAATAAAAATGTTATTACTTCTATTAGCAAAAAAAAATAAAAATTATATAAAGATCTCAATGAAAATTAGAATTTTATAGAAAGAATAAGGATCTGCATTTTAAACTTGTTATTTTATTATAAAAAACTTTACAATTTTCTATGTAAAAAAAAATATTTAAGTTTTATAATTAAAATTAATGTAGGGATCAAAAACATTTATTACGTTAATTAAAAATATTATTAAAGTATTAATGTGGAAAAAAGCTATCATTAAAAATATAATTTATATAAGAAAAACATCTCAATAAATTATAAGAAAAATATTTTTTTTAATAGGTTATATGTGGCTTCTATTGGGAGCCACTCCCATCACAATACCAAAATATTATATTTGTTGTAGCATACATTTTTATCGTGACTTTTTCATTTCTTTTTTCTCTTAAATATATTTTTCAAGTGTTGTTTCCACAATCAACTCCTTGACATCATTTTGATTAAGATATAAAATCTCACTTGGCCAGTTGTATTCTAAAATTTGAATTTCATCGGGATGAATATCAACACCATAATTCACTAATTTAAACAATGAACATCAGCAATAATACTATTTTTTATCCAATGTCCACATCCATTTTTGTTAATAGCATTGATGATAATTTGTGCATCCTCCTCAATTAAAATATATTTCCATCTTTTTTCTGTTGCAATTTTAATCCCTGTAAGAAGTGCCCTCCCTAGCCTCTGCATAGTTGTTAGTTGAATTTCCATATGAGTCTAAATAAGTGAGGATAATTTTGCCTTCACTATTTCTAAAAACACCACCTCCACCAGTTTTTCCTTGATTTCCTTTAGAAGCACCATCAAAATTAATTTTGATAAACCCAATTTCTGAACATTTTTAATTTACCATAGATTGAAGTAGATCCTTTGTTTTAATTTTGTTGTCCAGATGACTCTTCCATGTATGTTCAAATCTTGTAGCCAAGTTATTAGCGCATCTTTTTCTTTTTCTGCAATTGAGACTTCCCATGATGAGCACCATAATTTTAGACATTTTACAAGAGGCACTAATACGGTTTCAAACTTGGGCATGATTTTGATATTTATTTTTAATAATTCTATTATTCCTTTCAAGCCATAAATTCCAACAAATAATGGCATGCCCAATCCTCCAAAGAATACATAATGCTTTAGCTTTATTATAATTTATCCAACATTTTATCAACTCTTTCAATGTTGATGGAGCTACCCAATATAATTTCATATTTTTTAAAAAATAACCCCAAATGGTGTGAGTAAACGGATAATGAAGAAGTAAATGGTTTGACGTTTCTAAAACCTTCTCACACTTTAAAAAATAACCCCAAATGGTGTGAGTAAACGGATAATGAAGAAGTAAATGGTTTGACGTTTCTAAAACCTTCTCACACAAGGCACATCTGAAGGGTCCATAATATCCTCTTCTTTGTAGGCTCTCTCCAATAAGAATCTTACATTGAACTGCTACCAATGAAATGTTGAGGCCTTAGGGAGAGCCTCTAATGACCAAAAGTTCTTCCAAGAAAAATCATTAGGAGAAGGAAATTTTGATTGTTCTAAATCCTCATATCCCAACTTGACTGAGTATCCCCCATACTTTGATAAATTCCAAACCAACTCATCATTTCGTGTAAAAATTGGTAAATAAAACTCTTAAAGCATATTTTGAATTTCATTTGCAATTTGTTTGAGTTCCTCTCCTTCAACAAGGTTACTAAAAGAAATCCATGTTCTAGAGTTTTTGCTCATAATAATATAATCTTTGACCTTTGGACCTTTACATGCTACACACGCATGAGTCAATGGTTTACATTTTAAGTCAGAGATAAGATGATAAGGTTTCAACCAAGCATCAAACCAATAATTTGCATAACTACCCTCATTGACTGACATCTACTATGTTTATTTATCAAATGCAAACTCTTTGATATGAAGTTCCATGTTGACGATCTTTTGGGTAGAGTTATTTTCCTAAACAATTTTATTCCATCAACAAAACCTATATATTTTTGAAGTAAAATTTTTACCCAATTATTTATTTTATCTTTGAATAGTATCCCCCAAGCTTTGCTCCTAATGCCAAATTTATAGGTTTGCAATTTCGCAAGCCTGATCCTCCAATATTCTTTCCTTTGCAAACCTTATCCCACTTACAAAGACGAAACCTAAATTTTTCCTCACAACCTTTCCATAGAAAGTCTCTTTGAATTTTATCAATTCTCATGCAATACCTGTTGGCAATCTTGAAAGTGACATCATATAAATAGGAATGGATTGCAAAGTAGTCTTTATGAGTTGTAGCCTTCCTACCATGGTTAAGAACTTACCTTTCCAACCTTCCAAGCAAGCTTTCATTCTATCCAAAAAAGAGATCCAAAGATCCTTTTTATTCCCTTTATCAGACAAAGGAATACCCAAGTAGGTTGATGGAAATTTTTCAATTTTGAACCCTAAAATATTCACAATAATTTGTTGTAAATCTAGGGCAGTATAATGAAAAAGATCCTAGATTTTGAAGTATTTACCAACTTTCCAGTAACCTTCTCATAACATGATAATACTGATTTGAACTTGATGGCCTCCCTAACTGCGGGATGGCCCAAAAAAAGGTATCATCAACAAATTGAAAATGAAATTGTAAGGAACATTTTTTGCAACTTGATTTTTCCTTCTATTTCTGCCTTTGAAAATGCTCTCCCTAATGCTTCTACCAAAATAACGAATAGATAAGGAGAAAGTGGATCGCCTTGATGAAGTCCACAAGATGACTTGAAGTACCCAACAGGAGAACCATTGATAAAAATAGAAAAAAAAATAATGCTATAACAACATTTAACCCACTCACACAAACTATAATCAAAGCCAAACTTTCTAAGAATAGCATGTAGAAAATTCCAGGAAACCCTATCATATGTTGTTCATATCTAATTTCAAAAGCATACCTGGTTTTTTCATAGAATGAAGAGAATGTATGGCCTCTTGTACAATAATTACACCGTTAAGAATTTTTTACCCTGAACAAAGCCACCTTGTTCCTCTGAGATAAGACACCCTAGAATACCCTAGAATACCCTTTAACCTGTTTACCATAATTTTAGAAATGATCTTATAAATTATATTACAAAGTCTTATTGGATGAAAGTTATCAAAATATTTTGTGTCATCTTTCTTGGGAACCAAGGTAATAAACGTAGCATTGATCTCACTTATTATAGCCTTTCTTTTTCAAGCTTTTTCAACTACATCTAACACATCACTCTTCAATAAATCCCAAAAATTTTGAAGAAAAATGCAGGAAATCCGTCAGGGCCAAGTGCCTTATTAGGATGGAAAGAGAAAATTGTTTCATGGAGCTCCTCCATAGAAATCTTCTTCATCAAGCTTTCATTTTATCCATGAGTGATAAGTGATGGAATATTTTGCAGAAGTTTTTTTTGTGCCTCCTTATCTTGCCTACTTCCTTCCTTAAATCTTCTTCATCCTCAATATTTCTTCCATATGGAGTTATAATATTTATAATATGATGAACAAAAAATTTTGTTTTTGTAGTAGCATGAAAAAAAATTGTATTTCTATCTCCTTCTTTGAGCCATTTCTCTCTATATTTTTGGAATCAATATGACTCCTTCAATACATTATGATAATCAGAAAGTAATTGTTTTTCTTTCATATAAGAATCTTGGTCCATTCCATTAGTTTCTACTATCTATTGTAAATTATTGAGCTTGGATTCAATTTCTTTTTTTTCTTTAAAAGTGTTACCAAAAGATTTGACATTCCACATCTTCATTTGCTCCTTTAAATATTTCAACATTTGAACAAACTTGTACATACATGATCCTTCAAATTTTGATTTATCCAACTATAACATAACCATATGGAAAAAATCAAGGTCTTGGAGCCACATAGACTAGAAGCGAAATGGCTTTGGATAACCATTGTTAAGTGACTCACAAGTCAAAAGAATGGGTTTGTGATCTGACCTTGCTCGCAATAAAATATCTACAAATATTGTATACTTTATTTGCAACCATTTATTGGATAACAAAAATCTATCTCTGCTATATAATTTTTCCCAATGCGTCTATTATCCCATGTGTATTGAAAGCTTGAGGGACTAACATCCCAAAGGTCAAATGAAGCAAAATCTTGCATTGATTTTGACCATCTTAGAATGCCACCCTTCTTTTACAAAGGAGATATAACAGTATTAAAATCGCCCCCAAGCATTCATAGATCTCAATGAATCATTATTTTATATGACAAAAATATACTAAGGTCCTTCTAACATCTTTCACGAGGAGTAACTATAGTTGGAGCATATACATTTATAACCCCAACTTTGATGTTTTTCTCTTTCCTGCAAAATAATTTAACAACCCAATTACTTTTTGCTTCTAATAATTGTCCATCTCATTTGCATTTATCCCATATTGTTGCAATACTGCCTAAATATCCTATAGAAGAAACTGCTAAACAATCATCTACCTTCCAAATCTTCTTAAAAGCATCCTTACATTCCATTGCTTAATTTTGTTTCTTGTATTAAAATAAACTCGGGGCTATAAAAACCTATTAATTCTTTATCTCTTTTTTTAGGGGTTTTATTCATACCCCTAATATTCCATGATATCATTTTCATCATCAACACTTTTGTATTTTTATTAGTGGGCTTAACCCCACTTATTTTTTTCAATGAGTTTACACATATTTTTATAAGGGGTCATGGTCCCCTCATACTGAGTGGGGTTTGAACCTTAGACCTCTCAAAGAGAAGCCAAAGCCCTTACCACTGCAGTAAGCTTGCAGATTGGCTTAACCCCACTTCTTGTTAACACATGTGATATTTATTTTTATTTGGCTTCCCAGATCAATATCCTTTTGAGTTTCTTTTTCTCTTTTTTCTTTCTATGATAGTCTTCCTCTCCTTCTTCCATTCTTGCCACCACTCTCATCTTCATCAATCTCTTCCATTTTTTCATATTGTTCAAAATGGGACTTATCTTCTAAATATTTATGTTGCCCTAAAGAGTCGAAAGTGCAAGGAATAGCCTCAATAACATTTTCTTCTTTATGTTACCCTGAAAACTCTAAACTGCATAGATGATCCTCCATAGTCATCACTTTCTTATGTTGTACTAAAATACCTAAATTTCCTTGGATATCCTCTACAAGATTTTATTTACTATACTGCTCTTGAAATCCTAAAGTGGAAGGAATACACTTTGTACTACTTTCATTTTTTTGTAAGGAAAATATTTTAAGCTACTTGAGAATAATAAAGGTGATTTACCTAGATTAAGCTTGACCTCCTTCACCTCATTTACTTTAAAATTGGTTTCCCCAACTTCCTTTATATTAAAATTTGTCTTCCCCTCTTCCTTCGCACCTTTAGCTCCTTCAATATTTGAACTTGTGCATTGTACTTACTCATCTCCCATATCATTTTTCCTTCTAATGACTGATTCGAGTGAACTGTAATGGCCTTCGCCATCTGATGGTGTAGAGGGATTTTTCTAGCCACTTTCTTAGGAGTGGAAAATCCTTGATTTGACCTAACTTCTCCTGTGATATGGTCTCCTTGTTTCAAATTGAAACTACCCTCATGCCCAAAAAATTCCATCTCTTCCTCCATTTTCACTTTGCAGTCTCTTGCCATGTGCCCAGTTTCATGACATTTGTGATATCGGAATGCAATGCTTTCATAATCCACTTGTTGATCCCATTCTCTTGATTTAGATTTAATCATAATGGATTGCGGTAAAGGTTTAGAAATATCCATGGCAACACATATTCGAGTGTATACAACATGCCTTCTCTCCTTAGTAGTTGGTCCCTCTAGATGAATTCACCCAAGGTATTACCAATATTCTTCAAAACCTCATTATTGATGAGTTGATAAGGAAGTCCAAAAGGCCTACTTTTAATAGTTTTTGTGTCCACAAATAAATTATCACTCCAAGGTCTTAAATATAATGCATATTTGCCCCTAAACCATGGGCCTTCATCCATTATTTTAGAAAATAATGATAAAAAATTCTTTTGGAAAAAAAGTCATGGAATAAATTGAATTCAATCCCCATTTCCACTTAATCCAATTTTGAATCTCAAAAAACCTAACCAATATCCATAACTTACAAGTTAACCCTCTGGTTTTAAAAATCATTATATCATGCTCAATCATCTCATCCTTGATAATCACTTCTGGCTTAGAATCTGCTACCTGGACTGGGTTTTCCATAGATTCTCTCTTCTTATTGCTAAGTAAGGCATCTAAACTTCCAACTTGACCATTCACACTTTTAGTAAGCACTTTCACAAATGACATTCTTTCCATGTTACCTAAATATTTTGCACTCGTCGACTGCACTCACTCCTGACTCGTGATTGCACTCGCTACTCGTTGCACTCACTCCCAGCTCACGTTCGCACTCGCTACCCACCTACGCTCTCACTCGCTACCGGCTACACTCACTCCCAATTATCTTGCATTCGTACTCGCTATCGGCAACACTCACCCTCGATTGTATTGCTCCACTTACTACGGCTTGCACTTCCTCCTATTCGAGTTTGCACTCCTATTAAATAGAATTATTAATGATTATATGTTATAAGAATTAATTAAAAGATCAACTACCCATTAAAAAAACTATTCTTTTGTTGAGTAGAAATTTTTTTAACATGCTGCTTGAAACAAAGTCAACAACCCTAATCTTTTAAAAAATCACACGTACCAGTTTATCCGACAACTACCCCGCTATTGTTTTTTTAATGGGCACGAGTAAACTACCATTATAAGCCCACCTTATTTTAATAAACTTTTATTAAATCAAGAAAACTACCATTATAACTTCCTATCATCTTGGTAAACTTTTACTCTTAAAAAACCTTATTCTTTCTAAACAATTGTCCCACTAATGTTTATTTAATGGGTACGGCTCCAATCCAGAAAACTACTATTATGACCTCCCACTTTTATTCCAAATAAAAGAATCCTCGAAAGACTAAAAATTGGAACTGCAAAACTCAAACTAACAAACACACAATAAAAACGATCTTTCTACTACCTACCTACCTTACAATACATTTAATTAAATACCAAACTCCATAATTTTCAACGAATTTTTGCAAATTCCATGGCTTTTTTTCCTTGGAGCCTGCTGGCTAAAAGATGGAGGATATAATCCTTCATTTTCATTTTCCTGTACAAACAAGGATGTTCGTCGTCTACAAGCTCCTCCACTGGACCAAATTCTCCTTCACCACATGGACTGTAAAAGGCAGCAATGGATACTCTCTCTTTCTTGTCGTTGGTCACCGCACGATGCTCGATGCTTTTGTATCTCCCATTGTTAATTACCATCAATCTGAAACACAAAAATTCATATTATCAATTTGTATCTGAAAGTGGCGAATGTGAAGAGCGTCCCACTGGCACTGGTCGTCCTGCAGCAAGCTTTTCCAACTCCTTTTGCCTCTGTGCATGGTGGCCCTGTAGAATCGACATGTCCACAATAGGGATGCCACCGGATTCCGAAGAATGAGAATTTTCAGTCACAATGGGCCTTTCGTCCATGGACGCCACGTATTTTTCAGGCAACTCATGGGGGTTCTCTGATGCCAATTCCTGCACGATTGGATCTGAAAAAGATAACAACTTTCCTGTACTGGGATCAGGGATTGTCATGGAACTGAACATTTTTCCATTGCAAAAGCTGAACTTACTAATTTGTTGCACTCCCTTAGATGTATACCCTTGCATGTATAAAAGTAATGCTGTGGACAATCTACAGGACAATTAAGTCTGTGGCATCTGATTCTTATCGGGAGGGTGATGTTATCTAAATATACGGACCTCAAATTACATATAATTTTTTTTAAAAGTAGTATGAAATATAATGGGTGGTATAATTAGAGGTTACATTTTTAGTGGTATGAAATATAATGGGTGGTATAATTAGAGGTTACATATAATAGAGTCTCTTCTTTTATTATTAAAACTTGAAAAGTTTGATAACAATTTAATAATATACTATTAAAATATTTTAACAATAATTTTAGTAAAGGAAATTTGCAGTGGGAGTGAAAGAATATTTGAGAATTTTTTGTCGTGGTTCAAGTGGCAATGGGAGTGAAAGAATTACAATGTTGCAAAGATTTGAAGATGGGTTTTTAGGGTCTATTTTTTGTGACAACTTAAGCGAAATCCACAGAGGAAGTGAAAGATTTTTTTGCGGTGGCTCAGGCGATGGCAGGAGTGAAAGAATTATACTGTTGCAAAGATCCACAAACAGATTTTTAGGGTTTATTTTTTCGCAGTGGCTCAAGCGACGAAGGGATTGAAAGAATTGCAGATATCCACATATGGGTTTTTACGGTTTATTTTTCATGACAGTAATTTCTCATGATGGCAGGTGTTTCTCCTTGAACATGATAGTCAAATAAACAAAGTTGAGCGAGAATTCCTACGATGAGAGTCGGAGAATTTGAATTGAGTAATGGTGGGAGGGAGCAGACAGGGCTCAGCGATGGAAAAAATGGTGAGGTTAGTAGCAATTTTTTGGTGGTGGTAGGTTAGGGATCAAATTCCGGTTTGCAGGATTCGGGCGGTCAGGTAGCTGCCAGCAGGTAAAACGGAGGTGAGTTTACCTGGCAATTCAGGCTCTGACGGCCCGATGATTGAGGTGGTTATTTTTGATGGTGAGTCTTCCAGCTCAATGGTTCATGAGACTTTGCTCACCAATAATATAGGTGGGTCCCCAAGTTTCGGTACCTTACTCAAGTCAAATAAGTTATCCTTTGTCGAGATCATGTTTAAGGGTTTTGGGTCTCGAAACTCTTGTTCTCTTTTTGACCTCTCTCCTCCTGGAGATAAGTTGGTCATTTCGGATGATCTTATGGCGGTCACCATGGTGGAGGGCTCGTGGAACCTTATCGATAAATTCCATGGTGGCATACTTGATATTCATGCCATAAGGAGATGGACGATGGCCAAATAGAAACTGAAAGGTTCTGTGGACATTGTTGTAGTTTCTAATGCATTCTTCTTGATTCAACTCAATTGCGAGGAGGACTCAAAGTGGATCCTTGGAGGGGGTCCTTGGTTCTTTGAAAGAAAAGGATTATTTTTGCACAAGTGGGGGCCATATTTTAATCCACAAACCCAAAATATTAATCTGGCTCCTTAGTGGGTACGTCTTCATGATTTGCCCTTCAATATTTGGCATGAAGACATCCTAAGTGGTATAGCTAAGGCGATTAGTGAGTGAGTGTTAATATATTCGACCACCAAAGCAAAGTCTAAAATTATTTTTCTCAAATGTGTGTAATGGCGAACCTGGAGGCAAAGTTTCCAGGTTATATCGATCTTATTTCCAAACACGATGTATGGACTCAAATGCTAGTCTATGAAAATAGGCTTCTTAAGTGTTCAGTTTGTAGGAGGTTGGACCACTCGGCTGGTTCGTGTCCGACCAGAAAGGAGGTTCCCAAGGGGAACTAGATTAGAAAGCAAGAAAATTTTAAGATTCAAGGCCTTCCTCATCCGGGACTGTCTGAGGCCTCATGCCCCAACCAATTTGCTTCAGAGAAATCGAAACCCAACCAAATTGAGATTTATTCTAGGGTGATGGAAGTTAGCAACACAGATTCAACTGCTATTAATCAGTCCAGTGTCTATTCTAGCCTCCCATAGGTGGACAGAGCAGAGTTGGTGACTGAAATGAGTATCCTATCAAATTTTCTTCATAATTCCTTTGAATTCTTAAATCCTAAAGATGCTAACCCTGAGGAGGAGAAAGGAAATCAGGATGAGCCAGAGGCACTTGTCTCACCTCAGAATATGGTGAAAGACTCTAGCTCTTCTCCCAAGCCGAATATGGCCAAGTTGCTAGAGTGGGAAGAAGGTTCATTATGGGTAAAATATTCTCGTCCAAAAACAATAAGTTTGCAAAAGGGATTGGCTGATGTTGAAGTGCCCAAGAAGGTGGGTAATCCCTCTAACAAAAATCTAAGAAATAGGGAGGAAAAAGCAGATATTGCAGATGGCTTGCAAAGCCAGTTGAAATTTGAGAAAGAGTCTAAATGGAAGCAACTTAAACTGGATTCATTTTTTCACTCGTCGCATTCTCCTGAGGGGTGTAATTGCTCCAAATATCATAAATGAGACTCATCACATGGAATATTAGAAGCCTAAATGGGATTGCTAAACAAAAAATGTTGGCCTCTCTAAGGAAAGAGTTTAAGCCGGATATTATTCTTGTACAGGAAACAAAAATGGATGATTACATTGTCGAATTAGTTAAAAATAAATTTTGGAGAGAATCAAATTTAGTTAAGGAAAAATGAACTCATTGAGCAGCTCAAAGAAGTGGAAGCCATTTCAACCAGGTCAAAGGTAGTGGAGGTAGTGAGATCCAAAGAAATAATTATGCTTGTGGATTTGCACAATATCTTGGATGAAGAAGAGATTATGTAGTGTTAGAAATCAAGGAATTTATGGCTCAAAGAAGGAAACCGAAACATAAAAAATATATATATATAATTTCGAGCTGAGGCATAGGAGTCACAACAGGATCAAGGATATCAAAAATATGGATGATGAGGTTACTAAGGAAATTCACGAAATTAGGGAAATTGCTATGGATTTATTCAAAAACTTATTATGCTCCTCAATTCGTAGAAACTTGCAAGTGAAAAATTGTCTTCTCTATAACATCCTGATGCTGGTCTCCGAAGATATGAAAAAGATCTTGTGTGATCCCTTCAATGACGATGAGATCATAAAGGCGGTATTATCAATGGGAGGTCTTAAGGATCTAGGTCCAGATGGTTTCCCACCTATATATTTTTAGAGGTTTTGGCCTATTCTAGGTCCTAATAATTGTAATGCAATCAGAGAGGTCTAAAGATCTAAGTTTATCTTGACCGATGTAAATTCCACCTTTTTGGTTTTATTACCTAAATCGTCGGGTGCCAAAGGATTTACAAATTATAGGCTGATTAGCCTATGTAATACAATTTTCAAAATTTTGACTAAATCCATGGCCAAAAGACTAATTATTTTTCTCCCTTCGATCATTGATGCTCCGCAGAGTGGTTTTATGCCCTAGCGGAAAATTTTGGATGGTGTTATTGTTGTTCATAAGATCATCCACTCTACTGATAAAAGTGGGAGACCTGGGACTCTTCTCAAGTTGGACATGAACAAGGCGTATGACAGAGTGGCTTGGTATTTTTTCTTAGGATCTTTGATAGGTTTGACTTTACCCAGTGTTGGATGAGATTGATTAAATCCCGTATATCTTTAGCCATGTTTTTGGTAATTATTAATGGATCTTCGACGAGCTACTTTGATAGAAATAGAGGTCTGTGTCAAGGAGACCCTTTATCGCCCTACCTTTTTATTCTTATGGCTGAGGTGTTGGGCAGGTCCATAAAAGCCAATCAAATTATTCAAGGTTTGAAGCAAGCCCAATCAATAGATCACATATCCCATCATCAATTTGCTAATGACACTCTTATTTCCTTCATGGCATAAACCCGTTGGTGGATTTTGAGAATGTGGCACGTTAGAAGGTGAATTTTAAAAAAAATTACTTTTTTCTTTCACACCCCGGTTGATAGGCAGAGGAAGATAGCAGATATTCTAGGGTGTAGCATTGGTTCCCTTCCCTCGGTTTACCTTGGGATGCCACTGTTCAAAGGTGCATCAAAACCATCGTTGTGGGATTTAGTAGTTGAAATAGTTCAGGAGAAGTTAGCGGGATGGAAATGTGCCATTTTAATTCAATTGGGAAAGATTTTATTGGTCAAAGCCACTTCACAAAGCATCTCGGTGTACTTCCTCTCCTTGTTCAAGATTCTAAGGAAAGTTATCAATAAGTTAGAGCAAATCCAATGGTCTTTCTTGTGGTTAGGGGTTGAAGAAAAGAAGAGATTTCACCTAGTGGTATGGGATCAAGTCTGTAGTAGGAGAGAAGAAGGATGCTCAGATTTGGGAAGGCTAAGAAGGTTGAAAAAATCCTTGATTTCAAAACAATCTTGGAAATTAGTTCAGGATGACAATGTTAACTGGGTTAAGATTGTGAAGGCTAAGTATCTTGGCGGCACTAGCAATTTTTTGAAATTTGAAGATCTCCAGGTGGGATCTAATTTTTGGTATAGCATAGTTGGTAGTTAGGTAGATGTGTGTAAATGCCTTCGTTGGGTGGTGGGGGATGGTTATTCCATTGATTTTTGGGGAGATTCTTGGGCCTCACCATCCCCTCTTGAAGATTTCCCAACCTTCACCTGTATGAAGCCAATCACAGATAGGTTCTTTGGTCCAAAATTTTTTGACTTTCTAGAATTATTCAATTGTCATCTTAGGTGGAAGTCCTTTGACTTCCCAAATATTTCTCAGGAGGAGAAACTTGCTTTTATAAATTTAAAAAACTCCATAAAATGGTTCTTAACCCCGAGTATTGGTCTTCATGATAGGTTGGTTTGGGATCCTGAGAAAGATGGCCAATTTTTAGTTAAGTCTGCTTATGGCTGCTTGGACTATGATTCGGATCCCTGGTTCCCGATGAATCAAGTCTGGATTAAAGCCCTGACGCCTAAAGTCAATTTGTTCTTCTAGTTGGCAATTCAAAGAAAGTTTCTTACTCGATAATATTCAAAAATGGGGAATGATTTTCCCTAATAGGTGCTTCCTTTCCACATATTTTCCCATTGTGGCAAGGATTTTGAAACACCTTTCCACATATTTTCCCATTGTGCCTATACCCTTGAAGTCTTCCATCAGTTCTTTTTGGAGCTGGGTGTTTCTTGGGTTCTTGCAAAATCGCTAGAGGACCTAGTTTTTCAATGGGTCTCCCCCTTCTCCTCTCCCCACTTACGCAAGTTTTGTAAATTTGGATAAATCCATATTTGGTGGTGAGTGTGGAAGGAAAGGAATGCCCACGCCTTTAAAAATATTTTCCATCCTGAGTCGTCAATCTCCTCGAGGACTATTGTAGATATAGTGGAAAATGTGAAAGCTTTAAAACCATATTCCATAACTTGTGAAGAGGAGATCGATTTGGAGAGATCATTGGGTTTTTTAACTCGACCTTAGAATATAGTGAGCAATGTGATTGAGGATAGGGATAGCATGATTTAGGAACCCCTTCCATAAGGTTGGCTAAAATTCAACTTTGACAGAGCTTCTAAAGGGAACCCAAGTCTGATGGGTGCAGGGGATTTGTTTAGAAACTCTAAGGGAAAAATCCTTCTTACCTTTGCTAAAAACTTGGGTCACCAAACTAGCCATTTCGCTGAAGCTTGGGCATTATTTTAGGGTGTTTCCCACCTAAACTTGGTGAATTGCAGGAAACTAATCATAGAAGGAGATTCACTCAATGTTATCAACATGATTTATGGTAACCAAAATACCTTCTAGATTGTTGCAAATTTTATAATTGAAGCCAGGAGAATGATTCAGAATTTGGAAGAAGTCCAATTCAAGCACCGATTTAGGGAAGGTAACAAAGCTACGGACTTCTTGGCTAATCAAGGTCTTACGCAACAAGATCTTCACATTTGGAGAGGTAATTTCCCAGATGGCTTTAGATCATTGGACAATAAATTCAGGCAAAGGTCAAACTCGAGTCAGAATACTTAGTGCAGGTGTTTGGAACCCTCCCCATTGGATGTTGCTTTTTGAATATTTTTTTTGGGCCTGCATACCCAGTTTTTGTCTCTGTTTATCCATGCAAGCTTGCATGCCCAACTTTTGTCTCTGTTTAGCTTAAGTGTTTGAGTCTGTTCGACTAGTATATGTTGATCTAGGTGTAGGTAGTTGTGTCCAAGGGCTAGTTGGCTTTAATGTTTGAAGTTTCCTCAGTCTCCTAGTGGCTAAATATTAGCTTCTTTTTGTTATAATGTTTGGAGGTCTTTTCAAAACTCCTTTTGTCCAACTAATCAAAAAAAAATTCCATTGACTAGGAGTTGTATCCAAAGAGAATTGTATATGGCGAATGGTAATGGGAGTGGGAATGGTAAAGACACAAATTCGACAGAGATTCTACAGATGACAACCCCATGCCTCAATTCAGATTCGAAGGATTCAAGTAATAAGGTGGATTTGTTGAGGGACCCAAGAGAGCATAAAATTGATCTAGGAAATACGGATGTGGTCGCATGTAGTCAATGGAAAAGGAAATACCCTAAAATCAAATTTTATTTTGTATACTGAAGGGGGAGAACTCTTCATTCCTAATAACTTGGTTTATATGGCAATAGACCAAGGGGTTCTAAACCTAGTTGGATGTTTTATAGGTGTTCGACCTAATTTAGATGTAGTGAGGAAATTGGCATTTTCAAAATGAATACCAAATGGACACATGGAAATTGCAACGTTGTCAAAGGTTTTTTATGGTTAAGTCAATATTTAAAGAGGATTCAGATAGGATCTTATGGGGATGCCCATGGTTTTTCGGGTGATAGGGGCTCTTTTTGCAAATATGGGGGACAAATTTTGATCCAGAGATAGATTTTCTCCCAAGCTCCGATTTGGGTAAGACTACCGAGCCTTCCATTTCATTTTTGGAATGAAGAGGTGTTTGATGGCATAGCAAAGGAATTTGGAAAATTAATAGCCTTATACCCTACTACTAAGGCTCGATAAAGGCTTATTTTTGTGAGGATATTTGTTAATGTGGACTTAGATAAGGATTTCAAAGTTGGGTGTCTAGAACAAAAGAATTGAATATGAGAACGCATCAGCTAAATATAGTGCTTGTAAAAAACTAGGGCACAGGGTTAGTATATGTTCGTTTAAAAAAAAATGATCCATAATAAAATTGTTTGGCATAGAAAGTAGAGCCGAGGAGAAAGTTCTAAACAACACAAAAAATAATAAACTAAGGATGATAAGAGGGAATAAAAACAAAAGGAAGTTTTTGAGGGGAGGGCTCTGGTCCCTCCCTTGCTCCCCCTCCCATGGCTCCTGGTTCCTGCCCAGTCCCTGGCTCAATCCAGGTCATCCCTCTCGGGGAGTGGTTGTTTGCAGATGATCTCCTGGGGGGAGATCCTTCTCCACTATCTGTGCCCCTCCCGGCCGGCTAGGGTTTCCTTGGTTGTTTTTTCGGACTGGTGCTTCTCAGGGATCCCTGTTTGGTTGGGGATCCCTTCCCTTTTTCCCTCAGGCTTCCCCTTGGGGTTTTTTGCAGGTTATTCGCGTGGATCTGGTCCCCTGCATTTCTCGGTGCGGTGGAGGTGACGGTTTAGGGTTTGGACAGCTTCCCCCTTTTTCTTCTGAATCCTCGGCGGGCTCTATGCTTGGACGGGATTCTTGGTCTCTCTGGGATCCTCTTTTGTTTTCCCGGGGAGGGTTCCTTGTGGTGCAACTCTCTGGTCACTTCCTGATGGGCTGGATCCTCTCTGTGCTGGCTGTCGGCTTCCTGCAGGATGGCTCTCGCTGAACGGAATATTTTCCCGGTGGGCGGGATGGTTTCTCCACAAGGCGGGATCCGCAAAATCCGCCAGTTTTCCCGCGAGGCGGGATCCTTTCTTTTCTGCTGGTTTCCCGGATGGCGGGATTTCCTTGTTGCTTCCCGCTAGGCGGGACTGTTTGTGGTGGTTTTGACTGCTTCCCGCGAGGCGGGATTTTATTGTAACGGTTTTTCTTTGCTTCCTATTGGGCGGGATCTTCTCGATGGTGGTTTTTGGCTACTCCCCGCTGGGCGGGATCTCCAAAACTACTTTCTTTCTTATTTGTTTGTTTCCCACTGAGAGGGATTGTTTCATGCTTACTATTACTATTGGGCGGGATTTCTGTTTTGATGTTCAGTTTCAAGGGATTGATGCCCTAGGCCCATTGCTTATGTAATCAGGTTTTTTTTAGGGGTTACGATTTCTGTAATAGGCTTATACATAAAGCCAGGAGGCATGATGCAAGGCTGATTTTGTACATAAGGTTTTGGGATCCTCTATAAAAACCCTTTTTTAATCTACTATAATAATTACCAAAAACAAAAGGAAGTTTCAATCTAGCAAGACATATTGGAAGAAGGTCAAACCATGGGAGAGAATCCATCATATCCCCAACAAAGACAAAAGGAGATCAATGACCAAGAGGAAGAAGATTCATCCAAAAATATAGACTAAGTAAGGCCCTCAATTCCAAAATCTAGTAACCCCTGGAATATAATTGATCAAAATAATTTTTATGAATGTTTAAGGGAGAATATAGAAGACTTGGTAGAAACAAATGATGAATCCCAAGAAGTGGATACAATGCTAGAAACTCAATAGAATGCTAATGTAGGAACCAATAAGGAGAATATTGTTTCAAAACAAAATGAAGAAAATATTTTTTCTGATAATGAGGGGGAAAAGGAAATGTTTCAGCTACCCTAATAAGAATCACTAGAAAACAAAAAATAGGAGGGGTAGATGTAGGAATTGACCCAAAAATTGGTAGACTCGCTAATCAAGAAATCAGAGAAAGAGAAACAAATGTTGAGATTGCAAATGGTACCCAGTCTATCTTAGATTTGGGTGGAGGAAAAAAGTAGCAAACCAAATCCAAAAAATAAATATAGTTTCTTAGAATGTGATAAGTCTCAACACCCCCTCTAAGCATAAAGTAGTCCAAGCATTGAGAAGAGAAACTGATCCAAATATCATGTTGTTACAAGAAACAAAACTTGATGAACCTCAAGTTAAACTTTTCAAACAAAGACTATGGAGAGGAGCCAATTTTGTGGTAGGCCTAGTTTTAGGGGCCTCAGGAGGCCTTTTAAGTATATGGAATCAAATAGATTTGAAGGAAGATTGATAGTTTTGAACTAAAGCTTCATGGCAATCCATTTTTTTGATAGGAGGAAAACCAACAATGGATAGTTACTAATTTTTATGCTCCAAATTCAACTATAGGAAGGAAATAGTTATGGAAGGATCTAAGGCAATTAAGGAATGTCTTTTATGGACCTTCCATGGGTTTTGGCAAGGGATTTTAACTCTTCCCTTCACGCTTCAAAACAAAGGGAGGGAGTCAATCCATTATTGAAGGCATGATAGATTTTGCAAATTTTGTAAATGAGAATGAACTTATGGATATAGAGCTTTGAAGAGCAAAGTATACTTGGAGTAATAGATGACTAGGATACCAATTAATTCAAATTTGTTTGGATCATTTTTTGCTATCATAAGAGAGTTTTATCCATTTTGGGGATTCAACACTAACAACCCATTTGAATATAGGATCTAATCATAATTTTCTAGTTTGGGAGTCAAAGGTCCAAAAAAGAACCTTCAAGGGCCCTTTTCATTTTGAGAAGATGTGGCTCCAACATGAGGATTTGGAAAACAAGATTGAGGATTGGTGGTGATAGGATTTTCTAGAAGTAAGTTAACCCAAGTGGAAAAAAAGCTAAGGTTTATAAAGAAAAATCTTAAGGTGTGGAATAGAGAGGTTTTTGGTGATCTTCAGAAGAAAAAGGTATATTTGAAAAAATAGCTAAATGATTTAGTCAATCGTTCAATTTGAAAATCTATCTTGTGATTTGAGAGCAAAAGAAAAGGATATTTTGTGCGAATTCCACAATGTTTTAGCTTGTGAGGAAACCTTTTGGAGGTAAACATCTATAGTAACATGGATAAAGGAAGGTGACAAGAATACAAATTTTTTCATGTCTCTAATTTAATATAGGAGTTATAATAAAATTAAAGAAGTGGTCAAACCTGATGGATCAATAACTTCTGACCCATACAAATTAGAAGGAGGATGTTAATTTCTTCTTCAACCTCATAGGTCTGGAAGATCTCGTAAATGAGGCTACTTTAGATTCACTACTTCAGAACATTCCTTGCTTAGTTATAGACCAATTAAATAATTACTTGCTTAGATCCTTCAAAGGAGAGGAAATTCTAAAAGTTATCTTTGGGATGCAAGGATACAAGGCTCTAGGATCTAATGGTTTTCTAGCTATTTTTCCATCATTTTTGGCATATTGTTGGAGGGGATGCCACTCAAGCAATAATGGATTTTCAAATAACTCAGTTTATGCCAAGAGATGTGAACTCAAAATTTATAGTTTTAATACCAAAAGTAGTTGGAACCAAGTCCTTTTTTGACTTTCGATCGATAAGTCTTTGCTCCATTCTCTACACAATTATTTTAAAAGTCCTTGCCAATAGGATAAAAATGTATTACCATTTATAATTGATTCTCAATAAGGAGGTTTTATGAAGGGACATCAAATTTTATATGGAATCATTACCATTCATGAGGTAATTCATTCCATTGATAAGAGTGGAAATATAGGAATGTTACTAAAATTGGAAATGAACGAGACGTATGACAGAGTCTCTTAGTACTTCCTAATTAAGGTTTTGAGAAAGTCTGGTTTTCACCAATAATGGGTAAATCTTATCAAGAGGTGCTTCTCTTCTACTATGTTTTCCATCCTAGTAAATGGATCTCTAGTAGGGTATTTCAAAGCAAGAGCGAGTTGAGATAGGGAGATCCCTTATCTTCCTATCTCTTTATTATCTTTGTTGAGGCTTTGGGAAGGATAATATCAGTGGCAAAAATAGTTGGTAGGGTTGATGGGATCATCCTTGGTACTAGTTTACAACTAGTGTCCCATTAATAGTTTGTGGATGATACACTTATATCTTTAAGATCCTATATTCTACAAGCAAAAGATATAAAATTGATCTTGGATCAGTATGAGCAGGCTACGGGTCAAAAAGTTAACTATGATAAGAGCAAAATTTATTTTTTTAAACTCATAGCCCTAGTCAGGTTAAGTTAGCTCGACTCTTTGGCTACAACATTAGAGACCTTATAGCCACCTATCTAGGAATACCATTGTTTAAAGGGATGATGAAGGTAGCTCTCTAGAACCTAGTGGTGGAGTGTTTAACAAAAAACTTTTAGGTTGGAGGGGTTCTTTACTTAGCTAGGTTGGTAAAGCTCAACTGGTCAAGTCATCACTTCAAAACATACCCATTCACTTCATGTCTCTATTCAAAATGTCGACCAAAATTTGTGATAGAATAGAGCAAATTATAAGAAAATTCTTTTGTTCTGAAGCAGAGGAGAAGAAAATATTAGCCTTAATATCCTAGGATAATGTGTGTTCCAAAAAGGAAATGAGTGTATTAGGTTTTAAAAAGATAAGTAAAATGAATTTTGCCCTAATGGGTAAGTTAGGATGGAAATAAACAACTAATTTAAACCTTAGTTGGGTTCACATCCTCAAGGTAAAATATTTGAGACATTCCTCAAGTTTCTTAGAGGTAGATAATCTTTGAAAAAGGGTCATACCTTTGGAATAGTCTTCAAACAACCAAACCACTTTTATAACAAGAAAAATGTTGGAATATTTGGGATGGATCCCAAGTACACTTTTGGAATGATAAAAGGATTAAAAGTATCCCTCTCAGTGAGGATCTAGATTTTGCAGGATTAAAACCTTATGTTGAGGATGCCTATGGGGACCTAGTCAGAGATTATATAATCATTGAGAAAAATAGTAAGAAATAGAAACATTTAGAGATGGATAATATTGATGACAAAAATCAACAAAAGCTAATAAAGCTAAATATACTTCTACAGGTCTATTTCTTGAACAATGCTAGATCTTCAAACTCTCTTATTTGGATGAGCCAAAAGGAAGGAACATACTCAATCAAATTGGGTTATTATCTCCTTGAAGGGGATGGAATTTGATGGTTATCAATAGCTAATATTTGGATCAAAGACCTCATTTCCAAGACATCAAACTTTTATTGGTTAGCAATCCAAAATAAGGTTTTAACTATGGATAATTTGTATAAAAGAGGCTTCACATTCCCAAATGTGTCTGTTCTATATGAAATGAGTAAGGAAGATACTGGTCATCTCTTCTCTACCTATCCTTTCACGATTAAGCTACTTAATAATATTCTGAAGAACTTTTAAGTATATCGGGTCCTCCCCAAATCTCTCTTTGATATTTGTCTTCAATGGAAGTTCCCCTTCAAAAGTAAAAGGCTTCAATGTTATGGAGATTAAATCTTCCACATGTTCTATTGGGGTTATGGAAATAAAGGAACCATAAAATCTTTAAATATAAGAAGAGAAATTTCACATCAATGGCAAATAGAATTTTAAGTGTAGTGTTGGAATACATAGGTATCATGAAGTTCAAAAATGATTTTGAACTAGATCTAGAGAAAGAAATTGCTAGAGTTTGGGGGTTAGCTTCCAATTATTAGAATTCTTGCTCACCCCTAGTTCATCCATGAACTAATTCAAAATGGAAAAGGCTACCAAGTGGATGAATAAAATTGAACTTTGATGGAGCGGCAAAAGTAAATCCTAGGAGTACTGGAGCAGGAGGTGTCTTTTGAGATCACTAGGGCAAACCACTCTTGGTCTATGCAGAACCTCTAGGAGATCAAACAATCCATGTTGTTGAAGCTAGAGCAACCTTTATGGGTGTGTCACTTCTTGGTAGGCTAAATATAAGGAAATTACTAATATAATGAGATTCATAAAACATCATTAACATCACTAGAGCTCCTTGAAGAAGTGTAGATTGTCCATGTCTATAGAGAGGCTAATGGGGCGGGTGACTATTTGGAAAACATGGGTGTGCCTTTGGATGAATTGTAGTATTGGGAGTTAACCCTCCCTCATAGTTTTCAAGAAATTATAAAGAGAAAAGCCAAGGATGATGACCAAAATGAGATCATAGATTAAATTTGCTAGAGGGATATTAAAGATTTTATAGGTAAATCTTTAATGTTCATCTAGAGGGAGGAGTTTGAACAAACCTGATTGTTACAAGTATAATTTCAAGGATGAAGGAAATAAAAGAGGACTTGACAATGAGTATCCAATAGTGGTGGATCCTTTATTTTGGATTTGGAATGACTGTTATTAGGTAGACAATATTTTACCTCTAACAAACTCCACTCTCTAATTTGATCTGCTCTACCCTTGGTTTTTTTACTAATTATTATTTTGTGAGCTACATGTTGTATCTAGTATTCCCAATGGGACTGGAGCTGGTATGGGGGACTTCACTAAGTCCCAATACTCATGATTCTAAGTCCACTTGGAAAACATCAATCATTATTTGTACCAACAGCCAAAGCATCAGAATGAAATATGATATGCTTGATCCTGTTGAGTAATAAGTTTCTATGAGAGTCTCATGCCTACTAGTAATCTTCATTATATGTTTGTGGAAGGGCTAGAGGTGACTCAACAATTTTGAAGTTTTATTATGAGTTTGGAAACATTATAGAAGGTGACAATCTATGATAGGAGCCTTGAATAAGGGACTAGAACTGCATATTGAACTACATTCTGAAAGACCTTATTGACTCGTCAAAATGTTTTCTCCAATTGTTCTTAGGAAAATGAAAGAAGAAAAAAACCACTTGGAGGACCTGAAAAGGAGGATCTTGATGCTCAAGGCCCAATAGAAAATGTTGGACAACAAAGGTATGGTTTGTCCCAAAGATAGTTTTTGGTCTTTATTGGTTTAAGCTTTGTCTAGGTCTGTTGATTGTTCATTGTTTGTTACATTTTTTTGTAATCTTAAATGATCCTAAAGTCAAAAATTTAGATAGTATAGATATTGTTTGATCTTCTTATTTAAGGTCTAGAACCATTTTTGGAGTGTAAATGTTATTCTTTGATGTTTATTGTAAAAGTTTTGGGGTCCCTTTCAAAACCTCTTCTTCTACCTTAATAATAATAAAAAAATTCAAACTCCACCATTGATTATATAGAAGTTGTCATTCATTAGCAATCTAAAGTGCATCATGACATCACTCTTCACAAATGAAGTGTAATCACAAGGATCATAAATTATATAATTTATTTCAACATTTGCTTGTAATTATTTTTTAATTTTGTTAAGTTAATGATCGTATTTAACTTTTAAATTTATTTTACTATAATTATTATTGTCACTTTGACCATTTTTCTTTGTTGTTGGTTTTCAAATTACATGTTACTATTTTTATTTGTTATCATTTTCAATACTCTTTTTAGTTATTCTTATTATTTTTAATTATTATTTTGATAATTACTTATATACTTTTATTTTTATTTTTCCTATAGTTACATATTATCACTTATGCATTTTTTAATAGATTTTTTTCTAATTGTTATAATCTTATTTCAAAAGGAAATAAATAAACAAGAAGATTGAGGTCACTACCTTTCCATACGAGGGCCAATACTTCAATTATTAGATTAAGAGAGGAAGATATATATATATATATATATATATATATATATATATATATATATATATATATATATATATCTACTAATGACTAATTGAAGTTATAGTTAAATTGAGAGGTCTTAAGAGTAAAAACTATCATTGCAAAAAGAATAGAGTAAATTTAATATAGATATACCATTAAGGATGTGGAATATACATATTACCATTGGCTAGAGAATGTTACAAATAATATTCTAGAGATTAATACACATTTTCTTATTATGAGGCTAAATAATATGAACTAACATTGAAGCTAAATTTTTATTTAATTCTTAAAGAATAATATAAGATACTTAAGGGAAGTTGTTATATAAAATAAATATAAGTTTAACCTTTGGAAAATTTATTGGATGCCAATATTTTTTATCTACCATGTATTATAGCCTTGGTTCCTCACTAAGATTTTGATTACTTAGAAAACCCAAAAAGATAAGCAATGCTAGCTAGCTTTAATGTTTTTAATGTAAATATAGTAAAAATATGGACACTCAACGTATTAAAAATTTACTATAGTTTCAAAAAGACAAATTTATCAAATATTAGCCATTTATATGAGAACTTTGTAGCAACTAAGTAATGTGGAATGTTCATCATCCAAATCCATATGTAGCTCTATCAGACATTCATGTGTGTGTGTGTAGTCGATAGAATCAAGGAAGCAAGATGGTGGTTTCTTTTACTATAGCTAATTATTCCACTAGAATATCCCTAAGAGGCTATTATGAAATGAGTATTTGGAAATATGAATCCTAATATGGTGTAGTAACTTGGTTACTACCTTGGGATTCTTAATACTTAAGAGGTTTACAAAATTACTATATTGAGCAATCAAAGCTTCTATTGGACTTGTTTTTTAGAGTAAAATCAAGAGATACAATCCACTCTAAGGATATGATTGGATCTAACAAGAGCAAATAGCTAGTTGTAGCAAGATCGAAGCGCTCCCTCCTTAAGAGCGAATTGCTCATTAGCAAGCAAAGTGGAACAACGATACATGAATTTTGAGGTAATTGTCTAAAAAGTGACTTTTTGGCATTTAGTGGAACCAAAACCCATTTAGAAATATTCTAAGCAAGTTATAGATGGATTTAGAGGTATTTAATATTTGGAGATGTATCATTTTGCTAAAGATGACCTAAATTAGTAGGATTATTAGACGTAAAGATTTCTTGCCCCAAGAAACTCATGGGTGAACTTTTCCTCTAAATACAAGCCATAGGCTCCATTGTAAACATATTTGACCTTGAGGAAATCAAAGCTACACTTTATGAGATCTAAATTCTAATTTCTCCAATTTTAGAAATAACAAAGAAATTGTGTAGGACATTTTGCTTCCCAATTGCAAGACCATTCTTTTGGATTATGGGATACATGGTGCTTATGTTACTACCCTTTTTACTTCTTGTCATTTCTTGTTATTTCTATTTCATACTTGTAAAAGCACACTATTGTTATTCAATTTTCTCATGTGTTAATTGATCATACACTCTCCTTGCTATGACTATAACTATATTTTATTTCATGTATTTTTTTAATCTCTCACACTCTCACCTTTAAATATTTTTATGTTTGTACTTATTTGTCATAAATTATAGTATATTAAATAATATTAGCAAGGATAATGAGGAATATGCCTAAATTTAGAGGTTGAAGAGAATATGCTCTCCCTTATTCTAGTACTATTGATAGATTTGTGAGGCACATAAGAAGTTAGACAACTCCCGAACTAAAATTAATTTTTGGCATGTCTCATGGGACCAATAGTTTTATTTCCACATTGAAAACAAGACTAATCACATTTTCAAATATACTAAAATTAAGTTTACATATTTTTCAAAAAAAATGTGGGATTTTATAAGCACTTTGTGAATTGCAACTTAAATTCAAATTAAAAAAATCTCTAAATTCTTTGCAAAGTATCATCAAATTTTAAGATGATCCATCAATTTTCTCTAATTTTGGTGCTAAATTGTGATTTTCCACTAGAAGAAAGTGTCTTGCCATAATTTTGAGGAATTTTACAAAGTTTCAATCCATAGAATGATTCTCTCAAATTTGGAGGTATTTGCTCCAACTTTTGCTGAAAATATTTTCATGTATTTAGAAAATTGACTTCCCATAATGAAGTGATTCACTCCTTGATTCAAAAACTAAATTTGCTAACCCAAAAACTTTATTTGTGTAGGTATGTATGTGGATGATTTAGGATTATGAAAACATGCTCAAAATGTAGTAATCAAGAAAGACTTGTGTCTAGTCAAGCTTATACCATACCAAAAAAAGAACATTAATTTGTTTGAGTATATTACATTATTTGGTACATGCTAATGTACCACCTTGGTACATCATTAGATTAGAAGTGTGTTCTAGATTAGAGTGTGAGTAAATATTTTATGTAATATAATAATGTCCAAGAAATTGAGTGTGCAAGTGTGGTGAGTGTAAATGTACACAAGTGTCCATTATGTAAGAGTGCACATGTATCCTTGGAATAGGAAAGTGAAGAGTCTCATAGAAAAGTAAAGCCCAAGAGTACTCCATATGAAGAGTCGTATTCTATTATATGTGTGACTAAGAATTGTAAGAGAAGGGTGTATGTGACCTTTATTCCTTTATCAAGTACTATTTTTGAGAGAATTTATTAGTGTCCATTTTATGAGTTATTTTTGAAGTTATTTGTGAGTTATATTTGAATAAATTATTATCATTATTGAGTATTTTATATTGCAAATTTATATTTGATTCTATGGTTATTTACATTAAGAGTTAAGCATCAAAATCTAACAATTGTATAAGAGCTACAACAAGTCTTTTATTGCACAATATTTTGAAAGTTGTAAATAGTCTAAGGACACTTCCACTAGTCAAGGAGAAACCAATGAAGTTGAAGATATTATGTATGGAGAAGAAAAATCATAGAATATAGTATTTCCAATATGTTGAAGAAAAATTAGTGAAGATTGGAGATTCAATATTTGAAAATTTTAGATAGATTGAGTTTACCTATTCCAAGAATAAATTTGGAATAAGGGCAATCTACAACATAGTTTCAGGTCCTGAAGATAGACCTTGACATCGATGAGATTAAGAGACCCAAGAAAGAGGTCCTATTGGAAATTTTTATAGAGAAAGTACATTTGGAGATAGAAGAATATTCCAAGTTGCATTTGGCTAGAGTCTTTCCATAGGGTTGCAGAATAACTTGTGAAGACTAAGACTCAGCATAGTTTTTACCACTAGATTGGAAAAAAACTAGTTAAGTTAATTGATTTCATAATTTTTTGAAGATTTGAATGTATTTGATTATTTATGTCTAATTTTTTGTTGCAGAAAATTATTCTTAGAAGTTGAGAAGCTTCCTACAATAGAGAGAGAAATTTCACCTTCGATTGCCTATGTGATTTCCTTTGGGATTGCAGCAAAAGAGTAGATATTGAATATTAAGGAGGCCCAAGAGAAATTCCCCATTGAAGATTGAATATTGAGGAGACCCAAGAGAAGAGGACCCATAATAGATTGAAGAGAGAAGAAAACAAGAGACCAGATAAACCCTATTAAAGATTGAGAAAAAGGATTTCCAAGAGAAGAGGTCCCATTGAAGACTTGAGAAAGTAGATACGAGATTTGAGAGAGAAGATTGAGGTGGCCTAGGAAAAATGTCCCATTGAATTTTGAAAATAGAAAAAAGAGAATAGAAAAGCTCTATTGAAAAATTTGAAGAAGTGGCCTGTTGAGTGGTATTTTCACCCGATTGTGAAAACACACTCTCCGATAGGATTTGGGTTCTAAATCCTCTGCTTGCAAAGAAATTAAACAAGTAACTTCTCCAAGGTTCCTGTTATGTTAGCATTTTGCATCCGTGTATTAATAATCTCAAATAAAGATATTTAATTAAAATGCTTGGAACACCTTAGTGGTTGCAAGTAACTGAAAACAAGGGGCACTGTGGTTTATTTTACTGTGAAAATTTAATGATTGTTCATTGAACCCTGATAAAGCAAATGTGATTTGATCTTTATATGACCATGCTGTAACTTCAAAATAAAATTTAATGAAATGCCATAACATGAAGGAATTATTTATGGATTTTGAAGTTTTTTAATTTTTTTATTTTATTTTAATGCTTGAAAAATTAAAATTGGAACTTCTAAAAATAAAGTGCAGCAAAAAGAAAATAAAATGTAAAAGAAAAAGAAATTAAAATTGCATTCAATTTGATGCTATCCCGTCCTGGCAAAATCGAAGATAATGAGGTTTCTATGCATGCAACCTAACCTATTGAACCTGCAAAACACGCACAATCCAAATAAGTTAAGTGCTTGGTCTCTGGGGTTTTATTGTGATCTTTCAGATTTAGACATTCGCATGAAGCAACCAAGAGAACTTGCATTAAACTTCACCTATAAGCCTAGAAATCTGAAAAAGGGAAAGATAAACATTAAAACATGCATGCAGAAAATAACTCCTTCTTTCTTGCCAACAAGATGCAAATTTCTGAACACTCCTACATTAAAGATAAATCCTGTTACAATAGCAAAACATCTGGTTTTCTCAAAACCAAAAAAGGAAGAAAATAGCCCCAAGCAGGCCCAGAATGGCATCTCGCCTTAGGCACTGCAACTCTGCCCATAGCGGTTTCGACCCTTGTACCAATCTGTGCTTCTGCTTTTATACTTTTTGGCAATGCTCTCTGTTTCGCCCTGTGACGCTTCGCTTCATCTTCCAGATCGCTTCGTTTCACCTTCCTCGCCTTTTCGTTGCTTTTGAATTTATGTTCAATGCTGAAACGTTTGATATTCTCTATGAATGTAACGCTTCGCAACCCTTACACATGTATGCCACGTGTTCCACACTTTTCTGCATGTTCTGTAATGGCCCCATGAAAATCATGACAAAAAATAGCATGCAACTTTGCTCCTTTGCTTTCATCGTGAAAACGCGACATGTCGCGATATCGCGACATTTTCTTGCTAGTAGCCTTGTCCGCCTTCATGCGTCGCGAAAATGCGACATGTCGTGATATCGCGACGTTTTTATGTCAACAGCATTTCTTGCCTTCATGCACAGTGAAATGGCGACATGTCGCGATATCGCGACAACTTTTCATTTCGTACACTTTGCTATTTTTTGTCACGAAATCGTGACACTTTTCTCTTGAGTCGTCTTGTCATTTGCGAAATCGTGACGTTTTTCATCTTGTACCCTCTTTCGTGAAATCGTGATGCTTTTCTTTCTTTCTCTTTGAAATCGTGACTTTTTTTTCTTTTGTCGCGAAATCAGATTTTTATTTCTTTTTGTCGAATCGTGACGTTTTTCACTTTGTGCCCCTTTGCTGCTTTTTTGTCGCGAAATCGCTATGCTTTTCGTGCCTTGCCCTGTTTAACCCACGATTTTGTGACATGTCACGATATCGTGACAATTTTCATTTTCCTTTCTCTTTTGGACGTCGCGAACTTTTCATTTTCGGAACACGTCACGAAATCGTGACACTTTTCATTTTCTTGTCAGCAACACGTCGCGATATCGTGACACTTTTCATTTTTGACGAAGCAACATGTCGCGAAATCGTGACACTTTTCATTTTGTGACGAGACATGTCGCGATAATCGCGACACTTTTCATTTTTGCTGATGGCGCGACATGTCGCGATATCGCGACACTTTTTATCCTTGTGCAATTTTGCCCTTTTTCTTGATTTTTAGCATCTGGGTCACTGAGATCTTCTTTGAAAGCATGCAAAAAATGTGGGTCCCCAATTTTGGGGTGTGTTGTGGATCAGCCACAACAAATGGCGACTCTGTTGTCAAATGCTCTTGAGCATTTTAGTGAGAACCCAACCTGGAAGTATACAAACTTGGAAACATGCATTAGCACATAAGAAATATAAACAAATGCCCATAGATCAAAAATACATGAATCATCGGAATCATTAAGTATCAGCTCGGTGTGTGCAATGTGTTTTCATTCCCTATCGTTTGAAATTGATCAACATTCCATCGTCAGTTTTACATGAATGCATATGTGAGATTGTGAATGATTTGTGTAACCTAATAAATATGCTAAGAGATTTTGCTTTTATAAAAGGCATAGTCTTTCTTCTAGTATCATACACAAACATTCAAGATTATCAAACCCTCTTAGGATCAACTATATGTATAATGAATTGCTTTATTAGATCCCAAAGTTGGTTATGAGTCCCTACTATCTTGAACCCATGTGCAAGTGAAAGTGAAATCAGAGCTTTGGGAAATCAGACTCCCAACCTAATCGAGATGGGAGTTTAACCCTATCCTTACTATTCTGATTTAGAATTCATTACCTCACTTTGAGCAAAATAATTTAACCAATTATGGAAGAAATGGTCATGCTAGTCTAACCCTTTGGACAATCAACTGGTCTTGTTTTTTAGACAAGACATGTTGCCATGCATGGGCATACTTAACCCCATAATCCAAGACTTACCTTCATTTCTTTGGACCTTGGGGATGACTACCCATCCTTTGCGAGAGGACAAGTAGTACGATCCTTCCAATCCAATATAAATATGAGATGGGAAAAATTAATTTTTTACTTCTTGGACCTTGGGGATGACTACCCATCCTTGCTAGGGACATGTAGTACGATCCTTCCAATCCAAGCTTTGGATAAAAATGGAAAATATTAATTTTATTGCTTAGACCTTGGGGATGACTACCCATCCTTTGCGGAGGACAAGTAGTACGATCCTTCCAATCCAAGATTTATCATGAAATGAGACATAGGAGCTTTGGGGAATCAGATTCTCAACCTAAGCGAGATGAGAATTTATGCCCTATCCTTACTACTCCATGTAGGTCAAATCAAAGCTTTGGGGAGTTGGATCCTCAACCTAAGTTCGATGAGGATTTAGCCCTATCCTTACTACTCTGATTTTAGGCTTTAAGCTTTATGGAAGTGGTCAAAACCACTGTTTTAAGGATCATGTTGCATAAATAGGATAGACATGAAATACTTCTTTCACCCAACCTTTTCTTCCAAGCAAGGTTTTGATCATTTTGCTCAAGATCCTTTTTAATGTGTATAAAATGTGCTTGGTTCTAGATATCTCAAGACTCAGTTCCCAACCTTAGGATTTTCTTCTTATTTATGTGATAGCATAACCTTAAGAGGATTTGACACACTTTAATGATTTGTATTTGAAATGCATTTGCAACTAAGATGGCATGTATGTGCAAAGTGAGATGTAATATGAATGCATTGTCTTTTGAAATGCAGATGAAATATTGCCATATAAAACTGACTACTTCATGCATCACAAGTTTCAAACGATATTACTTAAAATGTTTGTGTTACTTGTGGAGCTTTCTACAACACAATTCCAATGTTCCATATTTCCCCGATCTAGAACATAAGTTAGCATCTCAAGGCAACTTTTTCATCATTTTTTTTTTTTTATATATAGACAAACAAAACATGTCAAATAAACACACAACTTTAAATTAAAACTTATTCAATCCAAAACCAAACTGCAATCCCAAAAATGAAAATTTGAAAACACAAACCAAAACCCAAAAACCAAAATCTATATACAAATGTACACTATAATACAAGATGATGCAAAGCTTGGATTATCACTTTCCTGGATCCCAAACATGATTAGAACATTTCAACAAAAATATAACATGATATGCATGCCAAATGTTGTGGGAATCCAACAAAAACAAGACTAGACCAAACAATGCAACAAATTTCCACTTGCCATGCTCACCATACCAATTTGATTTAGTTCCAATAATACTCCCATAGGTGAGCATCAAATTACTAAAATGATTAGACAATAAATGATTTTCAATTTTATCATGTCTATTCTTTAAAATGTAAACTTCATAATTCCCTCCTTGATTTAGAATTAGGCTATCCTTTTCAAATATGCAATTTTGTAAGTAGGAGCCTATTTCTACAAATTTCAAAGCCAAATCATTTTCCAAATTTGTAGGCCAATCAAATTTGTGTAACAATTTACAAGCATCTAGGATATTTACTAAATTAGGATCATTAAAAGTTTTTATCCTAGATTCAATTAGTAATTGTTGATGAATTTGGTTTAACAATTCAAGTGCATCAACTTCTTTTCCATTCATTAAAACAATGTTATTAAAGGTGTGATTAAAAATTATACCTTGTTTTTCATTTACCTTTAATGACATTTCATCATAAACATTATTCAAATTCAAAATATGGTCATGCCAATTTTCAATCCTCAAATATTCTTGGTCAAAGTGTATGTCCCATGACTCATCTTGATGATCCTTCATTTGAGTTGCTTCCAATTGATCAATCTCTTTGTCATTTGGTTCCAATTCTTTGTTCACTATCCATGGTATCTCTTCATTTGAATCCTCAAAATCATCATGCAAACTTGCATCCACACCTTCAATGAATTTATATTCAACATGATCAAATTTTGTCACCTTTTCAAATCTTGTGAATATGAGATCTTCGTATGATGTAGAAGGTTCAACATCCCGCATATCAAGTGAAATATGAGTTTCATCTATAGGGATGTGAGAAAAGAATGCATTATCATATCTCCCCCAACCATTGTAAAAATCGTCATCCAAATCCATGGAATGAAATTCCATGATGTTTGTGACATGATCTTTTGATTCATTCATAAATTCTTTTTCTTCTTTGTCCTTGGTAATAGGATCATTATAATCTTCCAAAATTTGATGAGATTTGAAACCCTCTTCCAAAACATCCTCAAATTGTACAGGAGTTGTAATATCTTCCTTTGAGTAGGCGATTATGTTGTCCGGTATATCAATTGGCACACAAGTTTCATTAGTAGTTTTGGATTGAGTGTAGTCTTCCCACTTCTTCCAAGCATCATAATAATCATCTTTCAAAATCAAGTGGTGACGTTCAACTACTTCTTCAACATCTTCCAATTCATCAATGTGTTTCTCATCAAATTCATCTTCACCTTCCTTAGATGGTTCAATTATTTCCAAAAGTGGGTTATTTCTTGAATTCAAATTTATAAGGCTATCATCGTCCAAATTAGTAACCCATGATTCAATTTTATCATAATTTGGAGGGTGAAGAATTTCTTGATCCTTAATTTTACACATCTCATCAATAGTATCTTCCAAGAACAAGTGGTGAAATTCTATCATGTCTTCAAATTCATTTATTGGTTTTCTTTCCATTTCACTTTCAACCACTTCATTCAATTCTATGGTGGGTTCCATCCTATCACATATATCAAACATTGTTGAATTTAGAACCCCTTCATCCGGATAATCGTGTATCTCTATGAATGAGATCATTTCTGCATAATCCTCACTAGTGGATGTTGGCTTATCAATTTGCACCTCCTCTTGGACTACATCTAAGGTGGTTGTAAGATTTGGATATTCAAATTCATCCCCTTGATCATTTACCTTAGGTATCATTGGAGTGGAGGGTGCTATGTTTGATGGTTGGTGTAGGTTGGCATCAAAAGAACAATCTCTCATATGAACATGTTGTGCCTTTTCTTCTTCAAGACCTTGTCGTTCTATCTCTTCTAAGACCTCATGGATTTTCTCTAGGGACAAACCACTCAGTTTTTCCTCAATGAGTGAAGCAAGTGTGGGGTGTATGGCTCCTAGGTATACTTCCATGGCTTCCTCTTCTAATGTGTTAAAATTTTCCCACATTTGGGAGTGCAACTCACGAAATCTTCCATTGAATTGACTCAAGGATTCATTAGGCTCTTTACATATGGAGGTAAACTGATTTTTCAAGATTTCTAAGTCAACCTGATTACCAAAATGGTAAAGATAGGCTGCTTCTAGTTGTATCCAAGAAGTCCTAACCTCCATGGGTAGTTGGCTGTACCAAAAGAATGGTTTATCATCCAAAATGTATGCAAATAACTTACAAGCCACCTCCTCATAGAAAATCTGGAATTTACATAATGTATCCTTGTAGACATGCAGTTTTTGCAAGTATCCTAGTGGCACCTCTTGATTAAAACACCGTAAAAAATCCAATAACATTTTAGGAATTTGATAGGGTACCACAGGTATAGATAAACCCTCATAATGATCCTCTATCATTGATACCATTCTCTCTCTTAGAGACATTATTTCAGCTCTCAGGGATACCATTTGCTCCTCAAGTGTTGCCATTAGTGAAACTTAAAATGTAATTTTAGAACCAAATCTGTTGAATATTCAACCTGCAATGTAAAAAAAAATCAAGTTAGCATCAACTAAGAGATGTACTTATTAAAATCAAATGTCAAGTAATTGCATGAGACCAAAATTTTCAAAATTAAATCAAATCACATATTTCTGTATGAACAATCAGAAAAATATTAGAATATATACCTGAATTGCTTAAAATAGAACAAGTAAATAAATTCAGGTCGTCCTTTTTACAATCCACTGAGTGTTAGAGGACTAAAGCATAAAAAATTTAAATTTAAATAACACTAAAATAAACCCGTTCGGCCCTCCTAGCACCAATCCGTTGAGTGGTGTTAGAGGCCGAAGATGCTAATAAAATGGACTTGAAATATTTAGCAATGTAAAGCTCTTAAACAATTATAAACCCGTAGCATCTAAAATCATGATAAAATAAACCTCTTCATGCCCTCCTTCTAGCGCCAATCTGTTGAGTGGTATTTTCACCCGATTGTGAAAACACACTCTCCGATAGGATTTGGGTTCTAAATCCTCTGCTTGCAAAGAAATTAAACATGTAACTTCTCCAAGGTTCCTGTTATGTTAGCATTTTGCATCTGTGTATTAATAATCTCAAATAAAGATATTTAATTAAAATGCTTGGAACACCTTAGTGGTTGCAAGTAACTGAAAACAAGGGGCACTGTGGTTTATTTTACTGTGAAAATTTAATGATTGTTCATTGAACCCTGATAAAGCAAATGTGATTTGATCTCTATATGACCATGCTGTAACTTCAAAATAAAATTTAATGAAATGCCATAACATGAAGGAATTATTTATGGATTTTGAAGTTTTTTAATTTTTTATTTTATTTTAATGCTTGAAAAATAAAATTGGAACTTCTAAAAATAAAGTGCAACAAAAAGAAAATAAAATGTAAAAGAAAAAGAAATTAAAATTGCATTCAGTTTGATGCTATCCCGTCTTGGCAAAACCGAAGACAATGAGGTTTCCATGCATGCAACCTAACCTATTGAACCTGCAAAACACGCACAATCCAAATAAGTTAAGTGCTGGTCTCTGGGGTTTATTGTGATTTTTCAGATTTAGACATTCGCATGAAGCAACCAAGAGAACTTGCATTAAACTTCACCTATAAGCCTAGAAATCTGAAAAAGGGAAAGATAAACATTAAAACATGCATGCAGAAAATAACTCCTTCTTTCTTGCCAACAAGATGCAAATTTCTGAACACTCCTGCATTAAAGATAAATCTTGTTACAATAGCAGAACATCTGGTTTTCTCAAAACCAAAAAAAGGAAGAAAACAGCCCCAAGCAGGCCCAGAATGGCATCTCGCCTTAGGCACTGCAACTCTGCCCGTAGCGGTTTCGACCCTTGTGTCAATCTGTGCTTGTGCTTTTATAGCTTGGCAATGCTCTCTGTTTCGCCCTGTGACGCTTCGTTTCATCTTCCAGATCGCTTCGTTTCACCTTCCTCGCCTTTTCGTTGTTTTTGAATTTATGCTTGATGTTGAAACGTTTGATAATATTCTATGAATGTAACGTTTCTGTAACCCTTATACATGTATGCCACGTGTTCTACACTTTTTTGCATGTTCTATAATGGCCCCATGAAAATCGTGACAAAAAATAGCATGTAACTTTGCTCCTTTGCTTTCATCGCGAAAACGTGACATGTCACGATATCGCGACATTTTTCTCCTTTCTTCATCGGTTCGTTCGCTTCCTTTCTCCTTCATGCAGCGAAATGGCGACATGTCGCGATATCGCGACAACTTTTCATTCCGTACACTTTCTTTTTTCAGAAATCGTGACACTTTTCCTTCTTTTCGTGAAATCATGACGTTTTCATCTCGTACGCCTGCCTTGTCGTGAAATCGCGACGCTTTTCTTCTTTCACTTTTTCGAATCCGACACTTTTTCGTACCATTTGCTTTGTCGTGAAATCGTGACGCTTTTCTATTTGCCTCTTTGTTTTGCCTCGAATGTCGCGATAATCGTGACGTTTTTCACTTTGTGCCCCTTTGCTTTTGTCATGAAATCGCTACGCTTTTCGTGCCTTGCCCTGTTTGATTGGTTTGACCCACGATTTTGTGACATGTCACGATATCGCGACAATTTTCATTTTCTTTCATTTGCGTCTCTGACATTTTCATTTTCGCCTTGAAATCGTGACACTTTTCATTTTCAGTCGCGATCGCGCAACACGTCGTGAAATCGTGACACTTTTCATTTTGGACGCGCAACACGTCGTGAAATCGTGACACTTTTCATTTTCCGATCGCACATGTCGCGAAATCGTGACACTTTTCATTTTTCGATAGTGATGGCGCGACACGTCGCGAAATCGTGACACTTTTCATTTTCGGCAACGATGGCGCGACATGTCGCGATATCGCGACACTTTTTATCCTTGTGCAATTTTGCCCCTTTTTCTTGATTTTTAGCATCTGGGTCACTGAGATCTTCTTTGAAAGCATGCAAAAAAGGTGGGTCCCCAATTTTGGGGTGTGTTGTGGATCAGCCACAACATGGCCATTGGAGAAAATATGAAGAAATTTCAAGGTAGAATATTGCAAGAAGAAGAAACTCCTAAAAAGAGGTAATCACACCAAATTTGGGATAATCATTCCCATATGATTACAAGCCCAAAAGGATTTGTGAAATCAATTCAAGGAGGAAGTATTTGGTAAAGAGTTTGTCATATTTTGAGAAAGTATTTTTTGAAGACTTCAAGACATTGAGAATCTTGAAGAATAGGCTAGAAAAAGAGGCCAAAGTTGAAGACAAAATTCAGCGAGAGCTAAGGAGGATAAAGAGGATTGAAGAGGCCACCAATTGATATTTTTGAAGGCAACCATTAAAGTTTTGAGGGATGGAATTTGAAGGAGAAAAAGATAGATTTTGGAGAACATTTTAAGAAGAGGAAAAATTGCAAATTTGAAAGTCTTGGACAATTTTTTGAAGGAGATAGTAGAGATACGAATTGCAAATTTTTGGGACAAAATTTGAAGAGTTTTTGCATAGCAAATTGGATAAGGAAAATGTAGCATTTGAAGATATTTTAGGCAGCATTTGTAGGAGAATTAGATCTATAAATTTAAGAAAGTTTGGGCAGCATTCAAATAAGAAGAAGGGCTATGAATTGCATAAATTTTGGAAAACAAGTTGAAGGAGAAAAACTAAAGTTTTGGATAGTATTTTGAGAAGAGGAAAAGTTGCATTTGGACAAGTTTTTGGAAAATATTTTGGAAGAAGATAAATCATTTTTTGAGCAAAATTCGGAGAAGAGATAAAGCTACAAATTTGAAAGTTTTTAACAACATTTTTGGATAGCAAAAAGAGAGCAAGATAAGCAAAAAAAGTAAGCTAGAAAGGAGGCCAAAAAAGGTTTGCAAAATTGGTGCTAAAGGTATATTTTGTTTAAGTAAAAATAGTTGATTTATTACAAATATTAAAAGCACCATATTCAAAGTTCTAGAACAATGAAAGAAGGCATTGAGGTTTATGTCTTCAAGTTGAGGAAAGAAGCATCCTCACCATCATTGAATCTACATAATATTAAATCAAAAGATAAGTTAGAATATGGCATAAAGAGATAGTATAAAGAAGAATAAATATATCAAAACAAGAGCCTTGAAGTATCATTTAAAAGCTACATCTAGCTAAGCAATGGAGTAACCAAGCCATGGAAAAGTCGAGTTACGTCTAACCAAGTTGAAACTTGCTGGAAAAGTGAACCACATAGGAGCAACGTGACGTCAAGGTAAAGCTAAGTGATAGGAGAAGTGTTGTAGGTCTAGGAACGATAACCAAAGAGTTGAGAAGAGCCACCAAGTGTGTGGAAGAACCATCATACATGAAAGGAGGAGCCACCAGCTAAGGAGGAGGAGCATTGCTTTGGAGAGCCACCAGATATTGGAAGAGCCACCACAAGCTCCATTCCAAGGAGCATAATCATCATAGTTGAGTGTTGGAACATGAGTAGTGGAAGAGACAACGTTGGATATTAAAGAGGTATGTTTGAATAATGTAGAAGGAAATCCAAGTGATAGGGTTTGCAACAGTTACATGGAGAGCCAAGAGTTGGCATTCATAACCATCAATATGTAGGACATGACATGGAGTTGAATGTTTGGTAAGGTGAGGAGGTTACCCAATCGATCGAACATTAAGAAAAGGTGAATGCAAGCAAAATTCAAGCACCAAAGGAATCATAATGTCGCCAAGAAGAGGGAAAGCATTGTAGAAGTAACATCTAGAATCTAAGTGCAATTTGTTATATTGGTTGAGAATTAGAAGAGATTTTATGCCACTTGACATATTGGAGAAAGAGCATCAATCAAGAAAGGAGGAAGAGAAAACATTCTCAAGATCCCATTAAATGCACTCAAGAATCCATTTTGCATGGCATAAGTTGCAGTGAGTGCTTCAAGAGGAGTGCCATATTTTGTGCAGGTCAAACGTGGAAGACCATGAAATTAGCATACCCAATTTTGGAGGTAAAAAACTTTAAATTAAGTTTTTCTCTATACTAAGGTTTGGGAGCTATAAGGTTGATTTAATTTGATTTTTCCTAAATTTAAGTTTAATTAATCTAGTGCTACATAGATTAATTATATTAGTGGAGAGATAAGACATCAAATTGAGAATTTGAAACCCTAGAAATCCTATAAAGATATTTTGAGAAGTTTTTGAAGATTATTGAAAGGTTAATTTGAAATTTTGGGAAGTTAATTACAAACTTTGTAATTAATATATTTATTTCTAAGTCAAATTGAAATATTTGCAAATAGACTATTTTGGAGAAATAAGGTTTTCTACATCAAATTAGAAATATTAAATTTACAAATATTATTTCCTAAATTGCTAAATTTCTGATTTGGGAGCCATAAGGTATTCAACATCAAAAATAGTTTTGTGAAATTTAGAGTTTAGTAATAATATATTCAAACTTAGGGAGACATAAGGAATTCAACTCAAAAGCTTAGAAAAGTTGAAAATTTATCTTTAAGTTTCTTATTCAAAAACTAGGAAGATATAAGGAGTGCCACCATGACAACTAACAAATTCTTTCTTTCTAAATCTCAACTTCTCAAAGGTCCTAATTACACTTCATGGAAAAACAAAGTGAATTCAATATTTATAGTGGAAATTTTTTGGGATATGTTAAAGGAGAAAAAATTAGACCTAATAAAGATATTAGAGAAATTCAAAAGTATAAAGAAGTTGAAGCAAAATCTCTCATTATAATAATATTTGAAATTGTAGATGATATACGACTATACATTAGTTCAACAGTAATACTTTAGCCAATATATTTTAAGGAAATAATGAAGCCACTATTTTGAATCTTCAAACCTAATTGCATTCCCTAAAAGTTAATAGTGGTGAAAGTATAGAATTATTTCTAAGAAAATTGGTAGATATAAAAGGAAAATTATTGACCTTAGGAGAGAAGGTAGAAGATACATTTATTGTTCAAGTAATTCTAAGAGCACTTCCAGAGAGCTACAAGCATCTAGTCACATCTTTACAAATTCTAAGTAAAGATACTTCATTTGATGAGTTAGTCAATATTCTACAAGAGTATGAGGTAGAAAATTTAGTCAAAGATGAAATGACTAACAATACCTTAGTCTCAAAAGATAATCCACAAGGAAATGTTACTTCATTCTCAAGAGATAGATCAAAATGGAATAATAGATATTATCAAGTATGTAGAAAGAAAGGACATAGTACAATTTTTTGTAGGTTCAATCCAAGAAATCAGTTCCAAGGAAATCAATTAAATCAAGGAGGTCATTTCAACCAAGATAATATTATTAACTTTTGATGCTAAATATTTAATGGAAAGTAACCACAAGATCTAGAATAAGCATTTTATATCAAATATAAGATAATGGCAATATTTAAAGCATATAAAACTCATGAAAGACTTTTGCAATAACTCATAAAACTACCATTAACAAAAGCTCACAAAAATAGTATTTTGATATAGAATGGAGATCTCAAACTCTCCATATTTCATACATGCTTCTACATTGTATCTCTACCTTATTCTCTTATTTTCCTCTACACTGTGTCACTTCATATGCTCACACAAAGATCAATATATAATGGGATGTGAATTTTCACATTCCTATTCTATAGACTCATGTGCACATTGACTATTATGCACATTTACATTATTGAATACTTTGCACATTCTAATAATACTTGTGCATTTATTACATTGCATAAAGTAAATACTCACACCCTAATCTAAGACACACTCTTAATCTAAAGATGTACCCAAGGTGGTACATTAGCATGTACCAAATAATGTAATATATTCCAACACCCTCTTGTATTACATTATTTGGTTATTGAAGACTTTAGTTTTCAAAATGGTCTTCGTCCTGGTTATGGAACTTGAGCTCTTCTTTTCTACTTTCTTCATTTTGATCCCTATCTATATTCTAATCAAGTAAATAATTAGTATCTTCATAAAATACTATTTTTGTTGAAAGAGCTTTAACTTCATGTTCTTCTGTAGGTTCTTCCAGTTCCTAAATTTCTTGAATATCTTGAGCTAAGTGTCCCTTTTTTTTCCTTCTCTATATTGTAGTTGAGGTTGATTGTATTGATTTTGAGAAGTATATGGATGCTGAAATTGTTGTTGATGTGAATTATATTGATTCTGATATTGTCTTGGTTGAAATGGCCTATTTGGTTGGCTTCTAGAGTTTGTTTGATTCCCTTGATACTGATTTCTTGGATTGAATCTACAATAGCTTGTACTATGTCCTCTTTTTTTCATACTTGACAATATATATTATTCCATTTTGATCTACCCCTTGAGAATGAAGCAATATTTCCTTGTGGATTATCTTTTGAGACTAAGGCATTGTTAGTCATTTCATCTTTCACATAATTTTCTACCTCATATTCTTGTAGTATATTGATTAACTCATCTAATGATGTATCTTACTTAGAATTTTTAAAGATGTGACTAGATTCTTGTAGCTTTCTAGAAGTGCTCTTAGGATTACTTGAACAAGAAACTTGTCGTCAATATTTTCTCCTAAGGTTAACAATTTTCCTTTTATATCTACCACTTTTCTTAGAACCAATTCTATACTTTCACCACTATTAACTTTGAGAGAATGCAATTGGGTCTGAAGATACAAGATATTGGCTTTATTCGTTCCTTAAAATATCTTGGCTAAACTATTCCAAGCTTCTGTAGAAGTTCTTTCTAAACTAATGTATGGTTGTATATCATATGTAATTGCAAATGTTATTATCATAAGTGCTTTTGTTTCATCTTATTCATATTTTTGAATCTCTTTAGTACCTTTAGTAGGTTTAGTTTTTGCTCCTTTAACAATATCCCAAATATTTTCAACTATTAATAGTGACCTCACTTTGTATTTTTTGTGAAGTGTACTTAGGTCCTTTAAGAAGTTGGGATTCTGAGAGAAATAATTTATTTGTTGCCATGATAACACTTGTAGACTACCTTATATCTCCCTAGTGCTATAATATAAAATGGCTTTGATAAGATACTTAGCTTTCTAAAATTTTCTTTGAGTTGAATTTCTTTTGTTTCCCTAATAATGAATGGAAAGCTAAAGACAATCTTGATGCAATTTCAATTTTGATAAGATTCTCTATTTTCAATAAATTTAAGTTGGATTCCTTATGTCTCGTTAATTTGAGCAAGAGACTAATACCAATATAATTTTCCAACTTTAAAACAACTCTATGTTGTGTTTCTTATATTTTTCAATTTTCAATTGTATTGTTTCTAAATTTGAAGAACCTAAGTTGGTGTTGAATTCCTTATAACTCCTTAATTAAAAATTTAGAAAACAAAGATATTTGCAAATTCAATATTCTTATTTTGATGTAGAAATCCTTATTCCTCCAAGTCAAATTATTTGCAAGTATTTCTATGCTTGAATTTCAAGTAAAGTAGTTTCAAAAGCTTTCAAATGAGATACTCTTTACTTAAAAATACTTCTAAATCATTCAATATCTTCTAAGGTTATAACTTATCAATTCATTACCTTATACCTCCATTCATTTAATTAATATCTAGCATAATAGATTATTCAATCTTAACCTTAGTAATAATATTGCTTATGTCTCCCAAACCTTTGCAAAAGTAAATTAATTAAAATATTTCATGTACCTCCTTGAATATGGCATGCTACTTTTGACTTGCTTCTCATGAGTCTTCTCAATTCTACAACCTATGCTTCTAAAAATTATATTCCTCCTCTATAATTTATTAAATACTCCTTGTGTATGGCGCTCAATAAATTTAGTCTTCAAGACTTAGACTCTCTTCTATGTGCTCCCTAGCTTCTCTGGCCATCAATGTGCTTAACATATGTTCAAAAAGCATTTGGACTCCTCTAAGACTGTTGATATTCCTCTTCTCATGTACCACATGGTACTCAATGTCTTATTCAAATATTTCTATTCTCCAATATTTTCCTTGCTAATTTACTTTGCCTAGATTGGTGATGTTATGACGATATGGGTGTTACTTTTGACAGTGGCTTCCTTCAAACGTTCACCCGATTCCTTGGTGCTTGGAGTTTATTTCTTTTTGCCCTAGAACATTCTCTATTGACCTCTTTTAAAACCTTACTTGATGTAGTGCTCATTCAAAAATGTTGTAGCTTCTTGGATATGCTAAGTTTAGTCTTATTCCATGCATGTAAGAAGGTGTTTCACCTTGCTCATATGATGGTTGGCATTCCTCCTTCCATGAGGACATGTAGCATACAATTTCTTCACATGCTTTTGAGTGACACTCTTTCCTCCTAGGTGTTATGGTTTTGATTCTATTCACCTAAAAATAGTCTCTTGCCAACGCTCCAATGTTGGCACTCCTTTCAAGATATTTCAAGCCTTAGACAAATAATTTTCACTCAATTGTTTTGCTTGCCCTAGTGATGCATGGATGTAGAAGTTATGTCTCTCTATTATTTTTGTCTTCCCTTGAGTTACTCTTCAATTGCTAAGGGTAAATAGCTCTTGGTGCATTTACAATGATACTTCTATATTTTCAAAGTGTTCCTTATGGTGGCACTTTGGTGATTCTTCCTTGCACATAGGTGACATTCTTGCAGCTTCTTCACTACCAAATTTTTGAAATTTGGTTATGCTCCATAGCGTCTTTTTACCCTTTAAATCTTGCTCTATCTTGGCCCTTATTTGATCTCCTATTATTTCAATAAATCTTCCTTTTGCAAGCTTGTAAAATGATATTCATTATCAATATTATTTTCTCCTTATTTCTCCTTTTTGAGCAACTTTTAACTCTATATTGTGTTGATGTATTTTGCAGGTTTTGAAATAATAAAAAAACCTTCAAAGATTTATATTTTACTATTTTTCAAAACCGCATATTGAGCTCTCCTTTTTGTATTTGAAGCTCCTTAGCTTGTTAATACTTGTTTTCTTAATAGCATACAAATCTGATTTCAAACTTAAAATGAACCGGCTCCTTTATGCTATATTAACACACTAATTTGTAGGCTTCTAAAACTCCTTCTTTAACTAGGAGATAATAAACTTAGATTTCTTCTTTCTCCTAATTTGGACTCTCTAATATAAGGTGCCAAATAAAATAAAATTAAATCCACTTTTTATTAAACTGAAATATTCTTTTAAGTACCTAATTTCAAACCTCTTTGGTTGTCTTTTGTATCTTTTCTCCTCTCCTTTCTTTCTACTCAAACTTGTTGTTCTATACATTCAAATTTACAGCCTTAGCTTGCTGCCCAAAATCAGCTTGTATGTTGTTCAAGAATGCTCTCAAATCTGGCCTGAATTTCTCCAAAACACTTTTCTCTTTTCTCCTTCTAATGCTGCCCAAATTTTCACTTCAAAACACTTAATTTGCTGCTCCAAAAATATGATTTCTCCTCCTTTATCTCACTATCCAAAAATAACATTCAGTTTCTCCAAATTGTTGCCTTATTTTGCTATAAAGCCTTACTTAAATTGGTTGTTCAAGGGAATTCAAAATATGCCCAATTCTTCTTCAATTTGCAGCTTTATGTCACCTTTAATTTGTTGTATTGTGACCTTTTAACGTCTACTGCAAAATTAGCAATTTTCTCCTCTGCAAATCAGCCTTCAAATCCTTTATGACAGTCTTCAAATATTTCAAATCGGTGGGGCTATCTCTCACTTTAAATCTAACCTCTTTGGCTGGTCTCTTCCTCAAGAATATGAATATCTTGAGATCTTCACAAAATTATTTCTAAAATTTTTGTAAACTTCTTCCTAAATCTAGTGATCAATCTTTCCAAAAATTCAATGACAATGTCTTGATCTGCATGCTTGGTTGCTTCTAGTTCAAGTCAACTAGTGAAATAAATTTTTGTTATCAATATGAATTTATTCTTGACAAATTAATTTAGATTGATCATCCCAATAAAATCTAAGCCTTGTCGCTAAAAGGGTTCTTCTACAATAATTAGTTGGAGGGACATTGCCAGATTTTTGTTTCTACCAACAAATATCTAACATTTATCACAAGCATTAGCAACTTTGAAATCATCAATGAATAATGTGGGCTAATAATACTCGGCTCTCAAAATTTTAGTTTTTGTGGTTTGACCAAAATAGTACCCTCCTGAGGAGCTAGCATGAAACTCACTCAATATTTCCTTTATCTTATCTGGTTGTATACATCTCAAAAATACACCATCCAAAAAATAATTGATACAAGACACCATTAATCAAAGAGTAGTTCATAGCTTACATTCTATACATATACCTTTGAGAGGCTATAAACCCATCCAAAAACTTATCGATTTAAAAAATATGAACTAATTTATTTATCAATGTGTTTTGTTCTATTTGGGCTTCTACCAATTGAGGCCCTTGATGTTATTCAATCAAAAATTTGGATTTTGATGCTACAAAGTTACCAATTCTTCACATGGTGCTCTTTCTATGACCAACTTAGTTTGATATCTATATCATATTCCTATTGCAATTTCTAATTTGATTTCCTCTTCTATAAAGAAAAATAGTCTCCTCATTTTTGTGTCATACACCATCACCATTTTTTGGTCATAATTATCAACAATTGATTTTATGAGCTCAAGGCATGGGTGCACAAACCTAGGCATGTACCTAGATGAGCAAATTCTGAGTGACCTCTAGCTTGTTAGATGATATTATAATTCCTTTTGCCTCTGAACCTTCTCTAAAGCTTTTCAATTTTTATTTTATTATGATGATAGGGTCATGTATGTTAGTCAGTTTTTCTTGTAGCTCCTTAGTAGTCTTCTACACTTTTTGACCTCTCTTACCTTAAGTTGTTTCACACTAGTAAATTCCTTCTATAGACACAGGAGTAGGCAATTATGCAAATTTTTTTCTTGCATGGATTATTTAATCAATTCTACAATATTTCACTCCTTCAATTGCTAAATGCTCTATTGTACATTGCTCCTCTCTAGCCCTATTTATAAAACAAGAAGTTCTCCAGAAGAATAACCATTGCTAAGTTAATGTTGGTAATTATGCATGCTAAATTTTTTGATAAAATCTTTCCTTAGAACTAAAATTTTGTGTAAATATTTATGATGAATGCCCTTTTTCAGTATTATTTACACTTGAGGCCAATGATATTGTTGGAAATTCAAAATCTAGTGGCTACTAGGTGTAATTCTTAGTCCATCAACTTCCACTACTAAAATAATGCTACTGCCACTACTACCACTACAATTATATTACATGTGTTGTTGTTTACATATGTACACATCAATGATATAATCTTCTATGCATAATGCTTTAAATAATGGTTATTCATAAAAATTGGAAAACAATGACCATCCATGCCTTGAATCTCATATGCATTTAATTCTTCCTTCAAAATATTAGATATGGATAGGACCAAAGCGATTCTAGCTTATCATGCTTTCCTGATTTTGCTTAGTTTGAGTCCCATTTGAGCACTAGGTCACCATATTTGAAGGATTTTAATGATAACATTTTGTCAAACCATATTTTAATGGCCACTTGATGTTGAGAAAAATTATTATAGACATTTTCTCTTCTTTCCTCCAATAGCAACAATTCTAACATTCTTCTTTTGATTGGCTTCACATCCTCTAATTTTGATTGCTCTATAAACTATAAAGCAGAAAAATCTAGGTTAATTGGAAATATAGCTTCTTTTCCATAAACCAGAGCATAGGGTATGGTCTTCAAAGTCTTCTTGATTTAGCATTAAGTGCTACCTCCTTTGGTTTTCATTGATATTCCTCTTAATTATTTCATAATTTTTTTATTTGTAGACTCTTCTATTCCATTGCCTTATGGGTAATAATTGGATGAAGCCTTCCAATATATGCCATATTTTCTTGCAAAGTCCATGGTTTTAGCCCCTATAAATGCTCTGATTGTAACGAGCCTAAAATCAAGAAACAAGAAACACACAGAAAGAGAGATTTTTCTTTTGACTAAGGAGAGGGATTCATAAACCCCTCACCAATCTTAGATCGACTTAATGTTTAACAACCCCTAAGATTATCAAGAACTATACCACACGATATCGCGACATGTTGCACCGTTACGGCCGCTGGAGAAAAGTTGTTGCGATATTGCGACATGTTGCACCGTCACGGACGCTGGAGAAAAGTTGTCACGATATCGTGACATGTTGTGCTGTCGCGGTCGCTGGAGGAAATTTGTCACGATTTCGTGACATGTTGTGTCGTCGCAGTCGTTGGTGGAAAGTTTTCGCGATATCGCGACATGTTGTGTCGTCGCGGTCGCTGGAGGAAAGTTGTGATATCGCGACATGTTGTTTTTTCGCGTCCAAAGGAGAGAAGGTGTTGCGATATCGTGACATGTCACATTTTCGGGACCGGTTGCATCATCTGTCCATGCAGATCCCCTGCTAGCTAGTTATTGATTTAGGAGATTTGGCTCCATTGCAAGTCTTCTTCTTCTATTATAAGTTTGTGTTCTCTTTGAATTCGGTTGGGAAGATTCTCTTCCCATATTGTAATTGATCTTTGTTTTAATACAAGTTTTTTCAAAATTTTCAAAAAAAAAATATTCCCATCAAGCAAGTCCCTTATGCATAGGTATATCTCATGTTATGCACATAAGTCCATCCATCTCATCATTCTTGATGAGCTATAATTATCACCTTCAATCATTAGGTGTACACGCATCTCCATTTTCTATGCAAACCATTATGCATAGGTATGCTACATGTACTACGAGTTAAGTTATCAATCTTGTCCTATGATAAGCTATATTAACCTAGGTACGATCTTCTATAAACCTAGTTACCAATATTCCTAAGGGTATCTCAAGCCCTTAGGTTATCCTCTAAGTTCACCCTAGAACTTACTACTAAATTTTTATATAAGTTATTCAAACAAGAGAAATAAAATATAGATCTAGATACTAAATCTAACAAAACATAATTCATCAAACATGCAAAGGATAACTAGAAACATAGAACAATAATTAAAGAATAAACATGCATAAGGAAGGATTTAAATACATTCACATTCAATCAAATAGAATACAAAGGTGCATCAACCATATTGTTCATTTATTACATAAGCATGTATGGTAAAACCTCCATATCTATAAGCAATACATTACATCAATCTCATCAGGGAAATTTTCCCATAAATCTAAGCTATTTGCATAAATAAACAAGATGTAAAGTAGAGAGCAAACTTGTGCATTGGTCCATCTGTGACTTTGGTCCTCTCGCTCTTCCATCGATCAAGTGAGGATAGTAGGGGATCAGGACACTCATAGACCAAGATAAACATGCTTCTAAATGCATTTACTCATTTCATTGCCAAATTGCAACTATACAAACAACCCAAGCAATTCAACTATCTAATGCATAGTTGATATCATAGAAACTACTCTTTCTATTTATCCTCTCATCTTCCCATGAGAGTCATTCAACAATACATCTAGATCATAAGATTATAATAAATAATTCAACCCTTATTCAACAATTAAAATCTTATACCCTTAATTACCAAATAATCTAGGTTTATTTTTATTTATCAAATTAAAGTCAACTACTTTAATCCGTAAATAAATCCCTTCATTCTCATTTCATAAATTAAAGTCTTATACCCTTAATTTACAAAACAAACCATTTTCCATATTTATTCATTAAATTAAATTCAACTACTTTAATTCACAAATAAACCCCTTTTCCTTTCCTTTCATAAATTAAATTTCCATACCCTTAATTTACAAGACAAACCATTTTCTATATTTATTCATTAAATTAAAGTCAACTACTTTAATTCATAAATAAACCCTTTTTCCTTTCATTTCATAAATTAAAGTCCCATACCTTTAATTTACAAAACAAACCCTTTTCCATATTTATTCATTAAATTAAAGTTAACTACTTTAATTCACAAATAAACCCATTTTTCTTTCATTTCATAAATTAAAGTCCCATACCCTTATTTTACAAAATAAACCATTTTTCATATTTATTCAAAAAATTAAAGTAACTACTTTAATTCACAAATAAACCATTTTTCATATTTATTCAATAAATTAAAGTCAACTACTTTAATTCACAAATAAACCTTTTTTCCTTTCATTTCATAAATTAAAATCTCATACCCTTAATTTACAAAGCAAACCATTTTTTTCTTTCCATTAATCTAAAATCTACCATTTTAATTAATGAAACCATATAAAATAAACCTTTTTTTCATTAATCTAAAATCTACCATTTTAATTAATGAAACTATATAAAAGGTTTCCTACTAAGATACTCTATGTCCCCTCATTCAGCAAATAACCCGCTGCTAATTCTGGAAATTAAGGGACACCATACAGTAAACTTAGCCACAAAGGTGATGAGGGCACGGGTTGAGATAGTATAATATGCACAACAAGTTATAGTGAGGGGGGTATGCACAAAATTCATGGTTGTGTTAAACAATAACCAAGGTGGTTGTTGGTTCGACATGGTTTATGCCCATTCCTCTCTCAGCACTCACTGCTCTCTTTTTCCCCCTCACGTCTCTCCTCTTCCATAGTGCGTAACTCCCCTCTTACCTTTTCGCCCACTATATGTCCGTCATTACTCCCCATCTGCATTCATTGGGTGGTAGGAGGGATATTTCTCCTTTCACCTTCCCAATTCGTTGTCATAAACGAAGTCATCGCTCCATGTCAATGGAGTCATACCTTCACGTTAATGAAGCCATCCCTTTATGTTAGTCGAAAGCTTCGCATGGTTGGCTTGATCTGATTCTAAATGGTGGTTCTATCAATTTTTAAACTAACAACAGATTGTCAATTTAATAAGTGAATTTTCATGTAATTAAGACAGTAAAAGCTTTCTCTATAAGTTAAATGAATTTCATTTATCATTACAAATGGAGCAACCATTAGTTTATTATAGAAATTATTTTATTTCTTAATATGAAACAATTGTTCTTTATTCTTTAAAAGAGGTTTCTTTATCAATTTGAAATAAATCAATTATTTATTAAATCATTCTAAAATAAATTAACTATCTATTTAAACTGAAATCTATATATCATTCTAAAATAAATCAACCGTTTATTTAAAATGAAATCTCTTTATCATTCTAAAATAAATCAATTATTTATTTAAAATGAAATCTCTTTATCATTCTAAAATAAATCAACCATTTATTTAAAATGAAATCTCTTTATCATTCTAAAATAAATCAACCATTTATTTAAAATGAAATCTCTTTATCATTTTATTTACCAGAGCACACAAGGAGTCATGAAGACAACCTATTCTTCATACTTCCCAAATTATTGAGGCAATAGTGTTGAAGTAAAAGACAATCAAGCATGTGCAATAGACAAAGAGAAAAATATTTCCATCAATTTAGTCACTTGTCTCAGCCTCTAGAACTTAATCCTACTAGCCCATAAATTTGGGGCTCAAGGTGGCTAACTATTAACGATTATCTAACAGTAGACCCTTATGTGAATTCTCTAAACTGGGGGGCTCTGGCGATTTGGCGGGAAAACCTTTGAACAGGCGTCGGGCGATGCTCGAGGGTTTCTGGCCCGTAAGATCTTTCCAGAGACTTTGGTGTTTTGGTTTTGAACTACTCTGAAGGTTTGCTCGTTGCTCCGGGAGGGCCCGATGGGGTCTCCTCCAGTCCCTCTTGCGGGGAGAAAAAGTTCTTATGCTGAGATGTTGAAAGAAAACCCCTCGTCTTCCACTGGTGAAGCTCAGAGGAATACTTTTCAAACGCTACTCAAAAATGCTGGCAACAGCCCAAATGCTCACCGCGTTAATGGATGCCTCCCGCAATCCGCTTCCAGACCTAAGATTGTTATCGAACCCAAGCTGGTCGAGGATACAATTGTCTACCGAGCTAACCATGACTTGATCTGCAAATTCATGGGCATCCGACCTTCTCTGAATTTTTTGCATACCTGGGTTCGACAGAACTGGGAGCCACAAGGTGAGTACTCTTTATGGCCAATAAGCAATGGGTATTTTATTATTAGTTTCTCTTCTTTAGCAGATAGAAACAGAGCATTTGAATCAAAAAAGAGAAACCACGGACCAGCAGGGTTATTTGTTCAACCCTGGAGAGTGGGCTTTGATCCTCGCATTGAACCCACGGCTGTTCCGGTCTGGATCCGACTGTACGCTCTCCCGATGGAGTTTTGGGGTGAGCAGGTTCTAGAAATAATAGGTAATTCCCTAGGCAGATATATAGGAGTCTCTAGAGACACCATAGAGGGAAATACAGCTGTTTTTGCTAGAATCTGTGTAGAAATGGACATTAGCCAGCCCTTATCAGCTGAGGTGGAGCTTGAGTTGGCAGGAGTTCCCTGGATCCAGCAGTTAGACTATGAGGCCCTACCTTTCAGGTGCAGAGTTTGCCATAAGCATGGACATTTGGCAAGGTTCTGTCCTAACACCTCGAGCACAAAAGCGGAGGCTTCGATTGGAATGCCAAGCCGCCCTAGAGAGGGTAATCCCACCCCTGTCAATGAACCTTCCAACACTTCTCCAGGTCCTGATGCTCAGAAGGATGGCTTTGAACAGCCGAAACGAAGGAGAAACAAAAAGAAAAATGGCAAGGAGCAGATGCATCTCAAGCCAAACAACCGGTATGAGATTTTTAAGTCATTAGTGGATCTGGAAGACCAAGTCATGGAGGGAGTGGATGGGAATGGTGAGATTAATAACACTCACTCCCAAGATTCTCCTTCATCCACTCCTGTTGCCGAACAGGTGACTGCACCCTTGGAGAGTATGCAGTCAGAGAACCCAGGGGCATTGGTGATACACTCCCCAGCACAACCGGCTATTAAAGATGTCACTATGGGAAATGCAGATAAAAATAGAGAAAGGCCAGCTTTAGGGATCACTCAGGTGGAGAAGAGATCTAAAAACAATAACTCTCAAGGAGCGGGAAGAAAATCCAATAAGGAACTGCTCACAGCACAAGGAGATAAGCTGATCAATGGAGGATCGGTGAGGTCAATTGATTCTTACTGCTCCCAAGGTTTTCAATGATTATACAATCTTGGAACGTTAGGGGTTTAAACAGTAGAACCCATCAATCTGTTGTTCAAAGACTCTTAGGGAAGTATAAAACGGATTTTTTGCTTATCCAGGAGACAAAAATGTCGCTGGATCTTATGAGTAAAACTGTTAGTAGGATTTGGAGGGGCGCTGGGTATATGGATGTGGCTGCCCAAGGTGCCTCAGGGGGGATTGTCACTCTTTGGAACCCCCTGGAATGGACTGCTTTAGAACATATAGCCTGGAGGGGTGTTCTCACATCTCTCTTCAGGAATATTGTCACAGCTGAGCATGTACTAATTACAAATTTCTATGGGGCTCAAAGCCTTGATGGCCAGAGGCTCCAATGGAAAGTTGTTCACAACATGAGGTCCTCTAGACAAGTTTGTGACTGGATCATTGCTGGAGATTTTAATGCCAAATTATCTGCTCGGGATCAGGAAGGTGGAACCCCTGTTTTGGACCCGGGGGACAGGCTTCTGATTGCCCAGGTCCAGGCTTTTCACTTAGTGGATATCCAAGGCCCTGGAACTTTTTTCACTTGGACTAACAAGAGGAGGGAGCCACACTGTAGGAAGGTAAAGCTAGATCGCTTTCTGGTCTCAGAGGAGGCATTTGTTAAGTGGAATGTTAAATTCCAGATTTTGGATGGCCCTGTTTCTGATCATTCCCCCATCCTGCTGGAGGGTGGGACTCAGACAGGGCAGTACCACAAACCGTTTAGATTTGAGAATTTTTGGCTACAAAAGGAGGATCTTCATGAGAAAATTCCGCAATGGTGGGATGAAGGTCGTCCACCTTTTGGGACAGCTATGTTTAAATTCCACAAACAGCTTCATTTTGTCAAAAGTAAACTGAAACAGTGGAGGCACGCCAATAAGTCGGATTTCCAGCTGCAAAGAGCCCCCTTGATGGTCCGCTGGGAGGAGGTACAGAAACAATTCAGGGAAGGAATAATTACTGAACAGCTTAAAACTGAAGATGATGCCCTGCGCAAAGCTGTTGAGGACATTGATAACCAAGAGGAAATTTACTGGAAACAGCGGGCTAGAAATTCTTGGTTATTGGAAGGAGATAGAAATACAAAATTTTTCCATAGATCAGCCTGTGCTAGAAGACAGATGAATAACATGGCAGTTCTACATGATGAGAATGGACACTCCTTTGATACTCTTCCTGGTATGCACTCCCACTCAGTGGATTATTTCTCTAAGCTTTTTGCAAAAAATAGGGAGCAAGATGTGGGGGCTCAAAATGAAGTTCTTGATGTTATTCCCCCTATTGTCACTCAAGAAGAAAATCAGGCTCTCCTTAGACCCATTGATAGAGATGAATTGAAGTGTGTGGTCTTTGGAATGAGCACAGGCAAATCTCCCGGTCCAGACGGTTTTCCTATTGAGTTTTTCCAGGCCTTTTGGGATACCTTAGAGGATGATGTTTTGGCTGTTACAGAGGAGTCCAGAATCAATAAGAGAATGCTTAAGGCTCTAAATCATACCTTCATCACTTTAATTCCTAAGGGGGAGGAAGGGGTTCATATCTCTGACTTTAGGCCTATTGCCTTATGTAATGTGATTTACAAAATTATCACAAAGATAATAGTTGAACGTCTTAAACCTCTCCTTCATAACCTCATCTCCTCAGAACAAGGGGGATTTGTTGAGGGTAGACAGATTTTGGATGGAGTGGTTCTTGCCCAGGAGGCTATTCATTCAATGCAAAACTCCGGTAACAAAGGAATGTTCATCAAACTGGATATGTCCAAGGCTTATGATAGAGTGGAGTGGGGCTTCCTGTCAAAGATGTTGGCAGCCTTTGGTTTTTCCCAGGACTGGATAGACTGGGTTATGAGCTGTGTTTCCACGCCTTCTTATTCTGTTCTAATTAAGGGGCTTCCCTCGCCTCCTTTTGGAGCTTCTCGCGGTCTCCGACAAGGGGACCCCTGCTCTCCCTATCTATTCCTTATTTTGGCTGAAGGATTAGGTAGACTCTTCTTCAGAAGAAGACTTCAAGGCCTGTTAACAGGTATTAAGGTTGGTGCAGAAATTCTAACTCATTTGCAATTTGTGGATGATACTGGCCTGGTTGGAGTGGCCAGTCTCAGGGAAGCCAGGGGAATCAGAGACTCTCTCAATGTTTACCTTAGGGCCTCCAATCAGGTTATCAATGACAGAAAATCCAAAGTGGTCTTTTTCAACCTTGATCAAAGGCTTCAGGACAGAATTATGGAGATTTTGGGCTTCACTAGAACCTCTCTTCCTATAGTCTACTTGGGGGTTCCTTTGCACTTCAAGAAATTGAAAATTGACATTTGGAAAGATCTTTTGGATGGCTTCAAAGACAGAATGAACCATTGGTCTCATAAATGGTTAAGCTATGGCGGTCGATTAACCTTCTTACAATCAGTTATCCAAGCCATGCCAATTTATAAATTCTCTATCCTGGCTGCCCCACCTTCTATTTGGAAAGAGTTGGATAAATTGGCCAGAAGATTCTTATGGGAAGGAGCAAATGGTGAGAGGAAATGGGCCTTGGTTGGCTGGGATAAGGTTACGCAGCCCAAAGAAAAAGGAGGGCTAGGGATTGAGAAGCTCTAAAATCAACAACATAGCCTTAGCTGGTAAATTGTATTGGAGATGGATCTCCCACCCATCATCTTTATTCGAGAGAATCTTAACCAACGAAATATCTGGGCCAAGTTCATCCCTCTGAAATAAGCCGCTTCCCTTTGGATGGTAATGGATCCCTCGTCTGGCAAGCTCTCAAGTTGGGTTCTCAAGTTATTAAAGACCAATTGTTCTGGAAAGTGGGAAGAGGGGAGAAGGCACATTTCTGGACTGACTCATGGGACCAGTATCCACCCATCATTGCGGAATATCCTGAATTGCTTCCAATTAAATCAGCCATAGAATCCCAGGGATGGGTCACTATTGAGAATTATTTCAACACTAGCCAGTTGGGTGAGTATAAATTCAAGAAGTTTAAGCGGTTGGAGGAGTGGCCGGTCACAATCCCTCCGGCGCTAGCAACCATTTTGACCAACATCTTGACAGCTCGGTTTCTCACGGGCAGAGATGAAGAGGATGAGTTAGCTTGGGGCCATGGGAACCTCGGGGTTTATACTGTGAAGGCTGGATATGATCAGATCCTCCCAGAGCCTCCCCCGCATTCATTTTCGGTTCAATATTGGAAGAAGATTTGGTATTCCAAGTGCTGGCCGAAAGTGAACTTCTTTGCCTGGCAGTTTATGCACAATGGCATTCTCACCTTCGATATCCTCAGAAACAGAGGAATCATTGGCCCTTCTCGGTGTATTTTATGTCATAAGAATGAGGAGACTGCTGATCATTTGATGTTTGAGTGCTCTTTCACAGGTCAGATTTGGAATCGGTGGTTTTCCTATTTTAAACTCCGGAGTAATGGTGCTCTGACTCGAAACAATATCTGGCAAAGATGGAAGAAAGGCAGATTTAAATCTAAAGCCCTCCGTCTGGGGTGGGATCTTGGTCTTTCCTTCATCTGGTGGCAAGTGTGGTTGGAAAGAAACGCTCGAATCTTTAGAGAGACCTTCTCCTCGCTTGATGGAATATGGCAGGTTATCTGGAGCAAAGTCACAGAGACGGTTGCCATATTTGCTGAAGAGGAAATTTTGGCTGAGCTGGGTCCTCAGGAAGAGAGAGTTGTTGCACAGGTTAGAAAGAACATAGCCAGTTGGAAACCCCCCCAGCAGGCTGGGTTAAAATTAACACAGACGGAGCTGCAAAGGGCAATCCGGGCAATGCTGGAATTGGTGTTGTGTGCCGTGATCATGCTGGAACTATGCTTTACTGGGAACTGCAGGGTCTGGGAAGAGCCACCAATAATGAAGCCGAAGCCTATGCTATCAAAATTGCTTCCATCTGGGCTGTTAAGCAGGGATACAGAAAGATAATCCTTGAGACAGATTCTCAAATTTTGGTTGGCGCTCTTGATTGCTTGAGGAACTTTGCTTTGAAAGCTTGGAAGATACAGATTTTAGTCTCTCAAATCAAGGACCTTTGGAAGGAATTAGAAGATGTGATCCCTATCCATGTGAGTCGTGACTTAAATTCGACGGCCGATTTCCTTGCAAAGATGGGTGCGGAAAAGGAGGTTGGAGTTCAGCTGCACAGTGACATGCCTGTGGAAAATGCTGAGATTCGACAGGGACTTGCAAAATTCTTGAATCAATGAGAAAATTCTGTACTAAGGGTGATTTTCATCGCGTTTTCGTGACCTGCACTGCTGTCGCGGCCCTTGGCAGGAAACTGTCGCGATATCGCGACAGGTTTTGTCGCCACGGCCTTTGGAAGGTTCCCGTCGCGATATCGCGACGCTTTGAGCGCAGGGGCAAGAAGGAGGAAAACAGTCGCGATATCGCGACGGTTTTTGTGTTTCGGAGACAAAAGGAAAAACCGTCGCGATATCGCGACAAGTTTTGTCGCCACGGCCTTTGGAAAGTTCCCGTCGCGATTTCGCGACGCTTTGAGCGCAGGGGCAACAAGGAGGAAAACAGTCGCGATATCGCGACGGTTTTTGTGTTTCGGAGACAAGGGGAAAAACCGTCGCGATATCGCGACAAGTTTTGTCGCCACGGCCTTTGGAAGGTTCCCGTCGCGATTTCGCGACGCTTTGAGCGCAGGGGCATCAAGGAGGAAAACAGTCGCGATATCGCGACGGTTTTTGTGTTTTGGAGACAAGGGGAAAAACCGTCGCGATATCGCGACAAGTGTTGTCGCCACGGCCTTTGGAAGGTTCCAGTCGCGATTTCGCGACGCTTTGAGAGCAGGGGCAACAAGGAGGATAATAGTCGCGATATCGCGACGGTTTTTGTGTTTCGGAGACAAGGGGAAATTTCGTCGCGATATCGCGACGTTTTTGATGCCTGGGAGCCAGATAGAAGTACTGTCGCGATTTCGCGACACTTTTGGCGAACTGATGACTTCTGGAAAAGACGTCGCGATTTCGCGACCATTTTGGAGCTTGTGCCTCATGAAGATAATTCGTCGCGATTTCGCGACACTTGGGAGGACTGGTTGCAGATTGACAATCTTGTCGCGATTTCGCGACACTTCTGGCGTAAAGGAGGCAAACGAAAAATTCGTCGCGATATCGCGACCTTTTTGAGGGATGACTGCTCGGAGGAGAACCCGTCGCGATATCGCGACAATGTTGGTGGTCAGGAGTTGCTGGCTATGGCTGTCGCGATTTCGTGACATGTCGCGATTTCGCGACCGGTTGCCCGGCTGTGGCTTTGGTTGCCTTGACTGTCGCGATATCGCGACATGTTGCGATTTCGCGACATGTCGCGTTTTCGCGCCTGGTTTTCTTCTTGTGCTTAGTGTTGGGAAGTGCTGCCCTCTTGCCCTTTGTGTTGGCTTCTTGCTTCCTGGTTCTTGGTTGGGATGTTTTCGATCCCTCTTGTATTTACTCTTTGTATTAATATAAGTTTTTCACTTTCTTCAAAAAAAACTATTAACGATTATCCCTAATCGAATGCATGCCTATATGAAGGTATCCATCCTTGTTACCTTCGAGTTGCCTTATCATCACTTCCCCAACCTCAAGTACCCTCACCTTCGGTGGATGACTCAACTTATTCCACTTACGAGTGTACCTGATCCTACACATTGGCAATTTATTAGCAGTATCATGCTCTTCAATATCTACTAACATCGCATAGTTGCTTAATTGCACAAAATCGAGTATTAAAGCACCATCAATTAATACATTGTTTTCCATGTCGAAAGGTCCATCTGGGAGGGTCATGACATCCTCCCCCACTAGGACTAAATACCATCCCGATGTTTCTTAGTTTTACATAATCACAATACAATAAAAAGTAATTTATTACAGTTTAGAGATCATCAAACAAAAAAGGAAAATATTTTTGCATATCTGCCACTTTCTCCCAAGTGGCATTTCTTTTAGAGAAACGGTCCCACTAGACCTTACATTGCTCAAGAGTTCGATTTCGCATAGTCTTAGAGAGAAAACTCGAGAATATTTATTGGCATTACTTCAATTGCCTCTGGATTTGCCATCTGCAAATTAGAAACATCCCACACATGTTCAGGGTCAGCAATATATTTTCTAAGCAAAGATATGTGGAAAGTGTCATGGATTTTTGATAGATTAGGAGGTAAAGCAAGTCGGTACGCAACCGAACTAATATTTTCAGTGATCTCAAAGGGTCCTACAAACCGTGGATCCAATTTTATGGATTTAATCACACTTTTCATTGGTTTAACCCTTAGGAACACTTTGTCTCCTACCGAGTACTCCCTTGGAGTTCTCTTTAAATCAACATAACTCTTCTACCTATCAACAACTTCCTTGAGTCTTTGCCTGATTACCTTCAATTGCTCTTCCATTTCTCTAACCATTTTTGGTCCAATCACAACTCTATCCTCTAGGTTATCCCATGATAGTGGTGTTCTACACTTTCGTCCATACAAGGCATCGAAAGGTGCCATTCCCAGAGATGAGTGATACCCATTATTATAGGTAAACTCTACCAAAGGTAGGTAGTCTTCCCAATGAGACTTGTGATCCATGTAGTACATGCAGAGCATGTCTTCTAGTACTTGGTTTACCCACTCTGTTTGACCGTCTGTCTTAGGGTGGTATGCCGAACTCATGTTCAACTTCGTACCTATTGCTTGATGAAGGGCTTTCCAAAACTTAGAAGTGAACTTGGAATCCCTATCTGAGATGATTACCTCAAGAAATCCATGCAATCGGAACACTTCCTTGGAAAATCTATTAGCCACCACCTGAGCATCATCCTTGGTGCTCCCAGGTATAAAATGTGCAACCTTAGTCAATTTTTTGACTACTACTAGGATTGCATCATGTTGGTACCTGGTCTTAGGTAAACCTACTATAAAATCCATAGATATGACCTACCATTTCTACGTAGGTATACTATGTGGATACAACTGTCCTATGGGATGCTTGCATTCCACCTTAACCTTCTGACATTCGAGGCATCGAGTGATAAAATTGATAATATCCTTCTTCATTCCTACCTAGAAGAAGGTTCTTTTCATGTTTTCCCTCATCTTTACCCCTCTAGGGTGAGTTGTATAAGGAGATCTATGGGCTTCTTGCATTATTAGCTTTCTTAAATCACCTAATTTTGGTATGATGATTCTACCTTTGTAGCACAAAAGGTTATCTATCATCCCAAACTCCTTATTGCCCTCAGGGTCTCTGTCTATTCTAGCTCGAATTTCCTAGTAATATTCATCCTGATATTGCTCCTACCTCACTTGGTCCATGAGCTTTATGTGACTCCTGGTTATGGCTGCTATGTGTCTCCTTCTACTCAAGGCATCAATAACCTTATTCTCTTTTCCTTTTATGTACTCAATTTCAAAGTCATACTCAATGAGAAACTCGATCCACCTTCTTTGTCTCGCATTGAGTATTGGTTGGGTAAATATGTACCTTAGACTTTGATGGTCATATTTTAACTCAAAAGGTCTCCCCACCAGATAGTGGCACCAGACCTTTAGAGCATGCACCACAATGGCTAGCTCTAAATCATGAGTAGCATAATTGACTTCATGCTTTTTAAGCTTCCTTGAAGTATAAGCTACTACTAACTCTTCTTGCATGAGTACTCCTCCTAACCCTTCCAACGATGCATCAGTGCATACTAAAAAATCTCCTTGAGGATCTAGAATCTTCAATATTGGTGTGGTAGTGAGCTTCTACTTCAACAAAGCAAAGGCAGTTTCACACTTTTTCATCCATTTGAATTCCTTCCCTTTCTTTTGAAGGTTAGTTATTGTCAAAGCAATCTTTGAGAAATCCTTTATATAACGTCTATAATAGCCCGTTAACCCCATGAAGCTTCTTACTTCAGTAATATTAGTAGGGGGTGGCCAATTTAGTATGGCTTTGATCTTCTTCGGATCCATAACAATTCCTTCTATTGATATGATATGCCCTAAATATCGTACCTCTAAAACATAGAAATCACTCTTGGCTAGATTTTCGTAGAGTTGATTTTCCCTTAGTAACTCTAACATGATCTTGAGATGTTTATCGTGCTCTTCCTTGTTTCGAGAGTATATTAGGATATCATCTAGAAATACAAGGACAAACTGGTCCAAGTGCCTTCTGAACACATTGTTCATTAAATTCATGAAGGTGGCTGGGGCATTAGTCAGTCCAAAGGGTAGGACTGTAAACTCATAGTGTCCATACCTAGTCTTAAATATCATCTTGTGAGTATCCTCCTCATGTATTCTTAATTGGTGATACCTTGACCTTAGATCTATCTTAGTAAACATCGTGGCATCTCTCAGTTGATCGAATAAATCTTTGATTCTAGGTAGGGGATATTGGTTCTTGATTGTAGCTTTATTCAACATCCTATAATCAATACACAATCTTAAAGAGTTATCTTTCTTTTTCACAAATAAAATAGGTGCACCCCAAGGTGACACGCTTGGTTTTATCAACCCCTTTTCTAATAACCCTTGCAATTGTACCTTTAATTCTTGCATCTCGATAGGTGTCATCCTATATAGATATCTATGAATTGGTTTCACTCCTGGCATAAGATCAATAGTGAAATCAAATTCCCACATAGGAGGGAGCCTAGGTAAATCCTCAGGAAATACATCCTTGAAATCCTACAAAATTGGGTGTGTTTCCAACACCTCTTTCTTTCGGTCTTCTCCAACTTCATTTAGCTTTATTACATAGACTATCCCTCCTTTCCTGAGGGCTTTCTTCAATTGCATAGCTGACAACATCTAGGGTTTGAATGCCCCATGTTCGCTATGAATTCTTAGCCTTTCCTTACCTCCTTCAGAATATTCGATCCATCTATCTTGGAAATTGATTATGACTTTATGGGCCTGTAACCAATCCATCCCTAGGATCACATCAAAGGCATGAAGTGGAGCTACATATAAGCAACCTTCCATGGTTCCACTAGCTAAAGCAATTTCTATCATAGGAAAACACTAGTTTATAGAGTAGGTCTATCCAGAACCATACTCGACCTTCCATCCATGAGCCAAATATCCTGGCATTTTTGGCATATATTTTGCTAATTTTATTATTACATATATATAAACAAGGAAACAATCCTTACTAAAAGTTTCCCATTTTTAAGCTACTCAATGAGAGGTAGAAAACTTACATTCCCAAATTCATGGTAGGGGTGTCCCATTCCTTCGATGGCTTCTTCCTATCACTTGTGCCCCAAGACTTATCTCCTTGGACTAGAGGCTTAGTGCCTTTCTACCTAGGGTAATTGACTACATAATGTGATCCCCCACATACATAACAACCTTCAAAAGGAACCCTATGGGGTTTCTGAGTCTATCTCCTGATTTTCCCCACTCGAGGTGTCCTTGGTTGTTTCTGACTTTTCTCGAAGGTATGCTGAGGTGATTTCCATTTCCTTAGGCCAACATCGATGGCTAGTTTTGGTTGGCTTACCTGATCCTTACATTGGCTTTTCCACTTTAGGAAACCATCACTTACCCTTTTTCTTTGGGGTTGTTGGCTCTCTTTTGGTAGACTTGCCAAAAAGTATTCATTCATCAGTTTACACTGATTTAATTGCTCTCTCTGTTGGTCTATTAGTTCCCCTTGTTGCTTTATCTGTCCTTGCATGGCAATAATTGTAGTAATGAGATCTTCCATTCCCCTATTGGGAGTTTTTGGATCCTCATTCTAGATCCCTTCTTTGAAATTACTTTGTCGAGTTTGCCTAGGTGTAGGCCTCTCTCTTCTGGCCTTAGGTGGCATCTTGACCTGGTTTCAACCAAGAAAAGAATTAGGTTACAACTTCATCTTAAACTGAACCACTAATTCAAACCATATTACAGAGTTCTTCTTGCCAAAATATTAGTAATCTAACTAGGATAATATTCCAATATTATGATGTATCATTAATACCAAAGCCCATACTGAGGTATCGTAACATTCATCTACCCTTGGGATCAACTCCATTAGATTCTAATAAGCAGAGACTCTAGGTCATCCCAACTTTTAGCTTAAACTTAAGCAAGCCTTCATTGGAGACATCCAAATCTCTTTTAGCACATAAGAAGCTCTATACCCTCGTACCTAGAGCTCTGATACCAAATGTAATGACCCTAAAATCAAGAAATAAGAAAACACACAAAAATAGAAAGAATTTTTTTTACTAAGGAGAGGGATTCATAAACCCCTAACCAACCTTAGATTAACTTAATGTTTAACAACCCCTAAGTTTCTCAAGAACTATACCACACAAGATTCCCCTCATGCAAGTCCCTTCTACGTAGGCATATCTCATGTTATGCATATAAGTCCATCCATCTCATCATCCTTGATGAGCTAGACTTATCACCTTCAATCATTAGAAGGTGTACATACATCTCCATATTCTACGTAAGCCATTATGCGTAGGTATGCTACGTGTACTACGAGTTAAGCTATCAATCTTGTCCTCTAATAAGCTATCTTAACTTAGGTATGATCTTCTATAAACCTAGTTACCATTCTCCCTAAGGGGTCTCAAGCCCTTAGGTTATCCTCTAAGTTCACCCTAGAACTTACTACTGAATTCTTATAAAAGTTATTCAAACAAGAAAATAAAAGATAGATCTAGATACTAAATCTAACAAAACATAATTCATTAAACATGCAAAGGATAACTAGAAACATAGAACAATAATTAAAGAATAAACATGCATAAGAAAGGATTTAAATACATTCACATTAAATCAAATAGAATACAAAGGTGCATCTACCATATTGATCATTTATTACATAAGCATGTATGGTAAAACCTCCATACCTTTAAACAATACATTACATCAATTTCATCAAGGAAATCTCCCCACAAATCTAATCTATTTGCATAAATAAACAAGATGTAAAGTAGAGAGCAAACTTGTGCATTGGTCCATCTATAACTTTGGTCCTCCCGCTCTTCCATCGATCAAGTGAGGATAGTAGGGGATCAGGACACTCATAGTTCAGGATAGACATGCTTCTAAATGCATTTACTCATTTCATTGCCAAATTGTAACTATACAATCAAACCAAGCAATTCAACTATCTAATGCATAGTTGATATCATAGAAACTACTCTTTCTATTTCTCCTCTCATATTCCTATGAGAGTCTTTCAACAATACATCTAGATCATAGGCTTTACTTGTAATAAATGACTCAACCCTTATTCAACAATTAAAGTCCCATACCCTTAATTGCCAAATAATCTAGGTTCATATTTATTTATCAAATTAAAGTCAACTACTTTAATCCATAAATAAATCCCTTCATTTTCATTTCATAAATTAAAGTCCCATACCCTTAATTTACAAAACAAACCAATTTCATATTTATTCATTAAATTAAAGTCAACTACTTTAATCCATAAATAAACCCTTTTCCTTTCATTTCATAAATTAAAGTCCCATACCCTTAATTTACAAAACAAACCATTTTCATATTTATTCATTAAATTAAAGTCAACTACTTTAATCCATAAATAAACCCTTTTCCTTTCATTTCATAAATTAAAGTCCCATACCCTTAATTTACAAAACAAACCATTTTCATATTTATTCATTAAATTAAAGTCAACTACTTTAATCCATAAATAAACCCTTTTCCTTTCATTTCATAAATTAAAGTCCCATACCCTTAATTTACAAAACAAACCATTTTTCATATTTATTCATTAAATTAAAGTCAACTACTTTAATTCACAAATAAACCCTTTTTCCTTTCATTTCATAAATTAAAATCCCATACCCTTAATTTACAAAACAAACCATTTTCCATATTTATTTATTAAATTAAAGCCAACTACTTTAATCCATAAATAATCCCTTCCTTTTATTTTCATAAATTAAAGTCCCATAATTTTTAACTAATAAAATCATATAAGGTTTCCTCTTTTCATCATCTAAAATTCACCATTTTAAATAATGAACTCTATAAAGAACCTTCCATTTCATTAATCTAAAATCTACCATTTTAATTAATGAAACTATATAAAAGAAGCCTTTTATTTCCATTAATCTAAAATCTACCATTTTAATTAATGAAACTATATAAAAGAAGCCTTTTATTTCCATTAATATAAAATCTACCATTTTAATTAATGAAACTATATAAAAGGTTTCCTACTAAGATACTTTATGTCCCCTCGTTCAGCAAATAACCTACTGCTAATTCTGGAAATTAAGGGACACCATACAATAAACTTAGCCACAGAGGCGATGAGGGCGCGGGTTGAGATAGTATAATACGCACAAGTTACAGTGAGGGAGGTATGCACATAAGTCATGGTTGTGTTAAACGACAACCAAGGTGGATGTTGGTTTGACATGGTTTCACTCAACCAAAAGCACACTACGTGGACCTTATAGGCTATGAAACATCTAAGGGAGGGGTTATCCCTAAGAACTCAACGTTGATGACTTGTCTCAAGGATGCCTAGCTCTAAGCATTATCTACACCCTACCCAGCACAGTCTAAAAAGAGAGGTAAACAACCACGATAGGGGTCAAGGAATGATATGAGTCAACTTACTCAACAATAAAGTCTTGTCTACAAAGGATCAACTATTCATTGCATTAATCAAATCATAGATCTAAGGTTTAATCCTTTACTAGACAACACTAGAGTTTTGTCATCGAGGGCTTAACACGACCATATCTTAGTGAAGGTTTCACATATGCGGCTACAGCAACAATGACCCAAGAACCACTCTATTAGTTTGGCACTAAGACTCCTTAAAGGAGTATGTCTACTTTGGTTAAATGGATGACGTACACAATGAAAACCCATAGACCAGTGACAGTCTAAAAATCAACAAAGGAAAACCTCAAATACATCTATATAAAGTGATCCCATGAATCCAACTTGGTTATGTAAGCATTGTTTGTCTTCCTTGGTTGCGCTAGCGAACATCCATCTCCTTCACCTCCTCTTCATATGGTGCCTCTCCTTTTGTTACGTGGTGCTTACTACATGTCCCTCTCTCAGCACTCATTACTCTCTTTTTCCCTTGCACGTCTCTCCTCCTCTTCCACAATGCGTAACTCCCCTCTTACATTTTCGTCCATTATCTATCCGTCATTACTCCCCATCTGAATTCGTTAGGTGGTAGGGGGGATATTTCTTCTTCTACCTTCCCAATACGTTCCCATAAACAATCCATACCTCCACATTAATGGAGCCATTCTTTCATGTTAATGAAGTCATCCCTTCATGTCAGTCGAAAGCTTTGCATGGTTGGCTCGATCCGATTCTAAAGGGTGGTTCTATCATTTTTTAAACTAATAGTAGATTACCATTTTAATAAGTGAATTTTCATATAATTAAGACAATAAAAGCTTTCTCTATAAGTTAAATGAATTTCATTTATCATTACAAATGGAGCAACCATTAGTTTATCATGGAAATTATTTTATTGCTTAATATGAAACAACTGTTTCTTTTTCTTTAAAAGAGGTTTCTTTATCAATTTGAAATAAATCAATTATTTATTTAAAATGAAATCTCTTTATCATTCTAAAATAAATTAACTATTTATTTAAAATAAAATCTATTTATCATTCTAAAATAAATCAATCATTTATTTAAAATGAAATCTCTTGATCATTCTAAAATAAACCAACCATTTATTTAAAATGAAATCTCTTGATCATTCTAAAATAAATCAACCATTTTTTTTTTTTGAAAAAATTGAAAAAAACTTGTATTAAAACAAAGATCAGTTACAATTGGGAATAGACACTTCCCAGCCGAAAACAAAGAAAGCACATGATTACAAGAGAAGAGGAAGATTTGCAATGGAGCCAAATCTCTTGAACCAATAACAAGCTAGCTGAGGGAGCTGATTGGTCTGTTACAACAACTTGTCGCGAAATCGCGCCGCTTTCACCGACTTCACCTTTGGCCGCGAAAAAGCTACAAGTCGCGATATCGCGACACAAAACTCCTCTGACCGCAAAAAGTCAACCTGTCGCGAAATCGCGACATGTCACAAAATCGCGGCAACAATCCTCCCTTGGCCGCGACGGAGCAACATGTCACGAAATCGTGACACCTTTCCACCCTTGGCCGCGATGGAGCAACATGTCACGAAATCGTGACAACTTTCCTCCCGTGGCCGCGATGAAGCAACATGTCGTGAAATCGTGACACCTTTCCACCTTTGGCCGCGATGAAGGAACATGTCACGAAATCGTGACAACTTTCCTCTCTTGGCCGTGACGAAGCAACATGTCACGAAATCGTGACACCTTTCCAACCTTGGCCGTGACGGCGCAACATGTCATGATATCGTGACAACTTTCCTCCCTTGGCCGTGACGGTGCAACATGTCGCGATATCGTGACAACTTTCCTCCAGTGACGCGACGATGCAACATGTCATGATATCGTGACAACTTTCCTCCAGTGGCCGCGATGGTGCAACATGTCGCGATATCGTGACAACTTTCCTCCAGGCCGTGACGGCGCAACATGTCGCGATATCATGACAACTTTCCTCCAGTGGCCACGATGGCACAACATGTCGTGATATCGTGACAACTTTCCTCTAGCGACCGCGACGGCGCAACATGTCGCGATATCGTGACAACTTTCCTCCAGCGGCCGCGATGGTGCAACATGTCGCGATATCGTGACAACTTTCCTCCAGGGCCGCGATGGTGCAACATGTCATGATATCGTGACAACTTTCCTCTAGCGATCGTGACGGTGCAACATGTCACGATATCGTGACAACTTTCCTCCAGTGGCGTGACGGCGCAACATGTCACGATATCGTGACAACTTTCCTCCAGTGTGCGCGACGGTGCAACATGTCGCGATATCGTGACAACTTACCTCCAATGGCCGCGATGGCGCAACAGGTCGCGATATCGCGACAAAAACCACCCTTTGCTTTTTCTTTGATCATTGGCTCAAGGATCTTTCAAGGCCCTGCCTAATCACCTCATCCTCAATAGGCATGTCACTGTGCAACTGCACCCCTACCTCTTTCTCAGCACCCATCTTAGCCAGGAAATCGACCGCTTTGTTTAAATCTCTACTCACATAAACTGGAATCACATCATCTAATTCCCTCCATAATTCCTTGATTTGAGAGACCAGAATCCTCAACCTCCATGCTTTCAACGCAAAGTTCCTCATGCAGTCTAGAGCTCCAACCAGTATTTGAGAATCAGATTCAAGAATTATCCTCCTGTGGCCCTGAGTAACTGCCCAAATAGAAGCAGATTTGATAGCAATGGCTTCTGCTTCATTGTTTGTGGCTCTTCCCAAGCCTTGCAGTTCCCAATAGAGCACTGATCCCTCATGATTCCGGCAGACCACGCCAATTTCGGCACTACCCGGATTGCCCTTTGCAGCTCCATCAGTATTGATTTTAATCCAGCCTTCTGGGGGTGGTTTCCAACTAGCTCTGTCCTGTCCCTCTTGCTTTTCAACTCCCTCTTCCATTGGCCCAGGACCAACCTGAGTTTCCTCTTTAGCGTAGACGGCAACAGTTTACGTGACTTTGCTCCAGATGACTTGCCAAACTCCATCTAGCGAGGAAAAGGTTTCTCTAAAAATTCTAGCATTTCTCTCCAACCACACTTGCCACCAAATGAAGTATAAGCCAAGCTCCCAACCAATTTGAAGAGCTTTAGATTTAAATCTACCCCTCTTCCATCTTTCCCAAATATTAGTCCGATTCATGTCACCATTAACCTGGATTTTATAGTGAGAGAACCATCGCTTCCAAATCTGACGCGTGAAAGGGCACTCAAACATCAGGTGATCAGTTGTTTCCTCGTTCTTGTGGCATAAAACACATTGAGATGGACCGATGATTCCTCTACATCTGAGATTGTCAAAAGTGAGAATTCCATTGTGCATAAACTGCCAGGCAAAAAGTTTACTTTCGGCCAGCCCTTGGAGTGCCAAATCTTTCTCCAATCCTCAACCGGATAAGAATGGGGGGAGGCTCTGGGAGGATCTTGTCATATCCGTCCTTCACTGTATATACACCAAGGCTCCCATAGCCCCAAGCTAATTCATCCTCCTCGTCTCTCCCTGTGAGAAACCTTTCTGTCAAGATTTTGGTCAAGATGGGTGCCAACTCCGGGGGATTGAAATTGGCCACTCCTCCAACCTCTTAAACTTCTTAAACTTATACTCCCCCAGCTGAGTAGTGTTGAAATAACTTTCAATTTGGACCCAACCCTTGGTTTCTATGGCAGATTTTATTGGTAGTAACTCGGGGAATTCAACAATGATGGGTGGGTACTGATCCCATGAATCGGTCCAGAAACGAGCCTTCTCCCCTCTCCCCACTTTCCAAAACAATTGGTCTTTAATAACCTGAGATCCTAGCTTGAGAGCCTGCCACACTAAGGATCCAGTACCATCCAAAGGGAAACGGCCCACCTCATTGGGGTTAACATGACCCAAATATTTACTAGTTAGGATTCTACTGAATAAGGAAGTTGGTTGGGAAATCCACCTCCAGTACAACTTTCCAGCCAAAGCTTTATTATTTAACTTGGATCCTCTCAGTCCCAGCCCACCTTTTACCTTGGGCTGGGTGACTTTATCCCAGCCCACTAAGGCCCACTTTCTCTCTCCCTTAGCTCCTTCCCACAAAAACTTTCTAGCCATCCTGTCCAACTCTTTCCATATTGTAAGCGGGGCAGCCAGGATAGAAAATTTGTAGATTGGCATGGCTTGAATGACTGACTGTAAGAACGTTAATCTGCCACCATAACTTAACCACTTGTGAGACCAGTGATTAATTCTGTCCTTGATACACTCCAGCAAATTCCTCCAAGTGTCTAATTTCAGCTTCTTAAAGTGCAAGGGGATCCCCAAGTAAACCACAGGGAGAGAAGTCCTAGTGAATCCCAGGATTTCTAAAATTCTGTTATGAAGCCTTTGCTCCAGATTAAAAAAGACCACTTTGGATTTCTTGTCATTAATGACCTATTGAGTAGCCCTGAGATAGACATTAAGAGTATCCCTAATCGTTCTTGCTTCCCTGAAGCTGGCCACTCCCATCAAACCAGTGTCATCCACAAACTGCAGGTGCGTTAAAACTTCGTCCCCCACCCTAATACCCAATAATCTGCCTTGTTGTCTTCTCCTCAAGAAAAGTCTGCCAAGACCTTCAGCCAAAATGAGAAAAAGATAAGGAGAACAAGGATCCCCCTGGCGAAGACCCCGAGAAGCTCCAAAAGGTTGCGAAGGAAGGCCCTTGATTAGAACAGAGTAAGTCGGGGAAGAGACACAGCTCATGACCCACTCTATCCAATCCTGAGAGAAACCAAAGGCAGCCATCATTTTGGCCAGGAAACTCCATTCAACCCTGTCATAAGCCTTTGACATGTCCAGTTTTATGAACATCCCTTTATTCCCAGAAGTGTGCATTGAATGGATTGCTTCTTGGGCCAGAACCACCCCATCCAGAATCTGTCGACCCTCAACAAAACCCCCTTGCTCAGAGGAGATAATGTTGTGAAGAAGAGGTTTTAGGCGCTCAGCCATTACCTTTGTGATTATTTTGTACAACACATTACATAAGGCAATAGGCCTATAATCTGAAATATGAACCCCCTCCTCACCTTTTGGAATTAAGGTAATGAAAGTGTGGTTTATAGCTTTAAGCATTCTCTTATTTTCTCTGGATTCTTCAACAGCAGCCCTAACATCTTCCTCTAAGTAGTCCCAGAAAGCCTGAAAAAACTCAATTGGGAAACCGTCTGGACCTGGAGATTTACCAGTGCTCATTCCAAAGACCACAGTTTTCAATTCATCTCTATCAATGGGTTTGAGGAGGGCCTGATTTTCATCCTCAAAAATAATAGCAGGTATGACAGAAATAACTTCATTTTGGGCCTCTACATCTTGAACCACACTTTCCTTAAAAAGCTTTGAGAAATAATCCATAGCATGGGAATGTATACCTGGAAGTGTATCAAAGGAATGACCGTTCTCATCTTGAAGGGCCTCCATCTTATTCATCTGTCTTCGAGCACAAGCAGTCCGATGAAAGAATTTTGTATTTCTGTCCCCTTCTAATAACCAGGTGGTTCTTGCTCTCTGCCGCCAATAGGTCTCCTCCTGGTTGTCAATGTCCTCCATCGCTGTACGCAAGGCATCATCCTCAGCTTTGAGCTGGTCTGTAATTACTCCTTCTCTGAACTATTTTTGGACCTCATCCCATCTGGCCACCAATGGAGCTCTTTGGGCCTGGAAGTCGGTTTTATTAGCACGCCTCCAACACTTCAACTGAGCTTTGACATATTGTAGTTGTTTGTGGATTCTGAACATTGCTCTCCCATAAGTTGGGCGGCCTTCTTCCCACCACTGTGGAATTTTCTCCCGAAGTTCTTCTTTCTGAAGCCAAAAATTCTCAAATCTGAAAGGTTTGTGATGTTGCCCCATCCTAGTCCCGCCTTCCAATAGAATGGGACAGTGATCAGAGACTGGGCCTTCTAAAATCTAAAAATTTATATTCCATTTTACAAACGCCTCCTCTGAAACCAGAAAATGATCAAGCTTAACCTTCCTGCTATGTGGCTCCCGCCTTTTATTAGTCCAAGTGAAGTTAATGCCAGGACATTTAATGTCCACTAAGCGCAAAGCCTGGACTTGGGCAATCATGAACCGGTCCCCTGGGTCCAAAAAGGGAGCTCCCCCTTCCTGGTCTCTAGAAGATAATTTAGCGTTAAAGTCACCCGCTATAATCCAGTCTAAATCTTCCCTTGAGGTTCGCATGTTCTGCACAGCCTTCCACTGTCGCCTCTGACCATCTAGGTTTTGAGACCCATAAAAGTTTGTGATTAGAACGTGTTCCGCAGTGACATTATTCCTAAAAAGAGAAGTGAGAACCCCCTCCAGGCAAGATGTTCTATTGCAGACCATTCAAGAGAGTTCCACAGAGTAACAATCCCCCCTGAGGCACCTTGGGCAGCCACATCCATATGACCAGCACCCCTCCAAATTCTGTTGACTATTTTGGACATAAGATCTAAAGACATCTTAGTCTCCTGTAAAAGCAAAAAATCAGTATTGCGATTCTCTAAAAGTCTTCGGACAGCAGATTGATGGGTTCTGTTGTTTAAACCCCTCACATTCCATGATTGTATAATCATTGGTTACCCTGGGAGCAATAAGAGTCTATTGTCCTCACCGATCCTCCCGTGATCAATCTGTCTCCTTGGGCTGCTAGCAACTCCTTATTGGATCTTCTACCTACTCCCTGAGAGTTGCTATTTTTTGATCTTTTTTCTACCTGGGTTATCCCCAGAGTTGGCCTTTCCCTATTTTTCTCTGGTATTCCCATACTGACATCCTGAGATACTGTCTGCTCCTGGTTATGCACTACCAAATCACCTGAGCACACTGGCTGTGATACCTCACAGGGATCAACTACCTGTTGTATGACAGGAGAAGAAGAGAGAGGGAGTTGCCCGGGAATATTAGAAGTTTCCTTAAAACCCTCCATGCCCTCCATAAATTGTTCCTCTTCGTCAACCAGTGACTTAAATATCTCATACCTATTGGCAGGTCTGAGATGGGATTGCTCCTTTCCCTCTTTTTTCTTTGTCCGTCTTTTTCTTCTGGGTTGTTCAAAACCCTCTCTCTGAGCTTCCTGGCCCTGAACGGTCCTATTAGAACCTGTATTAAGTGTTGCCTTGTCCTCTTTAGGCTGGTTTGGCACTCCTGAAGGGGCCTCCACTTTAGCATTCATATTATTAGGGCAAAAATGGGCCAAATGTCCATGTTTGTGACAAACCCTACATCTAAAGGGTAGGGCCTCATAGTCCAGTTGTTGAATCCAGGAGAGACCTGCCAGTTCAATCTCCATCTCTGTCGGCAAAGGCTGGCTGAGATCCATCTCCACACATATTCTAGCATACACCGCCATGCTCCCTTCAAGTGTGTCTCTGGCAACACCCAGATGTCTACCAATGGAATTGCCAATCCTTGCCAACACCTGCTCACTCCAGAATTCCATTGGGAGAGCATATAGTCGGATCCATACTGGGACAGCAGTAGGTTCAACTCGGGGATCGAATCCCACTCTCCATGGCTGAACAAATAGCCCTGTCGGGCCATGACTTTTCTTCTCTGACTCGAAAGCCTTATTTCTATCGGCCAAAGACGAAAAGCTAATAATAAAATATCCATTGCTAATAAACCACAATGAATACTCACCGTGAGGCTCCCAGTTTTGGCGGATCCAGGAGTGCAAAAAATTCAGGGAAGGACGTATCCCCATGAACTTGCAGATTAGATCGTGATCAGCTCTGTAGATGATTGATTCCTCAACCATACTTGGCTCAATGACTATTTTTGGCCTGGTTTCGGCCTGCGACAAACAACCATTCACACGAGGTGCTGCCGACTTATTCCCAGCAGCCGTGAAGAGCATTTTGTATGCCATTTTCTGAGCTTCGACGTTTTTTGGGGAAGAGTTTTCTTTAAACAAGTCTGCATAAGAGCTGGTACTCCCTGGAAAAGGAGCCGGAGAAGTCCCCATTGGACTCTCCTGGGGCACCGATCTAACCTTCAGAACCACCGTACCCCGAAGGCACTTCTGCAATCCAGCTGATGCCCAAGAATCTTCGAAGATCCAGAAACCCTAGTTCAGAGGAAAAAATCGCCAGAGCTCATTTTCCCGCCTTATTCTTCGAAAATCTTCAAAAATGAAATCTCTTTATCATTTTAAAATAAATCAACCTTTTATTTAAAATGAAATCTCTTTATCATTCTAAAATAAATCAACCATTTATTTAAAATAAAATTTTTGTATCATTGTATTGACCAGAGCACACAAGGAGTCATGAATACAACCTATTCTTCATACTTTCCAAATTATTGAGGCAATAGTGTTGAAGTAAAAGATAATCAAACATGTGCAATAGACAAAGAGGGAAATCTTTCCATCAATTTAGTCACCTGTCTCAGCCTCTAGAACTTATGATAGCTACTAGGCCATCAATATGGGGCTCAAGGCGGCTAACTATTGACAATTATCCCTAAATGAATGCATACCTATATGAAGGTATCCATCCTTGTTACCTTTGAGTTGCCTTATCATCACTTCCCCAACCTCAAGTACCCTTGTATTTGGTGGATGACTCAACTTATTCCACTTATGAGTGTACCTGATCCTACACATTGGCAATTTGTTAGTAGTATCATGCTCTTCAATATTTACTAACATTGCATAACTGCTTAATTGCACAAAATCGAGTATTAAAACACCATCAATTAATACATTGTTTTCCATGTTGAAAGGTCCATCTAGGATGGTCATGACATTGACATTATTAGACACTATCGTAGTAAGGATCCCAAATTTGGTGATCAATATTTCCAAAAACTCAACGACGGTGTCTTGATCTGCATGCTTGGTTGCTTCTACTTCAGATTATCTAGTGAAATAATTTATTGTTTGTTGGAAATATGTTGAATATTTTCCATATTATTCTAGTTAGATTTTGGATTGATATATTTGGGTTAATATATTTAAAATCATGGATTAATATATTCGGGTTAATATATTTGAACCCATGTTTTAATATATTAAACCAATGTTTTAATATATTTGGGTTAATATATTTGAACCCATGTTTTAATATATTAAACCAATGTTTTAATATATTTGGGTTAATATTTTGAACCCATGTTTTTAACATATTTGGGTTAATATATTTGAACCTAGATTTTATGTCCATGGTATTGTAAAACCCCTTCTTGTGTTGTTGGTGTATAAAACAACACTTGAATGAGGGTTTAAGTAGAGAGTGAATATCTAGACACCCCCCAAGGGAGAGGGGGAACACAATATGCAAGAAATATAATCACAAGTGGTAGAGCAAGCAAGAAAGAAACTAAAGGATATTATTGTATTGGAGATGGTCAAGTTTATACAATAAGAATATATTCTTGTTGGGTTTTTTCTTGAAAGGGTTTCCCAGGATAAATTCTTGTGTAATGTGTTCTCTATTTTTCCTTTGATTTTGCAAAAACTTTTTTTTTTCTGGAATTTGTTTATCAGGGTATTATTTCTCTTCATTATTATCAATATACATTTGTGCTTGACAAAAGAATTTATATTGATCATCCCAATAAAATCTAAGCCCCATCACTGAAAGAGTTCTACTACAATAATTGGTTGGAGAGACATTGCCAATTTTTTTTTTCTTACCAACAAATGTTATAGATTTGTTGGTAACTTTGAAATCAATGAATAATGTGGGCCACTAATACTTGGCTCTTAGAATCTTGGCTACTATGGTTTGACCATAATAGTGCCCTCCTAAGAAGCCAACATGAAACTCATTCAATATTTTCTTTGCCTTATATAGCTATATACATCTCAACAATACACCATCAATTTTTTTAGATACAAGACATCATAAAGTAGAGAGTAGTTCATTTACAATTTGCATCTATGTCCTTGATAGGCTATAAATCCATCCAAACACTTATCAATTTCGAAAAAATGAATCAATTGATTTATCCATGTGTTTTGTTCTATCTAAGCTTCTGCCAGCTGAGGTTCTTGTTGTTATTCAATCAACAAATTGGATTTTGATGTCGTAGAGTTTGCCAATTCTTCACATAGTGCTCTTTCTCTTACCAACCTAGTTATATTGATCTCTATATCATACTCCTATATTTTTTATGATCCAACCAACTCTTTTTTCACCCAAGTCTCCTTGCACCGTGAAATTTTGAACATTTGAGTGCATAACATACACTAATGTTCTACTTTAAGATATGTAATGTCTTAGCTTTTATAGATATTTCATTAGATAAAATAATACTTTTCTATGAAATTATAACATTCTTCACAATCATGCAAAGTCTAGATTAGAAAAGCTATAGACCACTTATTGTGATTTTTTTCCTTTTGGGTGAGTACAATCGTGTAGATTTCTTCTGCTCCAAACACATAGATAATGAAGTATTTCTTGTAATCAAGGTTAGATAATATCGAGGCTATAGTAATAGATTCTTATATTTTTAAATCCTCCCTTTTGCTTTCTATCCATGTGAATTCTACCTACTTTCTAAGCCTTTTTCCATAGGCTTTACTATATGAGCAAAGTCAAACATGAATTTCTAAACAAAATTCATCTATTTGAAGGATGACTATAAGTATTTTTTGTTTTGAGGCAAACAAAATTCTAATATAGCTTTCAAATTGTTTGGATCAATAGATAAACCTTCCTTTGATATCACATGACCTAGCATACCTATGGCTAGCTAGCTTACTCAATCAAGTGAGCTCAAAAATCTGTCAAAGGTAAATATTTAAGGTTGTTCATACATTCCACAATTGGGGCATCTTACATTGTTCATGACTTGAGACAACCTTGTGTCTCCTACATCAACTATCATTATGGCATGTCAAAATTCATGATCATCCATTATCAACTTATTTTTTTCATAGTCAACCACCCATCTGGAATCATATATTTTTGCACTACATAGTGTCTACACACACCGTAGTACAATAAGGGATAAATGTAGATACCTAAAAATATCACATTATCCCTTGTGCAGTGTTAACATTTAATTGTTTGCAAAAGGCCCCAAAAATCCAATTATTTTGTATTAAAACACTAATTAGCCATCTTAGCCCCTTTTCTCCACTAAGCCCCATCCTACACCTAGCCCATGGTCACCATGTGACCATCCCACTCACCTAGCCTAGGTCCACCTCACCCTAGTCTACCCTTTGACCCTAGCCTAGGTCCACCTCACCCTAGTCTACCTTACCCTCTACTCTCCACATCCCCATGCTCATCAATGCACATTGGTGGTATGAAGACTTTCTCCACCCACATGCCTTAATGACATGAGGACTTTCACCCACATGCCTTAAATGAGGTGAAGACTTTCTCCACCCCTATGCATTAATGAGGTATGGTACAACCATATCCATTTAATGCATATGGATGGGTGGGAACTTTCTCCACCCAAGAGCATTGATGAGACATGGTGCACCTATGCCACCTCAGCCTCCACCTCACTACCCCCTAATCCTTAGAAAAATCATATAAATAGGCCCCCATTTCATTCATTTATAGGAATGAGATAAGTGCTTAGAGAAAGTCTAATAAAATCACTCCAACCCCTATTTGTATGCAATACCTCTTTTATGCTAACCCCATGGATATCACTTGGTGCCTCTCTTTGTACACCCTCATTTTGTAAACAGGTTGTAAATCTAGATTCAGATAGCCACCAGACTCAAACTAGAGCTACATGACAACTAGCAAAATATTTCCATAGAAGGAATTTCCATTTGGATCAACACAACAAAAATCATCTAAAAAGAGATGGGTTATTGCCAAAACCGTCTTGACAAGGACGGTTCCTATCAAGAGCTAGTTTTAGTCACTTGCAAACCAACAAACCAGTCACAAAGGTGTGTAAAATAGATTAATATGTTTTAAATTATTTTAAGTTTTATTTAATGTATTATTTTAAGTTTTTATTTGTTTGCCCCTCTTATAAAATTGGGTCTAAATGAGGTAGACCCAAGAGGTGCTACTAACTATTTATCTTGGTTGTGTAGGTTTGGATGCTCTATTCAACCAGTAGTGGTATTCAAGCATAAACCCACCCCACCTCTTAAGGTGGTCAAATAAAATGGGAGTGCCATAAATTTGTATTGTAAATAGGGCTTCATCATTGAAAGATCCTCATTTATAACCCAAGGGGAATTTTTAAATCATGCTGTAACTGCTTTTATTTGTAATGAAATCACACGTTTTATTGTCCACAAGGATAATATTTTCCTGTGACCTACTAGCCAAAAAAACATTTTAACTTTAGGAATGCTTGGGCTATCCCAAATATCTCTCCATATTCTAGTGATATTATTATTATGTTGGTGTTGAACATTATATCCACTTCTTGTTGTGTATTCTCTTGAGCTATTCAACTCCCAAATCAATTTATCCTTGGCTCCCCTCGAAATAATCATAGTTGTTATCTTTCTACTCAATTGCCTCCTAGCATTAATGTCTTGTATACTTGTAAAAAAATCTTCTTTCCATTTGTATCTTCCTTCTCGATCCTTGTACAAAATGTTTGAAACCCTATAACCATATTTGTCTTGAAGCAATCTCATCCAAGGTTTCAAAATTGGATCTAAATTGAGTGGTTTTTTATCACACCAAGTATCCATCCAAATAGAATTTTTTCTCCAGTTCCCACCACCCATATTAAACCTTTAATCATTAGATCAATAGATTTTTTTAAACCATTCCAAAGAGTAGAACCATTTGGAAGAGAGAATGTAGTAAATATTAAACTTGGGTCATTGGGATCAACATACTTACTTAGAAGAATTCTTGCCCATTGTCTTTGACTCTCTTTGTACAATCTCCAAATAAATTTTCTCCTAAGAGCTAAGTTTTCATCTGTAAGAACTCTTAAACCAAGACCTCCCCTAGTTTTATCATCACACACCTTGCTCCATTTCACCAAAGGAAATTTCCTTTTATCATGTAATCTTGACCATAAAAATGATTGCATAATATAGATTAAAATTTTTTCTATTGATTTTGGCATAGTATACAAGGACATATAATATGTTGGAATGGCTTGTAAGACTGATTTAATTAATTGCACTCTTCTTTCTAATGATAACCATCTACCTTTCCAAGTTGGAAGTTTATTTTGAACTTTACTAATAACTGGATTCCATAAATCTATCCTCATTCTCCCCTCAAATAAAGGCATCCCTAGATAAGTTGTTGGCAAATTTGCCTCCTCCATTTGAAGTAACTTGCAAATTCTTGCTTTGATATTAGCAAGAGTGTTAAGAAAGTAAATTTTGGATTTAGTCCTATTAACTTTTTGCCCTAAGCTCTTTCGTATTCTTTTAAAAAGTTATTCAAAGCTCTGGCCTCATTTATCCCTACCCTCCCAAAAAGGGTTGTATCATCTACAAAATGTTGATGGGTGATGTTATCGATGTTATTACTAACCTTAAGTCCACTTATAAGCCCATATTTATAAGCCTTCTTTAAGTTCCTACCCAAAACCTCTGCCATAATAATGAAAAAATAAGGAGATAGAGGATCTCCTTGTCTAAGGCCTCTCTTGGCTTTAAAAGATTCTATCACTAACCCATTGACCAACACTAAATAAGAAATTGTAGAGACACAAGATTTAATCCATCTAACCCATTTCTTCCCAAAACCAAACTTATCTAAAATTGCAAAAAAGAAAATCCCATTTAAACCTATCATAGGCTTTACTCATATCAAGTTTTAAGATCATAGCTTTCTCTTTTCTTGAATTTATTGAATGTAAAACTTCATGAGCTACTATGATCCCATCCAGAATCTGTCTCCCTTTCACAAATCCTCCTTGCTCTTTTGAAATGATTTTGTCTAACAGTGGTCTTAACCAATTTGCCATCACTTTGGAAATAATATTATAAGCCATATTACATAGGCTTATGGGTCTAAAAGAATCAAACAATTCAACATCCTTTTTTTTTGGAATTAGGGTAAGATAAGTTACATTTATTTTATAAGGAATGTATTGTTTTACCCTAGATTGTTCCACTGCCACCAATAAAGAATCCTTCACTATATCCCAACTATGTTGGTAGAATGTTGTAGAGAGCCCATCTAGACCCGGGGATTTATCCTTATTAAAAGAGAAAATAGCTAAATGATCTTCTTCTAGAGTAGTAGGCTCCATCAATTTCCTATTGTCTTCATTCGTTATAACTAAAGGAACACCTTGAAGTAGTTTATCATTAAGAACTTCAATCTCCTTTAATCCTAGAATATTCTAGTAAAATGACCTTACCTCCTTTCTGATTTTGCTTCGGTATTCAATCCAAACCCCTTATATTGTTTAATTCTACTAATTCTAGATGATGATCTCTATGCTATTGCCATCCTATGAAAAAAATTGTGTTTTTATCTCCTTTTAACCAAGTCTACCTCTATTTTAATCTCCAAAATTCCTTTTCCTTACTCAAAATATTATGATATTCACTAAGAAACTCCCTTTCTTTCAAGCTTGGATTATTGTCCTCACCTTTTTGGAATTTTGAAAGTTTATCTTTTAGATCTTATTTCTTCTCAAAAATATTTCCAAAAGTGTTGTTGCTCCATTATTTTAATCTAGATGTCATAGCTTTAATTTGGTTTGGAAGAGAATACAACCCACCATTACCTAAAGAATTCCATGTTTGAGCTATCATATCAACAAATTGAGGATGGTCTTCCCACATCTACTCATATTTAAAATATGATATTTTTTTAAAACCTACTTACCACCATTTTAACTCTTATTTCCTAGTGATATGAACCAATTCTTAAGGTATTAATTTTAGCACAAGTTCCTTCATCTAGCCAATGATCTGAGAGAATGCATCTATCTAATTTTTTTGCTATTAGGTTCTATCCCCTCTTGTTGTTGGTCCAAGTATAGTTGTCTTCTTCAAACTCAACCCCCCCTGGCAACTTCCCATAGATTATTATTTTGAATAAAAGCTGAGGTATCTCTCATACTTTGGGTCATTTCCTTAATTTCCCATTTTTTCTTACTTGGTTATGGCATTAAAATATTCAATGATCATGAATCGGGTTTCTTGGTATTTACTTCTCATAAAGGCTTCAATACCACTCCAAACTTCTGATCTACTTGATTGAGTTGTAGATCCATAGACATTGATAAGGATGAAAATAATATTTGCAAAGTAGCAAGTGACTAATGAGGCTATCCAATGCCTAGTTTTATGAATGGTTGCACAAGAGGTTCTAATAGGATTCCAAAATGTTAGAATTCCCCTTGTCACTCCTTTAGAATCCATAGCATCCCATTCACATCTTGCCCATATTGCTTTCATAGTTTTGGAAACTTCTTCTTTGTCATTTTAGTTTCTTGGATACAAAGAATATCAGGTTTATTACTTAAACAGAGGTCCCTAATACACCTATGCTTTGAGGGGGCATTAGCACCCCTTATATTCCATGAGATGATAATCATGTCTCATTAGGGGCTTTTGGCCCCTCCTACGAATTACCAATATCATTTTGTTGTTTGGTAAAGAGAAGTTCAACCAACTTAGTTTGTATTCCTTTCTCTATGTTTGCTCTTGCTTCCCTGGATCTTGCTTGATAATTTGAGGGTTTTTCTCTTTTTGCCTTGCCTATATCAAAAGTAGGTCTTATTATTCTATTCCTCAATATTCTTTCACAACTTTTTTTTTCATCATATTTATCCTCTCCTAGCTCTATTATGGAAGCTTTTGACTTGTCCTACTCATTTTCTAGTATTTCCTTATTAATGGTAGAGGTATTAACTTCTAAAACTACATTTTTTCTACCAATTTTTTTCTCCTGAATGGTGCATGGTACTTCAAGAGAGTCTTCAAAATCTGATGAGACATATTCCTTAGCTTCATTGAGAATTTTCTTTCTTAAATTAGAATCATATTAAAAAGACAGTTCCTTGTTAATATGTTGAACTAGTTGTACCGTGTCCTCTAAGTTTTGATCTACTTCTCCTTCCTCCCTCTGTCCTCCCCTATATTTTCTTCATAGGCTAAAGCCTCAAAAGAGTTGGTATTTCTTCCAATATCCTTCCTTATTGGTCTCCACTGTTTATTTTCTTTCATCTGTCTAGATCTATTTTTTGGAAGTTGAAAACCATCCTCATCCATATCCATTTGTAAGTTTCTATTGTGGTTTTCTACAAATGATTATGCTAGGCTCTTCCTTAGGGCATGATCTCTCAATATGCCCCACCTCATGATATATTCTATGTCTAAAAGATATGTTTTCATAATATATAGTTTGGGTCCACATCTTATCCCCATACTTAAGAATGATTGATTCTAGTAAAGCTTTACTTATATCAATCATGACCAATATCGAGCATAAATAGCCAAAATTCCATCTTTTGTTGTATATGAAATCTTAAGGAATTCTCCTAGAGTGTTTCCTATTGCCTTGAAGGTATCTATTTCCCAAAATTCAATGGGCAACCCAAACATCCTAACCCAGACTGGAACTAGGGATAGATTTACATTTTTAGGTGAAAAGCCTTCATACCAATAGGTAAGGAAGAGTCCTGCTCTTCCCATAAACCAAGGACCCCCTTTTAGGATTCTCTCTTTCTTCCTCAGAACAAAAAATGGCTAGGAAGAAACCTTTGGGAAGAAATGATAGAATCACTCCTAGAGACTTCCAACTCCTATCAATCCATTTTCTCAAGGCCAAAGCCCCTGGCCAATACCCATCAAATTTATCAGCCTTATCTTGGAGCAATGAGGATCTCTATGAGGTGCACTCACTAACCTCTACCACTAGGGATGATTCTAAGGATTTAACTATAAATCGATCCATGGGAAGGAAACTAAAACTCAATATCTACTGAAATTTACTAGAACATCCTATAACGATTATATATTAATTTAAAAATAAACCTATAATAATTTGCATGCAAAACTTCAAAGATAAAGAAGGGATAAATGAAACTTTACTAAAACTTCTATGCCCATATGGAATGTATTGCCTCATTAATACCCAACCCTTCATTGCTCCTCCCATCATCCAAACCCTAGCTAAGAAATATCTACAATTTTATTTTTCCATGACTTGAAAAATGATCACTGCCTTTGTTCCAGATGGTTGTTGAAGATATTACATTTTTTTTTGAAAAAACTTGTATTAAAACAAAGATCATTTACAAGTTGGGATGAGACTTTTCCCAGCCTTAGTCAAAGAGAACACATGTTTACAATAGTAAAAGAAGATTTGCATTGGAGCCAAATCTCTTAAACCATATTTCTACAATGACTGTTCACCTGTTTACAACTATAAAAGAAGATCTACATTGAAACACAAATCTCCTAAACAGTATTTCTGGAATGGTTATCCAAATTAGCTAAGCACTGGATTTGCTCACCAACCTGCCTAATCATCTCATCCTCAATAGCCATGTCACTGTGCCACTGAACCCCTACCTCCTTCTCGCACCCATCTTAGCCAGGAAGTCTGCCACTTTATTTAGATCTCTACTCACATAAACTGGAATCACATCATCTAATTCCCTCCATAATTCCTTAATTTGAGTGACAAGAATCCTCAACCTCCATGTTTTCAAAGCAAAGTTCCTCATGCAATCTAGAGCTCCAACCATTATTTGAGAATCTGATTCTAGGATTATCCTCCCGTGACCTTGTTTTACTGCCCAAATAGAAGCATATTTGATAGCTAAGGCTTCTGCTTCATTGTTTGTGGCTCTTCCCAAGCCTTGCAGTTCCCAATAGAGCACTGCTCCAACATGATTCCGGCAAACCACTCCAATTCCAGCTCTACCCGGATTGCCTTTTGCAGCTCCATCACATTAATTTTAATCCAACCTTCTGGGGTGGTTTCCAACTAGCTCGTCCTATCCCTCTTGCACTTCAACTTCCTTCTCCATTGCCCCAATAACAACCTCGAGTTTCCTCTTTAGCATAGACTCCCACAGCTTCTTGACTTTGCTCCAAATGACCCGCCAAACTCCATCTAAAGAAGAAAAAGTTTCTCTAAAAATTCTAGCATTTCTCTCCAACCACACTTGCCACCAAATAAAGTTTAATCCAAGCTCCCAACCAATACAAAGAGCTTTAGATTTAAATCTACCCCTCTTCCATCTTTCCCAAATATTAATCCGATTCAAATCACCATTAACTTGAATTTTATAATATAAAAACCATCTCTCCCAAATCTGGCACGTGAATGGGCACTCAAACATCAAGTGATCAGTTGTTTCCTCACTCTTGTAGCATAAAACACATTGAGATGGACCAATGATTCCCCTACATCTGAGATTATCAAAAGTAAGAATTCCATTATGCATGAACTGCCAAGCAAAAAAGTTTACTTTCGGCCAACCCTTGGACTGCCAAATCTTTCTCCAATCCTCAACCCGGTATGCATGAGGAGGAGGCTCTGGAAGGATCTTATCATATCCATCCTTCACTGTGTAGACACCAAGGCTCCCATAGCCCCAAGCTAATTCATCCTCCTCATCTCTACCTGTGAGAAATATTTCTGCCAAGATTTTAGTCATGATGGGTGTCAAATCCGAAGGGATTGAAATTGGCCACTCATCCAACTTCTTAAACTGCTTAAACTTATAATCCCCTATCTGACTAGTGTTGAAATAACTTTCAATTTGGACCCATCCCTTGGTTTCTATGGCTATTTTTATTGGTTGCAATTCAGGAAATTCAACAATGATAGGTGGGTATTGATCCCATGAATCTGTCCAAAATCGTGCCTTCTCCCCTCTCCCCACTTTCCAAAATAATCTATCTTTTACTACCTGAGATCCTAACTTGAGAGCCTGCCACACTAAGGATCCATTACCATCCAAAGGGAAACGACCCACCTCATTTGGGTTTACCTGTCCCAAATATTTACTAGTTAAGATTCTACTGAATAAAGAAGTTGGTTGGGAAATCCACCTCCAAGAAAGCTTTCCACCCAAAGCTTTATTATTTAACTTTGATCTTCTCAGTCCCAAACCTCCTTTTACCTTGGGCTGGCTTACTTTATCCCAACCTACTAAGGCCCATTTCCTCTCTCCTTTTACTCCTTCCCATAAAAATTTTCTAGCCATCTTGTCCAACTCTTTCCATATGGTATGTGGGGCAGCAAGGATAGAAAATTTATAAATTGGCATGGCCTGAATGACTGACTGTAAAAAGTTAATCTACCCCCATAGCTTAACCATTTGTGAGACCAATGATTAATTTTGTCCTTGATACAATCCAAAAGATTCCTCCATATATCTATTTTTAGTTTTTTAAAATGCAAAGGGACCCCCAAGTATACCACTAGGAGATAAGTCCTTGTGAATCCCAAGATCTCTAAAATTCTGTCCTGAAGCCTTTGATCAAGATTGAAAAAGACCACTTTGGATTTTTTATCATTGATGACTTGGTTTGTAGCCCTAAGGTAGACATTAAGTGTATCTCTAATCATTCTTGCTTCCCTGAAGCTGGCCACTCCCACCAATCCCGTGTCATCCACAAACTGTAGGTGAGTCAAAACTTCCTCACCCACCTTGATACCCGTTAGCAAACCTTGTTGTCTTCTCCTCAAGATGAGTCTACCCAATCCTTCAGCCAATATGAGAAAAATATAGGGAGAGCAAGGATCTCCTTGACGAAGGCCTCGAGTAGCTCCAAACGGTTGCGAGGGAAGACCCTTGATTAACACTCGAGTATGTCGGAGTAGAAACACAACTCATGACCCATTCTATCCAATCCTGAGAGAAACCAAAGGCTGCCATCATCTTTGACAAGAAGCTCCACTCCACCCTATCATAAGCCTTTGACATATCTAATTTTATGAACATTCCTCTATTACCAGATGTTTGCATTGAATGGATTGCCTCCCGAGCTAGAACCACACCATCCAAGATCTGCCTACCCTCTACAAAACCCCCTTGCTCCGAGGAGATAATGCTATGTAGAAGAGGTTTTAGCCGCTCACCCATTACCTTTGTGATTATTTTATATATGACATTGCATAAGGCAATAGGTCTATAATCTGAAATATGTACCCCCTCCTCCCCTTTTGGAATTAAGGTAATGAAAGTATGATTTAATGCTTTAAGCATTCTTTTACTACCTTTGGACTCCTCTATAACAACCATTACATCCTCCTCCAAGTTATCCCAAAAGGCCTGAAAAACTCAATTGGAAAGCCATCTGGACCTGGTGTTTTTTCGATGCTCATTCCAAAGACTACATTCTTCAGTTCCTCTCTATCAATGGGTTTAAGTAGGGTCTCGATTTTCTTCTTCAGAGATAACAGAGGGTATGACAACAATAACTTCTTTTTGAGCCTCTTCATCTTGCACCATACTTTCCTTAAATAGTTTAGAAAAATAATCCATTGAATGGAAATGCATACCTGGAATTGTATCAAAGGAGTGTCCGTTCTCATCTTGAAGAGCTTCCATGTTGTTCATCTGTCTCCTAGCACAAGCAATCCGATGGAAAAATTTGGTATTTTTATCACCTTCTAATAACCAAGTGGTTCTTGCTCTCTGCTTCCAGTAGGTCTCCTCTTGGTTGTCAATGTCCTCAACCGCTTTACGCAATGCATCATCCTCTTCTTTGAGCTGCTCTATAATTGTTCCTTCCCTAAAGTGTTTTTGAACCTCATCCCATTTGGCCACCAATGGAGCTCTTTGGACTTGGAAGTCCTGTCTTGTTAGCTCACCTCCATTGTTTCAGTTGATCTTTGACATAATGAAGTTGTTTGTGGAATCTAAACATTGTTGTCCCATATGTTGGGCGACCTTCTTCCCACCACTGTGGAATTTTCTTTCGAAGTTCCTCTTTTTGTAACCAAAAGTTTTCAAATTTAAATGGTTTGTGATGTTGCACCTGTCTTGATCCCTCCTTCCAACAAAATGGGAAAGTGATCTGAAACTGGACCCTCCAAAATCTGAAATTTTATATTCCATTTTACAAATGCCTCCTCTGAAACCAAAAAATGGTCTAACTTCACCTTCCCGCTATGTGGCTCCCTCCTCTTATTAGTCCAAGTATAGTTGGTTCCAGGGCATTTAATATCCACCAAGTGTAATGCCTGGACTTGGGCAATCATAAGTCGATCCCCTGGGTCCAAAATTGGGGTTCCCCCTTCCCGATCTCTAGAGGATAATTTAGCATTAAAATCCCCAGCAATAATCCAGTCTAAATCTTCCCTTGAGACTCTCATGTTATGCACAACTTTCCATTGATGCATCTGACCATCTAGGTTTTGAGCCCCATAAAAATTTGTGATTAAAACATGTTCAGCTGTGACATTATTTCTAAAATGTGATGTGAGAACACCCCTCCAAGCTATATGTTCTATTGCAGTCCATTCAAGAGAGTTCCAAAGAGTAACTATCCCCCCCGAGGCCCCTTGGGCAGCCACTTCCATATGACCAACACCCCTCCAAATTCTGTTAACTATTTTACACATAAGATCCAACGACATTTTTGTCTCCTGGATAAGCAAAAAATCTGTTTTACATTTTTCTAAGAGTCTTCGAACAACAGATTGATGGGTTCTACTGTTTAAACCCCTAACATTCCATGATTGTATAATCATTGGTTACCTTGAGAGCAAGTAAAAATCTATTGGCCTCACCGATCCTCCAGTGATCGCTTTGTCTCCTTGAACTGCTATCAATTCCTTATTTGATTTTCTACCCACTCCTTGAGAGTTGCTATTTTTTTATCTCTTTTCCACCTGAGTTATCCCTAAAGTTGGCCTTTCTCTATTCTTTTCTGCTATGCCCATGCCGACATCCTTAATTATTGGCTGCTCTTGGTTATGCACTATCAATGCCCCCGCACTCTCCGACTCACGGTAACTCACCGTACTCAATTACCTCGCTCTATGATGGGGGGAGATGAAAGAGGAGCTTGAACATGGATGTTATTATTTTCATTATTCCCATCCACTCCTTCCATGAATTGTTCTTCTTGGTCCATTAGTGTCTTAAATATCTCATACCTATTGGAGGGCTTGAGTTGGGTTTGCTCTTTACCATCTTTTTTCTTTTGCCTTCTCCTTCTTTTGGGCTGTTCAAAACCATCTCCCTGTGCTTCTTTACCCTGAGAAATATTGGTTGGTTCTTTGTTGATTGTTGACTTACCCTCCTTAGGAAGATTTGACATTCCTAGAGGAGCCTCCATTTTTATGTTCATATTATTTGGGCAAGATCGGGCCAAATGCCCATATTTGTGGCAAACTCTGCATCTGAAGGGCAATGCCTCATAATCCAGCTTGTTGAATCCAAGATAGTCCTGCAAGTTCAAGTTCCACCTCTGCCGGTAGAGGCTGGCTAAGATCCATTTCCACACATAATCTTGCATAAACAGCTGTGTTTCCTTCTATTGTGTCTTTGGAAACACCCAAATGTCTTCCAAGGGAATTACCGATAATTTCCAATACCTGCTCACTCCAAAACTCCATTGGAAGTGCATACAAATGGATCCAAACCGGGACAACAGTGGGTTCAATTCGAGGATCAAATCCCACTCTCCAGGGTTGAACAAATAATCCCGCCAGACCATGATTCCTCTTTTCTGATTCGAAAGCCCTATTTCTATCGGCAAGTGAAGAAAAACTAACAATAAAATATCCATTGCTAATAAACCATAAAGAATACTCACCAAGAGGCTCCCAGTTTTGCCGGACCCAGGAATGCAAAAAATTCAGGGTAGGGCGAATACCCATGAATTTACAGATCAAATCATGATTGGCTCTATATAAAACTGTTTCTTCAACCATCCTTTGCTCAATGACAATCTTTGGCCTTGATTCTGACTGTGGCAAGCATCCATTAACTCGTTGAGATGTTGATCTATTTCCAATAGCCGTAAAGAGCATTTTTAATGCAGTTTTTTGTGCTTCTTCAGTCTTTGATGGAGATTTATCCTTTAACAAATCTGCAAAAGAACTATGTCTCTCTAGAAGAGGATCCGGAGGTGTCCCCATTGGACCCTCCCGGGGCAGCAATCTTGTCTTCAAATCCATAGTAACCAGAAATCTCTTCGACTACCCAACTAATGCCCTCATGCCATAACCAAGTTGGATGAAAAAATTGGGAGAATTACAAAAATTACCCAAAAAATACTCGTTGAAGATATTACATTATTTGGTACCTTCCAATAATATTGCAAGTACCATGTAAATAGTTTAGTTTAGAGTGTGATTAATATTTAAGTATATAGTAGGTGTCATGTAAGTGAGATGAGTAAGTGTGAAGTTATGTAAGTGAGGTGTCATGTAAAAAAGTATAAGGTTATGAGTTATGTAAGAGTTTTTCATTTAGTATGTATAATCATTATAGTCTTTGTTCTTATGTAGATATGTGGAATCAATAATAAATTTATAATGTGATATTGCTTCCACCGTGTGTTTAAAGAGATGAAAAGTTTGTGTAAGTAGAATGGTCAAGGGTTGTAAATATGAAGTCTGATATACAATGTGTATATATTGAAGACAAATCATTGTAATATGTAATCAAAGAAGCTTGCAAATACATTGTGTTTGCATTGCTTGAGATGATAGATATTAATAATATTTTTATGAGTTGTTATTAAATTGTGTGAATATTTGATATTTGATATATTGTGAGATCCTCTGAGGAAAATATTGGATTGCTAACACATCTTCCTCAATATTGCTCAAATTCCTTCATATGATCACTCGTTTTAAATCTCTTCAAATTCTACACAAATTGGTCAAAGAATCATCTAAATCAAATAACCCTTCGCAAATATGTTTTCGTCCATCAGTTTGAGATAATAGCAAATTGGTATGTTTATAATGATATTCTAAAGACATTTATCCATCTGGAATTTCTAAACATTGTTGTTAATTTGCTGATATGAATTAATAAGCTCTTTTTGATTATGGGTGTTGCATCAAAATCAATTATTCAGTGTTAAGTCCATTTGGGTATCATTGCATGCTGCTGTTATTGACTTCTTTCATTTGAGTGTTATTGCATGTTCAAATTAATCCATAGTTATTGCAAAAACACCAAACACATAATAGAGCAACTCATTAGAGTGGCTCTTGAAAGATGAGACATTTATTTAGAAATTTTTGCTTTAACGTTACTCTAGTCTCCACATAGATGTATATCCCTCAATAGATAAAACTTTTTTCTCAAAAAAAATTGTCTTAATTAAAACCAAAGGAGCTGGTTTAAAAAACATTTATATTAATAATTTTTTTTGAGAAAAAATTGTCTTAATTAAAACCAAGGGAGCTAGGGGGAGACTGCTCAACCGTGTACATTGATCATAGGGTTTCTCACAGTAACCAAAAAATAAATAAATAAATAAATACCAACATTTTATGCGGTAGGGTTTAACACCAGGGCTGAAGTGCGGGTTTAAGGGCATGGCGTTCATTGCTGCAGGAGCTTCTGTGGAACACTGCCTTGCCTACTTCGCCTAGGGCTTAACAGCACCACATCCAAATCGACAATCATAATCATGTGGGCTGTGCGAAGAAGCTTAAATTATGTCAGGTAACTCTTTCCAATTCCTCTGTATCTCTTGTAATTTCGTCAAAATCGTTTGTGTATATATAGACACTCACACACACAGAAGCCAAGGCTCACAAAATCACCGTGCAGGCATCGTGGTGAATATGGTAATGCGTTGAGAGCTTCTGCAAATGTACTTGACAAATGGAAATGCAATGCAAATGCACCGCTTTCTTCCAATGAGGGGGCTTTAGTCCAACAGCATGAACATGGGGGAAGAAGCGTGTGCTCTGCTGTGTATGTGTATGGAGGGCTCATTGAGGTAGGTCGTGGGTTTGCATCAGGGGCCACTGCCAAGAATGGAGAGGTGGACAGAAGTGAAGTAAACAGCAGGGACGATGAAAGGGAAGAAGGAGGGTTTTCCGACCTCGATTCGCCCCCTTCCCACGAAGCTTTGGCTTCCGAGAGCGAGAACGATATGGTTGAAGCAGAGGAAGAGGTGGAAGTGGATCCTTATTTATCGGAAGTAGAAGGTGAAGAAGCAGCAGCAGGAGCAGATGGGAAGAGTAAAACACGGTTGTCTCAAGTTGTGGTGGAATGCTCATACAAGGCATTGCGGAGTAAGCTTGACGAGTGGATTCAAGATGGGAATGTTGTAACCAGGGAGGAAGCTGCTTATGCTTTCATATACCTCCGAAGGCGAAAAATGTTTGCACGTGCTCTCCGGGCAAGTGCCTTTCCCTCTTTTTCATTTCATTTTGGATATACGCTGAATCATAATTTTGTTTCTTAAAATATTTACCTGGGTTACATAGGGCACTAGGTAACCAATCATTATCTCCTGAGCTATATTCCATATCACTAGCGGTAAAAACACCTACATGCTTTTAGTCCACGTGAGGTGGCCTATTCTTAAGGGAATCAAACCAAGGTTAACCACCGGCAAGCACATCGGAGCAACCAATTCACCAATTTAAATTGGTTATATGGGATTGAAATTGAGTCTATACATATTAGACTACGAAATTTAAACTGTAATCTTTGCCCAGTAAAATTGTTGCCATTTGATATTTTGTTCATATCTATTACTGTTTGAAGAATCTGATTTTTAGAAATGAATATCTGAAAGTAGCCATCATATAGACCTTAAAGATTGATATGGTCCACTGCTAATTTATTTAGTGTTTCAATAGATCCCCGTCACGAACGAGGGGCATGTGGGGGGGTACTTTTGTAATTTGGTCATTCAGGGCTCCATGCTGCTTCTGTATTTGTATTAGGCAATTAGAGGCACTGTTATTACATGTCTAGGATCCTATTCTTTTTACTTTGAGGATATTTAAGTTTCACCAACCTTTGACCATGGTTGTTGAAACTTGCGTCTGTGTCTCTAAATTGTGTTGTAACTTTTTAAAATTGGTAGGCTCAGGTTCAGGTTCAAAATTGTTATTGAAAAAATTTAGCTGTAAATTTCCGCATGATTTTCAATAAAGAAAATGAGTAGGTTCATTAATATGGATGTCTAAAAGAAATATGAATATGTACAAAGAACTAGACATTTTATACAAAAGTGATATTGACTTGCAAATGACTGCATGAATGAGTTGCCATAAAATCATTTTGCTATGTCTTTAAACTTTTTTTTTTTCACTTGTTCTGTTTCAGCCTTTACTTTTTATGGCTGTATGGAATCAAGTAGATATCGGAATGCAAGATGAAAATGAAAAATGTTTTAGGTGTTCTATATATGATTTTTCATTGGTCGTTTTTTGTTGAAATATGTTCATCAAATTTGTTTGCCTGAGGTAGAAAATCATCAAATCTGGACATTTCTGATAAGTCAGATAGGCTGTCTTTGAATGTTGTATGTTCAGTTGGTGTAAGCCCATAACGTATTGACATGTTTTCAAGGCACCAACCTTATAGTTGTCCTACACTCAGCAAGATATATGATCGTGTGTCCTATAGCCCATCTTATAGTCCATAATCACAGTTATTGCCATGGTTTGGAGAAGTTTGGTTTCCTTGTACTTCTAGTATTGTCAAGCTCTATATTCATAGGACTTATGAGAATGTCTGAGAATGACTGCTTAGATATTGATGGTTAGAGGACTTGATTTACTGTCATATCCATTCAACATCTTCGAAGGAACAAAAGACATGGTATTGAACTCACCCTTTGTGTGACAATCAACATTTTCTTACTTTGCATAGACTTTGCTAAGCAGGGGATTGAAAGGTGTTGATATTTGCACATCCATGTTCATACATGGAATTTGCAAAGCTGGAAATGAAAGGTATTGAGATTTGCATACCATCTTCTGACAGTCTGGATGTGCTCATTTGTACAGTTTATTTCTAATTTTGGTCAAATTTATGCTTCTACGAATTGGAAACACTAACCCAATTATAACAAAAAAAAAGTCTGTAGAGATCTAAAATCACTCTAAGTGTCAAACCTTGTGCATTGGCAGTGAACAGTTTCATGATCAAGTTTCGTGACTGCCTAACATTTTGCACATTCACAGGGGAAATAGAAGTCTAGAACGTGATTACATTAGCAAGGAAGCCACAAAACAAACCAATTATACTTTCTAGAATGTTGCAGCTTATATATTCACTTTACCTTTTGGTTTGTAGATCTAATATATTGATGTGCTTTTGTTAATTTAACAGGTTTCTGAGTGGTTGTGGGAGAAAAAGGCATTTACATTCACGGAGGTTGATTATGAGAGGCATTTGGATTTGATTGCCAAGGTACATGACATTTATAGAGCTGAGAAATATCTTGCAACCATACCATCAGAAATGAGAGGATACAAAACATATCAAACTCTTTTAACCAGCTGTTCACGAGTGAAGAACATTGAAAAAACTGAAGAGGTTTTAAACAAAATGAAGGATGCAGGGTATTCCCTCAGTTTATTCGAGTGTAACTGTTTACTGTCGCTTTATAAGGGGATAGACAACAAAAAAGTTGGTACTGTATTAGAAATGATGGAACATGAAGGTATACAACCTGATTCATTCACATACAAGATTTTGATAGATGCCAAGGGCTTGGTCGGTGATATTGTTGGAATGGAGAAACTTCTTGAGAATATGAAAGCAGAAGGCATGGTGACTGACTCTTATACGCTGGTATTGCTTGCAAGACATTACATAAGTGCTGGAAATACAAAAAAGGCAGAGGCATTCTTGGAGGAGTTGGAAAAAAATGCTTACAGCAAGAGCAAGTTCTATGTTCTGCATTTTCTGCTTCCTTTATATGCAGATATTGGTAGAGTTGGTGAAGTTGAAAGAATTTGGAAAGAGATTGAATCTTCTCAAAATATTTTTTTATCTAATTATATTGCTGGCATACGAGCATGGGGGAAACTGGGTGACATTGAAAAGGCAGAAATTGTTTTTGAGAAATTGTTGAGTTCTGGGAAGAAACTAGAATCATGCAGACCCTATAGTGCTCTTCTTAATGTATATGCTGACCATCATTTGTTGCTTAAAGGAGAGGAATTTGTAAAGCAGATGTTTGACAGTGGGATAGCAATAGATTCATCTATCTGGGAAGCACTTGTTAGACTTTATGTGAATTCAGGTGATGTAGAGAAGGCGGATTCTGTTTTGTTTAAAGCTTGTCACAAGATGAAAGTAAAGCCACATTACAGGACAATGATAGCAATCTTAAAAAAGTATGCAGAAAGAGGAGATATTGCAAATGCCGAGAAGATTTTTGATAGGTTGACGACTCTTGGATATGGTGGCCGATTAAAATCATATGAGTCTCTGTTGGAAGCTTACATAAAGGCACGGGTCCCTGCTTATGGGTTTAAGGAAAGAATGATGGCAGCTAAGGTTTCCCCCAATAGAAGGATCAGTAATATTCTGCAACAGGTGGATGCATTTAAAAAAGATGCATTTAAAAAAGATTCACTGAAGAAGGATTTTATTTCTGATATACTTGATAGAGCTTCTTTTACAAAGCAACAGGATACAAATGTTTAGATTAATGCTTGGATTTCAGGCCATATACTGCACATTTGGCTAGAAAGGCGTTTCTTGACTAGTTTAACATTTTGAATAATGTGACAGTCCACCATTTTTCCTCTGTTGTAGTCTAAGTAATTTTAGATGGTGTGACACTGGTTGTGTTCTCCAGTAAATCTAAAAGAAATGATTTGCAGGTCAACTTTCCACTTTTTGCATGTAATGAGTAACTGGTATTCGGTCTGAATGAACTAAATTGAAAATTACTTTTCATCTAATTCTATTGGCAGGATATTTTGTATTTTTGCTTGTAGGATAAGGTGCAGGGATCAACTGCTGTTTGGCATCTAATTTACTGGATATGCTACTTTGCCACTGCTACCCTGGTCATGAAATACAGTCTAACGTAGAGATTCTTTAATAATCATCATCAACATTCCATATACTCTTAACATATTGTTCTTGGTTGGGAAACACTGATTTTTGCATCCTATGCACTTTTAATCTACAAATGTGTTTGTTTGAAATTTTGAACTATGGATTTGCTTTTCTTTAGAGGGGGGAAAGGGCATAGTTTAACATTATTAAGGATTATTGTCCTTGTCGTTGTCTTCATATGCGGTTATTTAAATGCCTAGGCTTTTTGGATGGCAAACCAGAGCACTTGTTTGGAAGTTTAATATGTTCTTGAAAGTTTTGTACTTATAGTCTCATTGCAAGAAGCCATCCCATGGGTATGGTTATAATAGCTTTTTAGCTCAGTGTTCAGTGGAATAATAGCTTTTTAGCTTAGTGTTTTGTATATCTTGAATGAGCTTAACACTTAAGAATTTGAAAGTCCAATTAGGAGGTTTATGGATAAACAGGATTATCATAACCCGATGTTAAAGCTGTTCTACTTAGTGTTAACAACGGCTTTAATAAGATTAATAATATTTAAAGAACTTGTCATCAATTGCAACTTGATATTTACCAAATAAAAGATAAATTTATTTTGGAATTTATGAAAAAGTTTAATTTAAAAAATAAAATAATTAAAATAATATATATAAATATAAAATAAAAAAATGAAATTAATAAAATATATGTTTTTTTTTTTTGGTAATATTAAGTAATGGGGTTTTGACCAGGAATCCTTTAACCTGTTACAACAACTCCACCAGGGAGACACACACCCACCCCCTTACACACTCACCTACGTCACGGTTTGAACCTTGGACAGAAATTAATAAAATATATGTTACAAATATCTATTAACTAGAAATTTTTTTTGCTTGATAATAAGGGGTTGTACTCGGGTCCCCCACCCTTGACAAATTACATCTCTCTTCTTTAGAGCTTGAGAGTTTACAAATAGATACACTTCTCATCTCAATTGAGATGCTATAGCTAGAAACCTACATCATTTTACATAAAATGTCTGAATTCTTGATTTTCATTTTTTGGATCTTTTCAAATCTCTGTATGAATACAATTACTCCATAATTTAGCATCTTTCTTGACATTTTCCTATAGCAGCCTTCACAATGCCAAAACTTCACCTCTACTATCTATGCCTTGCATCTTAGTAGAGTAATATTTCCAAAACATCGCACTATCATAGTCCGCTTTACCAAATCTGGATTGCTAGTTTCCTTCCTGAAACACAAGTGCAACCACAAAAATTATAATAAATAGTCTAAATGAAAACACATTATTGTTACAAAATAAAATAGATATTACCAATGGAAAACATTAAAGTAAATCTTAATCATTAATTGATTTAGGCAATCAACATTTTTTGTCAGCTTCAACTAAACTTTCTACTTCCTCTAACCATGGAAAGGAGAATTTAACTTCACGATCCTCAATCAAAACCCCTCTATTGGCTAGCTTATCTGCACATTTGTTTCCTTCCCTTAATATATGTGTAAACCTGATTTCTTCAAACTCTTTAGCAAGATCTTGAATTTCCACAATTATCTCTTGTATGTTCCATGGAGCCTTTGCTTTCCTCAAAATTGCATTTATTACTATGAGAGAATCACCTTCCATCCATACTCTATTCCATTTCATTTGTTTACATATTTTTAACCCTTCTAAAGTTGCCCAAGCTTCAACTTCATTATTTGTCTTAAATCCACTATTGAAAGCATAATGAGACAAAATCTCTCCTCTATTATTTCTAATTATTCCTCCTCCTCCTTGGTCTTGGATTTCCTTTAGATGCTCCATCAAAATTCAATTTAACCCACTCCACATCTGGTGGTTTCCACTTTATATTCTTTACCTTATTTTTGCTTCTCTTGTACCCAACATCATAATTCCATTTAATGACTTGACTCCATCTATCAAGACTCTCTGCTTCCAAATTAGGGATTGGGTGAGTTGATAGGGTTGGTTTAGACTCCTCTATGGCTAAACATATCTTCTTTTTCATTACCTCTAAACTGCTTTCCTTTCCTTTAAATATTCTTCTATTCCTTTCTAGCCATATAGTCCAAAGTATTGTATCTTTTGATATATCCCATATTGTCTGTAAAGCCTCACTTTTATAAGTGCTCTGCCATTGCTTTAACCAATCTTCAATTCTGCTATTCATCACCATGCATTTACCAAACATATTAAGAATCCATTGCCATAGATTCCAGACTATTGAGCAATGTCCCAAGAGATGGTCAATACTCTCCTCCTCCTTATTACAGAAAACACATTGAGAGGGGCCATGAAAACCCCTTTTCATAAGGTTATCCTAGGATAAAATTCTTCTATGACCTACTAGCCAAACAAACATTTTGACTTTAGGAATGCTTGGGCTATCCCAAATATCTCTCCATATTCTAGTGACATTATTATTATGTTGGTGTTGAACATTATATCCACTTCTTGTTGTGTATTCTCCTGAGCTATTCAACTCCCAAATCAATTTATCCTTGGCACCCCTTGGAATAATCACAGTTGTTATCTTTCTACTCAATTGCCTCCTAGCATCAATGTCTTGTATACTTATAAAAAAATCTTCTTTCCATTTGTATCTTCCTTCTCGATCCTTGTACAAAATGTTTGAAACCCTATCACCGTATTTGTCTTGAAGCAATCTCATCCAAGGTTTCAAAATTGGATCTAAATTGAGTGGTTTTTTATCACACCAAGTATCCATCCAAATAGAATTTTTTCTCCAGTTCCCACCACCCATATTAAACCTTTAATCATAAGATCAATAGATTTTTTTAAACCATTCCAAAGAGTAGAACCATTTGGAAGAGAGAATGTAGTAAATATTAAACTTGGGTCATTGGGATCAACATACTTAGAAGAATTCTTGCCCATTGTCTTTGACTCTCTTTGTACAATCTCCAGATAACTTTTCCCCTAAGAGCTAAGTTTGCATCTGTAAGAGCTCTTAAACCAAGACCTCCCCTAGTTTTATCATCACACAACTTGCTCCATTTCACCAAAGGAAATTTCCTTTTATCATGTAAACCTGACCATAAAAAGGATCGCATAATAAAGATTAAACTTTTTTCAACTGATTTTGGCATAGAATACAATGACATATAATATGTTGGAATGGCTTGTAAGACTGACTTAATTAACTGCACTCTTCTTGCTAATGATAACCATCTACCTTTCCAAGCTGGAAGTTTATTTTGAACTTTACTAATAACTGGATTCCATAAATCTATCCTCATTCTCCCCTCAAATAAAGGCATCCCTAGATAAGTTGTTGGTAAATTTGCCTCCTCCATTTGAAGCAACCTACAAATTCTTGCTTTGATATTAGCAAGAGTGTTAAGGAAGTAAATTTTGGATTTAGTCCTATTAATTTTTTGCCCTGAAGCTCTTTCGTACTCTTTTAAAAAGTTATTCAAAGCTCTGGCCTCATTTATCCTTGCCCTTCCAAAAAGGGTTGTATCATCTACAAACTGTTGATGGGTGATGTTATCGATGTTATTACTAACCTTAAGTCCACTAATAAACCCATATTTGTAAGCCTTCTTTAAGTTCCTACTCAAAACTTCTGCCATAATAATGAACAAATAAGGAGATAGAGGATCTCCTTGTCTAAGGCCTCTCTTGGCTTTAAAATATTCTATCACTAACCCATTGACCAACACTGAATAAGAAACTGTAGAGACACAAGCTTTAATCCATCTAACCCATTTCTTCCCAAAACCAAACTTATCTAAAACTGCAAAAAGAAAATCCCATTTAACCCTATCATAGGCTTTACTCATATCAAGTTTTAAGATCATAGCTTTCTCTTTTCTTGAAGTTGTTGAATGTATAACTTCATGAGCTACTATGATCCCATCTAGAATTTGTCTCCCTTTCACAAATCCTCCTTGCTCTTCTGAAATGATTTTGTCTAACAATGGCCTTAATCTATTCGCCATCACTTTGGAAATAATCTTATATGCCATATTACATAGGCTTATGGGTCTAAAAGAATCAAACAATTCAGCATCCTTCTTTTTTGGAATTAGGGTAAGATAAGTTGCATTTATTTTATAAGGAATGTATTGTTTTACCCTAGACTGTTCCACTACCACCAATAAAGAATCCTTCACTATATCCCAATTATGTTGGTAAAAAGTTGCAGAGAGCCCATCTGGACCTGGGGATTTATCCTTATTAAAAGAGAAAAGAGCTAAATGAACTTCTTCTAGAGTAATAGGCTCCATCAGTTTCCTATTGTCTTCATTTGTTATAACTGAAGGAACATCTTGAAGAAGTTTATCATTAAGAACTTCGGTCTCCTCTGAACCTAGAATATTTTGATAAAATGACTTTACCTCTTTTCTAATTTCACTCTGATCTTCAATCCAAACCCCTTCTATTGATTTAATTCTATTAATTCTAGAAGATGATCTCTGTACTATAGCCATCCTATGAAAAAACTTTGTATTTTTATCTCCTTCTTTTAACCAAGTCTATCTTGATTTTAATCTCCAGAATTTCTCTTCCTTACTCAAAATATTATGATATTCACTAAGCAACTCCCTTTCCTCTGAGCTTGTATTATTTTCATCACCTTTTTGGAATTTTGAAAGTTTATCTTTTAGTTCTTCTTTCTTCTCAAAAATATTTCCAAAGGTGTTCTTGTTCCATTCTTTTAATCTAGATGTCATAGCTTTAATTTGGTTTGGAAGAGCATACAACCCACCATTACCTAAAGAATTCCATGTTTGAGCTATCATATCAACAAATTGAGGATGGTCTTCCCACATCTGCTCATATTTAAAATATGATCTTTTTTTGAATTCACTTACCACCATTTTAACTCTTATTGGCCAGTGATCTGAACCAATCCTTGTTAAGGTATTAATTTTAGCACAAGTTCCTTCATCTAGCCAATGATCTGAGAGAATGCATCTATCTAATTTTTTCTGCTATTAGGTTCTGGCCTCTCCTGTTGTTGGTCCAAGTATAGTTGTCTTCTTCAAACTCAACTTCCCATAGATTGTTGTTTTGAATAAAAGCTGAGAAATCTTTCATACTTTGGGTCAATTTCCTAATTCCCCCAAATTTTTCATTCAGCTTGGTTATGGCATTAAAATCTCCAATGATCATGAATCGGGTTTCTTGGTCTTTACTTCTCATAAAGGCTTCAATCCCACTCCAAACTTCTAATCTACCTGATTGAGTTGTAGGTCCATAGACATTGATAAGGATGAAGTGAATATCTGCAAAGTAGCAAGTGACTAAAGAGGCTATCCAATGCCTAGTTTTATGAATGGTTACACAAGAGGTTCTAGAAGGATTCCAACAAGTTAGAATTCCCCCTATCGCTCCTTCAGAATCCATAGCATCCCATTCACATCTTGCCCAAACTGCTTTCATAGTTTTTGAAACTTCTTCTTTTGTCATTTTAGTTTCTTGGATACAAAGAATATCAGGTTTATTACTTAAACATAGGTCCCTAATACACCTATGCTTTGAGGGGGCATTAGCACCCCTTATATTCCATGAGATGATAATCATGTCTCATTAGGGGCTTTTGGCCCCTCTTGCGTATTACCAATATCATTTTGTTGTTTGGTAAAGAGAAGTTCAACCAACTTAGTTTGTGTTCCTTTCTCTATGTTAGCTCTTGCTTCATATTCCTCAATTTCAAAGAATTCATCTTCCTCAGATTTATCCTTTGGTAAGATAAGGGTTTCTTTAGTGGAATCAATTTTTGTATTTTATTTTATAAGAACATCCCAAATTTAATGTCAATCTATATATTCTTCAAATGTATTTTTAAATTCATTTTCTTCAATTTCAAAGAATTCATCTTCAAATTCATCCTCCTTAATTTCAAAGAATTCATCTTCAAATTCATTCTCCTTAATTTCAAAGAATTCATCTTCATTAGATTCATCCTTTGGTAAGATAAGGGTTTCTTCAGTGGAATCAATTTTCGTATTTTGTTTTATAAGAACATCCCAATCATCTTTTGTGAATAATGGCTCTAATTCAGTTTCTATATTTTGATCAACTTGATCATCACAATCTTCATTGGTGGGTATTGAATTTGAAACTTGCACCTCATTCTCAACATCTAAGGTAGTTGTGACATCTAAACTATTAACCTCAACCTGACTCATTTGTGATCTTTGATTATGAGTTTTAGGTCTAAGTATGTATAGTTGCTCTATATTAACACCTTGAGATATCAATTGTTGTTCAAATGTTATTGCCTCATTGTAAGCTCTAAGCAATGATGTAATTTTAAGGCCTTCCAAAAACATAGCAGTAACATGATCTAAGGTCCCCATGTATATTTGAGTAGCTTTGCCTTCTAAAATGATATAATGTGTTCCCACCTTGGTATACAACCTATGGAATTTATCATTAAATGATCTCATGGGTTTGTTAAATTTTTTACGAAATGGAGACAATTTGATTTAACATCATAATTGGGTCATCCAACTTTCTAAAATGTTTAAGAAATGATTTTTTCTAGTTTAACCCAAGAAGTAGCAGACCTTACAAGTAATTGTATGTACCACTTAAGTGCAACCTCATTCAATGGGTATGAAAATAATCTGCAAGGAACATCTCCTTGCATGAGCTGCAAATGACTTAACACATTCTTGTATCTCTGAATATGGTCCTTGGCTTGATCCACATCATGCTAAATCTAGGTAAACAAACTTCTACACCTTCAAAAATTTGATGAATAAGCATGTTTAAACTGCTATAATAATAACCTATCCAAGAAGCCATCATTTCCTTTACTGAAGTAGGTGATGCCATTAGTGAACTTTAAAGAACACAAATTTAATGTCAATCTTATTAGTCAAAGCAATATATTTTGCAAATAAGCATAAAATGACTAATAATTAATCAAAAGATATGCATCAATTAAACCTTGACATTAAATAACAAATTTGTGATTTTTTTTAAACTAAGATTTGAATGATTTCAAATGAAAATCAAATATTTACATTTCAGGCCCTCCTTCTAGCACCAATTTGTTGAGGTGTGATTTTGTCAGGTTACAAAAACCACTCGACAACTTAGAATTTAAAATTCTCTCTTGCAAAGAACGTAATGTTTCTCCAAGGTTCTCACTTAATGTTTTATGTGTCATGCATAGATGTTTATATAAGTGCCTGAATAAACTCTTGGGTTTGCAAGTTTCTATTTACAAGGGGCCTGGGAATTAAGTAAATGATTTCAAGTTTATCATATATAACATGATTTTCACCAAATTCTATTATCCAAATGATAAAGTAAATATGCCTTATGATTAAGATCTATTGATGCAAACTTAACAATACCATTGATTAAAATGCTTTCAAAACTAATTTGAAATAACAATTTGCCTTAGCATTTTAATTAATGTGAAATTTCAATTACTTTGATAAAAATCAAAGTATGTGAAATTCAAATGAAATATAAACCCTGATTATAGATATTCACCTTTTAAGAATCTAAGGTTTAATCAATGAAAATATCTTATTCATCCCAAATATAAAATCAACATTAAAATATTTGAGAAAATGAATAAAATAAAAATGTTTAACCCCAAAATTATAAGGTTTTGAAAACCTTATTAATCATAACTCATAGGGTTTAATATAATGATCATCTATGAACTCTGAATTTTATGATTTAAAAATCAAGTTCATAAATGTGCTTTTTATATATTTGTATATTAAATATTTATGAAATTAAATATTTAATTACAAATATAATTCTCCAATGTAAGGTTTGAAACTTTAATTAAATAAAAATTCTATTTAAAACATAAAGTCCAACCAAAATATAACAAAAGATATCAATTCCAATTACTGACTTTATTGAATCAAAGTCAACATTAGAATATTCATTTATCTTTATAAGTTTATTTATTTTAAATATTAAAATAATTTAATATTTAAATAAATAACTTAGTAATAACCTAGTATAAAATTTTATGAAAATGAACTAGGTTATATAACAAACATAATCAATATAAAATAAATAATCAAAGGTTTTATAATAGGAAAATGATTATGTGTCTCGGATAAATGTTACAGACAAATACCAATTACAGAAATTTAAACCAAATCATGGCTCACCAGTATTCACACAGCGAAATCAATGACATGATGCAATCTTCAAGGGGATATAAACTATTGAAAAATTATATTAAATATTTCATTCACTCCAAATACAGTCTGTGCACAAATTTGGATCAAAAATATTTAATACAAAATATTAAATCTTACAATGCTTTCAATATTTTTGCAAAATGGCCCTTTCTGTATATTCTTCAAAATATGGCTTTGGCTCCTTCCAATTCCTTTCCTCTCCTTCTCTGCATAAAATGTCCGACCTTTTCCATGAATCTCAATGATTTATTTATAATTTGAAAAGTTTAGTTATTCCGTTTCATCACAGTTTTGGGAATGGATTTTATAACTATCTTCTTCAAACCCTTGCCCTTGTATTACCTGCATAATGAAACAATAATCATAATATCAAAACAAAACCAAACTTTATTTATTATTCATTCTCCCGTAACTTTCCTTTTTCCAAAATTATTTCAAAGTTCTCATATTGCTAAATTAAACTGCTATTTTTTTGGTGAAATTGACATCTAAAATCCTGTAAGTTTGGTACCATTAGAAGGAGAAAATCTATATCTTTTTACCAAGTTTTGAATGAGATCAAACGGAGTTGCCTAGCTCAAGATATGTCCATTTCAATTTTGCATTAATTTTAGGGTTAACCCTAAAATAAAATTTAATTATTTAAATGAAAATTAATCATTTAAACCTTTGAAAATGATTTTAATCAAATTATTTGATTTGAAATAATGCAATTAATATGCAAATAATCAAAATATTTAGTTTGAAGCATTGCAACTACATTCAAACCTTCAAAATGCAAATATGTCAACAATTCCAAAGTGAAAGCAAATTTTCAAAGACCTTGATGCGAGCAAAATTGGATAAACAAAAATTCCCCGAAATCACAAAATTTAAGGTGGGTCCCCAATTTTGGGGTCGTTGTGAAGGAGTCACAACAAATGGCGACTCTGTTGGTAAATGTCCCTGGACATTTCGGACTCAAAAACCAAACTCTAAAAACAATAAAAACCCAAATATTAGAAATATAAGCGTCAATTATATCCAGAGAATGAGAATAGACCAATTCGACATGAACCACCAGAATCATCAGCATCAGCTCGATGTGTGCAAAGTGATTCATTCCATATATTTTGAAACCATTCAACATTCCATTGTCAATTTTGCATTTCAGGCTATGAATAACTTCTCTTTGAAGAAATACCTTCACCTAATTCTCTTCAGGCATTGCTCTACTGCCAGTCGAGCGTTTATAGCTCCGGTAGAGGCTATCTGAAACTCCCAAATATTAGGTGAATTTGAATGTTGCATGTCATAAAACTTTGAATATTACATTTCTTTCATTTTAAGACATAGCTTCACTGCCAGCCGAGCGTCTATAGCTCCGGTGAAGATTATCTGAAATTCCAAAATGTTAAGTAAATCTTGAATGTTACATTTTGGTTTCAGTCTAGACCTAGCTCCACTGCCAGTCAGGCGTCTATAGCCCCGGTGAAGGTTATCTAGACTATGGTGATAGATTTGACTTTATTTTCAACTTTATTCATCATTTTTTCTCTCACTTTTTTTTTAATTTTTTTTTTTCTCTCATTTTTCTCTTATTTTTCTCCCTTTTTATCTCTCATTTTTTCTCTCTTTGATCTAAAAATATGGTACTTTGCAACAAATCCACCTACCACTTGGGTTAGAGATCAGGTAAGGCTGAAAGAGTATATAGAATTTTCACCCTAATTTGCAAAATTGACAACTTCATACATCCAAAATTTCAAAAGATATTCCTTAATGTGTTTGTGGTACTCGTGAAGCTTTTGCAATACGATGCTGATATTTCAAATTTCCTTATCTTATTTCACATTCATGAAGATATAGACTAACAACTTACTTTTCTTTTTCTCCAGGTTTCACAGGTTTTCAAAATAGGTAATTTCATCCTATACAGTCCAGGATCAAACACCAAACAGAGCCATCAAATGACAAGTGTCTCAGTAACAACTATCTTAATCCTTGAAAACCCCCTTGAAACTTCATCAATTTTCATCATAGATTAAAACAATGAAACTCCCAAAATCTGGCAAAGCCATTTTATTGCTATACTAAAAAACACAACCAAAAATCTGATAAACACTAAACAAACAAAAATAAACATCAACAACATTACCAACTAATAAAAGCAGCAAAATAACTAACTAACAAGCTCACAAAACAACAAGTTATACAAAACACAAATTTGCAAAACCAAAATTGCAAAGTTGATAAAGCGAGTGAATCCACTTCCTAAACTTGACAACATTGACAACAGAACCAATAACAAAACATTACAAAACCACAACTTATGTACAAACACAAAAACAAGAAAACAAAATCCAAAAGACTATTTACAAAAATATACATTATGTACAAGACACTACAAAATTTCTGCCATCATTTCCCTGGATCCCAAATACGATTAGCATACTTTAGAAAACATATATGATTATATGCCTGGCAAGTTTTATAAGAATCCAATAAAAATAAGATTAGGCCAAAAATAGAAATTCTCATTGTGCCTATTTCATCCCACTAATTTGATTCAAAATTATAAGCAGTTCCATGTTTAAGATTTGATTTATTAAACTTAAAAGTGAAAACATGATTTTCAATTATCCTTTGCTTATTCAAAAAGGTGTAAATTTCACAATTTGTTTCATAATTTAGAACTAGGCTCCCCTTTTCAAATAGGAGATTTTGCAAATAAGAACCTATTTCTAAAAATTTCAAATTCAAGTCACTTTCAAAGTTTTTAAAGCAATCACAATCATTCAAGAATTGACAAGCATCTAGGACATTTGGTATAAGAAGATCATTAAAAATTTGCGCCCTAGATTCACTAGTTGATTGCTCATGAATTTGATTAAGCATTTCAAACATGTTTTCCTTCATTTCATTTATGGAAAAAATTTTAGAAGTTGTCTCCAACTTCTTGTTAACAACATTTGACATTTCATCATTGATAGCATTAGCATCCAAAAACTTATCATGCAACCCATTACCTGAAAATTTTGTAACCAATGAGAAAGGTGAAGATTTTACCTCGTCATCTATACTCAACACATCATTATTAGCATTTACCAAGATTTGATGAGCATTTGTCACTTTTTCCTTTTCTTCATGGTCTCCATCATGATCACCTTGTAGTTCTTCGTCTTCATCAAATACCTGTTTATTAAAGACACCAAAATTAGGCACCCAATTAAATGTATGCCCATCCTTTTCAAACCACAAATCTGACTGATCACAAGATGTGTTAAATAACAAATTTTCTTGATCAACCACCTGAGTTACTTCAGATAGATCAACATTTTCCTTTAGGTCATCACCAACATTAAATCCAAACCATTCATGTGAATTTGTACTCAAATTTTTATTAGTCACGGGTAAAAGAGATGACTTTACCTCGTCCTCATTATTAACAAATGAGTCATAAGAAACATTTACCATTTCTTCATTTTCAATTTCAGCAAGGTGTTCAATAAATTCATCTTCAAAGTGATTCAATTTTGGAACCTTCTCTATTTCTGCAATTGGCATGTCATTTTTTGATTGTGTAGGAATTGTGAAATCTTCTTTTGAAATAGAAGTTTCAACATCCTGCATATCAAGTGAAACAAAAATTTTATCAGTAGAAGTATGAGAAAACAATGATTCACCATACATACCCCATCCATTATAATAATTATCTTCAAAAGCTAAAGGGTGAAGTTCAACCATATCTTTTGTGCAAACTTCGGATAGGTCTATAATTTCCTTTTCAAATTCACCTTTATCAATCACCTGAGATGAAGACCTACTGATTTCTTGTTGTATGAGCATTGTAGAATCCTTAAGTGACACAAGGCTTTCAATTTCCTGCACATCATCTGAGATAAGAACTTCATTGGAAATTGTGAATAAAGTGAATAATTCTTCTTCATGTTCTAAAATAACAAAATCATTATCTTTCTGAAGCACTTGGTGACATTCTATATTTTCTTTCATACCATCTTTGGATTCATTTTTAGATTCACCTTCTTCAATAAAGAATTCATCTTCAATTTCAAACAATTCATCTTCCTCAAGCAATAAGATTTTAGGATCAGTCATTTGAACCATCATCGTCGAGGTATTATTTTTTTGTAATCCCTTGCAATCTTCAATGAAATCACATCTATGATCATTCAATTCTTTAACATTACCTGTTTGAACATCACACTCATTATCCTCCTGAAACAAATGATGAAAATCTATCATTTCTTCTATATATTCTTCAGATGCATTTTCAAATTCATTTTCTTCAATTTCAAAGAATTCATCTTCTTCAAATTCATCCTCCTCAATTTCAAAGAATTCATCTTCCTCAGATTCATCCTTTGGTAAGACAAGGGTTTCTTCAGTGGGATCAATTTTTGTATTTTGTTTTATAAGAACATCCCAATCCTCTTTTGTGAATAATGGCTCTAAGTCAGTTTCTATATTTTGATCAACTTGATCATCACAATGTTCATTGATGGGTATTGACTTTGAAACTTGCACCTCATTCTCAACATCTAAGGTAGTTGTGACATCTAAACTATCAACCTCAACCTGACTCATTTGTGATCTTTGATTATGAGTTTTAGGTCTAAGTCTGTATAGTTGCTCCATATTAACACCTTGAGATATCAATTGTTGTTCAAATGTTATTGCCTCATTGTAAGCTCTAAGCAATGATGTAATTTTAAGACCTTTCAAAAACATAGCAGTAACATGATCTAAGGTCCCCATGTATATTTGAGTAGCTTTGTCTTCTAAAATGATATAATGTGTTCCCACCTCGGTATACAACCTATGGAATTTATCATTAAATGATCTCATGGGTTCGTTAAATTTTTTACGAATGGAGACAAATTGATTTAACATCATAATTGGGTCATCCAACTTTCCAAAATGTTTAAGAAATGCTTTTTCTAGTTTAACCCAAGAAGTAGCAGACCTTACAGGTAATTGTATGTACCACTTAAGCGCAACCTCATCCAATGGGTATGAAAATAATCTGCAAGGAACATCTCCCTGCATGAGCTGCAAATGACTTAACACACTCTTGTATCTCTGAATATGGTCCTTGGCTTGATCCACATCATGCCTAAATCTGGGTAAACAAACTTCTACACCTTCAGGAATTTGATGAATAGGCATGTTTAAACTGCTATAATAATCACCTATCCAAGAAGCCATCATTTCCTTTATTGAAGTAGGTGATGCCATTAGTGAACTTTAAAGAACACAATTTTAATGCCAATCTTATTAGTCAAAGCAATATATTTTGCAAATAAGCATAAAATGACTAATAATTAATCAAAATATATGCATCAATTAAACCTTGGCATTAAATAACATCCTTCAATTTGCAATTTTTTTTAAACTACGATTTGAATGACTATGAATGAAAATCAAATATTTACCTTTCATGCCCTCCTTCTAGCACCAATTTGTTGAGGTGTGATTTTGTCAAGTTACAAAAACCACTCGACAACTTAGAATTTAAAATTCTCTCTTGCAAAGAACGTAATGTTTCTCCAAGGTTCTCACTTAATGTTTTATGTGTCATGCATAGATGTTTATATAAGTGCCTGAATAAACTCTTGGGTTTGCAAGTTTCTGTTTACAAGGGGCCTGGGAATTAAGTAAATGATTTCAAGTTTATCATATATAACATGATTTTCACCAAATTCTATTATCCAAATGATAAAGTAAATATGCCTTATGATTAAGATCTATTGATGCAAACTTAACAATACCATTGATTAAAATGCTTTCAAAACTAATTTGAAATAACAATTTGCCTTAGCATTTTAATTAATGTGAAATTTCAATTACTTTGATAAAAATCAAAGTATGTGAAATTCAAATGAAATATAAACCCTGATTATAGATATTCACCTTTTAAGAATCTAAGGTTTAATCAATGAAAATATCTTATTCATCCCAAATATAAAATCAACATTAAAATATTTGAGAAAATGAATAAAATAAAAATGTTTAACCCCAAAATTATAAGGTTTTGAAAACCTTATTAATCACAACTCATAGGGTTTAATATAATGATCATCTATGCAAATCAATATAAATTAAGTAATGATGGTTGAGATGGGAGGGCTCTGGTCCCTCCCCTGATCCCCCTCCCATGGCTCCTGGTTTCTGCCCAGTCCCTGGCTCAACCCAGGTCATCCCTCCTGGGGAGTGGTTGTTTGCAGATGATTTCCTGGGGGGAGATCCTTCTCCACTATCTGCGCCCCTCCCGGCCGGCTAGGGTTTCCTTGGTTGTTTTTTTGGACTGGTGCTTCCCAGGGATCCCTGTTTGGTTGGGGATCCCTTCCCTTTTTCCCTCAGGCTTCCCCCTGGGGTTTTTTGCAGGTGATTCGCGTGGATCTGGTCCCTTGCGTTTCTTAGTGCGGTGGAGGTGACGATTTAGGGTTTGGACAGCTTCCCCCTTTTTCTTGTGAATCCTCGACAGGCTCTGTGCTTGGACGGGATTCTTGGTCCCTGCTGTCGGGATCCTCTTCTGTTTTCTCGGGGCGGGTTCCTTGTGGTGCAACTCTCTGGTCACTTCCTGATGGACTGGATCCTCTCTGTGCTGGTTGTCGGCTTCCTACAGGATGGCTCTCGTTGAACTGAATGTTTTCCCGGTGGGCGGGATGGTTTCTCCATAGGGCGGGATCCACCAAATCCGTCGGTTTTCCCGCGAGGCGGGATCCTTTCTTTTCTATTGGTTTCCCGGATGGCGGGATTTCCCTGTTGCTTCTCGCTAGGCGGGACTGTTTGTGGTGGTTTTGACTGCTTCCCGCGAGGCAAGATTTTATTGTAACGGTTTTTCTTTGCTTCCTGCTAGGCGGGATCTTCTCGATGGTGGTTTTTGGCTACTCCCCGCTGAGCGGGATCTCCAAAACTACTTTTTTTCTTATTTGTTTGTTTCCAGCCGAGAGGGATTGTTTCATGCTTACTGTTACCGCCGTGGCGGGATTTGCTTTTGGTGTTCAGTTTCAAGGGATTGATGCCCTAGGCCCATTGCTTATGTAATCAGGTTTTGGGATCCTTGTTAAAACCCGCTATAAATACAAACACAATATAATGATCATCTATGAACTGTGAATTTTATGATTTAAAAATCAAGTTCATAAATGTGTTTTTTATATATTTGTATATTAAATATTTATGAAAATAAATATTTAATTACAAATATAATTCTCCAATGTAAGGTTTGAAACTTTAATTAAATAAAAATTCTATTTAAAACATAAATTCCAACCAAAATATAACAAAATATATCAATTCCAATTACTAACTTTATTGAATCAAAGTCAGCATTAGAATATTCATTTATCTTTATAAGTTTATTTATTTTAAATATTAAAATAATTTAATATTTAAATAAATAACTTAGTAATAACCTAGTATAAAATTTTATGAAAATGAACTAGGTTATATAACAAACATAATCAATATAAAATAAATAATCAAAGGTTTTATAATAGGAAAATGATTCTGTGTCTCGGGCAAATGTTAGAGACAAATACCAATTACAAAAATTTAAACCAAATCATTGCTCACCAGTATTCACACAACGAAATCAATGACATAATGTAATCTTCAAGGGGATAAAAACTATTGAAAATTTATATTAAATATTTCATTCACTCCAAATACAGTCTATGCACAAATTTGGATCAAAAATATTTAATACAAAATATTAAATCTTACAATGCTTTCAATCTTTTTGCAAAATGGCCCTTTTGGTATATTCTTCAAAATATGGCTTTGGCTCCTTCCAATTATTTTCCTCTCATTCTCTGCATAAAATATCCAACCTTTTCAATGAATCTCAATGATTTATTTATAGTTTGAAAAGTTTAGTTATTCCATTTCATCATAGTTTCGAGAATGGATTTTATAACTATCTTCTTCAAACCCTTGCCCTTGTATTACCTGCATAATGAAACAATAATTATAATATCAAAAGAAAACCAAACTTTATTATTGTTCATTCTCCCGTAGCTTTCATTTTTCCAAAATTATTTCAAAGTTCTCATATTGCTAAATTAAATTGCTATTTTTTTGGGGTGAAAATGTCATCTAAAATCCTGTAAGTTTGGTACCATTAGAAGGAGAAAATCTATATCTTTTTACCAAGTTTTGAATGAGATCAAACAGAGTTGCCTACCTCAAGATATGTCCATTTCAATTTTGCATTAATTTTAGGGTTACCCTAAAATTAAATTTAATTATTTAAATGAAAATTAATCATTTAAACATTTGAAAATGATTTTAATCAAATTATTTGATTTGAAATAATGCAATTAATATGCAAATAATCAAAATATTTAGTTTGAAGCATTGCAACTACATTCAAACCTTCAAAATGCAAATATGTCAGCAATTCCAAAGTGAAAGTAAATTTTCAAAGACCTTGATGCGAGCAAAATTGGATAAACAAAAATTCCCGAAATCACAAAATTTAAGGTGGGTCCCCAATTTTGGGGTTGTTGTGAAGGAGTCACAACATGCATGATCTCTCAATATACCCACCTTATGACATATTCTACATCTAAAAGATATGTTTTCATAATCTATGGTTTGGGTCCACAACTTATCCCCATACTTAAAAATGATTGATTCTGGTAAAGGTTTACTTATATCAATCATGACCAGTATTCGATTATAAATAGCCAAAAATCCATCTTTTGTTGTATCTGAAATCTCAAGAAATTCTCCTAGAGTGTTGCCTATAGCCTTGAAGGTATATATTTCCCAAAATTCAATGGGCAACCCAAACATTCTAACCTAGACTGGTACTAGGGATAGATTAACATTTTCAAGTGAAAAACCTTCATACTAGCGGGTAAGGGGAACAACCATGCTCTTCATATAAATCAAGGACCCCATTTTAGAATTATTTCTCTTTCTTCCCTAGAAAAAAATGGCTAGGAAGAAATGATAGAATCACTCTTGGAGACTTCTAGCTTGTATCAATCCATTTTCTCAAGGCTGAAACCCTTGGCCAATACCCATTAAATTTACCAAAAACTGCCCTATCTTGGAGCAATGAGGATCTCTCTGAGGTGCGCTCACTAACCTCTACCACTAGGGATGATTCTAAGGATTTAACTATAAATCGATCCATGGAAAGGAAACTCAAAATCTAATGAAATTTATTTGAAATTCCTATAGCAAATATAATATTTGATAAAAAAATTATAATTTTTTCATGCAAAATTTCTAAGAAAAAAAAAGGGAAAAAGAACTTGGCTGAAAAATTCTTTGTCCAGATAGAATATCTTGCTTTGTTGAAGTCCTAGCCCTTCATTGCTCTTGCCTCGTTGTAGTCCTAGCCCTTCATTGCTCTTCCCATCGTTTGAACCCTAGTTGGCAAATATTTGCAATTTTGTTTTTCGTGACTTGAAAAATCCTCACTGCCCTTGTTTTGGATAGTTGACTTCATAGGATCATATCTCTCAATATTGCTCGAATTTTTGCATATGATCACTCATTTTAAAGCTATTCAAATTCTGCACAAGTTGGTCCAAGAATTAGCTGAATCGGATAACTCTTCATGAAGATATATCTCTTAAAAGATGAAACATTTTTTAAGAAAAAACCCTAATCCTTCGCACTTTGCAAATTTGTTTTTCGCAACTTGAAAAATCGTCACTACACTTGTTCCAAATGGTTGACTTCACAGGGTCGTATCTCCCTCAATATTTATCGGATGTTTGCATATGACCACTTATTTTAAAGTTATTTAAATTCTGCACAAATTGGTCCAAGAATCAGCTGAATCAGACAACTCTTCGCAAAGATATAACTCCTAAAAGATAAAACGTTTTTTAGGAAAAAACCCTAATCCTTTACACTTTGCAAATTCATATTTTCCCGACTTCAAAAATCATCACTAACTTTGTTCCAAATAATTAACTTCACACGATCATATCTCCTTCAACATTACTTTATTAACCAAAAATGTTTAATAGCACTCACATTTATATTTATCTTTTAAATTTTGAAGTTTAAATTTAAAATATGCGGTTAAAATTGTGGATTCTTTCTTAAGAGATAAGAAAGAATCTACATTCAAACCATAACAATATACAACTGTATAAATACATTTATTTGAAAAAATATTTAAAACATAAAAAAACTTTAATTTATAATAAAATATAAAATATTTTTAAATATAAAATTTATAAGATGTAAACTCCATGGAACGGTTTTGAATATAATAAAGCTCAAATTGAACTGAAATAGGTCCTTAAGGTTGATAACTATGATTATAATATTACTTTATAATGTTATACCTATGTTATTGACTTTCGTTATTGACTTTTCGAAAGATATGTTGGATAATATTGCGTTCATTGGTAACTTTGCACATTTTCAAGTAATGCATTTGTTAAGAGTGGCCAAATATAATATAAATACTAGTCATTGTCCTTATATTGATTTTTTTCTTTGGTATATGAAACTTTTTAATTATTTAAATTTTTAGTATTTTTAAGACTTAATTTTTTATTTTTGTTTTTATTTATAAAAATATTAGTATTTGATATGTTTCATTTTAATATTAATAGAGTGTAAATTAATGGAAATATATGTCCATTTTAATTTTGTTGTAAATTATTTTGAAAATATTTTATAGATTTTAGGTAAGTGGAAATGGGTTGAAGGAGTTTTATTTTATGATAATGATTTTTTTTTATTTTTTAATTTATTTAGGTATGGAATGTGTGTTTTAGATTGGAGTTAAGATTGAATGATTCGGAAATGTTTTAAAATCAACTTTCAGAAAAGATCAAAGATATTTGAAGATTAAACAAGAAGGAAAACGAGAAACAATGGAGATAGGGATATAAATAGAATTAATGACAGATGGATTTTAGCGAACAACAAGAATACAAGCCGAATGTACATAGACTGCCTATTACAATCAAATACCTAACATAATTTCCTTCTACCAAAGCTTATATGGAAACATAAGCACAAACTTCCAATATTTCAAACATTTCAACTAAAATAGTTTAAACAACTATTTCACTTAGCATAATTTATTCTAGCTAAAACTAACATAATATTGAAAATACAATATTTGTAGCATTCAACACTCCAAACACTCTAATTGCAATAATCCAAACAACCTTAAGCCTAACAACATTTACTCCAACCTTTAGTTGAAATAAGGCAAACACCATTGAACCTAACAATATTCACTACAATTAATCCTTAATTGAAATGCTAAAAGTTCAATGTATTTCTGTAAATATTGTATACACTTCAACAAACAGAAGCTAAACAACCCTTTGGTTGCTATAGAAAACTAAGACCACCTAGCTTACAAAATGATAAGCACTAAAATATTTGACCTTTTACAATGAGAAGCATTGCTCCTTTTATAAGTTTTTCTAGGTTAAAATAAAGCTAACTATTATATACAATCATTGGCCAAAATTGATCAAGCACGATCTTGGGTTGAGCTAGCACTTGGCCTCTTTAGCTTGCTTTGCATGTTGCTTATTATATGGTTATGACCGGGTATAATCTTAGGATGAGCTAGCGCCACTTGGCAACTTCTGTGAACTCTGTATCAGGCCTCAAACATTAGTGATTTACCGAAGTTGCTACACATTCCAATTTTTTACAACTGCCATGTGGCCTAACTACTCCTTGTCGAGGTCCCATATGTCTGAGGTGTTATTGTTGCATCTATTATCTTTTGTGCTCTCATATGTCTGAGGTGTTATTGTTGAATCTATTATCTTTTGTGCTCTCTTCTTACTAATTGCATGTGTTGGAGATTTGTAATGCCTTTGTTGACGTTAGCAAGGAAAAGTTTTGACACACTCCCTTCTATTAGCTTGGCCTTTGGACTTATAAAGACATAATGTTATTGATTGCTTCTTGCCTTTGGCTTTATATTTGTCTAATTGTTTTTAAAATTATGTTGATGTTATCACCAAGAAAGTCCAACTTACTATTTTTGGAACACCTAGCCTTATACACTCTTTCCCCTATAAGCTCCTCATTTTGTCAGATATTTCAAAACGCATGCTTACGTTAGCACCAAAATATGTTGGCTTACTTTCTTGCAGGTCCAAAACCAAGCTGATTAGGCTACAAGCTCCTAGTTTGAAATATTGAGCCAACCTTAAACAATTTCGAGTTTGAAATTGCTTGCTTCAGTCCTCAAAATAATATGCTTACGATAATTATATCTCCAGGTAAGTCCTTCAAGCTTGAATGCTCATTCTTCTCTTATTCTGATGAATGCTCTTTGTTGATGATATGCTCCTTGTTTTCCCTTTTATGCTTTTGTATTTACCATAAATTTGGGGATGATATTTATATGGTTTAGCAACCTTAGACAAACTTACTGATCTCTTGCATTGTACCCCTTATTTTCCTCCTCCATTGTTCTTGGGTTTTTCTTCATTGGCATGTTGCAAGCCTAATTAGAAAAAGAGGGTGTCTTAATATGCAAAGTCACCCCTTTGATTGAGGGGTGTATCACTAGTTGTTGATCGGATGTAAACCTTACCAATGATGGATCCCTTTTAATTACCATTGGAAAGGCTTCAAGGTTCTTACCTATGACGAGGTTTGACTTAGTTACCACTATAAAGGCTATAAATAATTATTTTTTTAGTCTGATGGGTTGGCATAGCCTTGTGGCATAGGGAGTTTAAGATTTGCTAACAAGTTTCTATGCAAGCCCTCCCTTGTAAGTATTTTTAAAATCTTTACAATATTAGCTATTTGATAGATAAATAAAACTTTAGGTCCTCTCATACTGTTCAACACTAGACATTAATTCAAGGTAAAATTTCTTTTCAAGCTAGATTTGCCTAGTGTAGTGAAATTTCACTACAGTTTAGTGACTCATAGGGGAATTTTGCTTGCAAGAGGTAAAGAACCCTAAAATAGAAGGCTTATTTATGTGGCATAGAGTCTGTGGAGGCAAATCCTAAAATTTTGGGGCTCGAGGGGAGAGAATACAAACTTCATTACTTGAAGGAAACTTTATTAGGGGTTTGTGAAATGCCAAGAAGGGGAGCCTCCTTATATAGATTTATTGTACTAGGAAAGTCTAATCAACCCTCTTTTTCATCCAATATTCTCTGGAAAACTCATGGAAGATGATTTTTCAATGCAGTTGAATCAACAAGGGCATGATTATCCATTTTTCTTAGTTGTATTGCTAATTTTTAGACCTAATACATGCAAACCTCTTTCAAGTGAAATACTTGGTGCACTTTCCCAAAAACAATTATGAGCGCAACGCCATTGCTTGGTCTAGCCAAGTTTATGTAACACTTAGCTTATATTAGCTTTATTTACATGTCGCTTATTTATAGTATGTTACATGATTTTAACATGTCAAATACTTCATATAGAGCTTGTTCATTGAAATCTGCAATACCCAAACCAAATTGATCTAAAATTCATCGCTCTTGCCTATTTATTTTTTAAGACATGTGATTTGTTATAGTTAGGAATAGACGTTGAGTTACTCCAATATGTGATGAGTTCCTATGCTTGTGTGAATTACTACATTGAAATTAAGCATGAAAATCTCATCTTCCACTAGCGACTCTTTTGTGAGCTCCGAGTCTTCTAAACGTGTCCTCTAAAATATGTGACTTGTAGTTGGAAGCCGATGATTGGTTGGCTTTGGAACACAATGATTTCCCATGTTTGAATGGATTACTACATTAAAATCAAGTATGAAAAATCCATCTTACATCAACATTTTTTCTATCAACTGCTCTGTCTTTTGATTGCTAATGTATCTCCACTTGAGGACCCTCCAAAGCATCTTCAGCTAGATTTATGCTTTGATCCTCATACATATTTATGTGGTAGGGTCTAAGCTTATCTGCATAGATTCAAACCTTCTTTCCTTGTATGGAATCGCCATGTGAGTGCAATCCAATGATATATATTCCTCAAGATTTATCGTAAAATCCCTCAAAAAGCACAAACCAAATAGTGGTGGAAGGTCCAACACTATCACCTCTTGGATTATTGAGATATTTGGAACTTTGTGCAGTAGCATTGAAATATATTTTATAGCTCTCACTATGTGGGCTAATGTTTCATCTAGCTACAACACATTAGAACTAGTCTGGGTGTATTCTAAGCCCATATCATCACAAATAACCTTAGGTATGATTTTTGTGTTAACTTTGGAATCCACCATGCAATTATGTATTATCTAATATTTCGTGCATAAAGACATATAAAATGGTAGAGGCTTGATCTTCCCCATGCTGAGAGTTGGCTGATTTTTTGTGAGATTGAAGTTTGAGATAATGAGTCTGTTTGATGTTGAGTCTTTTAGAATTGCTTTAAGCAAATCAAGTTGTCCCAACAAAGAATCATATATAATGAATCTTAATGGAATATTCTTCAATTCTTCCAAAATACTAAATCTAAATGCTTCCAATAAGTTATCCTGAATTGGTTACTCAAACCTCCTTTTATACTACTAAGCAACTTCTTCCTTTTGCTTCCTGGTCACCGAAGGATACTACAACTTTCTTAATACTTGCTCTCTTGGTTCTTGATTAGCCTTCAATGCTTTTGGCCTTTGATAGGCTTTTGGTGCTTCCAACCTAGCTTGTTACTTAAGTAATTTTATCTTAGTTTGCTCCTTAGGCTAATCCTTCTTCTATTTCTTTTGAGACTGGTATAATTTTTAGACCATCTGGATTTTGAGGATATGAAAACAAATATCTCTTCCCATATCTAGTTAATATGTTGGCCAAATTAGAATTTGAAGGCTCTTTAGGGGTAAGGTTTTGTTTTGGATCCATCAACATGCCTATAAGTCCTTTTGATTATCTTTTTGCTTTTTAGTATACAACCAACATTGGTACTAATAAATCATGTAGGTATAAGCATTGTGAGGATCATTGTATGCTAAGCATCGATAGTTCTTCATAGTTGTAGATACTTCTTGATTTTGGCAATAATAACTTACTTTTTGGTATCATTGCTAGTTGAATCCCCCTGATCCTTTACGATGTAGGGGTATCTTCTTTGCTTGTATTTGTCATACCTTCCTTCAACATTCTCATGTTCCAATAGTGTAACCTTATTTGTTAGATTTTTAATTACAACTTTAAACTCTTGCATCTCTGCTAATTCTTATAGATTTGGGACATGTAGGGTTGGCTTTGTAATTTCCAAACTTGTGTACTGAGGATATGATTTAGGTGCAAGCAAAGTGGCCAATGAAGGGTTTGATAGAGCCGAAAGTGAAGTTTGTTGCCTCAACTACTGGATCTCAAGAAAATATGGCATTATAAATTTGGGAGGAAGCTTACCAATTGAGATGAGTGCATTTTCTATTACAATAACCTCTTGGAATATTTGAGGAAATATCATCTCATTGGTCTACTAGATCGAAAGAACTAATTTCAAAGTAAAAGCATGGAGGTAGTAGACGTAGGCTTGGTCATTGATAGCCTTATTTCCTAGGGAATTCTTCTTCAATTCTTACTGAAATGGATATTGAAATTCATGATATTCTCTCGAGGATACCTTTGAATGGAAGTGAACTAGGTGAGCAAAGAAAATAGATTTCCTAAATTATTGAATTCTAAGATAAAGGGTTCAACAAGGTTGGCCCAAGTTCTAATTCTACCTTCTATGAATGATATCGAGCTAAAACCTTACCTTTAAAAGATAAGGCCAACAATATTACCATTATATCATCATAAAAACTATTATGAACAATACCTAAATCAACTATATATCAGAAATGCTCATAGGTTATATTTTTACTAACATTAAAGGAGGGCAAAGATTTTAATGTGGATCAAGGAATATCATGGAGATTTGGAAGATTGAGGGGTTCGACACTATTCCAACCAGGATATATGCATCTAGCCATAGTTTCAAATGAGGAACTAGCAAGTGATTGCAGAGATATGACCTATAAAGGAATGGGGTTTTGAATAGAGAAAAGAAAAACAAGTGAAATTAATTATCTTTTTAGTGTACTGATGGATGATAGCTAAACCAACTACACTGGTTCTTTCAGTTTCTTGACCTTTGATCTCATGAGCATGTTATTCTAGAGCTACATTCTTACAACGAAGTTTTTTATTCTTAGGTTCTTGAAATGGAATCACTAGGTGAAGGGGTATTTTTTTCTTAATAGATCAAGATCTTCACCATCATATTGACCATCTGTAGATGTGGGTATGTCAAATGCTCTTATGCACATGATATATCTGAATTTTGATTAGGCAATATTTACACTTTGACCCATCGATGATTCTTTGTGAGACAAACCATATTGGTTTAGTCCCATCGATTGTGCCAAAAACTCTTAAGATTTAGATAATGGGTGGTTCCTTACGATATCTTTATGTAATCATTTTATTCGTGGAACAAATTAAATGCAATTCAGTCCCATTGGGCATGCTAAATTCTCTTGATCCTCTTATTCAACTAGGTATTAAATATAGACCCTAGATCAAAGTGAAGATTGGATGACTCAAAAATATTTTTGGATCAACCTCTAGAAAAGACCAATTCCTTGGAAATGCTTGAAGATTAAAGAAAAAGGTAAGATAGAAACAAGGAAGATAGGGATAAAAACATGACTAATGCAAGATAAAATTTAGTTGACAAGAAGAATGTCGATTAGATGGACATAAACTATATATTACAATCAAATGCCTAACAAAATTTCCCTTTATCAAAGCTTATATGGAAACATAATGAGCACAATAATTACAACTTTTAATATTCCAAACATTCTAACTAAAATAATCGAAACAATAATTTCACCTAATAAAATTCACTCTAGGTGAAACTAATAGAAATATCAAAAGTGTAATTATCATAAAATTCAACACTCCAAACACTCTAATTGTAATTATCCAAACAACTTAAGACTAACAATATTTACTCTAAACTTTTATCAAAATAAGACAAATAACGTTGAGCCTAACAAAATTCACTACAATTAAAGCTTAATTGAAATACTAAAAGTGCAATGTATTTTTGTAAGTATTCCATACACTTCAACAGACAGAATCCAAATGACCCTTTGATATATTTAGAATAACTTAGGACATCTAGCTTACAAAAAGGTGAATGTTGACATATCCATCCTTTTATAATGAGCGTTGCTCTTTTTATAGCTTTTTCTAGGTTAAAATAAAGCCAACTACCATATACAATCATTGGCTAAAATTGATTAGGCATGATCATGGGTTGAGCTAGCACCAATCTTCCTCTTGATCTTGCTCTACAAATCACTTGTCAAACAATTATGGTTGGACATGATATTAGGATGAGCTAGCACCGCTTGTCAACTTCTGCAAACTTTGTATCAATCCTCAAGCATTAGTGATTTGCCAAAGTGGTTGTTACTTTCTAGCTTTTGAAAACTGCCACGTGGCCTAACCGGTCCTTACTAGGGTCCCATATGTTCACGGTGTTATTATTGCATCTATTGCCTTTCGGGCTCCCTTCTTATTGATTGCACTATGCCAGAGATTTGAAATGTATTTATTGACATCAAAAAGAAAAATTTATTGTACACTTACTTCGATTAGTTTGGTCTCTTGAATTATAAAGGTAGAATATCATTGACCACTTTCCACCTTTAATTTTATATTTTTCTAGACTTGTTTGAAAGTTATGTTGATATTATCACCAGGAAAGTCATACTTACTATGTTTTGGAGTGCCTAGCCTTATACACTCTTTGCCCTATGAACTTATTTTATTAGATATTTTAAAGCATTTGCTTATGTTAACACAAAAATATTTTTAACTTGCTTCCTTGCAGGTTTGACACCACGTTGATTAGGCTATAAGCTCCTAGTTTGAATTATTAAGCCAGCCCTAAGCAATTTTGAGTCTGGTATTTCTTACTTCAACCCTTAAAATAATATGCTTGTGAGGATTATATCTTCAAGCAAGTCCTTCAAGCTTGAATGCTTATTCTTCTATTTTTATGATGAATGCTCTTAGCTAATGATCTGCTCCTTGTTTACCCTTTGATTATTTTGTATTTACCACAAATTTTGGGGTGGCCTTTATATGGTTTAGGATGCTTAGACAAGCTTATCGACCTTTGGCATTGTACCCCTTCTTTTCCTCCTTTATTGTTCTTGGGATTTGATTCATTGGCATGTTGTAAGCCTAATTACCATAAGAGGGTGTCTTAATCTGCAAACCCATCCCTCTGATTGAGGATTGTGTTTCCAACTGCTGATTAGATGTAAACCTTACCAATGGCACACCCCTTTTAGTTACCACTATAAAAGCTTCAAATTTTCTACCTATAGTGAGGTTTGACTTGGCTACCACTAAAAAGGCTATAATTCATTATTTTTCTAGTCTAATAGGTTAGCATAGCCTTGAGGTGCAAGAGGTTTAAGATTTGTTTACAAATTTCAATGCAAGCCCTCCCTTGTCAACATCTGACAATATTAACTATTTGATAGATGGATGGAGCTTCAGATCCTCTCATCTTGTTCATCATTGGGCAACAATTCAACTCAAAATTATATTTTTGGCTAGATTTTCCTAGTGTAGTGAACTTTCACTATAGTTACAACCTTTAATTTTATTATTCTAGTAAGAATGAAACATTTATGAATACTATGATTATCATCAAAAGAATTTATTTTGTATACAATATGGTGTCAAATCACAATTTCTCTAAGAGTAAAAGAAACAAGGTATAGAGAAGTGAGAAGATATTGGAGATAAGAGGTATAAATCATTTCATTTTTAGACCATGCAAATGATAATATCCTTTTGAGAAAGAAATATTTCAAGTATATCTAGTGTTAAAATCATGAGGGAATACCTTTGAAGGAGGGTGGACCTCATAAATCCAATATAAATGTTCTTCATTTTAGGGATTGTAAGCCCTCGAACATGAGTATGGTAGTGTTGATTGCATCCTCATTGATGTGGTGGCCATACACATTATGAGCTATTTTTAATAGTTCAATGTGTTGTTGGATAAAGAGTCATTGTTGATGTTAATTGATGTTGTAACTCATCCTCACTTAGACTAGCATGCACTTGGAATTGTCCATGTGTTCCCAATTTAAGACATGAGGGACAAAGAAATTTAACATGCATAGAGTATTTATTGCCTTGACATCATTGCATAAATGATCTTTCAACATTCTAGAGAAGTCTTTATTCAATATGTAAGATAACAAAGTATTTTTTGGCATGTTAGAGAATTGTCCTATAATTTTTTTAAGATAACACAATAAAAATGTGCAAACAAAACTATTGTTGGCATGATATGTGATAGGTTTCTCTAATGTTCATTACCCTTGGAAACACCATGTTCAAATATGCAAAAATAGGGTAAACCAAACTAACACTCCTCAATGGGAAATTATTCTCCAATAATGTGGAGTTTATAGGTATTTTTCAAACATTCATAGGCCCTAGATTTGAAAAAATATAAAAAGAGGTAAAATCCAATGTTAGAGGGACTCAAAGTTCACTATAAAGCTACATCGAGCAATTTCATGGCATTTAAAGTATATGTTGTATATTTTACCTTATTGTGGAATTTATACAAAACAAGACCATCCACCTTCAACTATTTGGTATAAAAGATGTTGATAGAGTTGTACACGCACTTATACAAAAGACACTAACCAAAAACACTAGCACTTGCAAAAGTAGTAGAAGTAACTAGGTTTAAACATGTTTTAATATTGATGATCACAATATTTTGTTGAGTTGAGAAGAGAAAGCTTTTATATTTCGTTGATTTGTAAATAGAAACACCTTTGGTAATTGCTAGTTTTTACTAACAAAATGGTAATTAATGTGTTAAAATTTATGTTGCTTGATTCCCTCTTGAAAAAGATATAACTACTTTCCCTAGAAGACTAAGCTCAAAATCTATTTTGAGTTTGAACGTATGGGATTTCATTGTAGGAATCAAAACATGACATCTAATTGACCTCAACGAGCAATAAAATTTTGATAAGGTGAATCAAAAAGTCATGTTGATCATCCTTTTGGTATGTTTGATGAAATGCAATCATATATTCATTATTCCACCATTGCCAAGGATGTATTGAATAAATAGTATATTTTATTTTGCGGTAAAGAACAATAACCAATACCCAGTGTTGTAGGTGAGTTGCAGAGGAGAGTAAAATCCTCCAAGGGAGATCCCAGGTTCAAATCTCCACCCTACCAAAAAGCTGAATTGGGTATCCAAAATCCAATTGATAATGTTGTTGCGGGCAGGGTCGGGTGCGACTCTCGGGTGACTTTGACGGTGTAGAACCCCCTGTTCGTGGTCTCTCAGACCAAAGCGGCCCTGCAAGGGGTTTTTTGCTAAAAAAAATAATAATAATAACCAATTTCTACACCTATAGAGTCAATTGCGTTGCTTGAGGATATGAGAAGCTAGAATCCTTTATAATATGTATAGTAGAGTTGTGAACCTCACTCCAAGCATCATATGAAAGGGGAACAAATGAAATTTTTGTGCCCATAATCATGCAACTACTACCATCCATATATTCTATTTTGGTGATGATCCTGAACATCACTAATTATATTCCCACTTTCAAGATACTTATAAATTTGCGTAAGTAGGAGGAAGCAATGAAACATAATTTAAGGAGGACCATACCTTATTTATGCATTAGAAAGATAATAATACTATGAAGCAAAGTGGTGGACCACCAAAGCAACAATAAAATTATGGAAACAACTCAAATTTCCAAAAAAAATAATTTTATAGAAAGCATTAAATCAAGATAATTTAGTGGAACCTTCATCCACATTTCCCACCACTTCTATGGTAGATTCTCTAAATGTGACACAGGTATATTTGTCTACAGGTCCCTCACATTCCTTATCACCCACAGCCTTCCATATGACTGTTCCCTAAGTAGAGTCAACCTCACCAACCATTGATCACCACATTACCCACATAGATATGGCACGAGTAGAAGTTCTTATGAAGTCTTCTAACTATATCTTAAAATCAGTCCCCACCTCACCTAGATAAGATCCTACTTTACAGTTAGAAATTATTTATTCCCAGCCACCATCTAGATTTACCCAAGTGTACACTAACCCTCTTTTCGAGACCTCAGTTGCACCTTCCTCTCATGTGTTCATTTCCCAACCCTCATGTGTTCCTAGAACTTCATACACAAGTTACAATACCAAGTGTAACTTATCCCCCAAGTGTAATTTTAGCCTCACAAGTTACCTTCCTCTCACAATTTTTAGCCTCACAAGTTACCATACCAAGTGTAACTTATCCCCCAGCCACATCCTCCATACCATATGCTTCCATACCCTCCACTTTTGATAGAGATATTAATGAAGCATGGGAACACTTGCATAAATTGCTTAAGCAGTGTTAAAATGCTCAATAGAAAGTGCAAGTGAACCTTAAGCCTCTACCAAAATTTACTCAGACTATTCTCATTAACCAAGGTCCATCATGGGCACCACAATATTCTATGGTTTCTATCCCTGTTCCTCCATTAAGTCATGCCAATACCTATCCTACTCTCATTGGCCAACCCAGCCATAACCCTCATGCATCGACCCCATTCTAAAATTCTCCATATTTTCATCATCAATCTCCCATTCATCAATTTCCATCATATTCACCTAGTCGTAATCACCAAACTCATCATCATTTGGTCACCCCACAACATTTTTCCAACACCCAACCTCAAAATCATTAGGTAATTCAAGGCTTCCACATTCTTGAAAAAGACCTTCGAATTAAGGTCATGCAAAAATAGATAGATCAATTGATACAATTATTCCTGATTTGAAAAATCAAAATCCAACCTTACGTCAGCTATTCAACCAACCCATTCATCCTTCAATACCATCATCGCCATATTTGATAGATTTTACGGTACCTAAGTTTAAAAAATTCAAGGGAGGATCCCAAAGAGCATGTGAGCACATTTATACACTCATGTTTTAGAATTCAAAGTGACAATGCTCTTATGCTTAGAAAAATTCCTCAAACATTAGGAGGAGATGGCATAGAGTGGTACAATCAATTACCCAGTCATACTATTTATACTTTTGAACAATTGATTGACCAATTCTTTGAGTTTTTTATCCTAAATGTTAAAAAGGTCTTATTGTCTTATGTGTATGCTTTAAGACAATATGATGATGAATCCATATAAGAATTTTTTTAAGTGAAAAACCCATTTTGGGGTCGTCTTAGTATGAGAGACCATGACCAGGGGGTTCTACATCGTCAAAGTCACCCGGGAGTCACACCCGGCCCTGCTCGCACCAACATTATCAATTGGATTTTGGGTACCCAATTCAAATTTTTGGTAGGGTGGAGATTCAAACTTGGGACCTCCCTTGGAGGATTGTCCTCTCCTCTCCAACTCACCTACAACACCTAGATAAAATAAAGAGTCCATCTACGATTTCAGAAACCGTTGGAGGGTCATCATTATCAAGTTGCCATTCACCCTACCAATGGACGAGCTAATCAAAATATTCATCGAGAGTTGTTTAAAATATATCTCTTGGATGCTTCAACTACAAACTTATTATTAATTTAAATAAGCTCTAGAAAATGCTAGTTTCATCGAGGAAATAAAAATCCAAGAGGGCATACTTAAGCCTAAGAAAAAAAAATGGTAAAACAAGGGCCAATATAAAAGCAACTATTCTGGCCAATAAAAATCCACATAGGCTACCCCAGCTAGTTAGCTTAATCACATTAATCAAGTGGTCATGAGCTAGCCGGTAATGGCTCAACAATAATCAATGCAACAATCATCGCAATAAATTTCTTATCATGTGGTACCCTCGGTAACTCAAGCAATGCAAAACACGATACCAGTTGTAGAAAACTATCCTCAGTGACAGTCTGTCTAACAAAATCGCTAATATACCCCCTTAGCCGAGTCATATGCTTCCCTTTTCCGAAGGTTGTATGACACAAAAAAACTTGATTTACCTGAAATTAGATAAGATGATATCGCTAAACGTAGTAAACACTATTGAGAACATTTATTTTACCCTTACCATAGGTAAAATGGGTATGATATTAATAATTTACATACATTCAAAGACATCGTTCAACACCTAGTTGACTTGGGGGAAATCAAGCTTGACAATCCCCTTGCTCAAAAAAATAAAAAACTTGGTATTTTTCAAACACCGCTTCCACATCATGAGGAAGTGCAACCAAATATAAGAGGGGATAACACCAAAACTCCTAACCAAGTTAATCATGTCTAAAAATACCAATGGTTTGTAGGGGCCATCCACGTGGTCACTAGAGGTCAAAGAAATAATCAACTAAATGCAAAGCAACAACCTCAAGCAAGTGTGTCATAACCTCCCTCATCACCACCCATTCAAATTTCCCCCAATCCTTCATCACCAATCCATATTACTAGCCAATAAAATCCTCCAATTCACCCCATCAATCACCCCCCATGACCAGTCATCTCATTGAGTAGCCAGTTAACCACAAGTCTAAAGATGGCTTCCACCAAATTATCAATATACGAGTTAATTCAACAATCTCTCCCACATCGTGAGGCATTAATGAATATTCTCAAATCCATTGAATTACAATCTCAATATTCTAATGCCTTCAAAAAATTTCTAGGGAGCATTTAAACATGCATGGAGCCTTCCATCACATTCTATGACTTTGAGATTAAGCCAATCTCATCAGACTCAATAGACCCTCCATTGCATATCATGGCTCTAATTGACAGGAATCTATTTAAAAGAGTCCTAATTGATATCGGTTCCTCTATCAATATCATCACCACATATGCCCTTCATCATTTGAATCTTCCTCCATCTCATATAACCAATTCATCATTCATCGTAAAAGCATTCAATGATGCTTTGTGTTCCACAGTTGGCACTGTCATTTTGCTCATTGAAGTAGGGGTCAAAATGTTGGATACTATGTTTCACATCTTGGAAGAATCCATGGCGTACAATGTACTCCTTGGAAGACCTTGGATGAGGGATATGAGATGCGTTCCTTCAATACTACACCAATGTTTAAAATATGTGCATGAGGGACAAGTACATTGTATACCATCAGATGTCGAGTCATTTAAGTATTGCAATTTCATTTCAAATCCATATGAGTCCATGCTTCCTTCCATCCACCTTTTATTATCACCATCAACCAATCCATCTACCACTCCACCAATTTACTCATTAAAAGCTCCCATTATTGAGGAGATTCCTATAACCAATACACATCATGCTCCCATACCCTCATAATATCCACCATTGACTACATGCACATGTGTTCAAATTCAATCCACATATTTGCCTTCCACTTCATCATCATCATCCATTCAACAACCTTTCCAATCCAATCCATCCTCCTCACCTAATGTTTCACAAGTCGAGTTGATGGATTGTGAGACATATTTATCCTCACCATTCCTTGAGCCATCATCCAACCATGGTCCTTACACATCATCCCAAGTTGAATTCCACCTCACTAATACTAGTATTGGTGAATATGTGGTCCAAGACATCATCGTCACATTGCTCACCATTCCTAATGCTAAGGATTTTGATCACCCACGTGACCCACCTTTATCCATAGGAGCAGTATATAACATGGGTTCAACTCCAAATAGCATAAATTTTATGTATGTGGGAATTGATTCTTCATCAAATCTAGCTCCCCTAGAAGAACCCAAGGAACCAACACTTGCCAACATTCCAAACATATCGATATTTTCATCTGTTATTTTCACATAGTTAATTGGCAAGGCCATGGCCTAGGATTGCATGAATAGGGAGTGCTTTAGCCTATTGATGTTCCATATCAAGAAGTGAACGACCATTCAGGTCTAAGTTACCATTCACTTTCCACCACATCTTCTCTTGAAGCCTTCCAAAGGCTTAATCTAAATTCAGGAGAAGAAGCCCTCCATCTTGATGATTTTGACAATGAAATCCATGAAAAATTCAAACTTATATCGATAATTTTGGATGAATTTGGAGAAGAATCGAAGCCCATTATTCTATATACTGAACAAGATGAGTTTTATCTCAAAATGTTCCCCATCCATGAGCTCATATTTCACTTGCTTCTTCCATAAGAGCGAGTCGATCATACTGTAAACCACCACCTCCACTTCACTAAGCTATTTCATAAGCCAAAATTGTAACATATGTACATAACACAAAAATAATGGTTTTCACCACTACCAAAAAAATCAAAATATATCAAAAATCAAAAACATGTTTTCTCATTTTTAGCATTGCATGTATATATCACTTAGTTAAGTACATTTATTTGTGTTGCTTATTGTTGTCTAGGTTACTCAAGATCCTAACATCGCTTCTTAGGTTCCATCCATTCCATCCAACCTTATCCACTTTGCTCATAAGTCAACATGAATCCTTTTGATTTATTCACCCACTCTCTAATCCATATGATCCAGCTAAACCAATTCTAATTGACATAAGTATTATCGATATGGACTGGATTTTCTCACCTCCATCCTTTTTCAAGTTTGTCTTATCCTAGGAATTGTTAAGGGATTTAGCCAACTACATTCCTCCATCCCCTCCACCTTCACCTTCGGATCCTAAGGTTTTCTAGGAAGATATAGATGAGGATAATCCATAATAGTTTGATGACATCTTAGATGACATTCATCTAATCCCTGTGTCCCATAAACTTGCGAAAGGTTCCCATATGTCCATTGAATATACTATCGATGTGAACCTTAGTTCAGACAAAGTCAATCCCCAAATTATCAAGCTTGGCATAATTTTATCACTTGAAGAACAAGAGCAGTTAATTGCTCTCCTCAAGAGGAAAATGGGTATTTTTGTATGGTCCTACAAGGACATGCCTGGTCTGGACCCTAGTCTACTTGTCCATAATCTTACCTTACATCCTGATGCTAAGTCGGTTAAACAAAAATTAGAATGATGCATCCTACCATTTCCATCTTGGTCAAAGAAGAACTCCAAAAGCTTCTAGATGTGGGTTTCATTGTACCCATTGATTATCCTGAGTGGCTCTCAAATATGGAACTTGTTTGAAAGCCTAACGGGGCAATACGTATTTGCACTGACTTTCGAGATCTTAACAAAGCATGTCCTAAGGATGAATTTCCTCTCCCAAACATCGATACTCTTATCAATACTTACATTGGCCATGAAATATTTTCACTCATGGACATTTTTTTAGGATATAACCAAATTTGAATAAATCTTGATGACCAACACAAAATAGCATTCACTACACCTTAGGGAACTTTTTGTTACAAGGTGATGCTCTTTGGCCTCAAAAATGCAGGTGCAAATTACCAACGTGCCATGACATACATTTTCCATGACTACATGCATAATATTATCTAAGATTATATGGATGATCTCTTGGATAAATCCAAAACTTGACAAGAGCACATTTGTGTATTGGAGAAAGTTTTTGATAAACTTCTAGAACATAATGTAAGATTGAACCCCAAGAAATGTTTCTTTGGTGTTACCTCGAGCAAACTTCTAGGATTAATTATCTCCAAAAGAGGCATTGAGGTGGATCCAAACAAGGTCAAGGCCATCATGGAGATGCCTCCCCCAACTAACTTAAGGGAATTGCATAGTTTACAATGAAATATCCAATCGATCCGTCATTTCATTACGTAAATTTCTAACAAATGTAGGTCATTCAATCACCTACTACAAAAGGGGTGTTATTTTCTTGGATAGATGAATGTCAAAAAGTATTTGATGAAAGTAAGCAATACCTAGCTTCTCTGCCAGTCTTAGCTCCTCCTCATTCAAGGGTCCCATTCTATATTTATATTTTAGCAATGGACTTTGCATTGGGTAGAATGCTTGCACAAAAGAATGAAGAAAATCGAGAGTAAGTTGTCTGCTATATTAGCCAAACTTTGGTAAGCTATGAAACCAGATATGCTTATGTAGAAAAATTATTCTTAGTAGTGGTTTTTGCCACTAAGACACTTCGACATTACATGCTTAATCACATAACTTATGTCATAGCTAGATAAAATCCTCTATATTATATGATGTCTTGCACTTATAGTAACACCCGCACCACTAAATGGATAATGCTCCTTATTGAATTCGACCTTGAATTCATTAGCTAAAAATCCATTAAAGGTTAGGTAATTGTCTATCAAATTGCAGAAGCTCCACTACCTAGTGATCATCCTTTGATTATTGAGCTCCCAGATGATTCGGTATTTATTGTCACTGAATAATAAGAAGATGTCATTCTGAAGGAAGACATCAATATCACACTATTATTTGATGGCTCTAAGTGCATGAAATGTCAAAGTGTTAGAGTCATGTTTCATACACCCTAAGGGGTATCTTCTTATCATTCAAACTGGACTTCCAATGCATAAACAACACTGCAGAGTATGAAGCCTTAATCTTAGGTCTTCAATTAGCTATAACTATGAGCATTAAGTGTATTAGGATATTTGGTGATTATCAACTTGTCATCAAGAAAATGAATGGAGAATACCAATGTAAAGAACCTATCATTAAGCTTTATCATGAAGTAGAAATGAAATTGCTCTCTAAGTTTGATTGGTATAAAATCAATAGTTTTCCATGTTTGACTAATAGGTTTGTAGATGTGATGGCCTCCCTTAGATCATTGATTCCAAAATATTCCTTTGGGGAGGTACAACCCCTTATAATTTCATCAATCTCTAAATATGTAATTATCCATGCTGAATCTAAAGATGAAAAGGGTGTTTGCTTTATCCAGTCAAATTCATATGAACCTTGGTCAAGCTAGATAGTAGCTTTTCTCAAGTTTGGAACACTCCTATATGACATATCTCAAACTACCAAACGCACTTTCAAGCAAAAGGTAGCTCATTTCGTTCTCTTGGGGGATGTGTTGTATAAATGCGGTTATGATGGAGTCCTCCTTCCTTGTCTTGAGTCTAGTGAGGCACAAAGAACCATAGTTGAAGCCCATGATGGTATTTATTGTGGTCATTTTAGTGGAATGTCCATTTCAAATTGTATCTTATGCATGGGTTATTATTGGCCCACAATGGAATGTGATTGTTACACTTATGTTAAAAAATGTAAGAAATATTAAGAACGTGCTAATTTAACCCATGTACCATCACAAGATTTACAACCTATTCAAAGCCTTTGGCCCTTTTCATAATGGTGTCTAGATCTAATTGGTAAAATTTCACCTCCTTCCTTGAGACAACATACATTCATCATCATAGCCACTAAATACTTCACAAAGTGGGTTGAGGTAATTCCTCTAACCAATACGACAGGACCTAGAATTATGGATTTTATACTTCATCACATCATTTGTCATTTTGGTATCCCCTCAAAAATCATATCCGATAATGGTAAGTCTTTCAAGAACAAGGATGTTCGAGCACTTTGCAAGAAATATAACATTCAACACAGTTTCTTGACTCCTTATTACCCACAAGCAAATGGACAAGTTTAAGCTTCCAATAAGACCTTAATTGCTATTCTCAAGAAACTTGTTAAAGAAAATCATAGAGATTGGAATATACAAATTCCCTTGGTATTATGGGCTTATCGAACAAGCATCTACACACCTATAGGGGCAACGCCATTTTCATTAGTCTATGGAGCCAACACAATCATACCTCTTGAGCTCGAGATACCCTCCTTGCAAATTTCTTTGCAGGAATTCATAGATGATGACACTACTAGACAGGCACATCTTGACCAACTCATACTTCTTGATGAGAGGTAAGTCAATACTTTAGATCATTTACGAGTTTATCAAGACAGCCTAAAGCGTGCTTACAATACCAAATTTTATCTCTATGAATTCCAAGTAGTAGATTTTGTCCTTAAATATAATCAGCAAAACACCAATCCATTGTTGCATCTTCATGATAAGTTTACAACTAATTTGTTAGGTCCATACATTGTTACTCAAAAAGTGGGTAGAGATACTTATAGGCTTACCAGTCTAGAGGGAGAGGAAGAACCTGAACCACATAATGTTATAAAGTTGAGGGTCTTCTATGCATAATGAGATTTATATATGTGTGTGTGTGTACATGGCTAATACACAAAAAACATTACATTTCATTTGCATACATTTCATTACAAAAACATTGTACTTCATTTGCATACATTTCATGCCAACACACAATAATAGCACATATTTCAAATTGCATTTCTTACATTATACTCACATCCACATTTCACATTTCATATTAGAATCATTTATTAAGTTCAGGTTCTTAAATGGTCCAACAAAGGCATGTTGTCATAATCAAGGACACCTTCACAATATCATCCATACAATTCCACGAATTCAAATTGCCATTTGCACAAAACGACACGTCCATAATACCTAGGTGTTTTCAGTCACTTAGCCACTTCTAGTGTTTTAGGTAAACCACAAATACATGTCAAGTTCCTTTTAGGACCATCACACATACATTAAGAAAATCTTAAGTTTTGGAAATTGACTCCAAAATATTCTTAAACCAAACACATTTTCACATCTTAAAAATATCTTGTATCAAAGAGGGATAATACCATTCTTGGTATGAACCTTGAAGTTAAAAGGGTCATCCTTTCTAGTTCCATCATGCAACATAGTCCACAAGAATAGTGGTTTTTACCACTATCATAGTTACTTCCAAATACAAAAGATAGAGTAGTAAGGATAGGGTACAATTCTCATCACACTTAGATTGAGAATTTGATTCCCCAAAGCTCTAAATATTTTACATCACACACCACTTATTATTAGGTTGTAAGGATCGTACTACATTTACAGTAGGTAGTCATCTCCAAAAATTAAGAGATCAAAAACATAAATCGTGGACTATGGAGTTAGCCTCCACTGAAGCTATAGATGCTTGAATAGCAGTGGAGTATGCTCATGTGTGGTGAAACGTCTCTTTTAAAGAGACCTCTAACCACACATAAGGGTAAGCTAACTTATTGGATTCATCCATAATAGGTTTACCCAATTTACTCAAGACTAGTTAATGAACTCACTTGCACACACATTGGTTCTTGATTACCTCGAGTCATTACCATGCTCATGATTTGGTAAAGGAATTCACTGCACACACATTTGATCCTAGAGGAACTAGGTAGTTTTAGTGAGTTTGTTTGATGCCACTAGTAGATCTGAGTCTTTGTAAAATAGCTAGTTTTCCATATCTTCTTCCATATCAACATCTTTATCTTCTGCCATGTCAACATCCATGTTAGTTCATGAGTCATTTTCCCCACATACCACCAAGTTTGGTGCCCGTGATTAAACAACAATGCTAGAAATATGGCCAAACAAGATCTAAACTATGAATGATCATTTAGAACATCTGCATTCCATACCTTGCATTAATCATCCATACATTCCACCTTGCATTAATCATCCATAACATATCATTATACACATGCATTACACAAAAGTATTCCACATAAAGCATTTACACAAACATATAATACAAACAATAAAATCCATGTATATATATATATATATATATATATATATATATGTATAAATATTGCATGTACAATGAGTGCCAAAAGACTATATACAATGAAGCACCAAGGCTCGTATACAAAAAGTGCATCTAAGCACTAGCTAAGCCCTCCAAGAGGATCCCTGTGACCTAGAAGGAGCCCTAGACCTAGAGTTATGCCTAGACTTGCTATGTATAGCAACCTTCGATACAGATGAGGTTTGAGGATCAAGAAGAGGAATATGATGCTCCATCAACCTATCCTCCAATGCCTTGATATACCTATGCCAAGATCGAAGATACGCTATGTTGACATTATGTCGATGCTCCATCTCTAGTAGCTCTACTTGGAGCCTCATGATCCTCGCATCCCGCTCTGCTACCTGCTGCTCCAGCCTCGCCCAATCCTCCTAACTTAGATATTGTAACATCCTAATTTAACCCCCTATTTTATGATTATTTGCTAAATATAGTGATGAACTAAAATATTTAGCTAGGAATTAGTTAATGATTTTAAGAATAATTAAATGTAGCAAAAGGGTAATTTAAAGATAATATATTTTGTTGTTTTAATTAGTGGTTAATTTGTCTTATTAACTTAGCAAGTTAAACCTGGGATTTAAGTGAGTCCAACTTGGTGGGTGGACTGTAATTAATGAATATTTAATTAGACAGTAATTTATCCCAATTTTTGTGTTAATGAAAACATATTTTAGTTAGGTTTAAACCAAAGTAATGAGGTTAGTTTATAGAAAAGATAGGTGTGAAGTTTTTATTGGACCGCCTTGGGTGCAATGGTCAAAGTAGCACCGAGTTTAAAGAAAACATTAATGAGAGGTTTATCCCACCCAATTTTATAATAAAAAAATAGATCATGCGGTAGGGGTCAGAAAGGTTATAAATAGAGCTCTCCGAGGTATTCAGAAGCTTAATGAAATAAATGGAAGCATGTTAGAGAATATGCTCTCTGATAACTTTGGATCATAAACCAAACACTTGCATATTTTGTTGATTCGACACTGAAATTCGATATCTCCTAGGGAGTATGCTCTCTGACTCTATCAAAACATAAACTATACAGAATTCCAAATCTCTCACTTAATCCTTCTCTCGTTTATCTTGTGGTCTGAAACAAGGGAATTTCATGGAAGAAAGCTCAAAGTTTTAACTAAGACTTAGATTTAGAATATTTCCTTGCAACAAGTTAGGTTAAAGCCTTTCTGGTTGATGATCTATTGTTGTGTTGAGTTAAATGAGTCAAGGGTTGAATTTTTTTTATGAAATTATGATGTTTAAATGTTTATGTTGATTTGAAAATTATTGATCTATGAGATGCTGTCATAGTATGTACTAAAGGAAATGAAATGGCAAAGGCAAGGTTATTTTGTTATACATGTTGTTTGAGTATGAATAATTTCCTTCTTTGAGAAGAAAACGTATGTTGTTAATCTCTGGTTATAATAGCTTTGTGAATCTCTAATGAAATAATACTTATGTAAATGCTAAAGTAATGGTGGTTGTAGGGTTTGGGTAAAGCAGAAGAGTTGTGTTTGATTGTTTAAAAAAATGATTAAATTTCTTTGTGAAACCTTGTTACGATCTTGTTATAGAAGAGGTTGTCTTTGCTTGATATGTGTAGGGTCTCCATGGTCGTGCCCCTGAAGCCACGATAACATACACGATCAACATGAATAATGGCAACTTAGATGGTGCACTCGATAATTCATGGAGCTGCCTTTAGGGTTGTGTAAATTGGCTATTAAAATGTTAAAATCTGCCCTATATTTGATAGCAGACGTCTTCAAGAACTTAGGAGAAAACACAAGCTAGGTTTCATTATGAGTCTCTATGATATGTATTATCTTCGATTTCCACTCAGGTTTTTTAGTTAAAGAAAATAATGTATACTACTTAGATAAATGGTTGTCGTAGGTTTTGTTACCTCCATTACTCATTATGGCTTTATGTTCAAACGATGCCCTCCGTTGAAACCTTGTGTCATGTCTTGTTATTATGCTAGAGGTTATAGTTAAAGAAAAATAATAATAATAGTGGACTATGTGGTTTAATGGTTATAATGAGGGTTTTGAAATATTATGTATTTTGGGAATAAGTTTATGTATTTAAGTATTTTTTATTCTTGAGACTAAACTATGGGTTGGAAAAGTGTTAGGGGAAATGTTAAATTATACATTACCCTAGGTATTTAGGAACTCAACTAAAGTTTAGAAAATAGTAATAAGAGATAAAAATAGTACTTGTGTGTGTGTTTAAAATAAAAGTCTCTAAAAGCTAAAGATGACAATAGTTACCTAAAGAACTATGGTAAAGATATAGTAATATGAATTTAAAAGGTTTTAAGAAGGAAATATTATTATGGTCTATTGATGGCCCCAAGTTTACCAGACTTGTTATGTCTAAGTGAAGTAAAATGGGGGGTTTAAATTTGTATAAAGGGCTAGGATAATGGGGATCTTGAGACTTAAATAGTTGGTAGTTGTAAATTGATTATCAAGCTTAAAAAGGATCCTGGAAAAAATTAGAGATTAAATATGGATGTATATAGATAATTCTTCTAAAAAGGAATGGTCTACTACATTGTGACTTTGGTAAAACATCATATTATGTTTAATTACCTAATGATATGTTGCTTATGGATTATTAGGTACTATGAAATAATCTTGCTTGATTTCTTTTGGTAATATGGTTGTGTTGTAATGATTTTTGGATGGGAGAAATTGGTAACAAGGTTACAATTTCTCGAGAACTTATGGAGGTTCCTCATTGCCAAGTTAATGTTTACATTTTTCATAGACACGGACATGTTACTTTATGGATAAATAACATGTAATGAACGAAATAGGAAAGATTTATTCTTAGGGAAATTTATGGGGTTTCCCTACTCTTGGATGAAATGAATGGTTGTTTTATGAAATTATATTGTTATCTACATGATTTTCCTACATATCTTTGATACAATAGTGTAAGTGCATTATGATAAATAGGCATATACCATGTGGTGGATTGTCCTGATCCCGAGTAGCCAATCTTCTAGTACTGGCAACTTGAGATAAACGAACCAGATGCTCTTGTTGAACCTGAAAATGAGTTGAAGTGTTGTTGTTGTAATTTTACCTCAAGTATACTATAATTACTTTGTAATAGCAAGGATTGATTATGAGTAGAATATTTTTTTTATTTAATAGGTGTTGGGCAAATGTTGTAATGAGTTCATTGTGGCTTTGTAAATACTAAAAGGATTTCATTGTACAATGTGCCAATTATTGATGTGTATAATAGAGTTAAATTGAAATGTAATGCTACAATTCATTCTCTATGTTGTATTTGAAATGTTACATTTATGACTTTGAAAGGATGAATATGCAAGTTAATGACAAGGAAATATGGAAACTAATAATGAAATAAACATGGATAATTGAATCTAGAAACATAGAGTAAACCTTGATTTAAAATGGTAGGTGCTAGCACACCTATGTGAATCCATGGTTGATTCCCTTAACAAACCATTGTTGATATGGTTAGAGATGTTAAGTATTGCACCTTAAAGTTAATTACATTATCTAATGTGCAGTGTAGTTAATAAGGCACACACTCACTGATTAGGTTGTGTAATACCTAAGGCTATAACAAAGAGTTTAACATGGGTTGAACTTTTTGGGAAAAGAGAATTTCGGTTAAAATAGACTGGTAAACTCCCATGATCATTATGGGAGATTTTACCACTCCCATAAACTAGGATAGACTCTGATCAAGTCGATTCTAGTGTGGTGCTTGCCTAAAACACTCAATGGTTACTCAACTATAGGAGTTGCTACCATGATTATCTCAATGAAATAAAAAAAATGGTTGGTTTTATAATGGGTAAATTTTGGTTATTATAGATATAAATGCCCATCTAAAGTCTCCACATCATCTCCATCTCTGCCATATCCTCCACTCTCAAGAGCCTACCTCACTACACCCTTAGTCCTCCTCCTTTGACTATCTTATCGAAGGTATCGCTATCGCTTGTGGGCCTCATGGATCCCCTCATCCTCAGCCCCATCCTATCTCCATCTATTGCTACTAGATTTGGTGCCCATGGTGGCTATGTAGCAACCCACGCATCATACTCTAGAGTAGTCCTTGCATCATCCACATCTGGGAGATCTATCTCATGATCCTCTTTGTACACCTCCCTCCATGGCTTCACACATGGTAGCCCTATCTCCTCTCGATACCTCCTATAGAGCACTGGCTCCTTAAAAATCCTCTACCTTAGGATGAACTATCGGAGTACTCATGAGAACTAAAAATACTCAATCTCACTCTGATTTCTGCCAACCACCCACCTGGCTTGTTGAATTGGTTGCATATGGTCTCCATATCTGGTCCACCTGCTACCCTACCATGGCCTCCATATCACTTGGCTGGATGTTAGTCCAACCCATAAATCTTGGTACCATTGGTTCATTCACATAGGTCGACTTGACTGTACCTCCTCAACCACTGCCCATCTTCTAGCATAGGGCTCCTCCCTACCCAAGCCTACTAGTAGTAAGCCCTCTGGTCGAGCAATGCTTAAGTGCTCCCATACCCAATACTACAAAAACAAGTTGCATCCTAACCCCTTTATCCCCTACTTCCTCACCTCATAAAGCTCCCAATAAACCTACACCAATAAGGTAGAAGCCCATGCATACACTATCCACTTAATGAGAATATCGATTACTAACCCTATCATATTCCAAGGGAACCTACACCCAGTGTTGTTTGGGACCATGATGTTGCCAACATGAACATCACCAAAGTACAAAGGGAATCCAACTTCTTGTCCACATACATGGACAAGTAGGGAATACCCCCACTCTCCACCCTCACACTTCGCTAGCCATCATCGAACATATTCTTCATATCTGCACCTTGATCGCATCCAACCTCAATGCACTCCCCATCCATCGAAACCTTGAGGATGTAATATACATCTTCCAAGGTCAGGGTCATATCTCATGTGGAGATCTAAAAAGTCCCCTTATTCGGATCAAACCACTCTGCCAATGCAGAGAGGTACCCCTCATCTGCCCTCATCATGTCAACCGCTAGCCCCACAACATCTAGTAGATCCCACTCATCCTTCACCAGTGTCTTCCTCATCACAAGGATGTAAGGCGAGAATCAGTGTTGAGCCTCCAAAATTCTAAGTTGCAGCACAACACAAAACATTTGTAATTAACACATGTTTAAAAAAATAAAACATAAAATGTTTGCACAAAATGAAATTACCTCAACACGTTGCACTCTAGCCCTAACTTCGGACCCCACACTTGCTCCCTCCGCCACCATAGCTTCCATGCCAAATTCACTTCACCTCACTCCACTCCACTTCACTCACCTCTCCCAAATGTAGCTTCTCAAACTCACAAACACACAAATGAGCTTCATTTCTCATCTTGCCAACTATTTATAGATGCTTCAGGTACCTTGAGATTCCCATGGGTATTTCTTGGCACACTGAAGTGCACCAAGGCATTTGAAAAATGCTCAAACACTGATGGGCGTTTGCGCATGCTAAAAGCACCAAGCGACGTTTGGCATCAATTTTGACAAAAGAATAATTTTTTTCAAAATAGTGGCTTCTCCAAAAAAAATCACTTCGTATTGCATTCATGCATCTGCTTCATCATATTAACAAGTTTTATGAAGGTTCCAACTGATTTGAATGCATAATTCTTATTTGTGACCACAAATCGCAAACTTGCCAAACAAGTTACAAAAGCATTCCAAAATGGTCCAAATATTCACAAAATGATTGTAATCATTATTCTCATAATTAATACATCATTTTCACATCATCCATATCATAATTTACATATTTGCCAAGGTCAAACAACATTCAAGTGAACCTTGTACCTAGTGGGTTATTCTATATACTTGGCGATTGCAGCGATTTGCATCCATGCAATTCGGTAGGATGAATAACTTACCATAAGGACACTTGATCATTTTCATCATTCCATATCTCCTTGTTGGAAATCACAATCACATTTGGTACTTCACATTTTACGTGAAACCTTGCCAAGAATAGTTTGCACAAAAGCTATCATTGATGGCCTAGTTCGTGGGGCTTAAAACATGGATAAAATCACATTTTATCATTTCACATCTCCTTGACAGTCATCATGGTGACTGGCCTTAGCTAGGGTGATTGGTTCCAATCATAATAATTATCTCACAATCACTAGTTGGCCCTCCGAAGTTGACTACTTTTATTTTTGCATATTCATCCTTGCATATCAATGACGTCGGAAGACACATTCTTCAACAACATCAAATCACCCCAAATTTAGGGCAACCACATTTGGTTTTGAATTTTCCACAAAGGAATACATCTTACATTATCATGATATCTACACTTGGCAAAAATCCCTTCATCTATTGGGACAAAAATAGACACATTTTCATCACATTTTCCACAAATCCCTTCATATGTTGGGGCAAGAATAGACACATCTTTCATCACATTTTTCAAAAAATCCCTTCACCTGTTGGGGCAAAAACAGACGCAACATTTCACATTTTCACCAATCCCCTTCATATTGTTGGGGCAAAAATGATATCACATTTACATCATTTATATCGTCGATCATTCATTTGCACAGATTTTTCAATTTGCTCGTGAGATTTAGCTGGAAACTCACTCGCCATTTGAGGGGGTAAGCTACGTAAAAATCCAAATTCTTTCATTATTTTTTCTTTAGGATCATGTTTCACATCCTAAGAGAAAGTTATTTTTGCACCTAGCCAAAATAGGTGTCTCGTGTTTTTGCATTGCATTGTGTTTTACGCAACGCAGTACAAAAATGGGCATTTGTAGATACCAAAACCTAGCCACTTGTCATCCATTCAGGTCTTCCCACCATTTCCACCTACTATTCATATATATTTGTATTTATTTATTTTATATATATTTAAATATTAATATTTTATATATATTTAATAACTATATATTTATATAAGTGAATTAATCCCAACCATCCAAATTTACTTAATCTTATCCATTCATCCATATCAATCCATGCCATACCCCAAATTTAAGATCCACCCTCTGATATGCTTTTATCTCAGCCACACGATTAGTGTCGTTTAAACCCTAGCATACCCTAGTGTGGATTATTAATAGGAGCCATTTTGATGGCTCAACCCCTAAGCAATTTATATCCTGAGTTTTCCCTAAGAAATCCCTGAATCTAGAGTTAAATTTTACCTCCGAGTTCTCTAGAGTATCCAAGTGCTCTCACCTTCCATCCTCACTTGCCATAGCTCCTGCATCCATTGCCACCTCCTTTGCTCAGCTATATTTGCTTCTATAGACTTTCCATTCAGCCATCGAACACATTCGAATGCTCCCTGTCATTTTTGAGTGCCTTCTGGCACTTCTCCTCTGCTACCAAGTGCCTCTGGGTATCCTCCATTATTTTTGAGCATCCACGGGTATTTTTTGTAGTCATCGAGCACTCGTGGGAATTTTACATCAGATTTTTACAACCCTCCTAGCCTTCAGTCTACGCTAGGGCATCGTTGCACCAATCCACTACAATAGATTATATAAGATCAGAGAACAATAGATAAACAAGGTAAATCAAATTCAATGTTGTTATATTTTATTGTGTTGTTAGAATTTGTTCATATTTTGTTATTGCATAGCCAGGATTTAGTATTGATTTTTGAGGGACTCAAACTTTGAAGCCCTTGTTGTTATTACTGACTCATTTTCTATTTCCTTGTGTGCATATCTGGTAGTATTACACTAGCATTGGACAACTGCTTAATCTGGAGTGGCCTGACATTGGATAATCAGAAGCCTACTTGCTTATATTGGGATCAAGAACGCGTTCTGAAGAAACCACCAATGTTGTTTGCTAGGGTTTCAAATAACCCTAGCTATTGTAAAATCTATATCAAAGGATTCAAATATTCTTATTGTAACAATGGAGTTTTGAGGCTCCCTCCATTAATATAAAATCATTCATTGTGCAATATTTTCCTTTGAGTTTAATTTATATCTTGTTATTTGGTGTTGTGTTTTTGTCTCTTCACTTCCTAATGTCACTTCCTTGCCCTTATACAATCCAAAGTGCATGACAACCTTCCTAATTCCTTTTATTTCTTGAGGTCTAATTTTAAATAATTTTTTGGTTCTCTATCTAAGTTCACACCTACTATTAGAGTACAAGATATGGCTACTTAATTTTTTATAGGTCACATGGATCTGGACAATATAAATTTTACCATGAGGTTGAAGTGATCTCCTTTGTCAAGAATTTATGCGAACCAAATTCACTCATAGATTTTAATCTTTGGGAGAGATTTTTGACACTTTGACATTCCATATCATGCATGTTGCTAATGAAACTTGTGCTAAATCCACCTCATAAATTCCTCATAGTGTGTGGAGCTCCCTTAGAATTTCTAAAAGAAAGGTGGTTGGGTTCAAGAGGAATCATTAGCAAGATCATTATATTCTTCTTCTTGAGTTGTTTGGGTGCTTTGATTTTACAAGTTGATATAGATGAGACCTTGGAAGATGAAAGTGGTTCAAACTCTTTATTTGGGATCTTTGGAGGACATCAATCCTATGTAATAAACTCACCACCTATTCAATGTTAAGCACATCTAAACATGTGGTAGGGATTCTACCTAGTTATTCCCTTGAAGAACTTGGCCAATGGGATTAAATTTTGAGAAGGGGTATGAGTTGGGACATTCAAAATCTATTCGAGTCTTTCTTTGACAACCACAGTCATGTGCCTCAATCAAATTTGTTTGAGTAAAGTGAGAATTAATGTTATCAAGGAAAACTCAATTAAATTCAAATATCTAGGACTAATTTTTTTATTTTTTAAAGGCCTTTACGCATAGGAGGAAGACTTTATTCATATTGGTCAAGCTTTGGTAGGGCCTTTCCCTCATCATGCATCAACTTTGTACCTCATCCATTTGTACTTGAATGAGGTAGAATTTGGTGCAATTCAATGAAATATTAGTTGAGGCTCGATATCCGATATTTCTCTCTTTTATTTTTTTCTTTTTATATATTTTGATTAGTGAGGTTTTACAAGAACCTCCTTAGGAAAACCCCATTGATCGAGATTATGAAGTTTTTCCCTTTTGGTGTGGATATTTTGAATGCATTCACTACCTTGATGCTAGTGATAACATAGGATCACTCTAAATGGATTTGAATTTGGTGTATCAACCCATTTTGTTGTGATCTTCATCCAATTTGAGAACTTGGTCACCCACCCCTTCTAATTAAGCCACATTTTGATGATCTATTCATACCTTAATAAGTTCTCCTTGGTTGTTTCTCTCTATTCTTCAAGTATCAATATCTCTCCTAGTCTTAATGATGTGGCATCATGCTCTTGGAGCTCTAATTGATGTAGTAATTGTAGTACAAGTAGCTCAATGAAGATAGGAAGCTTGGCCTCTCAACCATAAACTAAGAAGTACAAAGAGCAACCTAAATATTTCTTTGGGTTGATCATGTCTACCCATTGGGATATCTTGATACATAGATGACATTATTACTTGTTAGATCCAATCCTCTTCAAGATTCAAAGCAAATTATTGTTTGATGAATATTCCAGACCATTGCCCAATGGATAGTAGTTGGAGGAGGCTTTTAAGTAAATATCATATCAAAATGAAAATTAGGTTACCTTATCTCTAATAAATGCTAAGGTTGGACACACCAAATTGTAATCTCCTTTGATAAATTGGAAATGACTTCCCTTATGGATTCTTTAAGCAAGATCACCTTTGTCCACCACATGAAGTAGTTAGTAGCTATGAGGATCCATCGGTGGAATCCGCTGAAGGATAGATTGATCATGTTGATGAATTCAAGCCCCCATTGGAATAATGGTTCATTACAGCAATGGGTTTTAGGGGTAGAGGGTCATTCTAGTTTCTTTTGATGAATAATTTATACTTGTTGCATCCTCTTACCCACTAGTGTGTGTCACTAAACATGGTCGACCAGTAGTATTGGACCTATATGATTTTTATTGCAGTGGTGTGAGTCAAGTAGTGTCCACCAAAGAATCCCTAGTGGAATTCTTGGAGAAGTGAGACAACTTACCTAGTCCTAACACACCTCAATATAATACTATTGAAGTTCCTCATAAAAATATTACTCCTTCAAAGAGGGAAAAATTAGCATTTTGCAACTTATAGGCTCTACATTATGTTTAGTTCAGCTTTGGTGGGTATCATCCTTATTGCATGTAATCAATTTGATCTTATACTCAATCCCAAGATTATTTAATAGTGGAGAAATATTTTTTTCCTTCTTTTTCTATGTCAACAATATCTTATACAAGTTTTTGGTATAATGTTGTACCCTTGATCAATTTGGTTCTCTTTATTTCAATATCATATTCAAGGATTCTTGTGATCTACCCTACTCTCTTCTCTCTAAGGATGCTTGGATGAATGATATTAACAATAATTTTATTATTTGAAATCAAGTGTTTAAAATGATATAGACTTTAGATCAGGCTATATGCATGTTTTTCAACAATTTTGTATCTCTCCTCATAGCCCTTTAGAGTCTAACTAAAGAAGGCTATGGGTTTTTGTTGGTCAAAATGACAACACCCAAGGAAATAAAGGTACTTTCCTCAAATTTTTCTAAGGAAGGAAAGTCATGATGGTGCAACGTTTTGATGAGCCAGGGCCAAAAAATGAAGAAGAGTTGTGATAGCACAACATTTTTTTCGACCAGAGCCAACCAAGGAAGAACAGTCGTGATAGCGCAACATTTTGATGAGCCAGGGCCAAACAAGGAAGAAGAGTCATGATAGCGCTATATTTTGCCCAGCCAGAGCCAAGCAAGGAAGAAGAGTTGCGATAGCGCAAAATTTTGATGAGCTAGGACCAAGCAATAAATAAGAGTCATGATAGCATGATATTTTGCTCGGCCAGAGCCAAGCAAGGAAGAATATTCATGATAACACAACATTTTGATGAGCCAATAGCCAGCCAAGAGGAGAAGTCATGATAGCGCGACATTGTGGAGAGCCAGCAGCCAGCCAAGTAGAAAAGTCATGATAGCATGACATTTTGGAGAGCCAATAGCCAACTAGAGGAAAATTTACAATAGCACAACATTTTGAAGAGCCAAGCGCGAGCCAAGGATAAAAGTCATGATAGCACAATATTTTGAAGAGCAAGAAAACCATGATCTCTAAAAAGAAGTGGAGAAGATCTCTGTAACAAGAATATCTTAACCTTTTTGGTTAGAAGCTTTGTGGCTAGAAGAATATCTTTGTAACAAGAAAGATCTTGATCTTTAACCACTCCTTTGCTATAATAAGCCCACGGGCAGTTTGTTGTAACAAATTTTAGTTTTCTGTTTTGTAAAACTCTATATATAGGATGAGCGACCCAATTTCCAGGTTGGCTTTTAGGCGTTTACAAGGTTATGCATTCAAACTTCTAAAATATTAATGGAGATCATTCACCCTGGTTCTAATCTCATTTGGTGTGCAAGTATGTATGTGATTGTCTATTTCTAAGTTTAAATCTATGTTGAATGTATCATACATTAATTCTTAAGCTGAATTTCTATATTAAATACCAACACACTACAAACCTGAATGATCTACTTCACAGATAAACTACTTCAGAGTTAGATATACACTGAACGATCTTAGCTTCTATGTGTTGGGTATTATTATGCTTTTCTGAAAAGGTTGAATTAGTACTATGTTATTGCTTAATCTGTACCATATTAAAATCATAGCATTGGCTACATTTCCCTCTCTTTAAGAATTCCTTTCTCTCTACCCTTTTCCTATAAAATCAAGGAATCAGCCTTCTATGGAGACTAAACCAGGCAAACCTTGTTTAAGTCTGGTCATTCAATGTTGGTGAAGTCTTGGACACAAATTATAACCTAAGTCATATTTCGTTCCAATAGTTTTTTGCATGCCTGGTGGGACACAAATCCCATGCATTATATACATATCAAAGTCCCGATGAAGCCTTTGTCCTGTTAACATTTCTATTATCACCTGGTGACTTCGTACCAGAAAGGAACCCTAAAAAAACCTTATCCAGCTTTAGGTTATGAACCATATTTATGATAACCAGATCTAAAGCTAAAAATTTAGAAGAACTCATAGAGTTCTTCGAACTACATCTTGGTAGCCTTCGAGCTAACCCATTTTTGGTTGCTAAAGTATTTTCAACTCAAGATGGCAATCCAATACAAGCACATACTTCCCATGTAGCCTTCCTTAGCACTGCTGCTAACGGATCCTCGGCTCTAGTTACTGTTGGTCATCAAATTTGCCCAGGAAAGGATTTGGGTGAGTGTATGCGCCCTAGAACTGGACCAACATTGAAAGGTCGAAGGGAAGAGATGCCTCTCGTGCCAATATCTAAAGAAAGTTCGACTCCTATGCTAAACTACTTTGGTGTTTTGAGATAAGGGTGCAAGAAAGAGATAAACAGAGTAAGGGTGCAGGAAAGAGATAAAAAGAGTAAGGGTGCAGGAAATAAATAAAGGGAGTAAGGGAAGAGAGATCAATGATTTAAAGTGGGAGAGAACAAGAAGCACGATCACTAACTAATAACTTGAAGCAGCAGCAAGGAACACGAAGAATAAAAGAAAGAAACACAACATTAACCTTCCTATGTATCCTTTGGGTGAGTTCCAGGATTCTCCTTCTCCCTTTTGTCAAAATTTAGGGTTCAAAGTAACGACGATTAGGACAAGTGAATATAACAGAAACCACTACCCACCAGGCAGCATAAAAGAAAACAAATATAGTGTTTTTCCTCCCTTATGTATCCTTTCTATGAATTTCAGGGTTCAGTCCCCAATCGCACATCGAAATTTAGGATTCAGAGTAACAGTATGCAAATGAAGACAAAAGAAATAAACACGGAAGGCAACATACAAGAGAGAAATCGAGCCCAAAGCTCTTTAGTATTAATCGTAGGACTTCAAGTTACAGCAGCTTTCTAGCATAAAGTTCCCCCCCTTCTTTTATATTACAATGCCTGGGTTTTTATAGAGGACCCGACCCTCTGAGTCATTATTACACAGAATGGTGAAGTATACTATTGAGATCTGAGAAGTCGGCTCCTCGCGGAACTCGTGACTGAGCTCTCAAATCCATTACTAGAACTGGAAACTGTGACTGAGTCAACCATGGAAACATGCATTTATGAGTTGTCTGAGTGTCCTTGGTTTCTGGGTGTAATGCTCGAGTGGCCGCCATGCTTGCTGGGCTCTCCTTCAAGGATTGATACTTCGTTTCCAATTGCCAAAAATGAGCAACGAGCTTACTAGGCAAGTAAAAATGCATTTATGAGGCACTTGATCGTCTCAAGAAAATACCCGGCTTGGAGCGTGTGCCCCTTTTGAGTCACGAAAAAGCAACATGTCGCGATATCATGACATTTCTATGTCTTCAGCTTGGTTCTTCTTCTTACATCGCGAAAATATGACATGTCGCGAAATCGTGACATTTCTATGTCTTTGTCCTCTTTTGTTGCTTTTGGCCACAAAAATGCAACATGTCATGATATCGCGACACTTTTCCTCTTTTTGTCACGATATCGTGACACTTTTCCTCTTTTGGTCGCGAGAATGCAACATGTCACGATATCGAGACACTTTTCCTCGATGAAGCTATCTTCTTTGGCTTGTTCGGCAGTGAAGCTCTTCTTCTTCATTTTATGTACAAGGGGGTGGCATTGAAAGCCAAAATTGCTGCAACACTTACAAATACTTTCGAAGCAACAAAAAGAAATACTTTTGCAAAAGGAAACACTATACAAAATTTTGATTTTTTTTTTCCCTACCCCTTGTGCAATGTGACAAAATTGTCAACAGTTACCAATACAACTACAATGGATGGAAACCTACCAGTTCTACCCTACCCTCTGTGGAACCATACATGCCCTTTGAATCTTACAGTCCAACACCCAATACCAGTAGCGACTTTGAAAGCTCTACCTTCGTATGATGGTACTGGAAAGACAACATATGAACATTACTTAGATGTGGCCGCATTAGCATCGATATATGACATCACAGAGGAAGATGTGATGATTAGGTTGCTGATTATTTCCCTAAAAGGAAAAATGCTCTATTGGTACAAAGCTCTTAACAACCAGGCAATCTCTACCTGGGCTCAACTTGCTGGTAAATTAGTGGAAGAGTTTAATGAGCATGCAGATCCCTTTTCATTGTTGAATCAGTTTAATACCATTCAAAAACATCCTCAATAAGAGATCGTAGATTTCAATATTATGTTTAGTTGAACTTGGCAAAGAGTCCTTGATGTTCTGAGACCAGTGCCTGAAGGAGCTATATACTACTATTTAATAGCTTTCAATTCAAAAATAAGTATGGTTGTCAAAAAATCCTGAGTGACAACCTTTCCTAAAATCTATCAAGAAGCACAAAAAGTGGAAAATGACTTGATCGCCATAGGAAGATTACATTCAAAGATGATTCCACCCATTTTTCAAATTTTTCCTCAAGTTTCAAGTGTTCCTTTCCCAATTCCCCCTGCAGATTCTAATGTTGGTCTTCCCAAGTGGAATAGACAGTCGAGCATCATGCTTCTACCAGCATCTCCTACCCTTTCGATGCTCCCTCCTATCCCTGCACCCTCTCCAGCAGCAAACATGTCTACTCAAGACACCCAGTTGGTGATCCTACAATATTTGCAAGCTTCATATAAGACTATGTCAAATAAATTTATATCTATGGAGCAGAGGAAAGCAAAAAGAATCTCTCAACTAAGACATTATCCTCAAGTGGCCAAAGATCAAGTCTCCGCCAGTGGATAAAATTATAAAAAAACAAATATAGTTTACTCTAATGAAGGTGGACCCATCAATGCTTCACCAGAATCATACTTCTGGTGTTCCACATGCAATGATCTTCACATTGAAATGGCTTGCATGATTCATCAACATCAGGTCGAGAAGGTGGCTACATAAAAGGTAGAAAGATCCCTCAAGGGTCAAGTAAACATAATCAATGAAGATGATCAAAATTTTATGATGCCCTCCCTAGAAAAAGTCTCAATTCTAACTAGATCAGGAAAAAAACCTTTTCAGGTTGATCCTAAAGACCTTAATCCTTTAAAGGTACTTATGCCTGTAAAGAGTCCTATTGAGAAAAGACCTCCACAAAATTCAAATCTGAAATGAGTAGAGATCCGAAAAGAAACACCTTCGACTAAAAAGATAGAAACTCAGGAGCAAGCTAGGGAAAATTTTAGGTATCCCTCACTAACTAAATGTCAAAGAGTTGATGCTACTCAGGGGTACAGTAACAGTTTTGATACGATAATAAAAGAAAAGAGTGTTGATTCTCTTCCATTCAATATTGTTGAAGAAATGAAGAAGACTCCTTCCAAAGCCACTATGTATGAAGCCCTATGGATCCCAAGACAGATTGACCTACTGTAGGAATCGTTGAAATCTATGAAAAACAAATATAAAGATCCAGTTAAATTGAGCTCTTCCCAATCAAGTCTTACTTCTACCTAAGGAAATAATAGACCTCCCCCCTTATATTTGTCTCTTCGAATGGAAGGATGGGTAGTCCATAATTGTATGATTGACTCTGGAGCCACAAATACTATTATGCCTAAAGCAGTATGCGATATTATGGGGATGGAATATACAAGGAGTACTCAAGGAGTCTTACAACTTGATGGAACTCCTATAAAAATAGTAGGTGTGATCAAAGATATTTCTATTGTTCTTCATAGACTCCCCCAGCTTACAATTATACAAGAAGTGGTAGTAGTTTATTTGGAACCTTATTTTGGCATGTGCCTATCTAGAGAATTCACTGCTAAAATAGGAGGATATCTATCTATTGATTTTCACACCTCAAAATTTCATTCAAATGTATAAGGGTGAAGATATTCAATGAGAAACCCTCCACCTTCCATGTTGAGAAGCTTGGAGAAGAAGAGAAAACCTCTACTACTGTGAACATGATGACTGAAGAACTAACAGATTTGAGTCTGATGGAAGAAGCCCTTAATGAGTTACAAGAAGAAGATATGTTTTCCCTCTTAGATTTCAATGCCATGATCGAGATAAATCTGGGGAGTTACACCATTCAAAAGCACAAGAAAAGCAAATCTACTTCTTCCCTGCTACTTGATATATCTACTAATCAATTGTGGAAGTTTTTCTTTGATGGCATTAGATACAAGAATGAAGTAGGAGTAGGCATTGTCCTAATTTCTCCAACTAGTGAAGATAAAGTCTTCTCTTATAGGTTAACCTGGAGTTGCACCAATAATATAGTAGAATACAAGGCACTCTGTTTAGGTCTAAAAAAGGCAAAAAATATGGGCATTAAACAATTACAAATTTTTTGTGATTTTGAGCTAATAGTAAATCAAGTGACAGGGAAATGCATAAGCAAACAACATTATCTTAAGGCTTACTAAAATAAAGTCTAGAATCTTCTAGAATCTTTTGAATCCCTGAACATGAAAGCAATACCCATGGAGAAAAACACACATGCAGATTTTATGGCTTCAATGGGAGCAAACTTTTGTCCTATAAGCAACGTTATTCAGAAATAAAAAATAGTCAAATTGATATACAGGCCTTTTGTACCTGATAGAGATACCTTCTGGCAGGTTTTCGAGAATGATCAACATATAGTAGATTTCCTAGTCCATGAGATGAATAGTCCAAAAATAGAGTAAATGAAGATGAAGAAGAGACAAATGTCATACAGTTGAAAAATAATCACATTCCTAAAGGGATGGTCACACTTGAGTCCCTATTTGTTAACAATGATAGGTCAACTGGCCATAAGATGAAAGTTGACAAACACAGATATAAAGAAGCTAAAATGGGACCCGACAAGGCCATCAAAGTAAGAGTAAAAACTATAGATAGGGAACTGGATGAAATCAAAGAACTATGTAAGGAATTTCTAGATACGATTTCCTGGACCTATGGTGATCTAATGGTGTACTCAAAGGAAACAATCCAACATACAATTGAGCTTTAAGAAGGCACTAATCCTTTTTGTCAAAAGCAAAGGCTAATAAAGTCATAGCAAGCAGTACAGCATCTTCAGGCAAGGGGAAATGAAAAATTCTAAAGGAGAATCCCTGGAGGAATGATCACTCCTAAGATTGAATTTTATTTTTTGTTTACACTTCGTATCATTCTCTTTATTTCCCCTCATTTTTCTTTATTTTTTAATTCTCTATTTCTTTTTACTTTGGTTCCCAATGGATAAAGGCTCTAAGTTCTAACATTGAGTTAATAGAAATACCCCAGGAGGCACCAAGAATGTTGTTCAAAATGACAACACCCATGGAAATAAAGGTACTTTCCTCAAATTTTGCTAAGGAAGGAGAGTCGTGATGGCATGACGTTTTGATGAACCAGGGCCAAACAAGGAAGAAGAGTCACGATATCATGACATTTTTCTCAGCCAGATCCAAGCAAGGAAGAAGAGTCGTGATAGCATGAAATTTTTATGAGCCAGGGCCAAACAAGGAAGAAGAGTCATGATAGCATAACATTTGGCCTGGCCAGATCCAAGAAAGGAAGAAGAGTCACGATAGTGTGATATTTTTATGAGCCAGGATCAAGCAAGAAAGAAGAGTCGTAATAGCACAACATTTTGCTCGACCAGAGCCAAGCAAGGAAGAAGAGTCATGATAGCATGATATTTTGATGAACCAATAACCAGCCAAGAGGAGAAGTCGTGATAGCATGACATTGTGGAGATCCAATAGCCAACCAGGTAGAAAATTCATGATAGTGTGACATTTTGGAGAGCCAAAAGCCAGCCAAGGGAAAGTTCATGATAGGGTAACATTTTGAAGAGTCAGGTGCGAGCCAAGGAGAAAAGTCATGATAGCATGACATTTCGAAGAGCAAGCAAACCATGATCTCTAAAAATAAGTGAAGAAGATCTCTGTAACAAGAATATCTTAACCTTTTTTGTTAGAAGCTTCGTGGCTAGAATAATATCTTTGTAACAAGAAAGATCTTGATCTTTAACCACTCCTTTGATAGAATAAGCCCATGGTAAGTTTGTTGTAACAAATTTCAGTTTTTTGTTATGTAAAACTCTATATATAGGATGAGCAACCTAATTTTTAGGTCGGCTCTTAGGCGTTTACAAGGCTATGTATTCAGACTTCTGAAATATTAATGGAGATCATTCACCCTGGTTCTAAGCTCATTTGGTGTGCAAGTATGTATGTGATTTTCTATTGCTAAGTTTAAATCTATGTTGAATGTATCATATATTAATTATTAAGTTGAATTTCTATATTAAATGCCAACACACTGCAAACCTGAACGATCTACTTCACGGATAAACTACTTTAGAGTTAGATATACACTGAATGATCTTAGCTTCTGTGTGTTGGGTCTTATTATGCTTTTCTGTAAAATATTGAATTAGTTCTATGTTGTTGCATAATCTGTACCATATTAATCTCATAGCATTGGCTACATTTCCCTCTCTTTAAGAATTTCTTTCTCTTTGACATTTTCCTATAAAAGCAAGGAACCAACCTTCTCTGGAGACTGAACCAGGCAAACCTTGTTTAAGCCTGGTCGTTCAATGTTAACGAAGTCTTGGATACAAATTATAATCTAAGGTGGATTTCATTCCAATAGTTTTTGGCACTCTCGATGGGAAACAAATCCCACGCATTATATACAGATCATAGTCCCGATATAGCCTTTGCCCTGTTAACCTTTCTATTATCACCTGGCGACTCCGCACCAGAAAGGAACCCTGAAAAATCCTTACCCAACTTCTGGTTATGAGTCATCTTTATGATAACCAGATCTAAAGCTAAAAATTTAGAAGAACCCATAGAGTTCTTTGAACTACATCTTGGTAGCCTTCGAGCTAACCCAATTTTGGTTGCTAGAACATTTTCAACTCAAGATAGCAATCCAAGACAAGCACGCACTTCCCATGTAGCCTTCCTTAGAACTACTGCTAATGGAACCTCGACTCTAGTTACCAATACAACTACAATGGATGGAAACCTACCAGTTCTGCCCTACCCTCTGTGGAACCATACATGCCCTTTGAATCTTGCAGTCCAACACCCAATACCAGCAACGACTCTGAAAGCGCTACCTCAGTATGATGGCATTGGAAAGATAGTTTATGAACATTGCTTAGATGTGGCTGCATTAGCACCGATATATGATATCACAGAGGAAGATGTGATTATTAGGTACAGAGCTCTATTGGTACAGAGCTCTTGACAATCGGGATATCTCTACCTAGGCTCAAATTGCTGGTAAATTAGTGGAATATTTTAATGAGCATGCAAATTCCTTTTCGTTGTTGAATCAGTTTAATGCCATTCAAAAACATCCTCAAGAATATATCATAGATTTCAATATTAGGTTTAGTCAAACCTGGCAGAAAGTCCTTGATGGTCTGAGACCAATGCCCGAAGGAGCTATATACTACTATCTAAGAGCTTTCAATTCAGAAATAAGTATGGTTGTCAAAAAATCCAAAGTGACAACCTTTTTTGAAATCTATCAAGAAGCGCAAAAAGCGAAAAAGGACTTGATCGCCATAGGAATATTCCCTTCAAAGATGATTCCACCCATTTTTCCAAATTTCCCTCAAGTTTCAAGTGTTGTTTCCCCAATTCCCCCTGCAGATCCTAACGTTGGTCTTCCCAAGTGGAATATATAGCTGAGCATCCTGCTTCTACCAGAACCTGCTACCCTTTTGATACTCCCTCCTATCCCTGCACCCTCTCCAGCAGCAAACATATCTACTCAAAACACCTAGACGGTAATCCTGTAAGATTTGCAAGCCTCGTATAAGATTCTGTCAAATAAATTCATATCTATGGAGTGGAGAGAAGCATAAATAAGCTCTCAGTAGAAACATTATCCTCAAGTCACCAGAGATCAATCCTCCATAAGTGGATGAAAATATGAAAAAACAAATACAGTTTACTCTAATGAAGAAGGTGGACCTAGTAATGCTTTGCTAGAATCATCCTTCTGGTGTTCCACATGCAATGATCCTCACGGTGAAATGGCTTGTATGATTCATAAACATCAGTTCTAGAAGGTGGCTACATAAAAGGTAGAAAGGTCCCTCAAGGGTCAGGTAAACATAATCAGAGAAGATGATCAAAATTTTATTAGGCCATCCCTAGAAAAAGTCTCAGTTCTGACTAGATCAGGAAATAAAACTTTTCAGGTTGATCCTAAAAACCTTAATCATTTAAAGGTACCTATGCCTATAAAGAGTCCTATTGAGAAAAGACCTCCACAAAATTTAGATTTGAAAGGAGCGAATATCTGGAAAGAAACACCTCTGACTAAAGAGACAGAAACTCAGGAGCAAGCCAGGGAAAATTTGAGCTATCCAACACTAACTAAACGTCAAAGAGTTGATGCTACTCAGTGGTATAGTAACAGGTTTGATACGACAATAAAAGAAAAGAGTGTTTATTCTCTTCCATTCAATATTGTTGAAGAAATGAAGAAGACTCCTTCCAAAGCCACTATGTATGAAGCCCTACAGATCCCATGACAGATTCACCTACTATAGGAATTATTGAAATCTATGAAAAATAAAGATAAAGATCCAGTTAAATTGAGCTCTACCCAAGCAAGTCTTATTCCACCTCATGAAAGAACAGACATCCCCCCTTCTAATTGTCTCTCTGAATGGAAGAATGGGTAGTCCATAATTGTATGATTGACTCTGGAGTCGCAACTACTGTTATGCCTAAAGCAGTATGCGATATTATGGGAATGGAATATACAAGGAGTACTCCAGGAGTTTTACAACTTGATGGAACTTTTGTAAAAATAGTAGGTGTGATCAAAGATATTCCTATTGTTATTCATAGACTCCTCCAGCTTACAATTATACAAGAAGTGGTAGTACTTGATTTAGAACCTTATTTTGGCATGTGCCTATCTAGAGAATTCACTGCTAAAATAGGAGGATATCTATCTCTTGATTTTTCAAACCTCAAAATTTCATTCAAAGGTAGAAGGGTGAAGATATTCAATGAGAAACCCTCCACATTCCATGTCGAGAAGCTTGTAGAAGAAGAGAAAACCTCTACTACTGTGAACAAGATGACTAAAGAACTGATATATTTGAGTCTGATGGAAGAATCCCTTAATGAGTTACAAGAAGAAGACCAGTTTTCTCTCTTATATTTCAATGCCATGATCAAGACATATTTGGGTAGTTACACCGTTTAGAAGCCCGAGAAAAGTAAATCTACTTCTTTCCCGCTACCTGATATATCTACTAATCAATTGTGGAAGCTTTTCTTTGATGGCATTAGATGTAAGAATGAAGTAGGAGCAAGCATTTTCCTAATCACTCCAACTGGTAAAGAGAAAGTCTTATCTTATAGGTTAACCCGGAGTTGCACCAATAACGCAGTAGAATACGAGGCACTATGTTTAGGTATAAAAAAGGCAAAAAAGATGGGCATTAAACAATTGTAGATTTTTGGTGATTCTGAGCTAATAGTAAATCAAGTGACAGGGAAATGCATAAGAAAATAAAATTATCTTAAGGCTTACTGAAATAAAGTTTGGGATCTTCTAGAATCTTTTGAATCCTTGAACATGAAAGCAATCCCCATGGAGAAAACACACATGCAGATTTTTTGGCTTCAATAGGAGCAAAATTTGGTCCTATAAGCAACGTTATTTAGAAAGAAAAAATAGTTAGATTGATATACAAGCCTTCTGTACCTAATAGAGATACCTTCTGACAGATTTTCGAGAATGGTCAACATATAGTAGATTTCCTAGTCCATGAGATGAATTTCTCCAACAACAGAGTAAATGAAGATGAAGAAGAGGCAAGTGTCATCCAATTGAAAAATAATCACATTCCTAAAGGGTTGGTCACACTTGAGTCTCTATTTGATAACAATGATAGGTCAACTGGCCATAACATGAAAGTTTACAAACACAGATATAAAGAAGCTAAAATGGGACCTGACAAGGCCATCAAAGTAGGAGTAAAAACTACAGACAAGGAACTAGATGAAATCAGAGAACTATGTAAGGAATTTCTATATATGATTTCCTAGACCTATGGTGATCTAAGGGTGTACTCAAAGGAAACAATCTGACATACAATTGAGCTTTAATAAGGCGCTAAGCCTTTTCATCAAAATCAAAGGCTAAGAAAGTCACAACAAGTAGTACGACATCTTCAGGGCAAGGGGAAATGAAAATTTTTGAAGGAGAGTCCCTGGAGGAATGATCACTCCCAAGCTTGAATTTTGTTTTTGTTTACACTTGGTATCATTCCCTTTATTTCCCCTTCTTTTTCTTTATTTTTTAATTCTACTCAGTTTCCCAATGGATAAAGGCTCTAAGTTCTAACATTCAGTTAACATAATTACCCTAGGAGGCACCAAGAATATTGGTCAAAATGACAACACCCAGGGAAATAAAGGTACTTTCTTCAAATTTTACTAAGGAAGGAGAGTCACGATGGCGCGATGTTTTGATGAGCCAGGGCCAAACAAGGAAGAAGAGTCACGATAGCATGACATTTTTCCCGGCCAGAGCCAAGCAAGGAAGAAGAGTCACGATAGCACAACATTTTGATGAGCCAAGGTCAAACAAGGAAGAATAGTCATGATAGCGTGACATTTGGCCTGGCCAGAGCTAAGCAAGGAAGAAGAGTCATGATAGCACGACATTTTGATGAGCCAAGATCAAGCAAGAAAGAAGATTCATGATAGCGCAAAATTTTGCCCGGCCAAAGCCAAGCAAGGAATAAGAGTCGTAATAGCATGACATTTTAATGAGCCAACAACCAGCCAAGAGGAGAAATCTCGATAGCATGATATTATGAAGAGCCAACAACCAACCAAGTAGAAAAGTCATGATAGGAGAACCAATATCCAGCCAAAGGAAAATTCATGATATCATGATATTTTTAAGAGCCAGGCGCAAGCCAAGGAGAAAAGTCACAATAGTGTGACATTTTGAAGAGCAAGCAAACCATGATCTATAAAAAGAAAGTGGAGAAGATCTCTGTAAAAATAATATCTTACCATTTTTGGTTAGAAGCTTCGTGGCTAGAAGAATATCTCTATAACAAGAAATATCTTGATCTTTAACCACTCCTTTGCTAGAATAAGCCCACGAGCAGTTTGTTGTAACAAATTTTAGTTTTTTGTTATGTAAAACTCTATATATATGATGAGCGATCTAATTTCCAGGCCGGCTCTTAGGTGTTTACAAGGCTATGTATTCAGACTTTTTAAAATTTAAAAGAGATCATTCGCCCTAGTTCTGAGCTCATTTGTTGTGCAAGTATGTATGTGATTATCTATTGCTAAGTTTAAATCTATGTTGAATGTATCATACATTAATTCTTAATCTGAATTTATGTATTAAATGCCAACACACTACAAACCTGAATGATCTACTTCATGGATAAATTGCTTTAGAGTTAGATATACACTGAACGATCTTAGCTTCTATGTGTTGGGTCTTATTATGCTTTTTTGCAAAGGTTGAATTAGTAATGTGTTGTTGTTTAATCTGTACCATATTAATATCATAGCATTGGCTACATTTCCCTCTCTTTAAGAATTCCTTTCTCTCTAACCTTTTCCTAAAAGAAAGGAACCAACCTTCTCTGGAGACTGAACCAGGCAAACCTTGTTTAAGCCTGGTCGTTCAATGTTGATGAAGTCTTGGACACAAATTATAATCTAAGGTGGATTTCATTCCAACATTTGTTGGCATACCCTGTGGGACACAAATCCCACACATTATATATAGATCATAGTCTTGGTGAAGCCTTTGCCCTGTTAACCTTTCTATTATCACCTGGCGACTCCGCACTAGAAAGGAACCCTAAAAAATCCTTACCCAATTTCTGGTTATGAGTCATATTTATGATAACCAGATCTAAAGCAAAAAATTCATAAGATCCCATAGAGTTCTTCGAACTACATCTTGGTAGCCTTTGAGCTAACCCAATTTTGGTTCCTAGAACATTTTCAACTCAAGAGAGCAATCCAAGGCAAGCACGCACTTCCTGTGTAGCCTTCCTTAGAACTACTGCTAATGGAACCTTGGCTCTAGTTACCAATACAAATACAATGGCTGGAAACCTACCAGTTCTGTCCTACCCTCTGTGGAACCATACATGCCCTTTGAATCTTGCAGTTTAGCACCCAATACCAGTAGCGACTCTGAAAGTGCTACCTTAGTATGATGGTACTGGAAAGATATTTTATGAAAATTGCTTAGATGTGGCCGCATTAGCATCAATATATGACATCACAGAGGAAGATATGATTATTAGGTTTTCGATTATTTCCCTAAAAGGAAAAATGCTTTACTGGTACAGAGCTCTTGAAAACCAGGATATCTCTACCTGGGCTCAAATTGCTAGTAAATTAGTGGAAAAGTTTAATGAGCATGCAAATCCCTTTTCATTGTTGAATCAGTTTAATGCCATTCAAAAACATCCTAAAGAAGAGATTGTAGATTTCAATATTAGGTTTAGTCAAACCTGGCAGAAAGTCCTTGATGATCTAAGACCAATGCCCGAAGGAGCTATATACTACTATTTAAGAGCTTTCAATTCATAAATAATTATGGCTGTCAGACAATCCTGAGTGAAAACCTTTCTTGAAATCTATCAAGAAGCATAGAAAGTGAAAAAGGACTTGATCGCCATAGGAAGATTCCCTTCAAAGATGATTCCACCCATTTTTCCAAATTTCCCTCAAGTTTCAAGTGTTGTTTTCCCAATTCCCCTCTCAAATCCTAACGTTGGTCTTCCCAAGTGGAATAGACAGTCGAGCATCCTACTTCTACCAACATCCTCTAACCTTTCGATGCTCCCTCATATCCCTACACCCTCTCCAGCAACAAACACGTCTACTCAAGACAACCAGCTGGTGATCCTGCAAGATTTGCAAGCCTCGTATAAGAATTTATCAAATAAATTCATATCTATGGAGCAGAGAGAAGCAAAAAGAAGCTCTCAGCTGAGACATTATCCTCAAGTGACCAGAGATCAAGCCTCCACCAGTGGATAAAATTAAAAAAAAAACAAATACAATTTACTCTAATGAAGAAGGTGGACCAAGAAATGCTTCACCATAATCATCCTTTTGGTGTTCCACATGCAATGATCCTCATGATGAAATGGCTTGAATAATTCATCAACATCAGGTCCAGAAGGTGGCTACATAAAAGGTAGAAAGGTCCCTCAAGGGTCAAGTAAACATAATCAGAGAAGATCAAAATTTTATGAAGCCCTCCATAGAAAAAGTCTTAGTTCTGACTAGATCAAGAAAGAAACCTTTTCAGGTTGATCCTAAAGACCTTAATCCTTTAAAGGTACCTATGCCTGTTAAGAGTCCTATTGAGAAAATACCTCCACAAAATTTAGATTCGAAAGGAGCAGAGATTCAGAAAGAAACACCTCCGGCTAAAGAGACAAAAACTCAGGAGCAAGCCAGGGAAAATTTGAGGTATCCCTCACTAACTAAACACCAAAGAGTTGATTCTACTCATGGGTATAGTAATAGGAATGATACAACAATAAAATAAAAGAGTGTTGATTCTCTTCCATTCAATATTGTTGAATAAATGAAGAAGACTCCTTCCAAAGCCACTATGTATGAAGCCCTACGGATCCTAGGATAGATTGACCTACTGCAGGAATAGTTGAAATCTATAAAAAACAAAGATAAAGATCCAGTTAAATTGAGCTCTGCCCAAGCAAGTCTTACTTCCACCTCGAGAAAGAACAGACCTCCCTCCTTCTATTTGTCTCTTTGAATGGAAGTATGGGTAGTCCATAATTGTATGATTGACTTTGGAGCTGCAACTACTATTATGCCTAAAGTAGTATTTGATATTATGGGGATGGAATATACAAGGAGTACTCCAGGAGTCTTACAACTTGATGGAACTCCTATAAAAATAGTAGGTGTGATCAAAGATATTCCTATTATTCTTCATAGACTCCCCCAACCTACAATTATACAAGAAGTGGTAGTAGTTGATTTAGAACCTTATTTTGGCATATGTATGTCTAGAGAATTCACTGCTAAAATAAGAAAATATCTATCTCTTGATTTTTCACACCTCAAAATTTCATTCAAAGGCAGAAGGGTGAATATATTCAATGAGAAACCCTCCACCTTCCATGTTGAGAATCTTGGAGAATAATAGAAAACCTCTACTATTGTGAACATGATGACTGAAGAACTGATATATTTGAGTCTGATGGAAGAAGCCCTTAATGAGTTACAAGAAGAAGACCAGTTTTCCCTCTTAGATTTCAACGCCATGATCGAGACAGATATGGGGAGTTACACCATTTAGAAGCTCGAGAAGAACAAATCTACTTCTTCACCACTACCTGATATATCTACTAATCAATTGTGGAAGCTTTTCTTTGATGGCGTCAGATGCAAGAATGAAGCAGTAGGCATTGTCCTAATCGCTCCAACTAGTGAAGAGAAAGTATTCTCTTACAGGTTAACTTGGAGCTGCACCAATAATGCAGTAGAATACGAGGCACTCTATTTCGATCTAAAAAAGGTGGAAAATATGGTCATTAAACAACTAAAATTTTTTGGTGATTCTGAGCTAATAGTAAATCAAGTGACAGGGAAATGCATAAGCAAACAACATTATCTTAAGGCTTACTGAAATAAATTCTGGAATCTTCTAGAATATTTTGAATCCCTAAACATGAAAGTAAGCGCCATGGAGAAAAACACACATGCATATTTGTTGGCTTCAGTGGGAGTAAACTTTTGTCCTATAAGCAATGTTATTTAGAAATAAAAAATATTCAGATTGATATACAAGCCTTCTATACCTGATAGGAATACCTTCTAGCAGGTTTTCAAGAATGATCAACATATAGTAGATTTCCTAGTCCATGAGATGAATTGCTCCAAAGATAGAGTAAATGAATATGAAGAAGAGGCAAATATCATACAGTTGAAAAATAATCATATTCCCAAAGGGATGGTCGCACTTGAGTCTTTATTTTATAACAATGATAGGTCAACTGGCCATAAGATGAAAGTTTTACAAACACAAATATAAAGAAGCTAAAATGGGACCCAAAAAGGCCATCAAAGTAGGATTAAAAACTACAAACATGGAACTAGATGAAATCAGAGAACTATGTAAGAAATTTTCATATATGATTTCTTGGACCTATGGTGATCTAAGGGTGTACTCAAAGGAAACAATCCAACATACAATTGAGCTTTAAGAAGGAACTAAGACTTTTCGTCCAAAGCAAAGGCTAAGAAAGTCACAACAAGTAGTATGACATATTTAGGTCAAGGGGAGATGAAAAATTCTGAAGGAGAGTCCCTGGGGGAATGATCACTCCCAAGCTTGAATTTTGTTTTTGTTTACACTTGGTATCATTCCCTTTATTTCCCCTCCTTTTTCTTTATTTTTTAATTTTTTTTTTTTTTTGACTCTGTTTCCCAATGGGTAAAGGCTCTAAGTTCTAACATTCAGTTAACATAATTACCCCAGGAGGCACCAATAATGTTGATCAAAATGACAACACCCAGGGAAATAAAGGTACTTTCCTCAAATTTTTCTAAGGAGACTCGTGATGGCGTGACGTTTTGATGAGCCAGGGCCAAACAAGGAAGAAGAGTCATGATAGCATGATATTTTTCTCGACCAGAGCCAAGCAAGGAAGAAGAGTTACGATAGCACGACGTTTTGATGAGCTAGGGCCAAACAAGGAAGAAGAGTCATGATAGTGTGACATTTTTCCCATCCAGAGCCAAGCAAGGAAGAAGAGTCATGATAGCATGACATTTTGCCCAGCCAGAGCCCTAGAAAGGAAGAATAGTCGTGATAGCATGACATTTTGATGAGCCAACAACCAGCCAAGAGGAGAAGTCATGATAGCATGACATTGTGGAGAGCCAACATCCAGCCAAGTAGAAAAGTCGTGATAGCACAATATTTTGGAGAGCCAACAAACATCTAGAGGAAAACTCATGATAGCATGACATTTTGAAGAGCCAAGCGTGAGCCAAGGATAAAAGTTGTGATTGTGTGACATTTTGAATAGCAAGCAAACCATGATCTCTAAAAAGAAGTGGAGAAGATATTTGTAACAAGAATATCTTAACCTTTTTGGTTAGAAGCTTTGTGGCTAGAATAATATCTCTGTAACAAGAAAGATCTTGATTTTTAACCACTCCTTTGCTAGAATAAGCCCACGGGCAGTTTGTTGTAACAAATTTCAGTTTTTTGTTTTGTAAAACTCTATATATAGGATGAGCGACCTAATTTCCAGGTTGGCTCTTAGGCGTTTACAAGGCTATGTAGTTAGAATTTTGAAAGATTAATAGAGATCATTCGCCCTGGTTTTGAGCTCATTTGGTGTGCAAGTATCTATGTGTTTGTCTATTGCTAAGTTTAAATCTATGTTGAATGTATCATACATTAATTCTTAAGCTGAATTTATGTATTAAATGCCAACACACAGCAAACCTGAATGATCTACTTCACGGATAAATTGCTTTAGAGTTAGATATACACTGAACGATCTTAGCTTTTGTGTGTTGGGTCTTATTATGATTTTTTGCAAAAGGTTGAATTAGTACTGTGTTGTTGCTTAATCTGTACCATATTAATCTCATAGCATTGTCTAAATTTTCCTCTCTTTAAGAATTCCTTTCTCTCTACCCTTTTCCTATAAAAGCAAGGAACCAACCTTCTATGGAGACTAAACCAGGCAAACCTTTTTTAAGCCTAGTCGTTCAATGTTGGCGAAGTCTTGGACATAAATTATAACCTAAGGCAGATTTCATTCCAACAGGTGTTCATTTTTTTCATCATTCTTTTAAGTAAGGATAGCAACTATGTTGAACTCACCTCTATAAGCATAGAGAATGAAGTCTTTGTCAAAATCTGGTTTGACTAGCACTCAATATTTTGCCATGGCTTGCTTGATCTTTGGAAAATATTTTTTACCTTCCTTCGTCTATTTGAATTTTTATTCCTTCTTTAGCATTCAGGTTAATAGTAGGACAATGGTGGCAAAGTTTGGTATGAATCTATGAACAAATTTGATTTAACCCAAGAATGATTGGAGAGATTTCTCATGTTACAAAAGCAACAAGTTGACAATAGCCTTAACCCAATATTGGTTTATGGATACCCTCTCCTTATACATAATGTGCCCTAGTAGATTACCTTGAAGTATACAATATTTTATTTTTTGATTTAGGCATATCCCAAACTCTTGACAATACTTAAATACCTTCCCCAAGTGTGCCAAATGTTCTACCTTTCTCTTTGAGAAGACTATAAGGTCATCTAGATAGATTAGGATTATCTTATTGAGATCATTAAATGTAACATCCATAGTCCTATGGAAGGTTACCCTCGCATTGGATACACCAAAAGGCATGTGTTGGTAATCGATAGATATGAGGAACTACCTTTTTTCACCTCATGAAGTAATCATTAGCTATGAGGGTCTATATATAGATTTCACTAGAGGGTAGATTGATCATGTCAATGAATTCAAGTCATCATTGGGAGAATGGTTCATCGATAGCAATGGGTTTTAGGAGCAAAGAGGTACTCTAATTTCTTCTAATGAAGAATTTACACTTGTCGGATCCCCTTACCCATTGGTGTGTGTCATTGAACATGGTCAATCAAGAGTATCTAGCCTGCATAACTTTTACTATGGTGGTGTGAGCTAAGTAGTATCCACAAAAGAATCCCTGGTGCAATTCCTATAACAATGAGATGACTTGTTTGTTCCTAACACACATCAAGAGAACATTTTTAAATTTACTTTTGAACAAGACTCCTTCAACGAGGGAAAATTAAGCATTTTATAACCTATAGGCTCTCCTCTATTTTTAGCTTAGATTTGGTAGGTATTGTCCCTATTGCATGTAATCAATTCAATCTTGTACCCAATCCTAAGATTCTCTAGTAGCAAAGAATAAGCTTTTGGCATAATGCTCTATCCCTGGTCAACTTTGTTGTCTTGATTACAATATCATATTTGAGGATTATTGTGATCCACATTGTTCTTTTCTCACTAGTTTCTCCATTCATTATATAATATTCATGCTTGGATGAATGATATTAGCAATAATTTTATTATTTGAAATAAAATGTTTGAAATTATTTAGACTTTGACTAAGGGCATATACATATTTTTTAACAAAATTATATCACTCCTCATAGCCCAATAGAGTTTGACTAAATAAGGCTATGGGATGTACATAATTTTCATTGTCTTTTTGAGTAAGGATGACAACTATTCTAAGCTCACATATGTAGACATAGAGAATGAAGTCTTTATCAAATTTTGGGTTGAATAGCATCAAAATTTCAACCATGGCTTGCTTGATTTCCCAAAAATATTTCTTACCTTCATCGGCCCACTTGAACTATTATCCTTTCTTTAGAATTTGGGTTATTGGTCAGACAATAGTGGTAAAGTGTGGTATGAATCTATGGATAAAATTGATCTAATCCAAGAATGATTGAAGAGATTTATCATGTTGCAAAAGTGACAGGTTCACAATATCCTTGACCTAGTACAGGTCTATGGCTATCCCCTCCTTGGACACAATGTGCCCTAGTAGCTTGCCTTGTAGTACAAAGATATATTTTTTTGGATTTAGGCATACCCTAAACTCTTGGCAGTGCTTAAACACTTTTTCCAAGTGTGACAAATGGTCCTCTTTTCTATTTGAGAATATGTGAGGTCATCTAGTTAGACTAGAATTATCTTATTGAGGAGGTCATTCACTACAATATCTATAGCCTTTTGGAAAGTTATCCTGATATTGGACATACATGCGTAAGTAAGTGAAGGTGCCCCACTTGGTGGTGAATGTAATCTTGTGTTGGTTATCATATTTTAACCACACTTTGTTGTACCTTGAGAATCCTTCCATTAAAAAGAACCTTTTGGACCCAGCTATTATTTACAAAATTTGGTCCCTAGAAGGTAGCAGTTAGTGGTCCTTTAACAATACCCAGTTCAGGTCTTTGAAGTCTACATATAACCAAATTATTCCATTCTTCTTCCTGATAGAAACAAAATTAGACACCTAGGTAGTATGTTTGAGTGATTATATAATCTTCGCTTTAATAAGCTTGATTAGCTCCTTTCTCATGAGAGACTCAATATTTGGGTTGACTGGCCTATATTTTTAACTTATGGGTTTGGCACCTAGATCTAACTCTATTGTATGTTGGATGTATATTTATCATATCCTTTTAGGTCCTTATAGCTCCAAGATATTACCCTAGCATAATTTTAGTATATGTTAACAAGGGCTTTGCTTTCCTCTAATATGGCTACCTTACCTATATGCAGTGTTTGCTCAGTTGCTATCTCCACTTCCTAATAATCATATTTGTCCACCATGATGCATTTTTTACCTTTGAATTGATCACCTATGTTAAATAAGAACTCTAATGTGACCAATCCTTGGGAAGCTTATTGTCCTTGAGCTATATACTTTGATGTCCGTAAGCTTCTTATACTTTTGAGTCAATTCCTCTATAAAATTGGCCTCTTATTAAAGCAAATGATGTGCTCATCATTGTTGAAGACTTGATAGTGTGTTTTATTATCTGAGACCACTAGCCTGATGATGACCCTAACATATTGAGACCACATGGGTTACAAAGTACATATTAAATAAAAATTGTATGCATATGACTTGTTCTTTTGTTTTTATCTACTAATGATGTGTCAACATAGCTCAAGATGTATTTTGGCTCTGAAAATATATAGATAGAAAATTTCTATTTTTAGTAACTATTTTGTTTTGCATTTCTTAGGACCTCTAGAGCATTTTTTCTACAAATATATTTTTTTATACATAGGGGAATTAGTAACATCTCATCATTTTCTACTACCATACCTAGGTTCAAATCCTTGGAGCTACCACTATAACCCTTACCTTACCTTGTTATTAGAAACATGATGTGAAGGAGACCATCGATGACTCGATATTGGAATTATCATTATCGGGTTGGTGCACACTCAGTGGATTTAGGATAGTCTACTACCTTTGCTCCAAAAAGTCCTACCTCCAAGGTATGAACCAAATTTCTATAAATCTGTTAACTCTATCTATGATAGAGTTACCTATGAAAAATTTTGTTCTCTCTAATCTTTCCAATGCTTCTTGAATGGACCAAAAAGGACTCAAGAGCACAATATATACCCCTAATATTGTAGTTAATATTATAGATTTTTGGGTATTTTTGAGCATAAAATCATGCTATAAAAAGGTCACATTCCCCCCTTAAAAAGCAATGGTTCCCATTACGTCAACTTTTGACATCAGGTGCTTGTTTCTTTATCTAAATTTTGGTGAGTCATTCCTCTTGGTGACCAACCTACCTTGACCACTCTACACATTTGAGTGGACTACCTTGTAGTGGTCCTAGTCCATGTATCAACAGTATGATCCTCCTCCACTAATGTTACGTTGTTTGTATTAATTTATTCAATAATAGTAGTGTCCAATAGAAGTGGATGATAGGGCCTAAGAAGTTCAACATTGAAGATTGGATGCAAACCAAGATAACATGGAAAAATCAATTCAAAGATATTTTATTCCATCTTATTGTTAATGGTGCATGACTTTTAGCAAAGAGGTTTGATCTTCCTATGGGGATCTACATGTTTCCCTTTATAAAGACATAACCATACCTTATCTCCAACCTTGAATTTATATGGGATCTAATATTGGTCATCGTATTGCTTGTATTTATAATTTATCTTTTCCAAAAGGTTATGTACCTATTATTAGATGTGTTGAATATGTTCCATAAACCATATTGTTATTTTTACCTTTTTTCGTTCATGGGGTGAGTAATCCATGGGTTGCACAAGGAGAGCTACATCAATGGGTGTTAAGGGTTGGAACCCAAAATAAACATGACATGAGCTATATTTGGTAGAGCTATGTGGGGCTTGAGTGCACCTATGCTAAATGTAGAGAGGCTCTCATCCCATGTATATGGATATCTAGAATTATACATCCAAAAAAGATATAAAATCAATTGATTCATAACTTCTAATGACCATCAGTTAGAGGATGGAAGGCTATGAACATGGTCAACTTGGTGTCCATAATGCTTTATAGGGTGGACCAAAAATTGCTCAAAAATATGTTATCCTTATTAGATACAATGGAATTTGGTAAGCCAAAGTTAAGCCATGTATAACTGAAATAAATCTTAGTAATATCCTCATTTTAAATGGATTGCTTATAAGGAATCATGATATTCATTTTCTAAAAATGATAAAATACTACAAAAATACAATCATTACCATGTTTACATATGGATAAACCTAAGATGAAATCCATAGAGATAGATTCTGAAGGCTTGGATGGCACTAGAAATGGTGTACAACCCTTACTTCTTGTTGGTTGGTTTGGCAACAACACAAGGGTTACATGACATGATGTACCTCTCAACATCATTCCTCATATTGGGCCAATATAAGTACTTTTAAAGTACTACCACCATTTTTTTCACCACAAAGTGACCTTCTACTTTATTGAAGTGTGATTCCTAAATCATTTTTGAGCACTCACTAGCTGGTACACAAATATATCCTATGTGGCAAAGGATGTTATCTTACAAATAGAAATAAGAAACATGTTAACCCACACAAAGAGCTCTATATTCATTTTTTTAATTAGAATATACGTCATACAAGGTGGACCAATTGGAAGTATTATACCCACAATAACCAATAATATTGGTGAGTGTTATGATTAGAGGTTGACTACAAAAATCAGCTATTATGAAACTTTATTCTCAATAACAGAAATCATTCACCAATATGAAAAAATATTAAATCATTCATCCATAAATAATTATCCACAAAATAATACATATATAGATAATGCCCTTAGGGTAGGGCAACACCAATAATACTCCTTAAGGAAGGAATAACTCCACAATATCTACCAAGATGAGAGAAGCACTTAGAGAGGGGAAAGTCTCATAAGCCACTTCATGGGCAAATATTATTGCAAGTAATACCTCATACAAAATATGATCTCTATGATTATTACAATGACAATATCCCTTAATTATATACCCATCTTATAGACTCTTGTACCACTCATTATTATAATATAATATAATAATGTAATCAACCTTGGGTTATGTGTGGCCCATGCCAACTATCCATAATACCCATATACAATATAATATCATATCCTCATATACCTATTTCTAGGTACTATATCAAATTCACACTCCCTTTCTTATGCTTAATTATCAAATGAAACTATTGTAGATATGTGGCCCACTTTTAATGTCTTCCACTCCTTAGCTTAATATGAGTTTGAATAAACTCTAAAGGTCTATGATATGTGTGGATGATGGTTTCCTTGTCCAAGATGTAGTGCTTCCATTGTTTACATGCTTGTGTTGGATGTGTTACATTATTTGGTACCTTGGAATATTTTAGTCATGTAAATATTCTAGAGTGTGTGTTTAATATTTGAGTCTATAGTAGGTGTCATGTTATTAAGTGTGAGTTACATGTCATGTAAATAAATTTGGAGTTATGTGTGTGAGGTTTCATGTTAGTAAGTGTGAATTATGTGAGTGAAGTATCATGTTTAGAAGTGAGGAGTTATAAAAAATCATGAGAGACTTTGTCTTTATGTAAATATGTGAGATTTATTATTATGTAAGAGAAAAATGTAAAGAGTTGGATCTCCCATGAGTATGAGGAGATGAAGAGTTTATGTAAGTGTAAAGGTCAAGAGTCATGTGCATATGAAGAGTCTCATGCATGTATATATTGAAGACAAAACCTTGTAATATGTAACTGAACAAGCATTGCAATTATGCATTGCTTATAGTAGATATATTTTTCAATAAAATTTTGTGAGTTTTATGTTCATTATTGTGTGACATTTGCATTTGAGATACTGTGAGATGCTATGAGAATAATGATGATTTGCTAACAATTTGGACAATGACATAGATCTCTTTGTCACATGTGGGGTATTTTTGAATTACTTCATTTAATGTTTCGATATGACAAGCAATTGGATGCTCGTGTAGTGTGAGAATAGCTTCCATTGTGTAATTTGATGCATCAATCATTACCTTGAAAGGTTGATGCATATCAAGTAGGGAATATGTAGGAGCTGAACATAATTGTTTATTCAACCTTTTAAATGCCCTTTTTTCTATATCTTCCTAATGAAAATTTTGGATTAGGCACCTCCTTTGGTCATTTAGTGTAGTGACCAAGAAATGTGCGAGAACCCTAACACAAATATTTGATAGAAATTGACAAGACTTAAAAAGTTGCAAAGCTCTATTAAAGTCTTTGGGATAGGCCAATCTCTAATTACCTAAATATTCTTAGGATCAACATGGGCTCCCTCTTTATCAACAATATACCCAATCTACTAAATATTCATCATGGCAAATTAACCATTTGCTAAATTATCATATAGATTATGTCTTCAAAGAATCTAAAGTACCTATCAAACATGTTGTAGATGTTCCTTCTATATATTACTATAGATGAGAATGTCATATAAGTAGACTACTAGTAACAATTGAGTTGGTGTAGAGATGCAAGATGTCATCCTCATCCTCATGAATATGGTAGATGCATTGGTCAATCCAAAAGGTATAACCAACCACTTAAGTAAAGCCTCCTTAAATTTGAATGTTATCATCCATGCATCAATGGAATATATGGGTATTTGATGATAAACAAATTTGAGATCAATTTTGGCGAACTTTACACCAAAAATTTTGTCCAACAAGTCATCTATTTGAGGGAGTTATGGCAGTTCTTCATAGTGACTTTGTTCAATGCTTTATAGTCAATACAAAATCTTCATGTTCTATCTTCCTTTAAAGCTAAGGTAATTGGACTACCACATGATGAAGCAATTAGTATGATGTACCCCTTTTGAATCAATTTTTAGATTTGCCTCTTGATTTCTTTATTTTCAAGGATTAGTCTATGATAAACATGTGCATTAGGTAAAGAAGAACCAAGAACTAAATCAATAGAATACTTTACCTCATAATGAAGTGGAACTCTAGTTGGTGACTTGAACAAGTCATCATATTCTGATACAATCAAGTTCATCCACTTCTATTGTGTAGGGCCTATAATTGATGTAGTTATAGTCCTCCTACTTTATGGATTGATCATCAAAAAGATGGATTTTCTTGTTTTGACTATCATATTTGTGCATTGTTTAGCACTAATTGGGGAAATAAAGGTAGAAGGAGATACCTACAATATCCTAAAGTACTAACCCTTGACAACGATGATTACACTTTGAGGCCTAGATTCATATACACCATACCTCTTCCACATAAATGGTTGGTCCAAAATCACATCACAAATATCCAAGGGCATAACATTACATAAAACTTCATCTTTGAAGGGCTTGATGGCATAAGAGAGGATACATTATTAAGTGACATGAATACCTTTCTCTTATTATAACCATTGTGGTGTGATAGTCAAATTCAAATCCTTCATCATCTATGCAAAAATTAGGTTCATTTGACTCCCATTATCAATAATGAAATGTAGTGCCTTACCCTTGACCCACATTTATGAGTAAAATAGGTTTTCCTCCTCTTATGGCTCCTTTCATGTGGTAAGTGTGATGCCAATGGTCACATTTGTTTTAACTTACATGAATCAATTCCCTCTATCCTCGACCTATGGATGTGGAGACAATGGTGTAGTGGATGTAGAGGGTTAAAACTCAAAAAATAATAACTAAATTGCTCAACACTTCTCCCTCGAATGTAGGTTGCTCTTGTGATAATCACACAATTTTCCACTCTTGGCCTTTGAGGGATTCATTTCTTTGGAATATTTTTCTACTTATGATTTTTTGTTTATCATGATTCTTTGAACAGTCAATCTTGTCTTTCTTTGGTTGGTACTTAGTGTTTTGTTTTTTGTTATTTGTTCTTCCTTTTTTATTTTTGTTTTTGTACTTTTGCTCTAATTTGATAATAAATTTATATGCCTCTTTCAATATCTTGAGTTTAAAGAGGTCCATGTCCTCTCAAATGTACCATTTTAGCCCATTGTGATACTTAAGGATATGATGCCTTTTAGTATCTTGAATAATAGCTTTCCTACCATGAAATGGAAAATATTAGTATAATATTGAACTGACTAGTTTTTACCTTAACATAATTGTTGCCATCACATGTATCAATCTCCATAAGCTCCCATAGGATAATATTCTTCCTTGATGACATCCATGAAATTATCCTGTGTAAATGCTACTTCATCTTAATTCTCTTCTATAATCATATTATAATATGCTTCCTACCAATTTGAACAAGTAGTGAAGCTTTCAAAAGTGCAAAAGTGGTTTTCTTACTATAAATGAATTTATTTACAGAGAACTATGAAGATAACTAATCCAACCTATTTTAACTCTACCCAAAGGATTGTCAACATGGAAATTCATATCAAAGAGTTTGCAATTGATAAAGAAACATATTATATGATCAGGGGAGATATACAAACTTTTGGTCTGATGTTGGTTGAAACCTTATCATCTTATCTCTAACTCAAAATGGAAACAATTGGCTCAAGCGTGCTAGCATGTAAAGGTCCAAAGGTTAAATATTATATTATTATAAGCAAAAACTCTAGATCATGGATTTATTTTAGTAACCTGGTTGAAGGAGAGGAACTCAAACAAATTGTAAAAAAACTTCAAAAGATGCTTCAAGAGTTTTATTTACAATTTTTTACACGAAAGGATGAGTTGGTTTGAAATTTATCAAAGGATGGTGGATATTCGGTCAAGTTGGGATATGAGAATTTAGAACAATAAAAAATTCCTTCTTCCAAATATTTTCCTTGGAAGAAAATTTGGTCATTAGAGGCTCTCCCTAAGGCCTCAACATTTCTTTGGTTAGTAGTTCAAAGTAATATTCTTATAGGATAGAGTCTACAAAGAAGAGGATATTATGGACCCTTCAAATGTGCCTTGTGTGAGAAGGATTTAGAAACATCATATAATTTCCTTCTTCATTATCCATTTTCTCACACCATTTGGGGTAATTTTTTTTAAAAAATAAAATATATTGGGTGGCTCCATCAACATTGAAAGAGTTGATAAAATTTTAGATAAATTATTTCAAAGCTAAAGCATTATGTATTCTTTGGAGGATTGGACCTACCATTATATGTTGGAATTTATGGCTTGTAAGGAATAACATAGTTTTTAAAAATAAATATCAAAATCATACCCAAGTTTGGAACCATATTAGTACCTCTCTTGCATAATATCTACAAATACAGTGCTCATCATGGGAAGTCTCAATTGCAAAAAAGAGAAGCTAATAACTTGGCTACAAGATTTTAACATACATGGAAGAGTCATCTATGAAAACAAAATTAAAACAAAGGATCTACTTCGATCTATGGTAAAATGAAAATGTCCAAAAATTAGATTTATCAAAATTAATTTTGATGGTGCTTCTAAAGGAAACCTAGGAAAAGTTGGTGGAGGTGGTGTTTTTAGAAATATTGAAGGAAAAACTCTCCTCACTTATTCAATATCATATAGAAATTCAACTAACAACTATGCATAGGCTAGGGCACTTCTTACAAGGATTAAAATTGTAGCAAAAAAAGGATGGAAATATATTTCAATTGAGAGGGACTCACAAATTATCATCAAGGCTATTAACAAAAATGTATGTGAAGACTGGATAAAAATATTATTGTGTATGTTCATCATCTATTACTAGAGGCAATCTCCTAGCAATGTGAGCATATTTATAGAGAAGAAAATCGAGTAGCAGATAAATTAGCAAATTATGGTGTTGATATTCATCCTAGTGAAATTCAAATTTTAGAAGGCAACTAGCCAAGTGAGATTTTATATCTTAATAAAAATTATGTCAAGGAGCTAATTGTGGAAACATAAAACTTCAAGGAAGTTGAAGAATATATTTAAGAGAAAAAAGAAATACAAAACTAAGATGAAAATGTATGTTGCAACAAATGTAATATTTTGGTATTTTGAGTAGGAAGTCAAAGAAATTGAGCATATTAGTCTACTATCTCATTCCTTTATTTTACGAGGGCTTCATTTAGTATCTCCTTGAAAGGATTGATTGTCTCGATGTTGTCCATTCTACTTCTTGTTTGAGATTATTTAAAACAACAAGGAAGGTGATCAGAGGGATCTCAAGTCTTATACCCAAAATTTTGACAATCTAATCTCATATTTATGGATATACACTCAAAAGATAGACTACTTTGATACCATTGATCCAAATGAATATCATGAAAGAGCGCGATTAAAAAAAAATTAGAGTACAACAAACCAAATCACATATATCTAAACAAAATATCAAAATGCTTTTATTGCTAAGAAAATAGAATATAATGCAAGTAATCTCTAAGAAGAGATGTGAGGCTATAATATTACACTCATTACTTATGATTTTTATAGTAGGGGGTGCATCTCTCTCTATACAAAAATTAGTGTTAAAAATCCATCATATTGAATATGGAAGGTCACTCATATGGAAATACAGTGATTTAGATTTCATGAGTTAGAAGGTCACCTATATGAAAATGTGATTATTCACCTTCCATAAGTTACAAAGTGTACATTACATATGACTTATCCTTTTGTTTTTTATTTTCTAATGATTTGTAAACATAGCTAGATATGCACTTCGACCATGAAAATCTAAAAATCTAAAAATCTAAAAATACTATTTTTACTAAGTATTTTGTTTTACATTTTTTAGGACCTTCTAAGGATTTTTCCACAAATGTGTTGACAACTTTGTCTATGATCTAGGCATGTGAACAACCATTCAATTTTTATATGTAGTATATAAGTGTTCATTGATCCACTCACATCTTCTTATATTGGCAAGATAGAATCATGGCCTTTGCTTTACTTTATTATTGTTTGATGTAATTAGCCCTATGGACCCATAGTTGAATTATTATGGGTAATTTTCAGTAACAACTTATGCCTAATGTGTTATGGGCGAGGTTTTAGTAAATTGTAATAACATTTATGCCTTAATGATATGTGAGCATGGGTTGAATGATTTATAATTATTAGTATTGAGGATTTGATATTTGGTATAAATACCCCTTAACCACCTTATACATTGTATTAGTATGGTCTTATCTTGAACATTTGTGTGAGTACTAAAGGAAACCTCCCATCCTTATATCTATCACTCTTTCTATTCACTCTCTTAATTTCTTTTCCATAATTTTTGAGTTAATGTTCTTCATTTGTTCATTCTAGCAAAGTATTGCAAATTTGATATGTTATTAGATTGAAAATATTTAAATCTTGTAAAGAAAATAGAGGATTTTTTTAATTAAATAAATGTATTTTCCCTCCATTTTTATTCCCTTCATGGGATTTTTTCTTCTAACATAGGGGCATGAGCTCTTTTATAGGTCTTTGTCAAGGTCAAGCCACTCATATCCTCTCACCTTGGTAAGATACCATCATGGCCTTGGTGTTGAGATTAGGACACTCAAATTGGATAGAATGTGGGATTTAAAACCACTCTTGGAAACATTTTTATTTGTAGAAGCTTTTGGGAGGAGGACAAGTTGATGTCTTCAAGAAGTTCTAGGCACAGTCCTCTTAGCTTGGCACTATGGTGTGGTGGTGAGTTGGTATTTTATAAGGTATAAGGTTGTAGATATTGGGTTTCATTCTCCTCATACTTTATTTGTATGGTTTGTTTTTAGTGTCATTATTTTTGCTAAGCATGGAAGAAATACTTGTATTCGAGGATCAAGGAGCTTTTCCATATCAATAGAATGGTTCACCCTTGTAGTTGGATGGTGATGGCTTAAGAATTATGTTATGAGAATACACAAGTTCAAATCTTACCCCCATATTTTGACTTTCCTTTCGAGTATATCTTCAAATATGTCTATGGTGGAATATATTTTATCCAAGAAAAAAGGTATGCTTCTAATGAAGTCACATGGTAGAACATTACGAATAACAATAATATGCATTAGAACTTGGGATGGAAGGTTTGTTGTGAATTTATTTTGGTAGCCACTTTACTTTGACCATGGAAAGGTCTTCCATTCATCTTGTGGAGGCATATCATTAGTCATTATGGTGTGACATGGGCTCTTGTCTAAATTAGCTAGCTTGGATACCCACTACTTAGAACACACAAGTTTGATCCTTGATACCCCTATTTATGGTTTTATTTACAAATTGTGGTAGAGTACTCAATTGATGTGGAAAGACATGGCAAATTATTGGATCCACAACATATTATATGTGTTTGAAAATGAACAACCAATGAATTACTTCCACATGGTATCCAAAATATTTATTGACCTTGAAAAATGGCAAACATGTAGATAAATAGTAGCGGGAATCCTCCTATCATAGTGATAAATGGTGAATTATTATTTACCCAATTTTTCTAAGGTTTGAAGGGTTTATTTTTTTGCATTATTTATGTTGCTAATAGGATGAAACTCCTAGTAGTACCTTGGCACTACCTTTGCAAAAACAATATTATAATTTTTTGAATAGAAAATATAGTAGTAAAAGGTCAAACAATAGAAAATACCCTAAAATATCAAAATTTGGTTCGATTTTGATTAGTATTGTTTCACTTGCAAAATATTATCGATTAGCTTGAAGGAGCAATTTACTTACTTAAAGTTGTTGATTAGCTCAAGGGACCAATTTACTCAAAAAATATGGTTATTTCACTTGCTAAATACAAACGAGTTGCTTACAAAAAGCAAGTAGATCACATGTCAAAAATGAGGGAATCACTAAAATAGGTGCAAAAGTGAATAATGACACAAATCACAAGGAAAAACTTTCAAAAATGATTTTTTTATCATTTTGTGGCGCACTAATAATTTTTGGACTCTTCTAATCCTGTTAGAGGTATGTGACATTTACAAGTGCAACATTTTGCTAAAGTTGCACCCAAATTCTTACTTTTACTAAGAGGAATTATTTTCACCCCATGTAACTTAGGGGTAAACTTTTGCTATAAATAGAATCCTAGGGCCTTCATTATAATCATATTTTGGCCATGAGAATTCAAAGCTACACTTATGAAACCCACATTGTGCTTTGTACTCATGAGGTTGTAAGAAATTGGCAAGTCCTTATGCATCCCGTTAGTGGCACTACCCTCTTGGTTAGCTAAGTGTGTGTCGGTTGTGGCATGGTCCTTCTAACCCATTTTCTCATTTTCTTATCAATTTCATAATCAAATGAATGGGTGGAAATTGATGTTATTCAACTTATCATGTGTTGATTGATCGTACATTATCATCACCATGGTATGGAAGTCATATTTTCTTTCAATTTCTTACATGTTAAACTTTTGACAATTTTACTTTTTGCACTTTCCTTTTCATGCACTTTCCTTTCCATACTTTATTTTCATATATTTTAGTTTAGATTAGTGATCTACACAAGGATAGTGGGGAGTCAACCTAAATACAAAAGCTAAGGAAAGCCTTTGGAAAACCCATCCAACCTTGTCAAAATTTAAATTTATGGGCACAAAACTTAATTTAGAACTCGACAATTTCCTGAATCAACACTCTTACAAGTGATAACTTTTACAGATAGAAATATTTTAGGCCCATTTTTTAGACCATAATATTTTGAGATCTTTTGTGTTGGTGACATCGGTTCAAGAACTTGTTATAGTGATGAGGGTTTTTAATACATAATCTATTTATTAGTCTATGTTACTCCCCTTAATGGGCAACACTATATTACATAGACCATTCAAGTGATTGCTATATTAGGGAATAAGATTCTATGATGTATACTTAAGAACAATACAATGTAGGATCTTGATGAAATAGTTTTGGCTAATAAAGAAAAGGTTCTAGGATAATTTGCTATGTTAGTCTTACTAGATATTTTTTTTATATCAAAGGTGTTCCCATCAAGGTGTGGAATGTCGTAAAGGAATTATTTAGAAAAGTAGATTAAAAATGGAACTCTGCTCCCTCAAAATATCATAATTTGATGACATTGAGGCTTACATCTCACTTTTTAATGATTGAGTAAATATAACATCTTTGGGAGGCATAATGAAGATGCATGCAAAATATATTAAATTTGTTCTTGCTAGTCTTACTATGTCATTTTTATATTATTGGGCTAATGATTCACATGGTTTCATTGATAGTGGATAAACTAATTCCTATGATCTTTAAATCTTTCTTTTCTCTTGTTCATTTTTTGATTTTATGAAGAGTTGTAAAGTGCTTCTTGAAGTAAAAGGTCATGTTAGGGACATAAAACTAGCAAAGGCTAAGTCTCAAAAACCCAAGGGCAAGTGTATATCTTAAAATAAATCAAAGCCCTTATGCAAATTTAGTAAAAGGGAAATGCATTATGCAAAGAATTGTATAATGATGCCACATAAGATTGAAGCAGATTTTTAGAAGCAAGGGGTAAAATTTTAGATGACGAGGGATATTAAGATGGTTTCTTTTATTATCAAAACAAACTAACCCATTAGAGAATCCAATACGAGGGGTGTGGTTTGTGAGAAAAAAATTAGGAGCGAATATAAAATAATATATATTGAACATTAGAAAATTGAGATTACAATGGTATTTATAATGGTAACTCCAAATGAATTTAGGGAATATAGATAGGAGAAATAGGGAGGAAAAGAGAGGGAAATAGAATTGGTTCACCTTGTCGTCCTTGTCATCCAATCCGCCTAGTCAGCTATCGTCCAAGTCAACCTACCTGCCCAGTCAGCTATCGTCCAAGGAGGTAAAAGGGGTAATATCCAAAGCTTATAGTTGAAACAAATTTTTACACCTTTTTACTCCTTTTACTAGCTTTATTTCCAACATTCTCCCCCTTAAAGTTGAGAGGACTGACTATACAGTCTCTCAGCTTTATATATTGAGCTTTAGCTATACCTTTGGTGAAGATGTATGCAATATTATCCAAAGTGTTACAATATTGAAGCTCAACTATCTTTTGTTCCACCATTTCTCGAATGAAGTGATACTTCATATCGAAATGCTTTGATCTGCTATGGTGTACTGGATTGTATGCCAACTGAATGACACTTATGTTATCACAATACGGTCGAGTTGGACCACTCTGAATTTCTCCAATCTCTTCAAGAACTTTTCTTAACCATAGGGCCTGAGTACTAGCATGAGTGATGGCTATATACTCAGCCTCAGTTGATGACAATGCTACAACAATTTGTTTCTTTGAACTCCATGTAATTAGTCCTGATCCTAGACTAAAATAATTCCCTGATGTAGATTTCCTGTCATCTATGTTGCTGCCCCAATCACTGTCACTGAAGCCAACTAATTTCACATAATTACATTTTTGGTAATGGATTCCAAAATCCAATGTACCTTTTACATATCTTAAAATTATTTTAGTTGCTTGTAAATGCAGCTTAGATGGACTAGTCATAAACCTAAACTAGAGAAATTGCATATTGAATATCATGCGTAGTGTTGGTGAGAAACATCAGACTCCCAACCATGCTTATGTAAGTGGTCATGTCAACCTTTGATGCTCCATCATCCTTGCTCAATTGGATCCCATGTCCAGTTGGAGTTGCAACTGATTTGCACTACTCCATGGAAAATTTCTTGATCATGTCTCGAGCATACTTGTGTTGATATATGAAGATCCCTTTATTTTATTGATGCACTTCCATGCCTAGGAAGTATCGCATTAAACCAAGATCTTTCATCTCGAATTGTTTCATCATGGAGTTTTTGAACTCCATATTCATTTTATTGTTACTACCCATAAATATTAGATCATCCACATACAAACAAACTATGAGAATGTCTACTCCTTGCTTTAGGTAGTACAGAGTTGGTTCACTTTTGCTTCTAGTGAATCCATACTTGCTGAAATAGCCATCAATGCATGAGTACCAGGCTCTTGGTGCTTGCTTGAGGCCATAAAGTGTTTTCTTCAATTTGTAAACAAGGTTCTTTTTTCCTTGTTCTTGAAAACCTTGAGGTTGTTGAACATAAACCTCTTCTATCAAGTATCCGTTCAGAAAAGCACTCTTCACATCCATGTTTTGTATATTCCATCCTTTATGGGATGCTAAGGAAAGAAATGATCTGATTGTCTCTTATCGTGCAAAAGGAGTAAAGGTTTCCTCATAGTCAATGCCAAATTTTTGAGTAAAACCCTTTTCTACTAGTCTCGCCTTATGCCTTTCAATGCTTCCATCAACATTGTACTTGGTCTTGTAGACCCATTTACACCCAACACATTTTTTTTCCTTTGGGTAGCTTTACTAGCTCCCATGTATCATTATTGTTTATAGAGGTTATTTTCTCTCTCATGGCTTCTTGCCATACATTTTGAATACATGCCTTCTCATAGCTAGTTGGTTCTATCTATGTACTAGCCAATAAAGCATAATTGACTACATCTCCCATAGGATCATGGGAGTCATCATCTCTATACAATTGCAAATTTTCAAGTTGTTGCAAAACTGTATTCATCTCACTAGCTTGACTTCTAGTGAATCTTTGGAAATTTTGATCCAACATTTGAAAGGATGGATGATTTTGTAATATTCTTCTGCCTCTTGATGGAGAGTCTCTGTCGATGTCCATCGGTGAAGAACTTACTGATCTCTATGGAGAAGGACTTGGAATATTTGTTGAAGTACTTGATGTAGTACTCCTGTATGGGCTTGGAGGGGGTAGTGTGCCTTTGATTTTCTTTGGAGACACCTACTTTACCTGTGAAGAACTTACATCTTGGGACTCATCATCAACAACAATTCTTTGATGACCCCATTATCCCCCTTCATCAAAAATTACATCCCTAGAGATTACAACTTTATGAGTCTTGGGATTGTAGAGTCTATATCCTTTTGTAGACTCACAATACCCTAAAAATATACAATCTTGACTTTTTGGATCAAGCTTCTTCCTTTTCTCGTCAGGAATGTGTACATATGCTAAAGAACCAAACACTTTGAAATGCTTTACATTAGGTTTCTTTTTGTACCATGCCTCATAAGGAGTGACACCATCTAAACTAGAAGTTGGACTTCTATTTAGAATATATACACTGGTTCTTATAGCCTTTGCCCAATACATATGAGTTAGATGCTTAGACTGTAGCATCGATCTCACCATCTCAACTATGGTGCGGTTTTTCCTTTCTGCCACACCGTTCTACTGTGGGGTATAGGCAATGGTAAATTGCCTTTTGATCCCACTTGCTTTACAATATTTCAAAAAATATTTTGAGTATTCACCTCCTCGATCTGTCCTAAGACATTTTACATAATTCCCACTTTGATTCTCTACATTGTTTCTAAAATCTATGAAGCAATCAAAAGCTTCATCTTTGTGTTTCAGAAAGTAAATCTAGCACATTCTAGAGAAGTCATCTATGAAAGTGAGAAAATAAGAACTATTTTCGAGACTCTGTGTTTGCATTGGACCACAGATATTCGAATGTACTAATTGTAATGGATAGTTGGCTCTCTAGGCTTGTCCTATCGAAAACGTCGACCTTAAGTACTTTCCCAAAACACATCCTTCATAGACCTCCTTTTGTTCATTGATTTTGGGAAGTCCTGTCACCATAGCTTGAGAAGTTAGAAGTTTCAAGATAGCGGAATTAAGGTGACCATATCGCAAGTGCCAACGAACACTTGGATTTGTTATAGCTACATTTACAATTTGAGCTCCCCTGGATCATCAAAATTGAGAGGGAATAACCTGTTCTTGGTCATGGGGACCTGTGTGATGATACAATTACAATTATTTTTATAAAAAATAATACATTGTCCTTCATAAAATACAAGCTTGTAATTGTTCTCCATTATTTATCCAACACTTAGCAGATTGTGTTGGAGCTTTGGAGTGTAATAGATGTCATGCACTTTCTTTAGTCCTTCTTTGGTTGGAACCTCCATGGCTCCAATACCCTCTACTTGCAATGTCTTATCATCCCCTAATTTGATTTGGAATTTATAAGTGGAATCGAGAGTAGCAAATAAATGTTCTTTACCACTCATATGGTTGGAACAACCAATATCCAGAATCCATGTGTCATTTAGATTATGTTCTGATTGGCCATATGATAGAAAAATATTAGAAATATCGTCTTCTTCTCCATAATTACCATATTGACTGCTACTGCCTTGTAAAGATTTCGACCAACAGTCACGAGCGAAGTGAACCAACTTGCCATAGTTGAAACATGTTGATTTGGACTTGTCACTTCCTCGCCCTTGATTTCCACTTTGTCCTTGATTTCCACCTCGATTCTAATTTCCACCTCTTTGTTGGTTGCCTCCTCTGTATGAGTTGCCTCCTCTATTGGAATTGCCTCCTCTATTTTGGTTGCCTCCTCTGTTGGAATTGTCTCATCTGTAGTTGCCTTTGCATCTACCTTGACCTCTTCCCTGTACTCTTCCATTATTTTCATTGGAAGTGAAGGCCTTATCATCACCTTCGTAGCTTGTTGAAGGAGTTTCAGGAAACCTCTCTTCATGTGACATTAACGATCCGATCAATGCATCGAATGTTAAAAGGAAAAGATCTTTATATTCTTCTATTATTATGGCAATATGGTTCCATTTTTGTGTAAGTGTTCTAAACACTTTTGTTACAATTGTCTCAGGCTTGATTTCTTCGCCTAGTGTAACCATTTTATCTACAATTGCTTTTACTCTAACACAATAATCATCGACTTTTTCATCATCTTTCATTCGAAGATTTTCAAAATCTCACTTCATTCTTTGAAGCCTTACCTGCTTCACTTGATTATTGCCCTGGAATCCATCACTCAATCCTTTCCATGCAGCTTGTGCAATTGTACAAGCAGCGATTCTAGGAAATATGCTTTTCTCCAATGCAACTTGCAGATGAGAAAGAGCAGATGAGTTGCTCTTTTTCTCTTCTTTTCGTGTTTTCTTGTCTATGGCACTAAGTGTTGTCTAGTCTGAGGGTTCTGTGTAGCCCTCTTCTATGATGTCCCAAAAACCTCTACCTATGAGCAAGGTCTTCATCTTTATAGACCAATACTCATAGTCATAACCGTTAAATTTTGGTATAGGTAAGCTATTGTGTGAGGCCATAGTTACCAAAAAACTCTCTTTATTTCACGATTACAATAAAGTACTTTTGTTGTTTGAAAGAAGGAAAGAAGAAGAAGAAAGAAGGAAGAGCTTACAAATTTAAGTCAAATCTGACTTGTTCTACTCTATCATTGACTGCTTGTTCCTCTTGATGTGGGATGCTATCTCTTGATTTACAAAGTTATCTACCACTTCTTCTTCATTGTCACTTATCTGTATGATTTATGGTGATTCTAGTTCTAGGATTTCTACGGAAATACTGTAGTGTGTGTACTCTAATTCTTGTGGTGCAGCATTTTAAATTGACTCCTGAATGAGTTATCTTCAAAATCCGCTTCGTACCCTGAGTCAGGATGCCTTTGATGTGCGATTACTGCGTTTTGGAGTTGACTAAATAGAATTTTGATCCCATAACCTCTTACCTTTTCATCAAACCTTTATGTACCTTCTCTTGCTAGAATTGCACATAAGGCATGATAACAACCATTCGGTCTTATCATCAATGCCCTTTACAAAAAAAACTAAGCCTCTTAGGCTTATTACACACTCTTTCCTCTTAGAAAAGTTTTAACCTCTTACAATCTCTGAAATTTTCACAAAATGTGAAATTTACAAGGCTCCAATAATTGACAATATCAAGCCTCTAGGGCTTTTACAATAAATTTTTTAAAATTTAAACTTAATAAAAAAATTAAATATTCATATTTAATAAAAAATAACTTTATAATTATTAAAAACCTAAGTTTTAAAATAATTATAAATTAGTTTTAATTTTATTAAATTAATATTTAATAATTTTAAATATTCTAAAGTTTAAATGATAAAAAAAAAATAATAAAATTTATCCTCTAGCCCATTCGAACCCGTGACCTCTTGACTGTCACAAAACTTTTGACCAATGCGCCACGGTGTCTATTTGAAACATAAAGGATCCACGATCCTTTTCTAGCTTGTGCTTCCCGAAGATTAAAAAAAACAAACTAAAAATGTGTCTGGCGGGATTCGAACCCGAGACACCCTACTCACAAGCGCTCCTCCTTAGTCGCTCGAGCTACTCCCACGATTGGGTATGAAGGAGGAATATTTTCTATTTGAAATGCAGTGGACGACGATTTTAATAAAAAAAATTGAAATTCTTTTATCCCACATTGAGCAGGACGGGGGCAAAAACAGGGTTTATAACCCTGCGTGGGCGAGTAATGAATTGATTGCCTTCGAGTAATCAATGATCACCCCTTTTGCCTCCTTTCAACCAACCACTCCTCACCACATTTCTCCCTTTGCTACCACATTGCTCCTCTTCCTTGTGCCACATGTCTCTATGTGTCAGCTCCCGAGTCATCCTCCTCTCGCCTTATGTCACTCCGTGATAGGTCCTCCTACGTCGCTCCTGTCTTCGGATGCTTGTTGTGTTGGCCTGCTCCAGACTTCAGCTCAATCCACGTACCTTGGGCTTCTCTCACCTTGAGCTAAGTGTTGTGGGCCCCACTTCGACCTCGCTTCGAGCTGTGTGCTATAGGCTTCTCTCACCTCGGTCCTCGGGCCTCCCTCACCTCGATCCTCGTGCCCTCTCGACTTCGGCTCTGATACCAGATGTGGTTTGTGAGAGAAAAATTAGGAGCAAATAGAAAATAATATATATTGAACCTTATAAAACTGAGATTATAATGGTATTTATAATGGTAACTCCAAACGACTTTAGAGAATATAGGGAAGTTAGGAAAATAGGAGAAATATGGAGGAAAAGAGAAAGGGAAATAGAATTGGTTCGCCTTGCCGCCCTTGCCATCCAATCCGCCCAATCAGCTGTTTTCCAAGTCAACCTACCTGTCTAGTCAGCTATCGTCCAAGGAGGTAAAAGGGGTAAGATCCAAAGCTTACAGTTGAAACAATTTTTTACACCTTTTTACTCCTTTTACTAGCTTTATTTCCAATAGGGGGAAGATGTTGTCATCAATAATGTCTTATTTCTTTTGTAGTTCAAATTATGGGAGGATGCTAGAAATTGTGTAACCTAACTTTATTGGGCAAGGTTAACATTGTATGAGACAATCATGTATAAGCCTATAAGAAAATGTTATACATAATCTATAATTATTTGATTTGATTATCCTTAAGGTCCCACGATTAAACCTTATCATGTTTATCCTTAACTAAACCCTTCATGCCTAATATGTTATGGGCAACGGTTTAGTAACTTGTAATTGCCTCAACGTTATGTTGACATAGGTTAAGTGATTTGTAATTATTAATGTTAAGGATTTGGTACCTTTTACCACCTAATCCATTATATTAATGTGATCTTCTTTTTATCATTTGTGTGGGTGCTCAAGGGTATTATTCTATCCTTATGTCTAATTTTTTTATTTGCTCTCTTAATTTTTCTTGCATAAGTTTTATGTTAATATTTTGCTTCCATTTGTTTTGGCAAAATATTACAAAACATGTAGGTTAAGTGATATATTATTATTAATGTTAAGGAATTGGTATTTTATATAAATACCTTTGACCACCTAATCCATTATATTAATGTGATATTCTTTTTATAATTTGTGTGGGTGCTCAAGGGTATTATTCTATCCTTATGTCTATTTTTTTTATTTGCTCTCTTAATTTTTCTTGCATAAGGTTTATGTTAATATTTTGCTTCCATTTATTTTGGTAAAGTATTACAAAATATGTAGGATTGAAGTATTACGCAAACCAAAATATATAGGGCAATTATCTATAAAATCTATGAAGAGATCCAACTAAAAAATAGAACACAATAAGGTATCTCAAAATGATTTGGAAGTGAAATAAGAGTTGAATATAGATGTGTATTATCCCCAACTTTATTTGGGTTATATATTAGAATAATGACTAAATGTAAGTGGATGGAAAGGTGTCAAACTAGACAGTTATGTGGTGAAACTACCTTTATATGTAGATGATCTCATTTTGATTGCAAGGACATCATAGGAGCTAGGAAAGGTCGTAGAACACTTTTTCAAGATAGTTGGCATGTAAGGAAATACATGTAAAACCAAAATAGTTGTTTTCACCAACCAAAAGTAAAATAAATAAGTAAAGTTTGAATTTGAAAGGGTTTTCAAGAATAAGTAACAAAATACAAGTATCTTGGTGTAGAATTTAATAACAAACTTATTTGAATAACAAATAAATTAAAAAGAATAATTGGAGGTTAGAAAGCACTCTTTATACCCGGGTGTTGTAGGTGAGTTGGAGAGGAGAGGGAAATCCTCCAAGGGAGGTCCTAGGTTCGAATCTCCACCCTACCAAAAAGTTTAATTGGGTACCTAAAATCCAATTGATAATGTTGGTGTGGGCAGGGCTAGGCGCGACTCCCGAGTGACTTTGACGATGTGGAACCCACTCCTTGTGGTCTCTTAGACCAAGGCGGCCCTGCAAGGGGTTTTTTGCTTTAAAAAAAAATAAAGCACTCTTTATATTGAGAACAAATGTAGGGAGGCAAAACTATAATATTGAAAAATCATTCTAGCCTTATTTGGATATTTGGTAGTGTTAGGGATGCTTTATGGGTCAATAACATAATGATATTGAACTGAAGGAAAATAGAGAGGATCAACAAACATTTGATTACAAGCAAATTGAAAACAAAAACTTTAATTTTATGTGAAAAATTCCTAGCATAAATAGGTATTTTTCTTATGGAGGTAAGCATAATTATTTGTCTTCAAGGATATTTAAAAAAAATTGAACAAATATATTTGAATAAGTGGCTTAAGACTATAGTAGGAGATAAACTAGACAAAAAAGAACATTTGGATGAAATAAAATATCAAATGAATGGATTGATATCTAATTGCAAGCCAAGAGGGAGTGCGAACCAAGAGGGAGCATGAACCAGGATTCAATCATGATGAAAGAACAGTGAGTTCATTCAAAGTGCATCAATGCTTCAAACCCTTACCATGAATGCAAGGAACATTATTTCCAAAAAATTGCTAAAGCAAAGGAACAGTGGAAAAAAGAAGAGATAGGGGTAATTATAAGCCAGGAGGGAGTGCAATTCAAAAGCGAGTGCAAGGTAGGAGAGAGTGTAATATGGGAGAAAGTGCAAGCCGAGAGGGAGTGCAAACCAAGAGGAAGTACGAGCTAATATTTAGTCATGGCAAAAGAGTGTCAGGTTCATCCAGAGTGCATCAATGCTTCAAACCCTTACCATAAATGCATGGAACATTGTTTCCAAAAAATATTCAAGCAAATGAATGTTAAGAAAAAGAAGAGACAGGACAATTGTGATTCCTAAGAGAATGCAAGCCAAGAGTGAGTGTGAGGTAGGAGAGAGTGCAAGTCGAGAGGGAGTTCGAACCAAGAGGTATTGCAAGCCAAGGGCAAACCCCATTAGCTAGTATGGAAGGAAAGTCATATTTGAAAGCTCTAATGGGAAGTTAAGATACCCTAGCTAGATATTAGGATGCCCTAGTTGGAAGTATGGAGGCCCAAGTTAGAGATAAGTAGAAGAGGGAATACATGACAAGTTCAATCCAAGTAGCAGATGTGACACCAAAAGTAAGTATCAAGGATGAGATGACTGAACATAATATAATGGTTATGAAAAAGTAAAGGGTTAATATATAAGTTCCATAGATCATGTCTAGGATTTTTGGAGATTCAAAATTGGATCAATTGGAAATGAGTATTGAATTCAAATTATTCTATGACTTTTCTTCCTAAAGATTTTTTCTTCATCATATTTTCCAGTTCAAAAATTAGGGATAAAAAAATGGTTGGTGGCCCATGGTTTAGGGGAAGAGATACATTTTGTTTGAGACCATTAAATGAAATTTTTCCTGTTGAGACAAACTATTAAGAAGCTTCCAATGTGGGTTAGGATTTTTGGACTTCCATATCAACTTATAAATAAGGATGTTTTGAAGAATATTGGAAATACCCTAGGGGAATTCATCAAAGAAGGACTAACTACTAAGGAGAGAAAGCATGCTATATATACTCAAATATGTGTTGCTATGGATATTTCAAAACCTTTTCCACAATCCATTAATATTTAATATGAATCAAGAGAATGTGATCAACAAATAGATTATGAAAATATCACATTTTGTTGCCACAATTGTTATGAGATTGGACACATGGCAAGAGTTTGCAAAGTAAAAATTATGAAGAAAGAGATAAAAACTTCTAGCCATGAGATAAACTTAAAGATAAAGAAAACAAATCATACAATAATAGAAGCTAGATTAGATAAAGGATATTCCACTCCAAAAGAAGAGGTAAATAAATCCTATCTACAACATCATTTGGCAAGTTTAGAAGGAATTAAAGGTGCAAAATAAGATGTGGAAAAAATCCTAAAATAGAGATGACAAAAGAGGTCAAGTTTATTCTAGGTAAGTCATCTGCATTTTTCTCAAGTAGTATAGAATCCTCTCTAGGTAACAAAAGTGAAAGTGATAAAGATGTTATCCCTTGCACTTTAAGATTTCAAGAGCAACATAATAAAGAAATGAGGTTGGATGAATTCCATAACAATTTAGGATTTTTATGGTAGAATAAGAAGGTAATTGATATAGAAGAGTAACCCTGCACTTTAGGGTTTCTAGGGCAACATCAAGAAGATTATGCTTTTGAGGTTATTCCTTGGACTTCAAATCCTTTAGAACAAGGCAAACCTAAAGATGATAAGTCTTGCTATGAGTAGTATGAGAAGATTGAAGAGATTAATGAAGATGAAGGTATTATTGAGAATGAAAAAAGAGAGGAAGACCTAAGAAGCAAAAGCAAAGAGAAAAAGAAACCCAAAGGAATATTGATATGGGAAACAAAAGCAAATATCGTAAGTGTTAATAAGAAGTAGGCTAAACCCACAAATAAAAACAAAAAATAACAATGAAAATAATATTTTGGAATATTAGGGGAATGAATAAGAACCCTAAAAAAGGTTATTAAGAAATTATGAGGTTATTGTAGACAAGATATTTATAGATATAAAAGTTGGTAGCAAATATTTTAGCCATTCGTAGTGTTGAATTTCATCTTGACATAATTTATAATTTGGAAGTCATCTGATATAAAAGGAGTTGATTATGGAAACATAATAGTTTGAAGAATATGGATAATATCTTTGACAATTTGGAAGTCATCTGATATAAAAGGAGTTGATTATGGAAACATAATAGTTTGAGGAAGATGGATAATATCTTTAACAGAAATGCAAATGAAGAATATCTATAATAAAAAGGTAAAGTTGGATATGCTTTAATTAACTTGTTAAAAATGTAATAAGAATAATGTAGCGTTTTGTTTTTCTAATGGGAATGGTCCCAATAGAAGCCACACATAGCTTATGAAAAAAAAAGTGTCAAATGAATGAATAAGTTAGATATTCATTTAATACATTGTCCAAACAACAAGAATATAAAAATTTATGTAAGAAAATAATTAGGGAAACGATGTGGACGAAAGAGCTAGGAAGAAAGAAGATGTACTATCTTCTTGAGTTCAACACCACGTTTGAGCATCATTGAAAAAACACATAGAATATCAAACGAAGAGTAAAGATGCTTATAGTCCAATTTAGGACTAGTTTATATTGACTCGTATGTGAGTTAGATAGATGGAAGCTCGATCCAAAGACAAATGACAATACATAATATGTACGTGTTGCATTTTTGGGGTAATGGAAAGAGAGACATTTTATCTCAAAACACAAAGCTTATAATAATATTTGGGATAGTTATACTAATACACTGACAATGGATTTTGTGTTTCAATTGTTTGAAGAAATAAGAACAAAAAAACTAAAAGAATTTATTAGAAATATCAATGACAAAAGAGTTGCAAGCTTATTACACTGATAAGGGCTTTAGCCTTTCTTTGAAAGGCTCAAGGTTCAAACCCCACTCAATTTGAGAGGATTGATACCCCTTATAAAAACCTGTGTAAATTAATTAAAAAATATCAAATAACAAAAGATCAATTATTTAAAAAAAAAGAGAATGATGGCTCAATTTTAAAATTTTCACGTAAACTTGTTTCCTTTCAAAGGAACAAGTAAATTAACCTATTGTGTATAATAAGGAAGCATTGTTGTCCTCTTATTTTATCCTCAAAGAAGATATAGAATTAAGACCACAATCCCTTATGAAATTATTTTAGCTGAAACTGGAATGTTCCCTTTAGAGGTAATTGTTATGACCAAGCTATTATATTACTTAAAAAAATATGAAAAATAACAGATGGCCTAGGGCAGTTATGGACAAAGAGCTACACATGCGGAAGAACACATGGATGAAACAAAATCAGAAATGGATGGACAATGCCCAAATTTCAATAAAGACATAAAAAACTATGTGAACGAAAAGTTTAGAAGTGGAATGTGAAAAAAATGCAAGCAAAAAGTGACAATATTATATTGCAAAGTTTAACCCAACGTATGACCACAAGGAAAAAGTATATATAGGCGCTGAAATTAAGTGGAAGGAAAAAATCCTCAATGCTCAGATAAGGACTTGCTCTCATAGGCTTAGATGTGAAACAGGGAGTTGGACAACACCAAAGGAACAATGGGAAGAAATGATATGTACTCTATGCAGCACACGGACAATAGAGACATATAGGAGCACTTCATCTATGAATGCCCAAGTTTTTGGAACATTCGTGGTAAATACAAAGAAACTCTTAAAAAAGGGTCTATGACAGAGTTATTTGAAGACAGTAAGTTAAAAAAAATTAGGAAGTTGTTAAACAATATCAATAGAAGGAACAACCTTCTTAAGGATATTAATGGTCATATGATTTGAATAAGTGTGTTTCCATATTTGGAGGTCCCATAGGCCATGTTTTGGTCTAGTGGACATAATTAAAATCTTTCATTTCATTTTTTTTCAACAATTCAAAATAAAATAAATGAATAAAAAAACTTAAGAAAAATAAAAAGAGAGGATATAATTTTTTTTATTGTTTTTTTTATTTTATTTTTTGTATACATTCATACATCCTTGTTAACATCAAGTTTGGGCATGTGCATAGGGGGCTGGCCCTCTTGCTTTCTAACGAGTTAATGTGATAATGCAAGTCTAGTGGCATATTCCATGATTGGAATTTCGTTGCACGATAATACCTATCTGTCTTGTTGTGGATTAAAAATTGGGTCTCTCACCTAAAGCTATGCCTATACTAGTTCAGTGTCCCACAATAACAAATATATAAACTTTATGTATGAAATGAAAATGAAATGAAAGATTTTAATTACATCTTCTAGACCCAAATATGGTCTATGGGACCTCAAATATGGAAGTACAACTCAAATCATATCATATGATCTTTAATATCTTTAAGAAGGTTGTTCCTTCTCCCACTGATTTGGGTTAGCAATTCCTCAACTTTTTTTATTTTACTGTCTTCAAATAACTCTGTTGTAGATCCGTTTCCAAGTGTTTCTTTGTATTTGCCATGGATGTCCGAAAAACTCGGGCACTTATAGATGAAGTGTTCCTCTGTCTCTACTGCCTCTGTGCTACATAAAGTACATATCCTTTCTTCCCATTGTTCTTTGGATGTTGTCCATCTCTCTGTTTCACATCTAAGCCTATGAGAGCTAGTCCTTATTTGAGCAATGAAGATTTTTTCCTTCCACTTGATTTCAACGCCTATATATGCTTTTTCCTTGTGATCATATGTTGGGTTAAACTTTGCAATATAATATTGTCTTTTCCTGCTTGCATTTTTCCACCTTCCACTTCTAAACTTTTCATTCACATAGCTTTTGATGTCTTTGTTGAAATTTGGGCATTCATTTATGTTGATTTCCCAACGTTTTATCCATTTCTGATTTTGTTTCATCCATGTGTTCTTCTGCCTATGCAACTCTTCGTCCTTAGCTGCCCTTATCTGTCATTTTTTCATGTTTTTTATTTTTTTCAAGTAACATAACAACTTGGTCATAGCAATTGCTTCTAAAGGAAACATTCCAGTTTCATCTAGAATAATTTCATAAGGGGTTGTGGCCTTAATTTTGAGAAAATTTGTGATTAGATATTTTTGAATCCTTTCTATTTGCCTCCATTTTGCCTTTGTTGTGCCACTAGCCCACATATCGCAACCATACAACAAAATCAGTGTAACAAGTAGGCTAAATAAAACCCTGGTGGTCTTCCAGTCCCACAGCTCAACATTCCTACACCTATTTTGAAGTGCATACAATACTCTCCAAACGCTTTGAGTTCTTTTCATCCTACATGTATTCCAATTGAGTTTGCCATGAAAGTCTATGTCCAGGTATTTGTATTCTACTACTACCTCAAGTGGTTCTCCTGCAAACTAAAATTTGAGCTGTTGCTTCTTCTTTTTTGCTAAAAAAATCATGATTTTTGTTTTGCTTGTGTTTACCTGCATCCCAACTTCCTTACAAAAGAGTTCTAGAGCTCGAAGGTGATCTCCTAGATCTTTGGCTGTTTTGGCCACAAGAATTACATCGTCTGCATACATGAGGAGTTTTACCACATATTTGGCTAAGTGCACACCCTCTCCCCCAAATTTGTTTATCCATTCTTCTAACTTGTCAATGTACAACCCGAATAAGGTAGGAGATAGAGGGCAACCTTGTTTGACACCTATGTCACTACCAAAACATTCAGATAACCCTTCATGTGTTATGATTCTAGCTTTTACATGCTCATATAATCTGTGAACTGCTGCCTTATAGTGAATTGGAACCTCTAGCTCTTCCATTTTGCTCCATAATTTTTTCCTTGGCACTGTGTCAAATGCCTTTTTGAAGTCTACAAAACAACATAAAGCCTCCTCTTTTTTGTCCCATATTTTTCCACTATGTGTCTGAGTGTGATACAGTGATCAATAGTTGTCCCTTTGCTCTCTTTCCCTTTTCTTCTGCCTATATACTAATCCTAAAACTAATTAAAGCAAATATATATATATATATATATATATATATATATATATATATATATATATATATATATATATATATAAAAGACTGCAAAGTATATAATAATATTAAGTTATACATTTATTTTAACACTGAAAATTATTAAAAAAATTATCCTTAAAAAAAATTAAATATATTAAAAAAAATATATAAAATTTTGAGATTTATTACCACATATGAAAAAAAAAAATTCTTACCCTATACGTTGAATGTTCAAAACCTTCTAATACCTTCTATTCTATTAAGGGGGTTCTTTGGAAGTTCTAAAAGCTAAACATGAATTACGTGTGTTTTTAAGAATGGCTGCATCTTCTTCTCTGTAGGGAGCCGGGTCAAACACTGACGCGCTGGTTCCTGGTTAGACACGCATTAGGTATCAAAGAATATGCCACGCCTTAATCGTCGCTTTCGTTTGAGAATTGCAATAATTGGTTGGACAGTAGACACAAAGGCAGGGCTGGTGGCCACGGAAAGGCAATGTTTGTTTCATCCTTGTTATAAAGAGCAAAAGTCAGAACACACCACAACCCAATTCAATTCAATTATTGTTTGTGTAGATTTGTTCTACTTAAATACTCACTACTCACCCACGTTCTTTCAATTATTGGGATTGGTACTGGCAATATCTTCTTTTAAGATTGTAAATAGTGGATAGTTTTTGTAAAAATATGTTCAGAGTTTTTGTAACAAAGCAGATCTGGTCTTCTAATCTGCTACGACTAAGAAGAGTCTCATCCAAATGATGTTGTTTTAATATAAAATTTTCAAATTGTGTGAGCTACTCACGTGACGCATTCCCTGACGGATGAGATTCTCACACACACCCCTAAGCAGGGTCCCGTTTGCAAATGATCTCATCTTATGGTTTTCCCATTCCGTGCCATTTAAGCGGTACGAGTCAGCTTAGAGGTGATCTTTTCATGGAAATGGCATTGGAGTTGCACATGCATGAAACCCTCGAATTGGACAATTACATACTTTCTGGGACATTTTTCATTCATTTAGTAAATTGATGTTTGACCTCCTCTCGAGAGAGGAGGAGAGCTCAAGTCATGAAGCCCGCACGGTAACGATTTTCCTCTATGAAGAAGGGACAGGATCCACCCCCGATTCAAACTTGTGTATTTTAATTTTTGAAGAATATATAACAATTGGTGAGAACTCAGACTAGCAGATCACTCATCCCTTTGCAGATTCAGATTCAGATCTGCATTTGCAGGGGCAACCAGACAAGAAATGGAAAGAAAAGCCATCTCACTAATTCCAGCTTAAGAGGTCAGGTATGGAAACCATAAGATTAATCCTGTTTGAAAAATTAAGCCCCAACCATAGCCGCAGGCAACCGAAGCAGCGTCAGCGTTGACATTCTTTGGTTACCTAAACAAGGGAAGGATTTAAAAGCAGAAGCTTTTTCTTGTGGTATGCAGCAGCTGTTGTTTAATCTTGAGTCAAGGGGAGAATTGTGTTACAGAAAAGCTTTGAAGAACTTAGATTTGCATCATAACGACGATGGTGATGTCTATGTTGTGAAGGTGCTGTCATATTGTCAAATTTGAACAATGGAATATAACTCCAAAACTTTGACTGAGATTGCCTTCGTTTTGCATCGGTTAAAACTCAAAGATGTTTGGAGTGGTGTAAACTATTAGGATTGTTATTATTGCTAGTGCTAGTGCTAGCGGGAATTCCTAGTATGTTGCCTGGTAAACCTGTAAACTCAATGGACGAGCAGGATGAGGAGAAGAAAAAAGAGAAAAAGGGGGAGGAGGGTGAACGTTATTCATTAGTGAAATTCAAACTCTACGAAACTCGATCGGTATGCCTTGTCCCTTTTCTGCCCTTGTTCTATCGCTGTTTTTAATAAAGATTTTTTAGTCTATCTGCACGAAGATAAATCGTTCCTTTTCTCATGTTATTCTAAAACTATGATGAAACAAATTGGTTAGAATTCATAAAGGTAAGCCTCAAACTCTGGGCCCAGGATAATGTTTGTGTGTAGTCTAATCAACCACGCTTTTGTTTGTTGATTCATAATTGTTGTAATATTTCATATCATTGCCTAAACTTTTAACTTGAGGAAACTCAATAATATTCTGAGAATCCTTGCAGTAACTTGCAAACATGCATCCAGTTTACTCTCAAGGGAATGAACCAACTGCATCAACTAAGAATCTTTGGAATTAGGAATATCTATTATCATGTGGAACACTAGCCTTGATGAACTAATATAACACCATTTATTGTAAAAAATGGAATTCCAATTTTGCAACCTCTTGGGTCCAAATGGAAGAATGGCAACAGACAAAGTTCTATATCTAAATAACTTCTTTACAAAGTATTTGTGTAGTTCCAAATAGAAGAATGTCAGCAGACAAAGGTCTTCTAAATCTGAATAACAACTAAATATTTGTGAGTATGCTTGTGTACTGGAACCTATTGAGAGAGGTGGCAAAATATCTAAAACTCATATTGTCGGTTCTGAACTTTTAAACCATACCATGGAATGCCAAAGAGAACTTTTAAACCATGTCTTCATGATGCTTCAATGTTGTAACCTCATGATTGCTTCACAGTCAGGATAATTTGATAGTAATAGCGAATCTTAGGGCCCAGTACTTGACAATAGTTGTTTCCAGTTTCTATGTACAACACATGACAGCAGTAGTCATGAATTCTAAGGCACAATGATTGATAATGCACAAATTGTACTGCAGACAGTTGCAATTAGAATGTTCTTTTGGGAAAATTGTCAACAGTTAGCATATAGAACAATTACAAACACCTATTCCAAAAATTTCCTGATGAAATTCACAATACTTTCCAGAAACATTTTGAAACATATATTCACCACAATCATATGCAGAAAAAGGAATAAGAGCGTAATAGAAGAGCATATAGACAAAAATGGAGAGAGATAAATGACACGATTGGAAAGAAGGAATGAGGGGTGAGTGCCCATAGGTACCCTAATATCTCACTTATTACAAACTGATACAATAGATCAGTTATTGGAGGGTATTTATAGTGATGTCAAATCCCCAATTAGATGTTAACCTCAAGCCGACATGACTTGAAGGTTAAATTACAATATAATAAATATACTACACCCTTTAATCAAGGCTATCTATAGAGGTGGATTAACCAATAATCAAGACAGCTTAATACATGAAAGGTTAATTTACAGTATAATAAATATATTACACCCTTTAATCAAGGTTATCCATAGAGTAACCAATATCACTTAGGGTGAATACATGGAGGGTGCCCTTAGGCTTACATGAAGGTGCCCATAGGCTTATATGAAGAATGCCCATAGGCTTACCATACACTTGCCCGTAGGCTACATCAGTAGTGCTCATAAGCACTCTTTCCCACTTCTGGCCTTGGCCTAATAAGATCAGATTACAAATACTTCAACATTTCCAGCCTGTGTACCAAGAATATAAAAAGACAGCTTAAAAAGCAGATTCCACACACTTCTAAAATAATAGAGTTCCGAATCAAAATAATATTATAGATAAAATAATTGTTTCTTTCAAATTTGAAATTTTATTGGAAGGAAAAGGTGCAAGAATTAAAAGGGAAGATCGGCTGCAGCTTGTAAAGATTTGATGAATTGTGTCTCAATGAAGTTGCTGCAAATCAAAATGAGTTGTTCAGAAAGAAAAACCAGTGGCATCCTGGCACTGAATTGTAAAGTTTAATATTCTGGTTTAAGTAGTGGCCCAAAATGGCTGACCAAATGTAAGGGAACTGACGAAAAAAATAAAAAATCTAGACCATGGATTCATAGCAATATTCTGGTCAATTAGCATAGTAATTCCTAGTAGTGAACTGATATCATTCAACCGTAAATAAAACATTCATCCGTATGTGCACAGTAGTTGAACAATGAAGAGATCTCAATACAATAACAGATGCAGATGACAGAGATTCAAATACAGATTTGAATGCTGCACCCTTTTAAGGGGGCTGCCTCCTAAATGCCAATCCTCTTGCAAATGACTTAAAGAGATAACAAGAGAAGAACACCACTGATGCTTAATGATAATTCTAATCATTATCTATAGACATAATTAGACAGGAGTGAACCTAAATAATTTGTAGACCACTAATAAACTAGAACAGCCCTAACTCACTATCATGTGCTTTGAGTCAGTTACAGCCTAACTCTTGTGGACCCATGATTGGAGGTGTAACACTAGATCATTTAAAAATATTCTATGATTTTCTGTAACATTAAAGAAATGAATTACACAGGATATAGGAATATTTTAACTTTATTTTATTTTAATTTTTAGGTTTACTAAAACAATGAAGGCCAACTATTAACAAGTTAATCTCTACATCTAAGTAGGTTTTGAAAAAATTATATTTATAGAAGATCAAACTAAACCTTAGATGCAACCTTAAGGGATTTTCTCACTTAGGATAACGAGACATGCATGCCATCTATCGAGCAAAAACTCCTATTACATGGTTGATCCCAAAGAAAAAAAAACAAATATATCACCTTGTCAAAAATTGAGAACATACAACACTTAACTTGTAGATCAACTTCGAACTAACCTAAATCAAGATCAAAATAGTATATTTGTGATTTGCTGAAACTTTAAATTTTCAATTGATGCTTGCTGTCTTGAATGAAATTCCAAGACTAGCCCTATACATGATCTAGAAACTTGTTATCTCGTTGGCTTGTACATATTTGCACACCAAACCCAACATAGAAAACTCTGGATTGTGACCTTTCCAGAAATGAAACAACAAAATGCCTCTGATTCCTGGTAAGAAATGCCAGTAACCAAAAATGAAAATACAAAAAAATGTTTTTGCACACTTACTGACATATCTTTCCTGGAAGAGCTTAAAACATTGCAAGAGGGGGATAACAGCCTTGGTGTCATTTCATTGTCAGCAGAAATTAATCAAATTTTTCCCCTTGAGTGGGCTTAATGGTGAAGACTTTGGAACTCCAAACAGGAAGTCCAAGATTCGAATCTGGTGGGGGGTAGGGTGTACACCATGCTCCTGTAACTGGAGTCTGGTTGGATAAACAACATCCTCCATGAGGATTGTTCCATATGGCCTATGGCCTTGTGGATGTTAAAAACTACTTTACTTTTAAGTACAACTTGTGTGGGTTTAACAGTGAAAACTTTGGAACTCCAAATAGGTGGTCCAAGGTTTGAATCCGAAAGGGGGTAGGGTTGTACACCATGCTTTTGTAACTGAAGTCTGGTTGGATAAACGCCGGATAAGTAAAGCGCATCATCCCATATGGCCTATGGCCTTGTGGACATTAAAAACTGCTTTACTTTTACTTTACTTAAGCACAAAGAACTTAAAATGAAATAACATCTCTCTACATGAAAACTGCATGGACATTTTTGTCTGCATGAAAATAAAATCACAGGTAATACGAAGCTATATAACATAGAAATCACATCCTCTGAAGTAACCATGACAAAGCAAACAGGTGTAAAACTACCTGGACAATTATATATGTGCAAGGAAACCTCCCTTTCTATAGAATAAGGGCTATTTCTTGTCAGGAAATACAAAGTTTAGTAGTGAAAATCGTAGTTATAGGAATTCAAAGTTTCAATACTATATTGAATTTAGTTTACTGAGCTGAAATCCACACAAAGTAAACTAAATTCAAATGAAATTTTTAGCAACAAAGAAATGCTGAAGTAGATTAAACCCTTTTGATAAATCTCATGCTTCAAACAGCGAACTATGCCCAGATCAAATAAATACTCTTTAGGAGACATCAACAGAGCTATACATAAATTAAGCACTAGCAAGGCTGTTGATTTTGAGGGATTTCAGGCTGAGTTCTTGAAGTATGGTGCTGATGCTCTTGGCTATCCCATTGCAGAATGATTTAATGATGTTGTTTGTTCTGGGTTCCTTGCCTCCTAGTCACAACATATTATCCATCCCCTCCACAAATTTGGGGACTATTCAAATCTGAATAACAACAGAACTATTATGATTGGGCACACATTTGCCAAGCCTTATGCAACAATTTTGAATATGAAAATTTCAAAATTGTTGGAATAGGGCAAGCTTAAAGCAAGAGGCCAGGCTGGTTTTAGAAGGGATCATCATATTATTGATCATGTTTTTACTCTTAGGGGTATTATTGAGGAGGCTCACCAACGGTCTTCTAAGGTGTTCTATAGTTTTGTGGACTTTAGGAAGGCCTTTGACACAATTCCCAGGCATCTTTTATTTCAAAGACTACATGACCCCGACATCTCAAAGCTCTTTATCACTGCTATCAGGAGACTATAAGAGGTTGTTTTTGGCTGTTTTTAGATAACTTTTGATTTCTAAGAGGATTTCCAAAGCACCATTGGCATTAAACAATGCTGTCCTCTTTCTCCTTCACTCTTTGGGATCTACATTGATGAGCTTGAAGAATTTAGTCGTCAAAACACACATTTGAGGATGGTTGCCTTCTAAATCATGTCTTGATAGCTATATTATTTTTTGGCAGATGCTTTTGTTCTTCTTGCACATCCTCTTGAGGGCCTGCAAAGACAGTTGGATGCTCTTGCTTACTTTTGTGACTTAAAACAACTAGTAGTCAATCTTAGCAAGACTAAGGTGATGATCTTCAACACATGAAAGAGTACCCTATCTAAGTTTTAGTTCTTCTATAAGGGCAAGTCCATTGAGATCACCATTGCTTACACCTACTTGGGGGTTCAGTTTATAGGTCCTTCCCTTAATCTTTGGCTAGCTTCACAATCACATCTTTGCAAGGGATATACATCTCTCTTAGTCTTGGAACGACAATGCTTCCAACAACACTTCCAAGACATACCTACAAAGATGCACCTCTTTGATTGCATCATCAAACCCATAGTCCTTTATGAATCTAAGTTTTGGGGTCCAAGTCTAGGGTGTGTTGATTGGGTTCACATTGATAGGGTCTAGACTCCTAGACTATTTTGCTTCAATGATTTATGCGATGTAAAAGAACAATTCACCAATGTATTGTTTAAGCTGAGTTTGGCTCTCATCCTCTTCGTCTTGAGAGCATCTTCAAAATTATTTTTCAGCTTCATCGCCTTAGATCCATGGGTGATTGCACCTCAGGCTGAGAGAGATACCCATATTTGGTGCTTTGCTCCTCAGAATGCATTACCTCTAGGGGCTCTTTTGGTCATCATCATGGATGGTACTTAGAACTTATTTCTCTTCTTTAGTTAGTTGGCATATCCATACGTTACCTACATTCAAATACTCTTTCAATGCTCCTTCCTACCTTCTTCTTAGTAAGAGGGTAATTAATCAAGCAATCAAGGATGATTTTTATCACCAATATATTCAAATCACTTGTATCGCTCCATCTCAACCTCTTAGTCCTAAGTTGGCCTTCTACACTAAACATTTCACGAGGATTGAGAATGCCATTAATATTTGTCCTACTTATGTTAAGCGACATTGGACACACGGTCTTAGGACTCCTCTTGATTAGCTTAGAGTATGCTTACATCAATTGTGGATGGAGATGGACCACCATATTCCTCAAGAGGATAGAGTGTGTTGTCTTTTCTCTATTTGGGAGGTGGAGAATAAAGAACATTTCATTTTTAGGTGTCCTATTTATTTATTATGAGATTCAAGGGAGGTACTATTCCTTGTATAGAGACTTAGGTGGATCGCGTGCTGCTTTTTTCAGCTATTTTGACCAAATATGCTTGTCTCTTTACCTCAAGGAAGCTATCACTCTTTGACATCAATTATCACATAGGAGACAAATTACTACTCGACAATTCACCTCATTCTTTCACTCTATCTTTGCATTCGAGAGTAACAAGCACTTATTTGAAGCTACAACTATCCAAAATGTTAACGACAAATCTATGCCCTTTTGTCTCCATACAATAGTGGCTACTAGGGCTTCAGTTATTTCTTCTTGCTTGTGACAGGACAAGACTACAGTTCTTTGATGTCGGGTTTCGACCACCCCTCACATATGGAGGACTTGTAGACAAATGTAGGTTACCAACTTCTTGTCCTCTTCTATTGGTTCCATAGCCTTGGATGCTAGAAGAGTCTTAAGGGGTCGATCTCCATGTCCTCCCAGGATTATCCAACCCTCTTAGTCCTGGCCATTCTCTTGGGAGCATCATTAGATCCTGTGTTGGCCTTTTTGGGATAGTTGATGATATGGATGATTGTCCTTCTACTTTACATCGCACTATAGATCAATGTTGGCACTTGGATCCACTGGAGCTCCTTTTTATCTTTGTTGTACTTTCTGGCTCTCTTTTAATAAATACTTTTAGTATGTTAGGGTTTATCCATTTTGGGTAACCCTTGAGGCTGTAATTTTATGCCATACAATTGTTCCACTTTGGAGTAGTTTACACTATATTCATTACTCTAGTTAAACTATCTTATCTTACTCTAGACAACATCTTATCTTATCTATGTTAGTAGAGAATGCCCTACTTATGCGAATGGGTACTGTTTTCTACATATATGAATTTGATGATTCCATATACTTAATTGAGTGAAAATTAGTGTCACTTTTGGATTTAAAGCATGCATTCACTGCTTCAAGAAAGCAAACTTCAAAGAGATGGCATCCACAATAAACTGGAGTAAGTTTGTGTAAAATGTTTTGAGCTAGGATGATTGGGCATAAATGTTTCGCTTGCACATTAGTAAGACACTAAAAATGGCCTTGCTTTCTCCATGACACATAGTTTCAGAGAGAATTTTCAAGACAACAAATAACATTCAAATAAATGAGATGACTAAGCTATAAATACTTAATTAATTTATTTATTTTTTGATTTTACATGGTGGAATCGGTAGCCGCCATGAATCCGGGCAGGCTGTCCGGCTTTTTATGGCCGCCACAGTATTCTGCGCTGTCCGCCCCGGAAGCCGCCACACAGATCTTTGTGTAGTCCGCCCCTATAACCACCATGCCACGATCATTTTAAGCCTTTTACGCCTCTGAAAGCACCTAGAAAGGGACATGCATTCAGTCCTGCGAGGCCCGAGATTTGAACCTTGGACCTTCGCCCCCCTTACGGGGTTTAGGGGAACCAATTGGTCTACACCTCGGACCTGCTACAAATACTTTATGCTCAGTAAAAATAGAAGTTTCAGAGAGAATTTCCAAGACAACAAATAACATTCAAATAAATGAGATGACTAAGCTACATATACGTTATGCTCAGTAAAAATAGACCCATTGAAGCACTTTATATCCATCCGATAATGCAATTAACTGTGGTTAAAAATTATGGCCTATAGGTGTAAGCATAATTACAAAATATGTTTATCCAACCTCGTTTTGGTAACCAAAATATGCAGTAGATATTTTTTTAATTGGTTATATGGGGTCAAAATGGGCCCCTCCTGTTTACATTCTGACGCCTGTATTAATGGATATTTGTAATTGGCTGTATGGGGTCAAAATGGGCTAAACTGATATAGATCTATATATTTGTGATGGATGTTATAAGGTATGTTTACTCGTACATACAGATTGATCTCAACCTCCTTCACTCTATATTTATCTTAATCTATTGATCTGCCTATCAACCATATAATCTCTCTCTGGGATTAAATATCATTTTCATCTAAAATCGGCACATGTGCTCCCAAGCTTGGAGCTATGGACCCCAGCAACATTGCATAGAGTTTGAGTGGAGTTTGTTGAGATCTGCTGCTATTGGGTCCACCCAAAGAACAATACCTGGTAGGAAATATACCTTATGAGCTACCAAAGTGCAAGAATGTCCTAGATGTAATTTCCATAGAGGGGACAATAGGTTGTAAGGAAAATTGCCCTTACAGCCATATGGGATCAGATTCTGTTAGACCATTTAAGTCTTCTGTAAAAATGAATGATCTCTTAACAAGATAATTATGATGAATGAGAAATTGTATTTAAACAAAATCGTCACCCAATAAAATAGTTACTGAACATGACAGAATCGATGCTAGACAAATTTTTTAGATTGAAGAAGTTGAATAGTGCATAGCACCTAATCAACACACTAAAATTGAAAAAGTTAAAGAGACTTCAGCACTGGGGCATCCATTTGTTGTAAGGATAGCCATGGCCGATTCCCTTTCTTCCAATTAGTTGTAATCGTAGCACCATAGTAAGAAAACTTGTAACTCAGCACAAACTTGGCACTTCAATTTTGGAGAGTTTCTTGGTAACTTGGGAAAACTCAACAAAAATAACATTGATGAAACTAATATATTTGGAAAAAAGTAACTTTTATAACAAAAATTAGAGAGCCAAGAAATTGATTTTCTACTGGATTTCATAAAAGAGAGTTATAATTACAATTCATGATCATGAATGACCATAAAAAAACCAACAAAATACAACATATTAAACATAAAGCATATTTTAATTGCTTTTTGCTTTCCTTTCCTTCCCCTCAAATGGGATGCTTGGCCTTGGCAGGTGGTTGAATTGGAGGCTTCTCAAGGATAGGATCATCATTGTATATTTCCTCCAATTTTGAGTATGTTTTGCTTCTACGTCTAATGCCTCAATATCCTATGGAGTGAACTCATTATCTTGCAAACCTTCGACAATGTATTTTGTAAGTGGATCTAGGTCATGCAAGTCAATTGCCTCATAGGAATCATTTACCTCCACTTGTCTCGTATGAAGCCGAAGATTGTATTGCACAAAGACAAGGTCATTGAGGCATTTTTGGGTAGAGACTAATTGTGCTCACACCTAGAAGTGCTACAAGACTGACACAAAATCTTAATGACAATATTTTTAAGATTTGGTGTTCTAGCACCATAATCTTTCCACCACAAATTTGCAATTTTCTTTTTTTTAATAAATTATAAGCTTACATTTGGAGTTTCATAATTTACAAGTAAAAAAGTTTAAAAGTTAAAATTTTTTACCTAGTCGCAAGGTCGTACTTGATTCAAAACAAAAGGGGGATGAGAACAAGCTCCCCTAAGCCTCCTTGTAGGCTCGCAACTCAACTGCGATCAAGTGATGTTTGGCCAGGTCATCTACCATCCTATTAGTGCAAATGTAGAAGCCACCCTAGTCCTCTTTGTCATTAATAAAATTGGGACTGAAAAAGTGTTTGGGGTTCAAGAAGTACCCCGCTGCAAGAAGACGTCAATGGAGTTGCCTCGTCCATCTCTTATCAATGATTTGCTAAATGGGTTTGTATTTGCATCGATTACCTCCATAGTAGTGTTGAATGGCCTCTTTTGCTCTATCCATGGCCTCATACAAATACCCCATTGCCAATTTCTCGCCATCCACAAGGCAAAGAACCTTGACCAAGGGTTTTGTCATCTGCAATTGAACAGTAAATATTAGTCATTGTAAATTACTAAATATATTTAGTTAAAAATTACAAATATGAATTTGTAATTTTTAGTTAATTTAGAAAAATACTAAAATAAAAAAATTAGATTTAAAATTTAGACAGCCAAATAATTACCTGTATTTCCTACATGCTCACCCAAAATGGATCATGAAAGATTTGCCTTCGAACCCTTTGCCTCTCCTCCTTTGCATGATATGGCGAGGCATACCACTCCTTACTCACAAACATCTCCTTAAGAGCAGGCAATGCAGCTAGAAGGCTTTGCAAGGCAATGAAGTTGGAGGCGAAGCAAGTGACACTTGGGTGAAGATTGTCCCTCCCCTCATTGTGCTCTCTCATCAAGTTGAGCACCCATGTGTGGTTGTATGTGAATCTTGTAATGCTCTTTGCCTCTTCAACCATGGTTTTCACGCACGATAGTTTGTCAGCGTCCTCAAGGATGAGGTCAATGTAATGGGAAGCACATGTGATCCAAAAAATAAATGGGTACTCAACCTTGAGAAGTCTACCTATAGATACATAGGCCGTTGAGTTGTTTGTTACTACTTGGACAACTTTCTCCACTCTATTTCGAGCACAACCTCCAACAAATTGAACAACAACTGTGTGCTCTTCACCTCTTGCGAGGCATCAACTGACTTCAAGAAGACCATGGATCCACCCAAAGCCACTATGAAATTGAGGAACGTGCATCCTCGCATCCATCTATCCATCAGATAAAATGTTGTAGCCCTTTCTACTTCATATTTTTTTTCTCTTCTACAAATCCACATGTTCTTGTAACACACTGTTCCAATAAAGGCCCTATGAAATCCTTCACTGTAGGGGGCTTCATCGCTTTGACAACCTCGCCTATTGCCCTAACCATAGCTTCTTAATAAGGGCTGTTCTCGCAATTAAAAGGAATGTTGCAGTAGTACCAAACATTTGCTGCTGTTTTTTGGGCTTCCTTCAGCTTCTCCTTCCGCCATACGATAGTATAACTTCCTTCAGCTTCTCCTTCCGCCATACGATAGTCTAAAGGGTTGTCTACCTTGTGTTTGAGGCAGTATCCAAGCTCTACCCAGAATGCAAGGGCTAAAATTGAACTCTTCGGAGTGACAACAATATCCTCCAATTCGGCCTTGTCCACATAAAAAGAGTTCCAAGGCCCTACTCCATGTCCAACTACAAGCTTTGTTTGTTTCGCTTCTCTCTTCTTTTCCTGGGTGGTGCATATCCAAGCCCTGACCTCATTTTTTATTGTATCATCCTATATTGTGCAAGTCTCCACATCATGGCCTTTTTGCCCAACAAGATGAAATTTGAGGTGATGGATGCCTCCTCTCATGTCCTTGCCATAGTACTTGCAAAACACTTGATTTGGCAAGGTGCCTTTTATGCCATGCTTCCACATTGGGTCCCTCCCTAGACTTGGAGTTGGGGTTGTTGGGTTCGGCTCATTGCTGTTGTGTCGTCGGTTCCTTGGCCCTCACCCAAAGAAGCCATCTATTTTCCAAAAGGAAAAAAATAGAAAGAAAAGGGTAAGTACTAAGACTCTAAGTCATGGCCTTAGACACTCTAGGAACATCAAAGAAGAGAGAAAACAAAGGAAAAAAGCCAAATTAAACTTTCAAAATTGCCTTAAAAAACCTTTGAAGTCTTGTGCCAAGGAATGAAATTTTCAAAATGAGGTGTTAGATCCGTCAAATCGATCTCCAAATGCATTCTACAATGTCTGGCTGGTCTATGATTTTTCTTTAGCATGAGAAAGGAAAAATTGGGAAATTGAGGGTTTTCCCTTTTTAATGCCTTTTTTCACGTTTTGGTCTATGCGTGTGAATTTCACTGAGTTTTTCCCAAGCAATTGCCAAGATTTAGGTGATTTTCTTATTGCTTTCTCAATGCTGAGGAAAAAAACCAAAAAATAAAGAGAAACTCATCGAGCTGGAAATCTTGTGAGAAAACCGAGTTCTCATGAGAACTTGATGAGTTTTCCAATTATGAATAGCACAATGCATTTGGACATCCCATAACATTGTCCTATAAGAACTAGATCCCTATATATAAGCTAAGGCTAAAAGTCCACCACCGTGGCCTTCCATGGCCACAAATCTTATTGCTTTAGCTGATGGCTACCGAGCCTAATGAGCTTAAACATACATTCACGCCAGCTCAAACTGAAGAAACCAAGAAGTTAGACACAATATTCTAAAAATTTAGCCTTTAGAAGGAAACGTTTAGTCCTTGAATTGGAGCAAAAGTATGAAGAAAAACCTTTTTATTGAGTGTCACCTCCTGAGGATCCCTCTTACTCTATGCCCCTTTGGAGGAATGAACAGAATTATATAACCTAGGCTCTAAGAGCTTCATAACTTGGAGTTTATATTGGCATAATGACAAAATCCTAGTTCCTTAGATGCAGTGAAAACAAATCGAGGTTTGGAAGCAAACCCTTGGCCACAGGCTGGACACATGAGAATGGAGAAACCAAATAAGGAGATATCTAAGTTCGACGATCAATTATCTAAAGATTCCTTTCATTGTGTACAATCATTCTATTAAAATAGTGACATATCGTGCTAGTGATATCTAGATATTTCAGTTCTTCAACTCATTGAGGAGTTGTCCAACTTGCCTAGTATTGGAGGTAGCCATTTAAGGCTCTCATAGAAGAGAAGCGAATCCATTTGCTGTATTCTCTAACAGAAAGCCCCTACATAATCAAATTGATTAGTTTCCAAATCTTCATATCATTGGATATTGCCTAATCTAGGCTATTTATATTCAAAATCTGCCGTGGTTTTATTACTTTATATTATTCACAATGGTGTTTTTCTTTTCTTGGTTAAATTTTATTTTAAAAGTAATGCTTATGAATTTTCAACAGCTTAGGAAATCTATGCAATAATGGCTGTCCTTTATGTTGTTGCCTAATATAGTGTTGGTTTTGATTTGACAGAAATTTTATATGATAGGAAGGGATGAAAGTAGGACACATTGGAGAGTTCTCAAGATAGATAGGTCAGAAACTTCAGAATTGATTATCGATGAGGATTTTACCACCTATACACAAAGGGAGTGTCAGAATTTATTGCAGAGGATAGCTGATGGAAATCGTTCTACAGGTGGCCTTGTGCTTGTCACAAAATGCTATGGAATTGTTGGTGGGCACTTGTTTTCTATTTAGTCATGGCCATTATTTACTTTTTCAAAAATGTCGCTTCCTTTCCAATGGCTGTCATAATGAAGGTCTATTAACCAGGTCATACATAAATATCTTATGCTTGTGATGGAGAGACATGAACAAATCATTAACTTTATGCTGAGATTCTTCACATTACATCATCAGATATTACTCCATCTAATGTAGTGGTCAAACAGCTAGAGGCAGCCAATATTGTTTTCATTTTCCAAGGCAGTTTGAAGGAATCTAGAGAATCTTTCTTTTGCTGGCTTTTCTTCATATGCAACTTTGTTTGTAGTTTTTATGAAACAGGACATTTTCCCCTGATTTCCAGTTACGGAATTTTATGGCCATCTTTCACAATTGCACGTATTTTGATCTCATGTGAGGCCCATTTGTGTTTCTTCTTTTGTAAAGGTAGAAACCACAGAACCTCCACAGAAGCTAGTATGATAGTAACTTTTTTAAGAAAATTTGCAGGTTTCAAAATTCTACCATTTCTTGGAATTATGTTAAACATCACATCCATAAATGATGTTAATATATTATAAAATAAGATATGCCTATTTACAAAATGTTATATCTTGTAAATTGTAGCCTTAGTTTGTCCTCTCTGTAGTGCCAATCTAGGCATTTTCTCTTCTACATACACAGTAAGCAGAAAATAGAATTAGGATATACATTTTCTTCAAATATAAAATAAACAAAATGACAGTACATAACTGCAATTGTACACACGTAATAAGCTTGGAGCAAAATTTCATAATTTGCAATACATAATGACCTCATGAAGTGGGCAACCTTATCCCTATTAGTCACCAGGCCTTAGTCCACTCCTTCCCGATGCTTCCTGCATTAGGACACCAAACCAACTTCATCCAATATCCTTTTCTCCAAACTGGGCGTACCCAAGGGTCTTCATTTCTGAACTCAGAAGTGGAATGCATTCTTAAAATACGCATAACAATGGCCAACTTGAGGAGTGACTCATAGTGCCATCTCTCTAGGATGGATTGGATTGGTTGCTATGGTCATGCACTACCCAACCCTAGTCTTATTATACACCCTATTGGAGAAATGGGAACAAAACAATGGAGGTTTTGAGCCTTGGGAAGGGATCCATCCCTTTCTGGCAAATCTCTATCCCATCTTGGCTGGCAAACTTTGGTGCCATTAAAGAAGAGGATAGGAGATGGATCCCCCAAGGGGTGGTCCATGAGGACTTAGAAAAGTTTACGAGGGAGGACTGCAACTAATTGGGGTCCAGGATGGATATTGTTTGTCTTGCGTCCAGGGGATTTTTGGCTACTTGCCCTTGGCAGCTGTGCAGTTGATGGGCTGACTTTGTGTTGTAAAAGGGTTCAGGCCCTTTCAAAATCCCGTTTTTACCCTAATAAAAAAAAAAATCTCTTTCCCATCCTGCTAAATGTGGAGAGACTCCCTCCTTTGTTTTTAGCTAGGACTAACCATAACAAACAAACAATGACTTTCCCCTTCACAACAAAAAACCCTGTAAGAGATCCACCCTTTATTACCAAATTTGTATCCCCATGTTGTTAAATCCAGAGGGACTCCCTCCTCTAGATTTAGCTAGGACTGTCCATAACAAACAAATAGTGGCTTCCCCCAACAAAATAGAAAAACCCCTTTTCTGCCAAATTTATAGCCCGTCTTGTTAAATATGGAGGGACTTCCCCTGTTAGATTTAATTAGGACCATACTATAACAAATAAAATTGACTTCCCACAATCTGCTTGTTGTGGTGCAGTGGTAAATGCCCTGGGTGCTAGTAGAGGCCGACCCAGGTTCCATTCCCCTTGTCTCCATCCTGCAGATATATGGTATAGTTAGGAATATCCTATGTGCTGGTAGAGGCCGACAAGGCTCCATTCCTCCTATGCCCAACCTGTTGAAAGTGGCACCTCGAAATGGGTGTTTTCCACTATAAATTAGTTTTAAACCCAGGTGTTGTAGGTGAGTAGGAGAGGAGAGGGCAATCCTCCAAGGGAGGTCCCAGGTTCAAATCTCCACCCTACTAAAAAGCTGTATTGGGTATCCAAAATCCAATTGATAATGTTGGTGCGGGCAGGGTCGGGTGCGACCCCCGGGTGACTTTGACGGTGTAGAACCCCCTGTTCGTGGTCTCTCAGACCAAGGCGGCTCCGAAAGGGGTTTTTCGCTTAAAAAAAAAAAAAAAAAAAAAATTGACTTCCCACATCACAACCAAAAACTCCCATTTAATTTCCTTTTCCCTTCCCTAACATTTTTACCACATAAATCAACAAAGACAAAAGGCAAATGGGTCTAAGACCCTATCTTCAGTTGCCCCAATAATGATGGGCTTGTAGAAACTTCCCTCCAATGCAATAGCTCTTCTTTCCCTCTTATTGTCTTTCCTCTCCTTTCTCCCAAAATGGTAAAGAATCAACTATCCCTTTTTCTTTTTCAATTATTATATGGATTTCTCATAACTAAAAAAGAGTGTCCTTTAACAAGGTCTTGACATGTATCCCTTTGGAGCTCTCTTTAGAGAGGGGGATAGGGAGCTCACTTTTTTTTTTTGATTAGTTGGAAGAAAGGGTTTTGAAAGTGTCCTCAAACCTTTTACATCTGAAGCAGAACCTCAGAAAGAGGACTATAGAAGAATCACAGAAAAACTACAGAGCAAGGAAAAGACAGGATCCAACAACAAGAGGAGGATCCTAGAAGCCAAGAAAAAAGGACAGAATCACTGAAGAGAAAGCGAGATCCACCCAGGATCATGCCTCTGAAATCTGAACAACCAACCCTGAGTAGAGATTTGAAATAAACTATACTCAAAGAAGTTAACTGGCTGCCATCAATTTCGCTTGGCCTGATGTTTCTTCCCTCTGCCTTGGGCTGGGGAACAATGGGATCTGAGGGCAGCAGCAGAAGCAGGATCCAACTGCAGATTCTCTTTTCCCCCTAAGGAAAGGTCAGCCTGCGAACCATTGGCTATGTCCGCTTCAGTTTCTCTTTTCCTAATATCCTGGTTCGAGGGTTTGCCCACCTTCCTGTCCTGTCCAACATCTACGTTTCCTTTCTTTTGATTTCTAGTTATAGGGCCCGAGGTAGCAACCGTTTTTGTTGCTTTTGAGACCTTGTGCAAAGGACTTAAAACCTTGTTTGTTTTGGAGAGGTGAGGCTCTTTTCTTAATAAATCTGAAATTTCTAATCTTTCTTTAAGTGATACTTTATTAATAATTATAGGCAGCAATTCTGACGTAGTGCCAACTTAAGTGCCATCATAGTTGTGAGTAGACACATGCATGTTTAGGAGACATACTAGAGCAAATTTGGAGATACAATTCATAGTTTTATACTTAGGTGATGTAGTATGCATGGGAATGTGCAATAGTTGTATGTGAAGTGGAGGATTAATTTTTGTTTGTGTATATGGGTACAATTAGTTAGTTAGCTATTATGCAAAAACCTTCCACTTGACTGTATATATACATCCCTTACTTCCATTGTGGTATTGATGTTGGTGGCATCATTGATCGTGCATTACTATGTTGTTGATGACATTGCTATTTTCCAGTTCAAGACAATGCATTGTATATTATCTAGTAATAAATTACTTGTGGAGCTAGTTCTGATAAGTCAAAAACCTAGTGTAAATAGTAGTAATAAAGTGTTACATGCACATGGAATGTAAATGCAAATGTTAATGAAATGTAAAGGAAATGTGGATGTAATGCAATTTTGTCATTATGTGATATATTGCAATATAATGTAAGGTGCAATAAGGGTGTCTAATGTACGTCCGAAGGGGGAGACGGTTATATGTTGAGGTGTCCTAGAAGCTGTTGTTGGTAACAACCAGGACCAAATGATAAATAGGACCCCCTCTCATTTGTTCGGATACCAGATGCATACCATATGTAGACTACGTGTGAGCCATGTGCAAGAGCATACTAGGAATCCTGTAGAAGTGTGGAGACTGTGTTTAATCTGTATAGCCATTGTGCATTGTATTGCTATATGAGAGAGACTCTGTGATGTACATGTCGTACCACTAAGTAATGCAATGATGATTCAATCCCTATTTATGTGATGTGTGTATGCTATTATTATTGCTATTGATTGGTTGTGTTTGTGCATTAGGTTCTGTGTGCAGGTGTGGAAGCATTGCAGTTAGTTCGTAGAAATGAAATGAAATATTATTAATGTCCGCGGTGGGCCAAAATAAGATCCAAGGGACTATAAGAAAGACAATAATGACTGCCAGCTAGCAGGCTAAAAAGCCCAACAAAGAAAAGAATGAAGATAAATACAAGATAAAACCCAACAACTGGGCCAAAGAGAAAGGGAAAAGAAAAGGGAGAGTAGAGGGAGGGAGGGCTGTAATCCAGAAGAGAGGAGTGCACGCCAAGAAGAACGGAGAGAGAGGAGGGGGGAGGGAGGAGCCCAGGAGGGGCAAACTTCAAGGACCCCCCCAGAAACTAAACTCTCCTAACAATCGAGGCCCAAGTACTGGAGCTAAAGAAGTCCCTGATATGTCTCTGACCAGCGCTAGTTCAAAACCCTGACAAACTGTGTGCATTGTCTAGTGACCCTGCTTCCGTCCAAACTGGATGATGTGGGGCGTTTCTGTTCGGAGTCACCGGGTCCATCGGAGCTAGTGAAGTATGTTGTGATGAGCCGATGTTGAGGAGGGTGAGATCCATCTGGAGGAGAACTTGTAGTGTAGGACATTGTAGAGGATGTAGAGAGTTGTAGTCTAGGAAATTGTATGGACGTTGCCGTACAAGCGTTCCAGTGGAGTTGTTGTTCTAGTGGATTGCTCTATGTTGTTCTAGTGGGAGAATGTCATTCAAGTGTGTATTTGACATTGTTGTACAAGTGCTTGTCATACAAGCGCTTGTTGTACAAGTGGAATCCAACCTGCTGTACAAGTACTTGTTGTACAAGTGAGCCACTGTTGATGCCCTACAAGTGCATGATGTGTTGTAGAATTGCATTGACTGTAGTCTTGCTTGGCCCCTAAATCTATCATTTTGTTCCTCCATTGTTGGGAAGCTCACCATTGTGCTACATTTGGTGTCGTTGCCATTGTCGAATCAAAGTTGGGTCAAGTTAAAGAAGAACTGGCACGCGTGAAGTGTTGGAGGTGAATGACAAATTCCTTACCGTGAGGACGTGGAAGAAGTCTGATTCTTGTGAGGAGTCAGAGGATTTTCAACCAAGTACTACAGTCACTGGCGAACGAACTAGAAGAGTTGCAAGTTGAACATGTGTGGAATCCTCAAGGGGAGGATAATCTAAATCACATGTAAGGCAGTAGATGTTGTTCTTAACAACAAAAGAAGTTCAAGACAAAGCATGAGCAAATGAAGTGGAAACCATGGCAAACATAGAAGGTGCACGAGGTGACAAGGTTGAATAATTGGTAGCGCTAGCACAAGAGCGGTGGAGTTTGCCAAGAGGTGCGAAGGATGGGAGTCAACTACAAAGGCAACCGTAGGAGGGTAATTGGATCAAGAGAATGGGAACAACACTCATATACTCGCGAAGGAGGTCACCACGTGAAGGTTCAGTAGAAGCTGGTAGAAGACTGTTTGCTAGTGAAGAGGACCAAGGTGAAGAAGTGCCAAGAGAAGAACTTCTTAGTGAATAAATAAGAAGTGAAGATAGCCATCGATGGCAAATATGGCACAAATTGAAGTAGCAACGGGCAAACATAAGTGCCCACCATTTCTGGGAGATAGGAAGCAAGACCCATAACACCATATTGGAACATGTGTGACCATATGGCGAGCAAATGGAGTGGACGACGAGCAATCCTGGTTGATATTATTTTTGACAACGTTGCAAGGATCGCAATGGATTGGCAACTAAAAGGACAAAGTGCAAATATTATAACCAAAGATTAAAGGAATTAATTGACAAGATGGAGGTATGACTAACAGATGGTCTACAAAGATGATGGTTCCTTGATGAATTGTTGCTACGGTACGAGAAGTTGAAGGTAGTTCCACCAACTATCAATGAGGAGGTATATAATAGAGCAATCGCTTTGGAAAGTGAAGCAAAACAAACGACAAAAGGATTAAGTCACTACAAAGATTCAAATTCGGATAGTGACCATGACGACCTACATGTGGCGATCCAGGCCATGAGGAAAGATTTGGAAAGAATGGTGTGAGATGCAAAGGATGAAAAGAAGAAAGAAAGACAGGACATTTGGTGTTTAGATTGTAAGACAAAGGGACATACAAATATCACTTGTCCAAAGAAGGCCCACTACAACATTTATGAAGTTACAGGGCATGCGATTTGAGAGTGCCCATTCAACATAAGAAGTTCAAGGCACCAAACGTTGGTGTGTAGAAGGAAGAGGAGGATGAAAAGCCAAGTACATCCTAGAATGGACAAGCAACGACAAGTGGTGGATACAGAAACAACCGCTGAGGAGGAAGGTAGCCGTAGTAAAGCAATCAACAACATGAAGGACAAAGCCAATTGCAATATGATGTAGATGGGAGGCCTATCATTTAATGCCTAAGATGCCAAGAGTGGGGGCACTTCGCACCTAATTGTCAAAACCAACTAGGTAGAGATAATTCTAGAAATAACAACAATGCAATAATGTGTTAATGGTGTGGTCCGGGTAGTCATAGGGAAGCAAATTGCCCAAAGAGTGCGAGTCTGAGCAACTTGTAGAATGTCAACTTTATTGACATCAAAGAGTTTGTAGTACACGAGCAACCGAAGGTTAACAATGTGTTTGTGTTAACAAGGGTTTAGGCGAAGAAGACAAAACGATATCCCAATCTTGCCAAGGAGAGATGGTAGGAAGCTCACGATGCAGTCAAGGAGATGAAAAAGACCAGGCAAGCGCGATTGCTCCAGGAAAAGAAATTAAAAAAGCTGATCACTGAAGGAGAAGACGAGACATCAACACAATATTTGGCAGAGCAAGTATTGAACACAACGGTAGAAGTGAAGATTTCAAGTTTACTTAGCACTGTATTGGAGCTTTACGTGACGGTAGGAGAGATGATGCGACCGAGAAGCATAGTGAAACTGCAATGCCAACAGGAAGCAACTACGACAAGGAGAGATCAATTCATTGATCCTACAATGCTGATGATTGATGTTGGCAAAAAGCCAACATTGATCCATATTGAGTTGCTTAATCACAAGTTGACCTAGGTGATCGTAGATGGAGGGTCGAGCGTTAATGTAATTCTTGAGAAGACATGGAAGGAGATTGGAGCACCATTCTTGTGGTCTCCGAATTTTAAGTTATATGGTGCAAACCGGTATGGAATAAAGATAAAAGGAGTCTTGATGTGTAATGTCCCTTTTTAAGAAACAGCAAACCCTTACTACGAAAATGCAGAAATTAAGTACAGCAAGGAAATAACTCAGAAATTGCTCATAAAATAACACAAGTATGAGGAGAAATCAGCCAGTATCATATATTAAATATTGCCAAACCAATACAACAGCTCCCCAAGGCTGAACGGATGCAAAAACTCCTCAAAAATGACCCCAAATACAAGCGTAGGGTTTGGGGCTGCCAACAGATCTGAAACACATGACACAAATTCTCCCAAAAATGCCACGAACTTCTCACGGATGCCTCTTTTTTTGTATTTTTGATATTTTAGGACAATAACACCTGCAATGATATTGCCAAGACCCCAACCATGCACCTCCAATGCACTATGGGAATGAGCAAGACCTGCAATCTCAACTCATGGAACCTCTAGGGTTTCAATATTCAATTCTCATATCAACATAACATCCCCAAAATGGGACGTCTCACTCCTTTATATAGGGTGAGGTTCTAATTTGGAGTTGACATATCCCAACCCTAAAATCACTTAAAGTGCCTTATTACAACATAAAAACATAAAACATAAAACATAAATAAACACAACTTAAGTTATGTCTCCTAGTCACATGAACCCCTTTTTCACTTTTATAATTAAGTGTAGGAGACATTTACAAAAATATTTATTTTTGGGACATTACATGATGGCTCAAAAAGTGAAGATCACCGATCAAGAATTTATCATGGATATTGTAGTGATTACCATGCAAAAACCAACATATGACACATTTTTAGGACAAGGATGGTTGCGCATGGTGAAGGTAAATCACAATTGGGAGGACTGTTTGACATTCAAGAAAGGATAACACAAGTATATGATTAATTTGAAGAATTAGTCCATAAGTGAGGATCTCGCGACAATTGATGAGTCAGGGAATTCATCCCTAGAGGATGATAGCAGACATGACTCAAATGAAGGATTGTTGCAGTTAGAGGAATGCATAGAAGATGAAGGGCATTCAGATAGCGGACTTCTCCATTGGTAGATGGAGGACTATGAAGTATTTTTGCCAAATTGTCTCTATATTCAGGTAGAAGAAGACCATGATGAAGAAAGGAGAAGTCTTAATGAGGTTGGCGAAAGTAGTAAAAAGGAAGAGAAGCTAGTTGTTGGTCATGTAGAAAGTAAGGCGTTGAAGCAATTGCAAGTGGAAGTGCCCGATGGAGAGAGGGACAGGAGTCCAACATTGGTGCAAATGGAAGATGGCGTAACCAATAGTGTGCAAGATGGGAGTCTAGCACTAGAGGAATTGCAAGGTGGTAGGCTCGGTGGTGAGTGGGACTGGAGTCCAACATCAAAGCAATTGTAGGTTGACACGTTTCATGGTGAGGAGGAAGTCCAGTGAAAGAGCAATTGTAGAAGGGTGTGCCTAAGGATGTGTGTGAAGAAGAAAATAAGAGTATAGGAAGACTGATTGCAGCACCAGATCGATCTTCGGAAGCTTTTAAGGGTGTAGTGGTCTGGGAAGGAGAGTCGAGTTGGGCCAAAGTCGAAGATGGTGCAGACGAAGAAGAAAAGGACAATAATTCAGGTCTAGTCTGGCTATTTGGAATTGCAAGAGGAGAGCAGCCCGTAATAGAACAAGAGGAGTTGGAACCCCTTCCCATGGAGCGAAGAAGGTTATGGGTGCTTGTGTGATTTCTAGACATAGAGGAAGATGCAAGACTAGGATCACCAAGTGAACAAGATGAACAAAGAATGGTGGTCACAGAAGATAACTCACCAAAGTAAGAACCTTGTAATGATGGAAGCAAATATGAGGGCATGAGCTTATTGGTCAAAATTGAGTCGCAACAATAGAGGATGCGTAGAGAGACGCAACATTTGCAAGACCACTATGAACAATTGCAATAAACAAATGAACAACTAAGGGAACAAGCGATGCAAGGGATAGAAAGGTTGCAAGACAATATTCAAGATGGAAGGGCAAGAAGATTGGCAGTAAATCAGATCCTCTGGAGAGATGTATTTGAAGTGTCTACATCACCAGAAAGGGAGACAAGGAATTGGAGAACAAATTCCAACAGTGTCTTTGACAAGTAGTTTGCATAGTAAAGACTCGAAAGAGGACACACCAATACTACATCTAGACCAAAGTGATGAATCACAACAAAATGAATTCAAGGGAGAAAGGCAGATAAGGAGAAGAATTGGAATTATGCTAGTAAATAGCAATTATCTTTTGGGAAGTCAACGTAGTTCGCAAGAACTGTTAGGCAACCCAGAAGGGGTGTGTAGAATAGGTAACTTAATTTAGGAGGACCACCAAGTTCACTGGGCTATCTAAGTTTACTCGGCCAAGGGAGGAGTTTGGTTGGTCTCCCTTCGTACAGTTTGAGGGGAAGATTTTTCCCTCCAACTAACCCTAGGTTACGCAATCAGTACGATGGCCCAATAGGACCATCCTCTAGTGGCATTGTAAACAACCAGTTATGACGTAACTATCAGGATGGCCCATCAAGACCACTTCTTGGTTCACTTCCAAACTGAAGATGCTGTAGGAACAAACGACCGAGAAATAAAAAAAGATCATAGATGGACCTTGAACATCTTGGAGGAAGTAATAGGCAGTCCCAGGTCAGGGAGGCCCACCTAGAGGAAAGAAACGAAGATAGAAACATGCCTAAGTTTGGTGGATTGTTGCAAAGGCGAAGGAGACAATAGCGACGAAATGACGAACAGTTGAATTAGCCAAGTCAATGCAAAAAGAAAGGGCAAGGAAGCCTGCTGTACAAATGCGGATGAAAGACAAAATACCTGTACAAAAAATTGTTGTACAAGTAGTTGTACGATAGACAACTGTACACATGAAATAGGCCATACAAATGAAGAGGGTTGTACGACAGAAGGTTGTATGAATGCAGGATGTATAGATGAAGGTGCTAGTACGGCGGAGGGCCATACAATGATGAGCATAGAGACGATCCCTTTGCAAACGAAGAAGCACGAATGACAGATCAGTTATATAGACATCATTGGTGGTAAGAGATCGATCTGACAACAGGCATGGTAGTAGAAGTAGTAGTGGGGGTGGCCATGTGAATCATATGACAAAATTTAAATTAGACGTGTTTCCCTTTTTGAAAAAAAATAGAAAAAGAAAATAAAGCGCCATGCAAAGGTGGTGAGGTGGCGAACTGATGGTTATTGGGCAGTTAATGCATGTGGATGCCAACAAATTGTTTCCCTCCAGAAACACTATAAATATACGCATTGGGGTAAAGCTTTGGCATTCCATGTCTAGAGCTAGCACAAAGTAAGCCAAAGGAGCCATTGCGTGCAGAAGGAGACACTGGGTATGGAAGGTGCAACATTGAGAGGAGTGTGTAGTGCTAAGTTATTGTGGAGGAGGGTGAGAGGCACAATTAACTGTTGGAGGAAGGAATTGATTGAAAGATAACTAAATGCATGTACCCTAAGGTGGAATTGCAACAGAAGAAAAGAAGATTTTATAGGCGTATGGACGACTGTACAACTGTACGGATGAGCGAGAGTTGGAAATTTTTTCTAGTTGCAGACATAAGAAGGATGGTAAAATTGCTGCTGAAGAGTTGTGTTGATGGTGTGAAAAGTTGAATAGTAGTGATGCAGACAACACAAAAGGGCGTGCAAGGGAGGTCGTGTAAATTGTTCGAAGAAGCTACTAGGTGAATCGTGTTGTACAAGCAACAGAAAAATTGTGCTGGAGACTTGGCATTATAAGTTAGAAGGGTGTTGTATGAGTGCGGGCTTGCAAGGTGCCGTACAAGTGGAGCAGTAGACAACAATGTTGTACAAGGAGTGCCGTACAAGCAAGAAGTTGTAGCGCAGTGTCGTACAAGCAAGGATTTGTACTACAGTGTCGTACAAGTAGAGTGGAAGTGTTGTACAAGCAGGGAGGTGTACGACAGGGGTCATACAAGCCTAGTTGCAGTCACAAACGGAGTTGCTGAAAGCCAAAAGGATGCAGAAGTGGCCGAGTATTGTGAAAAGTATACACTGAGTGGAGCAGCAGAGGAGGGCTCCACCAGAACCGAAGCTGTAGGTAGGATCTCGTTCATGGGGTGAAGAGATTGGAGTTGTTGCAAGGAGAGGACTTGTAGAACGTATGCGTGTAAGGGAGAGAGAGCATGACCAGGAAGTTGAACGGGACAACATGAGTAGGCAACAAGGTGAAAGGCCAAGATCCAACACTCCGAGGGAGAGAGCAACATAAGTTGCACCTCAGGAGAAAGGCAAAGAATGGGAGTGAATGCCTTTGCATGAGATGATGTGGTAACAACCAGTAGGAGAGTTTTGTTGGAGTTGGTGGCATGAACATGATCATGATCACCCGTTGAAGACTGCATTCAAGAATGTAGGAGTGCATCACATTCTGCAGATTCCAAACTTCAAGGAGTTTTTCAAGAACTTGTTGCAGATGCTGCAAACATATGACCAACAACATCATAGGAGTTGAGTAATGATTGGTGATTAGGAGGTGCAAATAGTCTTCTCACTAGGCAACTTCAAGAAAACATTTGGGTTGCCAAGTTCGGGACAACCAGTGAGAAAGGAAACAATGGATTTGCACCAATGGTCGGAGATGATAAATCGGGTCACCAATCTCAATCCAGAAGAGGTGGCTAAACTGATGAAACACAAGAGTCGTGGACTGAAAATGCAAAAACTTAAGACATTGGAGTTGCAGTGTGTGATGAACGTGGTAATGTCAAAACTTTTAGGGGAGTAGAGATCTTCAGAGATTCCTGCTTGGCTTATCCCATACATGGAAGGGATAATGGTTGGAGTTGCTTTCGATTAGGCGACGTATCTAACATACTGCATTAGGAACTTTATGATGTAGCATACTAGGAACTTTTTGATGACTTTCCGTGCCACTGCTCTCATGATGAACAATGTGAAAAAACAAAAGATGTTTTTTGGGTTGAATCCGCCAAGAGTGATTTCGGAGCATCAACCGACTATATGGCGATGGGTCCATTTGATGCCGCTAACCAAGCCAACTACCTCAATTTTAGAAAAATAAGGGTACGTTGAGCAAGAGGAAACATCGGGAGCTTTTGGAAGCAAAAGTGAGTAAAGATTCATAGGAAATTGAAGAGCAACCACAAACAAAAAAATTGTTGCAGACAGAGAAGAGGCGAAGGAGGTTAGAGCGACAAACTGCACCAAAACAAAGTAGCAAATTGAAGCAAATGGCGAAAGCTAGAAGCAAAGAGTGTGGAATGCCACATACTACAGTGCAAAGGGAGATTCTTGCACCATGAGAGAGTCAGGTCGTGGAGGAACATGCTGGAGAGAAGACGACTCATGAAAGGGTTGTACAAGGTCGAAAACAACCAAAAAATACTATTGCATAGGCGGAGCAGCAGATGGATACGGGAGTGCAATAATGGGACGAGAGGACTGTGTAGCAAGTGCAGACATGGATTATTGTGGATGTGGATGCAGAGGAACAAATTGTGAAGGAGATTGCACAAGAGGAAGGCACAAGGAGTATTAGGGTAGAGGATGTGCATACACTTGATAGTTGTGATAGTACTCCACTAAAGTTTGCACAGATGGATCCTTGTGGATCACCTCCACTAGACGAAGAAGTGCACATTGACATGCCATCTACAATATTAGTACCAGAGGACGCATGAACACTAGTTGTGTCGAAGGAGGCAGGAGAAAAGGGAAAATAAATTGTATCAGAAATCAAATTGATGTATAAAGAAAATGATAGCCAACTGTTGGAAAAGGAGCCTGCAAGAGAATCGGAAATGGTGGCAACTGATGCAGTAATGCAACAGAGAATGCAAGGGCAAGGCAGCTGCAAAACCGATCAACCTAACAGGACACAATGGAGAACATGTAGAGGAAACAACCACTGGTGACGATACAAACATAGAATTGGATACGAGCGACCATTTTATGATAGAAGTACCAAACTCCAGAAAACCACCAGCCCTAGGGGATTGAACTGATGAACAAGTTGATGCCTTTTTCAAGAACATGTTTGGAGCCTTGGACAGAGTAAGGTTAGAGTTATAAGTTATATGCATTGTATAGTGGCAACGATGGCAACTGATGATGGAGAATGAACTAGGCAATTTGGTACAATGGGTACAGGATGAGGATTGGATGAAGAAACTTGCCAATATCCACTAGACGTAGCCATGGGAGCTAGAGATTGGTAGTGTGAATTGTGAAGAATGTGAATGGTGTGCAAAACCTGCCAAAAGGAACCTAGACAATCTATAGAAAACCAACGAGGGTAGATATTGATGAGGCGGATTTGAGAACTTGCCCAAAAGACGAAACAGGTGTCAAGTATGTGAAGCTTGCACTTGAGTTGGTAAAGATGTATGCCATAATAAAAATTTTGGCTTGCTTGATTCAGTGGTTAGCCACAGGAGTAGAGAAGATACATATGGTGAGGGAAGAGCAGGCTAACCAGTTGTAGGAATTGGAAGGACGACTTTAGTAGATGTAGGAGGATGTCAAAGTAGAGCTGGCCAGGTTGAGGAACGAAGTTGAGGAGAAGAATAAGGCAAAGGAGGGACAAGACTAGTTAATTGGGTAGCTGAAGACAAAATGCTTAGTTAGAGAGTAGTTGGAAGGAAAGACAAAGGAGGTCTAGCACCGCGATTAGTTGATAGCAGAAAAGGACGAGCAGTTGACAATGGTAGCCTATGGGGAAGCTGATCTGAAGGCTAGGATGGCAAATATTGAGCTGAAGGCTAGGATGGCAAATATTGAGCTGAAGGTTACTCTTTACGACATGAAGTGGGCTCAATACCAAGTCTATGCCAAACGATTGAAAGGAGAAAATGAGGATTTCAAACTGTAGGTCCAAGAAGTTGGAGGTGTTCTTGTCCTTAGCAGAACCCGAGTCCCCAGGAGCAAAGGCAATTGTTGACGAGGATGTTGACCAAGCTAAAGGGAGGGGTAGATGTAGGAACCAGTTCTGATAAGTCAAAAACCTAGTGTAAATAGTAGTAATAAAGTGTTACATGCACATAAATGTAAATGCAAATGTTAATGAAATGTGAATGTAATGCAATTTTATCATTATGTGATATAATGCAATATAATGTAAGGTGCAATAAGGGTGTCTAATGTACATTTGAAGGGGGATATGGTTATAGGTTGAGGTGTCATGGAAGCCATTATTGGTAACAGCTAGGACCAATGATAAATAGGAGCCCCCTCTCATTTGTTCAGATACCAAATGCTTACCATATGCAGACTACGTGTCAACTGTGTTAAAAGAGCATACTAGGAGTCACATAGAAGTGTAGAGACTGTGTTAAGTCTGTATAGCGATTGTGCATTGTATTGCTGTATGAGAGAGACTTTGTGATGTACATGCCATACCACTAAGTAATGCAATGATGACTCAATCCCTATTTATATGATGTGTGTGTTTTATGTGTATGCTATTATCATTGTTGTTGATTGGTAGTGTTTGTGCATTAGGTTTTGTGTGTAGGTGTGGAAGCATTGCTGTCAGATTGCAAAGAGTTGTAGTCCAAGATGTTGTGCGAATGTTGTTGTACAAGTGGAACTAAAGAGGTTGTCATTCTAGTGGATTTGGTGCCGTTCTAGTGGATTGTTGTGTGCCATTATAGTGGGAGAATGCTGTTCAAGTGTGTATCTGACATTGCTGTACAAGTGCTTGCCATACAAGTGCTTGTTGTTCAAGTAGAATCCATCCTGCCGTACAAGCGAGCTATTGTTGATGCCATACAAGTGCATGATGTGTTGCAGATTTGCATTGATTGCAGTCTCTATTGGCCCCTAAATTTGTTATTATGTTCCTCCACCGTTGAGAAGCTCACCACCGTGCTACATTACTTTGTGCGATCTCTATATGCATACATATGGACTGTTCCTTTTAATGGTGGCATTTGCTTTGTGTATTTCTTTCTCGCACATTTTTGTTTACATTTGGAATACCAAACTATTGTGCTACATTTGGTGTTGATGTTGTAACAAGTTTGGATCGAAGATTATGGTGACATAGAAAGTGACAAAGAAATTTGAATGAGCAACAATCTACGGGGTGGGTGTCTACGTGAATGAGAACAACGATGGACAAGAGAAGAGCCAATGTAAAGGTCTGAAAGGATTTCATAGTGAATGATGCGACAAAAATGAAATGTGGCGGTGAAGACATTCTGTGATGATGTGCGTGAGGATGTACACGACGATGTGCAACTTGCAACACAACCACAACAACCCTTTCCATGGAAGGAAGGAAGACAAGTTGTGCAGACACTTGTGGCCATCCCAATAGAGCAAAGACATGCTTAAAAAACAATGACACTGTTTTGGAGGCAGGAAGATTCTTGTCGCCAAAGATTGAATGCATATGGCCCCCTCGAGAGGAGGGAAGTCTTCAAACAGAAAGGGTAGTTTCTGATGAGGAAAGAAATGAACAAGTTAGTGGGAGAGATTGTTGTTGTCGACAAAGGACTAGCAAACAACATACGTGTGAAGCAATGAAAAAGACATGCTCTCAACCTAATAAGTTCTCGCAAGTGAAGACATGCATGTAGACATGGAAGTTCATAGACGAAGATGCATGTGCAGATGTAGAAGTTTGCATGGGTGAAGACAAGCACAACTATGGAGGTTCGTCCAAATGAAGTTGTTCTTGACAAAACGAATAACATAAACAAAGTGTTTAACCGGTAACTCCAGTAGCGACACAAGTGTTGGGGAGAGTGTCTAGAGGTGCACAAGACAATAGTCCAACACAAACACAACCACAACAATATATGTTAGGAAGCAAGTGGAGTTTTGGTATTCGATTAGAGCTAATGTTCTTGTACAAATGATGAAGATCAGGGAGCATTAGTGTGGACAGCAAAAGACGTTGAGTTTTGGGAACACATCGGAAGAAGTGTTGTCAATCAACAAGCAGAGTGAGCTGACTCACACAACACCAAGAGCAAATATTAGCATAACACAATCGACAATGGTTGTTGTAGTGGGAAAACATACGTGCCCAAAATTATTAAGAGATGAGGATCCCATTTGCTGTATCAGCACTTGCATGACAATATGGAAAGTGAATGGAGTTACAGATGAAACAATATGGATGCAATTGTTTTGAGCCACATTTAAGGGAATTTGTCATTGCAAACTCCATTCAATATATGGGACAAACTCAAGATTGCTTTCTAGAAGGAATTAAGACTTCTGCATGATGATATAGAGATCAACAAAATCTACATCACCAAGCAAAAAAAGGATGAGGACATCAAATCTTATAATCAGTCTTAGAGTTGATTGGGAAGATGGAGAAGCAACCAGCCGACGAAATCCAGAAGTGGTGGTTTATGGATGGACTTCTTCCAAAGTTTTGGAAGAAGATGGTCATATTCCCTTGATGTCATATCAATGAACCCAAAAAGTGAGAAGAAGACAACAATGACAGGGAGTTGAGACAAAGACGAGCAATTATGATAGAGGCAATGCAAACAATAAGATGAGTGCGACAATCCTAGTGCTCAAAGAGGATTTGTTGTGCATTATGTATTAAATAAAAGAGGGAAAAAAAGATAAAAAAAAACCTAGTGTTTAGAATGTCGAATTGAGGGGCATATGAATGCCAATTGCCCAAAACAATTGTACTGCAACATCTTTGAAGTAAATAGACATTTGGTATCAAAATTTATTTTCAACCTAAAGAGCAAGAAGCACTAGACATTAGCTATCCAAAAGGAAGCTTAGCCAAAGCCGAGCACTCAAAAAGCGGAGTTAGTGCAATTAGTGGTGGATACCAATTATTGAATGGAGTTTGTAGGCCTTTTTGAGGTTGTCCCAAGTATTGAATGGAATCTATCAAGAAACAATTGCATCCACATTGCTTTGTCTGTCGTTTGCTTGCTAGAGCATTACACAAGTGCCATTGTGATGGTTAGGATCTTATTTTCCTTCATTGTGAAATTTCAAGCACTTTTTCTTGGTTGCTCCTACTACACCTGTTATGGGCTATGCTGGTCTATGTCCATTCTTGGTGTTATTAATGGTGTAGTACTTGTTAGTTGACTGACTTCATAGATTTATGGTCTTCGTTTCGATGCTTGCTTAAAGCTTAAATGACTCTCGATGTACATGCTAAAGCTTTGCAACCATCTTAGCAAGTATATATACGTTGCATATATACTCCACCCATTACCTAATGTGCTAAAACTCCACCCATTACCATTTAATCAAGTGCTAAAACTCCACCCATTACCTAATGTGCTTTGTTGCAGTTGTTTTTATGCCTAGCTATTGTCTTGTGCATCTCCAAACATTCTCTCACACTTGTCAATGTTGGGGTTGCTCGTACACCTTGTTCACTTTTTTGAGCTTCTATGTCACGATTGTCTTTGTTTGAGTGAATTGCGCAAACCTTGCAAACTTTATCTGTGTGATGTTATCTTTTGCGTACACAACCTTTTGTGCGGAACTTCCTATGCAGGAACGTCATAGTTTGCAAAAAATTTGTTTGCATGAACATCCTCATCTACATGTGTGTCTCCATCAACATTTAGTATCTGTTGTCTATTCATCCTCAGTCAACAACGACTATTTTTCCAACTAGGGTTGTTTTGCACGTTCCACATTTCCTTCCTCATTGGAGACAATGTATTTTGTTTGTTGACTCCCTTCCTATTGAGAGGGTCATACATGTATTTTTGTTGACAAGACTGCCTTTGTCATCCATATGGTGGGGATAGTGTTGTCGCAATTATTCACATGTCTTTGTTCACAAAGAACAGGCAAAGATTGCACACCTTCTCTTCCTTTGTCATGATGGGGCTTTGTAGATGGTTCATCTTTGACACTTCCGTCTATGGAAGGTTCGCGTGGTCTTGTCCATCTTTGTCAAGCCTCCCTGCGCATGTGGTCTCTACCACGTTCATGTTTGTCATTCAATTGCATCTGTTGCACGATTCAATCAGACCTATGCATAGGATCAACCCTCCTTCATTGTTGTCCACGTCCACATCTAAATACACTTAATGGATTGTCACTCGTCCAATTCTTGTCAGACTCATTCTTTGTCACCACATTCTTCGTATCTAGACTTGTTCTGGTAACAACAACAAATATAGCACAACAATTTTGTAGTCCACACAATGCAGGAAAACAACATACAATTGCAAAAATTGGAAATAACTCGGAACAACTCACAAGACAAATATGCCATAAAGACAATCTAGGAAGTATGCACAACAACTCTCGTACAATTCTCAAACAATATGCAGATTAGATTACCAAAACGGCAGTAGCATCTACAATGCACAATATGAACTCAGACAATAGAGGTTAATATATACAAAAGGAGCATGGGTGAGATGGTTGACAACCGTTCAACTACCAACTACCACCTGGTACCTGCATATATCAAAAAATGAAAAGTACCCCTGCTACAATTATAAGAATATCAGGCGTTGTGCACCCTCATGTAACCACATTTACATAACAATATATCTAAACTCTGTGCAAAGACAAAACGCTCATATGTATACAAGACATGTACATGGCAATTTAGTGCTGAACTGGCACGTGAGTTGGTGCCATGGTAGATATGCTGCCTACAGTGTCTATTGTGTAGGTTATGTTTATGTTGTATTTTTGCTTATGTACATCCTTCTTTGGAGATGCACTAGGCACTTACACTATCATTTTTGACCATTTATACTTTTTGCAGTACTGTTGGCCATCTTTGGCTAAATGTTGGAAATAAAAAAAATTAACAATTAAATAAAATATAATTGGCTTTTTGATTCTTTATGTCCATGGATGGTTACCTGTTTTCATACATTTCCACTGTTTCCACAAAGGAGCAAGCAGCCATCCTCAAAGGGAGTACGTAGAATATCTAGTCATATCCTCAGCAGGCATGAGCTATCTGTGATTAGACACTCAAATTGTCAAAGGAGTTTCCAAACATGATTTCAGTGAGCCTAATTCAAAAAATTTTGGAGGTTAGTGAGTGAAAATCTATTTGAACATCATAATATTTGTCAAGGTTACCAGGTGCGGATGTGGCGGGAATCGCAAGTGCGGTTGCGGGTGCGGATGCAGCCCCCGCCAAAAATAGGGTTGCCGGGTGCGGGTGCGGCAAATTTTTAATATATAAAATATATATATATATCCAAAATAATAAAATAAATTATAAATCATACACATTACAAAATAAATAAATAAATCATACACATTGGCATCATAAAAGCATATATGATATTCAACAGGATGTCAAAGTCATAAAAAGATAACAATATATAGGCCCTCCTCAAATAGTGCATGTACAATATATAGTAGTGCATGTACAAAAATAACAAAATATAGTAGTGCATGTACAAAAATAACATCAAATATAGTGCTGTCGGAAGTCTGCGTCTCAGCCTTTCTTGTCTCTTATCTGCTGTCCGAAGTCTAAGTCTCAGTCTTGCCTGTCTGTCTCTGTCGGAAGTGCCGTCTCTGTCGTATTATTTGTCTTTAATTTTTGGTGGAATTTTAATGAACACGTGCCAAAGTCATCAGTTGTGTCAAGTTTTTATGCAGTCCACAAATTTTCTTATCATTTCAGTGTTTTAACATTAGTGATTGTAAGCTTTGACCAGAAATCTTATTTAACATTATTTCTTAGTTATAACTGACTTCAATAGGTGCAGTTAGTCAAACCTTTATAGAATCTTGCAACCCACCATTCCAGGAATTGCTTGCTTAATTATATCCTACCTGGGCATGTTCCCTTTGTTCAGTTTTTCTGCCATAAGATGATTGGCAATCCTAAACATGAACTAAAAGAAAAATCTCTTAGAGGTCGTAATGGATCTTCAAATGCTTAGAAATATTTGTTATTGGGCTGCCTACTTCAAATTCTTAATACAATATGCAAAACTTCCATATGAAGGAAAAGAGGAAACCAAGGCAAAAGACATGCAGAAAATCTCTTTGTGGTCCATAGTAAAAGATTTTAGAAAAATGTGTTGTGATATTGTAACAGGAAATTGTGATTATAGTAAGATATCTTGAAAGGATATAATGACCCTTTCTGAAATGATTTGGATGGTGCTGATGATTCTGAAAAGTGGGACAAGTATTAATTGCATAGATGTTGTCTTTGCAGGTTTCATAAAGTTTTTGGAACCGTATTACATGATTCTTATCACAAAACGAAGGAAAGTTGGAACAATCTGTGGTCACACTATATATGGAATCAGTGAGAGTCGGATAATCCCAGTTCCGCATCCCACTATTCTGACAAATGTGGCATATTCTAAAGATGAGCAAAGGTTTTTTCGCATTAATTTTACTCCTTAAGGGATACATTTACTGTTGCGTTTGATTTTAAAGAATCGTGCTTTGGAAGACCACATGGAATTTAAAATGTCTTCAAATGAGATGTCCTTTTGAAGATTCTCAATCTCGTTGTATGTGTTCTGTACTCATGAATATAATGTCTTTGATTTTCTGTTGAAATAAATTCAAAGGGCACGTTTGAGAATTTTTAATCTATGTTCATCCTATCTCTGTCTGCTGCTTTTTTTGTTTATGTCAGATGCATACCATAGGCTTACTAAATGAATTCTTAAACGCATTTCTCTTCAGGTTTGAACTTATATCCTCAAGTCTGTAAGGTCTTCTAAGAAGAATAGTGAATATGCATTTATTACATGTTGAGCTTCTTTGGAAGAGTGATGGAGACAGCCATCTGAAATCTATGCATATGAAGAATCTTCAAACAGATTTTTGTGTGTAATGAGCAATTTAGAGCGAACTTCAGTGAAGAAGGTGCCAAACTATTTCAATTCATTTAGGGTATGACAAAACGGGCAATTTTGAAACAAAACCCTCTGCTATGCTAATTCTGATAAGACTGCATACAGTTCATGAACATCACAAAGACTTTATTGATACATCAATTTTACATGGATGAATCCCTTGGAACAGATAACTCCACAAGTACAAAATTAGAGTTACTGTATCCGACACTCCTTTTGCTAGGATACTCATATCTGTTTATCAGATACAGATATAGATATGATACTGTTGGTCACGGATCTGCCACAGGAAAGGGTTTTGGTTTGCATACGCGCCCTAGACCCGGACCAACCTTGAAAGGCCGAGAGGAAGAGATGCCTCCCGTGCCAATCTCCGGAGAAGGCCGGCTCCTATACTAACTACTTGGGGTTTTCAAGATAAGAGTGCAGGAAAGAGATTAAAAGAGTACAAAAAGAAATGTAAATAGCTTAATACTGCAACGGGAAAGAACAAGCAGCACAATAACCCATCTATATTTAACCCAGCAGCTATCAATACAGAAAATATAACAGAAATCAATACTGCATCAATTTTCCCTATGTATCCTCTGAAAGAATTCCAGGTTCATCTATCCTCCAATGCCTAAATCCAAATAGCAGAATTACAGCAATCAGAAAAATAAATGAAATGTACAGAAATACCTGCCAGAGGCGTCATACAAAGAAAACACAGAATTGAAGCCAAGATTCTTCAGTATTGATGCAAAAGGTTCAAATACAGCAGTTTTTTAGCAATATGCTCTCCCCCTTTTTTCATTACAATGCATGGGTTTTTATAGAGGACCCTCCCTCTGAGACATTAATGGCCGAGACGCACAAGGACGCTAGAGCGGCTCAAAATTGACGCTCGCCGTTCTTTGCAAATGAAACTTCCCATCCCATTGCTACAATTGGTTATGATTTTATTTTAGGCGGAAGATCTGCATTTATGAGCCGCGAAAATACCTTGGATTCATACCCCGCCTACTTGCCTATGAATGCGTGCCCCCTCGGGAGTAGCACTGGTGTCAGGAAAGATTTTGGGGAGCTTCGCTGAAAATTTGGCCTGAATCGCAATCGGAGGGAGGTTCGCCCAGTTTGCCCCCGAAGTGTAGCTTCGCAAGGGAATCGGGCCGAAGTGAAGGCCAGGAGAGGAGACAAAATCGCCGAAGTCAAAATGGCCTCATTGGAGATGGTTCGCTGAAACCGGGCTCAAGGGAGTAGCTTCGCAAGGAGAGCTGGCCGAAGTGGGCATTTAGCTTGAATCTTGCCGAAGTAGCAAGCTTCGCTGAAGTAGACAAACTCCTTGCTCTGCCACTTTGCGGAGAATGGATGCTTCGCTGGAGAAGGGGCCCGAAGTGCCACTTCGGCAGGGAGTTTGCCCGAAGCGGCTGGCTGGCATTGGTGAAGTATGACAAAATCTTCTTCCTTCAAACCTACACTTCGCACGGGATTGGTACTTCGCAGTGATTGGGTCCCGAAGTGTTGGTTCGGTCGAACTTCAGCCGAAGCGTCTCCGTTACCTTGTATGTTTTCCCACCTATCCGAGTGAAGCTTCGCCAAGGTTGCGGCCGAAGTGGGAGGTTCGCAAGCTAGGCACCCGAAGTGGCTGCTTCGTTGGGCTTAGGCTCGAACTAGCGCCTTTTAGAAGATGGTTCGCTGGGGGAGTGGGCCGAAGCGGCACTCCGGCCTTATCTTTAGCGAAGTAGCCTAGCTGCCTTAAAACTTTTACCACTAAGCCAAAATCGGGAGGTTCGCAGCCATATCACCCGAAGTAGCAACTTCGGCAGCCTTGTGGGCGAAGTGCCCCTCATGCCTTAGCAAATTTTCAAGTCCGAACTGGACTTTTCTTCTGTTTTCTTCAGCGAAGCTGTCGATTGACCTCTGTTTCGGGCGAAGCTGCTCCCTTGTGTCTGCTTTTTGGCAGCGAAGCTGCTGGTGCATCTGAAATGGACATGGGACAGCCGGAAGGCGGGTACTAGTGGCACCGAGGTGCCATGAAAAGACAAAAGAGCAAAGGAAACAAAACGTGAAGGAGAAGGAGAATTCAACACAAAAATGAACAACATTTCAAAATTTTTACCCCTTGACAAAATGTGACAGAATTGTCAACATTCCTGGCGGCTCGCGGGGTATCGAGCTCGCCTCGATGCATGGACCCTTAGCCTTTATCCATTGGGCCCGGAGTCACCACCGGTCCTTGCTTCAGGTCGCTCATCGCCTCTCGGGGATTCTTCTGCTGCTCTTTCTCCTTCTTCTCCGCCTTCTTCATCTGGTTCCTGTTCTTGCTCTGGTTCTTGTCGCTGAGGAAGACGCACACGAATGCGCTCCAAAGTGCACTGGATGTGGGCCCAAGCCCCTTCCTGGAAGGGTTCGCGATCATGAAGCACCTTTACCAGAACGCGGAATCGCTCAATCTGATTGATATCTGCGTGCTTGGCTCTCTCGCTCAAGTCGGTCAAGCAGGCTTCGATCTGGCAATATCTAAATATGAAATCTGTTACCTGCGCTTCTGTTATTGGGTCCACCCAGCTATCAATTTCCGATGTATCACTTTCAAAAGCAAGCCACACTGGTTTGAGCTCCTCCTTTGACAGAAGGTTCCCGTCATCATCTGTGAATCCAGGAAAACCCAACCGCGTGAGATTCTGAAAATACGCCAATGAAGTGCGCTGCTCCTGCTCGAAGGTGTCCATCAACCTCTTAGCCTTCTGAGCCTTTTTCAACTTGGAGAAGAAGGCGCGAACGGTAGATTGGACAGTGGACCAGTCTCTCGCGGTCCGGCTCATGGCAGGGACTTCCAAATCCTGATATTTGATGCTCTGCGCCTCGAAGGCTAAGTTAAGCCGGCGTCGTATCTCTTTCATCACTTCGTCAACAACTGGCCCGTCCTGTGAAGATGCACGCTGGGCCTCCGTGATATACAACAGGATAGATAAAGCGCTGGATGCCCTGGGCCTGAAGTTTCTCAGCAGATGAGCGCGTATGCTTTTAATCCTGTCTCTGGTGAAGAGCTCCATACTTGCTTCCTTCTCGTCAAACTGTTGTTGCATCTCCTGGATTCGTACTTCCAGCTTTTTTGCTTTATCTTCTGCTTCTTCGCGTGCTTTCTGGTGATGCTCAGCAGCGTTCTGGAGCTCGGCTACTTGCTGTTTGAGGGCCGTTACTTCCTGCTCCATCTGCTTAGACCCTTTCTGAGCGTCCTCCAGGTGGGCATGGGCCTTTGCCAAATTTTCTTCCAACTGCATTTTGGCATTTTCCATTTCAAAACAGCGCTCGCTGAGTTGCGCATTATGAAGATATATCGAATCAACCTTGACATGAATGGATCCAGTCTCCTGCGCCACGTCGAGCCTATTCAAATCCTTGATCTTCCGGTGATAAGAATAATCCGTAGGTGCCATTTCTTCTATGGGCTTCTGGACTTTGGGCACCTTTTTTACTTTGTGAAGCTTCATCCCCTGCGGGTCAAATACGACGCATCTCTCAACCTTGGCTGGGGTCTGCGCCCTCCTCTTTCTGGCATCCTTGAGGTACCTATCTGTGCTTCGTCGGGCCCGGAGCAAGCTCTCCGCTAGAGGGCGTTCTTCGATCATTGCTAACTCGGAATCCAAAAGTGTTGGATCTCCAACCATGGGAGTGTACAGGTACAAAGGTTGTTGAGGATAAGCTTCACTAGACGGATTGGTGACAGAGGCAATGGGGGTTTCAGCGGCTAAAGGAAAGATAGCGGGCTGAATAGCCGTGACAGGGCTGTTGCGGCCCGGGAGTGAAGAATCACCCCTGGTCTGTTCAGAAGCTGCGGGATTGGTGTGAAAAGATGGTGGTTTGCTGGGGATGCTCCGGCCAAGTGATACAGAAGAAGTGAAAGCGTTGGGGGCAGCGGCATACGAACCGAGTACAGCTTGAGTAAACTGGGAGGCGATGGACAGCTGGGTTTCTTCGGCTAACGGGTGTGAGACTTCAAGAGGGGCAGTCGATGGAGGCTCACTGTTGGGAGGCAGGGCAGACACTAAAGGCCTATCGGTCGGGGCTATTGTACTCAATATTTCAGAAGATTGAAAAGGAGAAAGAGGGCGCGTACCTTCGTGCTCTTCGAAAAGAGCTGTGGCGGCGAAGTCCTGTGTGACGGGGTCCTGGTTGGTCTCTACTCGTTTTCCGCCATCCTCTACTCCTTGTTCATTAGCGTCCACCTTTTCCGGGATGTCGTCTTCTATATTGATAATTTCGCTCTCAACATTGACAACTTCCGTCTCCTTCTGCAGTGGGGGTTCGGGTGCTGCCTCGTCAGCGCCTGCGTCAACAGGGTTTTCTAGTGGGCGCTCGCTGGCTGAACCGGACGATTTAGTCCGCGGCCGCTTCGGATGTGGGGGAGGCAATTGTACCTCAGCAACCTTCTTCCTTTTCTTCTTCCTTTCCAATGGCTGCACCTCCTCCTCGGCAGCGTGGCTGGACTCTGCCATTGGTTCGCCTGGTTCAACTTGCTGTCCCCGCTGTGTCTCCGACTGTTCTCCCTGCTGTTCTTCTTCATCTGAATGGTCAGACACTTCATCAATTCTCCTTGGGCTCTCGCCGGAGCCCGGGGCGCTTCGGGGTACAAAGTATGCGAATGAGACAGGCTGCCAGGAGTCATAGTGGGCGTCGAATACCTTAGAAAATTGCCCATCTATGAGGAGAAAGGTATCAGACCTTTGTTTTCGATGGTGAACCCTCATTATCCACCATTCTGACAGCTTTGCCTCAGACCACCCCCTCAGATTCTTTTTCATTTTCTTCCAGAATGCTGAACTGGGATCCGGGAATGGGTGCCGTGCTGGAACATACTCAGCTTCAATTGGATAGAAATCGTGCCATGGGGGTAAAGCCTGCATTCGCTCGATGTGCCATTCGAGGTCCCGTCCCGTCGGATTGTTGCGTTGCTCTACGATTTCAGGGTGTGGGCAGACGTGGAAGTTCTTGAATCTGAGAAAGTCTCTTATTACCCCTAAGGGATCATACTGCCACCGTTGGGGAATCTCTAGCAGACTGAAATCGCTAAGCTTCATTGCAAGATAAACATTCTGCCTAGTGGCGAAGACTTCGATGACACCCATTTTGAAGGGGAAATCACAAGTGTGTCCCCATTTCCTGCCGTGGCCGTAAATTTGGTCTGTATAGTCGCTCTGGCGAGCGACCTCTAATGCAAACAAATATTCCGAGGTAAAGAATGGAAGAAGAAAGGGCTTACCGGTAAACCCAAATATTCGAACAACCAGCCCCTGGGTCAGCTGGAAGACATCGCCCAACCTTTTATGAACTACGTAGTCTCTCAATGATATGGGCACCCTAGGACAAGAGCCGCACACGAGCTCTAGGGCGCGTCCCAGAAACGTCTGGTTGAAGACATAGTAAGACTCCGTCTTCGCTAAAACCGGGGTCCACTGATAGACCGGCAGCGGGTTTCCATTTTTGTCGGCACAGTTGACAGCAATTTGGGGAAACTGGTCATGCATATAATAAAAGAACAGCCAAACCAAGAAAGAGCATGGCCCGAAGTATTGGTCTGTTCCTGCGCTCTTCAAACTTGTCAGCCTTATGTGCAGGGTGCGGGCTACCCATTCTGCCCAGTCAAAGAATACCGGGTTGGTATTCGGCCTCGCGGGATCGGGAGAGTAAAACTCCCCATGTGAAATACATTCGGCGAGGGCGACCTGCCATGGGTATACTGCGGCATCAGTGGACAGACCTGCCACCCAGGCTAAGATGGAATAGACATCTGGGTACTTGAATTTCTCCAGGGGCATCGGCATTTTGGGCAGCTTACCGGCCGGAAGCCCCTCTCTCAATTGTTCTCCCATAAATTGCAACATATGAGAGGCGGGGGTATACCTGCCCGTCTGTTCATTTATATTCACGTTTCTGACAGTATATCCCTTGGGCGGTCCTTGCCGAGGAGCGAAGGCTTCCTGTATATCATTCCGATAAATTGAGAAGAGATTGTTCCCAGCGGAGTCACGGACCTGCCTGGTCAGTGGATTATAATTCTGGGCGATAGCATAGACCAGTTCGGGACAATTGTGTACCGGGGTACATAAATACCAATACAATTGTGAGTAGTATGCCACAGTCCTTTTGTGCTCCGCGGATACCCGGCCTAACATCTCGTCTATCGTCTTTCGTAGCTCGATGACGCTTTTGGAGAGGTCGCTATCTCTGATGCCTTCCCACTTGTCAATGGGCGGGTCAATCGGCCCCTCTTCCTCGGATTCTTCATCCTCCACAATCTGCTTCTCGGCAGGGACCTCGAGCTCAACCATCTTTCGCCTTTGTTTCCTTTCCTCTTTGGATTTCTTCGGCCTTTCCGCACCTCCTTCCTCTGGCGCCTTGTCTTTCTTCTCTGCAGTCTTCTTCCCCATTACGGCTTTCAGGTAAATACAAGTGCTTCGGTGAATATTGTTCAACGAGCGGGCTGGCAGAATTTTAACAGAGTCTCGACAGAGCTTCGGCAATCTCGTGAGCAATTTCGTGAGGAATTCGCCAGAGAATCAATAATTTTCTGTTGGAGGTGTATCCCCCCTTTTATAAGCAGGAGCCGAAGCCACCCCATTAATGGCGCCTGCGGGAAATAAATGCTCAAATCGGGCTAGGGAGGATCGCATCGCTCTCTGGTTGGTGGTTTAGCGCCGTCTGCGAAGACCAAAGTACCTTTGGGATCTCACTTCACCTCGAAATTTTAAATACCCTCGTTATCATTCCCCAAGGCACGAGTTTTAAGCTTAACTAATTCCCCTTGGGATATGTGCCGCCCCCTTCCATTAACTCGCGCGCTTTGGGAATTTAACAGGGGCCGCCATTTTGCACGCGTTCCAAGGCACGTTTTAAATATGGTTCGCTCTTCAACGGCTATCGACTGGGCGCTTCGGCCGAAAGTCGAGCGAAGCTCCACTTCGGCCCTTGAGGCGCCCGAAGTGGGCCGTTGCACCTTTCCTAGCGCTTTGCGCGGATGATGTTACTTCGCTGCGATCTGGAGCAAACCGGAGGTTCGACAACTTTTGCACCCGAAGTGGGTTTTCAACTTAGAGACGAGCGAAGCGCTCCCTATTTGAACCCTTTTCCCTTGGCACGCTTCGCCAAAAAACATTTCCGTGTGGCTGCTTCGTCGAGTGGCGCACCCGAAGTGCCACTTCGGGCAAAAACTTTGCGAAGCACCCCTTTTCTTCGGTAAACAAGCGAAGCTTACGTTCTTATTCCCTCCTCTTGACTTGGAGCCGAATGAGCTTTCGTTTCGGGGCGGAAAAGTAGCGAAGCATTGCTTTGGCTCGGGATACGACAAAGCACTAGGATTTTCCTTACCCTTGGTATTCGAAAGGAGGAAACTTTGGATTGACATCGCCTTTTCTCGGCTTTTACCTCGGGCATGAAGGGAACCTTGTTGCAAACTTGCCCGAAGTGATTGGCTCGCCAAAAAATTACCCGAACCATCCTTTTGCACTTAGGAAAAGGGCGAAGCTTGATTTCGTTTAATCCAAATTTCATCTTCCTTGCGACAACGCTGCGAACTCGCCTTGGCTCTGATTCTGAACTTAAAAACTGGAAGCAATATATACATGCGATGATAAATAAAATGCAGAAATGAAAATTATATACATAGGTAAGACCTCATGATACTTTTTCAGTGGTGGAAGGCCTTCAAATGAAAGCCGTTGATTGGGATGGGCAAGGTTTGGCCAGCCATATCTTGCAAGATGAAGGAGTTGGTCTGATTAACCCGGGAAATCTTGAATGGGCCTTCCCAGAAGGCATCGAACTTGTCGTGATTTCCTGGCTTTGCCTTCCATGCATCCCATTTCAACACCAGGTCTTCGACTCGGAAGGTGCGAGTGGTAGCTTTCTTCTTAAACCAGTTCCGGGTAGTCTCAGTGTGCTTCATGAAGGCCTCATAGGCTTTCTCTCTGTCTTCTTCAAGTTGTAGCAACTGAGCTAGTCGGGCGTCCATGGGATCTAGCTCCCCTCTTTCGTCATCTAGCATCCAGAGTGCAGGCATCTCAACATGGGTAGGCAAAACAACCTCCTTTCCATAGACCAGCACATACGGTGAAGTCTTAATTGATTTTTTAACCGAGATACGATCAGCCCACAACGCCTGATCCAGGAGCAGGTGCCAGGTTCTTTTGTTCTTCTCCAGGAGCTTCTTTAGGATCTTTATCAAGTTCTTGTTTGTCGATTCGGCTAACCCGTTGCCCTGCGGGTAGTAGTTAGACGTAGCTTTAAGATAGATCCCATATTTGCAGGCAAATTCGTTGATCTTGGCACCTATGAATCCTGGGCCATTATCTGTCACGATTGCCTCTGGAACCCCAAAGCGGGTTATTAAACTCTCCAAGAATGTGATGACCGTTTCCTGGTCCGCATGCTTTGTGGGCACCGCTTCAGCCCATCGGGTAAAATAATCTGTGGCGGTCAAAATGAATTTGTGCCCCGCTGAAGAATTCGGCGATATTACCCCTACAAAATCCAATCCCCACTGCTGGAAGGGTGCTTCGACTTGGATGGGTTGGAGAGGCATCGGGGCGTTTTTACTCCGGCCAGCAAATCTCTGGCATTGTTCGCACTTCCGGCAGACTGCAAAAGCATCAGCAAAGACAGTGGGCCAATAGTAGCCTGCCTTGATAACTTTTAAGGTTGTAGGCCTTCCTGCAAAATGGCCCCCGACATTCCAAAATGGAATTCATCGAGGACTTTCTCCTTTTCAGTTCCCCTGATGCATCTCAGGAGAACACCATCGATGTTCTTAAAAAACAGCCCCTCGAGGTGCAGGACATATCGGCGGGACTGCAATCTAAACCTCCTTCTCTGTGAGGCATTTAGGTGATCTGGACATCTCCCAGTGCTGAAATATTGGATTATCTCATCTGTCCAATCATCATCACCCGCGGATTGATTGGCAAGGTTGCCCTCTGCCACTGGGTCATCCCATTGACATGCTGTCACTTCGGCGGCAATACTCTTTGCCAATTCCTGACACAATGCTCGGCCACGAATCAGCTTGGTGGGCCGGACCTCAATATCAAATTCTTGTATTTTGTTGACCCAACCAGTTCTTTTACTGCCCATCTCTCCCTGGATGATGAAACTTCGTACGTCCGGGTGAATAACATATACCGTCGTTCTGCTTTGGGAAACGAAGTGTCTGAACTTCCTCAGGGACCTCATAACCGCGTGCACCTGACGCTCGATAAAATTATACTTTTCCTCATGAGGCTGGATCACCTGGCTCAAGAAAGCTATCGGGTGCTCTTCGCCGTCATCTCCCTTTTGTGTTAGGACTGCTGCATAGCTTTCAGGTTCCCCGACTGCATAAAGAATGAAGTCTTTGGAATAGTCCGGGTTAACTAGCACAGGTGCCTGGGCGATTCGAGCCTTAATTTCTTCAAATGCCTTCTTTCTTTCCTCTGTCCAGACGAACTCAACGTTTTTCTTCAAGAGCTCGGCCATCGGCTTGATGACTTGGGCGAAATCAGGGATAAACTTCCTTACGAAGTTGATCTGGCCGAAGAACGATTGCAGCCCTTTCTTGTTTACTGGAAGCGGGAGCTTAAGGAGCGCCTCTGCTCTGTCAGGGTCAACAACAAGCCCCCTTTCTGAGATGACATGGCCTAGCAGTTTTCCTTCCTTTACCGCGAAGACAGACTTCTTCGGGTTGATAGATATGCCGAACTCTCGACATCTTTCGAATACCTGCTGCAGGTGTGAGGCGTGATCTTCTCTCCTATGTGAAAACACAGTCATGTCATCTAGATAGATGACGATGATTTTGTTCAATAATTCGCTGAACGCCAAGTCCATGGCCCTCTGGAACGTGGCCCCCGCGTTTGACAGACCGAATGGCATACGCTGATAGGCGAACGTCCCCCATTTGGTGGTGAATGTTGTCTTATATTGGTCTTCGTCTCTCACCCAGATCTGATTATATCCCGAAAATCCGTCCAAGAGGGAAAAGCGTTGTGCTCCTGCCACTACATGGAGGATCTGATCGATCTGCGAGAGCGGGTAGTGGTCTTTTAAAGAGGCATGATTCAGGTTGCGGAAGTCAACGCACAGGCGAATATCCCCGTTCTTTTTCCTGACAGGGACCAGATTTGCGACCCAAGAAGAATGCTTTATCGGGTAGATAATTTTGGCTTCGAGCATCTTCAAGAGTTCGGCCTTCATCAGGACCTCTATCTTCGGGTTAACAGGCCTTTGTTTCTGCCTGCAGGGCTTGACCCCTTCTTGCAATTCAATTGTATGTTGGATGACCTCTCGGTCATAACCCTTCAGGTCTTGATAGCACCATGCTACGATGTCTGGATATTTTTTGCATAAAGACCGAATCTGCTCCAGCTCTTCCGGAGTACAATCCGTTCCGACTTTGATTACCTTTCCTGGCTCAAGTTCGAGGTCCCGGTACTGTCTTGCATCCACTTTGATCCTGTGAGAGATTGCCCTGTCATTCTGATCAAACAGGCTTTCCAGAGTGATTAGTCCTTTTGGGACATGATTGTTTTTCAACTGTATTAATCCTTCATATTCCTCGTCATCAGGATTTCTACCTTCAATGGTGGCTGCTTCTTGGACTAGAAAGTTGACGATCTGCTCGTCACTGTCGAACACCTGCCAGTGGGTGTCCTTATCAGGCACAAAAGGCCTGTAAATGGTTCTCACCGCCTTAGGCTTCTGCATCATGTCATCAGTCGGGGAGTATCTGGCTCCGATAGACGCTAAGATATCCGCGTGCCTATTCTTTTCTCGCGGGATGGATTGAACATTCAGTGATTCAAAACACTCCAGCAGGTCCCATACCCTGTTACGGTATGCCTTGAGATAGTGCTTTTTGGAGATGCACTTGTTAGTGATTTGCTTGCAGACCAGTTCTGAATCTCCAAAAATCTGGAGCTGCTTGATCCCCATCTTCTCAGCCTTCTTCAATCCCAGGCACAAAGCTTCATATTCGGCGGCATTGTTAGTACAGCTCCAAGCGAGCCTGTAGCAATAATCCTTCTGTTCTCCGGAGGGTGAGACCAGGAGCACTCCTGCCCCGACGCCATTTTTGCATCGGGCGCCATCAAAAAACAGCTTCCATAGCTCATTCGGGGCAGGGTCCTTGCTCTCTTGCACCGACTCCGTGGACCTCTCGGGCTTAGTGATGGAATAACATCCCATCTCTGTCTCGATCATAGCATTAAAATCAGTCAAGGAAAATTCATCCTCCATACGCAGCTCTCCCAAAGACTCCTCCACCAGGTCCACCTGTTCTAACTCCTCAGTCATCAAGCGAACTGAATCATCATGTTCCTCCTCTTCGGCCATCTTCTCCACGAGAAACGTAGAGGGCTTCTCATTGTAGATCTTGACTTTCCTTCCCTTGAATGGCACTTCTAAGTGCGAGTAATCCATAAAGAGATAGCCGCCCAGCTTAGCTGTGAACTCCCTCGAGAGGCACATGCTAAAGTATGGCTCCAGGTCAACAACTACCACCTCCTGTATTACTACAATTTGAGGTACCTTATGCAGTCGGATGGGTATATCCTTAATGACGCCAACCGTCTTCACGGGAGTGCCATCGAGCTGAAGGACGCCCTGGCTGCTTCGTGTGTACTCCATGCCAATCTCTTCGCAAACTGCCTTTGGCATGACAACGGGAATCAATCATGCAGTTGTGAACAATCCATCCTTCCATTTGAAGAGACAGATAGAATGGGGAAGGTCTGTTTTTTCCTGTAACTGAAGTGGGCAAGGTCTGGGCTAGGACAGGCTGTGTTGATTTTCCTGCCTTTGCTGATTTCAGTGATTCTTGTAGCAGGTCCACCTGTCCTGGAAGTTGCAGGGCATCATAGAGGCTGATCTTGGCAGGAGTCTTCCTTAGCTCATCAACAATGTTGTATGCTGTGGTAGTGGGCACCTCTGGCTCTTTCACGGCCTCATACTTAGTGCGATATTGCTGCGTAGCTTCAACCCTTTGCCGCTTTGTTAATGACGGGTACTTGAGCTTTTCCCTGGCTTGCTCCTTGGTTTCAACCTGTGGTTGAGCTGTTGGAGCTTGCTGGGACTTCTCCTTTGCTGGTGGTGGTTGGGGAATTTTATCAGGAGCCTTAGCCGGAGGCTGCTCCTTTTCGCGGCGAGTATACACCTTCAGAGGTCCCATTTGGGCTGCATCCACCTCGATTGGTCTTTTCCCACTCTTGGTAAGAATTGAGACTTGCTCCTCTTCTGAGATCACGAGATTATGATCCGCCTCCCTAATCATGTTGACTTGGTCACCAGAGGTGCTGCCTGCCAGCGTTTGAGCGTAGTGCTGATGTAACATACAAGTATCCTCCCCATGCGGGTCATTGCACGTGGAACACCAGTGCACATAATCAGAGGTACCCGACTCTTCATTAATAGCGGCATTCCTCGCAGGAGGTCTGCCAGGATGAGCTGCTTGGTCCTTTGTGAGCGCCGGGGGAGGGTAGGGTCTTCTTGGCAGGAACTCTTGCTGCGCTTGTTTCTTTTTCATGACAGCCATATCATTGGACAGTGTCCTCACAGTGGAGTTCAGGGACTGTACCTCTTGTAATAGCTTGACTTGCACATCAGCAGCCGCAGGTGCTGGTAATGCTGGAGGCGGCAATGGGGCTATTGGCGGAGCCGGAGGCAACGCAGGATATTGTGGTGGCGGAGGTAATGCTGGATACTGTGGAGGGGCCGGGAGTTGTGGCACTTGAGGCGCGGGGAAATGCACTTGCGGAGCGGAAAATTGAGAGACAGTTGGTGCGGGATTCGGATTCCAGGGCGGAATCTGGTATGTGGGAGACGCTGAAGGCTGCGGGGCAGCGGCGCTAGGATGTTGCGGCTGAGGAAAATCAGGGAATATCGGTGCCGACATTCTAGGTGGGAGCTTACCGATGGCGATCAGGTCCGTTTCCGCCTTTTGAGCCAACTCATACAGCTCAGGGAAGGTGTTGATGTTGGAGAATCTGATAACCATACTGATATCAGAATTGAAGGCCCTGAGGTAATAATAGGTTGCTTGTTCCTCAGTTGGCCGCAGGCCGACGGGTACTCTCTGCCAAGTCCGGGCGAACCTGACGTTGAAATCGGCTATCTCCTCTTGTGGGTGCCTTTGGATAGACGTGAACTGATGCAGTAGGGAGGAAGGGTCCGCCGATTCATTAAATCCTCTCATTAACTGTCCCGCCAATTGATCCCACCCGGTGATAGTGCCGGGTGGCAGGGATCTGTACCAATAGAGAAGTTTTCCCCGAAGGGATAAAACTAACAACCGAACCATAACATTCTCTTCTGTGATGTTGTGAAGTGCAACCAGAGAAGCAATGTCCTGGATGTGTTCATAGGTTGTTTTCCCAGTACCATCGTACGTGGGTATAGATTTTAAAGCAGCAACCGGAATTTGGGCTTGCCCTGCTAGATTCAACGGACCTGTGGAATTCTAGGCTGGAAACGGCCTAGCGACAAGCTGTTGCTGATGTGGGGGTGGTTGTGCCATATTTGCGTTCGGATTTGGCTGATTTAGAGGGGGTAACGATGGAGCTGTGGAATCGGACCACCAGAGCATTGGAAGCCCCTGTCCGGAACTTTGGAGGATTCCAAGAGTTTTGGTGGTCTGGAGAGTTCGGAGGATTTGGGGGGACGCTGGTCGTTGTGCTGTCTGAGGTTAGACCTTGTTCGTCAACGACAGCTTCTTGTGATGACCCTTCGTTCAGAGAGGTATTCGGCCTGACTAGCCTAGGACGCTCTCCAAAGGCGTCGATGTCAAGCTCGTAAAACTCGGCTTCTTCTCCGGCGTTCCTAACTCTCCATCTCGTACGCATGAAGGCGCGAATATTTTAGTACCGGTCTCTGAGACTTGGAGGTATCTGCGTTGAACAGAGTCGCCAGATGCTCGAAACTTACAGCACTGAGATGAGCATCAGTTCTCAGTACCATTCACAAAGTGAGAGTTTACGTGTCCCACCGGGCGTGCCAGAAACTGTTGGTCACGGATCTGCCACAGGAAAGGGTTTTGGTTTATGTATACGCGCCCTAGACCTGGACCAACCTTGAAAGGCCGGGGGGAAGAGATGCCCTCCGTGCCAATCTCCGGAGAAGGCCGGCTCCTATACTAACTACTTGGGGTTTTCAAGATAAGAGTGCAGGAAAGAGATTAAAAGAGTACAGAAAGAAATGTAAATAGCTTAATAGTGCAGTGGGAAAGAACAAGCATCACAATAACTCATCTATATTTAACCCAACAGCTATCAATACAGAAAATGAACAGAAATCAATACTGCATTAATTTTCCCTATGTATCCCCTGAAAGGATTCCAGGTTCATCTATCCTCCAATGCCTAAATCCAAATAGCAGAATTACAGCAATCAGAAAAATAAATGAAATGTATAGAAATACCTGCCAGAGGCGTCATACAAAGAAAACACAGAATTGAAGCCAAGATTCCTCAGTATTGATGCAAAAGTTTCAAATACAACAGTTTTCTAGCAATATGTTCCCCCCCTTTTTTCATTACAATGCATGGGTTTTTATAGAGGACCCTCCCTCTGAGCCATTAATGAACTAGACGCACAAGGACGCTAGAGCGGCTCAAAATTGACGCTTGGCCGCTTTTTGCAAATGAAACCTCCCATCTAATTACTACAATTGGTTATGATTCCACCTTAGGCGGAAAATTTGCATTTATGAGCCGCGAAAGTATCTTGGATTCATACCCCGCCTACTTGTCTGTGAATGCGTGCCCCCTCGGGAGTAGCACCGGTGTCAGGAGAGGCTTTGGGGAGCTTCGCTGAAAATCTGGCCTGAATCGCAATTGGAGGGAGGTTCGCCCAGTTTGCCCCCGAAGTGTAGCTTCGCAAGGAAATCGGGCCGAAGTGAAGGTCTGGGGAGGAGACAAAATTGCCCATGTCAAAAATGTCCTCACTGGGGGTGGTTCGCTGAAATCGGGCCCAAGGTGTAGCTTCGCAAGGAGGGTTGGGCGAAGTGGGCACCTAATTAGGATCTGGCCGAAGTAGCAAACTCCTCGCTCTACCACTTCGCAGGGAATGGATGGTTCGCTGTAGAAGAGGCCCGAAGTGGCAGTTCGGCAGGAAGTTTGCCTGAAGTGGTTGGCTGCTGACGATGAAGTGTGGCAAAACATCTATCTTTCAAACCTGCACTTCGCTCTGGATTGGTACTTCGCAGCAATTGGTTCCCGAAGTGTTGGTTCGGCCGAACTCTCGGCGAAGTGCCCCTGTTGCCTTTGAATATTTTTCCACTTATTCGAGTGAAACCTCGCCAATGTTGTGGCCGAAGTGGAGGTTCGGTGAGGTTTACACCCAAAGTGACTGCTTCGCTGGGTTTAGGCCCGAACTGGCGCCTATTTGAAGGTGGTTCGCTGGAGGAGTGGGCCGAAGTGGCACTTCGGCAATTTTTCTGGGGAGGCAACCTGGCTGCCTTGGAACTTTTACAACAAAGCCAAAAATTGGGAGGTTCGTAGCCATATTGCCCGAAGTGGCAACTTCGGCAGTATTGTGAGCGAAGTGCCCCTCATGCCTTAGCAAATTTTCAAGTTCGAACTGGGCTTTTTTCTGTTTTCCTCAGCAAAGCTGTCGATTGACCTCTGCTTCGAGCGAAGCTGCTTCCCTGTGTCTGTTTTTTGGCAGCGAAGTTGTCGATGCATCTGAAATGGACATGGGGCAGCCGGAAGGCGGATACTAGTGGCACCGGGGTGCCATAAAAAGACAAAAGAGCAAAGGAAACAAAACGTGAAGGAGAAGGAGAATTCAACACAAAAATGAACAACATTTCAAAAATTTTACCCCTTGACAAAATGTGACAGAATTGTCAACAGACACTTCCTCTATATTGTATCTAAACTCCTCTAAACATACGGCTATTGTATCCTCATGTATCTGAATACGCAACCATATCTGGTCCATGTCTAATATATCTAGATATGGCCTCAATATGTCTAGAGCTGTATCCACAACATGAGATTAAAAGAACTTAAAAAACAACGAAAATCTTCCTCTTAATTAGTAAAAATGTCCTACTTAAAACTTAGACTTTCATAGATATTTTTATGTTCTATGTTTTTTCTTTTCACATAGAAAACGTATATGCTTTTTATAATGTTCTATTCAGCCATGTCCATATGAGTGGTTCTTGAATATTTTCCATATCCAACACTGTGTTTGTATTGAATACAATACCCGTTTCCAGCTAACATAGGACAAAATTTTGAAGCTTTACTTCACTATCTGAGATCAAAATCCACTGTGGACTGGTTCTCTAGTCTTCTATAGTGCTTTCAGGTGTTTCCTTATTCTTCTGTACGAAAACTTTGAGACGTATTCTGAACTAATGTTGATCCTTCAGGCCTTTGTTTTTCCTCAATCCGTTCTCTGTAACAGCTCTTTTCAATGAGTCCCATTAGTCCACTTTGGCTATCTGTAGACATTAATAGAATTATCTTATCTTATCTCTGTTGGAATACATTTCTTAGTAACTTGAGTCTTTTGAGTTTCCGAGGAATTTCCTATGATTTTTTTTTTCTTTGTCATCCTATTGGGTATGAAGTTGGGGTCAAATTCCATCTACCACTTCTCTGTTACTTTACTTACACAGACTGATGAATCTGGGGTGAGCTTGCAGGTCCCTGAGTATGATTTCCTATGTTGCTCAGGGGTTCCCACAGGTTGAGGAGCATTTTCCAGCTGGTAGAAGGGTCTTTCTGCTGGTTGACACGGCAACTGATGGATGCTCTTCTTCAGGTTTGAGCTTGCCTGGAAGGTTCCCAGTGGCTCCCGCATTCTGGCCTAATTGCCTATGGAATTTAAAAAATTCTTGAAATTGATCAAAAACACTGAATTTGAGTCGGATTTACCTTCATGGGCAGAGGTGCCTTAGTTGTCCAGATTACAACCTTTTGGTAAAGTGCGAATAGTTGATTTTAAGGTCTTTGATTTGTGATTGGTGCTACTCTTAATGAATCTGCATTACTTATGTGTTGAACCTTTCAATAAATTTCCACATGTTTTCCAACACACTGACTAAAAGCCAAGTGTCGTACTGTATATTGTTGATTTGCACAAGTGTCACCAGGTTGTCAATTTTTGCTCGAGTCGAATTTTAGTCTTCTAGTTGACCTGAAATGATCCTTTTTGATCGTACTTAGTACATGTTCTTGTCATGGGAGAACCATAGGAGCTTGTTCTTTTGTGACAAGACCATGTTCATGTACCAATGCGAGTATAATTTATCTATGGCAACATCCAAAAACATGGCAGTGCAAAACAAGAATATGGAGCTAAGACAAGTTTGTCTTGAGAATCCAAAATAAATTTGCCAATGTTGGTCTAAATGTTGTCTTTGAGGGCCTTAGTTTAATCCTCAGATGAATGATCAGTGACTTGTTCTTCTAAGTGAGAAGAGGGCAGTATGAATAGAAGCTGCTTGGTGAATGAAAGCAAAAAATGCAACATTTAGGTTAGGAGATTTAGGTTTGAATTTACTGGAAATTTTGTGGCCATTTTTGATAAATGCCAAAGATTTCAAGTCTGCAGAATAAGACTTCAAGTGGAGTCCAATGCAATAAATGAATTCCCATATGTTTTGCTGTAGTTCAAACTTCTATGTAATCCATTTTATATATTCCTGTTCGTTACATTTTTGCCGAGATTTTGATTGCACCTATAGTATGGTGTAATAAAGTCTTCATTGTTAACATTAGGAGGAGGAAAAGTTATGGAAAATGGTGGTCATATGATTCCATGTAAATTCCACTGCCTTATTCACTGTTTTCACGTGTTAATAACCTTCAACAATCTTATTTGCTTCTAAAATGGCCTGATCATGTCGGGTATAGTAATTTATGATTCCAAAATGCATTTACAATATCATGCTTTTGTATGTTAGCATTTGCATATTATTTCTCTGTAGTTTCTTCCTTTTTGGTTTTTGCTGCTACTTTGGGAATGCATTTACGTAATATTTATTATTTTTACTTAAACAGATACAAGAAGCTTCTGTCCACAGTGGATCTTACATAATATTTTTTAAATATTTGCTGAGTTTTTGATTGCACCTATAGTATGGTGTTATAAAGTCTTCATTGTTAACATTAGTAGGAGGAAAAGTTATGGAAGTTGGTGGTCATATGATTCTGTGTAAATTCCACTGCCTTGATTCACTGTTTTCATGTGTTAATAATCTTCAACAATTTCCATTTGCTTCTAAAATGGCCTGATCATGTCGGGTATAGTAATTTATGATTCCAAAATGCATTTAGGACATCATCCTTTTGTGTGTTAGCTTTTGCATATTATTTCTCTGTAGTTTCTTCCTTTTTGGTTTTTGCTGCTATATTGGGAATGCGTTTACGTAATATTTATTACTTTTACTTTAACAGATACAAGAAGCTTCTGTCCACAGTGGATCTTACCAAGGACTTCTTTTTCAGCTATACTTACCACATTATGTGGAGCCTTCAAAGAAACTCATCTGTGAGTGAGGAAGGTGACATGCCCTATGAAAGATTGTTTGTTTGGAATGAGTTTTTGACATGTAGTATTCAACAATGCATGAACAAAACACGCTGGACGGTGGCATTGGTATATGGATTTATAAAGCAGGTAACTGTCATTTTTAGAATAAATTAAAATGGGTCTCTAGAAGCATTTAGAGAGTGAAGAATGAATTGATATCAGTATCAAGGTTTTTTTAACACATTTCCATTTATCTTTATCATTTTTGTGTCTGCAATAAAGGTTTTGATTAGGTTCATTATTATACTAGATGCTGGCTTTTGTTGTTTGAGAATGAAAATCTTAATTTGCCTTAAAATTTTTGATGTCCCTTTGGAACCAGTCACTTAATAAAGTTAGTCAGAATGTTCCCAGTTAGAAATAAAAGCCTATATACCTATGAATCTCAGCTAAACTAGTACAAACATGAATAAATGTTTGTTGCTTTTAATTAACTGGAGGACTGAAAATGCTTTCTTGCTGTGCTGAGAATTCATTTGTTAAAGGTGAGAGCAACAATGCAACCAAGTAGCTTCTAGAATCTAACTCTCAATTTTGCAATATGCAGCAAACCTTTACAAGAGGCCAGTGGTTGCATGTTCCTATTGGCATTTTTGCCACATTAATTTTCTTGATAAAATTTTGCCTAAGAGTGGAGCTTTAAAGCGGCAAAGAGCACGCAGAGGTGTTGGCATTTTCGCAGACCCTAAACGAGGATGATAAAATGGATGAAATGAGCTTTGGATATTTTTTCATTGCAGATCTTTTCGCAAGCTTTAATAGGCGATCGGGGCAGCGGATCAAAAGTTACGGCCCCGGGAAGCGGAACCAGGAAGCTCAAATTCGGGACGAAAAATCAGCTAAGGCACCAAACTCCCGAGTTCGCTCCAACTCTCCAGCGATGCCCGTCGTCGCTCCAGTTTTCAGTGACCATAGGCAGCGGGGGGGAAAGAATGAAAAAGTTTCTAAGTGTTGGTCGATGCCGGTCGCTCCATTTGGCAGCGACTCCCGTCGTCGCTCAACTCTGCCAGCGACTCTCGGGATCGCTCCCATCTCATAGCGAACATTGGCCAAAATTCAGCATCGGCCAGCGAGCGAACGTCGGCCAGCGAGCGAGCGTCGGCCAGCGAGCGAACGTCGGCCAAAATCTCAAGTTCGCTCAAATTTCGAGCGATTCCCAGAATCGCTCCCCTTCGTCAGCGAACCCCGGCGTCGGCCAGAATCCCAACGTCGGCCAAAAAGTCATGTCGGCCAAAATTCCTATGTCGGCCAAAAAACCTCAAGATCACCCTCAACCTTCAACGAACCTCGTCCTCAAACCTAGTTTGGGCGAACTTCAGTAAGATTCAACGAACTCCAGCGAGGGCATTTTTTAAATGCTAAGGCAGCCCTGAAGGGGTACTCCGAAGGGCACTCATCCCAAGGAAGGAAGGTAGGTAGGCGTTAAGGCGCATCCGCAGCACACGAGTTCCAGTCTCCAGCCCATCCCATCAGTACAACCATGTTAGGTCCCGAAAAAGCTCCAAAGGGCAAGATACACCAACCGCATTAATGAAGCATGTTGCGCCAGCTGCAAGGACCATCCGAAGCCGCTCTAAACACGGGTGAGCCGTATTCCAGGTACACTGTCATCTGACAGGGGTCAAATCTTAGCTACCCTTAGGGTTTGAGCATTAATGTAATGGGGGGAAAATTTCTGCTATAAATAGCAGTGTGCTTTCATTGTAAAAGGGGGGGAACATATTGCTAAGAAAGTTGCTGTAAACAAACACTTGCTTCAATACAAGGCATCCTTGACTCTGACTCTCTTCTCTTTATTTTATGCTGCCTTCTGCAAGTATTTCTGCTTCATGTTCATTTATCTTTCTGCTTGCTGTAATTCTGCACTCTGGATTAGGGCATTGGACAGTAAGTGAATCTGGAATCCTGGCTGAAGGATACATAGGAAGGAATCATAGTGTTAGTTTCTGTTACATGCTTGGTTTTGATTGCTGTCGGTTTGGGTATTAGCTAGTGATTGTGCTGCTTGTTCTTCCCCACCACTATTGCAAGCCATTTACATTTCTTTCTGCAATCTTTCAATTTCTTTCCAGTTCCCTTAGCTTTTCAATCTCTTTCCAGTTCCCTTATATTAAACCCCAGTAGTGTTGTATAAGAGCTGGCCTTCTTCGGAGATCGGCACGGGGGGCATCTCTTCCCCCCGGCCTTTCAATGTTGGTCTGGGTCTAGGGCGTGTATGCAAACCAAGTCCTTCCCAGGTGGCGGATTCGTGACCAACAGTTTCTGGGACGCCCGGTGGGACAAACAGTCTCCATATTTTAAGGAAGCCCAAGTTTGGTGAATCTCTGGCTTGCCTTCATCTGGCAAAATCACTGGCGACTCTGACTGAGCTGAAGATCCAGATTTCTTGATCGTAAGAGCCTTTTAAAGCTGAAAGAAGATACCCCGAAGGAATCAAGGTTTGGTGAGCAGCCTTGACCTCACAAGCGGAGAAAAGAATGTTCACCTAATGACTCCGACTTAGTGGCAAGAACCGTGATCTCTGCAGACCACTGCTATAATGGCATACTATCCCAGCTGGGATGATCCTCTTGAAGATGTTGTTGCTCCTGCTCCTGTCTATCCCGCGCAGTATTCACCATGGCAAATCCCTCATACTGCGCAGAGACTGCGAACGCAATTGTGTGGAGCTCAAGAGGCAGATCTCATCCGATGGGAATATGTAAGCGCTGCCCTAGCAATGAATAAAATGGATGCTTGCAGTTTCCATCAGGAGATGGGCCAAGAAGGGGTACAGGCTCAAGTGTCAAATTCTGAGAGCAAGGAGGGCACACTTTTGCACCCTTTTTGTGTCCCAAAACATATCACACAAGTATCTAGCCAAAACCCAACAAGCATGCCTCATCAGGAGGCCGATCTTGAGGAGATCCTGGCAGAAGGCCTATCACCGGAAAAGTCCTGCTATTGCATCAAGGAGTTGGAGATGGGCCAAGAAGGGGTACAGACTCAAGTGGCAAATTTTGAGAGCAAAGAGGGCACACTTTTGCACCCTTTTTGTGTCCCAAAACATATCACGCAAGTATCCAACCAAAACCCAACAAGCATGCCTCATCAGGAGGTCGATCCTGAGGAGATCCTAGCAGAAGGCCTATCGTCGAAAAAGTCCTGCTATCGCTTCCAGGAGTTGGAGGAACCCGTGCTCGAGAGCCCACAGGCAGTGGACTCTCTAAAGTGGTGGTATTGGCTCCAACCATCACCGCAACCGATACCCGAAGAGGGCTCTCGTGTGGCAAATCTCCTTGCCACATTATTCATCAGTTGTATTGGCATGCATGATAAACTGCCATGTTGCACCCTGTTCGCAACCTGGAAAACTTTGGGAGGCCAACCGGACTTCAAAGATCAACTCAAGTACAATCATATCTGGTCCGGACACTGCAGGTTCACTGGATAGGCAACCGAAGCTAGGTTTGTGGTGGCGGCATCCCAATCATGTCGCAAAATTTTGTGTAAATAATGTAAATAGGCCGGCTAGTATGTAAAGTTTCAGTTTTCTCAGTTTAGTTTGTGCAGTTTTTTTTTTAGTGCGGCAAGGAGAGGTGGAAGAAGCAGAAGTGCAGGTGTTGGAGAGAGAGTTTGCTACCGACAGTGAGCATCAAGGGGAGGACAGAGGATGACTCCGTTGCCCAATGGATAAAGGCCCGGATCCTCACATTGAGGCGAGCTCAATGCCTCGCGAGCTGCCAGAAATGTTGGCATTTTTGCCACATTAATTTTCTTGATAAAATTTTGCCTAAGAGTGGATCTTAAAAGCGGCAAAGAGCACACAGAGGTGTTAGCATTTTCGCAGACCCTAAACGAGGATGATAAAATGGATGAAATGAGCTTTGGATATTTTTTCATTGCAGATATTTTCGCAAGCTTTCCGGCGATATATTATAATAGGCGATTGGGCCAGTGGATCAAAAGTTATGGCCCCGGGAAGCGGAACTAGGAAGCTTAAATTCGGGAGGAAAAATCTGCTAAGGCACCAAACTCCCGAGTTCGCTCCAACTCTCTAGCGATGATCGTCGTCGCTCCAGTTTTTAGCGATCGTAGGCAGCGGGGGGAAAAGAATGAAAAAGTTTCTAAGTGTTGGTCGATGCCGGTCGCTCCATTTTGCAGCGACTCCCGTTGTCGCTCAACTCTGCCAGTGACTCCCGAGATCGCTCCCATCTCGCAACGAACATCTTCCAAAAGTCAGCATTGGCCAGCGAGCGAGCGTCGGCCAACGAGCGAGCATCAGCCAACGAACGAACGTCGGCCAAAATGTCGGCCAAAATCTCAAGTTCGCTCAAATTTCGAGCAATTCTCAGAATCGCTCCCCTTTGTCAGTGAACCCCGACGTCGGCCAGAATCCCAATGTAGGCCAAAAAGTCATGTCGGCCAAAAATGCCTATGTCGGCCAAAAAACCTCAAGATCGCCCTCAACCTTCAGCGAACCTCGTCCTCGGACCTAGTTTGGGCGAACTTCAGCAAGATTCAGCGAACTCCAGCGAGGGCATTTTTTAAATGCTAAGGCAGCCCTGAAGGGGTACTCCGAAGGGCGCTCATCCCAAGGAAGGAGGGTAGGTAGGCGTTAAAGCGCATCCGCAGCACACAAGTTCCAGTATCCAGCCCATCCCATCAGTACAGCCATGTCAGGTCCCGAAAAAGCTCCAAAGGGCAAGATACACCAACCGCATTAATGAAGCATGCTGCACCAGCTGCAAGGACCGTCCGGAGCCGCTCTAAACACGGGTGAGCCGTATTCCAGGTACACTGTCATCTGACAGGGGTCAAATCTTAGCTACCCTTAGGGTTTGAGCATTAATGTAATGGGGGGAAAATTTCTGCTATAAATAGCAGTGTGCTTTCATTGTAAAAGGGGGGGAACATATTGCTAAGAAAGCTGCTGTAAACAAACACTTGCTTCAATACAAGGCATCCTTGACTCTGACTCTTGTCTCTTTCTTTTATGCTGCCTTCTGCAAGTATTTCTGCTTCATGTTCATTTATCTTTCTGCTTGCTGTAATTCTGCACTCTGGATTAGGGCATTGGACAGTAAGTGAATCTGGAATCCTGGCTGAAGGATACATAGGAAGGAATCGCAGTGTTAGTTTCTGTTACATGCTTTGTTTTGATTGTTGTTGGTTTGGGTATTAGCTAGTGATTGTGCTGCTTGTTCTTCCCCACCACTATTGCAAGCCATTTACATTTCTTTCTGCAAATCTTTTAATCTCTTTCCAGTTCCCTTAGCTTTTTCCCAATCTCTTTCCTGTTCCCTTATCTTAAACCCCAGAGTAGTGTAGTATAGGAGCCGGCCTTCTCCGGAGATCGGCACGGGGGGCATCTCTTCCCCCCGGCCTTTCAATGTTGGTCCGGGTCTAGGGCGCGTATGCAAACCAAGTCCTTCCCAGGTGGCGGATTCGTGACCAATAGTTCCTAGATTGTCTATATTGGGCATCATTTTAATTGGATAATTACTTTTTGGATCTTCAAAGAAGTTGATTCCTTTAAATATACAGAATAAATGATAGAGTTTTTGGTACCCAATATTCTGCCATGATGTCATTTTGACCCTTTCGTGAACTTTGTTCAATATATTGTACCATGAATTTTGTCCTGTGTCTTGTTGTCATTATAAGCATTGGTATTATATATTTAAGCACATCAATTGTATTTACAGAGAGTTGGGTGATAGTTGGCAATGACTGTATAGAGATGGTGGCTTCTGCAGACTATAAAGTGCATGCATCCCTAAAATTAGTTTCTCATCACTGTTTTTGGAATTATAGCTCTAACTCCAGTGATCACTTTTTGAAACCTTATATGTTCTACACTTTCATCAATAAAAGATCCACTTATGGTTTTCTATTAATATTCTGTGCTCTTCATAATTTTCAATCACTATGTGCAGCATGGGTGTCTTTGGCCATTGCATCCATGGTCACGACTATATCTTAAACTCATATTACCCTTGTCACATTTTGCACGGGGTGCAATGTCTTCAGTATTGTAACAGTGCTGCTCTTCTTTTCCCTCTTCCTCCTTTTTCCTTCCTTCTTCTCTCCCTTTCCTTTTCTTTCCCGCATTCTCTTTCTTTCCCCCCTTTCTTGGAGTCCCCCGAGTTAATTTTTCAACTTCCGGACAAGTCACTCGAAAAATGGCTAAGTGCTGGGTGCGAAGTTCGCACTCGCCCGATTTTGGTGCGAAGTTCGCACTTCGCCCGATTTGGTGCGCAGTTCGCACTTCGCCCCTCTTACGGCGCACCTTGTAACCGACGGATGGCGGTCGACAAAAGAGAAATCAAGTCTTTGGAGCAAGTCCGTACGGCGGCAGACATCAGTTTTCGCTGTGCGCATTCCGACTTCACACCGAAGTCGGAGTGCGCCCTTGACAGGTGCGCAGTAGGGAACAAACCCGGAATTTGACCAAGGCATGAAGGCCTTCCCGACTGCACTACGTTCTGCCCGCGCATCCCGAGGTGCTCCGATCCCAAGCGAAGATGGACAGACTGCCCTCCAAGGCAGACACGTGTCAAACAACATCATCCATCATCTGACAAGTGTCCAGCTTCGGGATTAGAGCCGAAACGTGCCAAGCAGAAGGACAAGCATGGGCTGCACTGCCCATGCCGGTAGCCTCATTCAAAGCTGATCTGAGGTTCTACCTGCTCCGGCTACCCGCATCACTGCCAGTTGAAGTTACCCAGCGCACCGCCATGTAGCTGTCCAGCTTCCAGGAAGACCATCTTGCGGGTACAGTCCGGTCCGACAAAAGGTCGGCATTTGCAGCTCTTTCGCCGCTTTTGTCAGCTTATGTTTGACTGGGACCTTGTGCCCATTAATGTAACGGGAGGGACTCGGGCTATAAAAGCCCATCGTGAATTCATTGTAAAGGGTGGAAAGGGGAATGTCTGTTAGGGAACTACTGTGCTTATTGTAACCGTGCTTCTGCTTATGAATATAATCTGTATGCCCTGGTTGCATTACTGCTTGTCTTTATTCTTTTATGCTGTCTTTCATTATATGCCTTAGGCTAACATGTCACGGCTTGTTGATTCATTTCAGCATTTGGTGAGCAAGTCCCTCTAGCATTGCTTGTTTAAAGCACCCTCTGTATTTCATTGATTTAAAGCATATATAGAATAGATATGGTAGCAGTTCCATCAGTTATGTGTTTTGTTGCTGGTCCGTATCCGGTGGTCGATGCGATCCCGTCTTGTTAGTTCCTTGTAGGGAATGTACATTAGGGAGCCATTGGAGCTTGTGCGGTTAAATTCTCTACATAAACACATATACACGGATACGATATCTCTAAGTCTGCTTTCTACTCATGTTAGTGTACGTATCTGGTAAACCGGTGCATTGCCATCTTTGTTAGTTCCTTGTAGGGAATGTTTGCTAGGGGATCATTGGAGTTTGTGCATACCCTTGCATGAGTATCGGAAGTACACATAGTTTTTGCGGTTCTGTCATGCTCTATGTTTATAATGCGGTAAGTAGCGGTAATTGGTATGTTCCCGTCTTCGTTAGTTCCCCCCACCAACATCTGGACATATTTGTAATTTCTTTACGTACATTTGTCCCTTTCTGTACATTTATCTCTTTCTGTACTCTTAGCTTAAATCAGAAAACCCCCCCCCAAGGAGCCGGCCTTCTCCGGAGATTGGCTCGGAAGGCATCTCTTCCTTCCGGCCTTTCATGCTGGTGGGCGAATCTGGGCGCATTAACCCAAAATCCTTTCCTCATGGCAGATTCGTAACCAACAGTTTCTCTGGCACGCCCGGTGGGACACTTGTCCCACGTTTTAAAGAAAGGGTACCCGTTTGGTCTTCACTTGGCGCAACAGTTTTCTGCTACGCTCGGCGGGACACGGGTCCCACATTTGACGAGAGATTTTCCGATCAGTCTCCACCGGCGGCGACGGTTCTCGAGCTCTCGGTGAGACAAGGAAGTTTCTCACCCCTGACAGAATTGAAGCACCGGTGTTCGCTTCATTGCTGTTCCAAATCTGAACACCAGGCGACTCTGCACGAACAAATCCTCTGAGTCTAGAAGACCGGTCCCGTCACCTTCATGCACACGAGAAGGTGGCAAGCAAGAAATCCGAGAAGCCCGCTTGAGTTCTACGAACTGGACATCAACGCTCGAGGCGAGATCCCCAGGCTGGCTGATCCGCGAGCTCGTTTCGACGAAGCCGAGGCTGAGATCCAAGAAGAAGCCGAAGCTGAAGTCGGAGGAGCCGAGTACGAAATAGAAGAAGCCGAGGAAGAAGAAGATCCTGCATCCTCGGAAAGTTCCGACACTGAGTACACAACCGACGGCGGAGAAGAAGAAGAAGAAGAAGAAATGGCTGCCCAACAGCCAAATGACGATGACCTCTTCCCGGCGGTGGACTCTACGGGGCCCTTGGCCCTGGTCGGACAACAAGCTGTTCCCCCTGCTGCTTTAAAGTCTATTCCCACATACGACGGCTACGGTAAGACGGCGTACGAGCACATCCAGGACATCCTTGCCCTGGCCGCACTGCATACTATTACCGATGAAAGTGTGAAGACCCGTCTGCTGGCCCTTTCCCTGAGGGGAAAGCTTCTCTATTGGTGGAGATCGCTGCCAGAGGGATCCATCACAGGGTGGCCCGGCTTGCCAGGAGACTCGTAAAAGGATGCAACGAGTCTGCTGACCCTACTTCTCTACTGCATCAGTTCCAAGCTATCCAGAGACATCCTCAAGAGGAGGTGTCTGATTTTAACATTAGGTTTGCGAGATCCTGGAAACGGGTACCTCGCGAACTTCGGCCTTCAGCCGACATGGCCGCTCACTACTATCTGAGGTCTTTCAACTTAGACATATGCCTGTTGCTGAAGATCGCCCGGATTGATGAGTTCCACTGCTGTCTGTACGAAGCGGCCCGGCAAGTGAAGGCGACATTATCTCCATCGGCGAGGCTTCCGTCCGAGTGCAGGAGCCCATCCATCCCGACTTCCCCAGATCCCAGTATCCTTCTGCTTCTGGTGGTTCGCCGTCCACATCAGGGCAGCAACCCCAGCAGCAGTGGAATCCGGCGCCGGTCGTGACTCCTTACGGCCCGCCTCAGTTGCATTACCCTCATCCGCCACCTCCCGCTCCCCACTTTCCAGCACTTCCTGCTCCCCCACAATACGCGTCCTATTCTAATCCCCCTCCATTGGCCGCATTGCCTCCACCAGCGCAATTGCCGCCACCTGACAACAGCATCCAAAACACGATTCTACAAGAAGTGCGGGCTTTGGCCTCCGGATACCATGCCATGTCCAATGACATGACCGCTATGAAGAAGAAGCAGGCCCAGATGGACCTTGCTCCTAGGAGGCCTTATGCGCCGCCCGCAGCGACAAAAGACAAAGCCCGGAACATCGGCCGCGAGAGGCGTCCGCCTCCGAGAAATCTTGCTATAGAAGATCCGCCTGGTCCACCCGACCGGGTTAGCCAGTGCACTACGTGCAATGATCCGCATTCCGAGGAAGACTGCACTTTGCACCAGCACTACATCCGGACATTGGCCGGCAGCGCTATAGAAGATGACGAGTTGTACATGATCTTGGACGGCGAGGCCAACTTTGCCCTCCCGGAAGAGAATCTAGTGCCGCCCGCCAAGGAAGAAAAGAAGGCTGCGGATGCGGCCAAGCCTTTGCAAGTTTACGCAAGAAGAGAAAAACCGCGGCCCGGCGGGCTGCCACCGTCCTAGCGGCTGTGGCCTTTCACAGCCCAGGAGAAGGCATCCAAAGATAAAGCTCCCGCCAAGCCTTCTCCGGCAAAGGCTGCCCCTGTTCCAGCCAAACCTCCAGCAAAGGCCCCAACTCCGGCTAAAGCTCCCGTACCTCAGCCTCCAGCTGAAACCAAAGAACAAGCCCAGGAGAAGCTGAAGTACCCGTCTCCGACTAAGAGACGGCGAGTTGAGGCCACCCGGCGGTGCCGGACGAAGTATGAGCCGGCAAAACCAGCCAGAAGGAGCTAGTACCTCGGGCTACAGCATTGTAGACGAGTTGAAGAGAACTCCCGCAAGAATCAGCATGTACGATGCTCTTCTGCTCCCAGGCCAGGTAGATCTGCTGCAAGAATCATTGAAGAATATGAAGAACGGCAGCCAGATGCAGCCTGCTGTCCTGGTTCAACCTTTGACAGTCTCAGCCACTGGGAAGAACAGGCCGCCACCCTTTTATCTGTCATTACGGATGCAAGGGCACATAGTTCACAATTGCATGGTGGATTACGGTGCTTCCTCGACCGTGATGCCGAAGGCCGTCTGCGATGAGATCGGGATGGAATACACACGTAGCAGCCAAGGCGTGCTTGCAATTAGACGGCACCCCTGTCAAGACAGTTGGTGTCATAAAGGACATCCCTATCCGGCTGCACAAGGCCCTCGACATCGTAGTCATCCAAGAGGTCGTGATTGTCGACCTGGAGCCTTACTTCGGCATGTGTCTCTCTCGGGAGTTCACTGCGAAGTTGGGCGGGTACCTGTCTCTAGACTACTCACATATGGAAGTGCCCTTCAAAGGAAGAAGGCGAGAATTTTTAATGAGAAGCCTTCCCCCTTCCTAGTAGACAAGATAACCGGAGGAGAGATGGACTGCATGGTCCGGTTGTCGGAGGAAGAAGCGGTGACGGTGGAGCCGACCGAGCAAGCCCTCGAAGTGTTACAACTCGAAGATGAGTTCTCGTTGCGGGATTTTAATGCCGTAATCGGGACAGAGCAGGGCTGCTACTCCATTAAACAGCCGAGAAGCTTGACGTGTCAGTGGCAAAAGAAGTAGGACCTGCACCCGGAGAGCTGTGGAAGCTTTTCTTTGACGGCGCGCGATGCAAGAATGGCGCCGGTGCAGGGGTACTCCTGGTTTCTCCAACCGGAATCCAGAAGGACTATGCCTACAGGCTGGCCTGGAGCTGCACTAATAACTCGGCAGAATACGAAGCCACTGTGCTTGGGTTTGCGAAAAGCGGAGAGGCTCGGAATCAAACATCTCCAAATTTTCGGAGATTCGGAGCTGGTGTGTCACCAAGTGATGGACAAGTGCGCATCCAAATAGCACTATCTCAGAGCGTACCGCAATCGGGTGTGGGAACTGATGGAGTCGTTCGACTCATTGAGTATCAAAGCAATATCGCGTGAGAAAAACAAGCACGGCGATATTACGGCGTCCGTTGGAGCCGAGTGCGTTCCGGTGAAGACGTTGTCCGAAACCGAAGCCGGTTAAGTGCTGTCTACGAGCCTTACGTGCACGATAAGGACACCCACGGCAGGTGTTCAGTTGTGACGAGGAAATCGTCACATTCCTGGTTAACGAAGTGTGTGTAATCGGAGGTAGAGACCCTGATGACGAGCAATATGAGGGGTTGATACAGTTACGGAATAATCACGTCCCAAAAGGACTGATTACATTAGAGAGTCTCTTTGATCAGAATGACGAGCAATATCCCACGGGATCAAAGTAGACCCGAGGCGGTATGCTGACCTGGAACTTGAACCAGGTAAAACTATCAAGGTCGGAGCAGGTCGCACGTCGGCGGAGGCTGGAGCGAGATCAGATCACTGTGCCAGGAGTTCCCCGACATCGTGGCCTGGTGCTACGAGGATTTGAAGGGGTATGACAGAACTGTCATCCAGCATACTATTGAGCTAGAGGATGGCGCCAAGCCATTCCGACAGAAGCAAAGGGCCGTGAATCCCAAGATTGAGGCCATGATGAAGACCGAGCTCTTGAAGATGTTTGGAGGCCAAGATCATCTACCCCATCAAACATTCATCCTGGGTCGCGAATTTGGTGCCCGTGAGGAAAAAGAATGGCGACATTCGTCTCTGTGTCGACTTCAGAAACCTTAACCAGGCTTCCCTCCGGGACCACTATCCGCTTCCCCAAATCGACCAGATCCTACATATTGTTGCTGGAGCCCAGAGATTTTCACTTTTAGATGGATTTTCCGGCTACAACCAGATTTGGGTCAAAGACGAAGACCAGCATAAGACGGCGTTTACCACGAAGTGGGGGCGTTCGCCTATCGGCGCATGCCGTTTGGCTTATCCAATGCTTGGTGCCACGTTCCAAAGGGCCATGGACTTGGCCTTCGAGAGCTGCTCAATAAAATCATTGTCATCTACCTTGATGACATGACTGTTTTCTCTCACCAACGAGAAGATCATGTTTCGCACCTACGGCAGATATTTGAGAGTTGTCGAGAATTCGGCATTTCTATCAACCCGAAGAAGTCTGTCTTCGCGGTAAAGGAAGGAAAGGCTGCTGGGACATGTCATCTCCGAGGAAGGCCTCGCCATTGACCACTGACGGAGCGGAAGCCCTCGTTCGCTTGCCGGCCCCCATCGACAAAAAGGGCTGCGAGTCCTTCTTCGGTCGGATTAACTTTGTGCGGAAGTTCATCCCGGACTTCGCACGAGTGATCAAGCCCATGGCCGAGCTGCTCAAGAAAGACACACCTTACGAATGGCTGATGAGAGAGAGCAAGCCTTCGAGGAGATCAAGGCCCGAATTGCACAAGCTCCGGTGTTGACCAACCCGGACTACTCCAAGGACTTCATCCTGTATGCAGTGGGAGAACCCGAAAGTTACGCTGCGGTCCTGACTCAGAAGGGAGACGACGGTGAGGAGCGCCCCATAGCGTTCCTGAGCCAAGTCATCTTGCCGCATGAAGAAAAGTACAATTTTATAGAGCGGCAAGTTCATGCTGTCATGAAGTCCCTCCGAAAGTTCAGGCACTTTGTCTCCCAGAGCAAGACAACCGTCTTTGTGATTCACCCGGATGTTCGAAGTTTTATTTTGCAAGGAGAACCGGGTCACAAGAGAGCGGGATGGATTGCCAAGATCCAGGAGTTCGACATCGAAGTGCGGCCCACCAAGCTTATCGGGAGGCCGAGCCTTGTGTCGGGAATTGGCCCGAAGCGCCGTGGCCGGCATCTCCGCTGTAAGTGGGAGGACACGGCGACACGCATCTACCTAGCCGACTCCTTATCGGAGGGGAGTGATTGGACAGATGAGCTGGTGAGATTCTTACGCACCGGAAGATGTCCCGATCACTGAACGCCTCACAACGAAGGAGATTTCGGGTGGGTGCACTCAAGTACACTCTTCGCCCCGAGGGGCTTTACTTCGAAACATTGACGGCATCCTGTTGCGGTGCGTCGAGAAAATCCGACCAGCCTAGGGTCCTCGGAGAATTTCATTCCGGGATGCACGGGGGTCACCATTCTTCAAGGCCAACGGCCTTAAAAATAATAAGGGCTGGGTACTATTGGCCCACTACGTTTGCGGACGCGCATGCGGTCTGCGCTAAATGTGATCAATGCCAAAGGTTTGCTGGCCGAAACAGAAAAGCACCCCTGCCCCTTCAACCGATTCATGCCGAGACTCCGTTCCAGCAATGGGGTCTAGACTTCATTGGGGTGATTTCTCCTAACTCCTCTGCCGGCCACAAGTTCATTCTTACGGCTACCGACTATTTCACGCGGTGGACAGAGGCGATCCCGACCAAAAACGCTGACCAAGAAACGGTCATTAGGTTCATTGAGAGCCCGATTACCCGCTTCGGGGTTCCAGAGTCAATTGTGACAGACAACGGTCCGGGATTTGTAGGCGCTGTACTCACGGAGTACACCGGCAGACTTGGCATCTATCACAAGATGTCTTCTAATTACTACCCGCAAGGGAATGGCCTTGCCGAGTCCACGAACAAGAACCTCCTGAAAATCCTCCGGAGGACCATTGAAAGAAACAAGCGGACTTGGCACTTGCTCCTGAACCGGGCGCTATGGGCGGACAGAGTTGCGTTCAAGAAATCCCTCAGAACGTCCCCCTATGCGCTCGTCTATGGCAAAGAGGTTGTCATGCCATCACACATCGAGATCCCCGCCCTGTGGATGATTGACGAAGATAGGAGCAGCGAAGACCCGGTGGACGACGGACTGTGCCAACTCCTGCCGGTTGGAAGAAGACGAGAGAAAGTGCATACCGGGCCTTCGCGGATCACATTGCGGCCACTCAAGGCTGGTTTGCCAAAGGCACCACTTGCCCGAGTTTTCGAAATCGGGGACACAGTGCTGAAGTGGGACTCATACAAAGCAAAGCCGGGTAATCACGGGAAGTTTGATGCTCTCCGGGAGGGCCCTTATCGGATTGCCGGGTGAACCGGTTCAATGCCTACATCTTGCGGGATATGGAGGGTCGGCTCCTGCCTATCCTCGTTAACGGGTTCCACTTGAAACTTTATCGTTGTTGAAGGCGCCGAGTGGCCCTTCCTTGTAAAAAATTTTCCTTATGCTTTTTATTTCCCGGCATGTACGGTTTCCGGTTTTCAGCTTTTAAATTGTTTTTATTCTTATTTGAGCTTAACTGTGGCATGGGAGAGAGAGACAGACTTCGCAGCGAAGTGCGTCGTCGCCCCTCAGGAAGGGCGAAGTTCGGCTGTGCAAAGGAAGAAAATAAGCAAAGAATGCAGGGAAAAGAAAAGAAAAGAAAAAATTGACTAAGTGTTGGCCGAAGCCCGACTTCGCAGCGAAGTCGGACTTCGGCCCAGCCAAATTGCGAAGTCCGATCAAGGGAAAATGCTAAAGCACACAAAAGACGAGCTCCGCTCAGCCTTGAGCGAAGACTGACTTCGAGCGCGAGGTCCGACTTCGGCCGGCTTCCGTGCGAAGTACGCACTGCGCACTCTTTCCGTGCGAAGTACGCATTGCGCGCAACTTTTGCGCGAAGTGCGAACTTCGCGCGAAGTTCGCACTTCGCCCCAAATTCGGGCGAAGTCCGAACCCGCCTCAACGCACACGCTGCGTAGCCAGATTCGGTCTAAAGAGCAGAAAAGAGTTTAAGTGCTGGCCAAAGTCCAAAGGTGGCAAGGAAACCAGAACGCGCTCACCCCTTGAGCACAGCGAAGAAAAGGAGGAGGAACAATGCAGCGCGCGCTTCGCGCGAAGTTCGAACTTCGCCCGAAATTCGGGCGAAGTCCGACTTCGCCGGCGAAGTCGGGACGCGCCCAACTTTGGGCGAAGTCCGACCCCGCCTTGTAATCCGTGCCAGCTTGCGTGAAGTTTAAAAAACGAATAAAATATTCAAAAAGGTCCCAAGCTGGGCCCAAGGCGCGTTGCAACCATTCCAAAATAGGTTTCCGCACCAATGGTCCTTCCTTGAGCAGTGTGCCCGGTTGGTGGCAGCGACGTCAGCCATGGTGCAGCACTCGAGACAGAATTAATGATTGCACGTTCCTCAACGAAGGTGCAACAAAAGAGGCTTGGCACGTCTGCCGGAGCGCACTTTTTCCAAACATTCTCCTGTGCAGCCATCTAAGAACCTTAACTCAGCCGACCTACCCCCTCCTGCGCGACATTTATGGCGCTGTCTTTATCTAGAAAAGGGGGTCAGATGTTTTTAAACATTCCAGACTATGCAGATTATTCCTCGGACAGTGCAAATTATTCCTGTGACAGCGAAATCTGCTGCAGACGTCTTGAACTTGCAATTATTGCTGATTCGGAGAGATGGACAAAGGAAAGATGCCAGTGTCAGCGCAGTCCAGCGAAAGTGGCGAACCAAAGGAGTTACCGCGGCCGGGCGTTTTCAGGAGTGAAACCCCGCCGGAAAAAAGGTCAAAGTCCCGGACGAAGAAAGTACGGCGTGGGCAAGCCCCACCACCTCCGGTGAATTATTTGTCGGGATACAAGGACGGCTCCTTTTCGATGAGCACGGCGAAGGCTGCGGGCAAATGTGGAGAGGCGGGCGGACAAAGTTTCGCCCTCCCACCATTTCGGAGCGGCGTACAAATCCAATCTGTTCAAATTCTTGTGCCCTCCGAGTCCACCAATGCCCGGAGTGGTAGACCTAATTGTCGGACACTACGGACCGGCTACCGGCAAATTTGCGGCTCCAGCGGTAAACCCTTGTTCGCCTCTGCGCGAGGAGAGCTATCCAGCCGGCTTTCGCCCCAGGGTTGGAGTATGACTCCAACGCCATTCTCAAAAAGATAAATTTGGGCGAGCAGGCGGGACGTTTCATGCCAACCAAACGGATGAGGGATTTCCTCAATTCAGAGCTGAACGCCCCGCTTGCGGCCTGGACGATGGCCAGCGGCCCCATGCCCTTGACACAGTTTCAGAGCAAGTACTTGTACACTATTTTGGCATCTATTCTTGGCTGCGATTCTGATGAGCTGGTACAGCCGTACCAGCTAGCGCTGGCAGAATGTCTCCTATGTGGAGAATCCTACGAGCCAGCAGCACAGAGAAGTGGGAAGCGTCCCATCTCCTTCGACTGGGCAGACTGGCTGGCATATGCCATTCATTCCAGCCTGTTCAAGATTCAGAAGAAGCAGTCCACCGACTTTCGTTTCAGTTCCGTTCTAGCCTGGCTTTGTTTGTACCATCTGCATCCCCAAATGCCGATCCTGAACCTGAAGAAGGTCAACGAGAGGGGAGAACCACAGCCCGTCTATAACTGGACGGATGACTTATACCGGAAAGGGTCCTACTACAAGTTCAACATCAACTTTTTGGGATTCGTCATGTCAGTCTTCACCGAAAGCGAGATCCCCCGTCCCCCGAGAGAAATGACGAGCGCTTTGATAAATCAGAAGCTCGGGGACGTTTTCAGGCTGACGCAAGGGATTGTGGTCAGAATCTACGGATTCAAGGGCAAACCCCATTTGCTGCCCTATTGGTGCTCGGAGCACTGTTCGGGATGGAGGTTGCCCGACAAATGGACTATGTTGAAGAGGAGTTCGGCCTAGGAAAGAAGAGAGGACAGATTTTTCAATACCCTCTTTCCTGGGCAAATGTTGAGATTTTTGAGGTAGGACAGCATGTCTACCTAGAGCAAGAGCTTTCCCGATTTGGCCTGGTTTTGTTGCCACAGCGCTGGAAGTATGACCCGTATGGAATAAGGGGAAAGTTTGCGCATCTCTGCCCCCGGGCAGATATAACCGAAGATAGGTGCGATGTGGTTCATGTGGATCTTGACTGGGAAATAGAATTGATGGAAGCTTCTCCTCCCTGGCAGGATTTTTATTGCGAGGAGGTGACATATGACCCCAAGCGAAACCCGGACCACCATTTCTCATCTCCGAGGATTCAAAAAATTTCTATCCAAGATAGCGAGGCCTTAAGCTGGTCTAAAGAAAAGATCACCGAATCTTTGGAAGATGAGATGCCGCACGCGGACACGACAAATCAACAAGGAGAAACATGGCCGTAGATGACGACTTTTCGGTTCTCTATGACCAGCATCATGACAGCTGGCGGCCGTTCGCATATCAAGGTTACGTTCCCCGAGGTCCCTTTGAAGATTATAAAGGAGGGTCTTCCTCCCAACAGTTGTACACTTCGGCAACTGCCAGCGTGGGCCCAGCGGACTTCCGAGGCAAATCCAATGCGGCCCGTGGCTTCCAAGGCGGCGCCTCAGAAGGCGAAAGAGTTAGTCGAAGCGGCGCCTGAGGCAGTCCCTCAGGCACGAAAAGCGCCAGCGCCGCCACAAAGCAGACCGGTTGCGGCAGACCTTCTGCAAGTCAAACCCCGGTACAAGTTCACCGTGGGAGCCTCAACGCCTGCTGCACCTGCTTCATCTCCTTCCCCTGATCCAACCGTTATTCCAGAAGAAAAGAAGCGGAGGAGAGTTGAGAAAATCGGGCGACCCTAGCACGATAGTGCGGCAACCGGTTGCGAGCCGCGGCCGCGTCCTGCCGCCGCAGAGGCAGTTCCTCTGGGCAGTCCCAAGCCAGCCGCCGAGACCAGAAGCGAAGACATCCATCCGGCATCGGCTCAGGCGGAGCCCGCAGGTACGTTTGCTGCCCCTGTCTCTTTAGTCTCACCAAGTCCTACTCCCACTCCGTCTCCCGCTCAATCCGAGCAAGTCATGGCCGCATCCCCCTCCCCGTCTCCGCGTCCTTCTAGCGGCCCCCATTCTTTCGATCAGTTTGCTCAGAACCCTAACGTCTCTCTTTCTCTGAGCACAACTCCAAACCCTTCGCCTGAAGTCAGTGCTGAGACCGTCCGTTCACCGTCACATCCACCTTCTCAGCCGCTTCAAACCCTTGCAGTGTCAACCATTCCCATCTCCATTTCCCGGTCGCCCCCACAAGCGGCCGATTCTTCCAAGGTCCGTCCGGTTCCTCCTGGTCCCATTCCCGCAGGAGAGACGTCTCAGGAGAACCCTAGGCTGGGGGAACCAGATTTCATGGACGACCTCCAGAATACAGACGACTTGCCTCCGGCAGCGAGGGGCGTAGAGTATTCTGTCTCTTTCCTCCGGGACACGAAGCGGAGGAGACATGAAGAGATAGCCGCCCCGGCAAAACGCGCAAAGTATGATTTCGGGAGGAGAGTGATTACAACAGAAAAAATAATCCCGAAAGTAAAGAAACCTCTCTGGGAAATGACCAGGGCGGACTATGAGCTCCGGACAAAGGAGAAAAGCTTTGACGACATTAACAAGCGATGCTCGGATTCGGTCGATAATGCGCAAAGGCGACTGATCTCTTTGTCAAAAGTACGGAGGAGCGGGGAAGAGCTTTTCGGGTTGCGGGGATAAAGTAAGGCAGCTTGAAGAGGACTGTCTAGGTCCACCGAGCAGCTGAAAGCGGCGCGGCGAGAAACGAGATGAACTCAAAGCCCGGCTGGCCGCTTCTCGGCAACAAGCCGCAGCCGAAAAGCAAGCGGCCTCGGAGCGGATTTCTCGGCTCCGGGAGTCTTTGAAGCAAGCGCGATCGCAACTTGCGGAGAGAGCATCTCAAGCGACGGTCTTTTCAAAGACAAAGGTTAAGGAGATGCGGGCTGGTTTGTTGCGGGAATGCAAGCCCCACACCTTCAAGGCGATGGCAGTTCTGGATTTCGCATCCAGAATTCAAGAAGTTTCTGCCCAGGGAAAGCCTGTGGTAGAGGAGGCCGAGCGCCAGGCGAAGCAATGGCTGGACCTGGCGGTAAATCTTCAGGAGCGCGACGCAACGGCCTCCATTTTTCTCCCGTGTCCTCATTCGGCTGCGAGAATGGGCAGGTGCAAGGGTGACCTTGCACAAATATTTCAAAAAAGTTGAAGAGGTGAGAGTGGCCGGACGAATGCTAGACGCATTCACGCATGAAAGAGACATTTGTTTGGCCCCCTTTCCACGCTCTTTCGGAACTTGGGTGCCCAGGTTTTGTTGAAAATGGCGAGCTTCTCACCCTAGATCGGGTAAAAAGAATTGGCGATCCTTCGAAGCGAGATACGGTGACATTGATAGGTGGGTGAGCCAATTCAAGACAGTCGAGTCACTCGGATGGTGGTCAAATATTCCAAGATCAGCTCCTACTTCCGGGAGTTAGAAAAAGATACCTCACCATCGACCCTGCACGCGGTCGCTGCTTTCCACGCAGCATTAGAAGATGCGGTGACCGCCGGCCGTTTGAAGCGAAGCTTGGCGCCCGGCCAGGAGCGCATACGCTCGCATCCGCGAGCGAAGCACGAGATGGAGAGTTTTCGGAAGGCGACTCTGAGGAGGCAACTGACAAAGATGAATCTGAAGAACAGTTGCCACAAGGCGAAAACTAGAGCAGCAAAAGGCAGGGGAGGCAAGTTCCTCTGCACCCAAAGGATGAAGGCATGGATTCTTTGCGCCGAGGCGAGCTCGACACCCCGCGAGCCGCCAGAAATGTTGTCACATTTTGCACGGGGTGCAATGTCTTCAGTGTTGTAACAATGCTGCTCTTCTTTTCCCTCTTCCTCCATTTTCCTTCCTTCTTCTCTCCCTTTCCTTTTCTTTCCCGCATTCTCTTTCTTTCCCCCCTTTCTTGGAGTCCCCCAGTTAATTTTTCAACTTCCAGCAAGTCACCTGAAAAATGGCTAAGTCTGGGTGCGAAGTTCGCACTTCGCCCAGTTTTGGTGCGAAGTCGCACTTCGCCCAGTTTTGGTGCGAAGTTCGCACTTCGCCCCTCTTACGGCGCACCTTGTAATCGACGGTAGCGCGGTGACAAAAGAGAAATCAAGTCTTGGAGCAAGTCCGTACGGCGGCGGACATCGGTTTCGCCTGTGCGCATTCCGACTTCACACCGAAGTCGGAGTGCGCCCTTGACGAGTGCTTGCGATGAGGGAACAAACCCGGAATTTGACCAAGGCATGAAGGCCTTCCCGGCCGCACTGCGTTTCGCCCGCGCATCCCGAGGTGCTCCGATCCCAAGCGAAGATGGACGGATCGCCCTCCAAGGCAGACATGTGTCAAACGGACATCATCCATCATCTGACAAGTGTCCAGCTTCGGGATTAGAGCCGAAACGTGCCGAGCAAAAGGACAAGCATGGGCTGCACTGCCCATGCCCGTAGCCTCATTTAAAGCTGATCTGAGGTTTCATCTGCTCCAGCTACCCGCATCACTGCCAGAATTGAAGTCCTGCCCAGCGCACCGCCATGTAGCTGTCCAGCTTCCAGGAAGACCATGCTGCGGGTACGGTCCGGTCCGACAAAAGGTCGGCATTTGCAGCTCTTTCGCCGCTTTTGTCAGCTTATGTTTGATTGGGACCTTGTGCCCATTAATGTAACGGGAGGGACTCGGGCTATAAAAGCCCATCGTGAATTCATTGTAAAGGGTGGAAAGGGGAATGTCTGTTAGGGAACTACTGTGCTTATTGTAACCGTGCTTCTGCTTATGAATATAATCTGTATGCACGGTTACGTTACTGCTGTCTTTATTCTTTTATACTGTCTTTCATTATATATGCCTTAGGCTAACCTGTGTCACGGCTTGTTGATTCATTTCAGCATTTGGTGATCAGGTGCCTCTAGCATTGCTTGTTTAAAGCACCCTCCGTATTTCATTGATTTAAAGCATATATAGAATAGATGTGGTAGCGGTTCCATCGGTTATGTGTTTTGTTGCTTGGTCCGTGTCACGGTGGTTGATGCGATCCCGTCTTGTTAGTTCCTTGTAGGGAATGTACGTTAGGGAGCCATTGGAGCTGTGCGGTTAAATTCTCTACATAAACACATATACCTGGTTCTGATATCTCTAAGTCTGCTTTCTACTCATGTTAGTGTGCGTATCTGGTAAACCGGTGCATTGCCATGCTGTTAGTTCCTTGTAGGGAATGTTTGCTAGGGGATCATTGGAGTTGTGCATACACTGCATGAGTATCGGAAGTACACATAGTTTTTGCAGTTCCTGTCATGCTCTATGTTTATAATGCAGTAAGTAGCGGTAATTGGTATGTTCCCGTACTGTTAGTTCCCCCCACCAACATCTGGACATATTTGTAATTTCTTTCTGTACATTTGTCCCTTTCTGTACATTTATCTCTTTCCTGTACTCTTAGCTTAAATCAGAAACCCCCCCCCCAAAGGAGCCGGCCTTCTCCGGAGATTGGCTCGGAAGGCATCTCTTCCTTCCGGCCTTTCATGCTGGTGGGCGAATCTGGGCGCATTAACCCAAAATCCTTTCCTCATGGCAGATTCGTAACCAACAATTACATTTATTCTCAGGAAAATATATGCTTGACATTTTGTTGAAATTGTTGAGTTTAGTGTACTTCAAAATGACAACATATAGAATGAAGTCGAAGTTGATGAAAGTGTGAATTTAATGAGTTCATGTGTCATGAATGGTTGCTTTTCTTAATTGTGGAGAGGAGAGATGAGAAACCAAGTTCTTTAACAATTTGCAAAAGTTTCTGTAATCATGAGAGGCAACATATTTCTGACAAGAGAGGAACTTAAGAGGAAAGAACATACCAAACCTGGATTTGTTTCAGTGTCCACATGTCTCAAAAGTGACCATTGGGAAGGAATCCTAATAGAAGTCATTGATGGTCAAGAACACTAATGAAAACTACTAATAGCAAATTATGATTTATGTGTATATGTTAAATGTGCATAGTATATTTATTTTGTTTTGTGGGATTCACCATGCTATTTTAATATATAATCCTCGCTTGTTAATGTCTTCTCCTAATGGGTTATATGGGATTGAAACAGGCTCGACCCGTATTGCATCATGACCACATAGTGGTATTACAACAGCTTGGCTATTATGCATATAACGCTTGACAAGATTCGAACCTCAGTCTCCTCCTTGAAAGTTGAGGAATATAACTGGTTGAACTAATGCCATTTGATAACCAAAATTCATTTATTGAATGTAAGTGTAATAAGCATTCTCTACTCATTGGGCATCTTCTGCTGTGGCGTAAGCATTGTGATTCTATTCTCTCTTAGAATTCACCTAAGACATTAAGTTTAACAACCTCACTTCTCCAAGAAAGGTGTCAATATTACAAGAAAATAGTTTTGCTGCTAGACCAGGTCAACCACTCTCCTATCATGGTCTCCTCATCTCATTGTATCTAATGGTGATTGCAACGGTCACCCTTGCTGTTATCTATCATTTTGTGCGCAGTAAATGGACAGTCTTTTGATTTTTGGTAACAAATTTATCAAAATTATGATGGGGCTTTGGCAAGGGTCCCAAAAGATATCAATGGTGAAAATTAATTAAAAAATGGAGGGGACAAATCAAGAAATTAACAAAATGGTGAAAACTCATTAAGATGAAGAAATTATTATGTAAGCTTTTTGGATATTTTGGGAAAAAATTGTGTTCTTTTGGAAAATAAAAAATGCTACTTTTTCAAAAAATTGCCCAAGTAATAAAATGAAAAATAGAAGGAGATGTTTTTCCAGTATTACAAAGATTCTTGATTGTTTTAAAATATATTGACACATTGGTTAGAGAGCTTGAGAAAAAAGAGTGTTCATTTTTCATGGATATCTATTGCTAATGAAACATGAAAGTACACGATAAAAAGATTAAAATTTCTGTATGCATTGTGTATCTATCATGCAAGACTCTATTAGACTGCTAGATTGTTTGTAGCCCCTTTATGTTCTCTTGTTTCTGCATTACTTTGCATTTATCCTCTTTTTCATTCCTTGGATATTGATTTGGACTTAAAAGCAGAAGGTGAAACCAAATTGAATGACATCAGCTTAGTGTTGATTTTTCCTTCTCTGTGGAAATGAAGATAATGATCCCTTTCTCACGGATATTATTCAGGCTAAAATTTCGCTTAATGGGAGAACTTTTTGGTTGACTCTTATTGCTCGGCGTTCAAGATATTATGCTGGCACAAGGTTAGATGTTACTAAAGGCTTTCGTTTATTTATATTGATTATTTCGTTCACGATATTATGCTCAGCGTTTATTTATATTATTCAAACTAAAATTTCCCTTAATGGGAGAACTTTTTGGTTGACTCTTATTGCTCGATGTTCACGATATTATGCTGGCACAAGGTTAGATGTTACTAAAGGTTTTTGTTTATTTATATTGATTAATTGTGTGATATGAATTGTATGATATGGGATTACAAGGAATAATCTACTTTAGATGCTGTCTGAGAGACTTTTTCTTAGGTACTGAACAGGTATTTAAAACGAGGAGTCAATGACAAAGGCAGAGTAGCTAATGATGTTGAAACGGAACAGATTGTATTTGATGAGGGCCCTGATGGGTGTCCAGGACAAATAAGCTCTGTTGTGCAAAACCGAGGTTCAATACCTCTTTATTGGTCACAGGAAACATCTCGCTTGAACTTAAAACCAGATATTATTTGTATGTTCTATGCCAAAACAAAGAAATATACTTCATTGTTGATTGCAGAAAACTGTCCCATGGAATATTCTAACATTTCTTTTGCTTTGTTTACAGTACATAATAAGGATCCAACTTATCAAGCAACGAGATTGCACTTTGAAAATCTTGCCAAGAGATATGGAAATCCAATAATAGTTTTGAATCTTATCAAGGTAGTTCCTTCTATAAAAAAGGCTTTTCACATATCTATATTTTTTTGCCTGTGTGCATTTTTATAAGGAAAATGGAAGTCCAATTTATATGAGTCATGCATTTGCTAAGAAACAAAAAAAGCAGGTGCTTTTGAGTCTTCTGTAGGTCCTTTATTCAGCATGCAATAACTTGTTATGACTAACACTATCTTTTCTTTGGTCCTCTCTTTGTTGACTGTCTCACTAAAGATAAATGGGCTAGATGGCAGGGAGTTACTTTAGATATTTCATCTTGGAATATCTGGATACCAGTCAGAACTTATACTAAAATCCAATTTAAATATTTTCCCTAGGGTTGTATGCAATTTCCGTTTAATTTTAATAGGTGGACAGTGTTAGCATAAGATCTAGATTGATATCCAAATTAGAATGCACAGGAAAAAATATGAGACCATCATCATTGATGACATCACCTAACATCATATAATCATTAATATTGGCCTTAAAATTACACCTGCTTTTGTACTATAATGATGTGAAGAAATCAATAATACTCGTTAGTCAAAAACATTCCTTTTTATCTTGATCTTAATCCTGCTTAATCTTCTTAAATTTGTCTGCTCATTTAGGTTGTCTTTCCTGCTTACTTAAGTTTTCTAGCCATACTACAGTAATTTTCCAGTTATTTAATAAAAATAGCACTAACTGGACTGACCTATATGCATTAGTCCTCCTGAGTTGCAATTGGTGATGTTTGTAGGTCAAATGGATGACCCAATTTGGGCAAATTGGTTGATTGACAATTCCCATGTCCCTAGCACAGATTTCTAGGCTAAAAGATGAGAAAGTCTATACTGGCAATGTGGCATTAACAACAGCATTGACTTTTGGTGTGACTTGGACTTTATGGTATATTGACCTTAATGATTTGTCTTTGGCTTCATTGACTAAGTGACAAAACAGATCTACCATACATCTGACATTTTGTAGAATATTGACCAGATTTTGCAGTGTTTAAACTGTATCAGCATTGATTTTCTGCAACAGTATGTTGTCAAAGGACAAATTTAGATTTCATTTTGAACAAGGTATTTGGAATGGCCTGTTGAAGTTTGGATCAGAATTCCATTGACTTTATTTTGACTGAATATTCATGTTTAAAATGAAATTGTTGGTTATTATACTTGTGGGATTGAATTAGACTAAACTATTTACTGCTGACTCCCTGTAGAGGTGTGATGATGCTCATATATATTGGATGAGATTTAGTCAGTCAGTCCCAGTCAGCCGATCTTTGCTAGGGTGGCTGGTGAAACTCACAATTGATGGATCATATTGAGCTAACCAAGTCCAGTCATGGTCATTGATGATGCCCAATATTAGTGGATGACTTTGAGCCAATTGCCTTCGTTTGGTGGTCATTGATGCCTATAGTCTGTCAGTTATTGTTAAAATATGTGTATGTGGTAAATCTGACTTTTTGGGCCCTTTAGAGTTTAAACTTTATCTTATGGGTCATCATGTCTATAGGCAGACAAACTCAAGTGATGCCAGTTGAAGCACCACCCCCGTAAGTTATCATTGAGCATTAATGTTGTTTTGTACATATGTATAGTTTATCATTTTGTAGTGCACACCATGGGTTTGTCACATTCTGTGCGACATTCATATGTTATCATGATGTGCATCAAGGGGGGTAGTTTCAAACTTTTTATGCAGTAGTGACATATGATCTATGTGGCAGTTGGGTAGTTACAACCGATCTGTTGTTAATTGTAGTTGTATTCAGCCCCAGTCCATTCTAGACCACATCCATGCATAGAGTTGTGTATGTTCATGTTCTTGCTGTTAAGAGGTGGTGCACACATCTTGTCATTGAGGTTGGTTCACCATGGACACTTTTTTTGAAAGTAATGAAATGTTGTCGCTGTTCTAATTTCATGTATTATTGCTAGTTATTTCATTGAATGGTGTTTTTGTTATGTGCTGCTTTATTTTTTGTGGAATATATAAAAGCTATACTACATTTGGTGCCTTTGTGGACATGAGCTTGAATTAAGCGTATGCGATGACATTGAGGGAGCATGACAAGAGTGGATGATGGATTCGTGTGTACATGATCGATGCATCACAACATGCACATAGATGCAAATGAATGTAGCATTAAGATGAATCAATGCATAGGTCAGAGTGCATTGTGTAGCACACAATGAACAATGAATGCAATGACAAAGTGTGTGCACAAGCTCAAACATGTCTAACAAAGCCCCTTTTGCATATGTATAAGGCATATCTTGGACGAACCCCCCTCATCACAAGAAAAGAGAGAGTGTGCAAATACCTCTACTCAACCTTGTTTTGGATGAAGATGCATTGATACTCATGACAATGCTGCCCTGACCATCTAGGTGAAAGGAGTCTTGTCACTCAAGTTCCAATGCATGCGACCCCCTTGAGAAGAGGGAAGTCTCGAGGTGGAAGACTGGGTTTCTGACAAGGAACAAAGTGTGATACATGAACAAGCAGCTTGGTTGGGAACATTGCTAGTGTTTGTAGAAGAGCATAACACCAAGAAGCTTGGTTTATGATGAAGGCATGACGAAGAGTGCGATGACATAGTGCGTGCTGACAAAAGTCGTTCCAACCAACGTTATAAGGGAGCATATGTAGATGAAGGTCATGACCTAAGAAACGTGCACGATGACATAACATGTGAAAAAGTTATGCTTCTTGACGTTGTAACTTGTAACAGATATAGAGGGTGGTCGGTGAGTGACTATAATAGAGATTCCAAAACTAGCACAAGTGCAAGAGAGTGTGATCAACGGTGTTTGGGATAAGGAGTGCATGAGTACACCCATGGTGCATCCACACCTTAATGTGCTTTGTCTATTGATGGAAAACAGGATTGTTAACAAGCTTGATGGAGCTCTTATTATCACAATAGAATAATAGGAAATTGTTGAGGATGGCCCAACTGTTCAAGAATCCATCAACATCCATCTAAGATGTTTGGCTTCGTCATCTGCAGGATTGTGCATAGCTTTTGTAGAAGACAAAGAAATGGTGGACTACCAATGACAACACCAATTGACTAGGCTAGAATTGAGATAAGCACTAAGGCTATGGTAGATCACCACTGGTCAAGATCATTTGCTCAATCTGCATCCTTATGGTTCATCAAAATAGGAAGACCCCCAATAGAACAATGAATGGCCATTTGGTAGGTACCTCTGATATACCTTAGGATCCGCTTAGCTGCTTGCATATACTTGGAGCAATAGTTGACAAGGTAAGGGAGAGAAGGCCTCCCAACAAGAGATTGATACAAGGTGGCATCTACCAAAGGATAGAACAGTCTCCTTGAAGCTTCAAGATTGAAGCAAATGGAGTTTGGGCAAGCTTACACTCCTCCATCCTTAATCACTATAGAAGATCCAAGGCATACTTAGGTTTTGAGATAGTGATTCCAGAGGGTGCCTAATTAATCTGAATCCCCAAAAAATAATGAAGAAGACTTAGATCTATCATCTCAAGGGTGTCATGAAGTCGTAGTTTCATCTCCTATCATGAGGATCTTTGATCCAGACACGTGACCTTTTTACAACATGACTTTATCCTCGAAACTGCTGGAAAATCTACTTTTTTGATCCTGACTACACTGTTAGGGGCATAACTTTGTGCTCGGGACTCTGTTTTGATCCATTCAAGAATTGGAAACATTAGAGATGGAAAAACTTCCGCAGCATAGAGTTGCCAACATGTTTGTGGAAAAAAGAAAACACTCTGGAGGCCCTAAAAAATGCAAAACAAAACAATTACTAAAAATAGTAGAATTCCATTTTTATATTTTTGTAGCCAAAATGGATCTCTAGCTATGTTGACACATCATTAGAAGACGCAACACAAAAGGACAAGTCATATGTATGTAATTTTTCATTTAATGTGCACTTTGTAACTCATGGAAGGTGAATCACCACATTTCCATATGGGTGACCTTCTAACTCACGAAAGGTGAACCACCACATTTCCATATGGGTGACCTTCCATATTCAATACGATTTATTTCAACACACCAATTCTTGTACTTGGTTATAAAAGGCATGAGTAATGGATGTAATGTTATAGCTTCACATCTTTTCTCAAATATTGTTGCATCGTAATCTGTTTTTTGAGTAATAAAATCATTATGCTATTTTGCATGTATACTCTCTTGTTTTGGTTTGTTTATACGCTGTTATTTTTTAACTGCATTTTTTCATGATCATTCTTAACTCAGAATTCTGAGTTTTGGATCAGAGGTATCACAGCGGTCTGTTATCAAAAGTTTGGGTATCAGATGCAAGATTCCTCTAATTACTTCCCTTGTCCTTCCAAAAGATGTCAGGTGAGAACCAAAATGGACAACACCAAGACAATTGATCCTTTCAAGGAGATGAATGAAGTCCTTGTGAAACAGAGGAATGAGATGATGGACCAATTTGCTTAAATTCTTCAACAACTCCCTGTTGCAAGTTTTGCAACCTTCTTTGCGCAACCTCTCGCTAACCCTAGCACCATTCAGTGCTCTCACCCCTTTTAAGGTGCAGGTTAATTCTGATACTCCTACTTTCGAAGGAAAATAATGCTGATGTCCTAATAAATTGGTTAGATCAGTTATCTTTATATTTCTCTGTAAATAGTTTCGTTGATAGTAAGAAATCACTTTTGCACTCTTGAAAGCTTCACTACCTATTCAAAATTGGTGGGAAGCATATTGTAATAGGGTTATAGAAGAGAATGAAGATGAAGTAGCATTCACATGGGATAATTTCATGGAGGCCGTCAAGGAAGAATATTATCTTGTGGGAGCCTATGAAAACCAATACATGCAATGGCAACAATTGCGTCAAGATAAAGACCAATCTATTCAAGATTATATTGATGCTTTCCATTCCATGGCAGCAAAGCTAGGTATTCAAGATACCGAAAGGCATTAGATCCTCAAGTACCGTAGTGGGCTACAATGGTACATTTGAGAGGACATGGACCTCTTTGAATTTAAGACATTGGGAGAGGCATATAAACTTGTTGTCAAATTGGAGCAAAAGCACAAAAACAAAAATAGGAGAGGAGGACCAAAGAACAAAAACCACTACCAGCCAAAGAAAGGCAAGAGTGACTCTCCCAAGAATCAGGATAAAGGAGGTCAGCCCCAAAATCAGAATTGGAAGCAAAAAAAGGACTCCCAAGAAAAGAATTCCTCAAAGGCCAATAGTGGCAAATGGTGCGATTATCACAAGAGAATGGTGCGATTATCGATCAATTTAGTCGTTGTTTATTGAATTACAATCCTCTACATCCACTGCACCATTGCCTCCATATCTATAGGCTGAGGGTAGAGGGAAGCGAATCGTGGAAGCCAAACCAAATATGACCATTGCCACCACACATGTTGCACCAGAGGAGTCACAAGAGGAGGAATGCCTATTTCACTCACAAATATGGGTCAAGGGTAAGCCATTACATTTCATTGTTGATAGTGGGAGTCAAAAGAATTTGATTTTTGCTTAGATGGTGAAGGATTTGAATCTTCCTGTCACACCTTACAACCATATAATGTTGGATGGTTACAACAGGGGAGAGACATTTGTGTCACTCAACAATGTCTCCTCTCTTATGCCATCAAGCCCTTCAAAGATGAAGTTTTGTGTGATGTTGTGCCCTTGGATGTTTGTGATGTGATTTTGGGCCAACCATTTATGTGGAAGAGGCATGGTGTATATGAGTCTAGGCCCCAAAGTGTCATCATCACTGTTGGAGGTCAATGTTATAGGATCCCAAAGGTATCTCCTACCTTTATTTCCTTAATCAATGCCAAACAATGTACAATGATGATAGCCAAAACAAGAAAATTCATTTTGTTGATGATCAAGCCGCAAAGTCGGAGGACTGTCACTACATCAATTGCAGGTACTACACAACAGAAGCAGATGGACCAAATTGTAGCAGAATATGATGACTTTTTCAAGCCACCAACTAGGGTTCCACTTAATTGTGAGGTAAATCATTCCATTGATTTAGTTCTTGGTTCTCCTTTGCCTAATGCACCTGTTTATTGCAGATCAATCCTTGAAAATGATGAAATCAAGAGAGTTTCAAGAATTGATTCAAAAGGGGCACATCAGACGAAGTGCTTCACCATGTGGCAATCTAATTGTCTTGGCTCCAAAGAAATATGGAATGTGGAGACTTTGTATTGACTATGGAGCTTTGAATAAAATCACTATGAAGAACTGCTATTCACTCCCTCGGATAGGCGACTTGCTAGACTGGCTGCATGGTACAAAGTTCTTCACCAAAATTGATCTTAAATCTAGCTATCATCTGATACCCATAAAGCCCACTAATGTATAGAACACTATATTCAAATCCAATGTTTATTTGAGTGGTTGGTTATGTCTTTTGGCTTGACCAATGCACCTACCATATTCATGAGGATGATGGATGACATCTTGCATCCCTATACCAGCTCATTTGTGGTAGTCTACTTAGATGACATTCTCATATATAGTAAGACATGGGAGGAACATTTGCAACATGTTCAACAGGTACTTTAGATTCTTTGAAGACACAAGCTATATGCTAATTTGGAGAAGTGCTCATTTGGCATGACAAAGATTCAATACCTTGGGTATATTGTTGACAAAGAGGGAGTCCATGTTGATCTTGGTCTAGATAATTAAAGATTAACCTACCCTAAAGACTCTTATAGAGCTTCGCAACTTTTTGGGTCTTGCCAAATTTTGTTGAAGTTTCGTATTGGGGTTCTCACACATTGCTTGGCCACCACACCAAGTGACCAAAGGAGGTGCCAAATCCAAGTTCCATTGGAGAGATACACAACATAGGGCATTTGAGAGGTTGACGGATCTCTATGCCATTGTCCAAGCATGTAAATAGTGGAAGCACTACATCTTGGGCTAGGAAACCATCATCCACATAGATCACAAACCTTTAGAGTTAATTAAGATGTAGAGTAAGCAAGGGAATGAAAGACATCAAAAGTGGGCCACATATCTGTTAGCTTTTGAGGATGTATATTGAGGGAAATGCAACCACAAGATGTGAAATAAGTAAGCTATAATAACTATATGATAATGGCACTATAATATGCAAGAATATTGTTATAAGGTGAAGTCACTATTTAGATCTCTAATGTTCTTCAGCAGAGAGGTGCATGATGGTGCAACTTACAGTGATCCATCCCCATGCGCTAAGGTAATTGGCGAGATGGGTCGTCTCTAGATGAGTAACCCCAGACGGGTAACCTCAGACGGGTTGCCTCCAGATGGGTTTCCCCCGGTGTTCCATGGGGACGCGTCCCCCCGTTTCCCGCGTCCCCCAGCACGGGGGGACGACAAGGGGGACGTTTCCCCCGTCCCCCTTTTTGGGGACGGCTGGGAAACGTCCCCGGGACGGCTGAGGCCTGTGGCCTCCCGTCCCCGGGACGTCCCCCTTTTTGGGGCGTCCCCGGGGATGCCCAGCCGTCCCCGGGCACGGCCGGGCCCCATGGGGGCGTCCCCCATGGGGCCCAGCCATCCCCGGGGACTTAGGGTTCCAATATGAAGGCGTGCAAGAAAAGAGTTGCTTTATATTAATTTGTATAAGGTTAGCCCTAATTTGGTTATTGTCCCTTACTTAAAATCAAAATTTCATGCTTACAAAATTTCCCCACCAAAGCCAACACTAAACTAATTCACTTGTGGGGTCTAATGCCCAAGGACCTATGGTAAGGATCTTTGGAATTATGCTATAATGCCATCATTACAAGACTAAAAGGAGGTTTATTTAAACAATACCAATTCTTTTGGTATAGTGACTGAAAATTTGAACAGTTAGTGACTGAATTTTTTTAAAAATGACAGTCTTTGTTTGAACATTGGTGGCTGAAAAAATGATGACTGTTATTACTTAAAATGATGACTGTTTGAACATTGTTTGCACTTGATATCCTTGGCTGAACCTTCAAGTTATAGTTGTTGAACTTTAATGATGGTTACCTTTGAACATTGTTCCCTTTGAATATGAATGGCTGCACTTACATAATTGATTAGTAATATGAAATATCATTTTTGTTGGGTGTAGAATTCTGAATGTGTAGATTATTCTAAATTTCTAAAAAAATTCAATTTTTATAGTATTATACTAGCCGTCCCCGAGCCGTACCCTAAAATCGGCCTACCGTCCCCCACCGGTCCCGGAAACCCGTCCCCCCGTCCCCCAGGCTCGTGGAACCTTGGTTTCCCCTATACGGGTTGCCTCCAGACGAGTAACCCCAGATGGGTTACCTCTAGACAGGTTGTCTCTAGATGGGTAACCTCAAACAGGTTGCCTCCAGACGGGTAACCTTAGACGGGTTACCTCATACGGGTTGCCTCCAGACGGGTAACCTCATACGGGTTGCCTCCAGACGGGTTGTCTCCAGAAAGGTAATCCTCGACGGGTTACCTGCAGACAAGTAACTCCGGGAGAGGAACGAACAGTTTTTTGGAGTCTTCCTTTGGGAGAGGAAATGAACAGTTTTTAGAGTCTTCCTTTGTTTTTCTATAAAAAGGGGAACGACCCCTTGCATGAACATGTAGACCGAATGTTTGCTGTAATCAATAAAATAACAAAGCTGCCATTGCCTCGTGGTTTTACCTGCACACTACAGGGTTTCCACGTAAAATATCTGTGTTACTGTTTTTTTGTGTTATTATGTTTTTCTGCTTGCATGTAATTTAATATTTTACTAGCAACTGGTATCAGAGCAAGGTTTTGTGCCAGTGGAAGTTGAAACAATGAAAAGAGGTGTAACCTAGTTCGATATTGAGAAATTTGATGGCAGGAGCTTTACCCTATGGAAGATGAAGGTGGAGGATTTGTTGGTTCAAAATGACTAAGCCCTAGCCTTGAAAGGGGTCGCGAATAAACCTAGCAGCATGAAAGATGAGGAGTGGGCAACTGTGGATAGGAAGGCGGTTTCTACAATCCGTCTTTGCCTAGTAGACTCAGTCTTGTTCATTGTTGCTGAAGAAAAGACCGCAGAAGCCCTCTGGAAGAAGCTTGAAAAGCTGTATGAGACAAAATCAGCAACAAATAAGTTTTTTTTTTGAAAAAATAGCTTTATAGCTTGAGGATGGAGGGTTAATCTGTGGAAGATCACTTGAATTAGTTTAATACCCTTATCAGTAAATTGGTTTCAATTAATGTGAAGATGGAGGATGAGGACAGAGCTATCACCCTACTTTGTTCCCTCTCGAAGACTTGGGATCATTTGGTGATGACCATCAACAATGCATCATCAGGAACTCTAAAATTTAATGATGTGGTAGTCGCTTTGTTGGCAGAAGAGTTGAGGCAAAAAACGTCTCTAGAACCCTCGACCAATGAAGCCCTAGCTATGAGAGGTCGATATTTCGAGAGGAGTAAACAAGGTAGATCACAATCTAGATCTAAGTCTAAAGGACGCAAGCTGAAAGGGAAGTGCTAGCATTGTGGGAAACCAGGGCACTCAAAGGACTGTTGGCAGCTAAAAAAGGAAAAGAATGGTGAAAAGAAAATTCAGCCATTGGCAGAGGCCAGTACAGTAGATTCAGGAGAGACGACAACACGTGAAGCTTTCTGTATCAACAACAACAAATCTGTTTTATGTACCTGGGTTTTGGACTCAGGTGCATCTTTCCACATGTCTCCTCACAAAGACTGGTTTGACAAATATCAGCCATATAGTGGGATGGTCTACTTGGGGGATGATCATCCTTTAGAAATTGTGGGAAGAGGAGACATAAGGATCAGGCTAGACGACGGTAGAGAAAAGATGTTATGTGATGTACGATATGTGCCTGATTTGCGGAAGAATCTGCTCTCAATCAAGATGATGGATAAGCTAGGGTATTCTGTCACTTTCGGTAACAACTAATGCAAAATTACTAGAGGAGTCCTTGTAGTAGCAAAAGGAGAATCTTATGGGACCCATATCGTTTATGCGGTGATACGGTGACAAACCATGCAACAACAACAACTTCAAGAAATGTTCAAGATGCAGTAATGCTATGGCATCTACGCCTAGGACATGAGTGAAAAAGGTTCTGAAAATTCTGCATGACCGAGGTATGCTTTCTGGGATTAAGTCTTATAATTTAGACTTGTTTGAGCACTGTATTTTTGGTAAACAAAAGAGGGTTCGGTTTACTGCAAGCCCTGGTAAGAGTTTTGATTTTATGCAACATATATTTTGATACATTTGGACCAGTCCCCACTCAGTCCTTAAATGGTGCTATCTATTTTTTGACTTTTATAGATGATTATTCTAGGAGAGTGTGGGTTTATTTTCTAAAGAAGAAGTCAAAAGCTTTGAAAAAATTTAAAGAGTTCAAAGCATGAGTAGAGAAAAGTTTGGGCAAGCCTATTTTATGTCTCAAGTCAAATAATGGGGGTGAATACTGCTCCAAGGAATTCGATTAATTTTGTATGCAAGAAGGAATTAAGCACCAGAATATTGTACCATATACTCCACAACAAAATGGTGTGGCTGAGTGGATGAATTGCACGATCATGGAATGTACAAGAAGCATGCTCAGCGCATCCATGTTGGATAAAAGGTTCTGGGCAGAGGCTGTTAATACAACTGTTTACCTTATTAACAGGTCACCTACAATTGCGTTGGATGGACAGATTCCGGAGGAGGTTTGGTGTTGTAAGCCAGTTGATTACTCTCATTTGTGTACCTTTGTCTGTAATGCACTTGCCCATATGCCTAAAGAAAAAAGGTCCAAACTTGATCCAAAGTCAAGCAAATGTGTTTTTCTCGGCTATGGAGATACAGTGAAGGGGTATAGATTGTGGGATCCTACTGCCCACAAGGTAATTATTAGTCGGGATGTTATTTTTGATGAAAAATCCATGCAAAGGAAGGAGGTACAACAAACACCTAATGTTGTACCAGTTGAAGTAGATATGAAAATGAAAATCAGCATGCTGCTGTTTCTGATCAGCATGTAGAACAAGTAGAACAACAAGTAGAACAGCCACAACAGTCACAAGACCAAGATCCACAACTAACAGATCATTGGGTTAGAAGATCTACATGTCCACAAAAGTGTCTGGAAAGGTATTCTCCTATTTTTCAGTCCTCTTTTGCTTTGTTAACTGATGATGGTGAGCCTAGTACATTTCAGGAAGCTAGAGAGTTTGAGAATGCAGAAAAGTGGAGGAAATCGAGGCACTTCACAAGAATGAAACGTGGGAAATTTTAGGGATGAAGATACACAAGGACAAAACAGGAAGAAATATCTAGTTAAGTCAAGAGTCATATATAGAAAAGATTCTGCAGCGCTTCAATATGTAGAATGCAAAGCCAGTTAGTACCCCACTTCTTTCACACTTCAAATTGTCTTCCAAATAGTGTCGTAGAACAGAAGCAGATTAGACAAGCATGTCTTGTGTACCTTATTCATCAGCAGTAGGAAGCCTCATGTATGCCATGGTGAGCACCAAATCGAATATTGCCCAAGCAATGGGAGTTGTTAGCCGGTACATGGAAAATCCTGGTAAGGAGCATTGGAATGCAATGAAGTGGATATTTATATATTTAAGAGGCACTTCAGATGCTGCTATTTACTATGGATTGGAAAATTTGCAAGTTAAAGGTTTTTTGGATTCTGATTATGGTGGAGATAGAGATGGGAAAAAGTCCACTATAGGATATACTTTCACTCTTGCTAGTGGGGTTGTGAGTTGGACTTATAAGTTGGAGTCTGTGGTGGCTTTATCAACCACTGAAGCAGAATATATTGCAACAATTGAAGCCAACAAAGAGGCAATTTGGCTAGAACGATTGTTGGGTAACTTTAAGATAATGCAGGAGAAAATTACATTGCATTGTCATAGCCATAGTGCTATTCAACTAGTGAAGAACCCAACATTCCATGATCGCACGAAACACATTGATGTTAAGTACCATTTTATAAGAAATGTGGTGGAAGAAGGTAGGATCCTGTTGGAGAAAATTGATACTGAAGTGAATCTTGTAGATATGCTTACAAAGCCGATCAAGATAGAGAAGTTTGAGTGGTGCAAAACTTCTTTGGGCTTGCTGAAAATGTGATAAGGGCAGCATTGGGCAATTGGCACTGGATGGAAAAACATAGGCAAAGAATTCTTGTATATTGACTTCAAGTGGGAGAATGTTAGGAGGTGAAGTCACTATCCAGATCTCTAATGTTCTTCAGCAGAGAGGTGCATGATGGTGCAACTTACAGTAATCCATCCCCACACGCTAAGGTAACTGGCGAGACGGGTTGTCTCCAAATGGTAACCTCATACGGGTTGCCTTTAGACGAGTTTCCTCCATACGGGTTGCCTCCATACGGGTTACCTCCAAACGGGTTGTCTCCAGACGGGTAACCCCAAACGGGTTGCCTCCTGACGGGTAACCTCAGACGGGTTGCCTCCAGACGGGTAACCTCCAGACGGGTAACCCTAGACGGTTTGAGGTCATGGAGTTACCAATATTCATTGGAAAGGATGATAGTGATGCTAGGGAATGGTGGAAAATTTTTAAGTCTTTAAGTTCTCCTGAATTGATATGGAAATATAAGCTTTGTGGTTCTCTGTGAAGGGAAGCTTTATCTTGGTATATGAACTTTGTTCGTCTTGTAATGACCCCATTTTTCATATTCTTATTGTACATAGTTGTGGTGTGAAGCTTTGGAGTGTTTTGTTATGTTGAAGGTATTTTTAGTGGAATTTAGTAATTAAATAAATAAAAAAAAAAGAGAAAAGGGGCCAATGTGTATTAGGGACATAATATTTTATTTTAAGGAGCTATAAGGTTATTTTATAAGTGATTTAATAAAGTGCCACCCCAACAAAGAAATATAACATTTGTCTATATAAAGAGGACAAGGGGGCTCATTTGCATCATCTTGGATCATTTTTATCTCTTCTATTTTGTGTAATTGGCTGAGAAGCTAATATCACTCCTTGTGGACGAAACCCTACAAGAGAGATCTTCTGTGGACGAAAACTTGTAGAAGACTTGATTCAGGGACGAAAACCTCTGGATCTAGAGAGTCAGGACGAAAACCCTTACTCTCAATTGGGGCAAACCTACCTAGGGTTTGCATTTGGACTTCATTGGATTTAGTTGTGGAGCATTCAGTGTGTAATCAGCCAGCTAGGGTATTATTGCACCATTTTGAGAGATCAGATCTTTATTCAGCCATTTGAGGGCAAAGAGCAGAGATTTATCATTATTTTCGGTCATTGGAGCACCAGGAGGAGGGACGTCCCATCTTGGGAGTCTATTTTGGCACTCAGAATCAGAGATTCAGCATTTAGGAGGGCAGCGTTGCATTTGAGAGGGCATTTTGGCAAGTATCTTATTCCTAGAAGCTGGACGCCCATTATTTTGAACCAGATTTTGCCCTAGCAGCCAAACGTTCTATGTATCTTCATCATTTTGATTGTGTTTGGGTATGAGAATGTCATTGGAGAGCATTGGCAATCAGATCTGCCATTTTGTGAGTTGTTTAATGTAGCCATTTCTAGTATTATTCATGTAATGGTTTCTATATTTCAGATTTAATACAAAATCAGTGTTGTTGGGTGTTGTTTGCTGAAATTATAAGTAATTTGGTGATTTAAATTTGTAGATCAGAATTTTATTTGAATAGATTTTATTTTTGCTTGGAAGAAATATTGCCATCTAGCTAGGGTTTGGTATTTTTTCAGAATTAGGTCATTACAATTTCCTCCATATGAGTTGCCTCTAGACGGGTTACCTCCAAACGGGTTGTCTCCAGACGGGTAACCCCAGACGTATAACCCCTAGACGGGTTGTCTCCAGATGGGTAACCCCAGACGAATAACCTTAGACAAGTTGCCTCCAGACAGGTAACCCCATACGGGTTGCCTCCAGATAGGTAACCTCAAACGGGTTGCCTCCAGACAGGTAACCTCCGATAACCCTAGACGGTTTGAGGTCATGGAGTTGCCAATTTTCACTGGAAAGGATGATAGTGATGCTAGGGAATGGTGGAAAATTTAAATTTTTAATTCTTTAAGTTCTCCTGAATTGATATGGAAATATAAGCTTTGTGGTTCTTTGTGAGGGGAAGCTTTATCTTGGTATATGAACTTTTTTCGTCACCAAAAATTTACATACACATGGGAAGAATTTGAAGTTGCATTTTAAAGCAAATGGGAATTTGACAAAAAGGATAAAAAGATAGCTAGGCTTTAGGATGAACAAAAGGAATTAAAAAGAGAGTTGGAAAATTTCAAGAAATTGGTAGAAGGAAAAGATAAGGTTGATAGTGTGTAGGCTAAGGGAACCACAACTTTGGTGACAAATAGGCCAAATAGTGTTCACAAGGATTGGTTTCAATAAAACAAATCTATTTTAAAGGTTCATGGCTGCATTCAGAAGGAAAACGTTATTATTTCTATAACCCTAGCAGCAGATATAATTATTGATACTACTTTGGCTAAAAGGTTTCATTTTCAAGCAATAGAAATTAAAGACAAAGCTCGAGGGTGAGAATGTTCAGATTTTTGAAGATTTGAGATCACCATGGATAAATATGTTTTACATTCAGATTTTTATGCTATTGAGATGGATGATGTGGATATTGTTCTTGGTTATCCTTGGTTGGATTTTTTGGGTATTGTTAACATTAATGTGCAAAGAAGTTTATGAAGTTATGGTTCAACAAAAACAAGATAACTTTGCAGGATATTTCGTTGCTTAAGGAGCAAGGATCCAAGGAGAAACAAGAAGCAGTTATGATAGGGGAAGAAGTTAAGGAACCAATAGAACAATCCACAGAAGCAGTTTTAGTAGAGTCCAAGGAAAGCAGTAGCAGAGTCCAAGGAAGAAGTAGCAGTTATAGAGTTCGTAGAAGAGGAAGCAACAACAAAGTCCATGGAAAAAATAGCAGCAAATTCCAAGGAAGCTTTGTCATAAGTGCACAAGGACGCATCAAATGAAGGGAACAAGAGATAAAAACAAGAAGAAGAATTTAAAAGGGAAGAACCAAATACTAAAGAATCAAAGGTAACAAAACATCAGGTTAAGGTTGTAGTATATTGCCACCCACACCACTAGGAGCAGCAACAATCTTGGAGGCATGGCTTAGGGCATCCATATTATAGATCGACATGGAATCAAAAAGGCATTAGGTATGGCAATGTTTGGTAGAAAAAACACAATGCTTATGGATTTCAGAGTGGTGCAGTAGCATCAAGGAACAATAGGATCAATCCTTCTAAATGTTAGAGTAGAGTAGCAAATGCATGGAGACAACAAAACAATTATGGATATTCAAGTGGCACAAGGACAGCTTGGCATCAAACCACCACCAATCAAAATTTCACTTGGATGGAGGGATGATCAAGATTGGTACCAGTTGCTAACATTGCTTAGCAAATCATATTATCTAGTTTCTTCTTATGTTTCAAGGACAACATTTGTAAGGGGGGTGGAATGTTAGGTACCTAGGGATAGGAATATGGGGATATAATATTATATTATGTATGGGTAGTTGGCATGGGCCACACATAACCCAAGGTTGATTATATTTTAATATTTTATTATAATAATGAGTGGGATAAGGGTTTAGGAATATGGGTATATAAAGAAAGGGATATTGTCATTGTAATGAAGCGAATCGTCAATTATTCTCTTGTAACAGTGTTGGCTTGTGGAGCATATCTCATTTTGGGAAATATTGTGGAGTGGTTCCTTAAGGAATATGTTATGGTACCTAGGAATAGGTATATGGGGATATGCATGGGCCACACATAACCCAAGGTTGATTATATTATTATATTATAATAATGAGTGGGACGAGGGTTTAGTTGTTGGCTTCCCAAAGCAAAATTAGAAGATGGGTATATAAATAAGGGATATTGTCATTGTAATGATCATGGAGATTATCATATCGAGTATTCTCTTGTAATCGTCTTTTCCCACAAAGTGGCTTATGGGACTTTGCCCTCTCTAAGTGGTGCTCTCACCTTGGGAGATCTTGTGGAGTTATTCCTTTAGGAGTATTATTGGTGTTGCCCTACTTTAAGGGTATTATCTATCTCTGTCTCAATTTGTGGATTATTATTGTGGATAATTATTTGTTGAATGATTTGATATTTTTGCATATTGGTGAATAATTTCTGCTAACAAGAATAAAGTTTCATGATAGAATAACATTGGTGTTGCCCTACCTGAAGGGTATTATCACATCTTGTCTTTGTGTGGATTAATTATTGTGGTTGATTTATTTAATATTTAGCATATTGTGGATGCTTTTATATTTATGAGAAGCAAAGGTTCATAACAAGTGTTGTCGGGTTTGCATACACATGATTTTGTGCATGTATTAGGGAGGCATACTTGTACTAGCTAGTTGGGTACACGTACCACACCCTAATGATACACAAATTATTGAGGAGACATGAGTGTTTTTTGGCAATGCATGTGTACTTTTAACATGCACCTCAACGTCTCCATAGCCTTGCACCTTGCATACCTCCACACCCCCACTTTTGGAGGTTGACACTAGGTACTCTATACCTACACCTTGTGTACCCCCACAATTGCGCAACCATACAACCTTAGCCGAAAGTTTCTTGGGAACAAATAGGAAGACCTTGTTTGTCACATCAACACCTATTTCATGTTTCGACAATGGATGGAGCAAATGATGAAGTGACGTAGATGCAACTGTTTCCTTCAATGCTCATAGGCGTAGCGTGGTTTGGAATTTATAGTTCATTACACATTGGAAGACCTGAGGAAAGCCTTAGGAAAAAATTCTCTTATGTGATGACATTGAGATTACTAGGGAAATTTACATTACGAAACAAAAGAAAGATGAGGACGTAAAGTGCTATAGAAACCGCCTAAAGGAATTGATTGACAAAGTGGAGAACTAGCCAATTGATGGATTGATAAAACAATGGTTTGTGGATGTACTTCTCGGGAAGTTTTGGAAGAAGATGAAAGTTGTACTATATCTTATTAGAAGTCCTTCAATAGGACATTGGACTTGGAAAGTGAGATGAAGATGATTGGTGGAGGAAGTTGTAGTTGAAAGGAAGTGACTCCAACAACGATAGTGATAATGACAAAGCTGAACTATCAATTGAGGCGCTCATGAAGGATCTGATGCGTATGATCTGAATTATTAGAGACAATGCTAGGGATAAGACCAATATGATTTATGGTGCACAAAGTGTTGTGTCGAGGAACACACTAGTGCCAACTACTTGAAACAAAACAAAGCTAGTGCAACAACTATGAAGTCTATGACCATTCATTTTTGGAGTGCCTCTTAAATGTCAAAAGTAAAAAGCATTGGACATTAACCCTTCAAAAGGAGGCCAAAAATAAGCCTAACATCTCAAAGGGTGGAACTGATGTGATGAGTGACAATTTCTAGAGCACCCACTAGGGGAGGGAAAATGACACTCAAGTTAGTGCAAAGAATGTGGACAACACATTCAGTATGACATTGTAATGAAGTTGATTGTTTAGTGTTGCAAGTGTCAAGAATGGGGACACTTTGTACAAAATTACACCAATGTTGCTACCTCTATTTCATAAATGACATGTCGATGTGCAGTTTAGGCAACCATGTATAAGAAAGTTATCCCAATAAGAGAGGTGGCAATCAAAATGTCAAACTATTTGACATTGAACCAACAATGGATAGGTAAATAAGGGTAAATATTCTGACCCATCCTCAAAGTGGAAGCAATGGTAGGAGGTATGGGATAATGTTGAAGAAGTTGTTGAGAAATGTATCTCGGACAGGAACTTCTTGCACAGGCTTCAGTATGAACATGCTAAAAGTGGTTCGAGACATTTCTAGTTCTATTTTGAAAGTGATTTTCTATTTTTAAGTTCACTTAAGTGATTCTATTTTGAAATTTAAGTTCACTTAAGTGATTCTATTTTGTACTTCACTTAAGTGATTTTCTATTTTTAACCTTACATCTCAAGATGAGATGATATCTAATCGTAGGGTTAGAGAGATTAGGGTTACCTTTTTCAAGGATAAAAGGAGACGATCAGGAGTGTTTTAGATACATAGACAAAGACACAGAAAAGAATGGGAGGAGAACAAATGTTGAAGGAAAAATACAAGCTTAGGAGGAGAAGAACAGTGCTTGCTGGCTAGAAAAGCAGCAAGAGAGCAAAAGTGTTCTGTTGTAGCTGTAGCCTCTTTTATTTGTAATATTTCAGGTTCAGAAATATATTTAACTTCCGCTGTTCACGCTGTTTATTTTTCCAGCCATCTGTGTGATTGTTGCATGTTTGAATAAATTATTCTCAGATCTGTTTATTTTTTGCTCTATGTCGGCCAAAAAGCTCTACCTCGCTCCCGAAGCCCAGCGTCGGCCAAAATGCTCTATGTTGGCCAAAATGCCCAACTTCGGCCAGAACCCTGCTCCCCCCAACTTCGGCAGATCTCCCATCTTTGGGCTCCATTCCCAGCGAAGCTGAGCTTCGGGCTCAAATCAAGCGAACCTCAGCCCTGATTTTCGGCGAACTCCAGCAAAAGCGTTTTTAAACGCTGAGGCAGCAACTGAAGGGGCACTCCGAAGGGCACGCATCCCGAGAAAGAGAAGTTAGGTGGGAATTTAAGGTGCCTTCATGGCACACGAATCTGGGTCTCCTGCCCATCCCATCAAGACGGCGCCGTCAGGTCCGGGAAGGCCCCCTAGGGCAGGCTCCACCTACCATATTAATGAGACATGTTGTCCCACCTACAACGCCTGTCCGGTGCCGCTGTAAACATGAGTGAGTTGCAGAGTCCGTCCGGGGCCGCTAGAAACACGAGTGGGCAGAATCCCATGGATTCTCTGTCGCCTGACAGGGGTCAAATCTCAGCTGCCCCAGCGGTTTTTAGGGTTTTGGCATTAGTGGTTACGGGGTTGAAGTCCCCTATAAAAGCTAGCTCAATGTAATGTAATAGGGGGGGAAAATTTTGCTAAAGAGTTGTACTTAATTTCTGCATCAATACAAAGATTTCTAGTTCTGACCCTGGACCTATTTTCTGTGTATGATGCCTTCTATTGCGATTTCTATTAATTCTGTTTCTTTATTTGCAATTTATGTAAATTCTGCAATCTGGATTTAAGTGTGTGGTAAATAACGAAGCCTGGAATTGTTGAAGGATACATATCAGAGAATAGTTCAGCGTTAGTTTCTGTTATAGTCTTTGCTGTTGTTTTGAGTAGAAGTAAGTAATCGTGCTGCTCGTTCTTCCTCTCGGATCCTCCTGGCCTGCGGCCATATTTCCCCATTTCTTTCAGTCATTTCCTCTCTTTCAGCAATTTCCTAATCTCTTTCCTGTTCCCTAATCTGAAAACCCAGTGTAGTATAGGAGCCATCCTTCTCTGGAGATTGGCACGAGAGGCATCCATTCCTCCTGACCTTTCAATCTGTTGGATGGGTGTAGGGCGCGTAGATAGACCAAATCCTTTCCTGTGGCAGGTCCGTAACCAACACGCATAAGTTCGATATGTTTATAATTAGTTTTAGTTTTTATAATATATTTGCATCATCTTAACATCTTGAACTTAATATCAAACTTTATAAAATTTCTCCATGTGCTAAATATCTTTTGGCCTTTAAGGTTGTTGAACTTGAAATTGGACAAAAACCTTGTGATGAAGGCTTAACACATATATCATTGATATAATAAGCAGTGTGGCAGTTATCTTAATGTATTGTAGCATAGTCACAATGGAGCTATGCATGTTCTATAAGACATTCTCATTTTGATGTTTACTGTGGTTATTGCCCCCTTGCTTCCCATGAGATTCTAATAGCTCTTCTAAGAACTGTTGCATCCCATCAATAAAAGGAGCGAGATAAGGCTTCTTGTGTTCAGCGTTTGGCTACAGCCCATGCAACATTATTGAAGAGTCAAGTCAAATTGAAAGAACATAATGATTAATTTCGAGTTTATTACCATTTTTGGATGGGAGATTGTTATGAACCTTCATTAAAATAAAAGCACATCTATACAATATTGCAATAATATAGAAAACGAGCTTGAAGTTTACAATTTTGCAAGATGAAATGGAAATGCAGCAGATTATATTGCAGAAAACAAGAACACATTACAGAATCGTAGGCGTGTTCGAGGGGGCAACCTGTTTAGAAGCAGAGCTTCGATACAAAATATGAGAGACACTTTCATCTATGCCCCCTTGCCTTTTTAAGGACTCTTCGTGACCCTAACTATAGCGCTCAAGGGTTGACTTCACATGCAAGTGGCCACCCGAGCTAAAATTTTCTACCAAACAAGCGGTTACATTCTTAATAACGGTTACATAAAATGGCCCCACTTGTCTAGGCACCTCAAATGCCACATACACATTACAAAACATTACATAATATTATTAATATGGGGTCCCCATGTTAGGAAGGGGGTAATTACATAATAAGGTTAGGATGGGGTCCTAACATGCCCTTCCCCTTCAAAAAGCTTTGTCCTCAAAGCTGGAGATGAGGAAACTGCTGCTGTAATTTTTGGAGAGGCTCCCATGTAGCATCTTCTGGTTGTAATCCTTGCCACTGGACCAAGACTTCAGTGATGGTCCGGTTACGAAGAGTGTGGGTTCTTCGGTCCAAAATGTTGTCAGGATCCAATATGATCAAGCCTTCTTCATCTAACTCAAGAAGTGTTGATTGAACTTGAATGCGATTGCCAAGTACCTTCTTGAGACAAGAGACATGGAAGACTGTATGGATCTTGGAAGAAGGTGGCTACGCAAGCTTATAGGCCTCTTGTCCAATCAGCTGCAATATTTGATAGGGTCCATACAAGTGTGCTGCCAATTTTTGATGAGCTCAAAGTTGCATGGAAGATTGTTTGTAGGGTTGGAGTTGAAGAAAAACCATATTTCCTGTATTGAAGTTGTGCTCAAAACGATGTTGGTTAGTTTGCTATCGCATCCTTTTTTGAGCTAGCACCGAGTTCTCTTTTAACCACTACGAAAGTTGGGTATGCTTCTGAAGAGTTGCATCCATTGCGTGAACTTTGGAGTGTCCAGGAACATATGAAGAAGGTGATGGAGGTGGGTACCCATACACTGCCTCAAAAGGAGTCATTTTGGAAGTTGTGTGGAAGGAAGTGTTGTACCACCACTCAACCAAAGGCAGCCACTTAGCCCATTGTGTTGGGTGCTCGGAGGTAAAACAACGAAGGTAGGTTTCCAAGCACTTGTTGACAATTTCAGTTTGCCCATCCGTCTGCGGATGGTAGGATGAGCTCATTTGCAATTGCGTTCCCTGCAGTTTAAACAGTTCTTGCCAAAATCGACTGGTAAAAGTGGGGTCACGGTCAAACACAATGGATTTGGGCATACCGTGGAGTTTGAAAATGGAGTCCATGAATTGAGCAATGGTGTATGCATGGTAAGGATGGGCGAGGGAACATAAATGAGCATACTTCAAGAGATGGTCCACCACCACAAAAATGACCGATTTTTTTACAGATTTAGGAAGCCCTTCAATAAAATCCATGGATATATCAGTCCATACATTTTTGGGAATTGGCAATGGTTGTAGTGTGCCTAGAGTACGAACTGTTTAACTTTCACCTTTCATCCGTTGGCAAATTTCACATTCGGCTACAAAAGTTTGAATATCTTTTTTCATTCCCTTCCAATAAAATGACCTTTTAGCTCTCTCATATGTCTTCAAGAATTTTGAATGGCTTGCAATAGGTGAAGCGTGCATCTCTCTCATAATATCTTCACGGAGCGATGAAGTTTTGGAGACCACAATGCGGCCTTGATATTGTAACAGGTGTTCATCCCATGAGTATTCGACATGTGAATTGGGATCCCTTTGTAGTTGTTCCTGTAAGTTTTGTAAGGATTGGTCCTTGGTTGTCTCTTCTTGAAGTTGGGAGACCCATTGGGGAAGTGGGGATGAAAGGGAACACACTGTCACTTGATCCTCAAACTGACAAGAGAGGTCATCTGCCACAATATTCTCCTTTCCTTTCTTATATATGATGTCATAGTCATACCCATAGTAGAGAAAATCGGAATATGGTAGTAAATCTGCTAGGGGAAAAATCGGCAAAAAACCGGAATCGGCAAAAAATCGGAGAAAAAATCGGCAAAAAAAAACCGAAGAAAACGATTTTTTATTTTTATTTTTCATGCATATTACAATGAATTAACATTATGCAAATCAAATATTGCAATAAAAGCAACAATTCAAGTCAAGAGACTCAAGACATCATACAAGGCTCAAGCTTTAAGTACACATGAAAGTGACAAAACACATCCTGTATTGGTTATAATATGAAAAGGTACAAATTTACAAGTAACAAGAAGGAAAAAAAGGTTTCATTTTTTATATGCCTGCACATGGAAACAAGTAACAACAAAGTTACAATCACTTGAAAAAAAGGAAAAAAAACTAAACCCTAAACCAAAAGGCTAGGGTTTAGGGTTTAAAATTGAAACATTGACAGCTGAATGGGCTTGCATACATAGTTATCAGGCAGCAATATTTACTTAAAAAGAGGAGGAAAAAAACCCTAAACCCAAAACCCTAGGCCCTAGACTAGGGTTTAGGTTTTAAACTTCAAGTTCAAAGTTTCAAATTCAAACACTAACAGCTGAAAAATGGGCTTGCATACATAGTTACCAGGCAGCAATATTTACTTATTTACTTTAAAAGAGGAGGAAAAAAAAAACCCTAGGGCCTAGCCTAGGGTTTAGGGTTTAAACTTCAAAGTTTCAAACATTAACAGTTGAAAAATGGGCTTGCATACATAGTTATCAGGCAGCAATATTTACTTAAAAAAAGAAAAAAGAAAAAAACCCAAAACCCTAAACTAGGGTTTCAGATTTAGGGTTTAAAATTTAAACTTCGAAGTTCAAACATTAACAGCTGAAAAATGGGCTTGCATAGAAAACGCTAAATTGGCCACAACTTGAAAAAAAATTTCCAAAAAAAAAATTGCAGCCGATTCCGATTTTTTCAAAAAATCAGAGGACTCGCGACAAATTGCCGAGTCACTCGTTTCGCGAATGACTTGCGATTAACTCGCAATTTTTGCGATTTTTTGCCGATTGTCGTAACTATGGTCATACCCCAAAAATTTGGAAACCCACTTCTGTTGTGCTGGAGTAGAGACCCTTTGTTCTAGGAAATACTTTTAGACTCTGGTGGTCCGTTTTAATGGAGAAATGTCTCCCAATGAGATATGGTCGCCAATGATTAACAACATGGAGGATGACCATCAAAACTTTTTTATAAGTAGATTTTCCCAAATTTTTGCTTGATAGCGCCTTATTGGTGAAAGCTAAGGGTTGCCCTTCTTGCATTAATACAACCCCAATGCCATGACTAGAAGCATCACTTTCAATTATAAATGGTTTGGAAAAATCAAGTGTAGCTAACACTAGGGTTGAAATCATAACCTTCTTAAGATCTACAAACGCCTGTTTTGGTGGAGCTGACCACATAAATGAATTCTTTTTCAACATGGCCATTAAGGGGGCAGCTATTTTTCCATAATTTTGTACAAATCGATGGTAATAGCCCGTGAGCCCCAAAAACCCACGAAGCGCCTTGAGAGTTTGTGGCTTAGGCCAATTTTGAATAGCTTCAATTTTCTTGGGGTCAACCTTGACTCCCTCTTGTGAAACAATATGCTCGAGGTATTCAACCTCTTGCATGCCAAAGGAATATTTGGATCGTTTGACAAATAATTGATGGTCCTGCAATAGTTACAAAGCTTGATCCAAATGTTGTAAGTGCTCGACCCAAGTGTTACTATAGATAAGTATGTCATAAAAAAAACCAAAATAAACTTGTGAAGAAATGGGTGGAAGACATTTTTCATGAGGCTCTGGAACGTCTATGGTGCATTAGTGAGGCCAAATGGCATGACCAAAAATTCTTAATGGCCCTCATGAGTTTGGAATGCTGTTTTAGGAATATCTTCCTCCTTGAGCCTTTATATGGTGATAGGCAGAGCAGAAATCCGACCTGGAGAAAAACTTTGTGCCATGTAACTCATCTAACAATTCATCAATCATAGGGATAGGAAATTTGTCCTTAATTGTGAGCTTATTAAGCTCATAAAAGTCTATACATAGCCGCCATGACCCATCTTTCTTTCTAACCAATAGTACCGGAGAAGAATAAGGATTGTTACTAGGCCAAATTACCCTTGTTTTTAGCAATTCTTGAACCAACTTCTCAATTTCTGACTTAAGCGCATAGGGGTGTTTGTAGGGTCTGATGTTAGGTGGCAAGCTACTAGGTACCAATGGTATTGCATGATCATGGGAATGATGTGGAGGTAATTCTGTCAGTTCTGCAAAAACTGCATTATGTTTTGTTAAAATAAGTTGCAAGTCCTCTTGGGGTTCGTCTACTTCTGAAATTTGAAATGCAAATAATTGCGCTACTACCCCACGAGGATTTTTTAATAACTTCTCCTTATGGCTTGAACTGATAACTTGCAAAGATCCATCCAGTGTACCAAGGAGAGTGTAGGACTTCCCATTTTGCGAGAATTGCATCCATAATTGTACAAAGTTCCAGGCAAACATATCAGTTTGGAGTTCATAGTTCCCTGTCTTCAAATTAACTTTGTAGCATTTACCTTTACAAGGTAATGTTCCTCCATTAGCCACCATGACTTCAAAAGAGTTGCAAGCATGTATGTAACAATTCACTTAGCTACTCGGGGATCGATAAAATTATGTGTACTGCCTGAATCTATAAGAATTGTAATTTGTCACCCTTTGAAGAATCCTACCACCTTCATCGTTTGAGGGGTCGAAATTTCTGCAAGTGCATGGATAGAGATCTAGGGCTGTGGTTTTTCTTGTGCTTCACCCTCACCCTGAGGCTCTCCCTCCTGCGGTTCTACTTCATAATCATATATTTCATTCACTACTGATACCTCCACATCGAGCAAGAACAACTTCTGTTGTACACATTTATGCCTTGGTGAATATTTCTCATCACAATTATAACATAAACCTTGTGTATGTAGTAGCCTAGCATGTGGCCTTACATTTCATTGTTGGGTGTAGATATTTCTTGGCTGGTTTGTACCACTTCTAATGATTATTTGGATACTAATGTTTGTGTTTAGCATGAAGACTTTTTGTGATATTCACAGACCAGTGTTAGTCAAAGACTATTGAACCTTTTTTGCTATTCTTTTCTTTTTAAGATAGAGACTAATCATTGATCTCTAAGTTCGCATTTTCTTCAGAGAAGAATTTATTGGTGAGGTCGTAGGCTGACTGGCGATCAAGCTTATGGTCATGGTCATGGCCATTGTTATTAGCTAACATGTAGTGTTTTGGGTAATATGTAACGATAGACACTGTGACTGGAACAAACCATGCGAAGAGGGTAGTCTTGGCAGCCAGGGCAGATCCACAAGAAATATATATATTTTCCTTATGTCGCATTTGTGGACAACAGTTTACGTATGTATGTCTGTGTATATATATTTATGTGTGCTAGGATTTGTTTCATATAGTACCCAATAGAAGTTTGGTGACCATTTACACACCAGCCATGTCATATTTCGAATTCTCTTTTTCATGAATTGATCTCAAAGAGCTACTGCTTTCCATAGTTTGTTCTGTTTTATTTGTATTGATGTAGAAACAGGATGATTCTGCATGAAATGTGGTGTGTGTGCGTGTGAGAAAGAGAGAGCTTATTGCTTGTTTTTCCCTTTTTGAATAGCAATACGAGAGGAAACCCCGAGAAGCTACATTGCATGCGGAGTTTGCAAAAGCTGTAAAGTACATTAACAGAAATCTTTCTGAGGAAAGTTGCCTTAAATTTATCAATTGGGATTTTCACAAGCACTTCAGAAGGTTTGTGCTGGACAACTGTTAATGGGTGTCCTTTTAACTTGTGGTGGAATTTCAAATGTCAAAACTCTATTGCTTTTTGGAGAATAAAAAAAAAAAAAACCTCATATGTTGAGATCAAAGTAGATTAACTATGGATGTATTTGCAGCAAGGAAAATGTTTTGTCACGGCTGGAGGAGATAGTAGCTGGTGCATTCCATCTCACAGGGTTTTATTATAGTGGGACATCAGATCTTAGAGTTGAGCAAAAGCAACAAATGGTTTCAAAGTGAGTATAACCTAGCCAAAATAAAATTTATTGCATCTGATTGGATGCCAGGAATTGAGATGGACTTATTAATGGCAAAATTAATACTATTCTCTTGGATTTCGTATTGTTGGTTTGTATTTCTATGCTATAGTCCAGCACCCATCATTTATCCACCCTTTCTGTCAAGTTTTGTAATCAATCAAAATATCCAATGATGCAGATTATATGGGAACATATATGGCATTGTTGTTGCTTGTGGATGTTAAGCTTGTTATAGATGCCCAGTCGCATGAAAAATAACGTCAACAACTATAAAAGCTAGTGCAGAAATAAGTACAACATTTTAGAAATTTGTTGGTGCTTCAGTTTCTACTTGGACCTTAAATTTTCTGACAAATCATTGCAATGACCAAGGGTTTATTTTATTCATTAAATAATCCTTCACTGCTAAGAATTCCTATTTCATCCAGATATTCTGGTTTCAATGAAGATTGCTTATTCAGATCTGACTTTAGGTCATACACATGCATAGGTTAATTGCCAACAACTGTCGAGTACTCCCCGACTTGTGAGCTAAGTAGACTCTGACAGGTCATTTTGGCCCGAGTTGGCGAGACTCATTATAAGATTTGACAAGCTATACAAATGCATTTATTTTTATTAAAAAATTAATATTTTAATAATTATTATATTTTTTCCTTATTTGCCGAGTCTATTACCAAGTTTTGCCCCGAGGCTGTGTCCAAGCAGAGTTCCATTAATTTTTCTTATGTTGCAAGAAATGTGGCAATTAATTGTTGCTCTTCTTCATGTCTCTTAGCATTCTTCAGTTGTTGTCGCATGTTTTTGTTTGGAGGCATACAAAGAAAGAAAGAAAGCAATTTTATTAATATCCAAGGGTTACCAAAGCAGATCAAAATGACTTGAATAGTACATTTTGTTATAATCTTAGCATTGATACTCTCCTCAAGTCCACGAGCCATGGGACCCCAGGTGAGTTATTTTGACCTTGGCAGAGTCTCTCTATGTAAAATCTACTATATTTATGTTTTTATTTATTTGTTGAGTCATTGCCAAGTTTTTCCCATGTTTTGCTGTGATCCCAAATCTGTGTCCAAGAAAAAAGGCTTGCTGAGTCTCAGACACATACGAGTCTCAATATTATGGTTATAATAGCCTGGAGGGATGCAAGGTGCTTCAAGAAATACAATATTTCAAACTGTGAAATGGAATGAGCAGAATATATCTCTGCACAAATGGTATCATTTGGATGTTATATATCTTAAATATAAAATATATGTGTAAAGTACATGCATGGTAAGCCATAGAAGACCATTCTGAAATTGGATATTGTAAACAGCCTGAACATCTCATATCTCTTAAATGTAGCGTAAAATACATGCATGGTAAGTCATAGAAGACCAATTTGAATTTCGATATTGTAAACAGTCTGAACATCTATGATTATTGTCTGAATGGTTTCTAGACTACTATAGTATCAAAAAGGCATTTTGTTGTACATAAAGAGTAAAATTTATCAGAAAATAAGTTTGATATGAATAAGAATTGTTTGAACAAGAAATGGCAATGAAAATTCAAAGAAGAAACACGGAAAGAGAACGAGAGAGGCTTTTCTCCATGAAAATTCATGCACTCAATATTATTGATATCCAGTATTTATAAAGGAGTACAATGATGCTTATTTTAGAAGGCATGCTTTTAAAATAAGACATGCTCTTTATTTTAGAAGATACTAAACATAATAATTAACTAAATAAAATATTGCTATATAAGAACTAAGCCTTATATAGAGACTAAGTCTTATCAATTCCTCCATGTTTAGAGGAAAGTGTCCCCACTTTCTCCTGAAGATGAGGAAAAAGCTGCTGAAAAGATGACTCAGAGACCCACTTAGGTAGTGGTAGGCCGTCTCTTGGTAGGGCGGGTCCAAACATCAAGAAGGGTGTTTGCAGCAAAAGGAGGCTGAAAATCTGGAATAGGATGCTCTGGATGTGAGAGTGGAACTTTGTCTTCCAAATGAGGTGGCTCATATCTTTTCAACTAATTAACATTAATTACATCATGAATACCAAGCTGAGATGGAAGATCAAGTTTGAAGGCATTGGATCCAATCTGTTGAGTAATAGTATAGGGGCCATATCAAATAGGTTTGAGCTTATGATGATGTTGACCCTTGAATATTTCCTTATCCATATGAAGCCAAACTTTATCCCCAACCTGGAAGGGGAGCTTATCATGGATCTCCTTATACTTATCATAAGAAGTTTGAAGAGCTGCTTGGACCTTAAAAGGAGAATAACCCATCAAGACATGTGTAGCCTGATTATAGCTGTCCCATTTTTTATTCTTACTGTAGTATATCCTGAGTGGATGAAAAGCTGTAGAATATTTAAGCTGACACCCCAGTTGCTGATTGAGACCAAATTGTTGCAGGTGATGTTGGAATGGTTGCACCTGAGAGGACACCTGTTGACCTGGCTGATGGTGTTGTCATATAGAAAGAGGCAATTGTTGTTGTCCTCCTTGTTTAAGAACTGTGCCTATAGCACAAGTGGAAGCAGCTGTCTCAATCGTACCTTCTGCCACAAAGGGTAGGATTGGCTTTTATATTGCTATAGTGTCCACATCTAAGTGATGCTCCACCAAATTCCTCTTAGTTTGAGGGTAGCAACTGCCTTGTAGTATCTTCTGTAGGTTTGTGAATGACGCATAGGGCTAAATATCATGATAAATGTACCCATTTTACAGTTTGCTTTCCTAACAAGAAATGAGATTTAGCATTGGGAGTAGAAGTAAGTTGATATATTATACCATATTTTTTAATCTTTTAGGTGTTCTTCCGACCATCATAAATTGCACTGTGTTCATACTGGAATGGGCGTCCAAGAAGTAGATATGAGCAGTCCAAGGGTGTTACATCAGATTCCATTATATCCTGGAAAGGCCCAATAGCAAATGTAACTGCACAAACCTTGTTGATTAGTGTATAGGACCCCTGTTCTTGTACCCAACCAAGATGATAGGGATGAGGATGATCATATGTGGGGAGTTGCAGAGTAGTGACCAAGCGTTCACTGACCATATTCTTTTCGCTTCCATTGTCAATGATCAAGAGAGCCATCTTATTCTTGATTTGGCAATTCTGTGTAAAGATAGACTCTCGAGTGGCCTTAGAGTAGTTCTTAGCCATGAGAACAAGGGCAGGATCAGGCTCTATAGGATTTTCAATTTCTACAATAGGAAGGTCCTCTGCCTTAGATGCTTGTTCTTGCTACTCTTCTACAAGGAGAGATTTTCCATATTTCTTGCTTTGGAGTACCTTGCACTCCTCAGTTGAATGGCCCTAATGCTTGTGATAGCTACAATACTTTTGCTTGCTGCTAGTAGCAGGGGAGGAGTACTGATTAGAAAATTTTGATTGTCCACTATTATTAGTGGAGGGCTTAGAGGTACCTTGTTGAATGCCCTTCTTAAGGCCTAACTTATTTTCAACAACTAATGCAGGCTTAAAAGTTCCAGGGTTCCACGGGGATGCGTCACCCTATCCCCTGCGTCCCTAGCGCGGGGGGACGACATTGGGACACTAGAGGCCTACGACCTTCCGTCCTTGGGACGTCCCTGTTTTGGGGCGTCCCCGTCGACGACCAACCATCTTCGAGGATGGTTGGGCGCCTTTGGGGATGCTCGGGCCGTCCCCGAGGACGGCTGGGCTTGAGACCCATAAAAATAAAATAAAGGTAGGGGGTGGGACTCATGAAAGTCTAAACCCCCTCAAACCCTAAACCTAAAAGAAACACACACTATAAAGGTAAAAGAAAAACATAAAAAGTTAAAAGTTAAAACAAACACTCATCTTTCAACAGTGAAGAAGAAGAAGAGAGAGCTGGGATAGCAAAAGGAGGCAACACAACAAGGGATAGCAAAAGGAGGCAGCAACAGTAGGCAACAAGAGCAGGGATAGCAACAATAGGCAGGCAACAACAACATGGATAGCAACAACAGGCAGCAACATCAAGCAACAAAAATCCAAGTTTGTTTTGAAGTTTTCCAATTTTCATTACCTCATCCAAGTTTGTTTTGAAATTTTCATATTTTTCTTTCAACATTCAACATGAGCAGCAGTGAATCAAACTCATTTAACATTCATATGGAGGGGGGAAACCAAACTGAAAATCAAAACCAAAATGAAAATATAAATATTCATGTTGCTAGGGATTCTGCCTCTACCATCCCAAACTTCCAAAGGGGACAACACTACTTCTAAGACTAGTTTTGATTGTCCATCACCATTATTGAAATAATATGCCAGGGATCCATTCAATATCAAAAAACCTCTGTCGCAATTTGTAATTAACTATGACCTGTTGGACGAATCTGCCATGAGGAAAGGATTTTGTGTTAACGCGCCCAGATTCGCCCACCAGCTTGAAAGGCCGGAAGGAAGGAATGCCTTCCGTGCCAATCTCCGAAGAAGGCCGGCTACCTGTGGGGTTTTATGGTTTAAGATAAGAGTGCAGGAAAGAGATAAAAATGCGGAAAGAATTTACAAATGTGATTGGAGTTGGGTGGGGGGAACTAACAGTACAGCAACACATCAATCACCACTACTTACTGCATCATAAATACAAAGCATAACCAGGAACTGCAAAACCTAAGTATACTTTTTATATAAAGAAGTGTATGCACAGCTACAATGGCTCCCTAACAGACATTCCCTACAAGGAACTAACAGTACGACAGCGCATCAATCACCACTACGGACAGTAACATGAATACAAAAAGTAACCAAGAAATGTCAGATCCAAGTATGTGTGTTATGCAGAGAATTTGTACGCACAGCTACAATGGCTCCCTAACAGACATTCCCTACAAGGAACTAACAGTACGGAAGCGCATCAATCACCACTACGGACAACATAAACATAACACACAAACTGAAGGAACTGCTACCTAATTTATTCTATGTATCCTCTAATCAATGAAGTCCAGGAGTACTTGGCCACCAAAGGCTGGAGTTCAGAGTTCAGCACAACAGCAAGCCATGACACAAGAAATACCTCAATAATACCGACCACCAAATGCTGAAGTGAATCAACAAGCCATGACACAGGAAACGTAAGGCATAGATGTTAAAGAGAGGCAGCATAAAAAATAAAAGAAGTAGAACAGATCCAGGCATATACTTTATATTGATAAGCAGAAGCACAACTACAATGGTTCCCTAACAGACATTCCCCTTCCACCACCTTACAATGAAAATGTGGTGGGTATTTATAGCTCGAGTCCCTCCCGTTACATTAATGGGCACAAAGTCCCAGTCAAACATTAGCTGACAAAAGCAGCCGCGGAACTGCTGATGCTGACCTTTGTCGAGCAGGATCGCCCTGCAGCATGGTCTCCCTGAAGGCCGGACAGATACGTGGCAGCGCGTTAGGTAGAACTTCTCATCGGCAGGAATGCGGGCAGCTGAAGCAGGTAGAACCTCCAATCAGCTTTAAATGAGGCAGCTGGCATAAGTAGTGCAGCCCATGCTTGTCCTTTTGCTCGGCATGTCTTGGCTCAGATCCCAAAGTTGGACACTTGTCGGATGATGTTGCTTGACACGTGCTTGCCTTGAAAGGCAGTTTATCCAACTTCTCCCGGGATCCGAGCGCCATCGGGTTGCGCAGGCAGAAAACAGCGCAGTCGGGAAGGCCTTCATGCCTTGGGTGCATTTCTGAGTTTATTTCCCTACTGCGCACCTGTCAAAGGGCGCACTCCGACTTCGCTGCGAAGTCGGGTTGCGCACAGGTGAAAGCTGATTTCTGCCGCCGTACGGACTTCGCCCTGGAAAGGGGGAGCAGTCCGACTTCGCTGCGAAGTCGGACTTCGCCCCAACACTTAGTCATTTTTCCTGCCAGCCTGCCAGCCTGCTACAAGGTGCGCCCAGAAAGCAGGGCGCAGTCCGACTTCGCTGCAAAGTCGGACTTCACCCAGAAAACTTGTTCTTCTGGTTGATCCTCTCGCACTGCGCACTTTGTATTCCTGCTGCGCTCCAACTGGAGGGCGCACTCCGACTTCGTTGCGAAGTCGGATTGCGCCCTGGCACTTAGCCATTTTTCAGGGCAACTGCTGTCAAATTTGAGATCTGACTGAGGGGCTCAAAAGAAAGAGGGAAGAATGAGAATGTAGGGAAGAGAGAGAAAGGGAGAGGAGAAGAAAGGGAAAGAGAGGAAGAGGGAAAAGGAAGAGAAGCACTCTTACAAAACTGAAAACATTGCACCCCGTGCAAAATGTGGCAACATTCACGGCGGCTCGCGGGGTGTCGAGCTCGCCTCGGCGCAAAGAATCCATGCCTTCATCCATTGGGTGCAGAGGAACTTGCTTCCCCTGCCTTTTGCTGCTCTAGCCGTTCTCCTCGCGGCAACTGTTCTTCAGATCCACTTCCGGCAGTTGCCTCCTCAGATTCGCCTTCCGAATGCTCTCCAGCACTGGCTTCTGCCTCGCAGATGCGGTTGTATGCGGCCTGGGCTTGGCCCCAGGCTTCTGCTTCGAATGGTCGGCGGTCGGCAACTTCTTCTAATGCTGCGTGGAATGCAGCGACCGCGTGCAGGTCGATGGTGAGGTATCTTTTTCCCAGCTCCTGGAAGTAGGAGCTGATCCTGCAGCACTTGGACACCATCTGGGTGACCTGACTTTCTTGAATTGGCTCAGTCCAGCTATCAATTTCAGCTGTATCTGCTTCAAAGGACAGCCAATTCTTTTTCACCTGCTCATGGGTGAGAAATTCACCATTCTCAACATAGCCCGGGCACCCTAGTTCAGCGAGAGCGTGAAGGGGAGCCAGACAAATGTCTTTTTCATGTTCGAATGCATCCAGCATTCGTCTGGCAACTCTCACCTCTTCTGCTTTCTTAAAATATTTATGCAAGGTTACCCTTGCATCTGCCCATTCTGCAGCGAATGAGGACATGGGGGAGAATTGGAGGCCCTCGCGCTCGTGCTCTTGAAGTTTTGTCGCCAGGTCCAGCCATTGCTTCGCCTGGCGTTCGGCCTCCTCTACCACAGGCTTTCCCTGGGCAGAAACTTCTTGGATCCTGAGTGCGAAATCCAGGACCGACATAGCTTTACACATGTGGGGCTTGCATCCCCGCAACAGATCAGCCCGCATCTCCTTAACTTTGCTCTTTGAAAAGACCGTCGCTTGAGATGCTTTCTCTGCAGATTGCGACTGCGCCTGGTTCAAAGACTCCTGGAGCTGAGAAATCTGCTCCAGGGCTGCCCGCTTTTCCGTTGCGGCTTCTTGCTGAGAAGCGGCCAGCTGGGCTTTCAATTCGTCTATTTCTCGCTGCGCCGCTTCCAGCTGCTCAGTGGACCTGGACAGGTCCTCTTCAAGCTGTCTTGTCTTGTCCTGCAACCGGAAAAGCTCTTCCTGTTCCTCCAGATTTTTGACAAGGAGATTATCCGCTTTACGGAGGATTCCCTGAATCTCGTATTGCGGGTGAATATCGTCTAAGCTCTTCTCCTTTGTCTGTAGCTCGTAGTCCGCCCTGGTCATTTCCCGGAGAGGCTTCTTCACTTTTGGAGTTATCTTTTCTGTCGTAAGCACTCTCCTCTCGAAGTCAAACTTGGTGCGCTTTACCGGGGCGGCTATCTCTTCAGGTCTCCTCCGCTTCAGGTTTTGGAGGAAAGAGATAGGGTATTCTACGGCTCTCGTTGCCAGAGGCAAATCATCCGTGTTCTGGAGGTCGTCCATGAAGTCCGGTTCCCCCAGCCTAGGGTTCTGCTGTGACGTTTCTCCTGCGGACAGGGAAATTGGAGGAACTGGAAGGACTTTGGAAGGAGCGGCCGCTTTTGAGGGCGACCGGGAAGTGGAGAGCGGAGCGGTTGATGTTGGAAGGGTTTCAAGCGGCTGAGGCGATGGATGCAACGGTGAACGCGCGACTTCAGCACTAACCACAGGTGAAGGGTTTGGGGTTTGACTCAGGGGATAGGGAGGCGTTGGGGTCCTGAGCAAACTGGTTGAAAGAATGGGGGCCGCTAGAAGGGTGTGGAGATGGGGAGGAAGATGCGGCCATGACTTGCTCGGATTGAGCGGGAGATGGAGTAGGAGTAGGGCTAGATGAGATCAAAGGGAGCGGGGCAGCGAACGTACCGCGGGCTCCGCCTGAGCCGATCTTTGGATGAATGTCTGCGGTTCTGGTTCCGGCGGTTGGCTCAGGACTATCCAGAGAAACAACCTCTGGAGCGGTTGAACGCGGGCTGCGGCTCTGCGACTGGCTGCTGCACTGTCAGACTAGGTCGCCTGACTTTCTCAACTCTCTTCCTCTTTTTCTTTTACGGAGCGATGGCTGGTTCGGAAGAAGGAGATGAAGCAGGTGCAGCGGGCGCTGATGTTCCCACGGTAAACTTGTACCGGGGTTTGACTTGCAGAAGGTCTGCCACGGCCGGTCCGCTCGCTGGTGGCGCTGGCGTCTTTTGTGCCTGAGGAGTCACCTCGGGCGTTGACTTGACTGATTTTTCGCCTTTTCAGGCGCCACCTTGGAAGCCACAGGCTGCATTGGGTCCACTTGGATGTCTGCTGGGCCCGCGCTGGCAGTTGCAAAAGTGTACAACTGTTGGGAGGAAGACCCCCCTTTATAACCCTCGAAGGGACCTCGGGGAACGTAATCTCGAAATGCGAAAGGCCGCCAGCTGTCAATGTGCTGGTCATATAGAGCTGAAAAGTCATCATCAACGGCCAGATTCCTCCTGATGGATTTATCGTGCTGCGTGCGGCACCTCATCTTCCAGCATTCAACAACTTTTTCTTTTGGCCAGTTAAGGCCTGCTAGCTTGGAGATGAATTTTTTAAATCCTGGAGAAGAGAACTTGTGGTCCGGGTTTCGCTCGGGGTCATATGCTACCTCCTCGCAGTAAAAATCCTGCCACGGAGGCCATGCTTCCATCGAGTCAATCTCCCAGTCGAGGTCAACATGGACCACATCGCATCTGTCTTCGATTATGTCCGCCCGGGGGCAGATATGTGCAAACTTTCCCCTTATCCCGTGTGGGTCGTACTTCCAGCGCTGCGGCAGCAGAATCAGGCCAATGTCAAAAAGCTCCCGCTCGAGATAGACATGCTGTCCTATCTCTGATATCTCGACGTTCGCCCAGGAAAGAGGATATTGAAAGATATGGCCCTTTCTCTTTCCCTGGCCGAACTCCTCTTCAACGTAATCCATCTGCCGCGCAACCTCCATCCCAAACTGATGATCCGTGCACCAGTAGGGCAGCAGATGAGGTTTGCCCTTGAATCCGTAGATTTTGACCACAATCCCTGCGTCAGTCTAAAAACGTCCCCGAGCTTGTGATTCAGCAAATAGTTCGTCATTTCCTGCGGGGGGCGAGGGATCTCACCATCGCTGAAGACTGACATGACCAAGCCCAGAAAGTTGAAGTTGAACTTGTAGTAAGACCCTTTCCGGTATAGGTCATCCGTCCAGTCATAGACGGGCTGTGGCTCTCCCTTCTCATTTACCTTCTTCAGGTTAGGGATCGGCATCCGGGAGTGCAAATGATACAAACAAAGCCAAGCCAAGAAGGAACTGAATCGAAATTCAGTTGACTGCTTTTTCTGGAGCTTCACCAGGCTGGAGTGAATGGCGTATGCAAGCCAGTCCGCCCAGTCAAAGAAGATAGGGCGCTTCCCACTTCTCTGCGCTGCTGGTTCATAGGATTCTCCGCATAGGAGACATTCTGCCGGCGCTAGCTGGTACGGCTGTACCAGCTCGTCCGAGTCGCAGCCGAGGACCCACGCCAGGATGGTGTATATGTATTTGCTCTGAAACCTCTCCAGGGGTATGGGGCCGGTTGGCCATTGTCCAGCTGCGAGCGGGGCGTTCAGCTCTGAATTGAGGAAATCCCTCATCCTTTTTGTGTGCGTAAAGCGCCCCGCTTGCTCGCCAAGATTTATCTTTCTGACAATCGTGCTGGAGTCATACTCCAACCCTAGGGCGAAGGCCGGCTGGACAGTCTCTTTGCGAAGTGCGAACAAGGGTTTACCGCTGGAGCTGCAAATTTGCCGGGTAGCTGGTCTGTAATGTCTGACAATTAGGTCTACCAGCTCCGGGCATTGATGGACAGGAGGGCACAAGAACCGGAAAAGGTTCGACTTGTACGCCGCTCCGAAATGGTGAGAGGGCGAAACTTTGTCAGCCCAATTCTCCACATTTATCCGCAGCTTAGTAAGGCTCATGGAAAACGAGCCGTCCTTGTACCCCGACGGGTAATTAACCGGTGGTGGTGGGGCTTGCCCATGCTGTACTTTCTTTGGCCGGGATTTTGACTTTTGGTCCTGCGGTGTCTCACTCCTGAAAACACTTGACTGCGGTAAATCCCCCAATTCGCGCCCTTCGCTGGATTGCGCTGGCATTGGCAACTTTCCTTTGTCCATCCCTCCGAAACAGCAATAATTACGATTTTTGGACGTCTACACCAGATTTCGTAGTCACAGGAATAATCTGCACGATTTGGCATGTCTGGATGCATCAGACCCCCTTTTCTAGACAATGACAGCGTCATTAATGTCGCGCAGGAGGGGGTAGGTCGGCCGGCAAGTGAAGGCATTATGTTTTTTGGGTGGCCGCACAGGAGAATGTCTTGAAAGATGCACCCCGGTTGCCGCGCCATGCTTCTTTGATTGCGCTTTCCTTGGAGATTGCGCAATCATTAAATTTAACTTTGAACGCTGCGCCATGGCTGACGTCACTGCCGCAATCTGGGCACACTGCTCAAGAAAAAACCCTTTGGTGCGGAAACCCAACTCTTACTGTCGCAATGCGCCCTGGGCCCACGCTTGGGGCGTTGGAATTTTTTTTAATTTTTTTTAAACCGTCCAAGCTGCGCCCAGAAAACAGGGCGCAATCGGACTTCGCCCCAAAATTGGGCGCGATCCGACTTCGCCCGCGCAGTCGGACTTCGCCCCAAAATTGGGCGCAGTCCGAACTGCCACTTGCGTTAAGACTGTTGCCTTTCTTTTCCAACTGCGTCCGAGAATCGGGCGCAGTCCGACCTTTGCAATTTTTTTACGAGGCTTCGGGCCCACTTAGAATTATCCCTTTTGTGACGGGCCACTCGAGCTGCGCTCGGAAAATGGAGCGCGCTCGGACTTCGCCCAAAGTTCGGGCGAAGTTCGCACTTCGCGCGAAGTTCGGGCGCAGTTCGCACTTCGCGCGCGAGCCGGGTGTATTCGGACTTCGCGCGCGAAGTCGGACTTCGCTCCAAACTCGAGCGCAGTCCGAACACTTCTTCTTTGCAGCCTCTGCTTTCAAACCGCGCCCTTTGGCCGGTGCGCAGCCCGACTTCGCTGCGAAGTCGGGCAGCGCACTGCCACTTAGCCGTTTTTGCTTTCTTTCTCAGGCAGCTCCCTTTACGAACTTCGCTCCTTCTGAGGGGCGACAACAGACTTCGCTGCGAAGTCTGTGTTCTCTCCCTTTTGTCCTATTTTGGCTCAAACAAATGGAAAACTGAAAGCTGGAAAACTGTACATGCTGAAAAGTAAAATGCATAAGGGAAATTTTTACAAAGAAGGGCCCATTGGGCACCTTCAACAACGGTAAATTTTTAAGTGGAACCCGTTAACGGGGATAGGTAGGAGCTGACCCTCCATATCCCGAAGTACGTAAGCATTGAGCTGGTTCACCGGGCAATCTGATAAGGGCCCTCCCAGAGGGCATCGAATTTCCCGTGGTTGCCCGGCTTCGCCTTAAATGAGTCCCACTTCAGCACCAGGTCCCCGATTTTAAAAACTCGGGCAGTGGTGCCTTTTGCAAACCAGCCTTGAGTGGCTTCAATATGCTTGGTGAAGGCCTGGTATGCTTTTTCTCTGTCTTCTTCCAACTGCAGGAGTTGGCACAGTCTGTCATCCACCGGGTCTCCACTGCTCCTGTCTTCGTCCAACATCCATAGGGCAGGGATTTCGATGTGGGATGGCATGACAGCCTCTTTACCATAGACGAGCGCATAGGGGGACGTTCTGATGGATTTCTTGAATGAAACTCTGTCCGCCCACAGCGCCCGGTTCAGGAGTAAATGCCAAGTCCGCTTGTTCCTGTCAATGGTCCTTCTGATGATCTTCAGGAGGTTCTTGTTAGTAGACTCGGCAAGGCCATTCCCCTGCGGGTAGTAATTAGAAGACATTTTGTGATAAATGCCAAGTTTGCCAGTGTACTCCGTGAGTACAGCGCCTGCGAATCCCGGACCATTGTCCGTCACAATTGACTACGGAACCCCGAAGCGGGTAATCGGGCTTTCAAGGAACTTGATGACCGTTTCTTGGTCTGCGTTTTTGGTCGGGATCGCCTCTGCCCACCGTGTGAAGTAATCGGTGGCTGTAAGAATAAACTTGTGTCCAGCAGAGGAGCTAGGCGAAATCACCCCGATGAAGTCTAGACCCCATTCCTTGGAACGGAGTCTCGGCTTTGAATTGGTTGAAGGGGCAGGGGTGCTTTTCTGTTTCTGCCGACAAACCTCTGGCATTGATCACACTTGGAACAGACCGCATAAGCGTCTGTAAATAGAGTGGGCCAATAGTACCCGGCTCTAATTATTTTTAAGGCCGTAGGCCTTGCAGAATGATGACCTCCAGGCATCCCGGAATGAAAATCTCCGAGGACCCTGGACTGGTCCGATTTCATGACGCACCGCAACAGGATGCCGTCAATATTTTTGAAGTAAAGCCCCTCGGGGCGAAGAGTGTACTTGAGTGCACCTAGCCGAAATCTCCTTCGTTGTGAGGCGTTCAGGTGATCTGGACATCTTCCGGTGCAAAAATATCTCACCAGTTCATCTGTCCAATCACTCTCCTCCGATAAGGAGTTGGCTAGGTAGATGCTTGTCGCTGTGTCCTCCCACTTACAGGCGGAGATGCCGGCTACAGCGCTTCGGGCCAGCTCCTGACACAAGGCTCGGCCTATGATAAGCTTGGTGGGCCGCACTTCGATGTCGAACTCCTGGATTTTTGCAATCCATCCTGCTCTCTTGTGACCCGGCTCTCCTTGTATGATGAAGCTTCGAACGTCCGGGTGAATCACAAAGACAGTGGTTTTGCTACGGGAGACAAAATGCCGAACTTTCGGAGGGATTTCATGACAGCGTGAATCTGCCGCTCTATAAAGTTGTACTTTTCTTCATGCGGCTGAATCACTTGGCTCAGGAACGCTATGGGGCGCTCCTCGCCATCGTCTCCCTTTTGAGTTAGGACTGCGGCGTAACTTTCCGGTTCTCCCACCGCATAGAGGATGAAGTCCTTGGAGTAGTCCGGGTTTATCAACACCGGAGCTTGCGCAATTCGAGCCTTGATTTCCTCGAAGGCTTGCTCTCTCTCATCAGTCCATTCGTAAGTTGTATCTTTTTTCAGCAGTTCGGCCATAGGCTTGATCACTTGTGCGAAGTCCGGGATGAACTTCCGCACGAAGTTAATCTGACCGAAGAAGGACTGCAGCCCTTTTTTATCGATTGGGGCTGGCAAGCGAAGGAGGGCTTCTGCTCTGTCAGGGTCAATGGCGAGGCCTTTCTCGGAGATGACATGTCCCAGCAACTTACCTTCTTTTACCGCGAAGACAGACTTCTTCGGGTTTATAGAAATGCCGAATTCTCGACACCTCTCAAATATTTGCCGCGGGTGGGAAACATGATCCCCTCTTTGGTGAGAGAAAACGGTCATGTCATCAAGGTAGATGACAATGATCTTATTGAGCAGCTCTCGGAAGGCCAGGTCCATGGCCCTTTGGAATGTGGCACCGACATTGGATAAGCCGAAAGGCATGCGCTGATAGGCGAACGTCCCCCATTTGGTGGTGAACGCCGTCTTATGCTGGTCCTCATTCCTGACCCAAATCTGGTTGTAGCCGGAAAATCCATCTAGAAGTGAGAATCTCCGGGCTCCAGCAACGATGTGTAGAATTTGGTCAATTTGGGGAAGCGGATAGTGGTCCTTGAGGGAAGCTTGATTCGGGTTTACGAAGTCGACACCAGAGACGAATGTCGCCATTCTTTTTCCTCACAGGCACCAAATTCGCGACCCAGGATGAATGTTTGATGGGGTAGATGATTTTGGCCTCCAGCATCTTCAAGAGCTCGGCTTTCATCATGGCCTCAATTTTCGGATTTACGGCCCTCTGCTTCTGTCGGAATGGCTTGGCGCCATCCTCTAGCTCAATGGTATGCTGGATTACATTTCTGTCATACCCCTTCAAATCCTCGTAGCACCAGGCCACGATGTCGGGGAACTCTCGGCACAGTGATCTGATCTGCTCAAGTTCCTCCGAAGTGCAATCTGTCCCGACCTTGATAGTTTTACCAGGTTCAAGTTCCAGGTCGGCATACTGCTTCGGGTCTACTTTGATCCTATGAGATATAGCTCTGTCATTCTGATCAAATAGACTCTCCAATGTAATCAGTCCTTTTGGGACATGATTATTTTTTAACTGTATCAACCCCTCATATTGCTCGTCATCAGGGTCTCTACTCTCGATTGAACCAACTTCATTAACCAAAAATGTGACGATCTCCTCGTCACAATCGAACACCTGCCAGTGGGTGTCCTTATCAGGCACAGAAGGCCTGTAAATAGTGCGAACCGGCTTCGGTTTCTGGACAACGTCATCAGCCGGAACGTGCACTGGCTCCAACAGACGCCAGAATGTCAGCGTGTTTGTTTTTCTCACGTGATATCGCCTTGACATTCAACGAGTCAAACGACTCCATCAGGTCCCACACCCGGTTGCGGTACGCCTTGAGATAGTGCTTTTTGGAGGCGCACTTGTTCGTAACCTGGTGACACACCAGCTTTGAATCTCCAAAGATCTGCGGGTGTTTAATCCCCGACCTCTCCGCCTTTCGCAAACCCAAGCACGGGGCTTCGTACTCCGCCGAGTTGTTAGTGCAGCTCCGGGCCAACCTTGTAGGTATAGTCCTTACGGATCCCGGTCGGAGAAACCAGAAGCACCCTTGCACCGGCGCCATTTTTGCATCGCGCGCCGTCAAAGAAAAGCTTCCACAGCTTCTCAGGTGCAGGTCCCACTTCCTTTGCAGCTGACTTGTCAAGCCTCTCGGGCTGTACAACGGTGTAACAGCCCTGCTCTGTCTCAATTACGGCATTGAAATCCCGCAAAGAGAACTCATCTTCAAGCTGTAGCACTTCGAGGGCTTGCTCCGTCAGCTCTATCGTCACCAGTTCTTCCTCCGACAGGTTGGACCATGCAGTCCGACTCTTCTCCGGGTATCTTCTCTACTAGGAAGGTGGAAGGCTTCTCATTAAAGATTTTCAGTCTCCTTCCTTTGAAGGGCACTTCCATGTGTGAGTAGTCTAGAGACAGGTACCCGCCCAGCTTCGCGGTGAACTCCCGAGAGAGACACATGCCGAAGTAGGGAGCCAAGTCAACAACCACGACCTCTTGGATGACCACGATGTCGAGAGCCTTATGCAGCCGGATAGGGATGTCCTTTATGACACCACTTGTCTTGACAGGGGTGCCGTCTAATTGCGGCACGCCTTGGCTGCTCCTTGTGTACTCCATCCCGATCTCGTCGCGAGACGGCTTTCGGCATAACGGTCGTGGAAGCGCCGGAGTCCACCATGCGGTTGTGTACTATGTGCCCTTGCATCCGTAAAGACGAGATAGAAGGGAGGCGGTCTGTTCTTCCCGGTGCGTGAGACTGTCAGAGGTTGAACCAGGACAGCGGGCTGTATCTGCTTGCCGTTCTTCATGTTTTTCAGAGATTCTTGCAACAGATCCACCTGGCCTGGGAGCAGAAGAGCATCGTACATGCTGATTCTAGCGGGTGTTCTTTTCAACTCGTCTACTATGCTGTAGCCCGAGGTGCTAGCTCCTTCCGCTTCTTTTGCCGGCTCATACTTCGTCCGGTACTGCTGGGTGGCCTCAACTCTCTGTCTCTTGGTCAGAGACGGGTACTTCAGCTTCTCTTGTGCTTGTTCTTTGGTTTCAGCTGGAGGCTGAGGTACGGGAGCTTTAGCCGGAACTGGAGCTTTTGCTATAGGAGGCTTGGCTGGAACAGGGGCTGCCTTTGCCGGAGGAGGCTTGGCTGGAGCTTTGTCTTTGGATGCCTTCTCCTGGGTTGTGTAGGGCCACAGCCGCTTGTATGGTGGCAGCCCACCGGGCTGCGCCTTTTCTCTTCTGGCATATACCTGCAAAGGCTTGGCAGCATCTGCAGTTTTCTTTTCTTCCTTGGCGGGCGGCACTAGATTTTCCTCTGGGAGGGCAAAGTTGGCTTCGCCGTCCAGGATCATGTAGAGTTCATCGTCCTCTATGGCGCTGCCGGCCAAAGTCTGGATGTAGTCTTGGTGCAGTGTGCAGTCTTCCTCCGAATGCGGGTCATTGCACGTAGTGCACCAGTTAACCTGGTCAGAGGGACCAGGTTGGTCTTCTATAGCAGCATTTCTCGGAGGCGGACGCCTCTGCGGCTGGTGCTACGGGGGCTTGTCTTTTGTCAGTGCCGGGGGCGGATATGGCCTCCTAGGAGGCGAGGTCCATCCGGGCTGCTTCTTCTTCGAAGCGGTCATGTCATTGGACATGGCATGATAAACTGAGGCCAAAGCCCGTACCTCCTGGAGGATTGTATTTCGAATATTATTGTCGGGGAGGCGGCAAGCTGTGCCGGTGGAGGCAATGCGGCTAATGGAGGAGGATTGGAATAAGGTGCGTATTGCGGGGGAGCGAGGGAGTCTTGGAAAATGCGGAGGCGGGAGGGAGGCGGGTGAGGATAATGCATTTGCGGCGGGCCGTAAGGAGTTACGACCGGCGCCGGATTCCATTGCTGCTGGGGTTGCTGCCCTGATGTGGACGGCGCACCACCAGAAGCAGGTGGATACTGGGATCTGGGGAAGTCGGGATGAATGGGTTCCTGCACCCTGGACGGGAGTCTGCCGATGGAAATGATATCAGCTTCAGCTTGCTGGGCAGCCTCGTACAGAGCAGGAAACGAGTCTATTACGGCAATCTTCAGCGGCGAGGCATATGTACGAGTTGAAGGATCTCGGATAGTAGTGAGCAGCCATGCCGGGTGAAGGCCGAAGTTCGCGAGGTACCCGTTTCCAGGATCTCGCAAACCTGATGTTAAAGTCAGACACCTCCTCTTGAGGGTGTCTCTGGATACTTTGGAACTGATGCAGCAAAGAAGTAGGGTCAGCAGACTCGTTGCATCCTTTCACGAGCCTTCTGGCAAGCTGGGGCCACCCTGTGATAGATCCCTCTGGCAGTGATCTCCACCAGTAGAGAAGCTTTCCCCTTAGGGAAAGGGCCAGCAGACGGGTCTTCACACTCTCGTCAGTAATGGAGTGCAATGCGGCCAGGGCAAGGATGTCTTGGATGTGCTCGTACGCCGTCTTGCCATAGCCGTCGTACGTAGGGATGGACTTTAAAGCAGCGGGGGCACAGCTTGCTGTCCGACCAGGGCCAAGGGCCCCGTAGAGTCCACCGCAGGGAAGAGATCATCGTCATTCTGCTGCTGGGCAGCCATTTCTTCTTCTTCTCCTCCGTCGGTTGTATACTCAGTGTCGGTACCTTCCGAGGATGTAGATTCCTCTTCTTCCTCGGCCTCTTCTATTTCGTACTCAGCTCCTCCGACTTCGGCTTCGGCTTCTTCTTGGATTTCAGCCTCGGCTTCGTCGACACGAGCTTGTTGATCAGCCAGCCTGACAATTTCGCCTCGGCGTTGATGTCTAGTTCGTAAAAGTCGAGGCGGGTTTCTCGGATCCCTTGCTCGCCACCTTCTCGTTTGCATGAAGGTGCTAGGACCGGTCTTTCGGACTCAGAGGATATGTTCGTGCAGAGTCGCCAGGTGTTCTGATTTTGAACAGCAATGAAGCGAACACCGGTGCTTCGATTCTGTTTGGGGGTGGGAAACTTCCTTGGCCCACCGAGTGCTCAGAATGAACTGTCAGCCCGAGTGAACACGAGCCTGAGTTTTTCAAATGTGGGACTCCGGGTCCCACCGGGCGTGCCAGAGAAACTGTTGGTTACGAATCTGCCATGAGGAAAGGATTTTGTGTTAACGCGCCGCAGTTCGCCCACCGGCTTGAAAGGCCGGAAGGAAGGAATGCCTTCCGTGCCAATCTCCGGAGAAGGCCGGCTACCTGTGGGGTTTTATGGTTTAAGATAAGAGTGCAGGGAAAGAGATAAAAATGCGGAAAGAATTTACAAATGTGATTGGAGTTGGGTGGGGGGAACTAACAGTACGGCAACACATCAATCACCACTACTTACTGCATCATAAATACAAAGCATAACCAGAAACTGCAAAATCTAAGTATACTTTTTATATAAAGAAGTGTACGCACAGCTACAATGGCTCCCTAACAGACATTCCCTACAAGGAACTAACAGTACGGCAGCGCATCAATCACCACTACGGACAGTAACATGAATACAAAAAGTAACCAAGAAATGTCAGATCCAAGTATGTGTGTTATGCAGAGAATTTGTACGCACAGCTACAATGACTCCCTAACAGACATTCCCTACAAGGAACTAACAGTACGGCAGTGCATCAATCACCACTACGGACAGCAACATAAACATAACACACAAACTGAAGGAACTGCTACCAAATTTATTCTATGTATCCTCTGATCTATGAAGTCCAGGAGTACTTGGCCACCAAATGCTGAAGTTCGATTAATCAACAAGCCATGACACAAGAAATACCTCAAGAATACCTGACCACCAAATGCTGAAGTGAATCAACAAGCCATGACACAAGAAACGTAAGGCATAAATATTAAAGAGAGGCAGCATAAAAAATAAAAGAAGTAGAACAGAGCCAGGCATATACTTTATATTGATAAGCAGAAGCACAGCTACAATGGTTCCCTAACAGACATTCCCCTTCCACCACCTTACAATGAAAATGTGGTGGGTATTTATAGCCCGAGTCCCTCCCGTTACATTAATGGGCACAAAGTCCCAGTCAAACATTAGCTGACAAAAGCAGCCGCGGAACTGCTGATGCTGACCTTTGTCGAGCAGGACTGTACCTGCAGCATGGTCTCCCTGAAGGCCGGACAGATACGTGGCAGCGCGTTAGGTAGAACTTCTCATCGGCAGGAATGCGGGCAGCTGAAGCAGGTAGAACCTTCAATCAGCTTTAAATGAGGCGGCTGGCATAAGTAGTGCAGCCCATGCTTGTCCTTTTGCTCGGCATGTCTTGGCTCGGATCCCAAAGTTGGACACTTGTCGGATGATGCTTCTTGACACGTGCTTGCCTTGAAAGGCAGTTTATCCAACTTCTCCCAGGATCCGAGCGCCATCGGGTTGCGCGAGCGAAAACAGCGCAGTCGGGAAGGCCTTCATGCCTTGGGTGCATTTCTGAGTTTATTTCCCTACTGCGCACCTGTCAAAGGGCGCACTCCGACTTCGCTGCGAAGTCGGGTTGCGCACAGGTGAAAGCTGATTTCTGCCGCCGTACGGACTTCGCCCTGGAAAGGGGAGCAGTCCGACTTCGCTGCGAAGTCGGACTTCGCCCCAGCACTTAGTCATTTTTCCTGCTAGCCTGGCAGCCTGCTACAAGGTGCGCCCAGAAAGCAGGGCGCAGTCCGACTTTGCTGCGAAGTCGGACTTCGCCCAGAAAACTTGTTCTTCTGGTTGATCTTGTCGCACTGCGCACTTTGTATTCCTGCTGCGCTCCAACTGGAGGGCGCACTCCGACTTCGCTGCGAAGTCGGATTGCGCCCTGACACTTAGCCATTTTTCAGGGCAACTGCTGTCAAATTTGAGATCTGACTGAGGGGCTCAAAAATAAAGAGGGAAGAATGAGAATGTAGGGAAGAGAGAGAAAGGGAGAGGAGAAGAAAGGGAAAGAGAGGAAGAGGGAAAAGGAAAATTTTATTTGGGTGCTCAAGAACATGGCTGTGTAATTTTTGTAAAACTGAGTTTAAGGCAGCTATACTAGGGTTGAATCTCATCTCACTAATAAGGTAGGAACAAAGGTTAGGCTTTGCAAAAAAATGACCCGGGTACAAGTGTCTGAAACCAATAAGCTTGTGCAAGAGTCTAGATTTAAAACTTTAGGCATGCCTTTCCCTACAACTGGCCAATCACCTAGAGGTGACTTTGGAGCCTCCTCAAAACAGCCACAAGAATCAACCCAAACCTCTAGTATGCCATTTCTGTCCTCAAAGAAAAAGGGAATTGTAAGTGATGTTTAATGTGCAAGCAAGAGAGGAAGCATATGATGCTGTAGTACAACTATTTTTTGCACATGGGCTTCCTCTCCATATTGCGCATTCCCCCAATTTCAAGGAAGTAGTAAAAAATACAGCCAAGGCAGGGACGTCATATCTAGCGCCTAGAGAAACTAAGCTTCGTACCTCTCTTGGACAAACAATATTCCAAATGCAGTTTGGTTATGGAGCAGATGAGGAACACATGGTTGACAAATGGATGTTCTATCATCATGGATGGGTGGATTGACATTCGTCAACATCCACTCATCAATATCATTGTCACATGTTCAACAGGTCCCTATTTTCTTCGAGCCATTGATTGCATGGGGAAAAGAAAGGATGTTGAGTTCTAGTACCTCCTGTTGAAGGAGGCTATTGAGGAGGTTGGAGCCTCCAATGTTGTACAGGTAATCAATTTGACAATTTCCGTTTTAACTTTTTCTTATGAAAATCAAAATCTTTAAATCTATATGGTTGTTTAAATGAGACCATTTTTGTTGTACACTACAGGTAGTTACAGATGCAGCCCCTGTTTGCCAGCATGTGGGGCAAATGATAGAACAGTCATATAGACATATTTTTTGGACCCCATGTCTTCAGGCATGGAACAATACATTGAAGGACATTGGGAGGATAGATTGGGTGAGGGCTATGGTTGTAGAAGCTAGAGACTTACAAATGTTCATTTGCAACCATCACACTTCCTTAGCCCTCTTTCGGTCCTTCTCAAAGGAGTTCATCAAACCAGGAGACACTAGATACGCCACCTACTTCATTTTATTGGAGAGGATGATTGAGGTGCAAGATGCTTTACAGTCCATGGTAGTATGCACGGAGTGGAAGAGGTGGCCGGAATCAAGGATAGAGGAGGGAAAGAAAATTAGAGAGAAAATATTGGATTATAGTTGGTGGACTCAATCCAAGGAATGTCATTTATGATTTTTCATTTATAGTTTCAAATTGGATTGCTCATATAGTTTAATTATTTTTATTTTTATTTTTATTTCTTGTAGGTACATTGTGTTTTTTGTTGCCCCAATTGTTGCAGTCATCAGATATGCTGACACAAATGCTCCTAATCTAGGAGAGATTTATGAGACTTTGACAGCATGTTAGGGGAGAAAAAAAATCATTATTATTCTATGAGGCCAACATTAGACCTATTATACAAAGGTGGTGTTGCCACATTTTGCACGGGGTGCCATGTTTTTGGTTTCTGTAAGTGAGCTGCTCTTTTCCTTTCCTTCTCCTCATTTTCCCTTTCTTCATTTCTCCCTTTCTCCCTCTTCCTCGCAATTTCATTCCTCCATCTTCCTTCCCCTTTTCTTCCCCCAGTAAAATTTCAGCAGATGTTCCTTGAAAAATGTTTAAGTGCTGGGGCGACACCCGACTTCGCAGCGAAGTCGGAGTGCGCCCCTCAGTTGGAGCGCAGTAGGGAACCCGAAGTGCGCAAGCAGGCAGGATCAAAGCAAAATCTGACTAAGTGTCGGGCGCAACCCGACTCGCAGCGAAGTCGGGAGCGCCCTTCTTCTGGGCGCACTAGGGAAGCGATCGGCGAAGAAACGGCTAAGTGTTGGGCGACACCCGACTTCGCAGCGAAGTCGGAGTGCGCCCCTTTTCCAGTGCGCAATCCGAACAGCGGAAGAAGACAGCAGAGCATCGGTGCGACACCCGACTTCGCAGCGAAGTCGGAGTGCGCCCTTTGACCGGTGCGCAGTTGGGGAAGCTAACTCAGAAAATGCTAAGGCAAAATGACCCTTCCAACTGCGCTGTTTTCTACCTGCGCAACCCGGTAGCGCCCGAATCCTGGGCGAAGTTGGATAAACTGCCTTTCAAGGCAGACACGTGTCATACATCAGCATCGGACAAGTATCCACCTTCGGGATTCGAGCCAAGACTTGACCGGGATAAGGACAAAGCATGGGCTGCACTACCGGCGCCAACTGTCACCATTTAAGTCGATGTGAAGTGCCATCTGCCGCACCTACCCGCATTCCTGCTGACCAAAGATTTGACCCAACGCGCTGCCACGTAGCTGTACCGCCTTCAGGGACACCATGCTGCAAGTACAGTCCTGACCGACAGAAGTCAGCATCAGCAGCTCCTCAGCCGCTCGTGTCAGCTACTGTCTTGTCTGGGACTTTGTGCCCATGAATGTAATCGGGGGGAATTGGGCTATAAATAGCCACCACATTTTCATTGTAAGGTGGTGGAAGGGGAATATATTGCTAGGGAACAATTGTAGCTGTGCGTTTGCCTCAAATACAAGCATATACTTGGCTCTGCTTACTGTCTTTTATCTTGTATGCTGCCTCTCCTTGTCATTTCTGCCTCATGTTTCTTGTGTCATTGCTTGCTGTTGTACTGAACTCTGGACTCTGGCATTTGGTGACCAAGTATTCCTGGAATGCATAGATAGAGGATACATAGGATAGTTGATAGCTGTAGTTTCAATGTATGTTTGTAGATGAATGCTGTTAGTAGTGGTGATTGATTCGTTGCCGTGCTGCTTATTACCCCCACCCAACTCCAATCACATTTGGAATCTCTTTCTGCACTTTTATCTCTTTCCCTGCACTCTTAACCTAAAACACACAAACCCCCACAAGAAGCCGGCCTTCTCCGGAGATTGGCACGGAAGGCATCCCTTCCTTCCGGCCTTTCAATCTGGTGGGCGAATCTGGGCGGCGCAATAACAACAAATCCTTTCCTCATGGCAGATTCGTAACCAACGGTTTCTCTGGCACGCCGGTGGGACATGGTAGTTTCCCACCCCCAAACAGAATCGAAGTACTAGTGCTCGCTTCATTGCTGTTCAAAATCAGAGCACCTGGCGACTCTGCAAATATCTGAACACTCTCTGAGTCCGTGAAGACCGGTCCTAACGCCTTCATGCAAACAAGAAGGTGGCGAGCAAGGAATCCGGGAGATCAGTCTGACCTTTACGAAATCGACATTGCCGCTCCAGGAGAGCGCGTCAGGCTGGCTGATCACCAAGCTCGCGAAGAAGAAATCCAAGAGGCCGAGGCTGAAATTGAAGAAGTTGAGGCCGAAGAAGAATCTACATCTTCGGACAGTTCCGATACCGAGTACACTACCGGGTCAGAAGCAGACATGGCTGATCATCAAGATGATGATGACCTCTTCCCGGCGGTGGATTCTACGGGGCCCTTGGCCCTAGTCGGACAGCAAGTTGTGCCCCCTGCTGCCTTAAAGTCTATCCCTACGTACGACGGCTACGGCAAGACGGCGTATGAACACATCCAGGACATTCTCGCCCTGGCTGCGCTACACTCCATTACTGATGAAAGTGTGAAGACCCGTCTGCTGGCCCTTTCCCTAAGGGGAAAGCTTCTCTACTGGTGGAGATCACTGCCAGAGGGATCTATCACAGGGTGGCGACAGTTAGCCGGCAGGCTCGTGAAAGGATGCAACGAGTCTGCTGATCCCTCTTCTTTGTTGCATCAATTCCAAAGTATTCAGAGACACCCCCAAGAGGAGGTGTCAGACTTCAACATCAGGTTTGCGAGGTCTTGGAAACGAGTGCCTCGCGAACTCCGACCGTCAGCAAGTCAGGCCGCCTACTACTACCTGAGATCTTTCAACTCAGACATTTGCCTGCTGTTGAAGGTTGCCAGAATCAACACGTTCCCCGCTCTGTACGAGGCTGCCCAACAAGCTGAAATGGATATCATTTCCATCGGCAGGCTTCCGCACAGAGTACAGCCGCCCATCTACCCTGATTTTCCCCGATCGCAGTATCCATCAGCTTCTGGTTCGGAGCCGTCCACTTCAGGACAGCAACCCCAGCAGCAATGGAATCCGGCGCCGGTCGTGAATCCTTACGGCCCGCCGCAAATTCATTATCCGCCTCCTCGTCCTCCGCGTTTTCCAGCACTTCCTGCTCCCCCGCAGCATGCACAATATTCAACTCCTCCTCCATTGGCTGCATTGCCTCCCCCAGCTCAGTTGCCGCCGCCTCCTGACCACGATATTCAGAATAAAATCCTCCAGGAGGTACGGGCTCTGGCCTCTGGTTACCACACCATGTCCAACGACATGACAGTCCTGAAAAAGAAGCAGGCCCAGATGGACCTGGCTCCGAGGAGGCCATATCCGCCCCCGGCGCTGACAAAAGATCGGACCCCCGAGCAACAACTGCAAAGGCGGCCCCCTCCGAGGAATGCTGCCATTGAGGACCAACCTGGTACTTCTGACCAGGTCAACTGGTGCACCACGTGCAATGACCCGCATGCCGAGGAAGACTGCACTCTGCATCAACACTACCTCCAGACCTTGGCCGACAGCGCCATAGAGGACGAAGAACTCTACATGATCCTGGGCGACGAAAGTAATTTCGCCGTTTCAGAGGAAGTTCCGATGCCGCCTCCTGCCAAGGAAAGCAGAAAGTCTACTGAAGCTGCTGCAAAACCCTTAAAGGTGTACGCCAGAAGAGATAAGGCGCAACCTGAGGAGCTACCACCCTACAAGAGGCTGTGGCCCTACACAGCCAAAGAGAAGACTCCTCCGGCGAAGACTCCCGCAGTCAAGCCTCCCGTAGCCAAAGCTCTTCCGGCTAAAGCTCCCGCTGCTCAGCCTCCAGCTGAAACTAAAGAACAAGCTCAGGAGAAGCTGAGATATCCGTCTCTGACCAAGAGACAGAGAGTTGAGGCCACTCAGCAGTACCGGACGAAGTATGAGCCGGCAAAAGAAGCGGAGGGAGCTAGCACTTCGGGTTACAGCATAGTAGACGAGTTGAAGAGAACCCCCGCAAGAATCAGCATGTATGATGCTCTTCAGCTCCCAGGCCAGGTTGATCTGCTGCAAGAATCTCTGAAGATTATGAAGAATGACAAGCAGATACAGCCCGCTGTCCTGGTGCAACCTCTGACAGTCTCAGCCACCGGGAAGAACAGACCACCTCCCTTCTATCTGTCTTTACGGATGCAAGGGTACATAGTGCATAACTGTATGGTGGACTCTGGTGCTTCCACGACCGTAATGCCGAGAGCCGTCTGTGATGAGATCGGGATGGAGTACACAAGGAGCAGCCAAGGCGTGCTGCAACTAGACGGCACCCCTGTCAAGACAGTCGGTGTCATTAAAGACATCCCTATTCGGCTGCACAAAGCTCTCGACATCGTGGTCATCCAAGAAGTCGTGGTTGTCGACTTGGAACCCTACTTCGGCATGTGTCTCTCCAGGGAGTTCACTGCGAAGTTGGGAGGGTATCTGTCTCTAGACTACTCGCACATGGAAGTGCCCTTCAAGGGAAGGAGATTGAAAATCTTCAATGAAAGGCCTTCCACTTTCTTAGTAGAGAAGATACCCGGAGAAGAGCCTGAGGACTGCATGGTTCAGCTGACGGAGGAAGAACTGGTGACAGTGGACATGACAGAGCAAGCTCTCGAGCAGCTGCAAGTAGAAGACGAATTCTCCTTGCGGGACTTCAACGCCGTGATTGAAACTGAGCAAGGCTGCTACACCATTGTTCAGCCTGAGAGGCTTGACAAGTCGGCCAGAAGAGAAGTGGGACCTGCACCTGAAAAGCTGTGGAAGCTTTTCTTTGACGGCGCACGATGCAAAAATGGCGCCGGTGTTGGAGTACTTTTGGTTTCCCCAACCGGGATCCAGAAGGATTACACCTACAGGCTGGCCTGGAGCTGTACCAACAACGCGGCGGAGTACGAAGCCCTGTGCTTGGGTTTGCGAAAAGCGGAGAGGCTGGGGATTAAGCATCTACAGATCTTTGGGGACTCAGAGCTGGTGTGCCACCAGATTACGAATAAGTGCGCCTCCAAAAAGCACTATCTCAAGGCGTACCGAAATCGGGTCTGGGATCTGATGGAGTCTTTTGACTCGTTGAATGTCAAGGCTATTTCACGCGAGAAAAACAAGCATGCTGACATTCTGGCGTCTGTTGGAGCCAGGTACATTCCGGCTGATGACACTGTCCAGAAGCCGAAGCCGGTTCGTACCATTTACAGGCCTTCTGTGCCTGATAAGGACACCCACTGGCAGGTGTTTGACTGTGACGAGGAGATCGTCACATTTTTGGTAAATGAAGCATGTTCAATCGAAGGTAGAGACCCTGATGACGAGCAATATGAGGGGTTAATACAGTTGAAAAATAATCATGTCCCAAAAGGACTGATTACTCTTGAGAGTCTATTTGATCAAAATGACAGAGCCATATCTCACCGGATCAAAGTAGACCCGAAGCAGTACGCCGACCTGGAGCTGGAACCCGGAAAATCAATCAAGGTCGGGACAGACTGCACCACAGAGGAACTCGAGCAGATCAGAACATTGTGTCGAGAGTTCCCTGACATAGTAGCCTGGAGCTACCAGGACTTGAAGGGGTATGACAGAGAAATAATCCAGCATACCATTGAGCTAGAGGATGGCGCCAAGCCATTCCGACAAAAGCAGAGGGCCGTCAATCCAAAAATCGAGGCCATGATGAAGGCCGAGCTCTTGAAGATGTTGGAGGCCAAGATCATCTACCCCATCAAGCATTCATCCTGGGTTGCGAACTTGGTTCCTGTGAGGAAGAAGAACGGAGACATTCGTCTCTGTGTGGACTTTAGAAATCTGAATCAGGCCTCCCTCAAGGACCATTATCCGCTGCCCCAAATCGATCAGATCCTCCACATAGTTGCTGGAGCGCAACGATTCTCCCTCCTAGACGGCTTTTCTGGGTACAACCAGATCTGGGTCAAAGATGAGGACCAGCACAAGACGGCGTTCACCACCAAATGGGGAACGTTCGCCTATCAGCGCATGCCTTTCGGCTTATCCAATGCTGGCGCCACATTCCAAAGAGCCATGGACCTGGCCTTCCGAGAGCTGCTCAACAAAGTGATTGTCATCTACTTGGATGACATGACTGTATTCTCTCACAGGCGAGAAGACCATGTTCCCCACCTGCGGCAAATATTTGAAAGGTGTCGCGAATTCGGCATCTCCATAAACCCGAAGAAGTCTGTCTTCGCGGTGAAAGAAGGAAAATTGTTGGGGCATGTCATCTCCGAGAAAGGCCTAGCCGTGGACCCTGATAGAGCAGAGGCCCTCCTCCGCTTGCCCGCCCCAATCGACAAGAAAGGGCTGCAGTCCTTCTTCGGCCAAATCAACTTCGTGCGGAAGTTCATACCGGACTTCGCACAGGTAATCAAGCCCATGGCCGAGTTGCTGAAAAAGAATGCAGAATTCTTATGGACTGAAGAAAGGGGGCAAGCCTTCGAGGAAATCAAAGCTCGAATTGCACAAGCTCCGGTGTTGATAAACCCGGACTACTCCAAGGATTTCATCCTGTACGCGGTGGGAGAACCCGAGAGTTACGCCGCAGTCCTGACCCAAAAGGGAGATGATGGCGAGGAGCGCCCCATAGCGTTCCTGAGCCAAGTGATCCAGCCACACGAAGAAAAGTACAACTTTATAGAGCGGCAGGTTCACGCAGTTATGAAATCTCTCCGAAAGTTCAGGCACTTTGTCTCCCAGAGCAAGATCACTGTCTTTGTGATCCACCCGGACGTTCGAAGCTTCATCATACAAGGAGAGCCGGGTCACAAGAGAGCAGGATGGATTGCTAAAATCCAGGAGTTCGACATCGAAGTGCGGCCAACCAAGCTTATCAGAGGCCGAGCCTTGTGCCAGGAGCTAGCCCGAAGCGCAGCAGCCGAGATATCCGCCTGCGAGTGGGAGGATCCAGCAACACGCACCAACCTAGCCAACTCCTTACCCGAGGAGTGCGACTGGACAGATGACCTGGTGAGATACTTCTGCACCGGAAGATGTCCAGACCACATGAATGCCTCACAAAGAAGGAGGTTTCGGCTAGGTGCACTGAAGTACACTCTTCGCCCCGAGGGGCTTTACTTTAAGAACATTGACGGCATCCTGTTGCGGTGCGTCAGAAAAACAGACCAGTCTAGGGTCCTTGGAGAATTTCACTCCGGGATGCCTGGGGGTCACCATTCCGCAAGGCCTACGGCCTTAAAGATAATCAGAGCTGGGTACTACTGGCCCACTCTATTTACAGACGCGCATGCGGTCTGTACCAAGTGTGATCAATGCCAGAGATTTGCTGGCAGAAACAGAAAAGCACCCCTGCCCCTTCAACCGATCCAAGCCGAGACTCCGTTTCAGCAATGGGGTCTGGACTTCATCGGGGTGATTACGCCGAACTCTGCAGCGGGACACAAGTTTATCTTAACCGCCACCGACTACTTCACACGGTGGGCAGAGGCGATCCCCACAAAGAACGCCGACCAGGAGACGGTCATCAGATTCCTTGAGAGCCTGATTACCCGTTTTGGGGTCCCCGAGTCAATAGTAACGGACAATGGTCCAGGGTTCGCAGGCGCTGTACTCACGGAGTACACCAACAAATATGGCATCTATCACAAGATGTCTTCCAATTACTACCCGCAGGGGAACGGTCTCGCCGAGTCCACCAATAAGAATCTACTGAAGATCATCCGAAGGACAGTAGAAGAAAACAAGAGGACTTGGCACCTACTCCTGGATCGGGCGCTATGGGCGGACAGAATTTCCTTCAAAAAGTCCATCAAAACGTCCCCCTACGCGCTCGTATACGGCAAAGAAGCTGTCTTGCCAACTCACATTGAAATACCCGCTCTCTGGATGCTTGATGAAGAGAGAGGCAACGGGGATCCGGTAGATGACAGACTTTGCCAGCTTCTGCAGTTGGAGGAAGACAGAGAGAAAGCGTACCAGGCCTTCACCAAGCACGCTGAAGCAACCCAAGGCTGGTTCGCAAAAGGCACCACTGCCCGAGTTTTCAAAATCGGGGACCTGGTGCTGAAATGGGACTCGTTGAAGGCCAAACCCGGCAACCACGGAAAGTTTGATGCCCTCTGGGAGGGCCCCTATCAGATTGCCCGGGTAAACCAGTTCAACGCATATGTGCTTCGGGACATGGAGGGACATCCTCTCCCCATTCCCGTCAACGGGTTCCACCTGAAAATGTACCACCACTGAAGGCACCCGAAGGGGTCCTCCCTTGTACAGATTTCCCTTCCGCATTTTTCAGTTTTCAGCATGTAAATATTTCAGTTGTTTTTTTTTAAGTTTTCCAAGTAGCCCAAGTAAAGTCTGAGGCAAAAACCCGACTTCGCAGCGAAGTCGGGTAGCGCTCATCGAATGGTGCGAAGTAGGGAAGAAGGCGGCTAAAAAGAGAGCTGAAATGTCTAAGTGTGGCTGCCCAACCCGACTTCGCAGCGAAGTCGGGTTGCGCCCCTTCCAAAGGGCGCAGTTGGGTAGCGGACTACAAGGAAATGCCAAGTGTCAGGTTGCGCCCGTGTTGCCAGGCGAAGTCGGATTGCGCCCGTTTTGGGCGAAGTCGAGTGCCGCGAAGCGCGGGGTCGAGTGCGCCCGAATTTAGGGCGAAGTCCGAATAGCTCACCGCGGAGAACATGCAAAATTATAAGTATGAGCCCAGGGCGAAGTTCGGCACAGGGCGAAGTTGGGTTATGAGCAAGAAAATTCTTCTTTGTAAAGTGTGCCCAAATGGTGGCGGTGACGTCAGCAACGGCACAACGCTCAAGGTGTTTTAAATGATTGCGCAGTTACCTAGGATGATGCATTTAAAGGGTAAGGTGCGTTTTGGGCCAACGACTAATAGAGTACGCTTTTCGAAAAAAGCCCATGCGCAGCCGCCAAAATCATAACGCCTCCACCAACCCTGAGTTAACTGCCCTAACTCCCTCCCTCGCGCCATTAATGTTGCAGTCACTGTCTACAAAAAGGACCCTGGCGCAGCCAGAAAATTCATATTGTTCGAGCTGACTCCTTGACTGCAAGGAATAAAGCTGACAAGTTCAGAAGCCGTAATTCCTGCCTCTGCTTTTTCGACAAGGATGGACAAGGGGAAAGCGCCCGTACGGGCGCAATCTAGTGAAGAACCGCGCGAAGCCGAGGAGTCTCCAGAATCTAGCGCTCATGAGAGCACAGCGCCGCAGAAGGACAAGAAAAGAAAATCCCGAACGAAGAGGCGCGTAGTTGGCCAGACTCCGCCGCCACCAATCAATCGCTTGTCTGGATACAAGGATGGTTCCTTTTCCATCAGTCTCTCCAAGCTGCGTCTGAACATCGCAAAGTGGGTGGATAAGGTTTCGCCTTCCCATCACCTCGGAGCGGCGTATAAATCAAACCTTTACTGGTTCCTGTGCCCTCCGACTCACTGGTGCCCGGAGCTGGTTGAAGCAATCGTGGAATACTACAAACCAGCTGCCCGGCAGGTCTGCGACAACAAAGGAAAGGTGTTGTTCACTCTTTTCCGAGAGAGCCTCCAGCCAGCGTTCGCCCCAGGGCTTCAGTATGATCCCGGCGTAATTCTCAGAAGGGTGAACCTAGATGAGCAGACCAGCAGATTTTCTCAGACGAAGCGGATGAGAGAGTTTTTGGACTCAGAGCTGAAGACTCCGCTGGCGGCTGGACAGTGGCCGACTGGCCCCATACCGCTGGACCGATTTGAAAACAGATATATCTATATCATCCTGGCATGGGTCCTCGGCTGCGACTCTGACAGAGTGGTGCGGCCTTTCCAGCTGGCGATGGCCGAATGTATCCTGCACGGGGAGTTCTACGACTCCACGGCGCAGAAAAGTGGGAAGCGCCCTATCTTCTTCGACTGGGCGGACTGGTTGGCGTATGCGATACATTCGAGCCTGGTAAGACTGCAGCAGAAGCAGTCGACGGATTTCCGGTTTTGCTCCTTCCTCACATGGCTGTGCCTATATCACATGCATTACCGGATGAACGTCCCTGACCTGAAAAAAGTGAACGAAAAAGGAGAGCCGCTCCCAGTGTACGAATGGACTGAGGTCTTGTACAGGAAGGGCTCATTCTATGATTTTAATATTCAATTTCTTGCCCAGGTCATGGGATTGTTCAACCGTGGCGCGTCTCGCCCACCGGAGACCTTGACGAAGTACCTGTGGAACAACGAGTTCGGGGATACCTTCAGGCTGACTCAGGGCATCATTGTCCGAATCTACGGGTTCAAGGGAAAGCCGTGTTTGCTGCCCTACTTCTGCACTGACCATCAGTTCGGGATGGAGGTTGCGCGGCAGATGGACTATGTTGAAGAGGAATTTGGCCAAGGCAAAAAGAAGGGTCACATATTTCAATATCCTATGACCTGGGCCAATATCCAAGTTTTCGAGATCGGGCAGCACGTCTACCTTGAGCGGGAACTCATTGATATGGGCCTGATAATGCTGCCGCAACGCTGGAAGTACGACCCAATCGGGGTCCGGGGAAAATTCACTCACATCTGTCCTAGAGCTGAAATCATGAAGGAAAGAAGAAACAGGACAGGTGCAGACCTCCACTGGCGCATTGATTTGATGCAATCATGGCCACCATGGCATGAGTTTTACTGTGAAGAGGTCACCTACGATCCAGAGCGGAACCCGGATCATCGAATGGAGTCGGCTGGCTTCAAAAGATTCCTCGCCAAGGTGGCGCCACTCAACTGGCATAAGGACAAAATCCTCGAATGCTGGAAGATGAGGTGTCGCACGCAGCACAATAAATCCAATAGGGGGAACCTTGCTGTTGACGATGAGTTTTCGGCACTATATGATCAATACGTCGACACGTGGCAGCCCTTCGAATTTCGCAATTGCGTTCCCCGAGGCGCGAATATAAGGTATAAAAGGAGGCCCACCTCTCAGCCATCGTCAACTCCCGCGACTTCCAGCGCGACTCCAACAAGCAGCCAAGTGGGCCCGATGCAGACTGTAGCTCCTGAGGCAGTGCCCGAAGTGGCGCAAAGTTCAGACAGGTCAACTTCTGAGCTGGCCCCTCCAGCAGAAAAGGCGACCGCGCTGCCAGCTAGCAGACCGAGTGCGGCAGACATTCTTCCAGCACGACCCAGGTACAAGTTTACCGTGGGAACATCAGCGCCTGCCGCCCCTATATTATCTCTTTCTTCTGGACCAGCCACGGCGCCGGGAGAGAAGAAGAAGAAGAAAGTCGAAAGGGCCAAGCGGCCTAAGGAGCCAGTACAACAATCAGCCGCAGAGCAGTCGCAAGCAGCAGCGCCGGAGGTTGTCTCTTTGGACAGCCCTGAACCAGAAGCAGACATCCAGGCTGCAACCATCCCTCCAGCGACGGCTCAGGCGGAGCCCGCAGGTACGTCCTCTGTTTCTCTTCCCCAAGTCCGCGTCAGCCCTGCAAAAGCTCCATCTCCCACCTCATCAGGGCAAGCCGTAGCCGTGTCTTCCGCCTCCCAAGCTACCCAGCCGTCTGAAAGGCCTGCATTCATTCGACCAGTTTGCTCAGGATCCCAACGCCTTTCAATCACTGAGCCAAACCCTAGAGCCTTCGCCCGCAGCCAGTGCTGAAGCTGCTCCTTCATCCCCGCATCCTTTGCCCCAGCCATCCGAAGCCCTGCCAGTGCCATCCACTCAGACTCCTGTTACCCCTAGGACCCGGTCGCCCTCAAAGGCTGCCACCCCCTCTGGAATCCCTCCTACTTCACTGTTCGCGGGAAAAATGCCACAGCAAGCCCAGACGTTGGAGGACCTCGACTTCATGAGTATCACCGAGGACCAGCCTCTGGCAGTAAGAGCCGTAGGGGGATCTGCCTCTTTTCTCCAGGGCGTCAAGCGCAGAAGGGCCGAGGAGATAGCCGCCCCGGTAAAGCGAACAAAGTTTGACCTAGATCGGAGAGTGCTCACAACAGAGAAATTGATCCCTAAGGTGAAGAAGCCTCTCCGTGACATGACCGAGGCGGACTATGAGCTTCAGACGAAGGAGAAGAGTTTTGACGACATCAACGAGGAATACGAAATTCGTGGTATTCGTCGTAGAACAGACAATCTCCTTGTCAAGCATCTCGAGACCCAGGAGGCGCTTTTCCAGCTGCAAAATACCACAAGGCAGCTCGAGGAGGACTTGGCTAGGGTTACTGCGCAGCTGGGATCAGCGCAAGCGGAAATAGAAGATCTTAAGATCCAGCTGGCCGCCTCTCAGCAGGAGGCCGCAGTTCAGAAGCAGACAGCCGAACAGCTGTCAGAAGAAAGGAAAGCGGCGCTAGAGCAGGTCTCGCAACTGCAAGATTCGCTGAAACAGGCGCGGTCGCAGCTTACAGAGAAAGCATCACAAGCGACGGCCTTTTCCAAGAGCAAAGCAAAAGAGATGCGCGCTAGTCTGCTACAAGGTTGCAAGCCCAACCTTGTTAAGTCCCTTTCAGTTCTGGATTTCGTATCCAGGATTGAAGAAGTATCTGCCCAGGGAAAGCCTGTGGTAGAGGAAGCCGAACACCAGGCGAGGCAATGGCTAGACCTGGCTGTAAAACTTGAGGAATTTGAGCGCAAAGGCTTCCAAATCGCCCCCATGTCCCAACTTGCCTCAGAGTGGGCAGATGCAAGGGTAACCTTGCATACTTATTTTGCCAGGACAGAAAAGATCAGAACAGCCAGGAAGGCGCTGGACGCCTTAGAACATGAAAGAAACATTCTCCTGGCTCCCTTTCACATTCTGTCCGAGCACGGGTGCCCAAGCTACGTCAGAGATGGTGAGTTTCTCACCCTTGAGCAGGTTAAGAAGAACTGGCTGTCCTTCGAGACAGATACAGCAGAAATCGATAGCTGGACAGAGCCAGTTCAAGAAGTTCAGGTCTCCCAAATGGTGTCGAAGTACTGCAAAATCAACTCCTCCCTTGAGGAGTTGGGAAAAAGATATAACACCATTGACCTGCACGCGGTCGCTGCATTCCACGCAGTACTCAGAGAGATCAGCGACCCCACACCCTTCCAAGCCGCAGTCTGGGATCAAGCTAAGGCTGCGTTCGAACGCATAAGCAAGCGGGAGGCCGAAAGTGGAGAACCCTCAGATTCAGAAGGCGAGACTGAGGAGGCAACTGGTGAAAGTGAACCTGAAGAAGAACAGTTGCCCCAAGGGAAGCGACCAGAGCAGCAAAAGGCAGGGGAAGGAAGTTCCTCTGCACCCAAAGGATAAAGGCATGGTTCTTTGCGTCGAGGCGAGCTCAACACCCCGCGAGCCGCCAGGAATGTTGCCACATTTTGCACGGGGTGCCATGTTTTTGGTTTCTGTAAGTGAGCTGCTCTTTTCCTTTCCTTCTCCTCATTTTCCCTTTCTTCATTTCTCCCTTTCTCCCTCTTCCTCGCAATTTCATTCCTCCATCTTCCTTCCCCTTTTCTTCCCCCAGTAAAATTTCAGCAGGTGTTCCTTGAAAAATGTTTAAGTGTTGGGGCGACACCCGACTTCGCAGCGAAGTCGGAGTGCGCCCCTCAGTTGGAGCGCAGTAGGGAACCCGAAGTGCGCAAGCAGGCAGGATCAAAGCAAAATCTGACTAAGTGTCAGGGGCGCAACCCGACTTCGCAGCGAAGTCGGGGAGCGCCCTTCTTCCTGGGCGCACTAGGGAAGCAGTCTGGCAGAAGAAACGGCTAAGTGTTGGGGCGACACCCGACTTCGCAGCGAAGTCGGAGTGCGCCCCTTTTCCAGTGCGCAGTCCGAACGGCGGAAGAAGACAGCAGAGCACCGGTGCGACACCCGACTTCGCAGCGAAGTCGGAGTGCGCCCTTTGACCGGTGCGCAGTTGGGGAAGCTAACTCAAAAAATGCTAAGGCAAATTGACCCTTCCAACTGCGCTGTTTTCTACCTGCGCAACCCGGTAGCGCCCGAATCCTGGGCGAAGTTGGATAAACTGCCTTTCAAGGCAGACACGTGTCATACATCAGCATCGGACAAGTATCCACCTTCGGGATTCGAGCCAAGACTTGACCGGGATAAGGACAAAGCATGGGCTGCACTACCGGCGCCAACTGTCACCATTTAAGTCGATGTGAAGTGCCATCTGCCGCACCTACCCGCATTCCTGCTGACCAAAGATTTGACCCAACGCGCTGCCACGTAGCTGTACCGCCTTCAGGGACACCATGCTGCAAGTACAGTCCTGACCGACAGAAGTCAGCATCAGCAGCTCCTCAGCCGCTCGTGTCAGCTAATCGTCTTGTCTGGGACTTTGTGCCCATGAATGTAATCGGGGGGAAATTGGGCTATAAATAGCCACCACATTTTCATTGTAAGTGGTGGAAGGGGAATATATTGCTAGGGAACAATTGTAGCTGTGCGTTTGCCTCAAATACAAGCATATACTTGGCTCTGCTTACTGTCTTTTATCTTGTATGCTGCCTCTCCTTGTCATTTCTGCCTCATGTTTCTTGTGTCATTGCTTGTTGTTGTCTTGAACTCTGGACTCCGGCATTTGGTGACCAAGTATTCTTGGAATGCATAGATAGAGGATACATAGGATAGTTGATAGCTGTAGTTTCAATGTATGTTTGTAGATGAATGCTGTTAGTAGTGGTGATTGATTCGTTGCCGTGCTGCTTATTACCCCCACCCAACTCCAATCACATTTGGAATCTCTTTCTGCACTTTTATCTCTTTCCCTGCACTCTTAACCTAAAACACAAAAACCCCCACAGGAAGCCGGCCTTCTCCGGAGATTGGCACGGAAGGCATCCCTTCCTTCCGGCCTTTCAATCTGGTGGGCGAATCTGGGCGCAATAACAACAAATCCTTTCCTCATGGCAGATTCGTAACCAACGGGTGGGATAGGATGAACACCCCCCTTCAGCATATGCAGTATACCCAAAGTGGTATGAGCCTAGGCCTGGGAGAGTGGCTCCTCATCGTGATCCAGAGGTGAGACAAGGTTTTTTGAGTTCCCTTAAAAAGATATATGTGAGGGAGGAGGGCTCAAAAATTAGAGATGAGTGGCTCCAATTTGTGAATCTTTCGGGCCCTTGCTTCAGCCAACCAAAGTGTATAGAGGATAGGGCTACCATTGCCCAAAAAAATCCCATTGGATGGTGGCAGCTATATGGGGATGACACACCTAACTTGCAACATTTTGCAATTAGGCTTCTTTCACAAGTTGCTAGTTCCTCTACTGCTTAGAGGAATTGGTCCACATACAACTTTATCCACAGTGTGAGGAGGAATAGGCTTACTTCTCACAGAGTGAAGAAGCTAGTTGTAGTGCATAGCTCTCTTCGCCTTCGTGAGAGAGTTAAGCCAGAGTACAGGCAATCTCCAGCTACACAATGGGATGTTGATCTAGAGGATGCAGGACAAATTGATGAGGATGAGGGTTTGGAGCGGTTGGTTGGAGTTCCATTGAAGGTTCTTCACTTAGATGATGAGGGCAGCTCATCAGATAGTGATACAGATTCTGATAGTGATAGCCCAACAAAAGTTCCATAGGAATGAGACTATTTAGTAATTTACATTTAGTATTTTTGTTGTAAACTCTTTTGTTGTAATTTGTAAATGAGCATTGAGACTATTTACTATTAGTACTTACGATTTCACTATTTTGTTGTATTTTTGTTCTATTTGTAAATGAGCATTGAGACTATTAGTATTTTTGCAACTATTTTTCTGTTTCATTTTGACATTTGTTGTAAAATTTAATTTTTAAATTATTCTAACTTCTAAGAATCTAATGGCTTCTAAGTTCTAAATATTTTTGTAACTTCTTGTAGACTATTTTTATGTAAACTATTTATTAGTATTTAGTATTTTTCATTTTTGTTGTGTCTAGAATTTGTAGATTATTCTAAATTTCTAAAAAAATTTATACTATTATACCAGCCATCCCTCAACCGTCCCCTAAAATCAGCCTGCCATCCCCCGCCATCCCTGAAACCCATCCCCTCGTCCCGCAAGTTTGTGGAAGAAACCCTTATCTAAAAATTCAACTTCATACATAGCCAACTCTTTACGATGTGACAGGGGAAAGATCAGGTAGCGAGGGGGATAAAATATTTCCTTGAGTGTTGCTTGGAGTTCATCCCATCGAGTGATCACTTCTGTTTTTGCTACAAGCATGGTTTGATGGTTTTGCCACCAATCTAGGGCTAGATCTGACATGTGGACTTCAGCTATTTGGATCTTTTGAGTGTGAATCAGATCAGACCTAGTTTTAAAATATGCCTCAAGGCTACGCAACCAAGAGTCAACTTCTTGCCATCAAAGTTGCCATCAAATCTTGGAATTGAGACCTTTGTTTCTAGTTGGAAACCTTGGGCATGAACTGCATGCATGTTGGTTGTAGGAAGTTGCAGCATGGCTTGAAAAGCTGCCACAATGTCTTGTGTGGCACAAGTTTGGCTCTCGGCTTGACTGTGCAAAAATTTGTTGGAGTGCATCATATTGACCGATGATTCAAATGTTTCCTCATGATGGGAATTGCGCTTAGGAGTCATTGCAAAAAGGGACAATCAAGAGTTTTATTGATTTTTGAAGCAAGGAACCTTCCATAGGGTGTAACTTTTGATCCAGAGTTCTGTTTTCAATTTTGTTTTTGAAACTGTATAGCTTGATCAGATCTACACATTGAAGATCGGTTTGGTGCTTAGGAAAATTCTCAAAAAACCCTCAGATGACCTCAAAAATGAGCTTCAAAGTTGCTGAAGTGCAATACTTGAGAAAAAACAATTAGAGATCTAGCAAGGGTAATATGCAGAAACCCTTGAAGGAGGCTAGACTGTTCACAGCCTAAGGTGAGGATTTGGTAAAGGTTATGTTAGAATCTTTTAGAGGACCAGATCTAAGGCCGCGATCGCTTGGCTCTAATACCAGATGATATGAGCAAGAATTGTTTGAGCAAGAAATGGCAATGAAAATTCAAAGAAGAAACACGAAAAGAGAATGAGAGGCTTTTCTCCATGAAAATTCACGCACTCAATATTATTGATATCCAGTCTTTATAAAGGAGTACAATGATGCTTATTTTAGAAGGCATGCTTTTAAAATAAGACATGCTCTTTATTTTAGAAGATACTAAACATAATAATTAACTAAATAAAATTTTGTTGTCTAAGAACTAAGCCTTATATAGTGTAATGTCCCCTTTTCTAGGCAGTCAGTGTGCAGAGCAGATTAGCCTATACATGAGCTCTCGTAGGATAAATCGGATGTAGGGGAGCCTTTGGAGATATTAGAATCTTTGACAGAACCCAGAGAGCTCTTGATTGATTGTCGTTTGGGCTCGTTCAGAGGTCGTTTGACAGGATTTCTATTTTTAGCAGTGGTCGTTATTAGGGTTTCGGTCAACGGGTCAATCTGCAGGATTACACTTCGGCTAATTGGGTATCCGAACTCGTTCACGCTTTTTCATTCTGACAAGCGGAGGTCCAGTATTTTAATGGCCGAAGTTAATTTCATTAAGTGACATTATTTTAATATTTATAAAGTTTGTACTTTATATTATAAAGGGTTACTTATAACGTTGTAAAAAGGAGCTACTTTATAAAATAACTTTAAGTGGTTGAACCTAGTGCACAAGGGGGCCTGGTGAGGGAAAATAAGAGAAAATTAGAAATTAAATTATTTTGTGTGCACAACCCTAATTTTGTCCTAATTTGGGAGAACCCTAAAAGGAAAGATTAAAAAGGCTTTTGAGAGATCATTTGGATTATGCGTGGATTATTCTTTCTTCCTTCCCTCTGGGTTTTGGAGAACTCTCTAGCAGAGACATTGCAGAGATTCTGGAGCTTGTGAGAGTCGGTAACCTCTTACAAGGACATTGACTTCGAGGTTGAAAGATTACCCTTAGGCCAATCAGCGGTATTTCCATACAGGGAATACATTCGGACTTCATTATTCTATCTTCTGGAGCTGGGGTTTCCACACAAGGACACGGAGCTTTATACAGGGGAATATCTGGAGCGGGAACACCACACAGGGTTCCAATTTTAAGGGCTGAGCCTTCATATTTATCTATACAAAGATCTAATCAGCTAGGGTTTACAGAGGTATTTATTTTATTGTATTGATTTAATGTTTCCAGAATTGAAATCATTGTAATTGTTGTGCCCTAGTTCAGTATTTGAAATAAAAAACAAAATACCTCTATATTTTTGGATTGTCTGTGTTTCTGTAATGTCCCCTTTTCTAGGCAGTCAGTGTGCAGAGCAGATTAGCCTATACATGAGCTCCCGTAGGCTAAATCGGATGTAGGGGAGCCTTTGGAGATATCAGAATCTTTGACAGAACCCAGAGAGCTCTTGATTGACTGTCGTTTGGGCTCGTTCGGAGGTCGTTTGACGGGATTTCTATTTTTAGCAGTGGCCGTTTTTAGGGTTTCGGTCAACGGGTCAACTGCAGGATTACACTTCGGCGAATTGGGTATCCAGAACTATTCACAGTTTTTCATTCTGACAAGCGGAGGTCCAATATTTTAATGGCCGAAGTTAATTTCATTAAGTGACATTATTTTAATATTTATAAAGTTTGTACTTTATATTATAAAGGGTCACTTATAACGTTGTAAAAAGGGGCCACTTTATAAAATAACTTTAAGTGGTTGAACCTAGTGCACAAGGGGGCCTGTTGAGGGAAAATAAGAGAAAATTAGAAATTAAATTATTTTGTGTGCACAACCCTAATTTTGCCCTAATTTGGGAGAACCCTAAAAGGAAAGATTAAAAAGGCTTTTGGGAGATCATTTTGGATTATGCGTGGATTATTTTTTCTTCCTTCCCTCTGGGTTTTGGAGAACTCTCTAGCAGAGACATTGCAGAGATTCTGGAGCTTGTGAGAGTCGGTAACCTCTTACAGGGACATTGACTTCGGGGTTGAAATATTACCCTCAGGCCAATCAACGGTATTTCCATACAAGGAATACATTCAGACTTCATTATTCAGTCTTCTGGAGTTGGGGTTTCCACATAGGGACACAAAGCTTTATACAAGGGAATATCTGGAGCGGGGACACCACACAGAGTTCCAATCTGAAGGGTTGAGCCTTCATATTTATCTATACAGAGTGGTATCAGAGCTCAGCTTATTCTGCCAGCCTGTTTGGGTTCATATCTGGTGTGTTTTCTCATAACTTCTTCAGCTGAGAGTTGGTTAGTCCGGTATGAAGATGGAGCCACTCAGTGATTGGAATAAGTTTCAGCGTGAGTTTTGGCAGGGTCGGAGAGAGTTGCAGAAATCCATCAATCAGTTGGCTGCTATGATGACAGATTCTCCACCTACAATTCCTCCTTGGGTTAAGGTGGAGCCTACAATCACTGAATTACTTGATCAGTTCCAGCAGGAGTGGAAGGCTCATGATGATGGTTTTCGTGCCCTAATGACTTGTGAAGATTACATTGATTTACGTATGAGGCAACAACCAAATGGAGATGAAAAAATGAAACTTCTTGAGAAGATGAACAAAGAATCCAAACACAATGATGATGAAGTTGAAGATTCAAAGACTACTGCTGAAGAAGAAATCAAATCAGAAGATTGTGTTGAAGAAGAATTCATTTCTCATGAGATAGAGCATGTGGATAAGGGAGTTCAGGATAGTCACACCTTCCTTGATTTGAAGGACAAATTTTTTAGTAAGGTAATTCCTCATGAAGAGACACTTTAAGATCAGGGCAGCCTTATAGACATTGCTGAAAGGTATGAAACTAATTCTGATTATGATTTAAATAATATCAGCAGTCCATTTATATTGCATGATCTTGATAATTTTGATGATAACTGGAAGAACAAGTTGTTGGTGTCAGCTGAAAATGAAGTGCACATGTTATCTACTTTGGATGAATCAATGAAGCTTGTTGAAACTCTCATCCAAAAGACACCTAAAACCCAATCAAACAAAAACATTTCCATTGCTGATTTACAAAAACTTGAGAGTACAATGCATGAAATGAAATCAATCTTCTTGCACATGATCAAAGACAAGGATACAGCTATCAAGATTGCAGATGAGGCCTTATTTCATGACAGGGAAACTCAGGTTGAGGTGGATGAGCTCACTCTTGAGCTTAGCACAGTTAGAGATTCCTTGACAGGTGTTCAGATGGAGTTACATGAAACAAAAAGGGAACTTGCTGCTATCATAAATTTCAGAGATCAAGAGAACAAGGAAAGAGCAAAGGAGATTGAACAAGTAATTAAAGAACTGGATAGCATACGGGAGGACTTCAAATTAGTTCAGTCAGAGAATACTATTGTGGATCAGCAGGTTGATTGGGATGAGCATAAGGATAATGACAGTTTTCAGTGGGTCGACAATCCATTATTTAAAATGGATCATGAGACATCTTTTGATAACCCACTTTTTGAGATGCATCATGATCATGGTGGCATGGTGAGGGATCTTGTGGACACACCACAAAGAGAGGAGATTAATAATGAACCAGCAGCTGATGTGATGGAGAGGCCTTGTGTTGTACCAACATATATTTCTACATCTTCCATAGTTAACATTCATATGATGTATGGTATGATGCAGCTCCAATATGACAGAGCCTTTGGGAAGATGAATTTCTACACCCAGGATCGCATGCTTATGTTTCTGGGCATCGAGGATGATGGAAGGTGCGTGCCTTGGGAGATGGTTGACAAAAATAATGGAAGGTATGTTGCTGCTCCTCTTTTAATCAGCCAACATATATATACATTTGTGATCATACAAATGGATTGGAGAGAAATCATGAGCGGAAATGGGAAACTTGTTGAGTTGATGACTTTTTGGAGGGCTTCTTCAGTTTGGGACATGGCCAAGCTTTGCTTTTTAGCTGTTATGTTTCAGATTTGCAGCGAACATGTGTCTCGTGCTAACTCAATCCAGTTTTGGATGAGTTTTTGGGATTCCAGAATGTGTCATTGCAGTCACTCTTTGTTTCTGAATGATACATCTTGTAATGATGCTCCCATGCTTGTTGCTGATTTGGAGCAATGGTTATTTCGGGGTAGCTGTTTGGACAATGAAAGACTAAGTGTTTACAGAGTATTTTCAGATTTTGATAGTAGGTGCATTAATGGAATGGTTATCTTCAGATTTAGCATTGCTATCCACTACATTATCAGCCACTTGATGGAGATTGATTTGCATCTCAATTGGGTCGTCATGGGTGTGGGTAATTTTTCAGGTGACATGCAGTTTAATTTACACCCCACTTGGTTGAGTAGCGATCACTACAATCTAGTTATGATGATGGACGCTATCTTTTCAGAGGATGCTTTGTTGGTTGTAGTTGATTTTGGGACATGGGATCACCCAATTTACGTCAGGTGGACAAGCGTTGAGTTGAGATTGTTAGATGGTGATTATGAAGGCAGTTTCAGAGTTGTTCTTGCAGTTGCCTATGATGGAGATTTCACAGATATTACTTGGCGTGAGATATTTCATTCCAGCTTAGACAGGCATTTTATTTTCAGGCTGGAGAATGATCATATTATGGTGCTGCAGTTTAGCCTTGAGCTAATTGTGCACAGTGGATTTCCAGATGTGATCAGAGTGGCGCAGCGTCAACGTGGTGGTTTCTTTTTGAGGATGTTATGGGATCCAGGGATTTGATGGACCTCAGCCAGGATGCAGACACTTGATTGGAGTATGTATGCATATTGCTTGAGGACAAGCAATCTTTGGGAAGGGCGGACTGTAATGTCCCCTTTTCTAGGCAGTCAGTGTGCAGAGCAGATTAGCCTATACATGAGCTCCCGTAGGCTAAATCGGATGTAGGGGAGCCTTTGGAGATATCAGAATCTTTGACAGAACCCAGAGAGCTCTTGATTGACTGTCGTTTGGGCTCGTTCGGAGGTCGTTTGACGGGATTTCTATTTTTAGCAGTGGTCGTTTTTAGGGTTTCGGTCAACGGGTCAACTGCAGGATTACACTTCGGCGAATTGGGTATCCAGAACTGTTCACAATTTTTCATTCCGACAAGCGGAGGTCCAGTTATTTTAATGGCCGAAGTTAATTTCATTAAGTGACATTATTTTAATATTTATAAAGTTTGTACTTTATATTATAAAGGGTCACTTATAACGTTGTAAAAAGGGGCCACTTTATAAAATAACTTTAAGTGGTTGAACCTAGTGCACAAGGGGGCCTGTTGAGGGAAAATAAGAGAAAATTAGAAATTAAATTATTTTGTGTGCACAACCCTAATTTTGCCCTAATTTGGGAGAACCCTAAAAGGAAAGATTAAAAAGGCTTTTGGGAGATCATTTTGGATTATGCGTGGATTATTTTTTCTTCCTTCCCTCTGGGTTTTGGAGAACTCTCTAGCAGAGACATTGCAGAGATTCTGGAGCTTGTGAGAGCCGGTAACCTCTTACAGGGACATTGACTTCGGGGTTGAAAGATTACCCTCAGGCCAATCAGCGGTATTTCCATACAGGGAATACATTCAGACTTCATTATTCAGTCTTCTGGAGTTGGGGTTTCCACACAGGGACACAAAGCTTTATACAGGGGAATATCTAGAGCGGGGACACCACACAGAGTTCCAATCTGAAGGGCTGAGCCTCATATTTATTTATACAGAGATCAGATCAGCTAGGGTTATTACATATAGAGACTAAGTCTTATCAAAGTTTATAGGTGAACTCATTTGTGATGTTAATCTTGTTGTAAGTTGAAAAATAATCCATGAATACCATGCCTAAGCACTAAAAATTTGTTTAATCTTTTCATGTAATGACCATGGAGCTTATGTCATATTCCAAACTTGTCATGGGTTTCCTGGGTGTGCATATCTTTTTGCACATGCCTTTCTTGGTGCAGACACCTCCTTGCTAGTTATCCTGTGCAACTTTATCAAACATTTCTGAATTTGTTCTGTTGGGGGGAGAGAGATACTTTTTTACAAAACACAGGTCTAGTGCGGGGGTGACCCGGAAATAATATGAAAGAGGAGATTAAAGGTGCAGCAGCCACAATAACTTATGAGTGAGCAAGTACTCCCCCTTTGATTTTTCTCAATTAAATCTAGCGAAGTGAACTCTTTGTTGAGCTTTATGCCAAGTGCCAAGTCTATTTTTATTTTCCATTTTTTCAAACTATTCCTAAGATTGAGTTAGATGAAATTATGAATATACTTCACAGGCATCAAAATAAATGTAAAAACATGTATTAACTGAGCAAATACCTTCATATTGATGAGGTGCATTCTATTAAGGGATCTTTGCCTATTTCATAAATGTTCTAATGTTTACTTTGATAATTGTTTTTGGGTGAAAACTCAAACACTTTTGATTTTCTTTTTCTTGCCAATAATTTTGAGCTTTTTAGTTTTCTAAATTTTTATCTGAAGTGCATTTAAGACTTTTGTACAAGGGCTGATCTGTTTGTTTCAATAGAATTTGAAATCCTTTCAATAATTCATGAAGTAAACACTTGCATGTATGATTTATGCAGTGTGCATCCTGTTGCACACAAGTTCAATTTCTTGCAAGGCAAATATTTTTTGAATGAGCAGCTTGACTGTATGATTGATGTCAAAATAATAAGATAATCAACAAAATGCTGTTAGCTTTGCCATTTTATTGATGTAGCTTGTGTGGCAGGAGAGATGATGTTGTAGAAGCTTGCACTCTGGTGGAGACTCTGGTGGAGAGTGAGCAGCTATTCACTGCAACCGATGATGGTCTTTGTACATGTACAAGGAATGCTAACACACACAAAGGTTTGGATTCTTTAGGACAGAGTTGTAAGGGAGTTCTGGAGAAAAAGGCATTGTTTCAGAAAGGAGTTCTACGAACAAATTGTATTGACTGTCTTGACCGCACAAATGTTGCACAATATGCATATGGATTGGTTGCACTTGGCCATCAACTTTATGCACTAGGCTTGATAGATTCTTCAAAAATTGATCCAGATAATAGCTTAGGTAAAGCTTTGATGGGGTTGTATGAGAACATGGGTGATACGCTTGCTTTACAATATGGTGGTTCTGCTGCTCATAACAAGGTTGGTGTCCTTTTAGTTCCGTGAATCTAAAGTATGTTATTCTGCAAGGTTCTATGTTATGAATCCATTATCTGAATTCTGTCACTTATACAAGAATCTACACTATTGATCCATCTATGTGAGTGCTTGATAAAGCTACTTCATAGTATTGTGTTCTACTGCTCATGGCAATGTGTTTGCTTATATAGGAATTCTTTAGGTTGACACTTTTTTTTAATGGGTTTATATTGGATTGACACGGGCTCCATCTGTATTACATCAGACCACATAGTGGTATTACAACAGCTTGGCTGCTATGTATGCATCACTTGACAAGATTCAACCCTGGATCTCCTCCTTGAAAGCCAAGGAATTTAACCAGTTGAGCTAATGCCATTTGATATGTTAGGTTGACATTTGACTTAAATAATATAATTTATTTGCTTTCCTATTCCTTGTAATATTTTAATTTTTACCCTTGTATATTTTTAAAATGGCATTGTAACTTGGGTGAAAATAACAGCATAAAATATGAAGTATTCTCTTATTAACTACTGAAGATATTCTTCCATTCCCCATTCTTTTTTATTTCTTTTCACAGAAAAAAGAAAAGAAAAGGCCATGCTATATTGATATAGGATCCTTAGGGTTACTTTTTTCAGCATCTGGTCATATTGGCCTTTTGCGGAAGCATACATTTTCAAATCTACAGTACTTATGAGGAGATGTTTTGTAGCCATTTTAGATTTTTTTACCGTTTTAACTTGTGGTTGGGGTCAAAATTCCTATTGTATGGGGGGTTAAGATTGTATATGTGAAAACAGTAGTCTGAAAAAAATATCCTTTTTGACACTTTGTTTATATGCAAGCAGGTTGTCCTTGGAATTTTTACACATAAAAGTACTGTCTGATCATATATGGTTTCAGAAATTTATGTGATATTGACATGTTTATAGAGTAGGTTGAAGATTAAAAATTGTGGGTAACTATGTTCATTTGTTCACATGGGAATTCACTAATAGTAATGCCTACATTATAGCATGTTGTAAAGACAAATTATTGTCATAGAATTCTCTTTATAGTTCTCAGCATCCCTGAAGGTGGCTCTTATGAATAAATTAAGAGTCTTTGAAATTTATCCAAGAGTGAAGCAATCGTTTAGTGGAAGGAATAAATAGTAATGAATTGTGTGAATATATGTGAGCCATGTTATTGCGTTGGTCAAATATATATTGGATTATCAACTTTTTCATGCATCGCTGAACAGGATGGAACCAGGGATGATAGTTCCTCTGCATGCATCACAGCGTGTAGAATGTATCGAATAACTGAGCAGTTTTTCTTTGGAAAAGGTGAAGAATAGAGACTTTTTTGTTGCAGTCATCATCTTCATTTCATGATTGTCTTTATTTTTATTTACTACAAAAATAATGTTAGCATGATCACATAAAAGATTTATCTATTTAGGCTTAGGTTGCATGGAAATGGATACAGCATTGGATACCATACTGTATCAGATATGGATACACCTAATTCTGTAGACCCCCTAGTTATTATATAAAACCATATTTTAAAAAAGCTAACATGAAGAAAAGACAGTATCTAGATTTGTGCTATTTTAACTACAAGTTTTAAGACATTTAATGTTGTTTGTTCAAGTCAAACTAAGTATGCTATTATTTATTTTCATAACTTTGATAATGGAGTGCATCTCTTAGGAAGTTCAGTTGTCTGCCCAATGCTTTATATGAAGTTGGTCATGTGATCCTTAATGATCTAGGCCTGTACCTCATTCACAAATTGGAACAACTCTCAATTATTTTAATGGAACGGATGAGGATGTTCAGTATTTGTAGTATTTTTCCTAGGTCAAGTCAGCCTCATCAATTTTCTGATGGAAATAAGAGAAATAAACACGTTGTTCATCTTTTTAGATAGATTCTTGTTGTTCAGCCTCAAACTTCACATGATGGTTGACTAGTTTGCTTAGTTATTTGATACATTCTACACGTTTTGATCCATGCATGGGGACTATAATCCCTGGTTGTATTCTCCATCCTGTTCAGTGGTGCTTGAAAAAATTGATAAACATATACACATATATTTGATCAGGAAATAAGCGTGCAGCTCTGAGGAAGTTCAGTTGTCTGCCCAATGCTTTGTATGAAGTTGGTCATATGATCCTTAATGATCTAGGCCTGTACCTCATTCACAAATTGGAACAACTCTCAAGGATTTTAATGGAACGGCTGAGGATGTTCGGTATTTGTAGTAGTATTTTTCCTAGGTCAAGTCAGCCTCATCAATTTTCTGATGGAAATAAGAGAAATAAACATGTTGTTCATCTTTTTAGGTAGATTCTTGTAATTATTGTTTGTTTCCGTGGTCTAAAAAAATATTTCCAGAAAGCTTTGAGACATGCTTTATGATAACATGATTTTCATTCAATGAATTTCCTTGAATTCCATCGTTTTCCTAGGTTTTAGAAAAGGAATTAGAATTCCATTTCAGCCACATGATGGCTGACTAGATTTCTGAAGATATTTACACAAACTTCACATGATGGTTGACTAGTTTGCTTAGTTATTTGATACATTCTACACGTTTTGATCCATGCATGGGGACTATAATCTCTGGTTGTATTCTCCATCCTGTTCAGTGGTGCTTGAAAACGTTGATAAACCGATACATATAGTTGATCAGGAAAAAAATGTAATGTTTGCAATATTTTGCAAAAGATACAAGAAAAAAGAAAGAAAAAGGAAAAAAACACACGATAAATTTAAAGAATCATCAATTAAAATAATTTATAAATAAATAAAAAACTTTGTTCTTTCTTGTTTGTTCTTTCAAGTAAATAATATTCTAAAATTTTCCCTATGTTGCTGAATAGTTGCTGACAGATTTTTTTTTCAATATTAATCTATTTCTGGGCCTTGCTGAAAAATTGCTGATTATGATTTTTGCAACTTTGCTTTCAAGAGATCTGCCATTCTTATGAGTGAGGTTTTCTTTTGGGTGTTGTAATTTGCAAAAAACATCTTTTGTTGGCCAGAGAATGGGTGTTTTTATATAGTTTATCATGACCTTCTAAATAGCTGACGTAATAAAGACAATATGCAGAATGAAACTTCAAATTATTAGTATAAATACCTTCATTAATCAACTTGGAAGGCATTAATTGATGGAAATGATTGTATGTTACTATGCACATCATTCATATTGGAGCAAGTTATATTCCCTTCCTCCAACCAGGTAATTTTTTTATTATTGAAATATCTCCAACCAGGTAATTAAGTAAGACTAATGACTTCATTATTAATATGGAAACCTACAAGAAATAACCAAACACCTGGAATATTAAAGCTCTAAAAAATGGGAAGACCTGCTGGATTCTTTGGATGAGAATATGAGATGAGAGATTGTGGGGTGTGGTGAATTCTTCCAAGGTGCATACTGCACCTTCAACAATCTGTAATCTGAAACATATGGCGGCTACCACTACAAAACATATTGCTCTGTTAGATATTAGTAAACATGTGGAGAAAGATAGGAAACAAAGCATAAGCACAAACTCAAAGGAAAGATACATGTCATTGCCCCTGAGCTTTTCTGAAATCGAAATAAATAGAGTATAAATGTTGATTGTTCAAATACCTCCTGAGCTTTAACCTTTTATTTCCTAAATAAATTGACCTTTCATATTCTATAGAATATAATGTACTGCAACCATATTTTATGCGCTAAATCCTTGATATTTGGAGTATATCCAGGAAGAAACATCGAAGCTTGGTAAGGTGGATCCTTCCCCACTGAAAATTTAAATTAATTTTCAACACTGCATCCAAAGGGATTCTGGCTAAGCAAGTCTGGGGGTGTTACAAGTGATCATAATGGCAATGTTCCTTGGGCCTTATCAGTGTGCTTCTATGTGGAACTAACAATAAGACAGATGCTGTTGATCTTGCTTTTGGTTTGAGGCTTGCCTTGAATAAGGGATTAGTTATTCATATCAAGGGAGACTCACTACTCATCATTTGTGCTATAAGAAAAGCATCCATAGATATCTGGAAACTAAGAATTATTTTAGATGACACTTGCAATCTTCCATGTGTCTTCAACATCTCTTTTCCAGAGTTTACAGAAGCTAACAGACTCAGTGATTGGCTTTCTAACCTTGGTTTGGAGTCCCCACTTTTGGCATTGAGCTTGTGGTGGATTGTGCAGTCACCCCTTGGGACAGGTTAGAGCCTCTTATTGTTAGGCACCTAAGTGGGGATATAATATAATATTGTATTATGGCATGGGTCACACATAAAATTATAATACTATAAAACATAGTGTCATATTATAATATTATGCACTTTGTAACTTATGGAAAGTGAACCACCACATGGATGACCTTGTAACTCATGGAAGGTGAACCAACACATTCTTGTATAAAGAAAGATGTACCCCCATTATAAAGGAAAGTCATATCAAGTATTCTTTGTAAGAGTCTTGGCTTGCGGAGATGGAGATCTTGTAGAGTGATTCCTTCCTTAAGGAGTATTCTTGGTGTTGCCCTACCTCAAGGGTATTACCTATCTTTATTTTATTGTGTGGGTTGTTATTGTGGATTTTATTTGTGGATGCATGTTTGATATTTCTGCATATTGGTGAGTAGTTTTCTAATAATGATATATAGGTTCATAACATTTGGTATCAAAAGGTCCAAGGTGTAGACCAATTGGTTCGACCAAACCCCGTAAGGGGGCGGAGGTCCAAGGTTCAAATCTCGGGCCTCAACGGACTGAACGCTTGTCCCTTTCCTGGTGCTTTCAGCGGCGTAAAAGGTTAAAAATGATTGTGGCATGGTGGTTATAGGGGCGGACTGTGCGAAAATCTGTGTGGCAGCTTCTGGGGCGGATAGCGCAAAATATTGTGGTGGCCATAAAATCCGGACAGCCTGCCCGGATTCCTGGCGGCTATCGGTTCCACCATGTAAATTAAAAAAAAAAACATTTGGTATCAAAGCAGGGATTTTGGCAAAGTGGGGCTGTTTTTGCAGAGTTGGGGCACACTTTTTCATAAAAACGTTACATCTAGCGGGGGCCATATCTTTTTTTTCAGGAGTCAGTTTTAGAATATTTCTGTTCCAACATGTAGATCATTTTGAGTACTGCAAAAGTGATTAACTCATTTGTTAAATTCTGATAAGTATAGAAAAAGTTATGGCTGTTTGAAGTTGAGGAATTTGTGCTGTTTTTTGGCTGCGCGAGTTTTTTTTTCAAAAGAAAAAAATTCATATTAGATTTTCTAGCTGTCATTTTCATAAGAGTTTTGCACCAACATGTAGATTATTTTGAATATTACACAAACGACTACTCATTTGTCAAAGTTTGATAAGTATTGAGGGGGTTATAACTGTTTGAAGTTGGGATTTTAAGGCTGTTTTTGGGCTTTGCTGAAAATTTGGCGAAAGGAAAAAAATTCATATCTCACAATCCGGATAAACAAATCAGTTGCCGTTTGTTTTGTTTTGAAGAAAATTTGCAGATTTAATTGAAGGGAATAGATGAGATTTGAGAAATTTTATTTTTGAGAATTTCCGATTATTTAAAGTCCTAGTTGCTTTGGAAAAAAAAAAACTGGGTTGAGGTCATGGAGTTGCTAATATTCAATGGAAAGGATGATAGTAATACTTGGGAATGGTGGAAAATTTTGAAGTCTTTAAAATCTTCTAATTTTTTATGGAAATGTGAATTTTATGCTTATTTACAAGGGGAAGCTTTATCTTGGTTTATGGACTTTGTTAGTGCCCATAATCATACATATACATGGGAAGAAATTGAAATTACATTTTTAAACAAATGGGAATTGTAGGAAAAGAATAATAATATGCAAGCTAAGGAAATCACACCATTGGTGGCAAACAATGTTCAAAAAGATTTGTTTGGATATAATTTTTTTTTTTTTTGCAAGTTCATGGTTGCATCCAAAAGAAAAATGTTATTGTCTCCATAAACCCTAGTAGCAAGCATAACTTCATTAGTAGGGACTTGGCTAACAGTTTGCAGGTTCCAACAACAAAAATTAAAAACATAAAGTTTGAGGGTGAGGATGTTCAGATTTATGAAGATCAACATGGATAAATATGTTCTACATTCCGATTTTTATGTTATAAAGATGGATGATATGGATATTGTTCTTGGTTATCCTTGGTTGTATTCTTTGAGCACTGTTAACTTAAATGTGCAAAAGAATTTTATGAAATTATGGTATAGAAAAATAAGATAACTTTGTAAGATATTTCTCAGTTTAGAGAGCAAGGATCAAAGGAAAATCGGAAAACCATTGTAAGAGAACAAATTGAAGGACAAACAAATAGAATCTGAGGAGGGCTGTGGCAAAGATCAAAGATGAAGCTAAATCAAAGTCCAAAAATAAACCAAAAGAGAGGAGTAAGAGAGAAGAGCATAAAATAGAGGCACAAAATATTGGAGCATATCGCCATCCACATCACCATGAGAGGCAACAATCATGGAAACAAATGAGGGACACATATGGAACCAAAAGAGCAAAAACTATGGGTATTCAAATGGCACAAGGGCAGCTTGGCATCATCATAGATTACCACCAATCAAGATTTCACTTGGATGGAGGGATAATCAAGATTGGTACCAGTTATCAACATCACTTAGAAGATCATATTATTTAGTTTCTTCCTATGTTTCGAGAACAAAACATTTTTGTAAGGGGGATGGAATGTTAGGTACCTAAGTGGGGATATAATATAATTTGGCATTATGGCATAGGTCACACATAAAATTATAATAATATATAACATAGTGTAACTCATGGAAGGTGAACCACCACATGGGTGACCTTGTAACTCATGGAAGGTGAACCATCACATTCTTGTATAAAGAGAGATGTACCCCCATTGTAAAGGGAAGTCATATCAAGTATTCTTTGTGGTAGTCTTGGCTCGTGAAGATGGAAATCTTATGGAATGATTCCTTCCTTAAGGAGTATTCTTGGTGTTGCCCTACCTCAAGGGTATTATTTATCTCTATTTTATTGTATGGATTGTTATTGGGGAATTTATTTGGGGATGCATGTTTGATATTTCTGCATATTGATGAATGATTTATTGTTAATAAGAAGAGAGGTTCATAACACTTATTACCATTGATATCTTATGAACCCAAGTCTAACTTGTATTACCAACACTTTAAGTATATGCCTCATTGTATGTATGAGGATTACTTCCCTTGCTTGGATGATATCACCACGTTTATGGTGATTGTCACATCAAAGATTGCAACAGCCGGTGATAATCAGTATGATGAGGGAAGAGATGCATTGTCTAATCGGGCAGCTGCCTTGTTTCTATTATTCCCCTTGATCCCCATTCATTCTTTTGTATTGTTTCTCTGTAACGTTAGACTTCTGAACATGGCAAGAAGTGCGCAATTATAGATGAAGGGGTTACAATGGGTGATGATTAAGTATGTTGGGACAAGGTACTGGCTGTGCTGCAGGCCCAAGAAGACATTCTCACCAGTTAAGTTTGCCAGTATTCTTCTTTGCAATTGCCTTAGATGACGATTTAATCGAGTTTTAAGGTCCAGAATTCCATATAGTTCTCAAGATTGTCAAAAATATTTTGGATGAATCTTCTGAATCTGTCATTGAAGGTCATAATATTTGCATAGATCACCTACATGAATTGTCTCAAAGAAGCAATTGGATAGAGTTGATGATGTGTCAGGCCTCGCTTGAAAGTTGCACATTAAAAAGCTTTGATGGGCATCTATATGAGGTTAAGGAGGCAATGATAGAGAACTTGGAAGAAAAATGGACAAAATAGCTGTATACGTTAGTTGTTTTGGCTATATTTTGCCATGAAAAGAAAGAAAACTTGCCTTTTTGCATTTGTTTTGGCTATATTTTGCCATAATAATTTGAATTGAATTAAATTGGATTAGATCAAAAAGCACAGACAAAAAGGGCAGATTAGATGCTGATATGATCACAAAGCTGCATATGTGTAATGGTCTAACAAATGATTAGTTGAGAAAATCGGAATTGGCAAAAAATCGGCAAGGCAAAAGAATCGGAAAAAATTGGGAATCGGCACAAAATCGGTAAAAAATTTGCAAAAAAAAAACCTGAAAAAAATGCAATTTTTTATTGACAAAAAGTTTTTTCATGCATTATCACAATGAATTAACATTATAAAAATCAAATATCAATAATGTAAGTGATACAATTAAGTGGTATTAGCTCAACTGGTTAAATTCCTCAACATTTAAAGAGGAGACCAAGGTTCAAATCTTGCCAAGGGATACATGGATAATATCCAAGCTTTGTTGTAATACCACTATTGTAATCCCATATAACCAATTGGAAAAAAAATAATTTAAGTGATACAAGCTTAAACTACACATGAAAGCGGCACAAATTAAGGCAAAATGAAAAAACAAGCTATTTATGCCATTTCCTTTAGCCATGCTGCTGCGGCAGATTTTTTCGGCAAAAAATCAGGATTTTATTGACAAGGGCAAGAATCGGAAAAAATCAGGATTTTTTGCAGATTTTTTCAACTATGGATTCAACAACCAATTCTTTGAATGAGAAAACTGAAGAATTCTTGGTTGAGTTGTTAGTTGAACTAATATAGCTCACTGTGTTCAGAGTATACAGTGTTGGCCAGAAACAGTCTGTTTGAGGACAATGACTGCCCAGGGAGGAGATGTTATATACCTTGGGCTTAAAATGGATTGGTGAATTACCATGAGCTTGGCAAGGGTCAAAATCTTAAGCAGTACACAGTTGGGCATATAATATAAGATAAAGTGAATTTGTTTCTTTTCTGGTACAAGGGGGTCTTATATGCTTAAGAGGCATGCTTGCTTGGCCATGACCTAAAATATCTCCTTTACTTGGGTGAGCCTGGCATTTTAAGTACAGGAAACAATTGCAAAATTACATTAAACTAGTATCCAGGCTTAGAGTGGATTGTGTTAATAAAGAGTCATTTGACTTTGTTGCAAGCAGTTAAGCCTGGCAAGTGATGCAGCAATCAAATTTTGAGTATGATGATTTTGATGTTGACAGCATGACGCATTTGAACCAATCCAAACACCTATAAATAGTTTATCTGCAGGGACTCCATCCAGTTAGTTCTTGCTAGTTATTTTGGCATACAGGATGTTACTCATCATTACTCATCCCTTTTGTACAGCCTTTTACATTGCACCTTGAGAAGCCCCATAAGGGGCCACAGGACACTTCGATAAAGATGGCTGACTTTATATTACCCTAAATTAGGTGTTGATTCTTAATTTAGGATTTCTACTTTATAAGAACAACTTTGTTTGTACATAGAAGTGTTTTAGTTGTCAGTTTGAAATTGTATTGGACTTGTAGTTTAGAATTGGGCCCATATGCTTGACAACAGGCAAGAATGTAAAGTACATCATCTAAAGTGATATTTTGTTTCTTGGTAGTCCTATTTTGCATGTCACTTTGCTGCAAAAGTATTTGCATGTTTGAATTGTTTACTTGTTTGAATCTACAACTTGGATGATTTAATTCTTATTGTGCAAATGACTTCATGTTTATATCATCTTTGGTTTCATCAGGCATTATAGATTACTACTTTAAAATAATATGGGATTTCTTTACTTCCAGTTGTCCTTGAACTCTGATATAATGGGTCTTCTATTTTTTATGATGAATGCAGTCATCAACTTACATATTTGTAACGTAATTTTGCCTTAAAAAGAAATGTGAAGTTTTGACCGTGTCTTTGATTAAGGGTATATATTGGGCTGGCTGTTTGTCACTTTATGCTGTCAGAGGATAACGGCAATGACAACTCAAAGATTTGAATTTTTGAGTTAACTAGTCGAGATTATCAGATTTAATATTCATTTGTGAGGTTGTTCACAGAGTAGTTTTCATCTTTTTTTTAGGTTTTTTCTGAAAGGCGAGGTCGGTGGAGAGCAACAACTGAGTCTCAAGAGTTTTTTAGAACTCTTCAACGCTACTATAGAAATGCTTATCTAGATGCAGAAAAGCAGGATGCAATTAATGTGTACGAATACATTTTCTTCGTTTTAGCTTTAAATTTCATACATGCAAGGAGCATTGCAAGTATTAAGAGATTAATGACTTATTCAATTTTTCTGCCTTTTGTATAGTTTGTTATTTTCTACACAAATAATACATACCTAGCTTGTTCATTTGAGTTTTATTTCTGTACAGATTTCTTGGATACTTTCAGCCACAGCATGGACACCCAGCTTTATGGGAGCTCCACTCTGATCAACATTGTAATATTGGTCGTTATCTTGATAATTTTGTTGATAAAGATACGAGGCAAGTAACTTCTGTATTCATTAAATTTTACAAAATTTACTGAGCTCTCTGAATTTAATACAAAGAGAAGAAAAACAGAGAAAAGGAGAACAAGTTCTATCCTTGATGCTATGAAACTTTTTCAGGGCAAATACTAAAGTGCAGCTTACTGCTCATTTTAGTTACTCTGAGATTAGCAGTTAAGTTTGTGCCATGCAACACAAGCGATCCCTATCTTTTTCCACTAATGGATTGTTGATTATGTTCCAATTTTGAAGTTCGAATGCCTATTACTTCATTTTTTCAACTTTCTTAATGAATAGATTTATTAAAATGCCACCACTATGGTCAAAATGGGTTTGTCTGTAGAATTGAGATATGCAAACATGAAGACACATGAAGAGAGATGACAGGATTAAGCTTTTTGGATTCACTATTCTTGCTTGCAGTTGTGGTAAAAATGACTGTTGTTGTCTACACTCTACTGCAAATTCAAAGCATGGATCGAGTCCTAGGCATTTAATTGGCATAAGAGAGACCAGCTTTTATCTGTTACGTCATCTTTCGAGGACCTAATTCCATTGCTACCCGGTCTGTGTTTCAGATCATTGTGAAAGAACACTAGGTCCATTAAATCAATAATACTTTTTTTTTTTTTATTATGGTAAGAAGGGGTTTTAGGGTCCCCAAACCCTTACAAAATCCAGAAAAATATACAGTTCAACATAAAAAACTGACAAAGAACTACCTGTCAGCTACATAACTTGCTGACCAATACAAAACTGCCCTGTACAAACACAGACTGGCAATGAACTGAACTAAAATTTGAGCAAAACACAACCAAGTACAACTTAAACAACAATCTCCATAAGAAACAGTCAAGACCATACCGCAACAACTTGCCTCAATCTGGCTAATTCCCATCATCTGTGAACATTATCCAATCTGTTCATTCCTTACTGCTCCTCCAAAGGTACATTCCTTATTTTCTCCTTTACCCCTATCTCTTGTAATGATTGGGGAAAATTATCTGTCCAAGACTTACTCTCTTCCAATGAAACTCCAATGTTGGCCATAACATCTGCAACTCCATTCCCTTCTCGATAGATATGTTGAATTCTGATAGAATTCAGCTGTGATAAATTCACTCTACATTCATCAATCATCTCTGCTATTGTCCAACTCACTTCTTGTTCTTCTTTGAGAGCTTTCACTATATTTAAAGAATCCCCTTCAATTATGACATCCCTTGCCTTCATTTGTAGTAAAAAATGAGTGCCCAATAGGAGAGCTCTAGCTTCTGCAAAATGATTAGTTTGACTACCAAGAGGTTCAACATATGCTAATAAAAAATCACCTATCTCATCTCTTATTACCCCACCTGCTCCAGCAGCACCCGGATTCCCTTTTGAAGCTCCATCAAAATTAAGCTTAACCTAGTCTTTTGGAGGTATTTCCCAAAACACATTAGCTCTAGAAGGCTTCAACAAAGAATGAGAAAAATTGGAAACTTGCCAATCTAGAAGAAAAGGGAATTCTATATTGAGGTTTTCTTTTGGAAAATAAGCTTTAAAGTTCTCCTCTAAGGCACTCCCAACCCTTAAACTGATAGAAGAAACATCTCTCTTTTTGCCCTTGAAAATGCGATTATTACGCTCTCTCCATATCCCCCATAAAAAATGAGGAAGACAAAAGTGCCATAAAACACTCAAGCTCTTGCTATTAAAGGGTGAGTTCCATTGTAAACATAGATCCACTATATTGTTAGGCTTCACCCAAGAGACTGAAAACTTTTGGAGTAAAGAATTAAAGACTTCAGAGGAAAATACACAATCCAAAAAGAGATGTTGGACTGATTCCAAAGCATTTTCACATAGAGCACACCTGTTTACAAAATGGAAGCCCCTTTTACAGAGATTATCAATGGTAGAAATCCTATTCTGAACAACCAACCAAAAGAAAAAGTTAATCTTGGGAATTAAATTTTTAATCCAAATCTTCTTAACTGGGAGCCAACCAACTCCCTCCTTATCCAATAGAGAATAGCCTGATTTAACAGAATAGTCCCCTTTACTTTCTTTACTCCAAACCAGAGAGTCATTACTACCCTTAGGCTTCAAAGGAAAAACCTTGAGTAGGTTAAAGAGTTTGTGAGCTGCTTTCTTCTGTTCTTCAGTCAACCCTTCCAACCTAACATCTTTCCACCTAGTTCTCTCAGAATTCAAAACAAGAAAATCCTTCACCTTTTCACCCAATATTTCTGACAAAAACTGTCTAATGGGTTGTAACTCGGTGTCAAACTCAAGGGGTTGGTTAGTCAACCAACAATCCTTCCAAAAATCCACTTTCTCCCCATTGCCAATCCTCCACCTTGAGCCTTTCTTCAAAAGGTCTTTGCTATGCATTAGATTATTCCAAAATGCAGACCCCTTGGGCAGATCTTCTGAACATAGGAAATATTTATTATTTTTTAGGTATTTTACCTTTAAAATTTTTACCCAACCCAACTGATCATTATTAATCAACTTCCATCCCATCTTACCAATTAAGGCCTCATTCAGTAATTTTAGGCATCTAAAGCCTAAGCCTCCATATTCTTTTTTAGAACATACTTGATCCCAATTTACTAAGGACAAGCATTTTTTATCCTCTGAACCAGACCATAAAAATGATCTTTGGATCTATTCTAATTTATCTCTAACAATAGCAAGAATCTTAAAAACTGACATAAAGTAGATGGGAATGCTCTGCAAGGTGGACTGAACTAGTTGTGCTTTCCCAGCCTGACTCAATAAATTACCTCTCCAACTGGTTAACTTTTTTGAAAACCTTTCTATGACTGGGTTCCACATCTCAGATTTCATTCTTCTTTTAAAGAGTGGTATTCCCAAGTAATAAGAGGGGAGTGTGCCAATCACACAACCAAAAATTCTCTTAATGCTTCTTTGTCTATGCTCTGGAGTATTTAGAAAGTAGACCATACTCTTGTTGAAATTAACTTTTTGCCCTGTTGCTCGTTCATAGTTGTCCATAATAAGTTTAATTTGTTGAGCTTGAGGGACAGAGGCTTTGGACACAATCATAGTATCATCAACAAATTGTTGATGAGATATCGGATCTGACAAAGGAGCTGCCTTGAAACCTCCAAGATTACCTTCAGAGACCGCTGCTACCAAGGAATGACCTAAGGCCTCTGCAAGAATAATAAAAATATATGGGGATAATGGATCTCCCTGACGTAATCCATGAATGTTGTTGAAGTATCCTGTTGCTGCTCCATTTACCAAAACTGAGAACTTGGTTGTGGAGACACAGTTCATGGTCAACTTTACCCAGTTCTCATTGAAACCAAACTTTTTTAAGATCCTTTCCAAAAACTCCCAAGAGACTCGATCATATGCCTTATTCATATCTAATTTTAACAACATTCCAGCCTCCCCACTTCTATCCATAGAATGAATAACCTCATGAATTGTGACTATTCCATCCAAGATTTGCCTACCTTTAACAAAACCCCCTTGGTTAACATCAATAATAAAGGGTAAAATTGTTTTAATCCTATTAGCTAATGTTTTTGATAGGATCTTGTATAAGGTGTTGCAGAGGCTTATAGGTCTAAACTGTGTAAAATCTCTAGCCCCTGCAGATTTGGGGATTAGAGCTAAAAAAGTGGAATTGACATCTGTAGGGATAAAATGGGTTCCTTGCACCTCCTGAATAGCTTCCACCACATCCTTGCCCACCAAGTTCCAAAAATGTTGAAAGAAAGTTGCTGGAAAACCATCTGGCCCTGGAGCTTTATCACCTCCCAAATCAAAAACTACCTTTCTAATCTCCTCTTTAGTGAAAGGGCTAGAAAGATAATCATTAAAATCATCCTGTATGAGATGGGGAATATGATTCAGCAAAGTTTCCATTGCTTCTGGATCTTCCTCTTCCCGAGTTCCTAAGAGATCCTTGAAGAAATTCACTGCCTCCTCTCGAATATCATCAAGCTTATTGACTACTGATCCATCCTGTTTAACAACTTCCTTGATCTTGTTGCAGCTTCTATGATGGAGGGTAGAAACATGAAAAAACTTTGTATTATGATCCCCTTCCTTTAGCCATCTAATCCTAGACTTTTGTTTCCAATGAACTTCCTCACTAGCTAAGATATTATGGTATTCTGCAAGAAGCTCCTTCTCTTGTTGTCTAATTTCCTCTGTGAGATTCCCTTGATTCAACTTGATCTCTAGTTCTGATAACTACTCTTTTATTTCAGATTTTATTTTTTTCTTTTAAAATACAAACACAACACTCTATTCCACACCTAATATTTGCTTGATATATCTTAATTTTTTTGCTATTTGATTAAGTTTAGATCCTGGGAAATATTTCTGCCACCATTCCTCAATTTTGGAGTCAAAATCCTTATGTTTGAACCACATTAATTCAAACCTAAATGGATTGTTGTACTTCCTACCATCTTCTAAAAATTCCCAGATGATTGGGTTATGATCTGACCCAATATTTGGGATTGTAGTGAGTGTGGAATCACCAAAAATGGTCAACCCCTCTTGAGAAATTAACACCCTATCTAATCGAATCTGAATGAGTTGATCTCCTAACCTTCTATTACTCCAAGTATAAGGTATTCTTCTGAGCTCTACATCCATCAATTCATTACCATTGACAAAGTCTCTAAAATCTTGCATTCCTTCTGAAAGGGTGGAAGATCCTCCTCTCTTGTCTAAAGGATTTAGAGGAGTATTAAAATCTCCTGCTAGAATCCAAGGTAGTCCCTTAAATGCTTCTCTCATCTGAGTTAGGTCAAACCATAACTGTCTTCTTCCAACTATTGTATTAGGGGCATACACATTAGTCACAATCCAATTTTACCTATTTTTTAGATTGTGGAAAAAAATTGTAATCGACCATCTTGTACTTACAATTAACCTGCCCTCAATATTTTTCCTGTCCCATAAACACAAGAGCCCTCCTGAAGCTCCTACTACTTCACTATATTCCCAACCTACCTCTTTCCAAATTTCCTTCTGAATCCTATCAATTTTAATATGGTCCAGTTTTGTTTCTTGTAACAAAAAAATATCTGGATTATTTTCTCTTCTAAGAGTATACACCAAATGATGTTTTGAAGGGGCATTAAGGCCCCTAATGTTCCATGATAAAATTTTCATCTCTTTGTTTTTGTGGAAATCTTCTTCCCCCCTCCAAAATTTAAAGTTGCTTGAGTGCCATCGACCACATCCCTGGCAGATTCTTTCTGAATAGTAACAACAACTGATGGTCTACCTGGTCCTGTCTCACCTCCCATGTCCATTGACCCTTTGGAATGACTTCGGGTTACTCTACTCTGAGTTGAAACATCTTGGTGTTTACCTCTTGAATTTTCTCTCATAATCTTCTCCAACTTTCCATCAAACTGTTTGGTTTCTATTTGGATTTCATTATCTAAGGATTGTTTTTCACCCTCTCTTTCTTTTCCCCTTATTGGAGTTTCCCTTAGTTCTGTATCAGAACAACCTGGTATCTCTTCAATAACATTCAAATGCAAGAATGAATTTGATAGGGGAATATTATTGTTCAACTTATTAGGGTTTGGGGATAATTCACTTACCTCCTTATCAAGATCCTCCATTGCTCCTTCCTTTGATGTCTCCTGATCTCTTGATCCTATCACTTGCTTTTTTGCCCTTCCTTCTGAATCTGCCTTCTGAAAACTCTTCATTGAAATCTCAGCTTGTTGATGAGGAGCAACTTGCTTTTGAACCCATTTACGCTTACCATTAAAATTATTCTTGTGTGCATTGCATGCAACACTTAGATGTCCTTCTTTTTTACAAACCCCACACTTAACTATCAAATTTTCATATTCAATGGTTTGGTTCCAAGATCCATACTTGGAAATCAGTTTTATAGATTTGGGTAATTCTTGATTCAAGTCTGCATTTACACAAATTCTCGCAAAAAGTATTCTTGACCTGGCTAAGGTTGTTGGATCCACTACAATTAATTGTCCTATATCTCTTGCCACACCCACTAAAATCTCTTCATGCCAGAGGTGAATCGGGAGCCCAGGGAGATGAATCCAGATCGGAGCTATATCAATGCTTTGCGAGAAGGCATCAAAATCAGGGCTCCATTTTCGAAGAAAAAGCCCTCTTCTCCCATAGAACCATGGGCCTCCTTGGAGGATTCTATCACAGTCCATTGAACAGTTTAATTTGACCCAAAAAAACCCTCGTGGTAAGGCCACAATGTCCATATGACCTAGGGGTTTCCATTTTTGTGCTGCCCATTTCCTAATCTCTTCCAACCCTGGTCGAACTCCAACAAATTTCCCAACTAGAGACATCTCTGCTTGTTCAACTGCCAGGTCTGCCAAATCATCTAGGATTTGCAGTTCTCCATTCAACGGTTGCAGGTTGAAGCCCCTCTTTGAGATTTTTTGCTTACCTTTCAAAATATTAACCCAGGATTGAGCACCTGGGTCAAAAGGTTTTTCCTTACTCATATCACAATCTCCATCATCGACCCCAACATCTTCTTCCTGCTGTCCATTTTGCTTGCCTGTCGATCCTGTCAAACCTGGCGCTGCTTCTTGCCTCGAGCTCTCCATCATTTCTCCTCAAATTTTACTTAATATTACTTATTAGATTGTTTTACAATTATGAAATATCATAGTATGAAATTTGCCTCTTAGTCTGTACTTTTAGGACATACAATAAACACTCGAGTTTTCAACCTATGCCTGACAACATTGCACAAAAGGAAATTGGTGAGTATCCTTTAAATTAACTGTTGTCTTTCAAATGCAACATAGAATCTCATAAGACCAAACAAATTATCGGGAAGTAGGTAATGACAGGCCTTTTTAATAATCCAATTGCTGAGGTCATAAGTGCATGTATATGCTATATAGGATGTTTAGGTTTTGGGGAACAAACTGACATACGTTTGCTTGCATTTAATTGAGGATAATTATAAGTTGCTTTCTCATCAAACATGAGATGAAATTTTTAGGATACAAGATGACAGTAAGCTGTCCTAAGTAATACATTATCTACTTAGGACATTGCTATATTGTTTTTAATATTTTGTGATATTACATACTGATACATCATTAAAGCATAGATTATTTGAGTTATTGATGTAACTAGGTTTGTAGCATGTAACTAGTTACATGTGAAATAACCACTTTCTGGTTCCATTTATGTATGATCTGTTAATATGATGCTTGAAGTCCATATGGGGCAGGGCTGCTCGATTGCTGACTATTGTAGCACATAAGTGGTAATTGAAGGAACATAGAATGAAGGATGACAGGAAAAATCAGCAACACACAACATTTCACAGTGTACGAAAACAATTTTCAGATCTGGAAATGAAAGAACAACAGCAACTATTCTGGAAAATACCATTATATGGCTCTGCACAGTTATCTAGAACAACAACACTAACTGGAAACATGCCCAGACGGCCATGCACAACTATCTACAGCAGCAATAATGTATGGAAATAGGCTCAGATGGCCATGCACATTAATATATAACAGCAAGAACTAATTCACAGGCACATGCACAACATCACCATAAGTGTGAACACAACAATGGCTGAATGAATGTATTCTGATTATCTTCAGGTCTGCATATACATGTATCTCCCGAATGCATACATGTCTATTTGAATTTGTAAGGGGGTCTATTTATACAAGTCCCTATGAAGGGGGAGGTAGTTGCATCCTCAACTTCCTCCAACTAACTACCCCGACACATCATTACATGATTTCTTGATTACATGTACATTCAATTTCCTGACATTTGAATTACATGTACATCCTAATTACATGTACCACTTTTCGTCAAACACTTTGCGTATGTGTTACAAAGCAATTCAAAATTACAAAACTATTTACGCAAACAAAATCGTATGTGTACTTGACTTTGTACGTGCTCCATCAGTCTCAAGGTGGTGCCACGTTCGAACTGGCTCCTATATCTACCCTTCCCTCTAGATTGGTCAATGTCCTCATCGACGGCTATTGCTGCTTTTGAGGACTTTGACTCCCTTGTGGCTGCGGGGTAGATGGTATCTGCGCAGGTGTACCTCCTAGTTGCTAAACTTGTAGTTTGACGGCTTCAGAAGTGCATACAACAATTTACTTGAACATAAATCCAATTCAAGGCATGTTGAACATCACACCTGAAGAAACTTGGTCTCCAGGATTGTTTCAAGCTTGGAATTGTTTTTTTTAAATCTTGGTAGTCATGGCTGGTCTGAAGATAGTGAGCAATTTGGATTAGTTGACAGATGGAGAACAAGATGACCAAGTGGTGATGAAACTGAAAATGTTGTGGCTACAGCAGATGATATTACTTGTTTATCTTTAAAACTCATGACCTAATTGTCCTATACCACATTGAAGGGTGGAAAGGAAAAAGAGCTTCCATGTTCAAGAGATATGCAGGACTGAGTGGTAGACAAAAAAGGCAATCCAAGAACGTTTTAAAACATACAAGTTATTTATTGATATTGCTGTTTTAAACTCTTCTGAGTACAATTCGTATGAGGGAACAAAGGTGGAGTTAAGTGGGAGAAGGCCAAGCAGAGCATTAGAAAATAACACTAGAGTGATTGATTACTTCTTGCTAAGGAACCTATTTTGTGCAAATGGGTTTGTAACTTTATGATGTTAAGGTGGATGGCTTCTTGGACAACCAGAAATCTAGGTTGATTGCAGAGGGTTTTTCATAACATGAAGTAATGGATTATAAAGAATTGTTTGCCTCCACAGCTAAGATGGTGACTATCAGGTCAGTGATTGCTATTGTAGCACAGTTTGGCAATAAAACAAGACAAATATCTATGAAGAGCACTTAACAACGACTTGGAAGAGGATTTTTATATGTTTAGCCGAAAAGGACTCCAGATTGTAGGTAAACAACATCAAGTATCCAGGTCAGGTAAGTATTTTACAGTTTGAAGGAGGTGCCAAGGTCCTGGTATATAAAAATTGAAAAAAATCTTATTTTATCTGAATTTTAGAAGGAATCCTCATCTGAATCTTCAGGTCAAAAGCATAGGTGACAATCTTGTGATCCTAATGGTGTATGCGAATGATGTTATCATTACCAAAAATGAGATCAGTTCTATTTGCTTCTGGGCTTCTTACAATACTGCCTAGTTTTAGAGATTTGGAAAGCTAAAAAATTTGTTCTTGTTTCTCAAGCAACTCATGCCAAAAGATTGGTTAATAAGATTCAAATGAGGAGTTAAATACCCGAGAGTGCTATTTGTAAATTTTTAACACATATACCTAACGGCAAAGACATCATAGGGGCATGAAAGTGTGAAGACCTTTACAAGGGATCCCTTAGGTGCATAGAGTTAATTATTATTTCATGCAGCTTATCATGAACTACCTACATACAAAAATCTTAATGCATAACTTCAAGCAAATCCATCTTTTAACTCTGAAAGAACTTGATATAAGATATTTATGTTAACAATTGTGTAGATTATGTGATGCAGTTCATCTTTTTTGTAAAGGGTATTTGTATTATGGTTCATGATATGCATCATATAATAATAATCAATATCAGTAATCGTATGTAAAATTTTATAACTTGGCTAGTCATAAAATTTATTGATTGAAATACACTGCAAATTCAAATAGAATGATAAATAATGATACATAAACAATAACATGCAATATCTGTAACTCCTGTGAATAAAAATTTAATGAAGGATTGCTTTTTTTCTAGTGTTTACCTCAATAAATCAAATGAATGTTTTTGCTTCCCTGGATTTTTTCATTTCAGATGGTTGCAGTACTTAACAGGAACCATCCTGAAATTCTTGCCCCCTCCAAGCTAGTCCTCTTGAAACCATATTATTTTAAGGATCTAGATCATAAAGAATAACAAATGCAATTCCTTGTCCAGAACAGGTCTCTTGTCTGTGTTACTTGTGAATTCAAGCTTTTATTTTTTACAAAGTGCCCTTTTCATAACTATAAATTAATAATGCAATAAATAAAAGTAAAGAAAGGAATATACAGCAATGCCAAACTGTATGTCATCTGCACATACCTTAGGATAGCATTGGTTGGCCAACAGTATGCCATCTGCACATACCTTTATTTCAGGCATTCAATGAGGAATTGTGAAGGTAGTTTGAAAACTTTGATTCTATCCTTTCCAAGGATAAATGTCTCAAGAGTGATAACCTATCCTTGTCAATAATGTAAGATGAAAATGATGGATGGATATCTGTCATTTTTCTGTTTTATCATTTGTTACTTCTCATGAATATTAATTAATTATTTCTCTTGTTTGTTGAATCTATTTAGATCATCTTTCAAGAGGTCTCTTTCAGATGGCAGCATGCTTATTCCAAATGGTCCTGGTGTCTCAAATTCAGTTGCTAGCCAAAATTCACAGGCCAAAGTATCAAAGACTAAAAGACCTATAGAAGCAAAGGGAACCGGTTCTCCTTCTGAAAATGGAGAATCCTATGCTGTTGGAACATCTTATGCAAGGTAATTCATGATCCCTTTTGGTTCATTTGATTAAATATTTGAGACATCCATTCGGTTTCTTTTGTATCATGATGAAGTACAGAAGAACGTGCCAGGGTCATATACTGTATATAAACTGAGAGAAAATCTCATACTAAAATAGAAATATACAAATGGTTGTTGTAAGAGGAGATTCTGTACAGCTCTCTAATAACATAGTATATTACTAATCGAAGTTATCCATAGACATGGTAGTTCAACCAACAATGACAATAAAAAATATTAACTTCTATTCTGATTATATGCCAATATTAATTGTCAAAATAACATAAAGTCATATTGGCAATTGGTAAGATGAATATATTTTTTTGCAATGCGAAGTTTGTTCTTCTGATACTTCTCCTTAAATAAGATCCTCAAAGAGTGAGTTGCAATATAAATCACAATGGACATTTGCCCAAAGATCTTAGCTTGAAATTCACCATTCCTGGTACAATATTTAACTACAACCTTCCAACTTGGAAAAAACGTTCACAAAACATGACCCCTGATGCAACACTGTCGCAACATTTTTTTTACACTCTCTCTTGAATGAAACTTCTAGTTCCAACTTCCAACCGCTATGCAGGTATACCTACACTCACTGCATTAGCTCTAAGTGGTCAAGTCTACAAATCTAACTGTCCATCTAACCTTTTCATCATCATCTACAATTTGGGTTGGTTAAATTAAATTATTTTTCCACAGTTTATTAAAAAATAATCCCACAGGAAAAATTAATCTGATAGCATTAGGGGTTCACAAATGAATAAGGTGTGATTCCATCTGTCTTTGATAGTATCCAAAGCTATGAATATGGAAAACTATTCTGTAGGTTTGTAGCTCAACAATTTTTTAAACAATACACCATTATTATGATGGACCCATTTTCCACAACTCACCAGTATTACTGCAGACCATTTTCGTCAAAACTTCCATCTTTCCCATACTCCTTGTCCTGGAAAACTATTCTGTAGGTTTGTAGCTCAACAATTTTTTAAACAATACACCGTTATTATGATGGACCCATTTTCCACAACTCACCAATATTACTGCAGACCATTTTCGTCAAAACTTGTCCACAAAACCATGGGTGTTTTGTCCATAAACAGATCAGTTCAGATCCTTGTGGATTAGACTAATAACTTTACAAACATCACTCTTTTAATACTTTTTGTAGTCTCTATTCTCATTAACAATAATTCATTCATCAATGTGCAGAAATATCAAACATCCATCCACAAATAATATTCCACAAAGATAATCCACACAAAGAGATAAAGAAAAATAGTACCTTTGACATAAGGCAACGCCAAAAGTATACCTTAAGGAAGGAATGACTCCACAATATCCAAGGTCCATGAACCAAGACTATTACAAGAATACTTGATATAATGTCTATTCCCACCCTGGCCTTTATATATAATGCGTACAAGCATATTTCCTGACTATTCTATTGACAGTATTCTATGACAATATTCCCTGATAGTTACACATATGATTCTATGACAGCTACATATGATAATATTCTCCTACCTGTTCTTAACTTGACATGTGGCCTTTTTCATGTATGCCATATGTTACAATAGCATAGGCCGACATGGATTACATTAATGAGGATACGTAACATGCCACATTAGCCACTAATTCGTTTATGGCTCATATCAATATAAAATACAATATTAGATTTTGAAGTACCTATTTTTGGTACCTAACATTCTAGTCCACTTACAAAATGTTTCTTTCTCGAAAAATAAGAAGAGACTAAATAATATGATCTTCTAAGTCATATTGAGAAATGGTACTGATCTCGATCATCTATCTGTCCCAACGAAACTCTGATTGGTGGTGACCTTTATTGATGTTGGTATACCCTTTTGCCACCTGAGTATCGAAAAATAATCCTTTGGTTCCATGTGTTGGAGGCATCTTTCTGCCATAAATATCACTCTTTCATCTATACTTGCTTTCTTTTGCCACTAGTAGCATATCCAAGGTTTTGGCTTCTCTAGTTCCATGTATGTCCCTCATAGTTCTTCTGTTGCTTGAAGCCCTGTCTCCAAGATTGTTGTCTCTTAGGGTGATGTGGATGGTGATATGCTCCAACCTTGTTCTACCTTTTTTAACTTTTAAACATATTGTTCTTCTATTTGTGTTCTTTCAGTATGCTCCCATATTTTGGTTCATCCTTGGATTTTGATCTTGCTTCTTTCTTGGTTTTTGCTTTTGCCTCCTCTTTAGACTTTGTTTCATGTTCTTCTACTTCTTCAATTTGTTTCTCTACTATAGTTTGGTTTTTCCTTGATCCTTGCTTCCTAAGCTAAGAAATATTTTGCAAAGTTATCTTCTTTTTTCTATACCATAACTTCATAAATTTCTTTTGCACATTAATGTTAATAGTACCCAAAGATTCCAACCAAGGATATCCAAGAACAATATTCACTTCATCCATCTCAATGACATGAAAATTAGCATGCAAAATATACTTATCCATAGAAAGCTTCAAGTCTTCAAAAATTTGACATCTCTCTCCTTGAAACTGTCCATCCTTGATACTCTTCACTGGAACCTGTAAATTGTTAGCCAAGTCCTTGTTGATGAAGTTAAGCTTGTTGCTAGAGTTTATCGAGAATAAATTTTTTCTCTTGAATGCAACCATAAAACTGCAAAATAAATTTTTTAAATTCTAACAATTCTTCGTAATCGCTGCTTGGCTTATTTGACACCAAAGAGGTGCTTTCTTCCACCTGCGTATTATCCTTTTCCTCCGATCCCCACTTGCTTAAAAATGCAACCTCAAAGTCTTTCTGTGTGTATGAAAAATTATGGACACATCTATAGCACAAGTATGAAATTAAAGTGTCCCCTCTCAAAAAATCACCAATTCTATTTTTCCATTCTAGTTCAGAAAAAATTTAAAGAAATTTTTTTCCACTTCCTCAATCATTCCCTAGCATCATTGTCATCCCTTCCAGCGAATATTGGCAACTCCATGCCCTAAACCCAAAATAAATTTCCCCAAAGTAGCTAGGGATTTAAATAACAAAAAAATTTCAAAAATAAAATTTCTCAAATCTCATCTATTCTTTTCTTTAAACAATTAAATCTGTAGATTTTCTTCAAAACAAAACAAACGGCAATTGATTTGCTTACCTTGATTGAGAGAGATGATTTTTATTCTCTTATGACGAACTTCCGCGCAGCCCAAAAACAACATCAATAGCCCAACTTCAAACAACTGTAACTCCCTCAATACTTATCAAAATTTAACAAGTGACCAATCATTTTTGTAGTATTCAAAAAATCTACACACTAGTGCAAAAATCTTTTGAAAATGACTGTTGAAAAAAATATATGAATTTTTTCTTCTGAAATTTTTTTCGCGCAGCTAAAAAACAGCATAAATAACCCAACTTCAAACAGCCATATCTTCTTCAATACTTATCAAAATTTAACAAAAGACCAGTTGTTGTTGTATTACTTGAAATGATTTACACGCTAGTGCAAGAATCTTCTAAAAATGACGGCTGGAAAAAAAGATATAGCCCCGCAATATGAGATGTTTTTTTGAAAAAATGTGCCCTAGCTCTACAAAAACAACCCCACTTTGCTAGAATTGTTGCTCTGATACCAATTGTTATGAACCTCTATTCTTATTAACAATAATTCATTCACTAGTATGCAAAAATATCAAACATCCATCCACAAATAATATTCAACAAAGATAATCCACAGAAAGAGATAGAGCAAAATAATAACATTGAGGTAGGGCAACACCAAAAGTATGTTAGAAAAAAATAGCAAAATTATGTCCAAGTAGAAAACACAATAACACAGAAAAATAGTAAAACAAATTTTACATGGAAAACCTGCAATGTGCAAGAAAAACCACGGGGCAATGGCAGCTTGATCTTTTATTGATTTCGGCAAAATTACATTCAATCAACATTTACATGCAAGGGGTCATTCCCTTTTATAGAAAAACAAAAGTTGTTCGTTTCCTTTCCGAAAAAGGAAAACTCCAAAAACGTGTTCGCTTCCTCTTCCAAAAAAAATTGTTCACTTCCTCTTCCGAAAACTGTTCTCTTCCAGAAAACTATTCGCTGCCTCTCACAACGTACGGATGCCAAAAAATTCGGGTCGGGGGCTAAGGGGGGAACCTAGCCGGTTCCCCCTTGCGACCCCCCTTGGCGTGCCCGGCACATACGAACAGCGCATGGGGATGAGACTGTAACTGCACCACCATACACCTTGCTGTTGAAGAACATTGGAGATCTGGATATTGACTTCACCTCCTAACAAAGTATTCCTTTAGGAAGGGATCACTCCAATATCTCCAAGCTCCATGAGCCAAGACTATTACAAGAATACTTGATATGACTTCTATTCCCACCCTTGCCTTTATATAATGCCTACAAGCATATTTCCTGACTATTCTATGACAATATTCCTTGACAGTTACATATGACAATATTCTCATACCTATTCTTAACTTGACATGTGGCCTTTTTCATACATGCCATATGATACAATTACATAGGCCGACATGGATTACATAAATGGGGGTATGTAACATGCCACATTAGCCACTAATTCGTTTATGGCTCATACCAATATACAATACAATATTATATTATTAAGTACCTATCTGTGGTACCTATCACATTGTTGAAACTTATATATCGATAACCATTATGTATTTTGTTAAATAGATAACATTTGTTTTGCTCTCGTAGGGAATTTAAGACTTATATTGTTGTCAACCTTTCTTTAACAATTTAGCATTGCTTTATAAGGTTTTTGAGAACAAATCATCTACTTGATTTTATAATGTGTATACAGGTTATAAAGAAGAGGAATAACCCTATGTTGTCCAGTATTCCAGAATGATCAGTTTCATTGAAAAGCATTTCAAGATCATGAACATAATGGAATTGTACATTCATTTAGAATGAATCGGGAGTTTCTTTTTCTTTTCCTTTTCCCATAGTTATTCCAGTGATGGATAGGAGGTTGTTTGGTGGTAGCCAAAGGTTGAGTGTGGGACTGTCACCATCTTAGCTCTTGCTTATTTGGTGAACTTCAGTGATCAAGATTGTCTACACCTTTGTAGTGTTTTGTCGTATCTTGAAGTAGGCTTGAGTGTGCAAAGCCATTTATCTAACTTGTCATCATTAATTGTGTCATCAAACTATGAGATAAAAAGCTCTCTTTCGAAGTAGAATGGTAATGGATACATATGGTTGCACTTGTTGGTGTGTTAATTGTTGTTTGTGAACTATGAATTGTTGGAACACCCTCATCATGTCATTTACCAATGTTGCATGGAATTCATTTTATTGTTGGCACTAATCACAAATTCCTTAAGAATTGATTAGAGCAGGATTCAATCTTGGAGAAGTTTGAATGAAATCAAGGTAGGTCTTGGTGTGCCACACTCAATTTAAATAATAAAGACTCTTGTTATACAAATAACCAGATAACAAAAAAGCTAACCAGGAGCATTTGAGACAAGGAAGGATCAGAATTCATAGTTGCATAAGTAACAAATCTTTGATACTAACTAATATGTGTATTGTTAGAGAAAGGTCGTGATATGCATGAATGAGAGTCCCAAAGAAAAAGCAAAACCCATATGAATGAGAGAAAAGATTGCTAAAACCAAACATACCATACACTCTTCATTGTTAGGAAGTAAAGTCACTATGCAGGTACAAGCAACGGAAAATCAAGCTGCAACAGACTAGACGTCTAGGTTAGACGTCTAGGCAGCAGGCCAGACGTTTGACCTGCTAGACGTTTGGGCCAGACGTCTAGGCAGCAGGCCAGACATTTGACCTGCTAGACGTCTGGGCCAGACGTCTGAGCTACCAAACGTCTACGCAGCAGACCAGACGTCTGGGCTGCTAGACGTCTACGCAGCAGACCAGACGTCTGGGATGCCAGACGTCCGGGATAGACATCAGTATGTGGAAGACGAACAGGTTCAGGCGCCTTCCTTGGGAGTGGAAATGAACAGTTTTTGGAGGCTTCCTTTGGGAGAGGAAACGAACAGCTTTTTGGAGGCTTCCTTTGGGAGAGGAAACGAACAGTTTGGAGTCTTCCTTCTACTCTATAAAAGGGACTTGATCCCTTGCATATTAAAATGAATAAATTAATGTTGAAACATTGAAAACGTGAATGTAAAGTTTTGCTATATTAGAAAGGAGAAGTTGCCATTGCCCCGTGGTTTTCCTGCACATTGCAAGTTTCCACGTAAATCTTTGTGTTACTTGTGTTGCTGTTTTTGTTTTCTGTTATTGTGTTTCCGCTTGCAGGTATAAAAGCTGAAGTTTTTTCTAACATCTGGTATCAGAGCTCAAGGTTTTGTGCGAGTGGGAGCTGCAACAATGACAGGAGGTGTAACCAAGTTCGATATTGAGAAATTTGATGCCAGGAACTTCGCTCTATGGAAGATGAAGGTGGAGGATTTGTTGGTTCAGATTGACCAAGCTCAAGCGCGAGCAAACCGAGCAGCATGAAAGATGAGGAGTGGGCAATTGAAAGGAAGGTGGTTTCTACAATCCTTCTCTGCCTAGCAGACTTTGTCTTGTTCAATGTAGCTGAAGAAAAGACCGCGAAAGCCCTTTGGCAAAAACTTGAAAAGTTGTATGAAACAAAATCAGCAACTAATAAGGTTTTTCTGAAAAAGCGGCTTTATAGCTTGAGGATGAAGGAAAGTTCATCTGTGGTAGATCATTTGAATGAGTTTAATACTCTGATCAGTAAACTAGTTTCAGTTAATGTGAATATGGAAAATGAAGATAGAGCTATCACCCTACTTTGTTCCCTCCCGGACACTTGGGATCATATGGTGATGACCATCAGTAATTCATCATCAGGAACTCTCAAATTTGATGATGTGGTAGTCGCTTTGTTGGCAAAAGAGTTGAGGCGAAAAACGTCTCTGGAACCCTCAACAAATGAAGCCCTATTTGTGAGAGGTCGATCTTTCGAGGGGAGTAAACAAGGTAGAAAACAATCCAGATCTAAGTCTAAAGGACGTAAGCAGAAAGGAAAGTGTTGGCATTGTGGGAAGCCAGGACACTCAAAGAAGGACTGTTGGCAATTAAAGAATGGTGAAAAGCAAAATCAACCATCAGCTGAGGCCAGTGCGGCAAATTCAGGAGAGACGCCAACATGTGAAGCCTTCTGTATCAGTAACAACAAATATGTTTTATACCTGGGTTTTGGACTCAGGTGCATCTTTCCACATGTCTCCCCACAGAGACTTGTTTGACAAATATCAACCATACTGTGGTGGAAAGGTCTATTTGGCTGATGATCACCCTTTAGAAATTGTGGGAAGAGGGGATATAAGGATCAGGCTGGACGATGGTAGAGAAACATGTGCCCGATTTAGGAATAAATTGCTCTCAATCAAAATGATGGATAAGCTAGGGTATTCTGTCACTTTCGACAACAACTACTGCAAAATAACCAAAGGAGCTCTTGTAGTAGCAAAGGGAGAATCTTATATCGTTTATGCGGTGATAAAGTGACAAACCATGCAGCAAAAACAACTTCTGTTCAGGATGCAGTAATGTTATGGCATCAAAGCCTAGGCCATATGAGTGAAAAAGGTCTGAAAATTCTGCATGATAGAGGATTAAGTCTTGTAATTTAGACTTATGTGAGCACTGTATTTTTGGTAAACAGAAGAGGGTTTGGTTTACTGCAAGTCCTGGTAAGAGTTCTGATTTTCTGCAACTTATACATTCAGATATATTTGGACCAGTCCTCACTCAGTCCTTGAATGGCACCATCTATTTTCTGACTTATATAGATGATTATACTAGGAGAGTGTGGGTTTATTTTCTAAAGAAGTCGGAAGCTTTGTAGAAATTTAAAGAGTTCAAAGCATGGGTAGAGAAGAGTTTGGGCAAATTGATTTTATGTCTCAAGTTAGATAATGGGGGTGAATATTGCTCCAAGGAATTTGATAAATTTTGTATGCAGGAAGGTATCAAGCACCAAATCATTGTACCATACACTCCACAGCAAAATGGTGTGGCTGAGCGGATGAATCACACAATCATGGAACGTGCAAGAAGCATGCTTAGCGCAGCCATGTTGGAGAAAAAGTTTTGGGCAGAGGCTGTTAATACAGTTGTTTAGCTTATTAACATGTCACCTACAGCTGCGTTGGATGGACAGATTCCGGAGGAGGTTTGGTGTTGTAAGCCAGTTTATTACTCTCATTTGCGTACTTTTGGCTGTGATGTGTTTGCCCATGTACCCAAAGAAGAAAGGTCCAAGCTTGACCCGAAGTCAAGCAAATGTGTATTTCTCGACTATGAAGATATAGTGAAGGGGTCTAGACTATGGGATCCTACTGCCCACAAGGTAATATTAGCCGGGATGTAATTGTTGATGAAAAATCCATGCAAAGGAAGGAGGTACAGCAAACTCCTAATGTTGTACCAGTTGAAGTAGAAATGAGTGAAGATGAATATGAAAATCAGCATGCTGAAGTTTTTTATCAGCATGCAGAACAACAAGTAGAACACCAAGTAGAGCAGCCACAACGGTCACAAGACCAAGAGCCACAATTGACAGATCGTTGGGTTAAAAGATCTACACGTCCACAAAAGTGTCTGGAAAGGTATCTCATATTTATCAGTCCTCTTTCGCCTTGTTAACTAATGATGGTGAACCTAGTTCATTTCAGGAAGCTAGAGAGTTTGAAAATGTAGAAAAGTGGAGGAAATCCATGGAAGAGGAATTCGAGGCACTTCGCAAGAATAAAACGTGGGAACTTGTGGATCTCCCACCTGGAAGAAATATTGTTGGAAACAAGTGGGTGTACAAAGTGAAGAAGAACAACGATGGGCTATTGGAACACTATAAAGCTCGCTTGGTGGCAAAAGGCTATGTGCAGAAGTCAGGTATTGACTTTAATGAAATTTTCTCTCCAATTGTGAAGATGAGTACTATTAGAGTTCTACTTGCACTTGTAGCTGCACAGGATTTGGAACTGGAGCAGCTTGATGTAAAGACTGCTTTCTTGCATGGTGATCTCGAGGAGGAGATTTATATGGATCAGCCTGAGGGATATGAGGAAAAAGGCAAAGAGCATTTGGTTTGCAGACTGAAGAAATTATTGTACGGGTTGAAACAGGCACCAAGGATGTGGTACAGGAAATTTGACACCTTCAAGAAGAGTCAAGGTTTCAGCAGGAGTGAAGCTGACCATTGTGGATACTATAAGAGGTTCGATGATGGCAGTTTTATTATTTTGCTGTTGTATGTTGATGATATGCTAGTTGCAGGCCCCAACATGAAGAAAATCATTGATCTTAAGGCTCAATTGGCTAGGACATTTGAAATGAAGGATTTAGGAGTAGCAAACCAAATTTTAGGGATGAAGATACATAGGGACAGAAAAGGAAGAAATATTTGGTTAAGTCAAAAGTCATATATAGAGAAGATTCTGCAGCGCTTCAATATGTAGAATGCAAAACCAGTTAGTACCCCACTTCTTTCACACTTAAAGTTGTCTTCCAACCAGTGTCCTAGAACAGAAGTAGAGAAGACAAGCATGTCTCATGTACCGTATTCATCAGCAATAGGAAGCCTTATGTATGCCATGGTGAGCACCAGAACGGTAATTGCCCAAGCAGTGGGAGTAGTCAGTCGGTACATGGCAAATCCTGGTAAGGAGCATTGGAATGCGATGAAGTGGATATTTAGATATTTAAGAGCCACTTCAAATGTTGCCATTTACTTTGGATCGACAGATTTGCAAGTTAAATGTTTTGTAGATTCTGATTATGGTGGAGATAGAGATTGGAGAAAAATCCACTACAGTATATACCTTCACTCTTGTTGGAGGAGCGGTGAGTTGGGCTTCTAAGTTGGAGTCTGTTGTGGCTTTATCCACCACTAAAGCAGAATACATTACAACAACTCATGCCAACAAAGAGGCAATTTGGCTAGAGCGACTGTTGGGTGACTTCAAGGTAATGCAGGAGAAAATTACGCTGCATTGTGATAGCCAAAGTGCTATTCAGCTAGTGAAGAACCCAACATTCCATGATTGCATGAAACACATTGATGTCAAGTACCACTTTATAAGAAATGTGGTGGAAGAAGGTAGGATCCTGTTGCAGAAAATCGACACTGAAGTGAATCCTGCAGATATGCTTACAAAGTCGGTCAAGGTAGAGAAGTTTGAGTGGTGTAGAACTTCTCTGGGCTTGCTGAAAAAGTAACAAGGGCAGCATTGGGCAATTAGCACCGGATGAAAATCTTTGGCAGAATAATTCCTAAATACTGACTTCAAGTGGAAGAATGTTAGGAAGTGAAGTCACTATGTAGGTACAGGCAGCAGAAAATCAAGCTGCAGCAGACTAGACATCTGACCTGCTAGACGTCTGGGTCAGACGTCTAGGCAGCAGGCCAAACTTTTGACTTGCTAAACGTCTGGGTCAGACGTCTAGGCAGTAGGTCAGACGTCTGACTTGCTAAACGTCTAGGCAGCAGGTCATATGTCTGACCTGCTAGACGTTTAGGCAGCAGGCTAGACATCTGGGCTGGCAAATGTCTAGGCCAAATGTCTAGGCAGCAGACCAGACATTTGGGCTGCTAGACGTCTAGGTCAGACGTGTAGGCAGCAGACCAGACGTCTGGCCTGCTAGATGTCTAGGCCAGATGTCCAGGCAAGATAGACGTCCAAGATAGACGTCAGGACGCAGAAGATGAACAGGTTCAGGCACCTTCCTTGGGAGTGGAAACGAACAGTTTTTGGAGGCTTCCTTTGGGAGAGGAAACGAACAGTTTGGAGTCTTCCTTTTGCTCTATAAAAGGGACTAGATACCTTGCATATTAAAATGAGAAAAGTAATGTTGAAACGTTGAAAACGTGAATGTAAAGTTTTGCTGAAAATAATAGTAAGGAGAATTTGCCATTGCCCCATGGTTTTCTTGCACATAGCAGGTTTCCACGTAAATTTTTGTGTTACTTGTGTTGCTGTTTTTGTTTTCTGTTATTGTGTTTCCTCTTACAGGTATAAAAGCTGAAGTTTTTCCTAACATTCATTAGACATTAACAAATGGTTTATAAATCATAGAAAAAAAAGAAGGTTTTTTCATGCACGTCACAATTAGTTAACATTATAAACATCCATAATTTAATCATCTTAAGCTGTAAACACTAAAATACACACGAAACACATATTAAATGAAGAAAATGTAGTGTCAGGTAATAGTTTTATATTCAATATCATATAAAAAGGTACAAAATATCTCCAAATGCCTTAGTGGTCAACTACAACTCATCTACTTAGCATCAAACAATGGCTTTCTTCTTTCCCTTAGATCTGTCCCTCTCTCTGTGTCTGCACTTGTTGTACTTGTGCCTCTTCCTACGATGGCTTTGCATGTGCATCTTGCTCTATTCTTTTGAGCTCATCCTATGTAAAGAGGGGGTCCTCCTCTTGTTGCTCTTGCTCTGTGATCTAGTCAAATCATGGATCAATCTTATCCTAATCAATCGCCTCCCTGTTATTTCTTTATGGTGGAGGCAAAGGTTGTAATGGACAAACATGAGGTCATTCACTTCCTATCGTGCGAGTCTATTGTGCCTATTGGGGTGAATATGCTCAATCATACTCCAATTGCACTCACAACCCAAAGTGCTACGTGGTTGACATAAATTTTTGATGGCGAAGTGTTGGAGATGGGTTGTTTTGGCACCATAGCCCTCCCAAAATAAATCTATAAAATGCTAAAATAATTTTGAATTGATGTAAATTGAAATTATTTTTTACAAAAAATGACAATCAATAATAAATGATTGAATTTTGAAGTCAATTCATATGGGTTACTTTGCCTCTTGTTTACATGCTGACACACAATTTCAGTCTACTTAAATAATTCTACAGATTTGCAGTCATTGTAGTACAGCAATAATAATGCACAGAATCTGCAACAACAATAATAACAGCAGCAATAACAGCAATAGAAGCAGCAATGGCAATAGCAGCAGCAATGGTAGATAACAGTAAATACAGACAGTTTTATATTAACAATGGCATTTATAGTACAGCATTATAGTTTCAGCATTACAATCTACAACCCTATGCAGAATATTCTCCATGGCTGCATACAAGACTGGACTGCATCATGCCCTATGCATAAATGCATCAACTCTCACACATACCAGTGCTCTCCAACCTGTATGACTGAACAAGTTCAATGCATGAACCCCTTGAATGAATGAGGGGAAGGCTTATTTATACACCAAAAAGTAGTTATGCCCTCCAACTACCTCATAACTTCCCCAAATTACATTTCATATGCATTTGATCTTTGCATTTACATGACATTTCCCACTAGAGGACAAACTAGTTTATAACTTGTAATTTAGCCGACATAATTGACTTACATCACTTTATTATTACGTACAATATTAAATTGCACTTTATAACATTATTAAATATATGTACACACATTTTGTCAAACACTTTGCGTACAATTACAAAATAACACATAATACCAAAACTAATTCAGGAAATAAAGACATATCAATTTGCCTGTCTACACCTCTAAGTTGTCATTCCTTGAATGCATTGCAGAATTTTAAAAATGTAGCCCTCCTTGATCTTATAACTTTGCAACTCAGCCATTATCAAATTTTTAGTCTCCTCACCAGGCACCATCCTTGTAAGACACTTGTGAAGGCTTGTGGTCACCTCATAGTCAACTTCAAAGGAATCATCATAAAATAATTTGGAGTTGAGATAGTACCGTGCTACATGTAATGGCCTATGAAGCTGAGAAGTCCATTGGTGATCAATTATGCCCAAAATGGGATGATATTTGTTCTTTGGATACTTATAGACTAAGGAAACCGTCTCTTTTGTCCTATCCATGTCCTTGTAAGGATACCGCAAAGGTGATTTTTCTCCACGAACAAGATAGAGAACCCTTACCAAAAGGGTTGCCACTTGAAGTTAAATGAAAGATTCTAATATTTGTTAGCTATATGCAATTTGGTGGATTAGAATCTAGATTTTAAAAGATAAATAATAAATTTTAACCAATTTTAGATAGCGTAAATGAAATTTGCAAATGAAAAAACTGGGGAAAAAAACTTATAAGCATGTACATACCTTAATGCAGTCATGCATAACTGTCCAAAAGGGGTCCTTAAACACTTAGTCACCCACCTTCTTGCCCTTGTGGGCGCATCATTATTTTGCATTTGCTTCTCCCATCCACTTCAAACTCACAAACATCCTTTTCGAGTTCCTTTTTGCTTTGCGCAAGCTATGTAGCATGATGAAGTTGGTGGCAAATTGTGTCACTGTAGGTTGCAGAAGCTCACTCTTATTAGCGAGATGCCTCATCAGGTAAAGGACCCATATACTATTGTAGATGAATTTTGTGATACATTTTGCATTTTCTACAACCTTGGTTTCCCACAGTGGTATTTCAATGCATTCGAAAAGTAAATCAAGACAATGTGTTGCAGATGGTGTCCAAAAAATAGTATGGAATTTCTCCTCTAGTATCTATCTTGCTGCAACACATGTTGCTGCATTGTTCGTGATAACTTAGCCAATAGTCTTGTCCCTTACCTCCTCCACAACGTCCTCCATCAACCTTGTATGCATTTCGATATTTTTAGTATGTGTCAATACATCAACCTATATGAATGACACTTTTCCTCCTATAGAAGAAACGAAAATATTGGTGAATGTTCAATTTCTCCCATCAATCCACCCATCAAACATGATATTGTAATCCTTTTTTCTCCATATTTTTCTCCTTATCAAGCTGAAGTTGTATATCCTTCACAACCTTATTTAGGAGCGGGTAGGCACCTTAAATCCTACGCTGCAAACAGTGAGGGCATTTACCATTCCCTGTCAATATGGGGACATCACATTGAAGTGAATATTTAAAGAAATACAAAGGACTTTTTTCTCCATATTTTTCTCCTTATCAAGCTGAAGTTGTATATCCTTTACAACCTTATTTAGGAGGGGGTGGGCACATTAAATCCTACGCTGCAAACAGTGAGGGCTTATACCATTCCCTGTCAATATGGGGACATCACATTGAAGTGAATATTAAAGAAATACAAAGGACTTGCACAAGCCTTCCTCATGACATTGTACCTCAATTCTTGGTCCTACAGTAGTTGCAAAATGCTACATCTCATTTGTTGATTCTCGCTAAGTGGTATTTGAGGCAGTTTATGCCTCCAAGTACCTTGGTCCCATAATAGTTTCAAAAGACCTCCCTCTTCTTCGAACCTTCTGTCATGTGCTTCTAAGGTGGGTTTCTCTTCATTTTTCACTGTGGCTATACATGGAGATAAACTACAACTAATTAGAAATTCAAAACAAAAAAGAAGAAACCTAGGGTTTAAGCATGGGCTATTGAAGCTTCATTGGTTACCTCAAATCCAAATGTTGCCTATTAGATTCTTGAACGCTCCAAATAATTCATGTTTGGGGATGCAAATGATTTTTTAGTTAGCTGCCTTGACCTCCTTTCACCTTTCACTGTCACAAAAAACTACCAGAATGAGCCAAAATGAAAACGTTTGGCCTTTTATGCCATTAAACCCAAGTGTTTTGTGGCAACCAAGTTTTTTGGTTGGGACTCATGAGTCTGGTGACTTTTCCTTAGTTCTCAACTCAGGCAAGTTTTTCCAAGAACTTGGAGAGTTTTTGAAAACTCATTAGTCGAGGTCAAATGAGGCCTACTCAAGTTTTGTAACTGTCACAAATACACAAAAGCAGTACTATGACATGCAATGGACACATCCAATGCAAAAATACATTAAAATTAGAGGATCATAAAATGCCACCTTGTAGAAAGACACAAAGATAGAAGATGCAGCATATGTGCATGCATGATGAGGTATTTTAACCAAGTCAGTGGGAAAGATATTTCCAATATAACAATGAAGATAACATGCATTACACATATATCTTCATGAGACTACTTAAAAGTGAGTTGAGTGGAAGTCTCATCACATTTGTATAAGGTGTTGGTTGATTTTTTTTGTTTCTTAATTTTCTTATTCTCTTCCAATATTCTAGCAGGGTTGGAGGCTTCTTGTTACAGAAAACTGGAACATCACTTTTTTTCTTTTTCTATTTCTATTGGTCAAGTCCATTTATGCCATTTATTTGATATATTGACTCTAAGCTGATCTGCTGTCTCCTGAAAAATTTAGCCCTCAATTCTAGAGTGTAATAGCTCAGTCTAGTTCCATAGCAACAAAAAAGCACACTTGCTTCTTCTTCCTTGTCTGTGGTCACATCGGGGCCTTACTCGAGGTGTCAGATGTACCTCTAACGCTCCAGTTTGGAATGGAGGGCAGTCTACAAAGTTTGACCTGCATGTTTGTAACATTGCAAATTGTCCACAATATCTCAGAGATAATTTGGTGCATTTTTTGTTGAAAGTAAGTATGTGTATATACATTGGTCTCCTACTTCAAATGATCAAGCTGTCCTATGTTAATCCTGAAAAAACTTCACTTTTGCATGAGCATAGTCGATCTGTCTTATACATTCATTTAGTTGCTGATGCATTTTCTCTAACATTCGAAGTGATACCTTGGTCTTTCCTTTAAAATTGTGGAGGTCTAGCATTATTGGTTTGACAAGTCAGAAAGCATACATTGTTTTGAAGGGATCTATTCTTGTGGATATGCTTATGCAAGTTTTTTATGTGAGCTCTGCAGAAGTTAGTTTTTCTTTCCAAAATGTTTGTCAAGTTACTGTGCTTAAAATGATTTTGTTTACTTATTCTATTTGTTCATCTGGTTATGGTTGGTCATTGCTGCTGAAATTTAGTTCGTTGTTAGAAAATCTTTCAGAAGTAGGCTGCAAAATCAGGATCCCTATTGCTAATGACATCTTTAATTAAGCAATACTTAATATATGGTTTTTGAGAATTGATAAGATTTCTAACGCTTCATGCATCATAGCATAGGGTACAAATCTGTTCATTTTGTTTTGGCCAACTACAACCATAGCTTTGTTGCTTTTTTTGGGAGTTTGTGGTATATATTGAACAAAATCTATGGACATACTTTCCCACTTAGTATATGGTAATTAAGGGTATTAAATTTCCTAAGGAGCTATTTGTAGTATGAGGTTTATTTCATGTTGGTACATACTTGCCCATATTCTTCCTCCTTTTTTCTAATTAACATAAGTCTTAGTGGCTTCATAAGTTCTATTTTTACTTACATGGCTTGCTAGGGGGTTACCATGAAAATTGCACAAAATGTTGATCATTGGGTAATTCATGTTAGGAGTGAAGACAGTATCCAGCCAGCAGATTCCTTTCTGAACTACAGCAGACTAGACGTCTGGGTCAGACGTCTGACCTGTTGATGCCTAGACGTCTAACCCAGACGTCTAGAAGGTCAAACAAATAGTCTGCTGCAGTTCAGCAGCAGGCTAGACGTCTGACCTGCTAGACGTCTGACCTGCTGCCTAGACGTCTGACCCAAACGTCTAGAAGGTCAGACATCTAGTCTGCTGCAGTTTAGCAACAGGCCAGACGTCTGACCTGCTAGACGTCTAGGCTAGACGTCTAGGCAGCAAGCCAGACATCTAGGAAGCATACCAGATGTCTGGGCTACCAAAAGTCTAGGCCAGACGTCTAGGCAAGTAGCCGTCCAGATAGACATCTAACCGCGGAAGATGAACAGGTTCAGGCGCCTTCCTTGGGAGAAGAAACGAATAGTTTTTGGAGGCTTCCGTTGGGAGAGGAAACGAACAGTTTGGAGTCTTTCTTCTGCTCTATAAAAGGGATGTGATCTCTTGCATATGTTATGTTGTTGAAATGTTGAGAAACGTGACAGCAGCAAGCCAGACGTCTGACCTGCTGATGCCTAAACGTTTGACCCACATTTCTAGCAGGTCAGACGTCTAGTCTGCTGCAGTTCAGCAGCAGGCCAGACATCTGACCTGCTAGACGTCTAGGCCAGACATCTAGGCAGCATACCAGATGTCTGGGCTACCAGACGTCTAAGCAAGTAGACGTCCAGATAGACGTCTAACCGTGGAAGATGAACAGGTTCAGGCGCCTTCCTTGGGAGGAGAAACGAACAATTTTTGGAGGCTTCCGTTGGGAGAGGAAACGAACAGTTTGGAGTCTTTCTTCTGCTCTATAAAAAGGATGTGATCCCTTGCATATGTTATGTTGTTGAAACGTTGAGAAACGTGAATGTAAAGTTTGCTGAAAATAATAAAAGTTGTCATTGCCCCGTGGTTTTTCCTACACATTGCAAGGTTCCACGTAAATCTCCGTGTCACTTGTGTTGCTGTTTTGTTTTTTGTTATTGTGTTTCTACTTGCAGGTGTAAAATCTGAAGTTTTTCCTAACATTTGGTATCAGAGCTCAAGGTTTTGTGCTGAGTGGGAGCTGCAACAATGACAGGAGGTGTAACCAAGTTTGAGATTGTGAAATTGATGGTAGGGATTTTGCTCTATGGAAGAATAAGGTGGAGGATTTGCTAGTTCAGAATGACCAAGCTCAAGCCTTGAAAGGGGTCGCGAGTAAACCAAGCAGCATGAAAGATGAGGAGTGGGCAACGCTTGACAGGAAGGCGGTTTCTACAATTTGTCTCTACCTAGTGGACTCCGTCTTGTTCAACATAGCTGAAGAGAAGACCGCGAAAACCCTTTGGAAAAAGCTTGAAAAGTTGTATGAAACAAAATCAGCAACAAATAAGGTTTTTTTTGAAAAAGTAGCTTTATAGCTTGAGGATGAAGAAAAGTTCATCTATGGTAGATCATTTGAATGAGTTTAATACTCTTAGCAGTAAGCTGGTTTCAGTTAATATGAAGATGGAGGATGAAGATAAAGCTATCACCCTAATTTGTTCCCTCCCGAACACTTGGGATCATATGGTGATGACCATCGGTAATTTATCATCAGGAACTCTCAAATTTGATGATGTGGTAGCCGCTTTGTTGGCAGAAGAGTTGAGGCAAAAAACGTCTCTGGAACCCTCAACCAATGAAGCCCTATCTGTGAGAGGTTGATCTTTCGAGGGGAGTAAACAAGGTAGAAAACAGTCCAGATCTAAGTCTAAAGGACGTAAGCAGAAAGGAAAGTGCTGGCATTGTGGGAAGCCTGGACACTCAAAGAAGGACTGTTGGCAATTAAAGAATGGTGAAAAGCAAAATCAGCCATCAGCTGAGGCCAGTGCAGCAAATTCAGGAGAGACGCCAACATGTGAAGCCTTTTGTATCAGTAACAACAAATTTGTTTTATACCTGGGTTTTGGACTCAGGTGCATCTTTCCACATGTCTCCCCACAGAGACTGGTTTGACAAATATCAACCATACGTGGAAAGGTCTATTTGGCTGATGATCACCCTTTAGAAATTGTGGGAAGAGGGGATATAAGGATCAGGCTGGACGATGGTAGAGAAAGGATGTTATGTGATGTGCAACATGTGCTCGATTTGCAAAAGAATTTGCTCTCAATCAAAATGATGGATAAGCTAGGGTATTCTATCACTTTCGGCAACAACTACTGCAAAATTACTAGAGGGGCTCTTGCAGTAGCTAAGGGAGAATCTTATGGAACCCTATATCGTTTATGCGGTGATACGGTGAGAAATCATGCAGCAGCAACTTCTGTTCAGGATGCAGTAAGGCTATGGCATCAACGCCTAGGCCATATGAGTGAAAAAGGCCTGAAAATTTTGTATGACAGAGGTATGCTTTCTGGAATTAAGTGCACTGTATTTTTGGTAAACAGAAGAGGGTTCGGTTTAGTGCAAGTCTTGGTAAGAGTTCTGATTTTCTACAACTTATACATTCGGATATATTTGGACCAGTCCCCACTCAGTCCTTGAATGGCGCCATCTATTTTCTAACTTTTATAGATGATTATTCTAGGAGAGTGTGGGTTTATTTTTTGAAGAAGTCGAAAGCTTTGCAGAAATTTAAAGAGTTCAAAGCACGGGTAGAGAAGAGTTTGGGCAAGTCGATTTTATGTCTCAGGTTAGATAATGGGGGTGAATATTGCTCCAAGGAATTTGATGAATTTTGTATGCAGGAAGGTATTAAGCACCAGAAGACTGTACCATACACTCCACGAAGAAATGGTGTGGTTGAGCGGATGAATCGCACAATCATGGAACGTGCAAGAAGCATGCTTAGCGCAACCATGTTGGAGAAAAAGTTTTGGGCAGAAGCTGTTAATACAGTTGTTTATCTTATTAACAGGTCACCTACAACTGTGTTGGATGGACAAATTCCAAAGGAGGTTTGGTGTTGTAAGCCAGTTGATTACTCTCATTTGCGTACCTTTGGCTATGATGCATTTTCCCATGTACCCAAAGATGAATCGTACAATCATGGAACGTGCAAGAAGCATGCTTAGCGCAGCCATGTTGGAGAAAAAGTTTTGGGCAGAAGCTGTTAATACAACTGTTTATCTTATTAACAGGTCACCTACAACTGTGTTGGATGGATAAATTCCAAAGGAGGTTTGGTGTTGTAAGCCGCTTGATTACTCTCATTTGCGTACCTTTGGCTGTGATGCATTTTCCCATGTACCCAAAGAAAAAAGGTCCAAGCTTGACCTGAAGTCGAGCAAATGTGTTTTTCTTGGCTATGGAGATATAGTGAAAGGGTATATACTATGGGATCCTACTACCCACAACGTAATTATTATCCGGGATGTTATTGTTGATGAAAATTCCATGCAAAGGAAGGAGGTACAGCAAACTCCTAATGTTGTACCAGTTGAAGTAGAAATGAGTGAAGAGGAATGCGAAAATCAGCATGCTGAAGTTTTTGATCAGCATGCAGAACAGCAAGTAGAGCAGCCACAACAGTCACAAGACGAAGAGCCACAATCGATAGATCATTGGGTTAGAAGATCTACACGTCTACAAAAGTTTTCGGAAAGGTATTCTCATGTTTATCAGCCCTCTTTTGCTTTGTTAAATAATGATGGTGAACGTAGTTCATTTCAGGAAGCTAGAGAGTCAGAAAAGTGGAGGAAATCCATGGAGGAGGAAATCGAGGCACTTCGCAAGAATAAAACGTGGGAACTTGTGGATCTCCCACCTGGAAGAAAGACTGTTGGAAACAAGTGGGTGTACAAAGTGAAGAAGAACAGCGATGGGCTATCGGAACGCTATAAAGCTTGCTTGGTGGCAAAAGGCTATGTGCAGAAGTCAGGTATTGACTTTAATGAAATTTTCTCTCCAATTGTGAAGATGACTACTATTAGAGTTCTACTTGCACTTGTAGCTACACAGGATTTGGAACTAGAGCAGCTTGATGTAAAGACTGCTTTCTTGCATGGTGATCTCGAGGAAGAGATATATATGGATCAGCCTGAGGGCTATGAAGAAAGAGGCAAAGAGAATTTGGTTTGTAGACTGAATAAATCACTATACGGGTTGAAACAGGCGCCAAGGATGTGGTACAAGAAATTTGACACCTTCATGAAGAGCCAAGGTTTCAATAGGAGTGAAGCTGACCATTGTGGATACTATAAGAGGTTTGATGATGGCAGTTTTATTATTTCGCTGTTGTATGTTGATGATATGTTGGTTGCAGGCCTCAAAGATGAAGAAAATCATTGATCTTAAGGCTCAATTGGCTAGGACATTTGAAATGAAGGATTTAGGAGCAGCAAACCAAATTTTAGAGATGAAGATACACAGGGACAGAAAAGGAAGAAAGATTTGGTTAAGTTAAAAGTCATATATAGAGAAGATTCTGCAGCGCTTCAATATGCAGAATGCAAAACTAGTTAGTACCCCACTTCTTTCACACTTAAAGTTGTCTTCCAATCAATGTTCTAGAACGAAAATAGAGAAGACAAGCATGTCTCGTGTATCGTATTCATCAACAGTAGGAAGCCTCATGTATGCCATGGTGAGCACCAGACCGGATATTGCCCAAGCAATGGGAGTAGTTAGTCGGTACATGGTAAATCCTGGTAAGGAGCATTGGAATGCAATGAAGTGGATATTCAAATATTTAAGAGCCACTTCAAATGTTGCCTTTTACTTTGGCTCGACAGATTTGCATGTTAAATGTTTTGTGGATTCTGATTATGGTGGAGATAGAGATGGGAGATAATCCACTATAGGTTATACCTTCACTCTTGTTGGAGGAGCGGTGAGTTGGGCTTCTAAGTTGCAGTCTGTTGTGGCTTTATCCACCAGTGAAGCAGACATTTCAGCAACTCATGTCAGCAAAGAGGCAATTTGGCTAGAGCGATTGTTGGGTGACTTCAAGGTAATGCAGGAGAAAATTACGCTGCATTGTGATATCCAAAGTGCTATTTAGCTAGTGAAGAATCCAACATTCCATGATCGCATGAAACACATTGATGCCAAGTACCACTTCATAAGAAATGTGGTGGAATAAGGTAGGATCCTGTTGCAGAAAATCGACACTGAAGTGAATCCTGCAGATATGCTTACAAATACGGTCAAAGTAGAGAACAAAAGCAGAACTTCTCTAGGCTTGCTGAAAAAGTAACAAAGGCAGCATTGGGAAATTGGCACTGGATGAAAAATATTTGGCAGAAGAATTCCTGAATACTGACTTCAAGTGGTAGAATGTTAGGAGTGAAGACAATATCCATCCAGCAGATCCCTTTCTGAACTGTAGCAGACTGGACGTCTGACCTGCTAGATGTCTGGGTCAGACGTTTAGGCAGCAGGCCGGACGTCTGACTTGCTAGATGTTTGGGTCAGACGTCTAGGCAGCAGGCCAGACGTCTAGGCAACAGGGCTGCCAGACGTCTAGGCAGCAGGCCAAACATTTGGGTTTCTAGACGTCTGGGCTTCCAGACGTCTAGGCCAAATGTCTAAGCAAGTAGACGTCCGAATAGACATCTAACCACTGAAGACGAACAGGTTCAGGCACCTTCTTTGGGAGCGGAAACGAACAGTTTTTGGAGGCTTCCGTTGGGAGAGGAAACGAACAATTTGGAGTCTTCCTTCTACTCTATAAAAGGGATGTGATCCCTTGCATATGTTATGTTGTTGAAACGTTGAAAAACGTGAATGTAAAGTTTGCTGAAAATAATAAAAGGAGAAGTTGCCATTGCCCCCTTGGTTTTTCCTACACATTGCAGGTTTCCACGTAAATCTGTGTCACGTGTGTTGCTGTTTTGTTTTCTGTTATTGTGTTTCTACTTGCAGGTGTAAAATCTGAAGTTTTTCCTAACAATTCAACTGCATTTTTTATAGAAAAGAATGTTTTTTGCTAATTTTTATCGTAATAAAATGTCATTTTGCATTTTCTATCTTTTTGATTGTTCCTAATAACCTCTCTTTCTATGTCATATGGAAATGGATACGGTATTTAATACGAATACAATATCGAATACAGATACAACGAATTTTTAAGACCTAGTTTGGATATGGCTGGATATGTCATTGTTAAAAGGATATATATTTTCATCTACTAAAAAGAGAAAAATGTAAAACACAAAAGTGTTTTTATGAATAGAAGTAGAATATTTTCATTAATTAAGAAGAGGATTGCCATTGTTTCTTAAACTTAAAATTTATTTCTTAAAATTCATGTGTTTTTTCGATCTCATGTTGTGGATACAGCTCTATATTTGCCTAGGCCAGATCTGGATGTATTAGATATGGACCAAATAGAGGTGTATATTTGGATATGTTTGGATGCAGTATCTATGCATTTGGATATGTTTGGATATGGTATCCTAGAAGTATGATATCTGATGCACAGATAAATTTATGTGGGCAAGCGGAGTGATGTTGCATGGAAACTTAAGCTCTCTTTCTTTAAGTTTAGTGATGTTGTTGTGCCTCTTTGGAGTGAAGGCTTATTGGGACCATAACATGACATTATTCCTTCTTCTGCAATCTCATGGACCTCAAGTATGAAGCTAGCATTCCTCATGAAGGCTTTGCAAATTTTTTTCTTATGTCTTGTTAGGCCTCTATATCAATTCGGCTTTTTTTTTTATTTTGTTTTTTCAATTTAATTTTATGTTTTTGGTAATTTTAATTCAAATAAATAAGTCCTTTTAATCTTTTTGTCTCAGGATATGTAGACTCTGATCCACGATCATCAAACATTATGCATTTTTGTCTCTCTTTGTTTGTGTGTGTGTAAGAAATGCACATTGATATCAAGTCCTCTAACTACCCAAAGTACCTTAAAGAGAAATACAATCATGGCTATGAAGCATTTTTCCTGCTTTTATATATATATATATATATATATATAAGAAATGCAGATTGATATCAAGTCCTTTGATTGGGCAACTACTCAAAGTACATGAAAGAGATATAAATATAGCTGTGATGCATTTTTCCTGCATTGCTGAGGTTATTCTTGATGATTATGTATGCAATTAGATTTTTATCTTAAAGAATTTCAGTTAATCACATACATTAACCAGGCTAGTGACCTCTGTCAGGGTAATGCCATCCCAAGTTCCTAGGCGATTGTTCAACAATTCCAGAAGGCATATTTCTCTTCCTTGCAATGACAATATCAGTGAGAGTGGGCAACAAGATTCAAAGGATGGCTTTACAGACTCACAGTTTAATGATTATGACTGGCTTGCTTCATCTGGTAATTCATGCGAAGAAGATTCTTCTGAAAGGTAAGAATGGAAAAGAAGTTTCATACAACTCATCAGATACCAAATAAGATTTGGAATTGTATTGTCTGGCAAATATAGTTAATCTTGCGAATCTTGGAGGACAGTGAACGAGTTAAACAAGAACCTTAAATTTTTTTCAAAGTCTTATCAGCCTTTTCAGAACATTTGCTACAAGAATACTTCTGATTGTGACTGGCTTGTTTCATCTGTTGATTCATGTCATTAAAATTCTTCTGAAAGTTAGAAATAGAAAAAAGAAATACAACTAATCAGATACCAAATAAGATTAGGAATTTTATTTTGTGGTAAGTATAGATAGTCTTGCTAATCTTGAAGAACAGTGAACAGGTCAAACAATAACCTTAAATTTATTTCAAAATATTATGAGCCTTTTCAGAACATTTGTTAAGCACTCATATCCACAAGTACAAGGTTATGAGTTACAAGAATACTTATTGCAGCATTCATTTTAATAAGATAATATGGATGTAGACATCCAGCATAGCCCTCTAGTACATTATTGGTAAGCATAGAACTATGGTTGCACCAATAGAAGCATATAGTAAAGTTAGTTAAATATGCAGAATGAATATGAAATTCATCAAAAACCTGTATAAGAAGCTCAAATTGATCCTTATCCTAGAGAAAGCGCCTAACCTTGTCTTGAGATACATTGAATCTTTGCTGCTGGTTAATAGTCAATTGGAAATTTGGTCTTACAGTTACTCAGTGTGAAAATTCGAACTGCAGCATTGTTATTTTTCTCATCTGGCTTATTGATCTCACTGCCCTTTGTTGGGGTTGCACTTATCAGTTACAGTAAAGGGCAATCTACACAAATAGATAAAATGAAGCACAATGTCATGGGAGGAATAAATTCTTGTTAGACCAATAACAACATCAGTATGTGAAAGCTTTTTAATTGCTAATTCAGAAAGATAGATAGTTGCAGTCTGAGACATAATGGGCCCATATGGACCGCCTTTGTTGAGGTGCCAAATATTTTCTCACTTCCATTTATGACTTTCCAAGGAGAATATGGTTATATACTCTCAAGAACAAGACCAAGGCACTCGAAGATTTTAAAAAATTCAAAGAGGAAGCAAAAGATGGAAGTGGTAGAAGGAAAAAGATTCCAGGCCTCACAATGGAGCAGAATATAGGTCAAAAAGACATGGAAAATGTTGTAAATTGAATGTTACCAAGAGGTAGTTAACTACATCCGCATACTAACTATAGCACGCTCCTTGGCACGACTTAAGTACTCACTCTAAGAAACTAAATAATTGTTCAGGATGTTATAACATAATACACCATGCAATTGCTTCCCATGCTGCGTGAGATCTCAGCAGACTAAGTTTTAAATTACTATGCTAAATATGGTTCACTTCTCCCAAGTGGAGTTTGGTCTGTTGAACTACTTTAGAAACTGCACCATTGGTTTCAGAATCTTCAAAAATCTATAGATCAACAATAAATGTGCAAGCAATGGAGTTCAGATGACAACTTATGTCTTACTGAAATTTCTTTTGTAAATAGGGCCAAATTTTTTAAATTTAGCATATTTAACTTAGAGCTTTCAGAGCTACAAGCTTACTGCAGTATGAGAGGTCCAAGGTTCAACCCCACTCAGTAAGAGGGGACTAAGATCCCTCGTAAAAACCTGTATAAACTCATTGAAAAATATTTATGGCTTTTAGAAACATCACACTTGAATCTGGTGTTGAAATATTTGTAATCTGACCTTGTTAGGCCATGGCCAATAGTGATGATGTACCTACGGGTGCTATATAAGCCTTTGGGCATCTTGATGTAAGTCTACGGACATCCTTCCATGTAAGCCTATGGGCATCTATGTGTAAGCCTACGAGCATCTTCATGTAAGCCTAAGGGCACTCTCATGTATTCACCCTTAGTGGTATTGGTTAATCCACCTTTATGGATAACCTTGCTTAAAAGGGTAATTTATTATTATTTTATTGTAAGGTTAACCTCAAGGTTAAGTTAATGTTGACTTGAGGTTAACCTCTCATTGGGGTTTTGATATCACTATAAATACCCCTCAATGAGCAATCATTTGTATTATAAGTGTGAATACATTTTAAAATGTGATATATTGGGGTGTCCACAGGCACCCACCTTATACTTGTCATCTCCCTTCATAATTTTTTTGTCTTTTACTACTGCTATCTTGCTATTTGCCATTTCTTTTTGACATACAATTGTGGTGAATGCATGTTTTGGAAAGTTTCTGGAATATATTGCAAATTCACACATGGTATTAGAGCAAGATTCGGAATTGCATCAATCATTGACAGTAGAGAAGTTGTTTTCGCTGGCAATTAAGGGCATCTCTTAGGCTATTTTTTTGAAGTTTCAAAAATTAAAAAATTTAATTTTTAGCACCAATTGTTTTGGTGCCTTTCACGTGGTCTTTGCAAGTCTTTTTGCAAATGACCTAACCCAGCTTGTTTGTGAACTCCGGTGAATATGTGATACGTTGACGAGGACGAATCGACGGTTAGATCATCCGCTTTGGAGCCAAGAGGAATGGCGTTCGACTCCCGACAGCCTCTTCTTTGTTGCTTGGTTGTCTTTAGCAGGCCCTTCACCTTCCATTCATCGTAGGAAGTGGCAAGTTGGCAAGGCTTGTTGCTTGTTGGGAGGCGGTTGTAGGATCAAATCACCACATTTTTTAAGCTACGTGCTAAAAAAGATATTAAGAAAAACTCAGTCTGATTTGGGTCTTGGTAGTTGTTTTTTTAAGGCATCCCGACTTGCATGCTTCAAGGTCTCCTACAATTCGCATTCTGATCAAATTCACACCTGTGGGGCATTGGATGGGCGTTCCATTTATAGCAAGGAGGTCAGTGGATCAAAACCCCGCAAACATCATTTTAAAGAGGTTTTTTTTTTTTAATACAGAAAAGTGCAGTTACAATTATATGAAAGAAGCCCTTTATCCATCTTGGCAAAGTTGCATGCCACAGTGGTTAAGGCTCTTCCTTGCGGTCATAAGGTATTGAGTTCGAAACTTCTTGTTGGCCTTTTCTTCCTTTGCTCCAAACAGGTCCTTCCTTTGAATCCATATATCTGGTTTCTCTCTTTCTATCCCAGTTGCGCGCGTGGCATAGTGGTTCATGTGCTCATTGTGAAGCAAACCGTTGTAGGTTCAAGCCCCGTTGGCTCTAAAATGTATTCAAATTATTATATATATATATATATATACAGGTTAATCTGCTAATCACATGAGACCAAGTGTCAAACATTGATTTGTAGATGTAGCAACCAATCCAGTGGCAACACATCGCAACAACTAATTCAGCAATTTTTTCTAAGGTTTGGCATTTGATTTTTTCCTGATTTGAGTGCTAATTCAACCAAATCTTCTAGAGGTCATAAATTTTGCATATAGAAGCGTTTGGAGCCCCTTTTTTTCAGATTGCACGATTTTTTGAGCTTTATGTAGTGGTGACATCAATTTACGGACCTGTTACGGATTTACTTAGGGTTTTTATGCAAGATGGATTCCTTAGGGTATGTTACCTATCTCAATGGGTGAATTCAAAGCACTTGGTCAATTTAAATGGCAATCAGAAGCATGAACTATACTTATCAAGATCATGTATAATTCTCTTTTTTTCTCATAATGGATGTTCGCTCTAACTCCAACAACCCTTTAGCGCAGTGATTGGTATATGTTTGGGTTGCAAGAGGAATAGGTTTTGGATGATCAACGCAAGGTATGCCTTGTGTCTATGGGCCCTTCCTAACCATTGGGGTTGATTATTTAGAGACCTGCCTATTGCTTCATGATTTAGTTGCCTTCTCTTGATATTGGGGGACAGATTGTGGTCACCATAGTGCATGTTGAAGGTCTTCTCACAAGAAGCTCAACATCTTGATCCAAGAGGTGGAGTTACGACTTCATGTTTAGAAGAGGTTGATCCAATTCATGTACCTTTGGTAAAGAGAAGATAGCAGGATCAAGTGGTCCATACAAGCATTCATTATGGAGGGGAGATATATCATCTCTAATGTCTTATCTCCTTGGCCAAGTGTTGAAATATTTGTAATCTAACTTTACTTGGCCAAGGCCAACAATGATGAAGTATCTACAGGTGCTCTTGATGTAAGCCTACCGGCAAGTGCTATGTCAACCTTCGAGCATCTTGATGTAAGCCTAGGGGCATCTTCATGTAAACCTACAGGCATATATCTATGTAAGTCTACAGGTTTTCTTCTATGTAAGCCTACACGCATCTATGTGTAAGCCTACGATCATCTTCATGTGTAAACCTACGATCATCTTCATGTAAGCCTAAGGGCACTTTGACGTATTCACCCTTAGTGGTATTGGTTTATCCATCCTTAGTGGTATTGGTTTATCCATATTTATGGATAACCTTGCTTAAAAGGGTAATCTATTATAATTTTATTGTAAGGTTAACCTCTCATAGGGGTTTTTGTATCACTATAAATATCCCTTAATGAGCAATCATTTGTATGATAAGTGTGAATAAATGTGATATATTGGGGTGCCCACAAGTACTCGCCTTATACTTCTTGTCATCTCTCTTAATTACTTTTTTGTCATTAATTACTGTTATCCTTTTAATCACCTTTTCATACAAATGATTGCTCATTGAGGAGTATTTATAGTGATACCAAAACCCTAGTGAGAGGTTAACCTTATAATAAAATAATAATAAATTACCCTTTTAAGCAAGGTTATCCATAAAGGTGGATTAACCAATACCACTAAGGGTGAATACATGAGAGTGCCCTTAGGATTACATGAAGATGCCCATAGGCTGACACATAGATGCTTGTAGGCTTACATAGAAGAATGCCCCTAGGATTACATAGAAAGATGCCCGTAGGATTACATGAAGATGTCGGTAGGCTTACATCAAGAGTACCTGTAGGTACTTCATCAGTGTTGGCCTTGACCTAATAAGGTCAGATTACAAATATTTCAAAACCCCCCATAATCTAAACTGAGGGCCAAGGAGAGAAGACAATAGAGATGATAAATCTCTCGTAATGGATTAGAAGCTTGAAAAGACCTTCAAGAGAGATAGGTTGTGGTTTTTATGATAGTCATAGCATTCACATAAAGAACCAAGTCAATTATATGAAAAGGAGAAATATTGAAAGTAATAGATTTGACACACTCTTCATCACTATTTACCTATTTACCTTGTCTCCTGCTGTAGCTATATCAGGTTTTAGAGCTTTGAAATGATTATGAGAGATGTATCAGCTTGAATGTCTTCTCTCCTTGGCCCCCTAAGTTCAGATTATGGGGGGGTTTTGAAATATTTGTAATCTGACCTTATTAGGCCAAGGCCAATAATGATGAAGTACCTACGAGTGCTCTTGATGTAAGCCTATGGGCAAGTGCTATGTAAGCCTTCATGCATCTTGATGTAAGCCTACGAGCATCTTGATGTAAACCTACGAGCATCTTTATATCTAAGCCTATGGACATTCTTCTATGTAAGCCTACGGGCATCTATGTGTTATCCTACAGGCATCTTCATGTAAGCCTAAAGGCATGTATTCACTTTTTGGGGTATTGGTTAATCCGCTTTTATGGATGACCTTGCTTAAAAGGGGTTAAAGTCGGCTTCAAGTTAACCTCTCATTGGGGTTTTGGTATCACTATAAATATCTCTCAATGAGCAATCATTTGTATGATAAGTGTGAATAAATGTGATATATTGGAGTACCCAGAGGCACCCACCTTATACTTCTTGTTGTCTCCTTTCATTTCTTTTTCATCGTTTACTACTGCTATCTTTTTAATTGCATTGTCTTCTTTTTAGAATATAATTGTGGTGAATGCATGTTTTTGGAAAATATTGGAAATTCGAACATCAGGAAGGATTGGGAAACAACAAAATGGCTATAGATTGTCAAAAATGGATTTGAGACTAGAAGTTGTCTATTTGATCCAAAAGGGACCTAAAAATCTAAGTATGAAAAATTTGTTTATGATGGGGAGTAAACCTTTACCTTTATAATTTTATAATATATCATAGTATGTGAATTAAAATTCTTAGACATAATTTAAATTTATAGTAAGTGCATACTGTTTTTCAACTTCAGTAGTTGACCAAATTTGTTTTATACTTTGCTTTATCTTTGTGTTGCGTTTCATTTTTTCACATTGCTTCATGCACATCTTCCACAGTAAGCAAAGTTGTGCCAAATGCACATTTACACTTTCTTTTTAATGTCCCTTCTCTCACCTGCAAACATATGCCTTGTGCAAATTCACACTCAGACTCACAAGGCCTTTGTTTGCCTCAGTGAAGCTGTGGATGTTGACATTAATGCAAAGGCTTTTGGGGCCACTTTTTGCTTCAAAGAATGTGTACCGCATAGTAGCAAAAATCGACAAAAAATTAGCGGACTCCCAATTTTTTGCCATGGTGATGCAATCGGTAAAGTATCGACGATGCACTGATTCTTTGGCGATTTTTTGAAAAATCCGGCAATCAGCAAAAAATTGGCGGACTCCCGATTTTTGGCCACGGCGATGCTATCGGTAGAGTATCGGTGATGTGTCGATTCATTGGCGATTTTTTGCAGATTTTTTCAAAAAATCTGCAATTTTTATCTATTTATTTATTTTTAGGCTATGGCTGATATAGGGTTTTTTAATGCAAGCCCATTTTTCAGCTGTTAATGTTTGAACTTCGAAGTGTTTAAAGCTTAAACCCTAGTTTAGGGTTTTGGTTTTTGTGGCCGATTTAGGGTTTTTTAATGCAAGCCTATTTTTTCAGCTGTTAATGTTTGAACTTCGAAGTTAAAAGCTTAAACCCTAGTTTAGGGTTGTGGTTTTTATTTTTTTCCTCCTCTTTTTAAGTAAATATTGTTGCCTGATAACTGTTAGAAAACAAATATTACAAGCAAGCAAAACAATAACACAGAAAAACAGTAACACAAAATTTTACATGAAAACCCTGTAGTGTGCAGGTAAAACCATGGGGCAATGGCAGCTTCATTATTTTATTGATCTCGGCAAACTTTTTACATTCACTAACTTTTACATGCAAGGGGTCATTCCCCTTTTATAGAAAATACAAAAAACTATTCGAAAACTGTCCGTACGTCTCCTCTCCCTAGTACGGTTGTATAGACGTAAATTTACAGTTGTATGCAGAATTTACTCTAAGTCAAATTTTCTGTAGAGATTCAAAAATGACAAATTGTTACTAATTGCAACTCCAATGAAACTAGAAATCTCCGATTGCCCATAGTTTGAATAATTTATTAAAATTGTCCAACATGAAGGTATGAACAATCTCCAATGGTTTTTTAGCCTTTTGTTCAAGGATTCTAAAAAGGCTTACGAATCTAACCTTTTCGCAATCATGAATTTTATAACTAATTTACAGAAAGCCAACTTTTCTAGCATAGCAGAACCTTGCAGCTAACTTTGATACTTCATTTTAAAATCCATAAAACTAATTGGAAATAAATTTGAGAACATAATAACTGCAAAGTATTCCAAATATACAATAGATTGTGGGAAAGATAGTTAAAGCATTACTTATAAGTTCATTTTTCAGCATAGAGCCTACGGCCAAATTTCAAGAAAGGAGACTGAAGCTTTAAATATCCATTGGCATGTATAACTTCAATTCTTACCTTTCTCTTTTTAAATGCATGTGAATACAAATATGTTATAGATTCTATCTAGAATCTTTGCTATAACCAACTTATATTTCCTCCTTTTTTTTCCATGTAGCTACATACAATACTTTTGGTTTATCATATTGTTCAATATTTCTTATTTACTGAAGCTTTTATCCTAAATTTACATAAACAAGCATGCAAGCATCATTATATAGCATAAACAAATGGTAGAGAAGAACAAGAATCTGTGCGCAAGTAGACTTTGTGCTTAAAACGTTCTATCCGTAGCAAAACAAAGAAGGCCTCTCAAGTTTACCTGTTGACCAACCTAAGCAAGTACAAGGGTCCATGGGTTGGAATAGGATGTTGCTGCTCAATCTACAAGCATTGTTCTTATTGTTAAACTCACACTCTCAATCCTCATCCTTCCAAAACATACGCATGCACATGCACACACACACACACAGATGTGTACATACATAATACATAGTAACTCATATGAATGCAAATTAGTTACCTCATATGAGTAAAGACAATCTCCGTAACTATGAATGCAAATTAGTTACCTCATGTCCGTAACTATTCTTATGAATGAAAATAGAGGTTACACTTAATGCAAATTAGAATGCATACCACTTCGCCAAGCCAGTCCACTCTTCACTCTTTCTTCTTCGGCTGGTACCATCAATGGAAGGATGGATGTTATCTGCTCTTCTCTTTTAAACATGTCATTTTAAATTGTCTGCAACCAACCACTTTCAATTATCTCTCGTCTTCCCCGAAAGTAAGCTTTAATTTATAAATTTAAATTTGATTGGATGAGGCGGTGGTGATTATTTGTATCATTATAAAAGGATATTCTATTTTCCACATATCATATTCCATCAGTATATATTTTAATGTTACTTCTGATTGCCTTGTGTCTCGCTCCTCATGGGACTTTGTTTTTCCTTTATGAGATGTGGATACAGAATAATTGATTTTGAAACAAGGAAATTAACTATAATAATTATTATTAATAGTCACTTATGTGCATTCCATGATCCCTAATAACTCGCCCCAAATCCATTACATTGAAAGGTATTTCGTGTAGCCCGTCATTGGAAAGTATTTTGGATGAAGAATGCGTGTACAATGTCTTTTATATCTTGATTGTTGCCTATTGTGCATACAGAACTATGAACCCTTGGGACCTGAGATGGTCTTGGTATGGATCTTGTAATCTACATATTATAATATTTAGAACAACCTTGCATCACATTAAATCCTTAGCATAATATAAGTCAAGGTCTATATCAAAATGTGTCATGGTAGATCTATGAACCAATCTAAGATCATATAGTCTCAATAATGTGCTAGAGCAAAATGTGGTTATATAACCCAAATCTATATCAAATGATGCATGATAGTAATGAAGTTGAAGAGTGCTATAACCATAGTCAAAAACAGATGTTTCTAGGTAGGGCATTACACCTAGAAAATGCAGTAATATAAAGAATGAGTTCAAGTTTGTTAGAGAAGGACAAGTCAATGACAAAATGTCAAGGATCTTGCACCATCCTTCTGGGGAGAGGCAATGAGTACTGCCACATACTTGACCAATAGTTCAATAAAATTAATCAAAGTTAAAAAGGAAAAGCATCAATTGAAACCAAACTTGGGATTTGCTTGAATTACGAAAAAGTAAAGAGGCTATTGGAGGTATATGGATCTCCAAGAATAAGTTCAGGTCTGTTGGATTTTATTATAGAAATAAGGCGAGGTTAATGGCCAAGGCTTATGGACAAAAAGTTCTTAATGAATAAACATTCATACTTATGATGAAGATGTCACCTTCAGGTTCATCATTGCTTTAGGTACACAAGTCAAATGGAAAGCCCATCAGTTAGATGCTAACATGCCTTTTTTTATGGAGAGTTGTTTGAAGCCTATGTGGAGAAGCCACTAGGATATGTTGAAAAGAGCAAGAGAGATCTAGTGAGTCACTTGAACAAGTCATTGTGTGGATTGAAACAGGCTACCATTTCTTGGTATGCAACAATATACAAGCATATTTCGGAGAATATATTCTAGAGCTCTTGAACAAATTTTGAACCTGTGCATCAAAATCTAAAATGGTCAAATAGTGGCTATGATTGCACTATATGTTGATGACTTAATATTACAGATTATCAATAGATAGAGGAATTGAAGGATGATCTGAAGAAGAATTTTGATATGTCAGGTCTTGCCCTATTTCATTATTTCCTTGGAGTAGAAGTATGGCAGAAGCTTAACAAAATCTTTATCTGTCAAGTCAAGTACATACGGAAAATTTCGAAAAAAATTAGAATGGAGAATTGGAAGTTGACCTCAACACCAATGAAAAGTGGAACATAGCTATTGGTTGATGAAAAGTGGAACATAGTTGCTTCATGTGGCAGTGAGAAGCAACACAATGTTGCTTTTTTCTTGATTGAGGCAGAATAGAAAGTTGTAATTGGAGCATTTTGTGAGGCCATCTAGGTTCAGATGTTTTTTCATGAATTTTGGACTTCAGTAATAAGGACTGATGAAGATTTAATGTGACAATTAGAGTCTATTGAAACTTGTCAATAATCCCTTGTTTCAAGTTCATAGCAAGCATATTAAAGTGCAGTATTCTTTTATTAGAGAGCGAGTCCATAATAGACATGTTAGTCTGATCTTCAAACCAACAAATGAGAATCTGCAAAACATTTCACCAAACCCCTTGCTTGTCAAAAGTCTAAGCATTTTAGAAATGGTCTTGGGGTAAGGGTCAGTGAAGTAAACATTAAGGAAGAACGATACTTTTTATGTTTAGTATTTACTCTGGATTAAATAATCCTTTACCCCTTAGTGAGGTCACAACTTAATGTCACAACCTAGTCATGCTTTAAGTTAAGTGACTAGAATGTCCCTTGGATGTATGAATGACAAGTGTTTAGCATGCAAGGATTTATGATGTATAATGGCTCATTGTCCAAACTACAGTGGAGAAGAATTAATTTAAGGAAGACCGATTACCACATGCTCTTGTTTTAGAGTGAAATTGTTTTGAGTATTTGTCTAAGGCCCAAACCAAAATATCTCATGAACAATCCTGTATCACCAATTTCTTGACATTGTCCAAGAGATCTTTAGCCTTGAATGGTAGGGAAAGACAAGGTAACCTACAATCTCAAACCAGAAACTTCACCTGGCCTTCCCAACTGAATATGTTCCTTTGGAGACATCTTCAGGTCCTACATGCAGAGTATTTACTCATTGAGAATTCTACAGATTTTCATGTTGCTACATATTTCAACTAGTGATTATTGCAGGGAAATTCCGGTAGGTTGGAGTATATCCTGCTTTACTTTCTTAATTCTTAGCTCTTAAAATTGAAAGGTTTACATCCCTTTTTTTTCCCTGTGGGGCCATGGAAAATTTATAATTGATAGCAATTGCAATGACCTTTGAGCATATTGATACTTAATTTAGATGGGATTTTCTACAAAATTGGTTGCTGTACTCATGTTAGGCTAATCTTTTAGAAGCAAAGCTTTGGCAATTGATGAAGCTATGCTTATAGTAATTGATGAATGTAGTCAATAATGTAACTATGTAGATGACTGACTAAGGCTCTCTTTCCTTGTTTTTTAATATCCTTGCACTGTTGATTTGGTTGACAAGCCACTAATGCACAGAAAGGATAGAGTGAATTGGTTGAAAGGTTATAAAGTTCTGTTTTGTATGTTTGTATAAGGGTGATATATGATTAAGCATTTTTCATCTAATAAAATTTAGATGCAACCAATTTTAATCAGTGCTTCGTATCTATCACTGCCCTTAAAATTGCCAGAAGATACCATAATTTGATATGGAAAAAGCCCCATCGTTTTTTTTCTTTGTAAACATAAATATATAGGCCAATCAATACCTGAAAAGTGGTTGCTATTGTTGTTCAAATTTCAGATTCATTTGGAAACCATGTAGAATGCTCTGCTAATGTGATTTGTAACCATGCAGATGTTCAATAACAGCCTCATTGGACATAAATGAAAATCATAATATGGGGGATAGAGCTACAAGGAATCAAGAATGCAATGAATATAATGGGTCATCTGAGGTATGGTCATTATCATTCTACTTATATCTACATTTGGTTCCATCTTGAGCATTTTTTACAATCTAGAGTCATGGATTTCTTCTAACAGTCACTTAAAAGCAGGAAACAAATGTATTGGAGAATACTGATGAAGCTCCAAACAGATCAGAACTTCCTGTCAACAATGCATCTAGAATGGAATTTGCATCAGTGAACTTTCATCAGACAGATCAAATTTTAGTAACACAAGAACCTCTGAGTGAGTTCTCAAGGAACTTCATCCAGTGGATTTATTATGGGCAAACTTTGTGTAATTGAGTATCCCTGGCATTGGTTGTAAATTGAAAAGTACTTGTAAAAAAACCTCAAAAATGTCTGGCACTGCACTTGGCTTGTTTAGCTTTTCATTATTTGTGTATCATCCTTCAAAGTCAAATTTCTGTTATGTATTATAATGTCTCATTAATTTCAAGTACAAGCCTTTTTCTAATTTCCAGCGTTTTAGCTGAAGTAGAGGGTATGTATGCCCTAGATGAGACACAAGGCAAATGTATTATGATTATTCTTCTAGAGGTTCTTTTACTCATTTTTCAGGCAATGCCTGTTCTTCAGACCTTTTACTAACCGCATATATAAAGGCTCTCCGTTGCAGATTTTATTTTATTTTTTAACATACATGAATCATAAAAATTATTCTTTTGATAAGAAGTATCTATTTTCTCTAACCAAGGCATTTTTGGACAAGCTTGTAAATCATCTGCCGCCTGACATTCAGCGTCAAATGATAGCCCTTGCCTTATAGGTAAGACTAGTTATTGTATAATGTATGCTTTGAAATAATGAATGCCATTAGAAGAATGTCTTTTGGTAAGTTGGTATGACTTGTTGTTTAAGACTGAAGTGTAATGCATCACTATGTACCCCATTTAATACAAACTTAACAAAATCCCATTCACTCAATTTCATTCACATTTCTATGCCTTGATCTTACTAACCAAAAGTTGTACATGGTTTCATTTTGTTTACTAAGAATAATGGAATGAGAGTAGGCCTTTGAAGTTAGATGATTGTAAATCCTTAGAACACATCTTTTATACAAAGGTGTTGGTAATTTCTAGTAATCTCTAAATGATATTTAAATAACAAATATTAAGGCTAGTTTCTGTTTATGGAATTCTCCTAAAATAAGTATTTTATCAGTGTAACGGTTAAATATCTCCCTTGAAACATCCATTATGCCTTGGATCTGCAATTTCAGTTTTAAGGGTATATGGTATTCAAGATCCACAATGTATAATGCATTGTTTATGCAATTCACTTACCTTACATCTATATCTCTGCATGTAGTGAAGAAATTTCTGCCTAAAATATTAAATTACATTAATGTCCCATTGAACCACTATAGCTGCGCTTGTAGTTAACAAACTTATTGGACATTTAAGAAGATAATTGTGCTCATTTTGGATTTTAATTCAAGCTTACTATTTTTTTAAGTGGTTGAATGGTCCCCACCCATATTACATCATGACCACATAATGGTCGTACAACAGCTTGGCAATTACACGTGTACTGTCTGGCAAAATTTGAACCTAGGTCTTCTTTGTGAAAGTCAATTTAATTGGTTGAGCTAATGTCATTTGACATTTGACAAGCCAAACTTATTATTAATGAGAGTCTAAAATTTGGATATTTGATCTGAAATTCCCTCTATTGCTAGAGGGTGGTAATTGGTTGTTATAAACATAACCATTTTGGGGATGAGTATTGTAATTAGTTGCCCCAAAACTATGAATCCCTTTAAAAAACAAACAACAAAAGCCCAACATCTACAAATTCTTAAGAGTAAAGTTGAAATGCATAAAATAAAGCCTACAACTTTCAAATAAATAAGATAAATTATTATTGTTGTTTGTTTTATGTCTTTTGTTATAAGATTGGGATTTTTCATGCTTATTTTTTCCTTTAAATAACACGTACAACTTAATCACACAATTGATAAAAGAATTAAATAAGTATTAGATCAAACGAAGGCCATTGGCACACAATTTCTTCATGGTCAATATCATAGGGGATAACTCATCTAGATAATACACTAAATATTTTCATATCAATTTGATAGTACATAAGTGAACCCAACTAGTTGTCGATAATACATAGAGATATAGGCAAATCTCAATTTAACCTCTAGTCAACATGCATAGTATGAGTAAGCTCAACTAGACCTCTCGAATAGTTTAAGGCATGATATAGCCCAATTTAGTCCTATTATCAATTAATAAGAAAATAATGCCTTGAGGAAATAAGAAGCTTCTATAAAACCTTACATGCTATTGATATAGACATGAATCAACCCTAGTTGAAAGTTACCATTGGTTTTGGAAGTATAGATAATCAGACAACCTCCACTTTTGCTTCTTATCTATGTAAGATATTAACAATAATTATGTAGACAACAATTCAAAGAAGTGACATTCTAAACTGTTTGATGAAATGTCTACAAAGTTATAACAATTTTGATAATGTATAACAATTTTGATAATATAAGGTTTTGCAATGTAAAATCAGCCGACATATTGTAATTCGGATTGATTCGTAGCATAGCACAAAAGGACAAAACTAGCCGTCATATGTAGTTAAGCTTGTTAACACGTCTAAGACTGGTTGTTAGGCCAGATTAGTTAATCAGTCTAGGACTGGTTTGTTAGGTTGCAAGACTGATTAGTTAGTGCTAAACATAAGGGTGGTTTGGACGGTTGAGACTGGTTGGTTACAACAACCACCAGGTTTGCCTTATAAATACCCCCTATTCATTTTGTAGTCCATTGTAATCCAGAGTGATCCATGATTATCCATATGTGCAGTTCCATTGTGAATATAGCAAGCATTGTTCTAGGATTGTGTGTTTCTATGTGATTACATGTTGTGTCACAAGTATTCAAGCAATGTTTGGTATGTGATAGACTAGTGCAAGTTGGTGTTTGTATTTGTCTTGTGCAGTTGCAGGAAGGAGCGAACATGGAGTGCAGAGGCACAAGTTACAGTACCCATCCTAGCCTACCCATCTAGGCCTAGCCATTAGACATCTAGGCCTACCCGTCTAGGCCTTGTTCGTTATGCACCCGTTTAAGTCTGTGCACTACCCGTCTGACAGTTCACCCATCTGCAACTACCCGTCTGAGCTGGGCTACTCGTCTGATAGATTACCCATCTAGGATCCTATCTATCTAGGCTTACTTGTCTAGATCGTACATGTCTAGGCTTGAGCCCATTTGACCGTACACATCAAGTCTGTAACCTATTTGAAATTGTACACGTCTAGAGTCTACCCATCTAGATTGGTTTACACGTTTAGATTAGACGTCTACAACTTACACGTCTAGGATTGAACAATGTAAGTTAATGTCAAGCTTTACAGTCAAATTGGTTAATCCTTCCTAAACTCTTGTCATTCCCTCATCTCGGGAAGGCACTCACCCTTGTCTACATTTGGCATCGTTGCCTAAATCATCTTTGGGTCAAGAAGTATACGTGATAAGGCAAAGACATGAATGACATATTTTAGGCCACAAGGCAATCGAGGAAGGAACCAAATACCACTAAGATGAAGTGCACGACTAGCAAATCAAAGGATACAAACTCAAGATGAAGTTTCACTACTAGAGGTGGAACAAGTGTGGAACCCTTTGGAAGACGAAAATCTAAGAGAAGTACAAGGAAGGTGGGAGACATTGTTGGTGACAACAGAGGATGAAGAACGAAATCAAATAGCAGAAGACGTATCCAACGTTGGAAGTGAGGAGCGGATGGTAACACCTAAACCTACAGGGGAGTTGGCCAATAGGTACAGAAGAAGGAAGCTTTGTACCAGAATAACCACGCATAGGTTCTTGGGAAGGAAGACCAGAACCACACCTCGTATATTTGCGAAGGTCACGAAGTAGGGACGTACGTGAGTCAGGGAGAAGGCTATTTGAGCACGTATTTGAACAATATTTTGCACCACCTATAGTAGAAAGGGAGTGGAATCAAACACCACAATAGCCATCGTCAAGTGGCACGCCTAGTGGGACAATCCCAATGGCGAATGTTGCCAATAGAGTGGGCAAACAAAAATGCCCACCCTTCACCGGAGAAGGGAAGGAAGATTTGACACATCATATGGGTACTTTCATTACCATTTGGGGAGCAAATGGAGTGTCGCAAGAGGCAAAGTGGTTACAATTGTTCTCATCCACCTTGTGATGGATGGCTATGGATTAGTACCTAAAAAGGTAGAGTACTCAACCATTTACATAGTGGGATACTTTGAAATATACTTTCATAGAATAATTTTGATCTTTGAGAGATGACACAAAAAAATTTACATAAATTTTTATAACAAAATAAAAAATAGATGAGGATGTCAATATTTAAAATAGGAGACTGAAACAATTGATAGATAAAATGCAAATGCCACCTGCTGATGGAATGATGAAATATTGGTTTTTGGATGGACTACAATATAAATATAAGAAGAAAATAAAAGCAGTACCATCATCTATGTATGTAGAAACCTTAAAAAGGCTTTTGAAAGTGAATTCAAATAAACAACTATAAGAATCAAAGGACATCCACAAAATGATGATTCCAATAGCGATACAAACGATAAATTCCAAATTGTAATACACTCCTTTTGAAAATAATTTGATAAGATCATGAAAGAAGTTTTAGGAGAAGTATGAAAGGATTGGAAAGATACTTTGTGTTTGAACTACAAATCAGAAGGACATACAAATGCAAATTACCCAAAGAATGCATATTACAATATATGTAATATAGCAGGACATCTAGTAGCTGATTGTTCATTTAATCTGAAGGGATAAAGGCATCAAAATTTGAGAGTCTAATAGGGAGATCAACCAGATACTTCAAGGAATGGATATGACACAACAAGTGATGGATTTAGGAATAATCATAGAGGTGGAAGACAAGGAGGGCATAATCGTTTGCAGTATGACTCAAAAGGGAGACCGATCATCCAATGTAGGAATTGTTAATAATGAAGCCACTTTGTAAAAAATTTCCCCATCTCAAAATACAGGCAATATTAGTGGTAGTAATGCTACCCAAATGTGTAGATGGTGTGGACTAGGGAAGCATAAGGATGTGAATAACCTGAATAAAGCAAGTTCAAGTGGAATGCAAAATATCAATTGGATTGATATTGGAGAATTATGGAGGTAGAAAAAGATAATGAAGTCCTAGCAGTAATGAGAGTACATGCTAGAAAAATAGAGCATTCCTACCAAGGAGAAGGAGTGATGGGAGGAAGCTCAAGGATTTATTAAGATAGAGCTAGATAAATAAAAGCAATAAATGCTAATTCTAGAAAAAACTCTAAATAAGGTGGAGATCATAAAAGATAAATAGATATCAGTAGAAGGCTTGGTGACACAGGTGTTGAATACAACTTTAGAGGTAAAAGTATCAAGTTTATTCAATAAAGTGTCTGACTTATATTCTATGGTCATGGAAGTAATATAAGCAAAGAAGAGGGAGGAAGCCTAATAGATATCCAACATCAAGAAAGGATAATTTATTTATCCAACAATACTAATTATTGAGGTAGGGAAGAAGCTAGCCTTGGTTCACATGGAGATACTAGACCATAAGCTGAATCAAGTAATCATGGATGAAGGATAAAGTGTAAATGTAATTCCAGAAAGGACATGGTAGAGTATTGGCCAACCTTTACTACGATCTTCAATTTTTAAATTATATAGAGCTAATCAATATGGTATTTAATAATAGGAGTATTGATGATCCAAAAGGTGTGCAGAGTGGAATAAGTCTTTGTTTTAGACTTTGTTGTAATAGTTATGCATACACCTATGTATGATGCATTGCTTGGGTATGGGTGGTTAAGGATAGCAAAATTAAACCACAATTGGGAGAAGCAATTGAACTTCAAGAAAGGCTAGCATAAGCATATGATTAATCTCAAAAACCAAGCAATAAGCTAGAATATTGCAACTATGTATGAATAAAATAATTCTTCCTCAGATGAAGAAATTGAATACGAACTAGATGAAGGGGTGTTACAATTGGAAGAATGTCCAAAGGATGAGAATGATGAAGATAAAGGCTTACTCCACTAGAAATTGGAAGATTATAAAATATTTTCTCCCCAATATTTTTGCATCAGTGCAGGAAATCAATTCCAATAAGAAGAGAACAAGGAGCCCAAAACCAAAGAAGGCAGTAAAAAGAAGACAACAACATAAAAGGATAAAGAATGAGAGAACACATTTCCTAAATTTTTTGTTGACTACACGATGGAGGACAAAGTCGATGAGGATAAGCCATCCCACCCCATTGATGTTTTGAAAGTAGTTGAAGAACCTAAGTCCATCAAATATGAAGGACCTAGAATGATTTAGATGAATTTGGGAGAAGGCGAAGAGAAGATGATCAAATGAAGATATGATTGAGATCCAGTACTAAGAATTAGTGATATTCAATTTTTTTGTAGAATATAAGGATGTATTTACTTGGACATATAGGGATCTGAAGGGAGTACCATTAGAACTATGTGTACATAAGATTCCTTTTATTAAAGGTGCACAACCAGTAAGGATACAACCATATAGGATGAACCCAAAATTTGTAGCTCTGGTGAATATTGAAATCAAGAAGATCTTGGATACAGGCATAATCTTCAAAGTTACAATGAATGAATGGATGTCACCAATCATGATTACCTTGAAAATGGAGGCAAACAAGATCTATATTTGTGTGGAATTTTGGAGCCTCAACACTGTAACTATTAAAGATCTCTTCCCAATCCTATTCACAGACTCCATCTTGGAAGAAGTAGTTGGCCACAAGAAGTATAACCAAATCAGTGTTGTGGAAGAGGATAATCTAAAGAACACTTGTATAGTGGAGAAGGGGATATATGCTTATAACCGCATGTTATTTGGATTATGCAATGCTCCAACTACATTCCAAAGGATCATCTTCTACATTTTTTATAAACTATCCATGGGAAATTTCAAATCCTTTTTAGATAATTGGTCCCTATATGGTAAGACACAAGAGCACTTGAAGGTATTGTACGAGTGTATGAGCTTATGTAGGAGAGCTCTAATTTCATTAAATCTAGGCAAATGTGTATTGATGGTGCCATATGGGAAGCTTCTAGGGCATATTGTATGCCAGGAATATTTGAAGCCTAACCTCGATAAGATATGGGTGATACTACTAATGGAAGAACCACACGATGAGATTTTAGTAAAAACCTTCTTAGGGATGGTAGGATACTATAGAAGGTTTATCAAAAATTATGCACAAACTTCTCATATACTAGATGCTCTTACGTGCAAGAGTGTTCCTTTCAAGTGGGTAGAGGAGCACCAAGAGGCTTTTGAAGGCTTAAAGGTGCACTTAGTCAAGGCACCTATCCTAGTTTATCTAGACTGGAAGAAAGAATTTCATGTTCATGTGGATGCCTCAAACTTCATAGTTGGTTGTGCATTGGCTCAAGGATAGTTTGGGTTAGATCATCCTATATACTTTGCAAGTTTATTATTTTCTAGGGTAGAAAATAATTATAGTACTACATAATGGGAAGCACTAGTGATGGTGTATGTAGTATAGAAGTACAAGCACTACTTGTTGGTGAACCCTTTTGCTTTTTATGTAGATCATCAAGTGTTGTTGTACTTGATCAATAAATAAATGATCTATGGATGAGTAAGTAGATGGCTCATCACTCTACAATAATTTATGTTTAGGGTGGTAGTAAGACCTAGGAAGAAACACGTAATAGCAGACCGGCTATCGAGGATTCACTTTGGATAACCTGTAGAGGGAGGGATACAAGATGAATTCCCTAATGCACAACTATTCATGATAAGCACAATACCATCATGGTATAAGCACATTGAAGAATAATTTTCAACAAGAGAGCTATAAAATGAGTTGATGATAGCTAAACAAGAAAAATTAATTATGAAAGTAACACATTTTACATTAATTACAGGTTTGCTATACAAAATGGGAGAGGACCATACTTTACAACGATACGTAATGGAGTATGAAGTGCAAAAAATACTAAAGGAGACACATGAGTGGTTGGTAGGAGGCCATATGGATCTAGAAGCAATGGTTAGGAAAGTATTTTTGGCAGGTCTATGGTGGCCTACCCTCTATCACGATACCAAATATTATGTCAAGGCTTGTGATATGTGTCAAAGAATGAGAAAATCGTTAAAATAAACCTTCATGTCATTACATCCATCGTAACCTCAAGAACTCTTTGAGATATGGGGTTTAGATTTTGTGGGTCCTTTGTGAACCAATCATAAGAGGAAGTGTTGATATATTGTAGTGGTGATAGAATATTTCATGAAATGGGTAGAAGCAAGAGCCTTACCTAATAACTCTACAAGGAGCATGATTCAATTTTTGTATGATCAAGTTATCACATGATTTGAAATACCTCTTATACTAACAAGTGACAAAGGAGGCCATTTTTTAATGAGATTATTCAAAATCTAATGATAGAATTCATGATCTTTCATTCCTTGTCAAGTCTATATTACCCCAGGGTGAATGGGTAAGCTGAGGTAATGAATAAAGTCTTGGTTTCAATCATGTACAATATATGTAGGGTAGAAGAATCTGATTGGGAGGAGTTCTTACCAGCATTTCTATGGGCATACAAGACTACCTTCAAACCAACTACAAATCATACACCCTTTCAACTAATGTATGGCCAAGAGATGGTGGTACATGTTGAATTTTTGGTGTCTAGTTTGATAATAATAGTAGATAACCTCTTGAATTATAAATATAGTATGGATGAGAGACTCATAGCATTGGTGCAGCTAGGTAAGAAAAGAGTTATGGCACAATGGGCAACAAAGATAGCTCAACAAAGATAAAAATATTGGCATAATAAGCATTTTAGGAAAATGGATTTGAAGGTTGGCAAATTAGTGCTCAAATATAATGGGAAGAGAGAACTTAAGCTAGAAAATTTGAAGACTTTATGGCTCAAAACCTTCCAAGAGGAAGAGGTACTGGACAATGGGGCTATCCAATTAAAGAAACTAGATGGTACAATTTGCCTTGATGTTGTGAGTGGTTCTAAGTTGAAGATATATAAGGCACAAACACAAGTAAATATAATCAACTTAGAAACCCCTAAGGACACTTATGGAAAAGTAATAGAAGAATTATGACCAAGTATACGATCCTATGAACATGGTGGGCCAAGTAATATTGTTTGAGAGGATGAACTAGTAAACTTGGAATGGCTATTTGGTGTGGAAGGCAAACCAATGATCGAGCAAAGGTAGTTAGAACTGCACAAGGGAGAGTTAAGATGATTACAATTCCATGTTCAATTTCCAAATAGCAAATTTGAGCAACTTCAAATCCTCACAAATATCACTTTATAAGAACAAGAACTAGAAGTGGAAGAAGAATAAGATCAAAGATCACAATTTTTGCAACAAATGGCTTGGGAAATACAAATATTACAAGAAGAGTATGAGATCCTATGATAGTATTATGTGCAATTGTAGAAATTTATATTTCAAGAGTTGGATGGAACCATGCAATAGATGCATGAATGCCAAGAAGCACGAAGAGCCAAATGGGTAAAAAAGCAATGAGAGGAATTTAGAGGAAGCACAGATGGTAATTCTATGAAAAGTAGTTTATTTTTTGTGGCTTCAAATAATTCACTTTCAACACCCTAGGTAATTCACCTAAGATATTCTAGAAGGAAAAGTAATAGGTGACTCCTAGAACAAGGACTAGAGAGGCAACAAGGATAATTAGGAGGTATCAAAGGGAATATAGAAGGATCCTTGGGAAACAATACAGTTTTCTTAGACTCTAGTAGTTCATCTCTAGCAACATTGTTAATTCTCCTGAATACCAAATATTCTTCAAGAATTGCTTCACTATTAAACAAACATCCTTAAAGACTCAAAATATCTCCATAACAATATGGGATGAGGGAACCACATCAAAATTTGGTTTCCAAAAGCGAATATTAAATAATTAAATAACAAGAAACTGATATTTTATGGAGAGATATTAGAGGAACCAAATAGCTAAGGTATGGAGGGTGGATGGAAGAATCAAGCAATTATGAGAATCTACCTCGGGACCATAATATACCCTATCCAAGTCCCAATCCAGATTGAAGAAGATAAAGGGATGAGATTCAAAGTCAACAAGCAAGGGTTCGATTCCTTGAAATGGTACATGTGATTGAAGATGAGGAGTCACTAACTCCATAGGATGAAGGTAATGGAAGAATGAGTAATTATTTAGGTAATGAATATGAGGTACCAGGAAGACCAACCAAACATTGGCAAAGGGTATCATACAAGGAATCAATGTGGAAGACTGATTGAATATCAAGAGGTGGTAGTCTATTGGTTGGTTGCAATGGACTTACATAGATATTAAAGAGAAGAGAGATGATTACAAAGAAGGGTCCAAGAGACCTCAAAGTGGCCAATGAATACTATAGGAGAATAAAATTATTCAAGTAGAGATTCAACATTCTCGTACTAGTACAAATAAGTCTTAGCCGAACATGCACCACAAAGATTCTTTGAAGAAGTGAGGTGGAGATGAAGATTAATGAGGGTATATAGAAGTTTAATAATCCTAATCTAGTTGACACCAAGTATAAGAGCACAACTTGTGGATCAGACCCAAAATAGAGGTGACTTGGGCAACCCTGATAGTTCATTAGGACTATTGGGTAACCCAAGTCTACCTAACCAAGGGAGGATCATGGTTGGTCTCCATCCCATTAGTTTGAGAGGAATAAATTCCCCTCCTGCTACCTATAGGTCGACTAGTTTGTATACTAGGCCACAAGGACCATCTATGGACATAGTTCAAACCAACCCATCACTACCTGTTCTTGAGACTAGACCATTTGGTCTATCTCAACGAGCTTGTAGGAACCAAATGCATCATCAAGAATGATCAAGGGACCAACTAAATCTTGATATTTTGGGAGAGTGGCAACCCAACACTAGGAAGATTCAATCAAAAATGGGAAGAGGAAAATTTGAATAGGCTCATGGAATACATAGATCCAAAGGTAGAAATCCAAATCAAAACCAAATGCATTAAGAATGGATAATAGTCTGAATACAAATAGATAGACTCCAATATAGAGGATAAACCATAAGAAAGGCCTATCAGAATATCAAACGAAGGGGAAATAATCATCCAGGTGGAAGGAAAAATAGTCATCAAGAGCAAGAATGGGTGGAGTTACACTACCTGGATGAAAGTACGATCATCCAATGGGTAGATGGAAGAACTAAAAAAACTAATCTAAATGATGATAGGACCCATCTAGGTGATGAGTTAACTCATCTAGACGATGATATGACCCATCTGGATGATGATTTGACCCACATAGAAGATGGTATAATTCATTTGGATGATGTTTACCCATAACCAACCTATCCCACATTCGACATAACTCGTCTGGAGGTTAGTAAAGCACATCAAGCTGATGTAAGCAGTGGAAGACGTTTTGATGTAAATCATTCGACTAATGAATAAGATAATTATCTTCAGCCATAAGGAGGTAGAAGCCATCCATGAGAAGATGAGTGGATATATTGGCACATCATCCTAAGAGGATATGATAGGCATGATGAACAACCACAGATAGAAACCCCTCGAAGCCATCGTGCTCGTTGGAATCATCAACAAACTGAAGTGCAGGATGATGGCAATGATTTTAGTAGTCAAGGGACTGGTAGCCATCAACATGAAGATGTCTTATCATAAACCTTAATAGTTCACAGTAGCATTGCCATGGGCCTCACCTGATGACAGTAAATTAAAATGCATAGTTTCAAAAAAATAATAATAATAAAATAAAAAGAAAAAAAAATAAGAAAAAGACAAAAACAAAGAAAAAGACAAAAATAGAAAAAGACAAAATAAGGAAAAATATGAAATATGACATGAGCATGCAAAAGTGGTGAGGTGACATGTATGCGAAAGATGATAAGAAAGGTGGCAGTTAATAGGTAGTTATAGGGGCAGCACATCTATAAATTGGATGCTCAAGGATGGATTTGCTCATTCTTTGTAGGCGAAGTGCAAGAGATGAATTGCAGAGGTGAAGAGGGTTTGAAGTTGAGGTAGAATCGCTAGGTGCACCAAGCTTTTAATCAGGATGAAAGCGAGATGCCATTCCATTTGGCATATCAAAAGCTTTGTGAGGTTTTTCAAAAATTGTAGTGCAAGTGTTGGATATTTTATCTCTCCATTCGTAGTAAAAAAACAACATACGCAAGGAAAAATTGTGCACCATACTTCTAGCTACGACGTGTCCATATCTGATATGTCTAATGGCAAGTCATTTGCAGGGAATATTTTCAAGATTACAATATGTTTGATACTGAAGAACCCATACGAGACTACAAGATGTTTAAGACTGAAGAACCTATCTTAGATTGTAAGATATCTGAAGCACCTATCCAAAGCTACCACTCATCTAAGATGTGTACCTATTTGAGATCACTCATCTAAAGACTACAACCATTTGGAAATGTAGATGTCTGGTAGTATAAGCCTTCTAGCAATGTAGATGTCTGGTAGAATAAGTCATCTATAAAGGAGATGTTTGGTAGAAGAATGAGTCACTAGAAGTCAGGGCAACTTCGGATTAACGAGCCTAAGCATTCTGGAGGAAGTCGAACACCGCTTACACCAAGATCTGAAGACTTGCCAAAATCAGTTGCTGCAAAAAGACTTCATCATCATCAAGAGTAAGAAGGAATGATGCGAGGCCAACTACCAAACCCAAATTAAGGAAAGTCTCACGGTAAACATGGCCATGAGCAAGTAGCAACACCGAAGCAAAAGACCAAGGATATGTAGTAGTTTGAGAAAGATCAAGTTCTCATTGATGAAATCACTTGGATTCATGCCAAGGGAGACTTTTGCTAGCAATGGTGGGAATAGATGCCATCCAAGGATCCCATCAAGAAAAAAATCAAGGAAGTTGGAGTCCATTTTATTTTGCAGGTTCAAATTTTTGATAAGGACTTATTCAAGGAGTACCTGATCCAGATGCTATGGACATATGAACTATCATGCAATGTTAGTACAATACGCATTGGAGATAAGGAATTGATCATTGATTTCTCTGCAATAGCATTTAAATGCATGTTCGAACTACTAAAGAAGGGTAGACCAGTAGTGAATTAGTGATTCAACCCTTGAAAGACTCCATAGTTGATCCAAAGTATCACTTCCTTGACTTGAGCAAAAATTGATACCTTGTTGTCAACACATGGGAACCATAGAGTTAAATAGACGTAGTTGTCAAATTTGAGTTTACAATGCATCATGAATGTATTGATGGCTAGATTATCAAGAGAGTAGAGGAGCTCAAATCTTCCAATCTAGTTGATTCTATATCTGCAAGGAATCGAACAGGGAGTGGCTTATGATTGGGCAACATACTTGGCCATTTATATTTAAAAACATTTGATGCGAACCACCAAGAATTTTTTGATGGTCTTTCATGCCATTGGATTATTGTTGGATGTTGCATCTTGAGCAGGAATACTGATACCAGATTTTGACCCTCCTCAAAAATTATCAGATTTGGCATCGATAATTTTGCAATGGAAATATGCAAGGCCATAGGTGAGATGACAGACATCAATAAAGAAGCAGCGAGTGAAGCAGCACTTCAATAAAAATTCACTGAAGGAAGGATCGGTGGACAATTTAGAAGGGGAGGATATTGCACCTAAGGAGCTTGTGCCCTCCAAGGTCATTGTTGCACCACCATGAGAAGTGACAAAGCCAATGAGGAAGATATGGAAATTTAGCTCACCATCATCATCACCCTTGCAAGAATCAATGACAAGACTCATAGCTAAGAAAATAGCCCATAGTTAGGAAGTGGCTCGGAAAATTGAACAACAGATGAGATGGAATACTTCGAATGTCGATTTTTAAATTCTCGTAGTTTTTCAAGAAATGCCAACGAGACCCAGTACTGTTGCACATGTAGGGCCTATAGAGTATTTGGTAGAGGCCCAATTTTGGGATCATGAGGAGTCACTTGAAGCACCCTTAGAATACTTGCTTGCTCGAACTTCCCTCACTAACACTCTACAGGATTTCTCTTTTGAATGTAGCGACAACCAAGGCATTTGGACACTCAACAGATATTGGTGTCCCTGTAGAAGCAACAAAAGAGTGGGTACCATTACCTACTGTTGGAAATCCAATGGAAGGGACACAATAGCACTCGATCTCAGTAGAAGAGGTCTCTCTAGTGTATGATACCATAATAGTATAGAGAGAGAATCCCCAACAAAGCAAAGAACCTCAACAAATTGTTGGACAGATGGCGAAAGTAGCCAAGCACAAGTACCTAAGGAGCAACTAGTGGGCACAAAATGGAAAGCAACTTTCTTCCTAAAAATGGGAAGGAGCCTTTGCGAGTACGAGAGGAAGTAGAACCTGAGGATGCATGGTCAGAGCAGATTATATTAGAACTGCCTAATTTTGTCAATCCACCAGACATGGGTGCCTACGTTGATCAACAAGTAGTAGATTATTTTCTAAATTGACCCATGTGATGGATATTTTATGACTACAATTTGATGCAACTTATGTTAACTGGTGGAAGAAGTGGCAATTGATGGTCGAGGAGGAGCTATAAAATTTGGTGAAATTGGCCGCCCAAGGATCCTAGCGAGCCAGAATTCCCACCATTTATCAGGGTCAGCCATGGACTCTACCTACTGAGCACTTGGCAACTATTGAGGGAGTTGAGAAACTGCCAAAAAATATACATACCCTCTACTTGGAGCCAACATAGGTGTATGTTCTTGGCCATGGCAATAACCCTCCTTTTTAGCATCCCACATAAATCAGTCCACAGGTGGAGTTAGTACCCGAATTGTTGTCGATGTATAGCCAATTTAACTTCCTAGTCCACTTGTTGTGTTGGCTAGTTGAAGGGATCAAGCACTTGAATTTGGCTAGGCAGAATTTGGATTGATATTTGCAGTTGACAATGGTGGAATTGCAAGATAAAGAGTGACACCTACCAGAAGGAGTCACTCAGTTGGACAATGCTTTGAAGCATATTTGGAAAAAACAATAGCAATTGACAGACCTTAGCACTTAGCTCCAAGATAGGGAACAAATGATTATCAACATTGAGGCTAAAATGTTGTAGCATAAGGAGGCTAAGGAATTTTTGATCAAGAAAAACACAAAATTAATGACCCAGAAGAGCAAAAGTGTGGAATCTTGGTAGCAAGATCAAGAAGCATTGCGTAATGAGTTGCTCCAATCACAACATCATGAAGAAGCTCTCAAGGCTGAACTGGCATAGAAAGCACCATCTTCCTCAACTTTGACAACATAGTAGATGAAGGATATTTTCATTTAACGTGAATCAAAGTTATTGTTGAAACTACATGAGATGGAAACTCGAGCCAATAATATGGGAGTTGAATGGGCCAAGTACTTCACCTATGCTAAGCGAGTTCATGATGAACACAAAGCTTTCTGACTTAAGGTACAGGAATTGGAAGAAGCACTACAGGTTGCAGAACCAAAAGATGTTGAGACCCTAATAGGACAATTCAGAAATTCATTGAGGACATTGACTTCTTGGAAGGGGAGGATAGATGTAGATAACAGTTCAAAGAATAAGTGACATTCTATATTGGTTGATGAAATGTCTACAAAGTTATAACAATTTTGATAATATAATGTTTTGCAATGTAAAATCAACTGATATATTGTAATTCAGACTGATTTGTAGCATAGCACAAAAGGAAAAAACTAGCCATCATATGTAGTTAAGCTTGTTAACACGTCTAAGACTAGTTGTTAGGCTAGATTAGTTAATCAATCTAGGACTAGTTTGTTAGGTTGCAAGACTGATTAGTTAGTGCTAAACATAAGGGTGATTTGGACGGTTGAGATTGGTTGGTTACATAAATCATCAGGCCTGTCTTATAAGTACCCTCTCTATTCATTTTGTGAGTCATTGTAATCTAGAGTAATCCATGATTGTCCATATGTGCAACTCCATTGTGAATACTACAAGCATTGTTCCAATATTGTGTGTTTTATGTGATTACATTTGTGTGTCAGGTATTCAAGCAATGTTTGGTATGCGATAGACTGCTGCAAATTGGTGTTTGCAAGGAGGAGTGAACATGGAGTGCAAAAGATCAAGTTACAGTACATATCTTGGCCTAGCCATAAGACATCTAGGCCTACCCATCTAAGCCTTGTCCATTATGCACTCGTCTAATTCTATGCGCTACATGTCTGATGGTTTACCCATATGCAACTACCTATCTAAGTTGGGCTACCTATTTGATAGATTTCCCACATAGGATCCTATTCATCTAGGCTTACCCATCTAGGATCCTACTCGTCCAACCAAACCCATCTAGATTATACATGTCTAGGCTTGCACCCGTCTGACCATACACATTATATATGTAACCCATCTAAAATTGTACATGTATAGATTCTACCCATATAGACTGGTTTAACTATCTAGATTAGATGTCTAGAGTAGCTTACACGTCTGGGACTAAATAGTGTAAGTTAATATCAGGTTTTACAGTCAAATTGGTTAATCCTTCCTAAAATCCTGTCATTCCCTCATCTCGGGAAGGCACTCACCCATGTCTACAATCTAAACTCCTAGAAACCAGATTAAATTCACAATAATTAAGATTTTTTATATTTTCAATTGATATTAGCATCAATTCTAATTGAAAAAATAAATAAATGAGCACATCTAGACTATAGGTGTTTAAATATCTAAATACATTTCACTCCTCCCTTTCTGAATTCTATGAAAAGAATATGATATAAGAATTCAACACAAAGGTGAATTGTAATACCATCCCATTTATTCTTTTTAAATTGTTGGGTGGTTATCGCAATATGAATCAAGTTTTCTTACATCCCATGATCAATACATTAAGCAAATATTATCTATATTACATAATTGTAGAGTTGTCTAGAAAACAACGAAACCAAAACAATAAAACCAAACACAAAACATGGTAGTACTTGTGGTCATGATCGTAATACAGAGCAAAACACATAAGAACATATGCATTTCTTCTTTTAAACCAATTATACTTGTATTTCTCTAAAACCAAGATAATAATTTGTGGAATTGTACTCCATTTGAACTTACGTATGTAAAAGATAGTAGTTTCCATAGCAAAAAGATGAAATGTCACAAAACAATATAAAGAGACATTGGTTCATCTATTATGGACTTAGGATGGTTGAACATATATACCCTAGAGTGAAGAATGTAGGATATTAGATAAACAAAACATCACCTCAAATCACTACAACACAAAAGAAACACAAAAAAAAAATATTGAAACCTATATAATCTAATCATCATAGGAACTATTGCACATGTCCCTCACTTGTGATGGGGTCTCATTGCAAGATAGAATAAATTAGTAAGGTGGACGAAATCAAACTTTGTATACTATGTTTTATGAATTTACTACTACTTAATCTTATTTTAAAATTCAAAATCAACAAGTGGGAAAACTTGTTAAGTAATTAGACAAATTTTATTCAAGATATTTTAGGAAACAACATTTTCAAAAATACCTACTAAGGAATTAACTAAAAATATAGTCATCAAATATCTTTACAATATCGTCTTAATTATATTTTCGTGACTATAATTTAATATATCATGAGACAAACCAGTTATAACATTACTTGTGTTTTAATGTGTTGTACAAAGCTCTAGTGTGTGGGAGAATTCATAGACAAAGATATAACACAAGACACCAAAGATAGAAAAAAAAAAATTAGGACCAACACTTGGAACATAATAAATTTTTTATAAAAATGAAGATGTAAGGGTCACACCATCACATCTAGAAACCTGCAAGGAATAATCATCATTGATGAGAACTTGCTCACTATAATATTGTTTGTTGTGGTTAGTCAAAAAAAATATGCTTGATCATATGTCATGTTGCTCCAAATTTTGGAATCCAATCCTTTGAAGATGTGGAGGTCCAATAGGCTAAATAAATTATTTTATTTTCATGCAAAGCATCACCTTCACCTCTCTTATTAGCCTCCTTAAACTTCTTAGTCTGATGGCAATACTCAACTTTGAAACCCTCTTTACTCTAAAAACTACAAAGTTTTTTGGATGATTTTTAGAAAAACTTTTGCCCAATCTATTTTATCCTTTTCTTCTTCTTTCACCTCTTCGTGTCTTGCTTTATATTGGGTGATGTAATCATCTTTTGATTCCTCAATCATGCTTTACAATGAACAAGAATGTGAAAATAGTATTATGATGAACAAGAATGTGAAAATAGTATCCAATTAAGAAATAAGATGATATAAACAAGTATCTATAGCACACTGAAAAATGTATCAATCTAATCAATATTTTCTAGAAACATTATTAAGCACATGTTGATATAGCTAGAGTTATCTTCCACCTTGAACCTCAGTAAGGTTAGAAGATTGAGTTTATGTTGGATCAACCTCTAGAGAAAGCGGTTCCTTGTTTTTAATAATTAATTTTTATTTGGTGAGGGGAAAATGGTTAGAAAGTTTGCAAAACTAAAAATATCAAGTGATAAGATTGACCCAATTTAATGACCATAAAATCTGAAGTAAATGTTTACAATCCATAATTTTCATCTACAATAAACATTCACTATCCAATGAAATACAAAATTACTAATTGGAAGAAGAAAGAGTTGAATCTGAATAGCTATAGTCTTCCAATTTTAACTTGCATCCATAACGTTAGAAAACAAATATAGACAAGTAAATCCAAATTAACCATGTACAATTGTAAATGAATTGAATTAAATATCTTTTGCAAATAATTTTGAATAAAAATAGTTGTTGCTCATTCTAGAGATCACAAAAAGAATCTATGCAATAGGCCATAGCATTTATTTATAAGAAGAAAATATTTATACTTGTATGAATCTTTAATAAAAAAATTATAATCTACTTTTGAGGAATTTTTAGAAAATTCTTTGATCATGTGATCAATTGGATGAACAATCCCACTTATATGGTGGGTCTTTAGTTCTTAGATCCAAATAGTTGTAATCTTTAGTTGAATGATTTTTATTTTTCCTTGAAACTTGATTTCTTCATTAGATTGAGCTTGGAAACTTGCATTCATGCCCTGAAATTTGTGTTCATGAAGTCCAAAATTAGGTTTCTAATGCTTGATCTTTTCTTTTCAGCTCCCAATATGACAGGTGGATGCCTAATGGACTTTGATTGATGAATTGAAAATTTGGATTCTATTTGAATCATGTATCAATATTTTTTTGTGCCTAGACTCTTCTTTAGTCTATTGGTGGTTCTCTAGCATTAGTGCTAATGTTATATTTCATTACAAATTGATGGTCTTATTCCTTTCAATTTTCTCAGCTACTCAACTTGGTGGGTCTCATTAGTGAATGATGAATATTCATTTGTGTAAGACCTGATAGTCCCTTCCCTTTTTGAGTTACTAATTCCTCTTTATCACCAATCAATGGGCTCAGCTTCTTGCTTTGCTTTAGACTCATTCTTGGTTGTGCATGCCTATTCAACCATGGTGGGATCCATGGGATCCACTTCTTTCTCCTTTGTAACTTTATCATCCTTCACTTTTGCAAATCGATGGCAAATTAGTTGAATTTCACTTTCTATTTCCTAACTTGACCAATCAATGGTATTCGTACATAATTATTGATATCATAGACAACTAACTGATTCTTTCTCTTACACCCCTTTTAAACTTCCTCCAAATTGGTCAATCTTTCATTTTCATTGGTCAATGATATCATGTCAACATCATCCATGTCTCACAAATTTCTCATCATGATTTTTTGATGTATCAACATACTATAAATTGGTCGATCTATGGTTTAAGACAGCAAAATTTCCTAAATTTTGAATTTTTTTTGCTTACACAGTTTTTATTCTTTAAAGTCTAAATCGGTACTTGATATTTAATCATTTTTCTTCTTCATCCCCTGAGTGCCTTATTTGTTTGAATTTGTTCTAATTTTGTTGATGTTATTTATTTTGAATTGATTTCCCAATTGGTGTCAGACACTCCAATTCTATTTACTTCTAGGGGAACCATGCTTGCTTGGTGTTAAATTTTATGTTCCTTATTTGTTGGGTACAAAGCCTTTAAAAATGTTGAATATGAACAAATAAAAAGGTGACCTTAAAATAATCAAAGATTAAAAAAATATTATGATTACAATCAAATACCTAGGGCTAGCAATGTCATCATCTTATTCTACTCAATATGAAAAGGGATTTCAACCTTGTCCATATTTTTAGATGCAATAGCTAGCTTGCCATGAACTTTCCTTATAAAACTCACTTGTTTTTTTGTTCTTCTTACAATAGCATTAAGTTGATGTAGTGAAATGATTGTATTAGTGCCCCTATAAGTTGATTTTATGTGGTACAATTGGTCAAGGTTGGGTATGCATTTTATCTTCTATTGGCTCATTATATTCTACATTTGATATCATTTCTCCTTGCTTGTCCCATGGATTTGAAATACCAAACATGGTTTGCTTGAGATTGACCTTGATAGCAATGTAGTAGTCTTAATCTGGAACTCAAAATTTTGAGTTAAGGAATATCAAGAAAGAGCACAATTTAAAAATAGTAAAGCACAACAAATTAGAACACAAAAATATAAAAAAAAATAACATAATGATTTTATTTCTCAAAAAACAGAGTACAATGCAAGCAACGTCTGAGAAGATATGTAAGGCTATAACATTCCATCCATTACTCACACTTTCTACAGTTAGGGATGCATCTCCCTTTATAAAATATTATTGATGTCTTGGCAATCCACTTTATCGAAGATGGAAGGTCAACTATATAAAAACATTGTGCTTCACCTTCCATGTGTTACAAAGTGCATATTAAATGAAAACTTTATGTGACTTGTCCTTTTGTAATTTATTTTTTTACTGATGTGTAAATATGGCTAGAGATGCATTTTGGATACAAAAATCTAAAAATAGAAAATTAATATCTTTAGAAAATATTTTTATTTTTATTTTTAAGGCTCTCTAAACCATATTCCATGTAGTTGCTACCCCTATTTATAATAGTATCACCTACTAAAATTGTTGTTCTCCCTCTTAGCTTTACAATGGTTCTTGAATAGATCAAAATGGAGCCCTAAGAACAAATTTATGGCCCTAAAAATGAGGTTAGGACCAAAAAAATAGGTTTTTGAACATTTTTAGGCGTAAAGCCATACCCCAACAAGGTCACATGCTTGCATCATTTTTTCACCCTTGCAAAGCAATGGTCCCCATTTGTCAAAATTTGACATTAGGTGTGGAAATTATTTCTTTATCTAATTTTTGTGATCCATTCTCTTTTGTGACCAAGATGTCCTACCTTGACCACTCTATAGATCTAAATGGAGTGTCTTTTGATAATTTTAGTCCATGTATCAAAAATTTGGTCCTCCATTGGTGCTAGATTTTTTCATTTGACTTCTTCCATATACAATTGTTCTACTCCTTTGGAAGTGTTCAGCAGGTGGATGATACGACCTCAGAAGTTCAACATTGGTGATTGGATGCAAACCAAGATAAGATGGAAGATCCACTTCAAAACCACTCTCTCCTACCTCGATGATGTTGATGGTGATGGTCCACAGTAAAGAGGTCTAATCTTCCTATGGGGTCTTGCAAGTCTCTCTTTCAAAAATTATAACCATACCTTATATCCAACCTTGAATTGAAATGGGAATCAATGTTGTTTAGCTTGTATTTCTTATTTATCTTCTCTAAGAGGTCATGGACTTGTTGTTGGATATTCTAAATTTATTTCTCAAATTGTGTTTTGATTTTTAATTTTTTTCATGAGGTGAATACTCCATGGATTGCACATGAAGAGATACATCAATGGGTGCCAAGGGTTGGAACCCATAACATACAAGAAGTATGTTATGTTTGGTAGATCTATGCAAAGCTTGATTGTACCCATGCAAAAATGTAGGAGGCATTTCATATCATGTGTGTGGATGCTTTGAATTGTACATTTAATAAAGAGCACTAATAGCTAGCTTTGCAAGTGGTGGAGAGTATTGTCCTCCTATATATGGGATAGGGATGGACTAAATTCCTTAGTCTTTGGGTAGGACAATGAGACATGATGACCTGATGGTTTTGGCTCCCTTTATTCATCTAGTTGTCACCTTTCTGCCACCTTTCTTACTCATTTTTGCTTATTAACTTTTTCAAAAATTCAAAATAAATATAAAGTTGTGATTAAGGGGCATGTTGACACATACCCCTAAAGCACGTATCCAATAATCAATGATGTCAAGAACACCACTTTAAGTGGGGATCATTTTTGTTAATTAAAATTTAGGATTTTTGATATATGGTTGCAATTCTAGTGGCATGTTGTTTAGACCAACAACTATGATTTTGTGGCCTCAAAAAGAGTGTAATTCAGTCGTCTACCTCGAAAGGAAAAGTTATTTTTTCTTCCACTATAAATACCCATTTTCCTCATATGCTCATCATACATTTATTCACACTTCATTATTGGTAACATTTTCTCTCAAGTTTTTTGCCTCTGTTGCTTCCACAACACATGACCCTTTTGATATCTTTCTATCTCTTGCCCTTACAAGTACAACCAAAGACATGGACCACTAGTTTGCTACCTTTCATGCAGGATGAGATTCTTTACTAGGATTTGCAACAAAAAATCAAAGATTATCACTCAAGGACTAGTTTTTGAGGTATGTTGTATGCTATGCATATAGTCTAGGTGTGATCTCTTTTCTTTTACTATGGTGACATAACAAATATGATAGAGTAGAAGTGAGCATTTTATTATGAATGGTATGATCCTTTATGCTCTAGGTATGAAGTAATTTAATTCTACTGCATTAGGATTTTTCTTAGCTTTTGATTTTTGTGAATGATCTTATGTAGTTTGATCATGAATACTCTTTTAATTTTTGCTTGGATCAAGATAGTTTCAGATTTGATTGAATAATTATTGTTTTTTATCTTGGTTTGACTATTTTGGTATATCATGTATCAACTCATGTATTTCTATGAGATATTCAATTTTTTAAATAAACATTTTGGTGAACCCCATATAAAATTTACCTTTTGAGGATTTTTATCTTCTTATTTTAGTCCCTGGGTTTACTAGGTTAGATATTATGGCTACTTGTAAGCTAAATTATTCCATCATAGATTTTATTTCTCTTAGGGCTACCTTGAAAATATGATTTTGTTTTATTATGAGGGTTTTTTTTTTAGTTGGTTTGCTTAGGGATAAAAACTTTGGCAAGACCCTAGTTTATCTTAAGTAAGCTTTCTGCTTGCCCTTATGGCTCTTATGATTCTTCCAAGGGATTTTGAATGATTACCAATTCTAATAATAATTGAGTTGTAGAATTTCTATAAGTAGAAGAGGATTCCACTCAATCCAAGGTCATTAAAAGTATATTGTTCATCCTCTAAAGCTTAATCGTGATCATGAACTCCAAACTAGGGATTATATGGAAAGAGATTCTGAATCTAAGGAAGAAAAAGACCCAAATATAGAGTTTGATGAATCTTGCAAGTCTACCATAGGGACTCAAAAGGCTTTGGGTGCATCTGTGTTGGGTAGTGATGATGAACTTTGTGCTAAAATGTAATCACCACTTAATGTGGTAATTGTTGCAAAATAATTGTGAAGGTGAACAATGAATGAAGAATGCACCTCCCTATAGTGCCATATACATTTTGATCCTTATGAAAAAACTTGGCTAGGTATATGATGACCCTTAGGGAATTCTTCGTTTATTAGCTAGATAGTCATAGGCATGATACTAAGAATCAAATGAAGGTCTTTAGGAGAGAAACATCCAAACAAATGCCATATATAAATATTACTCAAATTTTGAGTGTTAATAGAAACCTTACAATGCAATATATTATCCCTCATTCAATATTAACCCCAATGCTCCTCCTGCTTTGATTTCCCTAGCTAACCCTAGATGGATTTACTTGCATCAACTGATCTTGCTTTGAAAAATTATCAAAATCAATCTCTAGCCCCTATTGTGAAAGCCATAGACTTGTTTGGGGATGTTCCTAAACTCTTTTATGATGGGACAAATAAATCTCAAACATTTATTTATATATTTACTGCATATTATAGGGATTGGTTGCACAATGAAAAATATTTGTTAAAAATAATTACTAAGTCTTTGGTAGGGAATGCTCTTTATTGATTTGCATCCTTACCTAAACATTTCATTGAGTCTCTAGATAATTTTTTTTAATTAGGTGGGAAAACACCATATTTTGAAAGGATCCCTAACATTTTACAATGAGAGACACAATAGAAATAAGAACAATAAGCAAATCAAGAGGAGAACAACCCCAAGAGACAGGGGGATACAAAAAAACAACCACAAATAGGTAGAACGAATACATGCCCTTAAAAAAAATCAAGAGGGAGCACCTTATCAACTAGGGACAAAAAAAGACCAAAATTCAAAACCAAAATACACTAAGTCAAAAATGCAAGCAGAATCTACAACTTTGAAAAAATTGAAGAGACACTTTTCACAGGACTGCCCAAAATGCCAAACTTGTTTCAACCATAATTCACTCATCTGAACTCGTATTGAGCTAAAATTTTAAGGGTAGATGTCTGAAAACCCTATAATGTCTACAAATTTTCATATAATTTGGAGCAACACATATCCTAGTGCATCCCTATGTGTGAACAAGATTTTTGGTAAGCAATTGTGTGAGGGTTTCATCTGGGTTGAGTGCAAGCAGCTTCAGAGGTTGTTTTTCAGGGTCTTCGAGCCCTAGTGGCCAACATATTAGTGGTTTTTGCTCAATATTTTAGTAGGATATGTTGCACGGGACCCAATATGGGTTACAAATTTATATTTCAACAAATCATGTGGTGAACTTGATTGATAATGGCTTCCAATTTGCTGCACAAAATAAAAGTGAAAAACATACCTTTCCTCGGCATCTAGGGCATGGATTAAAGAGATCACAAAACAAGTTTCAAGAAACTGATCAAAAAATGATCCAGATCTCAAGCGAATCTGGTGCTAAGGTGCACCCCAAAAATAAATCCACAATGGAAACCCCTTTCAAGGGCAAGGATTCCCAAGACTCAGCTCCAAAAATAAATTTTAGGGATGTCCTTTGTGGTGGATAGCCTCAACCTAATTCTAACATTAATCTTAGGGCTTTTTGTAAACCTCTAAGAATGCCTAAGATTGATCTGAGAAAAACTGAGTCAGGATGTCTTAAAGTAGCTGATGGAATTCCTATTATTAAGCTTATTATGGGTGACATTTAGACTAGCATTGAAGATCTGGAAAAAGAGGATTAATTTATCGTTTCTTGGTTTTTCATCCGAGTCTATCTACTTTCAAAGTAAACTAAAGGTGAGTTACAAATCTCTATTTATCCAAATGGTTATTTTCTTATTTTATTTTCTAATAATGAAGATAGAAAATATTTCAAGGGGGTCCTTGGTTCTTTGGAAGGATAGGGCTTTTTATGAAGCCTCGACATACTAAATTTAGAGTTGCAGAAGAGATGCCTTCTATAGGTCCCATGTGGGTTAGACTCTTTGGCCTCCCAATTGAATTCTAGAATTCGGTTATTTTTTCTTCAGTTGGAAACTCTTTTGAAAATTTTATGATGACTATTGATTGTACTAAAAAATTTGAACATATTATTTATGCTCGGATTTGTGTTTTAATGGATTTTGACAAACCCTTACTTAAAATATCACTTTACAATTTGGGGAGGACACTTGGGAGCAAGTAGTGGACTATGAGAACATTCATTTTCATTGTATAATTTGCCATGAATATGGCCATTTGGCTAGTGTTTGCCCAAATAAAATTCCACTTTAAAAGAAATAAGATACAAATTCAACAAGTTTCCAAATGCCTAAGAAGAACACTAAAAAAAAATAGTTATGAAGGATCAATCAAAGTTATCAGCTAATATGTTTGAAATTCTTTCCACAAATGATGCCCTAGTTGAGGAAGAGGAAATAATGGACATAGAAATATTAGAAAGAAAATTTAGAGATGAAAGGAATTACTCGGATACAAACTAACAAATCAAAAGTTTTCAACAAAAAAAGAGGAGAAAATATACACAAGAAAAACAAACTTTTAAATGGTGAGACTTCAAATAATACGGGTCCCAAGATATATTATGTTGAACCTTCCAACAATAGTTTGACTTTGTATACGCATTCTTCAAGGTTAGAAGACATCCCGGATTCAATTGGAGTAAGTCAAGTAATAGGAAATATAACTGAAGATGGATTCTAATCAAAAGGTAGGTTGCAAGACCAATCAACGATATATGTGAAAAGAAGGTGAAAATCTTGTAGAGGAAGGTAAAATTAATTTCCTTACCAACTATTCTAGCCCTATTATTAATGAAGATCATCACTTGGAATATTAGAGGACTCAAAGGGAGTCTTTCAAAATGAAATAAAATTAGAAGAATGATTCAGATAAACCATTCTCATATTTTTTTCCTTCAAGAAATAGAGATGTCAATAGAGAAAATGGATTCAATTCCTAGTAAAATTTGGTTAGCTGGAAAAGTTGTTTCCCTCAGTTCTCAAGGGACTTCTAGTGGCATTGGTTATCTTTGGGATTCAAAAGAGGTAGTTATTCACCATATGGTTCGAAGTTGGGGTCTTTTGGTTATAGTTATTCAAAGTAAACATTCCTACCAAATTATGCCTTGCATAATTGTTTATATTCCGACTTCTTTAGAGGAAAAGATAATACAGTGGAAGGATATAACTTATATTATCTCTCTTTTTCCTTAATCTTGGATCTTGATAGGAGGATATTTTAATACCATCCTCTCTTTAGATGAGAAAATGGGGGGAAAGAGAAATTTGGTTAGGAGCACTGACCTCATGAATGAATATATTGTAAACCTTCATCTTGTGGGCATCTAGCGAAATAATGGCCTTATGACTTGGTCTAATAGAAGGCAAGGCTTAACTTGTATCATGGAGATATTGGATAGGTTCCTGTTCTTTGATCATTTCTTAATCCATGGTCACATTCCTAAAGTGAAGACTCTTAACAATTATGGTTTAGATCACTGGCCATTCATGGTGGAAATTTGGAAAACCAATGTGAGTTTCTCACATTCTCGATTTCAATTAATGTGGCTTAGAAATAGTTCCTTCAGACCTCGAGTGCAATAATGGTGGAAGGAAGGTAAACCAAGATATGGGACTAAGATGTACTATTTTTCCAAAAGGTTGCAATATATTAAATCCAAAATCAAGACTTGGAACTAGGAGTTTGGGGATGTTCAACAAAAAAACATGAATTTATTGCTCAACTTGAAAATTTGAATAAGAAAATCCATTTAGATGGCCTCATAGAGAGCATAAGTACATATGAAATTAGACTCATAGCTCAGTTAGAGGCATGGTAAAAAAGAGAACTCTTATGGAAGAAAAAATCTAGAATTCAATAGCTCAAAGAAGGAGATAAAAACACAAATTTCTTCCACAAATATCTTCTAGCTCAAAGATGTCACAAATTTATTTCTTCCCTAAATTCAAATATTGTAGAGGTTGTATACTCTTGGGATGGCATGAACTCTATTGTAGTGAATTACTTTTCTAATCTTTTTGTTGCTACTCCTCTTGACTCGACTTCTCAACAAAATGTTCTTCAAGTGATCCCTTCTCTTATCACTTCTAAGGAGAACTCTATTTTTACTGCTCCTGTTACTATTAATAAGCTTCAAAAAGTGGTTTTTAAAATGCAAAAAGGGAAAACCCCAGGTCCTGATGGTTTTCCCATTGAGTTCTATCAAAAGTTTTGGGATATCCTTCATGCTGATTTATTAGAGGTGGTGGAAGAAGCCTGGAAATCCAAAGAGATTTTGAAGGTTATCAATAAGACTTATATAATTCTTGTCCCAAAAGCTCAAGAAGCTTATCATATCTTAGCTTTTAGACCTATTGATTTATGTAATGTTCTTCTCAAAATCAAGATCATGGCAAAAAGGTTAAAGCCTCTTTTGCATAATATTATTTTCCCTGAAAAAGGAGGTTATGTGGAAGGGCGTCAAATAGTGGATGAGATAGTTCTTGCTCAGGAAGCCATCCATTCCATGTAAATGAAGAAATATACTTATATGTTCATCCGTTTAGACTTATCCAAAGCTTATGATAGAGTGGATTGGCACTTATCAAAGTTTTGAGGCAATTTGGTTTCTCTCAAGATTGGATGGACTGGATTATGGGTTGTATCTCTTTAGTATCTTACTCAGTTCTTATTAATGATAGACCTTCACAACTGTTCCCAGCTTCTAGCGGTATTAGGCAAGGTGACACCCTCTCCCGTTATTTATTCATCATTCTTGTTGAATGTTTGGGTAGGACTATAACCAAAAATAGAGACAAGAAAAACCTTGAGGGAGTTACCATTGCTCATGGAGCTAGGTTTATCTCTCATCTTCAATTTTTTGATGACTCTACTCTGTTAGGTAAAGCTACAGTTAAGGAAACTTCTAAAATTAAGCAAATCATTAGTTGTTTTTCTAGGGCTACTAGGCAATTGATCAATGAAGACAAGTCTAAAGTCATTTTCTCACTGCTATACCAGATAGGAATCCATGGTCTTGGATAAATTAAGATATAGGAATACCTCCCTTCCAATTACTTATTTAGGCATCCCTATCAATACTCAAATACAGAAAAATAAATATTAGAATTGGTTGTTGGACAAATTTAAGAAGAAAATTGGAAAGTGAACCAATAGGTGGCTTTCTTTTAGGGGTAGAATTACCTTGGTAAAATATGTCCTTCAAGATATACTTATTTATTTTTCTATCATGTTGAATATCCCAAAGGTTGTTCTTCGATAATTGGATCAAATTAATCATTGGTTCCTCTAGAGTGGTACTAAGGAGAAAAGAAAATGGGCCTTGGTGAAATGGAACACTTTATGTCTTCCTAAGAATGAAGGGGAGTTAGGATTCCGATCTGCTATTAATAACAACAAAGCTTTAGCTACTAAATTACATTGAAGGATTTTACATGACCCCAATGCCCTTTGGGAGAATAATATCCATGCTAAATATGTTGAGAACAAAAGTACTAAAGACCTTATTCACTATCAATTTCTTGTCAAAGGTTCTCCCATTTTAGTGGTTCTTAAGACTGGTGAGGATTTGATTAAGAAAAAGTTATTTTGGATCATTCATAATGGTCAACAGGAAAAGTTTTGGATAGATTCTTAGGATGGTCACCAACCTTTGATAACTCAGTTCCTAATTGGAGGCCTTGGATGGAGGAGCTTCACTGAGCTAATTGGATAAAGGTGGCTAATTATTGTCGATACCATACTAGAAATTCAGAGGTTGGTAAATATTGGATCCCTTTTGAGGATTGGCCTATTTAAATTCTAGAAATTCAAAGACAAGACATCCTACATATGAGATCTCTCTCTTGGTCCCATGATAAAAATTGTTTTGGATGGAACAACACTACTAAGGGTGAGTATTCAGTTGCTCAAGGTTATTTGACCTTATGCCATAATAGTTCCAACCAATTTTATGACATATTTTCTTAGTTGTGGGCTCAAAAGCTCTGGCCTAAGGTGAGGTTATTTATTTGTACTTTATTGTATCGTAGGGTGCTAACTGGTGAGCAACTTATGAAAGTGGTTTGCATGGCCCTTTTAGATGCAAAATGTGTGGAGAGAATATGGAAAATCTTAGCCATATTTTTATTGAGTGTACCTTAGCCTCTGAGCTATAGAGGAGAATGACCATCTTACTTGGCTTACAGTGGTTCAATTTTTCTACTTTTGAACAGCTTTGGAGGGATTAGCCTAAACAAGAGGGTGTTGATCATTTCATTAGGTAGTTAGTTTGGATGGGTTCTACCATTCTACCTTGAAATATATGGAATGAAAGAAACAACCAGATTTTCAATCAAGAAATAAAGGATATTCACTATATATGGAAAATACCACTTCCAACTGTTAATCTCACAATGACACTAAGAGGGGGGGTGAATCAGTGTAGCTCTTTTAAAACTTAAATCTTCAACTCTTAAAGCCGAAATAATGAAAACTTGAAACCAAATAAAGCAAGTATAACAAGAGAACATCACACAACACAAGATGTACCGAGGTTCACCGATTTGGCTACATCCTCAAAATGACTGTTTGGACTCCCATCCAAATCTAGCCTTTGCAAAGCACCAACTTTACAATCAATTTACCAAGCACCCACTAGAAGGAGCACCAACCCCTGATTTATCTGCATCAACAGAAAGGAGCACCAACCCCTGATTTATCTACACCAACAGAAAGGAGCACCAACCCCTCTACCAAGCACCCACTTGATTTTGATATTGATAATAAAATGACATATATGAATCTTCTCTTCTCACAGAAAAATTGACCGTTCTCTTAGCTCGTTTTATCAATTTCTAAATGCTTTCTGGGTATTGTGCAGAACTTGTCTATGACCTCCTCTCAAAATTTCAGCTAAAACTGATATCGTATGAGAAAGTTATGCCCAAAATACTAAAGTGATTTTTTTCACCTTTTTCCCAAAAACACTGATTTTCACTCTTTATTTTTCTCCACACACTCTTCTCTCCGCACAAAATAAAATCACGCTCTTCAATAAAACACTTCTAACTTAAATGCACACACTTGCATTCTTTTTCACTTTTCACTTTCTCCTAAGATCTTTATTTAATGAAACTGCTTAAAATAATATAACTCCTTTTTTTTTATATTGAGAAGGCATTTCGTCAAACACATCACATACAAAGAATTGACACCTTACTCATTCTCGTACTTCAAAGCCACGTGACAACACAAACCAAAAACAAAATATGATCTATTTGATGCCTTGAAGGTGTAACAACACTGAAACTGAAACTCTGGTGACTCTTCAAGGTCGAAACGGCCAACTAAAGGATTTTTCCCAAGTGGCACAAATTGACATAAAAGAGACCTGTAACGTTTTTGCAAAAATCATAACTCTCACCTCGTAACTCGATTTTCTCTCAAATTTGAAACGTAGAATATTTGCAACACTGACTATGTCCAAACAAAAACTCACTACCTAAATCCTTAGGGTTCACCTGAACCACTTCCACAAAAACTGCTACTGACACACTTTTTCAAAAAAGAGCGTTTTTGTGACAGTCTTGCAACGCTTGTAAAATTTGCCTCGTTTCTCCGTTTTCATTGAAATCTGGAACACATGTTCTTGAAGATAACGACCACCTCCAGTTAAAATTTTACTATATAACTCCTTACAGTTTGTTCGCAGTGCTTCTGAAAAAACCTGCACTTTTTTAGCCTGTACAACCACTTGCCAAATCATCCGCCAAGATACCGGAAACACCAGCGATCACTCCAAACACTGTGATGACATCTCCAATGTTGTTTTGGACTATTTTCTAACATGCTGGCATGTTCCAAACTGATCCATCCTGTCCAACTGTGCCCGTGGTGACTTTTGCAATTTTTTGACTATTTTGCTGCTTTGACAACTTTCTGACGAATTTTTCAACTTTTGCAAATTTGCACAAACAACCTGTAACAACTTCACCCAAACATCAAAAACATCCTCATAAGCATTTAAAATCACTGTACATACTATGAATAACCTCTGAACTCCTATCCACTGCATTAATCGATCTATCTGACTGTGTTGACAACAATGACAATACTGTCGCTGCACCTTGTTCAACAATCTCCCCCTTTGGAATTGTTGGCAACACACATGCAATTTCCTGTAACTCTTATCCCCCTTTGACAACAATACCAAAGGGCTGCTGCAAACTCCACCTGAGTCCACACAACATTCTCAGGCAAAAATTATTACACTTAGAAAAACCTTGAGGGAGTTACCATTGCTCATGGAGCTAGGTTTATCTCTCATCTTCAATTTTTTGATGACTCTACTCTGTTAGGTAAAGCTACAGTTAAGGAAACTTCTAAAATTAAGCAAATCATTAGTTGTTTTTCTAGGGCTACTAGGCAATTGATCAATGAAGACAAGTCTAAAGTCATTTTCTCACTGCTATACCAGATAGGAATCCATGGTCTTGGATAAATTAAGATATAGGAATACCTCCCTTCCAATCACTTATTTAGGCATCCCTATCAATACTCAAAGACAAAAAAATAAATATTAGAATTGGTTGTTGGATAAATTTAAGAAGAAAATTGGAAAGTGGACCAATAGGTGGCTTTCTTTTGGGGGTAGAATTACCTTGGTAAAATATGTCCTTCAAGCTATACCTATTTATGTTTCTATCGTGTTGAATATCCCAAAGGTTGTTCTTCAAGAATTGGATCAAATTAATCATTGGTTCCTCTAGAGTGGTACTAAGGAGAAAATAAAATGGGCCTTGGTGAAATGGGACACTTTATGTCTTCCTAAGAATGAAGGGGGGTTAGGATTCCGATTTGCTATTAATAACAACAAAGCTTTAGTTGCTAAATTACATTGGAGGATTTTACATAACCCCAATGCCCTTTGGGACAATAATCTCCATGCTAAATATGCTGAGAACAAAAGTCCTAAAGACCTTATTCACTATCAATTGCCTACCAAAGGTTCTCCCATTTTAGTGGTTCTTAAGACTGGTGAGGATTTGATTAAGAAAAAGTTATTTTGGATCATTCATAATGGTTAGAAGGAAAAGTTTTGGATAGATTCTTGGGATGGTCACCAACCTTTGATAACTCAATTCCTAATTGGAGGCCTTGGATGGAGGAGCTTCACCGAGCTAATTGGATAAAGGTGGCTAATTATTGTCGATACCATACTGGAAATTCAGAGGTTGGTAAATATTGGATCCCTATTGAGGATTGGCCTATTTAAATTCTAGAAATTCAAAGACAAGACATCCAACACATCCTACATATGAGATCTCTCTCTTGGTCCCATGATAAAAATTGTTTTGGATGGAACAACACTACTAAGGGTGAGTATTCAGTTGCTCAAGGTTATTTGACCTTATGCCATAATAGTTCCAACCAATTTTAAGACATTTTCTTAGTTGTGGGCTCAAAAGCTCTGGCCTAAGGTGAGGTTATTTATTTGTACTTTATTGTATCATAGGGTGCTAACTGGTGAGCAACTTATGAAAGTGGTTTGCATGGCCCTTTTAGATGCAAAATGTGTGGAGAGAATATGGAAAATCTTAGCCATATTTTTATTGAGTGTACCTTAGCCTCTGAGCTATAGAGGAGAATGACCATCTTACTTGGCTTACAGTGGTTCAATTTTTCTACTTTTGAACAACTTTGGAGGGATTAGCCTAAACAAGAGGGTGTTGATCATTTCATTAGGTAGTTAGTTTGGATGGGTTCTACCATTCTACCTTGAAATATATGGAATGAAAGGAACAACCAGATTCTCAATCAAGAAATAAAGGATATTCACTATATATGGAAAATACCACTGCCAACTGTTAGTCTCACAATGACACTAAGAGGGGGGGTGAATCAGTGTAGCTCTTTTAAAACTTAAATCTTCAACTCTTAAAGCCGAAACAATGAAAACTTGAAACCAAATAAAGCAAGTATAACAAGAGAATATCACACAACACAAGATGTACCGAGGTTCACCGATTTGGCTACATCCTCAAAATGACTGTTTGGACTCCCATCCAAATCCAACCTTTGCAAAGCACCAACTTTACAATCAATTTACCAGCACCCACTGGAAGGAGCACCAACCCCTGATTTATCTGCACCAACAGAAAGGAGCACCAACCTCTACCAAGCACCCACTTGATTTTGATATTGATAATAAAATGACATATATGAATCTTCTCTTCTCACAGAAAAATTGACCGTTCTCTTAGCTTGTTCTATCAATTGCTAAACGCTTTCTAGGTATTGTGTAGAACTTTGTCTATGACCTCCTCTCAAAATTTTAGCTAAAACTGATATCATATGAGAAATTTATGCCCAAAATACTAAAGTGACATTTTTCACCTTTTTCCCAAAAACACGGATTTTCACTCTTTATTTTTCTCCACACACTCTTCTCTCCGCACAAAATAAAATCACGCTCTTCAATAAAACACTTCTAACTTAAATGCACACACTTGCATTATTTTTCACTTTTCACTTTCTCCAAAGATCTTTATTTAATGAAACTGCTTAAAATAATATAACTCCCTTTTTTATATTGAGAAGGCATTTCGTCAAACAAGTCACATACAAAGAATTGACACCTTACTCGTTCTCGTACTTCGGAACCACGTGACAACACAAACCAAAAACAAAATATGATCTATTTGATGCCTTAAAGGTGTAACAACACTGAAACTGAAACTCTGGCGACTCTTCAAGGTCGAAACGGCCAACTAAAGGATTTTGCCCAAGTGGCACAAATTGACATAAAAGAGACCTGTAACGTTTTTGTAAAAATCATAACTCTCACCTCGTAACTCGGTTTTCTTTGAAATTTGAAACGTAGAATCTTTGCAACACTGACTATGTCCAAACCAAAACTCACTACCTAACTCCTTATGGTTCGCCTGTACCACTTCCACAAAAACTGCTACTGACACACTTTTTCAAAAAAGAGAGTTTTTGTGACAGTCTTGCAATGCTTGTAAAATTCGCCTCGTTTCTCCATTTTCATTGAAATTTGGAACATATGTTCTTGAAGATAATGACCACCTCCAGTTCAAATTTTACTGCATAAATATTTACGGTTTGTTCGCAGTGCTTCTGACAAAACCTGCACTTTTTCAGCCTGTACAACCACTTGCCAAATCATCCGTCAAGATACCGGAAACACAACCAATCACTCCAAAAACTGTGCTGACATCTCCAATGCTGTTCTGGACTATTTCCTGACATGCTGGCATGTTCCAAACTGATCCATCCTGTCCAACTATGCCCGTGGTGACTTTTGCAACTTTTTGACTATTTTGCTGCTTTGACAACTTTCTGACGATTTTTTCAACTTTTGCAAATTTGCACAAATAACCTGTAACAACTTCACCCAAACATAAAAAACATCCTCATAAGCATTAAACATCACTGTACATACTCTGAATAACCTCTGAACTCCTGTCCACTACATCAACCGATCTATCTGACTGTGTTGACAACAATGACAATACTGTCGCTGCACCTTGCTCAACAATCTCCCCCTTTGGAATAGTTGGCAACACACGTGCAATTTCCTGTAACTCTTCTCCCCCTTTGACAACAATACCAAAGGGCTGCTGCAAACTTCGTCTGAGTCCATGCACAACATTCTCAGGCAAAAATTATTACACTTAGAAAAAATTACAAACATGAGCAAAAAGATAAACAAATACACAAATGCTCCCCCTGAGAATGTGGTCCCGATAGCTAGTCAATTCTTGGGAAGCGTGACCACTTCCAATTTATTACGAAAGTACTCAAAGACTTCCTTGGGCAACCGTTTTGTGAAGATATTCGCTACTTGCTCTGTTGTTGGAACAAAATCCAACTTAACCTCACCTTCCGCAACTTTATCCTTCAAAGAGTGATATCGGATAGCAATATGTTTTGTACGAGAATGCATAACCGGATTCTTTGAGATGTTAATGGCACTGGTGTTATCACACTTAACTGAAATTGGCTCACTGAAGTTAATACTAGATCTTTTAGGGTTTGTTTCATCCATAATACCTGTGTACAACACGTTGTCGTTGCAATATATTCTGCCTCTGCTATGGATAAGGAGACTGACTCTTGTTTCTTACTGTGCCATGCGACCAACCTATCTCCAAGATAGAATGCACCTCCATTGGTACTCTTTCTGTCATCTACACATCCTGCCCAATTTGCATCTGAATACACAATAAGGGTGAAGTCCTTACCTTTCGGATACCATAACCCATACTCCATAGTACCCTTGAGGTATCGAAGAATCCTCTTCACTACTGTCACATGAGTCTCCTTGGGACTCGCCTGAAATCATGCTACCATGCATACTACCTGCAAAATATCTGGTCTGGTAGCTGTCAAGTACAATAAGCTCCCAATCATAAATCTGTACATGGTTTGATCAACATGTGGAGATTTTTCATCCTTGCTCAACTTGCAACCTGTCATCATGGGAGTGCTAACTGGCTTACAATCCTCCATTGTGAACTTTTTTAACATCTCCTTCACATATTTAATTTGAGAAATAAATATACCCTTCTCATTTTGATTAACTTGTAACCCGAGGAAATACGAAAGTTCACCAATCATTGACATTTCAAATTCTTTCTGCATTTTATTTGCTAAATCTTTATACGACTCATCTTTGCTGCTACCAAATATGATATCATCTACGTATATAACAAGAACAACAAGATGGCCATTTTCTATTTTGACATACAAATTACTATCCACTATACCTTTCTTGAACCCTTGTTGAGTAAGATAGTTGTCTAGCCTTGCATACCATGCTTGAGGTGCCTATTTTAAGCCATATAATGCTTTCTTCAACTTGCAAACCAAGTTGGGATCATCACCAAGTTGAAAACCATCTGGCTGATCAATATAAACCTCTTCTTCAAGTTTCCCATTCAAAAATGCTGATTTCACATCCATTTGATAAACTTTGAAATTCTTATAAACTGCTAAAGCCAGAAACATTCTAATTGCCTCTAGTCTAGCCACAGGTGCAAAGGTTTCCTCAAAGTCAATACCTTCAACTTGTGCATAGCCTTTACATACCAATCTTGCTTTATTCCTGACTATCTATCCTTCTTCATTCAATTTGTTTCGAAAGACCCATTTAGTACCAATTATATTTTTATTTACAGGTCTTGGTACTAACTCCCAAGTTTTGTTTTTCTCGATCTGATCTAATTCTTTATTTATTGCCTTCATCCAACTTTCATCTTTGTTTGCGTCAGCAACATTTTTGGGCTCAATGCTGGATAATAGAGAGTAGTTACTTACTACTCTTCTTCTTGTCCGAACACCAACCGTGGGGTCTCCAATTATTTGCTCTCTAGGATGATCTTTCTGCCAGCTGCCTGTTTTGAATTTCTTATTTTCTTCCACTTTTGAATCACTGTTTGAATCATCTGAGTTAATTTTTTGTTTCTTTTTCGTTTCCTTTTTCTCATCTCCTTCAATAACCTCTTCATAAATTAGGTAGTTCTCTTCATAGCTAATTACTTGTTCCCTACCTTCATCAACTTTAACATCGGCACTATCCACAATTTTCCTTAGCCTCTTGTTGTAGCATTTGTAAGCTTTGTTTTTTGACGAATAGCTAAGAAAAATACCTTCATCCGCTCTATATTCAAACTTACCAAGGTTTTCTTTAGTTCTTTTGATGTAACACTTGCTGCCAAAAACTTTAAAGTATCTTACTATTGCCTTTTTACCGAACCACAACTCATAAGGAGTTTTGCTTTCATGCATCCTCAACATGCACCTATTTTGGATGTATACCACAGTATGGACTGCCTCTTTCCAAAATTTGTCTGCTACTTTGCTCTCAGTCAACATAGTGCATGCCATTTCTTGAATTGTCCTGTTCTTTCTTTCTACCACACCATTTTGTTGAGGTGTCCTGGCTGCTGAAAATTGTCTCCTAATACCATATTTTTCACAGTACTCTGTAAAATCCTTTGAAATGAACTCTCCTCCTCTATCTGATCTTAAGCATTCAATTTTTTTTCTGTTTGATTCTCAACTTGGTTTTTGAAAACCTTGAACATCTCAAAAGCTTTTGATTTATGCTTCAAAAATAGTACCCATGTCATCATGGAATAGTCATCTATACACAACATAAAATATTTGTCACCATTTATGCTTTGCATTCTCATTGGTCCACATAAATCAGTATGTATTAGTTCCAAAGGTTTGCTTGTGTAGTACTATTTTGTTTTAAATGAGACTCTAGTTTGCTTCCCCTTTTGGCATGAAGCACAAATGCTATTTGATGGTTTTCCAATGGTGGGAATATCTCTCACTGCCTTTTTTGAGTTGATTTTTACTAGATTGTCAAAATTGATATGACCGAGCCTCTTGTGCCACAACCAATTTTCTTCTTCCTATCCAATCAAGCAAGCTCCTTCTGAAGTCTCTGAGAGAGTGTACAGGTTTCCAGATGTCCTTGATCCAATTGCTATCAACTTTCCACTGTTTGCTTTTCTGACTTCACAACCCTGCTTTTTAAAAATCACTTCATGACCTCTATCACAAATCTGAATTACGCTCAACAAGTTATGCTTCAGACCAACCACAAACAAGACTTATTTTGACTTGATTTTTCCATCACTGATCTTAACTGAACCTTTTCCAACTATCTTAGCTCCATCATTATTTCCAAATTTTACTGAACCACCTTCATATTGCTGTAACTTCTCAAATTTTTGTTTGTCACCTATCATATGATTGGAGCATCCACTATCAAGTATCCATGGTGCAGATTTATTTTGTGCTTTAAATGTTGTTTGTACGATCAGGGATTCTTTTTCTTCCTTAGATCGCTCTTTTTCTTTCCACTCTGGTTTGATTACAGTTTTGGGATCTTGTTTTGACTTTTTTTTTCAGTAGCTTGTGAATGTTTTTCGAGAACTTTTCTATTTTGTCTCATTCCATTTGGTTGAAATTTTCTTCCCTGAAATTGATTTGATGCAAATGTACTTCAACAATTTCTTGCAATGTGCCCAAAATTATGACAGTTATAACATTCTACTGCATAATCCATCAAAGATGAAAAAACTTTTCTACTGGTAAAATTCCTTGGTCCTACATTATACTTGCAATCTGAAATCTTATGTCCATAACCATTGCATTTAAAACAGTAACTAGAAAAGAGATGATTGAACCTGGGTGATGGTCTTTGCTATGTTGTCGTAGGAGCCATAAATCTTCTTCTTCTTTGATGTGTGACATTGGTGAATCCATCATTATCAATTCTCCTTTCGTGCCTTGCATTATTGTTTTCTTTTGCATGAGTCAATTTTTCTTGATCAACCTGTTTTATATCTTCATTCTTTATGGATTCTTCATTTATGGCCTTTGATTCATTTGATGATTCTCCTTCGTCAAAGCCCAAACCAAATTTGATGTCTGTAGTCTTTTGGTTATTTATGATCTTATCCAGCTTCATAGAACTTTCTTCACGTTTGTGATAACAACTAATTTTACGATTCATCTCTTCTATCTGCATCCTTAAACCAACAGTCTCTTCTTCTAGCTTGCTGCAATAATCTATTTTCATGGTTATTTGCACTTTGAGATCTTCAGATATTTTCTTGGATTCTTTTATCTGTACTGTTAAATTGGTTATGATTTCATTTGCATCTTCAAGCTTTCTTGAAATTTTTTTATTCTTTTTTCTTTCTATCTTCAATTCATCCAGAGCTGCAATTAGTTCCTCTTCCAAATTTACTTCTGCATCAATTTCTTCTTCATCACATTTCTGTTCTTTTTTGTTTTTTCTTCTTTGAGTGCCATGAAAAGAGCTTCACCTGTTTCCTTTTCAGAATCCTCACCAGAGCTGTCTTCTGATGAACTGCCATTCTTGGAGATGAAACTTTTCTTCTTGAAGTTGCTTTTTCTAAAATTTGTTTTTTTCTTCCAGTCACTTCTTTCTTGGTGCGATCCTTCATCACTTTTGTTCTTCTCATTAAGTGTACATTTAGCTGCAAAATGCCCAACGCCTCCACAATTGAAACATTTAAACGGTAACTTTCCTCTGTATTTTTCTTTTCCCCTTTTTAGTTTTCGAACAAAGTTTGCTTCCATTTCATCTTATGTCTCTTCTTCCTCGGATTCTTGTTTTGCTTTCATATTTTTATGGGCTTTAAAAGCAGCTTCTCTGTTTATGGGTTTAGATTTTTCTATTCTCATCTCATATGCAGTCAAAGAACCATGCATCTCATCCATACTAAAAGAATTTAGATCTTTAGCTTCTTCTATAGCTGAAACTTTAGAATCAAATCTTTGGGGAAGAGATCTTAATACCTTTTTCACGATGACAAAATCTTTGATTTCCTCGTCGAGTCCTCTAATCGCATTAATGACTTCATTAACTCTCAACATATATGCCTCTATGTTCTCATCGTCATTCATCTTTAATACTTCCAACTGAGCTCGATGTGTTTGTAACTTGGCCTCCTTGATCTTAACGTCTCCTTCTTGAATGCTCCTCAGTTTGTCCCATATTTCTTTTTTCGTTTTACACCTCATAATCTTTACCAGTTCATTGTCCACTAATCCGCACATGATAGCATTCTTTGCTTTTGATTCATTCTCAAACAGTTTCTTACCGACAGCATCGATTGGAGAAGTGGTGGGTATTGTGTATCCACTATCTACTGAATCCCAAATATCGTATCTTAAAGCACAAAGATATGTCTGCATCCTGAGTCTCCAAAATGCATAATTAGTTACGTCAAACAATGGTGCTTTGTTTGATGAGAAGCCTTCACCACCTGCCATTGTGTCACTTCCAAGATCACCCTAGTCGGTTAAGCTTGTTCAGGAACCTGGCTCTAATACCAATTATTAGTCTCACAATGACACTGAGAGGGGGCGTGAATCAGTGTAGCTCTTTTAAAACTTAAATCTTCAACTCTTAAAGCCGAAACAATGAAAACTTGAAACCAAATAAAGCAAGTATAACAAGAGAACATCACACAATACAAGATGTATCGAGGTTCACCGATTTGGCTACATCCTCAAAATGACTGTTTGGACTCCCATCAAAATCCAGCCTTTGCAAAGCACCAACTTTACAATCAATTTACCAGCACCCACTGCAAGGAGCACCAACCCCTAATTTATCTGCATCAATAGAAAGGAGCACCAACCCCTAATTTATCTGCACCAACAAAAAGGAGCACCAACCCCTCTACCAAGCACCCACTTGATTTTGATATTGATAATAAAATGACATATATGAATCTTCTCTTCTCACAGAAAAATTGATCGTTCTCTTAGCTTGTTTTATCAATTTTTAAACGTTTTTTGGGTATTGTGCAGAACTCTGTCTATGACCTCCTCTCAAAATTTCAACCAAAACTAATATCGTATGAGAACGTTATGCCCAAAATACTAAAGTGATGTTTTTCACCTTTTTCCCAAAAACACTGACTTTCACTCTTTATTTTTCTCCACACACTCTTCTCTTCGCACAAAATAAAATCACGCTCTTCAATAAAACACTTCTAACTTAAATGCACACACTTGCATTCTTTTTCACTTTTCACTTTCTCCAAAGATCTTTATTTAATGAAACTGCTTAAAATAATATAACTCCCTTTTTTATATTGAGAAGGCATTTCGTCAAACACGTCACATACAAAGAATTGACACCTTACTCGTTCTCGTACTTCAGAACCACGTGACAACACAAACCAAAAACAAAATATGATCTATTTGATGCCTTAAAGGTGTAACAACACTGAAACTGAAACTCTGGCGACTCTTCAAGGTCGATTGGCCAACTAAAGGATTTTGCCCAAGTGGCATAAATTGACATAAAAGAGACCTGTAATGTTTTTGTAAAAATCATAACTCTCACCTCGTAACTTGGTTTTCTTTGAAATTTGAAACGTAGAATATTTGCAACATTGACTATGTCCAAACCAAAACTCACTGCCTAACTCCTTATGGTTCGCCTGTACCACTTCCACAAAAGCGCTCTTGACACACTTTTTCAAAAAAGAGCGTTTTTGTGACAGTCTTGCAATGCTTGTAAAATTCGCCTCGTTTCTCCGTTTTCATTGAAATTTGGAACATATGTTCTTGAAGATAATGACCACCTCCAGTTCAAATTTTACTGCATAACTCCTTACAGTTTGTTCGCAGTGCTTCTGACAAAACCTGCACTTTTTCAGCCTGTACAACCACTTGCCAAATCATCCGCCAAGATACCGGAAACACCACCGATCACTCCAAACATTGTGCTGACATCTCCAATGCTGTTCTGGACTATTTCCTAACATGTTGGCATGTTCCAAACTGATCCATCCTGTCCAACTGTGCCCGTGGCGACTTTTGCAACTTTTTGACTATTTTGCTGCTTTGACAACTTTTTGACGATTTTTTCAACTTTTGTAAATTTGCACAAACAACCTGTAACAACTTCACCCAAATATCAAAAACATCCTCATAAGCATTTAACATCACTGTACATACTCTGAATAACCTCTGAACTCTTGTCCACTGCATCAAGCGATCTATCTGACTATGTTGACAACAATGACAATACTGTCGTTGCACCTTGCTCAACACCAACTTAGTTGAATCAGTCCACTAGCTCCTTAATCACCCCCAAAAATCCCACAAAAAATGGGATCAAGTGATGCAAATATTAAATATTAACTATTCTAAGGGTAACCGACTTAAAGGGAATGTGAGTAATTGCAAGATGTAAAGAACAAGGAATTGGCAACCTCCTCCTTAGGATTATGGTAAAGTCAATATCGATGGAGCCTCTAGGGGGAACTCTGAAAAAGCTAGTGCAGGAGGAATTGGTAGACTTTCAGATGGCTCTGTGGTTTTCACTTTTGCTAATAATTTGGGTATCCTTTCCAATAAACATGTTGAGGGGTATGGTATCCTCAAAGGTCTTCAAGAGGTTGCTAAGGTTGGATGGGAAAAGGTGTTGGTTGAATCTGACTCCCAACTCATGATTAATCTTATGATTAATCTTTTGAAGGATCCTTCTAAGAATCATAAGGTTGATTGGAGAATAAAAAGAATTGTTGAGAAGATTCAACTAATCCATATAGGATTTTTGAAAGTGGATTAGAATCATGTAGTTAGAGAATATAATAGGAGTGCTGATGATTTAGCTAATTGGGCAATGGACAAAGGTGATCTTACTTGCTACGACCACCCTCCTAGATGGTAGGGCTTCACAAGTAAGGGAAGTTTTGCTTTTTATCCTTTCTTTAAATGGCTCCAATACTAGAGGTACCTAGTTCCTTTTGCTTTGTTTTTGCTTCTCTTTGGTTCGGTCAGGGTATTTTAGTTCCCTAGTTTAGACATATCTTTCCTATGTTTCCTCTATTGAATCTTACCTTAAAAGTATTTTGGCCTAGAAAGGTCGTAGTTGTGTTTTGTTTTCCTTTTTTTTAGTTTTTTGAGGGGTGTGTGTTTTTTTGTATTGTTTTATTTTTGTGTTGTTTTAGTTGTTTTTTTGTGTTTTTGTTATTTTTTATGTTTTTGTGTTTTTGTTGTTTTTTGTGTTTTATGTTTTTTTTTTTTAGTGTTTGTGTTGTTTTGTTGTTTTTATGGTTTTATTATGTGTTTTGTGTTTTGTTGCTATTCTTTATATTATTTTATTTTTATTTATTTATTTGTTTTTTTTGAGTTTTTTGTTGTTTTTATGCTTTTATGTTGTTTTTGTTTGTTTTGTGGTTTTTATTTTTTTGTTTGTTTGTTTGTCTTTATTTTTTGATGTATTTTTTTGGTTTGTTTGTTATTGTTTCTGTTGTTTTAGGCATGGTCGTTGAGCATGCTGAAGGGGGAAGGCCAGGTGCGAGCCTTGGGCTTTTTTGGTGGAATAGATACCTCTACCTCCTTGGGACTTACCCAAAAGTGGCATCCCATTTAGGGTGTTTTCCACACACAAAAAGGTAAGCAAATCCTTCATCCAAATTTGAAGAGCGTTTTAATTGAACCCCTAGTTGACCAATAGGTCAACTTCCTTATTTCCTTCTCTAAAGGTGTACCCGAGTTCAACACCTTCTAAATTCTCAATGCGACGATAAATATCTTTTATTAAATCTATAATGGACCAATGGAGGAAATGTTTTCCTTTAGCAATATTAATAATGGAAAGAGAGTCACCTTTGATCACCACCTTCTTTGCATTCAAATTTTCTAGGAGCATGACCCCTTGATAAAGTGCCCAAGCTTCAATAAAAAAACTAGACTGAACACATAAAAAATTAGTAAAGGCCAAAAGAACAACCTCTTTGTCATCCCTAATGATTCCTCTAGCCATTGTGGTGCTCGAGTTACCTTTAGCCATCTCATCAAAGTTTAGTTTTATCCAACCTTGAGGTGGAGGCTTCCATTTTATAAGATATCTAGGATTGGGGGTGGGTAGACTGCAAATACCTTCTAGATTTAGGATACCCAGCTGGTTGGCAAGCTTACCTTCATTATAGGACAATTTTTCATATTTGATAGGGATTATGGAAACATTTTATTTCAAGGAATTAAAAATTTTAGCTTCCACATGCAAGGGATCCTTTTTAACATTCTTGAAGGCTTTGTTGTTTCTTTCATTCCAAATACCCCAAAAATGAGGTAAATAGAAAGACTAGTAAATTCTAAGCAAAATATTATGGAAGAGGGCAACCCACTACAAACACAGGTCCAAAATATTATTAAGCATGACTGATAAAATTGAATTTTATATTTGCAGCAGCAATAGTGCAGCAGAAGCAGCAGCCGCCATCAGTCGGAGAGGGGAGCAGCAGTCTCCCATCAAATTCGCCATCGTAGCGACCGACACTTGTAGAAGCACGCATCTCTGTAGCGACCGCCACTTTAGCAGTCCGTGCACGGTAGCGGTCACAAAAATTTTGGCCCTAAAAAAAAAAAAAAAAATGGCAGATTTTGGAGGCAACAAGTTGTGACGGATGGAGCAACAAGGAGGAGGAGCGAGAGGTCTAGGGGCATCAAACCCTAGGTGTGGGACTTCAGAGGGCAGATCGGCGAGACGCGGCGGTGGGGGCTCCGGCGAGATAGCGAGGCCCCGAGGCGGAGGATGTGGACAAGGAAGTTCTATTGGAACCGGTCCAAGGGCGTTGGGCGGATGCGGTTGAAGATTTCTACGAGGGGGACCGGGACTCTATGCGTCGGGATCAAAGGAAGACCCAAGAAGGAGACAAAGAGAAACACAGCAGCTGGAGACCTTCATATCTTAATGCTCTTCGCGGTAAGCAAAAATTATCCGACTCTTGTTTTAATCTAAAATCTGTCAATGGTAGGTTGCACGTCCGGATTCCTTAGCTCGGCATGTGGCTATGGAGGGCGAACATCTCTGGTGGCTAAATTTATGGGGGTGAGGCCGGACATGGAAGTCATAAGGAGATGGGCCATCCAAAAATGGCAGCCAAGGGCCGGTATGATGATTAAGGCTTTACCCAAGAGTTTTCTTTTGGTGACATTTCAATGTGAACGGGACATGGAAAGGACTCTCCAAGGAGGTCCTTGGTTTTTTGGGAAAAGGGCTTGTATACGAAGCGTTGGTCCCCGATTTCCAACCCCAGGACTCGAGTCTTTGGATTTGGCTCCTATTTGGGTTAAGATGCCGGGATTACCTCTGCTTTTTGGAACGAACAAATCTTGGGTGGGATAGCTACGAGAGATTGGAGAACTAATAGCTATTGATCCTGCAACCTTGAGCAAAACAAGACTTCTGTCTGCTCGCATGTGTGTGTTGGCGGACTGAGGTAAAGAGCTCCCTAAATCCATTATTTTGTCGTCTATGTTTGGCCTTCATACTCAGGTCTTTGAATATGAAAATATGTCTTTTAAGTGTAGTGTTTGTGGGAAGGTAGGGCACCAGGGTATCCTCAAACCCAAAATAATATCCCTCCCCCAAAGATCTCCATTCCTACCCAACATGGGCCTCAAGGACGTGGAGCTCGAAATCCGAATATCGAGAGACCCTGTTCGCCCTATTGTAAGCAAGAGGCAACGTTTTAACCCTCCTCCCAAAAATTCCTATGCCCGAAACCCTCTCACGGGAGGCTGGTCCCTTTGATGGGAACCCTCAAGCTCAACTTTGCTCCTAAGATGATACGACAAGCCTCGAGCCAAATCACAAAGGAAAGAACCCCATAGATCAACGCCACAGGGCAAGTAAGTTTGATTGGGTGATACGGGAGGCCTATGGAGGCTCGGTGGAAGTGGTCCCATGTCTGAGAGGAATTTATGGGAAGAAATTCCAAGGAGATCAACATCCCGGTGGAGAACAGTTTTGATGCATTAAATCATTTGAAGGGAGATCGGATGGACAGCCAAGAAGTGGAATTCGAGGTAGAGGAGACTCAAGAGAAGGATTTAGAGGAGAAAAATCGGAGGAAGGAGCAGGAAACTAATAATACGAGCAAGGATACTCGGGAGGAAGAGGTGAACCACCAAGATCGGTGTAACCCCAAAGCGAGGAAAAAGAATCTACTAATCAAGAAGCTAAGAGCACGGAATCATCTCCATTGTCAAAAAGACCGGTTAACCTGGAAAGCAGATTGTTACCCCAAAGACCAAGGTGACCTACCCAAGATGGTTACTAGAAGCCAAGTGAATCCCAAGGAACTTCAACCTAGAGCGGATGTATGGGGATATGGTTCGGTAGGAAGAGGGAAACCTAGCAATGCTGCCTTAAGGCGAGAAAGAAGCGAGCGAGGAGTGGTGATGGCACTCAAGCGGTATTGCTCTTTGGGCGAAGGCTCGAGGATCCAAAGCCCATAAATGAAGATTCTTTCATGGAATATTAGTGGGAGTAATCCTGCAAAAATAAGAGCTTTGTATGCTCTTAGACAAGAACACAAACCGGATATGATTTTTCTGCAAGAAACTAAAATGGAGGAGAGTAGAGTTATTCCTTTTAAGAATAGGACTTGGCGAGAAGCTGAAGTAGTAGGCCAAGAGGCCATTGGAACAGCGGGAGGGTTTTTGGTTATGTGGAACAAGAATGTGATTGATAGTAGAGTGATTCCGATGTCTAGTTGGTTTATTTGTCTCTTATGTGTGGATAAAACCACGCGGGAAGAGTGGATCTTAACGAATGTATATGCTCCGGTTAGACGAGGGGTGAGAAGGGTTCTTTGGAGTCAACTAGCTGAATTGAGGGAGACGGTCCCCAACTACCCTTGGATTGTGGCGAGGATTTCAATTGCTACCTTAATCCTGTAGATAAATTGGGGGCTCTCAAAGAATAGCTGGATATCTACGAGTTTAGAGATTTTGTTGAGCAACATGAGCTGATGGATGTGGACCTGCGTAGATTCTCCTATACATGGTCTAACAAAAGATTGAAGGAAAACCAAATTCAAATAAGATTAGATAGGTTTCTTCTTTCTCAAGAATGCCTGGAGAGGTTTGGGGACTCTTCATTAACGGCACTCCCAAGAATCGGGTCCGATCACAACCCAATTCTGTGGGAAGCAGGGGAGGACTCTAAGAAAAGATACATCGGACCCTTTCGATTCGAACTTATGTGGTTCCAACATCGGGATCTCAAGGATCCGGTTGCCCAATGGTGGGACAAAAAGTATAATGGTTCGGCCCAAGTGGCATGTAAACTAAGGAATGTGAAGGCTAACATTAGAGAGTGGAACAAAACTTCCTTTGGCAATATTTTTGTTAAAAGGCGAACTAAAAGACAAGATCAATGAACTACGGGAGAAGTGAAGTCGGAGCGACTTACGGAGGATCGAGAAACCGGGAGAGGAGATTGGCAGAATACCACACGATGCTAGGATTTGAAGAAACCTTTTGGAGGCAGAAATCAGCTGCGTTGGTTAAAGGAGGGTGACCGAAATACAAAGTTCTTCCATGTCTCTACTCTTCGCCACGGGAGTACTAACAAAATTAAGGAGATCAAGATGGCCGATGGGTCTAACACCAAAGATATGGAAGACATAAGGAGGGAAGCGGTTGAGTACTTTAAATCGTTGCTAGAAGATGTAAATCCGACTATTGAAGAAGAGGACTCTCTGTTGGCAGCCATTCCACCCTAGTAGCGATAATCTTAATGGATTCTTACTTAGTCCTTTCACAAAGGAGGAAATCAAGAAGGTCATTTTGACATGGATGGTATCGACTCCCCAGGACCGGATGGCTTCCCTGTGACTTTCTTCCAGAAGTTTTGGGATATCCTAGGCAATGATGTAGTGGAAGCTATAATTGAGGCTCAAAAGGACATGGAAATCCCGGAAGGAGTTAATGCTACTTTTTAGTCCTCATCCCTAAACTAGTGGGAGCAATGGAATTTTCCAGTTTTGCCCTATCGGTTTATGTAACACTCGATGAAGATTCTCACAAAAACAATCGCCAATAGGCTGAAGGTTATCCTTCCTTTCATCATTGATATGAACCAAGGTGGCTTTGTGAAAGGGCGACAAATATTGGATGGTATCATCACAATTCATGAGGTTATTCATTCAATGGTGACTAGTAAGGAAGCGGGTATGTTACTAAAGCTTGATATGAATAAAGCCTACGATCGGGTCTCATGGCGGTTCCTCACCAAGATTTTGGGTAAGTTTGGTTTCTGTCCCCGGTGGATTAAGTTGATTTTTAGTTGTATCTCTACCACAATATTTATTGTCAAGGTGAATGGGTCACCCTTCAGTTACTTTAAGAGTGAAAGGGGTTGCGACAAGGAGATCCTTTGTCTCCATACTTGTTTATTATTTTAGCGGAAGCATTGGGTAGGAACATTTCAGCGGCGGTGGCGGATGGTCAATTGGAAGGTTTTAAACCAGCCTCAGCGCGAGCCGATGTCTCACCAATGGTTTGTGGATGATACAATCATTGTGTCCAAAGCCTCGGTGCCTCAAGCTAGGAAGTTGAAGAGAATTCTAACCAAGTATGAGACGAACGGGACGGTACATAAACTATAAGAAGAGTAGCATCTATTTCTTTAACACGGCTGGTGGGAGGGAGGAAAGAATAGCTAACCTCTTCGGTTGTGGAAAGGAGCTTCTACCCGCAACTTATCTAGGCATGCCTATGTTCGAAGGAAGAATGAAGGCTACTTTGTGGAACTCGGTCATTGACGGGATCTCCAAAAAGTTAGCGGGGTGGAAGGGCGACCTTCTCGGCTCAGCGAGAAAAGCCTTATTAGTTCAAACTACTTTCTGAGCATTCCAATTTCTGCATGTCTCTATTTAGAATGCTCAAAGGTCGAGCTACATTGGAGCTAATTCAACGCAACTTCTTGTGGTCAGGTTCAGAGGAGAGAAAGAGAATTTCGTTGGTAGCATGGAATCAGGTGTGTGCAAGCAAGGATCAGGGGGGCCTGGGGTTAAAGAGAATGAAAGAAATGAATCAAGCTACGATTGGCAAACAGGTATGGAGATTTATCAATAATGATCAATTGGGATGGGTAAAACTTCTTAAGGCAAAATATATCAAAAATAATCAGGACTTCTGAAAGTGATAATCTTCCTAGAGGATCCTATTTTGGAATTGTTTGCTCGAATGTCGGGAGGTAGTCGGGAAAGGCATCGGATGGAGAATTGGTAATGGAAGACAAGTGGACTTTTGGAAAGACCCGTGGTTGGAAGAGGCCCCTACGAAAGATAACTTAGACCTTCGGGTCCTCCAACATAAACTTTCGAAGGAAATGGGAGGAAAAGTAGGGGATTTTATTCTTGTAGCACGGAAACTTCTTCTTGGAAGAAAATCACGGTTCATAATCTGTCGAGCAAGAGAAGGTGGCCCTAACCAAACTCAATGATGCTTTAAGGGTGTTCCAGATCATTCTCAGGGGAGGAAGAGACAAGGCGATTTGGGGCAAAACTACAAGTGGGATCTATTCAGTAAAAGCTGCCTATAAGTTAATCCACTCGGGATTCAATGGGTGGACTCCGACTTCATTATTTGGTTAAATAATTTAACCCCAAAAATAGCTTTCTTCTTTTGGTTGGCATTTCAAAATAAGATTCTAACAACGGATAATCTGCAAAGGAGAGGTTTCCAATTCATCAATCGATGTATCTTGTGTGAGAAAGCAATAGAATGCTGTAAGTCATATATTTCTAACTTGTGATTTTTCTTGTAGAGTCTTCCAAATGATCCTGTCCAAATTTCATATAGATTGGAGTCTGTCCAAATAGCATGTCGACTACTGCATACGGTGGGCTTCCCCTTTCGGGCAAAGCTTTTGACTTGGCTCTGGAAGCTCAGCTTACCCCATTTTTTATGGGGGATATGGAATGAGAGAAATAAGAGAGTATTTAAAGGACGTAAGAAAGATCCCAGGTTATGTGGTAATAAAATAATCAGAGCTTTGAAAGAAAGCTGGAAAACTTTCTTCTTCAAAAATGAGACCATGTCTCTAAGGGAAAGGAGGATTTTGCGGAGCCGGGGAGAGGAACTTCCAGGACCTAGACATTACAACCAACCCACGGGATGGTGTCAAGTGGATACCCCCACACAAAAGTGGGTTAAGTTTAATTTTGACGGGGCAGCTAAAGGAAATCGGAGGCTGCGGGAGCGAGGAGGAGTTTTGAGAAATGAGGAAGGAAAAGTGGTCCTTGCCTTTCTCGAGCCTTTGGGAACTCAAACAAATCATTTTGCGAAGCTCCGAGCTGCATGCGAGGCAATGAGAATTGCCCGGACTTGAGGGTTATAAGGAAGTTATCTTTGAAGGGGATTAGCTTAATATAATCAAGGCAATTAAGGAGGATAAAGACCCCAGTTGGACCATATTGGAGCTTATCCTAGAAGCAAAGATTCATAAATCTCATTTGGTTAATGCCCGAATCCAACACACCTTCAGAGAAGGGAACCGGGCGGCGGATCTAATGGCAAATATTGCAGTTTCTGTTGGGGAGATGCAAATTTGGAAGGATAACTTCCCTCAAGAACTATTGGTGTTGGCTGCTAGAGAAGAGCTAAGATCAAACCTGTTAGAGCATCGGGGAGATCGGAGGGGCTGATGATGAGTAATCCGACGAGATGGAATTAGGCGAGAAAAGGCATCCCATTTCTTGGGGCACAGGAGGTGACAAGTGTACGGTACAGACAACCTAGTGTTAGTAAGTGCTAGGTGTTGTTTGGTTTTGTTTTATCCTCGAATAGTCAAGCGACAAGTATAGGATTGTGGACTCTAAGTATGGCTTAATGTGAGTCTTAGAAAGATCCATTTTGTATTTTGATTATACGGGCTTGATGCTAGAACCAGCCCATTTTGACTTTGTAAAAGGTTTGTGGACCTTATAACCACCTCTACCTTATACCAAAAAAAAAATTGAATTTTATGAGAAGAATATGGATAACTTCTAAGGATAAGGGACACTCGAGAAATAAATTATTAGTATTCTCCCAAGCAACTTCACACAAATAACACCTATTCAAAATGGGTAGGCCTCTTTTATGAAGGTTTTCAATAGTAAGGATTTTGTTTTGGGCAACCAGCCAAAAGAAGAAATTAACTTTAGGTATGAGGTGTTTGAACCATATATTACTGGCGATAAACCAGTTATCTTCCTCATCAAACTAAAGAAAGTAAGCATATTTAAAACATGAAAAGGCCCTTATTATCCACTTTCCAAATAGGGAAATTAGCTGACGGGTTAGGATTAAGGAGATGAATTATGATAATATTGGATAAAGAACTTAGAGCATGAATTTTCCCAAAGAGGGGTTAACAAGAGATAAAGTCTTCCAATCCCTTTTTCCATCCCTTACCTCAAGAAATTTGACAACTCTAGATCCACAAGATTGCATAGTAAAGTGCTCTAAGAAATTTAGAAGTTGATCTCTAATCAAAGGCTCATTATGAATCCAACTATCTCCCCAAAATTTAACTTTCCTATCATCAACGATCTTCCATCGCAAGATTTTTTGAATAATAAACCTAGAATCAAGAAGATGTTTCCAAAAAATAGAGCTCTTTGGATTGGCTTGAATATCAAGGAAATTACCATCTCTGCCAAGATATTTAGTTGTTAAAATCTCTACCCATCCAACTTCATCCATTTTGAAAAAATTCAAACCCTATTTTGCAATAAGGGTCAAATTCATTTGTTTTAGTTTCCTAAGGCCTAATCCACCCTTGTTCTTTTTGGAAAAAACCTACTTCCAATCCACCAGGGGAATTCTATGTTTTTCTTCCATGCCCATCCAAATAAAGGCCTTTTGAATACTATCAATATTTTGGAAGATTTTCTACAGCATCTTGAATAGTGACAAAAAAAATATCGAGATACTTTGGAGGGTGGATTTAATGAGTCGTACCTTATTAGCTTGGATAAAGAGGGCACCTTTCTAGCTTGCCAACTTTCTCCTAATCCTCTCCACCATAGGAAGCCAAGAAGAATCTTGTAACCTCCCACTGAAGAGCGATAAACCAAGATAAATGGAAGGGAGCCACCTAATGGAACATTCAAATATTTTCATGATTTTTACCTGCTTTTGAAGGGGGTATTTAAAAAAAACACCATGATTTTGTTAAATGTTATCTTCTATCCAGAGGCAACATTATAAGAAGATAGAATAAACTTAATCTCTTTAGCTTTCAAAACAAAAGATCTTGAAGCAAGAAGAGTATCATCTACAAAATGTTGATGGGTTATGGGATTGTACGGGGAGGTAGGCTTTATATTTGAAATTAACCCCTTATATTGGGCTACTTGAATAGATTTTCCCAAGGCTTCAACCATAATAAGAAATAGATAAGGAGACAAAGGGTCCCCTTGTCTTAGGCCTCAAAGGCTTCTAAAATAACCTATTGGAGAACCATTAATTAGGACATAATTCATAACTAAGCACAAACATCCTTTGATGAGGTCTATCCAAGCAGGGTGAAAGCCAAATTTACCCATAATTTTAAATAAAAAACCTATGATACTCTATCATATGCCTTGTTCATGTCTAGATTTTAACAAAAATCCATCTCTACCACTTTTATCTATGGAGCGAAGAACTTCATGAATAGTAATCATGCCATCCAAGATTTTCCTCCTTTGAACAAAATCACCTTGGCAGGGATCAATAATTTGATAAAGAATGACCTTCATTCTATTGGCTATGAATTTAGCCAATATTTTATAAAGAGTGTTACACAAACTTATGGGCCTAAAATTATTGAAGGAATTAGCTCCTACCAATTTAGGAATTAGAACTAGAAAGGTGGAATTGATGTCACTAGGAATATGAAGGGTATTTTGAATTTCACCCATAGCATTATATATATCCTTCCCCACAATTCCCCTAAAAAAATTGTAAAACATTGTAGGAAAACCATCAGGTCCAAGGGCCTTCTCACTGACCATGGAAAACACTATCTCTTTGATTCCAGACTTTTTAAATAGAGTGATAAGACAAGAGTTCATTTGTTCATAAATTAGAGAAGAAATAAAATTAAAAGAAGAATTGGAGGCTTGCTCATCTATAGGTGCCACCACTCCTAAGAGATTTTTTAAAAAATTGTACAACATCCTCATGAATTTCTAAAATATTTCTAGTTTTAGTACCATCCTCAACAATTTTAGTAATATTATTGAAACTCCTATGTCTCAAGGTTGTGGCATGAAAAAACTTGGTATTTCTATCTCCATATTTCAACCAGAGAGCCCTAGAATTTTGTCTCTAGTAGGATTCCTCGTAGGCCAAAATATTATGGAAATCTTCCAAAAAAATCCTTTCAAGATCTTTGTAAGCCTTTGATGGGGGGAAGTTTTTGTAGCAATTTCAATGGATGAAAGTTGCAGTTTTAGGAATTTATTCTTTTGGAAAATATTACTAAAGATATTTTTATTCCTTTCTTTTAAATTGTTCTTTAAAAATATTAACTTATTGGCAACTTGATATATTAGTGGACCTGGAAAATCCTTCTTCCACCAATCAACTATCAAGGCCTCAAGGGTATTATTTTTTAGGCACAACCTAAAATAGGGGAAACTTAAAAATTTTATTCTCAACTAAAACATCCATTTTTTAAAGGATTGTGATATGATATTATACGTAGAAGAGAAGAGAGAACAAATTTTCCAAAATGATGAAGCCCTTATTTAGAAAAAAAACATGTCCAACTTTGATTGGATAAGATGTTCCCTCAGCCTTCTGTTTCTCCAAGTGAATTTACTTCCTTTTAACTCGAAGTCCTTCAACTCATTAGTATTGACAAAAAATTTGAAGTCCTTCATACCATTAAAGGGGGATTGGCTTCCTCCTTTTTTTTAGAGGAAAATATGGGGAAATTTAAAATCCCCAACGAACATCCAAGCAACGTTAGAGAAAGCATTTCTATTTATGCTCAACTCCTCCCATAGTATTCCTCTTCTTGCAACTGAGTTTGGAGCATACACATTTGATATGGGTTATTATTTTCATCAACCTTAGGTTGATGATTAATTAGACTTAGTCTAGGAAATAATGTCCGTGAGTTTGTGATGGCTCATGTTGACATAGTCTAGGTCTAGGTGTTTGCATTTTATTAGATTAAGGGCTTTTCTTCTTAGCCTTTATTTAATCGTCTACACAATCCTCGGATCTATCACGGATTACCAGGATTGTTTGTTTGTATTTTTGTGCTTATTTAAAGCACCTCATTTGTAATTTTAATCATCTTGGAATTAATTCTTATCATGAGTTTAATTCCATATCAACATTGGTTAAAACCCATGATTTTTTAGAAACTTTGTAGTAGAAAAATATGTTAATGAACCTTTCAAAAGAAGAGAGCTCTTTGCCTTCAATTCTTAAGTTATCCCAAAGACACATTAAGCCCCAAAAAGCTACTGAAGGATGGCTCACAAAATAACATGTCTCCTTCCATATGGCATTATTAACCTTATCAAAAGTGTTCTCCTTTATTTTAGTTCTTGAATAAAAAATACGAGGTTTCAGATCTTTCCTAATAGAAGCAACCATATGTTACTTTGAAAGGGCATTCAAACCCCTTATGTTCCAAGATAATATTTTCATTTATGATACTTGGGGTACTTCTTCTCCCTTCCCATAGAAAGTGTCACTTGGGTTCCATTAGCTATGTCTTTTAGGGTCTCCCTCAACCTTCAGTCTTGGTTTGAAGGTCACCCCTACTTAGAGTCAACCCCACAACCATTGCCCCTTTTTAGCTATTCCTTGTGATGTGATTGGGGCTACATTTTATAACTTTCCCATTAGATGGTTAATTTGTAGCATTTTCTTGTTTTGTCAGTAGGCTTTGGATGGAAGAAATAATAGAATCTAATGTTGGGTAGCTTTTAGACCTTTCCTATTGTCAGGTAAATTTGAAGCACTGTCCTCTTTTATTGACAATATTTGAATGGTAGAAATAACAAAATTTGAGGATGGGAGGGAACCCCTTAGAAATTTAGGTTGGGGGAGATCCAAAAGAAAGGTTTCGTCCAAAGAAAATTTCTCCAAATCCTTAGAAGAGTGGGGTTAGGGATTAACATCCATATCATTCTCTTGACTTAGAAGAGAGGAAAACATATTTGCCACAAGAATTTTATTCATCATAGAGGAAATAAACTTAGAACTTACCTCATATTTTCCTATAAGTATCTTCCCATATTCAACAAATGAGGGATATTGGGCCTGATTCAAACCCTTAGACAACCCAGGTGTTGTAGGTGAGTTGGAGAGGAGAGGGCAATCCTCCAAGGGAGGTCCCGGTTCAAATCTCCACCCTACCAAAAAGCTGAATTGGGTATCCAAAATCCAATTGATAATGTTGGTGCGGGCAGGTTCGGCTGTGACCCCCAGGTGACTTTGACAGTGTAGAACCCCCTTTTTGTGGTCTCTCAGACCAAGGCGGCTCCACAAGGGGTTTTTCGCTAAAAAAAAAAAACCCTTAGACATTGCTAATACTACCTCCACCACTTCCTTGACTTCCACAACTTTCTTAGGCTACCATTTTTTGGATTGGTTTTGGATTTTCTTCTTGGGATAGTCCTTAGAAAAATACCCCATATTATTGCAAGGCCCACACTTATAAGGTATATTTTCATATTATATAGGTTGAATGTGGGTGCTAAACATTGAGACTAGGTCCATTGAGCTTGGAAAAAATACCTCCATATTAATATCAATGCAGATCGGGCATAGATAGGTCTTGACCAGGAAGAAATAGTTGGGTCAATGGTGAGGAGCTAACCCATACGCCTAGCGATTCTAGCAAAAATATCTTCATGCCATATATAGAGAGGTAGACCCGATAGGCAAACCCACACTGGAATTTCTTGAAGGCTCTAAGAATGGGGTCAAAATTGGATGACCACCATTTTATAGACAATCCTCTTCTACCAAAGAACGAAGGACCCTAAAGCAAGACTTTATCCTGAATTTGGCCAAAAAGAAATTCTTAGGTAAAGCAATCATATCCAAATGGCCATGGTATCTCCACTTATTATGGGCCCATTGTTGAATAGTATCTAAATATGGCCTTGCTCCTAAAAAAATTTCTATCCTACACAAATCCCCTTGTGCAACCACATCTTAGCAAGATTATTGGGAACTTTGATTCAATATCCTATAGGAGAGATATGATAGAAAGGAACAATAGCCTTAATTTTACCCACCACATCTTGTAACGAAGGCCTCTCACCCGGGGTTGAAGGCTTTGGCGTAGGAATCTATAGGGTTTCTCACTTACTTGCCATTTAAAAATTCAACAGAGCAAGAACCTGCTCGAAAACTTCCACCTAACCTTTCTTGCTACCTCCTCCACTACTCATCATGTTCTGCATACAGTTGTTACTATGCCAAAACCTCATAATAGTTACATGTTGTACAAGTACTAATAAAAATTATATATATATATATATATATATATATATATATATATATATATATATATATATATATATATATATTTTTTAAGTTTAGAAAAATAAAAATACATATAACTTTGGATAATATTTACTATTTGGGTAGTGTGATAAACCCCTATAGCCGACACACAGGGATGAGAAATCCCCTTCCAACCATGATCCCTCATAAAATCGAGACCTATGCTTATCAATAGATGATTAATATATAGCTACACACACATGTTGCAATTTGAACCTTGGACCTCCTAAAGAAGAGCCAAGCCCCAAATCGTTATGCTATCCCCTAGGATAAAAGCATATAATAATAATATATATTTTTTAGATTCATCTAGTGTGATAAACCCCTATGACCAATGCATAGAAATGAGCAAAAATGGAACTCAAAACATGTTACAAAGGTGATCGGTCATTGGGTTATGAAACCTTTGCATGTAAACTCGCTTGACCACCGATATACGGTCCCTAGATATTTTTTTAATAAATTGAAACAAGAACTTTATGATGACATGATTGTGATGGAGGCAATGGATGGTTTTGTGAATGCTAAATAAAGCCCCAATGAATCTACATCTAATTTCTATAAGAGGTGGGAAAGACTTACATGTCATGCTAATATAAACTTAACTATAGAGGTAGGAACAACAATGTTTGTAAATAAGCTTAGACCATCTTTTTAGGCTAAGATCTACTCTTATGGTTTGCTCCTCCTTAGACAAGATTATTTTTGGATGGTTGAAATTATCTAGAGATTGGTTTTGGTCATGCATTTTGATCATAATAACCACCCATTGTGGTTTTTGGGTGTGCTTAATGCTTACGCCTCATGTGGAGTACATAGTTGAGAATTTCGAGGAGCATGGGATGGGACTCTAGGAAAAGCCTCCAAGATTTTGCCAACGTTGAATCCTTGTTCAAATGTCTCCTTGATTCTCTCATCCTAATCTAGCCTAGACTACTAAGATCTATTTAGGAAAAGGGGTGAGATGAAAATAGTAAAGCTAACTAGCCTAGACTATAGGGGAAATGCACCAAGAATTACAAAGTTTCTTTGTGTATTGATGGGATGAATAAACATAGATGTCAATCATGCCATTGAAAGTGAACACAATTCCAAAATATTATATCTCTTCCTTTTGAAACTCACACAAAGGACTAAGGTAGATACTAGTCATAGTTCATATAAATTTATACACATATAAAGATCGAGACAATATACAAATAGTCACAACTATTTTATATATATGTTAAAAGAATTCAAATACATATACTAGAATGAGAAAGGCTTAAAGGGCCCATACATAGATTGACTCGAGGCTCAAGTCCAAATCAATTCACCAAAGATAGAGAGAAATTTTTTATCGAAGACCAACTACTAGGCATGAGATTATCATTCTCCTACTTTCTTTTGATACAAAATTGGCTACTTATACAATTCACATCAAAATTTAAAAGTCAAATTTCCTCCCAAACTGGTGTGAGTTGGAATGCTTGCATCCTCCTTGGTTGTTGAGTGCAAGGCATCATGATGGTAGATCTAACGCAAGTTTAGATTTTAATCATTTTAAATGCTTTCTATAGACATGATGACCCTCTTTGAATGTGGTATTAATGGGCTTTCTTCTCTTGTGAAATGAAGTTGGGTAGCGATTAAAAAATGACTATTGCATGTTGGAGGGGATTCTTCATCAATCCTAAGGTTTATTCTGCTTATATGGGCTATTTCCTTATATTCACCTCATATTTGAGTTGTTGTACCCATTGAAAATTTCATTGGAATCAAACGATGATTCTTGGATTCATATTTGTTTGGGTTCTTGGTGATTGGGACCTTATGTGTAATGTAGCCCCTAGATTGTCTTTCTCCCTTTGGTTCTACTCATTTCTTCTTATTGATGTTTGTATACATTGATTCCTTCACTTAATTTTAGTTCAGACAAAAACCTACTCCTAGATTCCAAGTGTAGTAAAAATTCACTACAAAAATGGTAGCTCCCGAGGGATCTTCATCCTATTGGAGATGGAAAAATAAAACTTTATAGCCTTATCATTGGGTGTAGGTTTAAGATTGGATTTTATTCATCACCTTGATGACCTCCATCCATTCATCCTCATAGGGTGACTTGACCCAAGATAAGTGTTAGTTTTACTTTTCTAGCTCATAATTCCATGAGGGAAGGGATAGATTCATGCTTAGTCTTTTGGATGAATGCTTTAAGTGCAATTATAGGTTTTATGACCACATTCAACATTTCCTTAGTAGATAAGATTGGTGGAATATCGATGTCACTTAATTGACTCAATCATTACCTATACTCATGCTCCAAGAGAGGTTCACCATTGGGGTCCTAATGGGAAGGGAGTCTTGCTACTACTAGTGAAGAGATGCATCCCTTCCATTCTTCCATCTTCCAAGATAGGGTGTTGACCTACTCACCCCATTGGTGTACTACTTGTTGGGTAGCTAGGACTTCAATGATCCTACAAGTTATAATTTTTTTGGATGATTCTTGCTATAGTACAACATTGATGGTTGACTCATGTCAAGGTGCTCTTAAATGCTTGTACCTCATGGAACCTAAGATTGATAATATTTTCAAGTTATTTAAGCTCCTTGCTAGCTTTGATGTTTAAAGAATAGATGGTCTAGGCACATTCGAATGAGAGGAGGAGATCTTTAGCTTCTCATACAACGCCTCTCTAGAGCACCTAACCAATCTCTAAGATCTGCTTAATATAACTTGATCTTTGCTCTAACTCTACTACCTTATTCTTTTGTTCCTCCAACTCAACCTCTACTTCTATGAAATTTGTCATGAGGTGGTCTTGTTAAGCTTTTAGTACTTTAACTTCAATCTGGGAGGTCCTAATTAATTGCTTAGTTTTCTCCAACTCCTCTCTATTGTCCAACCTCTCTGCAATTGTTGTGTAGTCATGAGTCATCAATTTGGTTACCTAGTTAGAGAATTTAATTAATGAATGGCATCCAATAATCCTAGGTCCACATATCTCCTTATGCCTTGGATTCAATGAGATCAAAATGGAATATGCTTGGTCCATCACTTTGAGGAAGGAAGGCAACCCTAGTCTATGAAGTGGTCATTTGTGTAGCCTACCATTTAATCTTATACTATTTCTACCATTGGTTATATTTTTGGGCCTAATAGAAGTAGGGGAGAAGCTCTATAATTGAAGAGATGGGATGGGGTCCAAAGATGTGTAGCTTACTTTCTAGTGGCAAGGGTAAGAATTTTATGAATGGCCAAGGGGTCAACTAGTCAACTAATGGTGGAGGTGACTATAACAAACCAGGTCTAACTCTCTTGGTTGTTAGAAACACAAAAATAAAATTTTGATTCATTTGAAAACATAGTCACAATATGACATTACACACCCAACTTGTTATTAGTACATAGGCATTTAATACACACTCCAAGTTAGATGATCGTTGCAATCGGTAACTCTAGTGCTCGAGATTGGCCAAATACTACAATAAGTGTGTCATTTAGTGAATCCTACCTTCTCATTCTCGAGTTCTAGGTTCACAACAAGGGGTTATCCTTCTAGGGCCCATAATATCTAGAAGGGTGGATGTGTTAATTCTCCATCCCATAGCATGGAGTTTATAGGTTTCTTTGACCTACATTTTAGCCTTGACTTTGGATATAATAACCATGCTAGGGTTAGTGTTAATATGCCAAGTGCCTGGTAGTAGATATCCACTCATGATCACCACTAGGACCAGCCAATTCCCTAGATTTTTGGTCTAGATATCACAGTTCGCATTGTAATTGACGATGAGACATCTCATTCCATCCATCGCTGGACCTTCCAACCCTGAAGACTAACTCTCTTAGTCTCGGGTTATTGTTGACTATTCTGCAACTAAACTGTGTACGTGAGAATCCTTATGGTACTACTTCGTAAAATATTCTAGAATAATGCCCCATTCCACCATTCATTACTCATCTAGCATAGGAGCCTCCCACCCTGTATAGACTGCCAAGATACAACTATACCGAATCACAACAACCACCTTTGTGAACTATCGGAGTTGGGTAGATGTTTTGCCCTTCCCGACATGATATTAAAAGTTTACTTCAATTGTTCTTGGCATCATCATTTCATAGATAGCATGGTTCTATGAGTTTTTGCTATAAACATTAGATTGTTGTTCGTTTGGTAGAATATCTCATAGCACTTCCATTTTCATAAAATGTTAATCATAAAATAGTTAGGATTAATTAGCAAAGATAAACTATTCTATCCTTAAAGTTATATTGTTTTGTAATAAAAACAAAAAAAACACAACATAATAAAAAATATGTAAATTAAATTAATTAAAATAATTTTGTAAATAACCAAGTATTAAAACATAATCAAATATATATATATATATATATATATATATATATATATATATATATATATAAATAATTATATAAACCAATTAATACAAACATAATTAAGGCAAGCAATATTTCTACCCATAAACCAATATTTTTTAAAATTTTAATTTGCTACCCACAAACATTCACAAAACCTTTGTTTTATTTAAGTAATACATTGACTTAGCTTTTAAAATTTAAATAATATTTTAAAAATATTCACTAAACCTTTGTTTTAATAAGGCAATACATAGATTGACTTACTTTATCTTTAGTGAGGAAGTGAAAGACATGATCGAATTTTTTTTTTAATATTTTTCAATGAGCATGCTTTGCCCAAAGTTTGGTCCTAGGTCAAAGTTTCTTGAATTTTTTTAATCATATTAAATACAAGAATGATTTGTTAAAAATTTGTCCCACTGATGGAACCAAGCATCTAAGATTTTCCTAAAAAAATCTGCAAACCTAGATGAAAGAAACTATCATACTAACGGCTAATGGCTGATCAACTAAAGCTATGCTTCCCTTTTACACATGGGAAATGGAGATTTTCCCTTCCCAAAATCATGCCTTAATTTTGGTGAATATTCCAAGGAAGCCTCTCATGGATTTGAGAGCCTTAAACATAAGGTAATAAACGAGGCAATGAAGACACTACTGATTTTTTAAAAGAATAAATTGATATACTTCCTTTCAAATAAACTATTAAATTACATGGTTTAATTTCCAATCAACACCTCGGATATCTAAGCAAGTATATTAACTTTGGTAATCATAAACTCACTATTTGTTTTACTGCATTTACTATTTAATAGTAATTATTGCGAACATAAAATTAAATAGGTTTTAAAAAAGATTGTCAATTAACCACTTCAAACCTACGAGCCATAATTTATTGTAAAAGGTATATTGAAAATAATTCAATAAAATCAAACAACATTATAAGAACGTACTCTATTTACTATGAGTATATTAAAGAAACAACAAATCCAAAACTTATAATGTCATTCTGTCCACTCCAAACCCAAAAACAGAATGTCTACAATTTTAAGAGTAATTTCCATCTACATAGGGTAGCATTAAAGAAAAATTTACTTCTTCCGAAGAAGTTGTACTGGGCCAGAATAACGGTGTAAGAACTTCTATATGCAAGCAGACGAAAATAAAATATTGTACACTTTGCAACATTTTTCCACCTTTCTCTATAAAGAATCATATACCTTCGTTTATAAAATAAAATAAAAATTGGAGCTCTTCAAAAAAAATTTACACTACAGTTACGAGTAATAAACCCAAAGCTGGTCATTGTTTTTTTTTAAGAAATATCCAATAAACTATATTAAATTGGCTACAAGTACAACAAATATTTTAGTGTTACTCTTCTTCAATAACATTTCATTATTATAGGTTCGAGGTGTAGACCAATTGGTTCGACCAAACCTCGTAAGGGGACAAAGTTTCAATTTTAAATCTCAGGCCTAGTCGGATTGAATGCTTGTCTTTTTCCTGGTGTTTTGTTTGTCTATGCTTTTAACGGTGTAAAAGGCGTGGCATGGTGGTTATAAGGGTGGACTGCATGAAGATCTTTGTGGCGGCTTCTGAGACGGATAGTGCAGAATACTGTGGCAGCCATAAAACTGGACAGCCTACCCAAATTCGTGGCCCCTACCGATTTCACCATGTAAATTAAAAAAAAAAGACCAAAAGAAATTATTATTATTATTTATTTTTTTTTTGATAATCCTAAGATAAATTTATGCAGTTATGAACTCCACTGAAATCGTATTCCTGTTTTCTAGTCTCACCTTGGCTTCCCAGCGTCGTTGCTCCTATGCCCACAAAACTCGAAAGAAAAGACATCACGCCAGTGGATAAAGATTGAGGCTTGAGGGGGATCAACACGGTTATGCTAAAATGCAGCTATATGTTTACAATCAAATTACTTATTATAATGCATCACCCAAATACAAGTCATATCACATCATTTCATACTAATATATCAAACTGCCTATATTACATACTATTGGTTTGAGGTCTCATTTTAGTATTCTAAATCTTTGTCCAACAATATAATTTTGTGAGCAAAAGGAATTTATATATGAATTAAGTTTTTACTTCTTTTATAAGAAGACCATCAGTACTTAAAACTCAGAGTGGGTATCACTACATTTAGGCTTAATGTAATCTTCCCACGGGCATATTTGAAATTAACATCAACAAAAAGTAACATTCCTATTAAAAAAATATAGCTATCATCAATAACAAAAATTCTAAATGCAAGACAACACTCAATATTAGAGAAAGTCGACCTCTCACATCGGTACAACAGTTATTTGGCTTTGATAGAATTTCTCCAATCCGCAAGACAGTATAAACATGTATTTTTATTTACCAACAGAAAGATGATAGATTTTCAAAAGAAGCTTCCCTTTTAACAAAGCAGTGACTCATCAAATTTAGGACACATAGGCATCTCTCATGCATCGTAGTATCTTAGGATAATGTCGAGTGGCATTCGGACAACCACCCAATAGAACGTAGTTTAATGTATATATTTTATTTAATATTTATTTATTATATATATTTGATTTTGTTATTGTGAGAAACCCCTATGACCGATGTACAGGGCTGAGCAGTCTCCTCTCAACCATGACCCCTCGTAAAGCCGAGAGCTATACTTATCAATAGGGAATTTAACACAAAGCCACCGTACACCCACCCCTCACACACTCGCCCATGCCACGGTTTGAACCTTGGATGCCAAAGCTTTATATATATTTGATATTAAATATTTTATTATATATAAATATTTGTATACATTTATTTTTATTCTATTTTATTTATTTTATAAATATATATATATATATATATATATGCTAATTGAATTTGGCATGAGAGACAATCGATAAACTTATGCAAGGTGCAATCACAAATAGTCTCAAACAATGTATGCACCTATATGAACTTACTTTCATGAGCTTTCATGTACTCGCAACCGTGGTGCTTGTAAGCACTGGCATCATATCCCAACTTACTTGAGCGAATAATCCTTATCCTTCTACCTGCAGATGTGCAACACTCTGTTAGGGTACCTAGGAATAGATATTTGGGGATACATTATTATATTGTATAAGGGTTGGCATGGGCCACACATAACCCAAAGTTGATTGTATTATAATATTATAATATTATATTATATTAGTAGTAAGCTCCCCAAAGTAGGATAAAAATATGGATATATAAAGAAGAAATACTTGTTATTGTGATCATGATTGGAGAAGAATCATATGTAATTGTCATTGCCCACGAAGTGGCTTATGCCACTTTGTCCTCCTTAAGTGGTATCTCTCATCTTGGGAGATCTTGTGGAGTTATTCCTTCCTTAAGGATTATTATTGGTGTTCCCCTACCTTAAGGGTATTATCTATTTCTCTCTCATTTGTGGATTGTTATTGTGGATAATTATTTGTGGATGAATGATTTGATATTTCTGCATATTGATGAATGATTTATGTTAATAAGAATAAAGTTCTACAACAATGATTGATAGAGATATTATTGAAATTTTGGGACAGCTTCTTAGCTTCTAAAACAATGGTTCTAACATTCCAAGAGGACACCGTGTTGTTTTTTAGAGCATTTATCTATTTATTTTTATTTGTGGAAAACATTCCAGAAGGGATGCCACTTTCGAGTAAGACCCAAGGAGGCAGGGGTATCCATTTCGTCAAAAATGCCTAGGACTCGGACCTAGCCTACCACCTTTGACATACTCAAGGAGCAAACAAACACACAAAAACAATTAAAAATAAATAAATAACAATAAAAATAATAAAATAAAATAAAAAACATGCTCCTTGAGTGTGTCAAAAAGAAAAGCACAACCAAACACACACACACAATAAGATAAAAAAAAAACACAACACAAACCACATAGAAAAAACACAAGAACAACATAACAAAACACAAACATGACAAAAACAACATAACACTACAAAGACATAACAAAAAAAAACATGAAAAATAAACACAACCAAAACCAAAAAAATTTAAAAAATAAAATAAAAATACACATAAAAAACAACCAACAATAGACAATAAACAAAAACAAAAAACATAGAAAACACTTACACATAAAAACACGAATTAACTCAAACAAACAGAAACACAAGAACAAGAATGACAAAAATAGAAGAACAATAACAAAAAATATAAAAAAACACAACACAACAAAACCACAAGAACAACAAAAAAACAACACAAAGAACACAAAAACAAAACAAAAGAAAAGAACACACACACCTTAAAAAACTAAACAAAAAAACAAAAAAGAAAAAAATTGAACATAACAATGACCTATCTAGACCAGAAGGCTTTTAAGGCAAGAATCAATAGAGGGAACAAAATAAAGAATAGTTTGAGCAAGGGAACTAAAATAAACCGATCGAACCAAAGAGAAGCAAAAATAAAGCAAGAAGAAACTAGGTACCTTTAGAACTGGAGCCATCCAAAGAAATGATAGAAAGAAGAGCTTCCCTAATTTGTGAAGCCCACCATCTAGGAGGGTGGCCATAACAAGTAAGATCACCTTTGTCCAAAGCCCAATTAGCTAAAGCATCAACACTCTTGTTTTGATCTCTGACCACATTATTGTAATCAACTTTCAAAAATCCCATCTGGATTAATTGAATCTTCTCAATAATTATTTTTATTCTCCAATCAACCTTATGATTTTTAGGAGTCTTCAAAATATTAATCATGAGTTGAGAGTCAGACTCAACTAACACCTTTTCCCATATAACCTTAGTAGCCTCTTAAAGGCCTATGAGGATACCATACCCCTCAGCAAGGTTGTTGGAAAGAATACCCAAATTCTCAGCAAAAGTAAAAACCAGGAAGCCATATGAAAGTATACCAATTCCTCCCGCACTAGCTTTTCTAGGGTTCCCTCTAGAGGCTCCATCAGTATTGACTTTTCTAAAATCCTTAGGAGGAGGTTATCAATTTCTTGTTCTATCTATATTACAAATTCTCACATTCCCTTTAATTTGGTTGTCTTTAGAAGATTTAATTTTCAATCTTTGCATCACTTGATCCCATATTTGGTGGGAGTTTTGGGGGTGATTAAGGAGTTGATGGACTGATTCAACTAAGTTGGCTATGGTATTTTGCCAAATATAGTGAATATCCTTCCTATCTTGATTCATTCCAGATATTCCAAAGAAGAATGGTAGAACCCATCCAAACTAATTGCCTAATAAAATGATCGGCCAATCCCTCCAAAGCTGCTCAAAAGTAAAAAAAAATGGACCATTGTAAGTCAAGTAAAGTGGCCATTCTCCTCCAGAGATCAGAGGCTAAAGTACACTCAATAAAAATATGGTTGAGAGTTTCTACATTCTCTTCACACATTTCACATCTAAAAGGGCCATGAAAACCATGCTTCATAAATTGCTCACCAGTAAGCACCCTACGATGCAATAAAAGCCAAGTAAATAACCTCACCTTAGGCCAGAGCTTTTGAGCCCACAACTGAGAAAATATATTAGAAGATTGGTTGGGATTATTATGGCATAAGGTCAAATAACCTTGAGCAACTGAATACTCACCCTTAGTAGTGTTGTTCCATACAAAACAATATTTTTCATGGGACCAAGAGAGAGATCTCATATGAAGGATGCCTTGGATATCTTGTCTTTGCCTTTCTGGGATTTGAATAGGCCAATCCTCAATAGGGATCCAATATCTACCAACATTTGAATTACCAGTATGGTATCGATAGTAATTAGCCACATTTATCTAGTTAGCTCGGTGAAGCTCCTCCATCCAAGGCCTCCAATCGAGAAATTAAGTTATCAAAGGCTTGTGACCATCCCAAGAATCTGTCCAAAAATTTACCTATTGACCATTATGAATGATCCAAAATAATTTTTTCTTTATCAAATCCTCACCAATCTTAAGAACTGCTAAAATGGGAGAACCTTTGGTGGGAAGTTGATAGTGAACAAGGTCTTCAGGACTTTTGTTCTTAGTATATTTAGCACGGATATTATTGGTGCAAAGAGCATTGGGGTTATGCAACATCCTCCAATATAATTTAGCAACTAAATTTTTATTGTTGTTAATAGAAGATCGAAATCCTAACCCCCCTTCATTCTTAGGAAGACATAAAGTGTCCCAATTCACCAAGGCTCATTTTCTTTTCTCCTTAGTACCACTCCAAAGGAATCGATGATTGATTTGATCTAGTTCTCAAAGAACAACCTTTGGGATATTCAACACGGAAGATACATAAATAGGAATAGCTTGAAGGACTGATTTTACCAAGGTGATTCTACCCCCAGAAGAAAGCCACATGTTGGTCCACTTTCCAATTTTCTTCTTGAATTTGTCCAACAACCAATTCCAATATTTATTTTTCTGCCTTTGAATATTAATGGGAATACCTAAATAAGTGATCGAAGGGAGGTCTTCTTATATCTTAATTTATCCAAGACCATGGATTCCTGTCTAGCAGAGCAGTGAAAGAAAATAACTTTAGATTTGTCTTCATTGATCAACTGCCCAGATAGCCTTAGAAAAACAACTAATGATTTGCTTAATATTAGAAGCTTCCTTAATTGTAGCTTTACCTAAAATAGTAGAGTCATCCAAAAATTGAAGATGAGAGATAGGTCTAGCTCCATGAGCAATGGTAACTCCCTCAAGGGTTTTGTTTTCCCTCTTTTGGTTATAGTCCTACCCAAGCATTCAACAAGAATGATGAATAAATAAGGGGATAGCGGGTCACCTTGCCTAATACCTCTGGAAGTAGGGAACGACTGAGAAGGCCTGCCATTGATAAGAACTAAGTAGTAAATTGAAGAGATACATCCCATAATCCAATCCATCTAATCCTTAGAGAAACCAAATTGCCTCAAAACTTTGATAAGTAAGTACCAATCCACTCTGTCATAAGCTTTGGATAAGTCTAACCGAATGAACATGGAAGGAGATTTTTGCATATCCATGGAATGGATGGCTTCCTGAGCAAGAACTATCTCATCTACTATTTGACGCCCTTTCACATAACCCCCTTGCTCAGGGGAAATAATCTTATGCAAAAGAGGCTTCAACCTTTCAGCCATGATTTTAGTAATTATTTTGAGAAGAACATTACATAAAGTAATAGGTCTAAAATATGAGATATGATCAACCTATTGAGCTTTTGGAACAAGAGTAATATAATTTTTATTGATAACCTTCAAAATTTCTTTGGATTTCCTGGCTTCTTCCACCACCTCTAATAAATCAACATGAAGGATATCCCAGAACTCTTGGTAGAACTCAATGGAAAAACCATCAGGACCTAGGGTTTTCTCTTTTTGCATTTTAAAAACTACCCGTTGAAGCTCATTGATAGTGACAGGAGTAGTCAAAATAGAGTTCTCCTCAGAAGTGATAAGAGAAGGGATTGCTTGAAGAACATTTTGTTGAGAAGTTGAGTCAATAGGAGTAGCAACAAAAATATTGGAAAAGTAATCAACAACAATAGAGTTCATGCCATCCCAAGTATAGACAACATATCCAGAATCTGATTTCAGGAAAGAAATAAAGTTGCGAGATCTTCAAGATAGAAGAGATTTGTGTTTCAATCTTCTTCTTTGATTGATTGAATTCTAGATTTTTGCTTCCGTAAGAGTTCTCTTTTTTTCCATTCCTATAACTGAGTTGTGACTTTAATTTCATATGCACTTCTATTCTCTGTGAGGCCATCTAAATGGATTTTCTTATTCAAATTTTCAAGTTGAGCAATAACTTCATGTTTTTTTTATGAACATCCCCAAACTCCTAGTTTCAAGTCTTGATTTTGGATTTAATGTATTTCAGTATTTTGGAAAAACAAAACATCTTAGTCCCATGCCTAGGCTTACCTTCCTTCCACCATTGTTGCACATGAGGTCTAAAGGAACTGTCTCTAAGCCACATTAATTGAAAAAAAAAGGAGAGAAACTCACATTGGTTTTCCACATTTCCACCATGACTAGCCAGTGATCCGAACCAACATTGTTAAGAGTCTTCACTTTAGGAATGTGACCATGGATTAAGAAATTTTTAGAGAGCAAAAATCTATCCAATCTCTCCATTATACAAGTTAAGCCTTGCCTTATGTTAGACCAAGTCATAAGGCCATTATTTGGTTGGATGTCCACAAGATGGAGGTTTGCAATATATTCACTCATGAGGTCAGTGCTTTTGTCCAAATTTCTATTTCCCTCCATTTTCTCATCCAGAGAGAGGATGGTATTGAAATCTCCTTCGATCAAAATCCAAGATTCAGGAAAATGAGAGATAATATGAGTTATATCCTTCCACTGTCTTCTTTTTTCTTCCAAAGTAGTCGAAGCATAAATAGTAATGCAGAGCATAATTTGGTTGGAATGTCTACTTTGAATAGCTATAGCCAACAGACCCCAACTGCCAACCATATGGTGAATAACTACCTCTTTTGGGTCCCAAATACAAGCAATGCCACCAGAAGTCCCATGGGAACTAAGGGAAACCACTTTTCCAGCTAGCCAAATTTTACTGGCAATTGAGTCCATATCCTCCATTGACATCTTCATTTCTTGAAGGAAAACAAGATGTGGATGATTTATCTGAATCATTCTTCTAATTTCATTTTGTTTTGAAATACTCCCTTTGAGTCCTCTAATATTCCAAGTGATGATCTTCATTAACACCACCAAGGCTAAAAAATATGGAAAGGGTATTAATCTTACCTTCCTCTACAAGCTTTTCACCTTCTTTTACCATATGATATTGATTGGTCTTGCGACCTACTTTTTTATTAGAATCCATCTTCAGTTTTTTTTCCCTATTTCTTGACTTACTCCAATTGAATCTGAGATGGCTTCTAACCTTGAAGAATGCTCGTACATAGCCAAAATTTTACTAGAGGGTTCAACAAAGTCTATATTGGGATCTGTATTATTTGAAGTTTTGACATTTAAAATATTGTTTTTCTTGTGTAAATTTTCTCCCTTTTTTTTGTTGAAAACCTTTGATTTGTTGGTTTGTCTCTGAATTCTTATCTTCATATTTAAATTGTGTTTCTAAGATTTCAGTTTCCATTATTTCCTCTCCCTCACTTGGGACATCATTTATGGAAAGGATTTCAAACATATTAGTAGATGACTTTGATTGATCCTTCATAACTGGTTTTTTATGAGTGTTCTTCTTCTTAGGCATTTGGAAACCTACTGAGTTTATATCTTCTTTCTTTTGATTAGGAATTTTATTTGGGAAAGCACTAGCCAAATGACCATATTCATGGTAAATTCTACAATGAAAAGGAATGTTATCATAGTCCACTACTTGCTCCCAAGTGTCTTCCCCAAATTGTAAAGTGATCTTTTTAGGTAGGGGTTTGTCAAAATCCATTAAAACACAAATCCGAGCATAAATAATATGTTCAAAATTTTGAGTACAATCAACAGTCATCATAAAAGTTCCTAAAGTGTTTCCAATTGAAGAAAAAATAGTAGGATTCCATACTTCAATAAGGAGGCCAAAGAGTCTAACCCACACGGGAGATATAAAAGGCATCTCCTCTTTGACTTTAAATTTAGTATGCCAGGGCTTAATGAAAAGCCCTGCCATTCCAAAAAACCAGGGACCCCTTGAAAAGTTTTCTTTCTATATTTATTATTAGCAAATAAAACAAGAAAATAACCATTTGGATAAATATATATTTGTAACTCACCTTTGGTTTTCCATATTTTTGCAACCCAGACTTTGAAAGCAAATAGGGTCCGACAAAAACCCACGAACCGACAAATTAGTCCTCTTTTCTCCAAATCTTCAATGCCAGTCTGAATGTTACCCATATCAAGCTTAACAATAGGAGTTCCATCAGCTTCTTTAAGACATCCTGACTCCGTTTTCCTGGGATCAATATTAGGCATTCTTAGAGGTTTATGGGAAGCCCTAAGATTAATATTAGCATTGGGCTGAGGTTGTCCACCATGGAGGGCATCCCTAAAATTCATTTTTGGGGCTGAGTCTTCGAAATTCTTACCCTTGATAGGGGTTTTCACAGTAGAATTATTTTATGGGTGCATCTTAGCACTAGATTCACTTGAGGTTTGAGCCATTTTTTGATCAACTGCTTGAAACTTATTTCATGATCTCTTTAATCTTTGCCCTAGACATCGTGGAAAGGTATGGTTTTCACTTTACTTTTGTGCAACAAATTGGAAGTCGTTGTCACTCAAGTTCACAGCATGATTTGTTGAAAGATAGATTTCTAACCCATATTGGATCCCCTGCAACATATCATGCTTAAATATTGAGCATAAACCACAAAAATATTGGTCGCTAGGACCCAAAGGCCCTAAAAACCAACCTTTGGAGTTGCTTGCACTCAACCCAGATGAAACCCTTGCATAACCGCTTACCACAAATCTTATTCACACATAGGGATGTGTTAGGATATGTGTTGCTCCAAATGATCTTAAAATTTGTGGAGATATTCTAGGGTTTTCAGGCATCTACCCTCAAAATTTTAGCTTAATTCGAGTCCGGATGAGTGAGATATGGCCGAAACAAGTTCGATAGTTTGGGCAGTCCTATGAAAAACGTCCTATCCATCAATCAAAATTTGATTCAAAATTTACTTTCTTAGAGCATTTATAATATTCAAATAATCTCCCTCAATAAAAAGGTTATCTTTATAATACTTGAGAAGATCTAGTCCTATCCACAGTGCACGACCTTTAGCAAAATGATTAGTTTGACACCCTAGATACTCAGCATAAGCCATAATAACTTAACCATTGTGATCTCTGACAAGACCACCTTCACCTGCATCCTCTGGATTTCCTTTGGAGGTACCATCAAAGTTAAGTTTCAGCCACTCACTTGGGGGAGTAATCCAATGGGCACCCACTCTGGGATGGGGGCTAGAAAACTAGAACTGGAGTTGTAGGGAATTTTTAAGGAAGAGAACAAAATAGACTCCAATATAGAATCAAGAGGTTTGGGACAAGGGAAGAGCTGGGAATTTTTGATAACAAAGGCAATAGCTTTATTGGCAGCAGATATGGGATCCTTAGAGGAGGAAGAAAAAACCCTACTGTTTCTTTCAAGCCACACTTGCCATAAAGATATGATGAAGGGTCACTTTCCATAAAGAAGATAATCTGAGGTTTTTGAAAGGAGTTGGCCATTGGATGAAAAGGTGACTCAATGAATTAGGAGGAACCCATGAGATATGAAAAGTGGATACAAGGTGATCCAAAGTTGTCTTGGAGAAAGAGCACTCCAAAAAGAGGGACAATCATACCCCTTTTCATAAGATTATCAATCGTTAGAATCTTATTTTGGATTGCCAACCAGCTGAAATGAGCAACTTTCAGAATGAGATATTTAATCCACACTTGATCATAAGGTATTTGACCACTTGATAATCAATAGTCAAAACATGAGCAGATTTAACTGTGAACAACCCAAAATCAATCTCTTTCCAAAAAGGGGAGTCAGGAGAATTACCAGTAGGGATGACTGTTGTATTTAGGATGGTTTTGAGAACTGGTGAAGCATCAAATATTTGGTCATTAGCATTTGGAATATGAAATTTTTTCCAATGCTTAGAATCAAATGAAAATTCAATGAAATATTCAACCTTGCTACCAATTAAAGTGTCCAAGAAAGGTTGTAAAACAACAATTTCATTGTTCTCTAAAAGCGGTTGATTAGAGATCCACCTGTTAGTCTAGAAGTTAATTTTACTCCCTATGCCTAATTGCCACCTTATCCCCTTCTAAATTAGAGATCTAGTTTGGATAATTAATTTCCAGAAAGTGGAGCCCTCTCTGGGTATATCATCATCTATGAAACAACGATTTTGAAGATATTTTTTTGTTTACAATTGAGACCCATTCAAGGTTGTTGTTGGTGAAAACCTTCCATGCTTGTTTGGATAACAAGGTTATGTTCATATTACAAACTCTTCAGAGTTCCAATCCCCCTTGACTTTTGGGGGAGCACACCTTGTCCCAACCGACCAGATGAAATATTTTCCTATCCTCGACACCTACCCACAAAAATATTTTCTGAATTTGCTCAATTTTCATGTAGACAGCAACATGAACTTTAAATACGGACATGAAATAAATAGGAACACTTTGGAGATAAGCCATTATTAGGGTGGCTTTGGTTGCTTGAGAGAGGAGGATCCCTTTCCAACCTGCAAGTTATTTTTTAGTCCTCTCAAAAACGTTACTCCACATGGATTATTTCGGAGCACTGGTGAAAAGAGGGAGGTCCAAATATTGGGTAGGCAATTGAGACATAACACATTGAAATATGCATACAATCTTAGCTTATCTCTCTTGGGGAGTGTTAATGAATAATATTTTGTTTTTAATATAATTTATTTTCTACCCTGCAACCTCCTCATAGGTATCAAGAATACTCTTAATGGCTTTTTCTTCCCACACAAAAGCATGAGTAGCAATGATGGTATCATCAACAAACTTCTAGTGAGACAAGGCTCTTAAATTAGATGCAACCTTAATGCCTAAAATTATGTCGTTGGAGCAGGTAATTTTTGAGTGCTCTACCCAAGGATTCAGCAAGAATGATAAAAATGATGGGGGATAGAGGATCTCCCTGTTTAAGGCCCTTCTTGATAGTATAATTATTTCACAAGAGGCCATACATTCTCTTCATTCCATCAAAAAAACTAGGCATGCTTTTGAAATATTAGATATGAACAAAGCATATGATAGGGTTTCCTGGAAATTTCTACATGTTATTCTAAAAAAGTTTGACTTTGATTATATTGGTGTGACTGGATTAAATATTGTTATAGCACTGTAAAATTTTCTATTTTGATCAATGGTTCTCTTGTTGGGTACTTCAAGTCATCTTGTGGACTTTGTCAAGGTGGTACTCTTTCTCCTTATATATTCATGATTATGGTTGAATCATTAGGGAGAGCCTTTTCAAAGGCAAACATGGAAGGATAAATCAAGGGTATTCAAGTTGCAAAAAATGGTCCCTTTGAATCTCATCTCCAATTTGTTGATGATACTTTTCTTTTGGGCCATTCCTCGGTCAATGAGGCAATGGTGTTTAAATCAATATTATCATGATATGAAAATGCTACTGGAAAGTTGGTAAATACTTCAAAATCCAATATTTTTTCATTAATACTTCTCTAGATTTACAACAAATTATTGTGAATATTTTAGGGTTTAGAATTGAAAAATTTCCATCAACCTACTTGGGTATTCCTTTGTCTGATAAAAGGAAATAAAAAGAAGCTTTGGATCTCTTTTTTGGATAGAACGAAAGCTTGCTTGGCAAGTTGGAAAGGTAAGTTCTTAACCATGGTAGGAAGGCTACAACTCATAAAGATTACTTTACAATCCATTCCTATTTATATGATGTAACTTTCAGGATTGCTAACAAGTATTGCATTAGAAATTGATAAGATTCAAAGAGACTTTCTATGGAAAGGTTGTGAGGAAAAATTTAGGTTTCCTCTTTGTAAGTGGTATAGGTTTTGCAAAGGAAATAATATTTGAGGAGCAATCTTATGGAATTGCATACTTATGAATTTGGCATTAGGAGCAAAGCTTGGGTAAAGATTATTCAGAGATCAAGAAAATAATTGGGTAAAAATATTACTTTAAAAATATATAGGTTCTCTTGATGCAATGAAATTGTTTAGAAAAGTAACTCTACCCGAAGGATCATCAACATGGAACTTCATTTTAGAGAGTTTGCAATTGATAAAGAAACATATTAGATGCAGTTAATGAGGGGGGATATACAAATTTTTGGTCTGATGCTTAGTTGAAGCCTTATTCTCTTATTTGTGAATCAAAATGGAAACCATTGGCTCAAGCGTACCTAGCATCTAAAGGTCCAAAGATCAAATATTATATTATTATGAGAAAAAACTCCAAATCATGGATTTATTTTAGTAACCTGGTTAAAAGAGAGGAACTCAAACAAATTGCAGACGAACTCCAAAAGATGCTTTGAGAGTTTTATTTGCCTATTTTTACACGAAAGGATGAGTTGGTTTGGAATTATCAAAGGATGGTGGATATTCAGTCACGTTGGGAATGAGGATTTAGAATAACCAAACTTTTCTTTTCCCATAGATTTTGCTTGGAAGAACGTTTGGTCATTAGAAGCCCTCCCTAAGGCCTCAACATTTCTTTGGTTAGGAGTTCAAAGTAAGATTCTTACATGAGAGAGTCTACAAAGAAGATGATATTATGGACCCTTCAAATGTGCCTTGTGTGAGAAGGATTTAGAAATGTTAGACCATTTACTTCTTCATTGTCTATTTGCTCACACCATTTGGGATTATTTTTTTAAAAATATGAAATTATATTGGATAGTTCCATCAACATTAAAAGAGTTGATAAAATATTGGATAAATTATTTTAAAGCTAAGCATTGTATATTATTTAGAGGATTGGCCCTACCATTATTTGTTGGAATTTATGGCTTGAAAGGAATAAAAAGTTTTTAAAAAATAAATATCAAAATCATGCCCAAGTTTGGAATCGTATTAGTGCCTCTCTTGCAGAATATCTACAAATATGGTGCTCATCATGGGAAGTCTCAGTTGCAGAAAAAGAGGTGTTAATAACTTGGTAATAGAATTTAAACATACATGGAAGAGTCATTTGCGACAAAAAAATTAAAACAAAGGATCTACTTTGATCTATGGTAGAATGGAAATGTCTAGAAATTGGGTTTATCAAAATTAATTTTGATGGAGCTTCTAAAGAAAATCCAAGAAAAGTTGGTGGAGGTGGTGCTTTTAAAAATAGTGAAGACAAAATTCTCCTCACTTATTCATAATCATATGGAACTTCCACTAACAACTATGCAGAGTCTAGAGCACTTCTTATAAGGATTAAAATTGTAGTAGAAAAAGGATGGAAATTATTTCAATTGAGGGCGACTCACAAATTATCATCAATTCTATTAACAAAAATGGATGTGGAGACTGGATAAAAATTAATACTATTGTTGATGTTCATCATCTATTACTAGAGGTAATCTCTTGGCAGTGTGAGCATATTTATAGAGAAGGAAATCAAGTAGCAGATAAATTAGTGAATTATGGAATGATCTTCATCCCAATGAAATTCAAATTTTAGAAGACAATTGGCCAAGTGATATTTTTTGTCTTAATCAAAACGATGTGAAGGAGCTGATTGCAAAAACATAGCACTTCAATATATCACTTTGAGGAAGTTGAAGAATATATTTAAGAGAAAAAATAAATGAAAAACTGTAATTAAAATGTATGCTACAACAAATGTAATATTTTGGAATTTTGATGGGGGTGGCCCTGAATAGAAGCCACATATAATCTATTAAAAAATAACTATTAGCTATTTAATTGTTTTTAAAAGGATATTGAGGAATTTGTTTATAGTGAGGTCACTTGTGGTCATCCACCACTCATGCACATAAGACCCTTATGTTTGTTGAGACTTTAACCTTTTCTACATGGAAGGTGATCCATGTCAACTATTTAACCTTTATTTGAAAAACAACTACAAAACAATTTTTTATAAGCTATGTGTGGCTGCTATTGAGGCTACTCCTATATAAATAATAAAGCATTACATTTGTTATTAGGTTGTGAGGAAATTATGAGCAGTAGATTGTATTCAAAATGAAGTACAATATATACATGTGGTTGATATGCGGCGGTTGATATGCAGTTGATAACCACCTTAACCATAACCACATAACCACCTAGCCCTTAATCACATAGACATAAAATGAGTTAATATCCTAAATTAGGAATATTACTCTAACACCCCCCCTTATTCCATTATTTGGGATAACATATATGACCCCCCCTTAATGTGTAGGAGAGTATAATGAAATATGCTCTTATGTTGGCTCTTGCTCTACGTGTACCTCTGGATTAGTACCTCTGGGTCTATCTTTGGATCTGCTTGTGGATCTGCCTCTGAATCTACCTAGAGGTCTACCTCTGGATCATTGTCGTTGGGTCTACCTTTAGGTTTATCATTGGGTCATTGCCTCTGGGACTGCCACTCGGTCTGTAACTAGATTTGTCTTTGGGTTTACCATAGGTTTTACCTTTTCTATAGAAGCCATACAACATTTCTTTCATCTTGGTCCATTGTGTGAGATCTGTCCATCCACAATAAATATGAACCTTGTTGGCCATTTTCACTTTGTACCAATAATTTGAAGAGGAGTGATTTGTACATCCACATGAATCACAAGGATGTAGTTTCCAACACCTAGCTTCTACATATCCTATTCTTCCACAATGACTGCAACAATGCTTTGTAGGAGTTGAAGGATATTTAGGTTTTATAAACATGGTTTTACTGGTACTTGCTTGTCCAGAATAGCCAAGGCCTTCATTCTTTGGCCTGACATTTTGCATTATAGGAGTTTTAATGCCTTGTCCATGTTTACCTAATATTTCACCATTGAATCCCATTTTCTTCATCAATTTGGATCCAATGCCTTTGGCATGTTTTTCAAAACACCCAAGTTCTTCATCTTCATCAATGTTTTTTCTAGTAATAATATTGCATTTGTTACAATTGATGATATTATGGAGCTCATTTTGAGGAGGTTCAGTTGTTAACTCACTGGTGTCATAAGTAAAATTTGCTTTTGTGACGAGATCACCTATGCTACAACTGATATCAACCCTTATAGGCAAAAGGTCACCTGTCACAACAAGCATTGGCCACAATGGTATTTAGGTCACTTGTGCTGCTGCAAGCATTCACCATCATGGGCTAAAGATCACTTGTGTCACAAGAAGCATCGACCGTTAGAATCATGACCTCTGATTCCTCATTGATGTCCCTTTTCTTTTGATGTTGGGCCATGTCAAGTGAAACCAATGTCATGTAGAATGCCCTTACAACACCTATAGGTATTTGAGCACCATTTATATGAAGGTCTTCAGAAACTTCAGAATCTCTGAGAATGGATTTTACACCACTACATAGTGTAAGATATTTTCCATCCTCAAAAAATTCATTCCTTCCCACCCTGCTGGAAAGTAAGGATCTTTAACTAATGTAGCAACATCATCAGTTGGTTTTGTGGTATTTTTCTTCTTTGATCTGCCCATTTAAGGTGTCGGTCTCTATCGAAAATGCACCTTTTACAATGGAATTTTGCAAGAAGTTTGACTAAGGTGTCGATATCTACCGAAAATGCACCCTTACAAGTCTTCCCCCCTTTTTGCAAAATATTCTTTGATGGAGTAAAATAATTATTATCCCCCCCTTAGGGAAAAAAATTGAAACTATGAAGCCGCTAAGGCTTTTACAATGTATCCAATTGAGTGGAAAAAAATTTGCACAAATATGAGCCTCTTGGGCTTTACAATGTTGCTCAAACACAATGGCAAAAAAAATGCAAATGTAAGCAACTTGTGCAAAAAATTTTGCAAATAAGTTGTCGAGTAACTTTGGCAAAAATTATCGAGCTAAAAAAAATTGTCAACCAGCGGGAATCGAACTTGGGACCACTAAGCCCATAGCATCTTAGCACTCAGCGAGCTACTAGTCGAGCTACCACCTTAACAAGATTTAAGGGATAAAATTGTCCTTTATTTTTGCCCAACACTTTAAATCAAAAGTGTTTGAACGTATTAGAGACGTCGAGGGGAATCAAACTTGAGATCTCACGAAGAAGAGCACCTTAGTGCTTGGCGATCAACCAGCTACTCTAGGTGGCTTGGTGATAACAAAGAAGAGCACTCTGTTATTTGAACCCTCTGGTCAACTACAATCATGTAATTGATATGAGTGTCGATCTATTGCTAGTTGAATCTTCGGTGATCCTACGTCTGCAAATTACAATGCTATCGACGAAGCCTCTCGACCAAATAGGGTCCTCTGACTACAATTGAACCTATGACTATCTCTGAGGGTCCAATATTTGTGTGGGCATTCGTAAACCTTGATGGGTTTTTTGCTTGGTCATGACATAGTCTCAAGGGTATTTTCAATAAATCCATTATGAATTGTTTGAAACCACCCATAGGGAGTGATAATCTTCACCGCTAGAAAGGGATAACACACGAAATCACAGATAATGGTTGGAAAAATATCTTTTGTCATCCCTCAAAGCTGCATTGGTGGCTACCTACGAGAGCTTTCAAGAAGGAGAAGACTTTTGTTTCTGCTTTTTTCATGAAGGATGGCTTTGATCAAAATATTTCATCGCCTATGGATGTATTTCCTCCATTTCCTCCATGCTACAATTGTGTGCAGGCAAAAATATCAATGGCCATCTACTGAACCAAATAGTCTACGATTACCATACAAGAAAAAAAATTTTGTTGCACAATATTCGTTGTGATCACGAAAAAATCGATCGAAACACAGAGGAACTTGCTACAAGTAGGAATTTTGTTCGATGTAGTCGACACATGATTTATGTTTTGCAAGGAAGAATGCAGAATGTTATGTAAAGTAATGGTGATTGTTGCCTGCAACACGTCAACCTACAAACTGGATGCAAATCTATTGCTTCCAAAGGAAGCACTGTGCACTATTTAGAAAACACCAAAAAAAATTCGTCAACACTAGCGATCTCATTGTAACAACGTTTACAGGATTGCAAGCACAATATTTGATTGCTGAAATATGACCAAACTTGAGCTATGAATTTATTCTTGATTCACTACACAATCATTGGTAAAACATCGACATAATCACCACTTCTCGTCAACTACAGTCAAGGTCGATCACAACCAGATCGCCACTATCAGAGCAATCCAGATGTTGGATCTGACTCTGATACCACATGAGAAAATTACGAGCAGTAGATTGTATTCAGAATGAAGTATAATATATACACGTGGTTGATATACAGTGGTTGATATGTAGTTGATAACCACCTTAACCATAACCACATAACCACTTAGCCCTTAATCACATAGATGTAAAATGAGTTAATATCCCAAATTAGGAATATTACTCTAACATAGGTTAATTAGACCATACCCAATTTACATTTCTATTAAAGATTCTTAAAATTGCTATGTTTTTGCTATCAAATACTTGATATTTTTTGCATTAAGAGATAGAGTTTCCTTGGCTAATTGCGTTCTAAAATTTAAATTTCATTGATAAAAATCAGCATTCGCATTGGCCAAATTATCTACTACCTTATTTTCTTCTCTATAGATATGCTAAAATTTTCAATATATTATGGCCAATAATAGTTCATGAATATAAAAATAATGTTAATTGATATCCTATCCCTACATCCATTTATCTTTATAGCATTAGAAATAATTTATAAATCCTCTTAAATTAAAATATATCTTCATCCTTTTTCAATGATAATATAAATCCCTATAAGAAGTGCTTAGCCTCTACATAGTTGTTCGATGATGTTCCATATGACTTTGACTAAGTTAGGAGAATGTTGCCTTTATTGTTCTAAAACAAAACCACCTCCATCAAGTTTTTTTATATTTCCTTTAAAAGCACCGTCAAAATCAATTTCATGGACCCAACTTTTGGACACTTCCTTTTTAACACAAATCAATGCAAATTGTTTTTATTAGCTCCATTGTTGTAGATGGACCTTATATATATATTAGACACCAAGATATAGCCACTTATCGTCCATCCAGGTCTTCCCATCATTTTTACCCATTATTTACATATATTTATGTATATTTGTTTAATATATATTTAAATATTAATATTTTTTATATTTAAAAAATTTATATATATGTGTGTAAATTAATCTCAACCATCTATCTAGCCATTCATTCACCTTAATCCATGCCACCTACCCAGATCTAATATCCACCCTTCGTCATGTTTTAATCTTGACCACACAAATTGTATCGTTGAAACCCTAATGTGCCTTAGGGAAGATTATAAATAGGAGCCATTTTGATGGACCAACCCCTAAGGAATTCATGTCCTAAATTAGAATCTAAGCAATATTTGCAGAAGTCCCTTTTGCATCCCTCGCCTTCATCTCCACATCCATCATTGTAGCCCTCTCTCGAAATAGATCTACTTCAACAGAACTTGCTTCAACTCCCGAGCACCTTTTTGTTACTCCTAAGCGCCCCTTTGCTACTCCCAAACACCCACCTACTATCCTCGAGTGCCTTTGGGTGCTTTCTGCCATCCTCAAGCATCCTTGGGCTCTTCCTGCTACTACCGAGCGCCCATGGCTATCTCAAACCCTAGTTCTATAGACCAACAAACCTTTGGGTGTCGCTAGGTCATCTATGCACCTATTTTTTTGCAACGATGACAATGAAAAATAAAAAATCGACAAGTTCACAAGGTCAATCTTATATTGTTGTATTAATTTTATTATTTCCATATTTGCTTAAAGTATTACTATTTAGCATTTAGGTTTTTTATTGATTTTTTAGGGTCTCACACAGTGGAGCCCTCACAGTTACTACTAATCCTCTTTTGTCATTTTATGTGTGCATATCTGGAGATATACAGGCATTTGGTAGTTGCTTAAGCTGGAGTGGTCCGGTCAATGGATATCTTAAGCCCACTCACCTCTGTTGGGAGTAAAAACGAGCTTTGAAGATATCACAAGCATTGTTGGCTAGGGTTTCGAAGAATCCTAGCATATTGTATTCATTGTATCAAAATAAATAGTGTAAACCTTTATTTGGGTCACATTTGATTGTATTGAGATCCACCGGTGATAATAATATTAATATCTATTCTTTGTGCAATCTCTTGTATCACTGTTTGTTCATTTTTTTTTATATATTTCGTTTTTCATTTTTGTCTTCACAAATGGCAATCACGGTGGGACCCCTTAAGGGTTTCTTACTTTGATTTATATTGTGATCTAAATTGTTGCATTCTATTTTATCTTATAGGTTTTTAGAAGCACGGATCACACTATTTTTGCATAATTTGGAAATTTCTAGAACAACCCAGAAGTTGTAGAAGGTGCACGAACGTCCTACGTCGCTCGTGGGATATTCAGGAAACACCCAGGGGTGTTTCTGAGGCACCCAGGTGCATTTCATAGAGAGAAGGAAAAATACGTAGCCTTATCTGTAAGCTTACCTTGAAACCCTAATCTTTGTTTTACGTATTTTTACATTTTACATTTTTTTGTTATTGTTTTCTTTCAGATATTGGATTAAAAAGAACATAATAATATATTTGTTAGAAACAGTCATTCTAGTGTGCATTTAGGCATTAAATTAGTGGTTACATATAATGGCATTTACACATAACACATTTCCATTTAAAAATAACTCATACTTTATGGTGTGTTGCATCTTTTGTCTGCATATAAAATATTAAAAGCATAAAGTAGTGTGCATCCTAGGGTTAGAAATTTCTATTTTTATTAATCTAAATAGGAAAAACATTTAAAATAACAAAAGTATCCCCGCATTTGGTGATATAATGTGGAGAAGTAGACGAACCCTCCTCTGTTTAGAGAGTGGTCTTAAGCGGTGTACTCTACTTCCTTTGGAAAATTTGATATTTTAATATTGGATTTTGATTTAGATTGATGAAAACAGTTATTTAATGAAATTGTATGAGCACAATAGAAAACTGAACTTTTTAAAAGGAATCACATGCTACACATTGCACTTTTAATAGTAATGATTGGTTTTCATCACCAATCATTGCTTGAGATATGGTGATGGTGGGTTTCATCTCCATCCACCAATCTCTACCCCTATACACCTTAGATTACCCCCAAGCAAACTTGTTGAAATTCATCACTAGTAAGAATCTCGTTACCCATTCCTAACCATAGTGTTCACCCATTTTAATTCAGATTAGTTCATTTAAATACACAAAATCAAAATCAAAATAAAAAAATGAAAATACATTAAAAGGAGATAATTAATGAAGGAGGTAAGACACAATTATTGAATAAACATAGAATTGATTGCTTTCACTTGATTTTTGTAAATTTCTATTTTTGCATTTTCTTTAAAGCACATTTTACATTTGGTTTAGTAGATTATGGTCTTAACAAGAAATTAGAAAAAAACATTAAACCAAAATAATACATCTATGGACTGTTCACCTTCATTTCCTACCACTTCTGTGGTAAATTCTGTTAGTGTGGTTCAGACAGATTGCACAATTTTTTTTGCGGGTCCATCACACAATGTGCAGGCTTCTAATATCTTGTACAGATACACCTCCATATCTCTTCCACAAATTGAATCATCTTCACCCACATTTGACCACACCATTACCCACATAGACATGTCCTAAGTAGAGGCTTTCTACAAATAGGCTAATTATGTCTTGCAACTCATCCATAATGTCTTGGATCACGATCCTTCTTTACAGTAGGAACTTATTCCTTCCCAGCCATCCAACTTCACCCCGATGTACACTAACCCTCTTTTTGAGGCATCCGTTTCACCTTCATCCCATTTCTCCATTCCCCAACCATCATATGCTCCTAGCACTTCATATGTATCCACCCATACCAACCCCCTATATGAAGCACAAGTCAATGTTGCTTCACAAGTACCCATTTCATCCAATCAAGTTACAATTCCCATTGCCACTTGTCCCCCATCCACATCATCTATTCCATATTCATCCATGCCTTCCAATGATGATATGAAAATTCATGAAGCATGGGAACATTTGAACAAATTGCTTAAGAAGTGGTAAAATGCTTAACAACAAGTTCAAGTGAACCCTAGGCCTCAGCCAATTTCCACTCAACCCATCTTCATCACACAAAGTCTATATTAGGTACTACAATCTTCTGTGGTTTCCATTCTAACACTGCCAACAACCCATACCCATTCTATTCTCATCAGCCAACATAGCCAAAGTCCTCATACATCATCTCTATATCTTCATTACCAATCATTCCTTCATCAATCCCATCATCATCATTTTCAATCCACACCCTCCAATTCATCACATCTCCAACAACACACTCAATATCATCCATTCACCACATCTCAATACATTCAACAAGCAAACCAAGGCTTACAATCATATTGTCAACATACTTTAATTTTGCAATATATTTTAGCTCAACTCACTAACATTGAGGTACAGTTGAGTCATCATAATTCATGTCAATAATCACAGCAGTTGCAACATTCAGTTCCACAATCCACATCTTAGGTTACGATACTTGTACCACACTTTCAACATCTAACACAATTGGACAAACACACCAAGCGTCCTACAAAGCCCCGTCGAGACTATACAATGCTTTCATAATTTAATTTGACCATTTTTTGAAGGTTTTATGAAGCACAAGAGATTTCCCTTCCAAAAATCAAACCAAGAGACCCAACCAAATGAGGCAAACACTTTAAGGAGCACTTGTTCTATCCCTACCATCAAAAAATGGGCCATGACATCAATAACTATCGTGTATTTAAAGATGTTGTCCAAGATATTATTGATCTGAAAATATTTCCCACAAATGCTCCATCCAACCCATCTAATCAGGACATTAGTATCAACTCAATCATCAAGCTCCAAGGGAACCTAATCCCTTTGGTCACATCTCAAATTTCAAAAAAGATTCAAAGGTACTTAATCCCTTTGGTCACATCTCAATTTCAAAAAGCCCCAAAGGTACTTAATCCCTTTGGTCACATCTCAAATTTCAAAAAAGCTCCAAAGGTACTTAATCTCTTTGGTCACATCTCAATTTCAAAAAGCCCCAAAGGTACTTAATCCCTTTGATCACATCTCAAATTTCAAAAAGCCCCAAAGGTGCCTAATCCCTTTGGTCACATTTTAATTTTATTTCCAAAAGGCTCCAAAGGCACCTAATACCTTTGGTAACATTTTAATTTCAAAAAGCTCCAAAGGTACTTAATTTCTTTGGTCATAAGCTTACTAGACTAGGTGGAATAGAAGAACTTGAGCTATTTAATATCATTTCATACAATTGCATTTCATACATTGCATTTGCACCCTCATTTTTACACATTTTATATTTCATATTAAGGATCATTTATTCAGTTAAGATATAAATTGGTCAAATAAAGTCATGTTGCCTAAACCAGGGGCACCTTTAAATTCAAATTATTTACACCATTCCATAAAGCCAAATTTTCATTAGCAAAGTCACATGCCCATAATTCCTAGGTGTTTTCGATCACTTAGCCACTCTAGTGTTTTAAGCACACAATAAATACATGTCAAACTTTCTTAAAGACCAAGACACAATTTTCACTAAGAAAAACTTCAGTTTTGGGAATTGACTTCAAATCATTCTTGAACAAAACACAATTTCACATCTTAAAAACATCTTATGTCAAATAGGGATAACACCATACTTGGGTTGTACCTCGAAGTGAACAGGGTATTCCTTGCTTGTCCCATCATGCAACATAGTCTACAAAAACAATGGTTTTCACCACTATCACAATTTCAAAATAAAATAAAGAGTAGGGAAAAACCCCTAAAAACTCTAAATACACATCACACACCACTGATCCTCAAGTTGTAAGGATAGTACTACATTTCTAGTTAGATGGTTAGGTAGTCATCCTCCAAAACTTAGAGATCAAATTCTTGGACTATGGAGCTAATCTCCACCAGGGCTATAGACACCTGATTTGCAGTGGAGTACGCTCATGCGTGGCGACACATATCTTTCAAAGAGACCTCTAACTGCACATAAGGACAAGCTAGCTTCTTGAACTCATCCATAACAGGTTTCATCTCAATTTGATCAAGATGGATTAATGAACTCACTTGCACACACATTGGTTATTGATTGCCACGAGTCATTACCATGCTCATAATTTGGTAAATGAATTCACTACACACACATTTGGTCCTAGATAAATTAGGAAGTATTTAGTGAGTTTGTTTGATGTCACTAGTATGTCTAAGTATCTACAAAAAATTCAGTTCTCCATATCAACATCCATATATTCTTCCTATAGACACCAAAATCTAGCACCCTTTAGTTCACATTCACCACCTCACCATCAAATCCTGCATAATAAAGATATATGCCTAAGTTCTAACTTAGGGATATAAAATCCTGCACATCATTATACTTTCCTAATTTATTTAATTAGGAAAATCACCCTAGGATACCCTGTCTACCCATTGGACATGTGTCCTGGACACTTCATCCAACATCCATGCCACATCTTACCCACTCCTGTCCCCTTTGTCCTTGCACATGAGACAGATTCCCAACACCCATGCCACAACTCCTTTGTTGTTGTCCCCTTGTCCCTTCACATAAAACAACATCCCACATCCCACTCCACTTGGAGCCACATCACCCCAGTTAAGTGAGCCACACTGAGTGACTCACTGTAACTGCCCCTTCCACCTGGCAGTCCAGATTTACCACTTGGCAAGTCAGGCTTGCCACCTCACATTTCCCTCCAAAGCCCTAGGCAGCCTATAAAGACACCATCAATCCACCAAACAAAGGGAGCTGAATTTGCATACCGACAGGCTACCGAAATAGATCTAGACCCAACGAGAAATTGAGAGCGCAAGCTTGACTCTGACCGTTGGCTCGAATTCTGAGGCAATCTGTTATTCAGTCAAAACCGCCCGTCCGTGGTTCCATAGTCAAAAATGCACATCCATGGTTTCACAGCCCACAACCATGCTTCCGTGGTTCCACAGTCCCGAGAACAAAAATGGATTTCATCGACAGAGATTAGCGATTTGAGTATTAAGCAAGGCTTTGTTTGTTAATTGTTTTGTGCTATCTGCTTTTCATCCATATCAGTAATAGGTTTATGTGTAGCATTAGGTTTATCGCTTGAATATATGGGTGCTACTAATCCCCCTTTTTGGTTTGCATGTGTGCAGGTAATAGGTATTTGAAGAGCTATTGAAGCTAGGAGTGGCCCATCATTGGATACTCAAGCCCACTCACCAATTGGATTGGAGCGAAAGAAGACCAAAGACACCACCAATAATTTGATTAGCCAAAGGGGTTTTTCCCTCTTTGTGCCCATTCTATCATGTGAAAGCAAGCATTCACTTATTGTAATCATACCCCTATGCACTTGGGGCAAATCACTTGTAAAAAGGAGACTAAGGCTCCAATAAAATTCAATACAAAATCCTTTAATTCTGCAATTGCTTGTTTTCATTATTTTACTTGCAAGGTGTTGTCTTCTTTTGCTTACAAAATGGCGATCATGGTGGGACCTCCCAAGGGTTTCATTTTGTTTTGCCTTGCTTTATTTTAATCTTACTAATCTCTGTTTGCATGTACAGGTGCTAATGATTTGAAACACGTGAGAATTCAATCTCGGGTTGGCAAATCTGGATTGTGCTTAACCTGTCACTGTGAAACTGTGCATCCATGATTTCTAATTTGAGGAAATGCACATTCGTGGTTGCTGAACTATTGAAACGCAGACCGAAAATTGAAAGCTAGAAGGAGCATCAAAAGGAACACACGTATGTACCCTATGCCATATTTTTAATTTCTCCTTTAGTTCTGGATTTAGGTTGCATTTAAGTAGATTAAGGGTTTCAGTTTTGTATGCCAATGCTTGCATTTAGGTCTTAGGATAGAAAAATCTACTTAAATATTGCATTCATAAACACAATAACAAAGCAAAATAAATGAGAATCTGCATATGCATAGTAGGGAATAATCATATTGCATGTACCAGGTTAGAAATAACCCAGGTATTTCTTTTTCAGGGTTTGGGCTTGTATTCGACTTTTGTTCTATTGACAGAAAGGACCCGCGCACCCACGGTTGGGATCTCCCAAATGCGCATGTGCGGTTGGCAAACCGCGTACCCGCGGTTTACCAGAACTAACCGCCCACCCGCGGTTAGCCCTGTTAAACAGAATTTGGCCGAGTCTTACCTGGATTTGCAATTTTACCCCTGATATGATTTTGTCTGCTATTCTATGTCTTTCCTACTTTCTGCATTAGGCATAAAAATAGAATTGCATGTTAGATTTGCATCGCACAATAGAAAACAAAACCTTCACACACACACGTATAATTAAAACATTGGTCCGGTTGGATTTCATCACCAACCCCCAATTCAGACCGATGACGTTGGAATTCATCTCCTTCCACCGGCTTGCCCCCTAGATCATCCGTAGATAGGATAAAAGCGCTCTTTAAGCTGGTATAAGTCATTGGTATTCAAGTTGTCTCCCACTATTGGAACGATTGTTGAATCAAAGTGGAAGAGCTAGGCGAACCCCCCATTGGGATTTAAGCGGTGTACCCTAGCCTCTTTTGAGAAATCACGCTTGGTGCTAGTGTTCTTAATCACCATCTTCATTGAGTTCTATTATTCTATTCCAAAAAGAACAAAATCTCTTCAAAAAAAAAAAACACACACACAAAAACACACCAAAAATTTTTTTAGTGCAAACTAGGGTCAAACACTTTGTATGTTTATTTGCTTGGCGTGTTCTATTGCATTGTACTTTCTTTTTCATTCACATAGATTGCATATTAGCGTATGGTAGTGACTCGTAATCAAGCTAAGAAATTAGTGTCAAGCCAAAGTCAGTGGTCATCCCCTATGGCCTCTCAGTCTGGCAATGTCCCTCACACTTCGGTGGTGGGACAAGTAGATGTGCCCCTTTCTATGTCCCCGAGTCTTGATATAGGGCCTTCTAGTAATGCCCCCAACATGGACATAGACATTATGCATAGAGCTACTCACACAGCTATACCTGAGACACCTAGGAGTGAACCTCCTGCAGTAGTAGATAGTCAGGTCACCATGATAGATATGGACACTGTTAGAATGTACTTGAATGCAGCTGGAATGGTCTTCCCATCATTACCACCACTCTCCATCCCATCACGTGTCGTACCCTCATCACAACAAGAATCCATATTCGCCTATCCACAATAGTCACAACAGATTTTCACCAATCCTCTCTTTGAGTTGGCTGTTGTAGCATTAGCCAATCAACCATTGTCATCCAACCAAATTCCCCCCACATTATCACAACAAATGACCATTACCACTAATCCCTTGTATGAAACAATTCCTATTGTTTCGCAAGCCCCAACATCCATTCCTCCATCCACACTTGTAGGACATACATCTCATACCATTCCACAGTCAGTGGCGATACCCTTTGCTACTTACCCCCCATCTACCTCCACTACCATGGTTGTTCCACAACCAATTCAGTCCACCACATCATAGGTAGCAGTCCCTATGTCAAATGCAATTGCTATGCAATAAGCTTTCTTACAGTTGCAGCAAATAATTTTAGATAATGCTAACCGTAGCATGAACCCTGACCCTAACCAACATTTGCAAGGGATTGAGCAAAATCTTCCACCTACATCTCATCAACCTAATGCCTTTATCCAAGATCCATCTTGGGTAATGCGTCCTCCCTCTACCACTGTGGTTCACAATCAACCACCGCACCCATATGCTAATGCAGTAGGTCAGCATAATATCATACCTTCATCACCCCATCCATATCATAACATCCCTCAACATCCATACCATAACACATTTCCGCCAAACATGTCTTATCATCCCCAACCTACATACAATCCACCCCATTACCAACAACATCAAGTACATTCGAGTGTCAATCCTGTAGATGATCCTAGATACCAGTTTTTACAGAGTCAGATTGATAGTCTTGCCATGCAAACCCCAGGCTTGCAATACCAAAAGCCAACTTTAAGGCAACTACTCAATCACCCTATTCACGCTTCGGTACCAGAGCCACCATATCCACATGATTTCCAAATACCGAAGCTTGAATTTAAAGGAGAAGAGGATCCCCGTGAGCATGTAACAAGATTTGTGAATGCATGCTTCAGAATCAAAAGCAGCGATGCATTGCTATTACATACATTTCCTCAAACATTAGGGGGGGAAGCCCAAGACTAGTACAACCATCTCCCGCATCAAAGTATTTTTACCTTTGAACAACTAGCGGACCAGTTCTTGGAAAGATTCACCCTAAATGTTAGAAAACAAACAACATTGACTGATTTGATTTACCTAAAACAATATGACGATGAATCGGTCTATGACTTTGGCAACAGATGGAGATCAGTCATGATCAAGTTACCATTTTCACTCCCTATGCCAGAGATAATACGAATGTTCACGAAGAGTTTTGGTAGACCCATCTCTTCATTGCTACAACTACAACAATATAGAACATTCGATGAGGCACTCGCCCAAGCAAAACTGATTGAAGAAATCAAAATTCAAGAAGGTGAGATTAAGCCTAAGAAGAAAGAGTGGCACAATAAGAATCAAAAGGGGAATAACCACGGTCAGTCCAAGACCGCACAGGTTAATCAGATAGTTTTGAGCCAACCACAGTCAAATCAACCGGCTCAAACACAAATCCAACAACCCCAACAACAACAACAACCACACCAACCGAATTATCAAGCGGTTCCACCCCCACAATAGGCACAAAATCAGACACAACCTGCGGAAAGGCAACAACATCATTTTAAGCCAAAAAGAAATTACACGCCAGTACAAGAGCCATATTCATTAGTATTTCAAAAGTTGTATGCGGCAAAACTTTTTAATTTACCGAAAATGAAACCTGATGATCCTAACAAACCAAAGACAAAAGGTTACAAAGAACACCTCTTTTGCATCTATCATAGACAAAGAGGACATGATATTGAAGGTTGTCATGGATTTAAAGGAATTGTGCAAGATTTATTGGAAGCGGGTACAATCAAAATTGACAACCCACTAGCCCAAAATAACCAAAACCTAGGCATATATCAGACACCTTTGCCACATCGAGAGGTGAATCAACAACCGATGGGAGCATCAACTTCTACAGTTCCTCCCAATCAGGTTAATTATGTGTCTCAACTACCACAAGGTTTTGTAGGGGCTATCAGTATAGTTACCCATGGACAAAGGTAAGCTAATCGCACAACCCAAGCTCCGACAACATCACCAACTAATGTGCCCATACAACTTGGATCGAGTGGGCCACCACCACCGTTCCACAACCGCCCTGTTGTTACATTGAACAGTCGGTTAACACAGAGTTTGAAGATGGCTTCAGCAAAATTGTCAATTTATGAACTAATACAACAATCAACACCTCACAGGGAAGCATTGATGGAAATTTTAAAGTCTATTCAAGTACAATCAGAAGACCCCAATGCATTCAATTCCTTTGTGGGTAGTGTGCAAAAGTGCATGGAACCCTCGATAGTATTCTATGACTTCGAGGAAAAACAAATATCAGCAGATTCACCTGATCCGCCATTGCACATAGTAGCTCACATTGACAGGAAACCCTTCAAGAGAGTGCTTATTGATACAGGTTCTTCAATCAACCTCATTACCACACCTGCCATGATGAAGCTCAACGTCCCATCATCTCACATCACAACATCCACATTCACTCTTAGGGCCTTTAATGACGCTTTATGCTCAACTGTAGGGAATGTTGTTCTTCCCGTCACCGTGGGGGTGAAAACAATACATGTTCTCTTTCACATCTTGGAAGGGGAAATGCAATATAACATACTTCTTGGATGCCCTTGGATTAGGGAAATGAAATGTGTGCCTTCAACATTGCATCAATGCTTAAAATATGTGCATGAAGGTAAGGTACATTGCATACCAGTTGACACTGAACCTTTCAAATACTGCAACTTTATTTCAAATCCTTATGAGCCTTTACTCCCATCAACACATCTAACCATCCAACCACTAGTCATTAGAACCATTCCATCAAACACCACATCATCAAAAGCACCCATTCCAGAAGAGTTGCCTATAGTTGATCCAACTTTCACATCTAAAAGTGTTAGCTCAGCGCATCCTTCAAACATCGCATTTCATTTTCAAATTACACCCACTCATCCTGCTAATCAATTTCCAGCTCCATCTAGTACACTTCCAGATTCAAAGCCACCATTCACATTCAAAGCACAACCCACATCATCAGCCACTACTTCACAGTCATTAGAACCCGTAGTCTCACAAATAGGGCCACCTGTTAGAGATAATCCAATGCCGCCAGTAGAGCCAAGAGCTAAGGCTCAAGAACCCTCTTCATCCACCGAGCCATTAGCCACACAACCATCTAGAGTTGTAGTACATCTCGCCAATCCAAGTATTGGTGAGTACATTATTGAAAGTGTCACAGTTACACCACCTATCGAGTCAGTCAGAGATTACGGTCACCCTCGCGACCCACCTTTAGCTATTGGTGATATATATAGAATGGGTTCTCAAACAAATGCAATCAATTTCATATATGGAGGGATGGATTCTTCATCGGACCCACCTCCTCAAAATGACAACTCTTTACAAGAGTTTAATGAAAACATTGATTATCTATCGAACCCAAGTTTCCCAGTCAGATATTTTTGAAGGGTTAGTTGGCAAGGATATGGACTTGGAAGACATGAACAAGGTCCTCACCACATTATTGAACCAGAATATAGAGAGCCAAGTGACCGCTCCGGTCTAGGCTATAAACCTTCCATCGCAAGCTCTTCGCTTAATCAAGCTTTCCAAGAACTTGACATAGAATGCGAACAAGAGGAGGAAAAGAGCGATGATGAGGATGAACCTAATGATGAGGATGAACCTAATGATGAGGATGAACAACTAGAAAGTAGATACCAAATCTACAATTTTTACCCTCGAGAGCAAGCTTTACAATGAGAGGCAGATTATGAAGATCCTACTGCGATAGCATACCTTAGGCAAGACCTTGAGCCACTAATGCTAGGACCTCATACAAACGCTAATGGATTCTGGATGAGTGACAGTGATGATGATGAAACTGAAATGATTTTTATCAACCATGCTCTTGAGATACAAGCCAGGAGAATGCTCCAAGATGAAGCACGTCCTGAATGGTTTAATCAAGAAGAAGAAGAACCTCAGGAAGAGATAATATATGGAGAAACCATGCAGAAGGATAACTGGTATCAACAGAAGTTTCCAATAGACCGCACACTTTTTTGGCTAAACAAAGAGCGTGAGGGTCCTGAACCAGAACCTCCTCCATCACATTGGCAAAGCATACAACAAAACCAATCACACACATTAGGTCAGTTGCAACCTAGAGAATACGAGTCATCAATTCTTGAATCACAACCACCTCATTTCCATCAAGTCAACATGATTTCTGTTGATTTGCTCACCCCACTCCGCAATCCATATAATGAGACAAAATCGATCTATATCGACACCAGTCTCATAGCCATGGACAAGATTTCATCCCCGCCATCCACTACTGACTTCATCCTATCCGAAGAGTTGTTGCGCGCTTCAAACGCTTATATTCCGCAACAACCTTCATCATCAAACAATTCAGTTTTTCAAACTGAGATAGAGGGGGACACCCCGGACACATTTGAAAATGTGGCAGATGATATCCACCTCATCCCGACTCCACATCAGCTAGAAGAAGGTTCTCACATGCTAATAGAAGAGTCTATAGATGTGAACCTTAGTGAAGACGTGGACAATCCCTAGATTGTCAAAATAGCAAAAGAATTATCCATAGAAGAAAAAGAAAGCATCATAAACATGCTTATTAAAAAGAAGGAAGTGTTCGCATGGTCCTACAAAGACATGCCTGGCTTAGATCCGGACTTGGTAGTCCACAACCTTACGCTAGCACATGATGCCAAGCCGTTCAAGCAGAAGCTTAGGAAAGTTCATCCAACAGATCACATTAATTGTGAAAGAAGAGTTGCAAAAGTTATTGGATGTACACTTCATAGTACCAATCGATTATCCTGAATGGCTTTCAAACATGGTACCCATTCGCAAACCGAATGGGGGGATACGAGTATGCACTAATTTTTGAGATTTAAACAAAGCGTGTCCCAAGGATGATTTTCCTTTGCCAAATATAGATCAATTAGTAGACTCCTATGCTGGTCATGAAATGCTCTCCTTAATGGATGGTTTCTCCGGATACAACCAAATTCGGATTAATCCCGAAGATCAACATAAAACAACATTTACAACGCCTTGGGGGACATTCTACTACAGAGTGATGCCTTTTGGATTAAAGAACGTAGGAGCTACATATCAACGTGCCATGACGTACATATTTCATGATTATATGCATAAGATAATCGAAGATTATGTAGATGATCTTATTGCTAAATCAAAAATGCGTCTTGAACACATAGATGTGCTAGAAAAGGCATTCGATCGATTAATAGAACATAAGGTAAGGTTAAATCCTAAGAAGTGTGTATTTGGTGTAACATCAAGAAAACTTCTAGGATTCATTGTCTCCAAGCGAGGCATTGAAGTAGACCCAGGCAAGGTAAAAGCAATATTAGAAATGTCACCTCCCAAAAACTTGAAAGAGTTGCGAAGTTTGCAAGGAAAAGTCCAATCTATTCGTCGATTCATTGCGCAACTCTCAGATAAATGCAGGCCTTTTAATCACCTGTTACAAAAAGGAGTGATATTTTCTTGGACAACTGAATGTCAGGAGGCATTTGATGATATAAAGAAATATCTAGCCTCATCGCCGGTTCTTACGCCACCAAAAATAGGAGTCCCATTTCACCTATACATTTCTGCAACAGATTTTGCTTTAGGAACAATGCTTGCACAAAAGAATGAGAAAAATAAAGAGCAAGCGGTTTATTACATCAGTCGAACATTGGTAAGTTACGAAACAAGATATGCTTATGTCGAAAAGTTATGCTTAGCAATGGTTTTCGCCACCAAGAAACTTAGACATTACATGCTAAGCAATACCACCTATGTTATAGCTAGAGAAAACCCTTTGCGATACATGATGACTCGCACTTACAACAACACCCACATTGCTAAATGGATAATGCTTTTAATGGAATTCGACCTCGAATTCACAAGTCAAAAATCCATAAAAGGGCAAGTAATAGTTGATCAATTAGCGAAAGCTCCGCTGCACAATGATACACCATTAATAATTGAACTTCTCGATGATTCAGTGTTTTCTATCACAGAACAAGAAGAAATAGTTTCACCTGAGGATGAAGCAGATATGACAATGTTCTTTGATGGATCAAAGTGCAAAAAAGGGCAAGGTGCAGGAGTTGTGTTTTACACACCTGAAGGAATACCCATTCCTTTATCATTCAAACTCGACTTCACATGCACTAACAATAATGTAGAATATGAAGCCTTAATACTAGGTCTTAAATCAGCTATAGCAATGGGAATAAAAAGAATAAGCATTTTTGGTGATTCTCAATTGGTTGTCTACCAAATAAAAGGAGAATACCAATGTAAAGAGCCAGTATTAAAGAAATATCATGAAGTAGCGATACAGTTGCTAGGAAAATTTGACTGGTATGAAATTAGTAACTTGCCATGATCGACAAATAGATTTGCGGACGCAATGGCTTCCTTGGGATCTCTCATCCCTAAAAATGAACATGGAGAAATGCAACCGCTAATCATAACAATAGTGTCTAAACCATCAATTCAAAAAGCAGAATCTATAGGTGAGAAGAATGTTTGTTTGATACATGTCGAACCTTACAATTCTTACCTTGATGAGATAAAATATTTTCTCAAATCAGGCACACTACCAATAGAAATGACACGAACTGCAAAAAGAACATTCAAACAAAGAGCCATTCATTTCACTTTACTTGGAGATGTGTTATATAAACGTAGTTATGATGGAATACTACTACGATGTTTAAATCCAATTGAAGTAGAAAGAGCAATATCAGAAGCCCATGATGGTACTTGCGGTGGTCACTTTAGCGGAATGGCAATTGCAAAAAGAATATTGTGCATGGGATACTATTGGCCGACAATGGAAAACGACTATTGCAAATATGTCAAAAGATGCCAAAAATACCAACATCATGCAAACTTGACCCATGTGCCATCACAAAATTTGCAACCCATTCAAATTTTGTGGCCCTTTTCACAATGGGGCCTTGACTTGATCGGTAAAATAACACCTGCTTCATCAGGACAACATAAATTCATCATAACTGCTATAGAATACTTCACAAAATGGGTGGAAGCAATTCCACTGACAACTACGACTGGACCTCGAATAGCGGAGTTTATACTTCAGCATATTATCTATCATTTTGGAATACCCTCAAAAATAATTTTTGATAATGGAAAGTCATTTAAGAATAAGGATGTTAGAGCATTGTGCAATAAATTCAAAATACTACACAACTTCTCAACACCTTATTACCCACAAGCAAACGGGAAAGCTGAAGCAACAAATAAAACAATCATATCCATTCTCAAGAAAGTGGTAAAAGATAATCATCGAGATTGGCATACTCACCTCCCTTTAGCACTATGGGCTTACAGAACAAGCATAAGAACGCCAACGGGAGCAACACCATTTTCACTAGTTTACGGTGCGAAGCAATATTACCATTGGAGCTCGAGATACCATCCTTGTGAATCGAGATACAGGAATTCATGAACGATGATACAACTAGATAGGAGCGTCTTGACCAATTGACAATTATTGATGAGAAACATATTAATGCTCTAGAACATTTATGAGTATATCAAGATAGAGTCAAGCGTGCTTACAACACAAAAGTCCATCCTCGTGAATTTCAAGTGGGGGACCTAGTGCTCAAAGAAAATCAACAAAATACCAATGCTTTACCGCACTTAAGGGATAAATTTGCAGCAAATTGGTTGGGCCCATATATAGTAAAGCAAAAATTGGGACAAGGAACGTACATACTCTCCAATTTAGAATGGAAATTGGATCTAGAGCCACTGAACATTATGCACCTAAAGGCATTTTATGCATAAAACGACTTGCAATATATGTATATATATGTACATGGCTAAAAAAAAACAAAATATTTTATTTTACAATTTTGCATGTATTTCACATTGAGTATGGTAGATTGACCCAAAATCAATCTATAACCAAATACACTTTTACAAATCTTAAAACATCTTGAATAATAGAAAGATAACGCCAATTTGGGTATACCTCAAGGCAAAAAAAAATCAAATTCTTCGCTTACCCTATCACGCAACATAGTCCAAAAACAAAAATAATGGTTATCACCACTACCACAGTGAAACAACAAATATAAATAAAATGTAGAGTAGTAAGGATAGGGTAACATTCTCATCATACTTCGGTTGAGAATCCGATTCCCAAAAACTCTACACAAAAACAATTAACAACACACACCATAGATCTCTAAAGCTGAAAAGATCGTACTATGTTTCTCTCAAAAAGTTATGTAGTCATCACAAAGGCTTAAAGATCAAAATCATTGGACTATGGAGTAAGCCTCCACCGGGGCTATAAACGCTTTACTGGTAGTGGAGTAAACTCATGCAGGGCGACATGTCTCTCTCTCAAGAGGGAGACCTCTGAACGCACATACGAATAAGCTAGCCAAAAAGAGAAACCCATAAAGGTACCATCCAAAAATTACTCAAGATGGGGCAATAAACATTACAATCACATGCAATGGTTCTGGATTGCTTAGGTTCATCAACACACAAGATTCAGAAAATGAACTTCACTTGCACACAATATGGTCCTAAAGAAAGTAAGATAACATTCAAGAAAAATGGTTAACATTACTAGCTTCTTTGAGTATTTGAGAATATTTTCAGTTACATACCAAAAGCAAAATCATTATCCATATCATCATCCACATACCATTTATACATACCACATACATCACCACAAAGAATAATCAAGTGGGAACCCTCAATTGCAAATATGAATGAGTAAAGGTCAACTACTCTGAGCTAAATAAGATTACATGAGCACCATGCATACCTTCATTCAGTTACATAACTATAAATCAAAATGCATTTTACATGTTCACTTGTATTCATTATCATAGCATTAACATAGAAATATAAGATTGCATAATATAAACATTGCAAAATGTATAAACAAGAAGAATACATATACAAATAATGCATGTGGATACCGAAATAAAATTCCATATATATATATATATATATATATATATATATATATATATATATATATATATATATATATATATATATATATATATAAATACAAAAGTCTACAAAGTACAAAATGCCCGAAGGTAGTATACATCGAAGCACTGAGGCTCATACTAAGATAAAATATTTAAAAAACAAAAATACGACAAATACAACATCTAGCTAGTGCCAGTGGGATGCCTCCACAGACCCTACGTTGTAGAAGCCTCGTGAGAGCTAGAAGTACGATGAGTCCTACGACTCGTCTCAGTTCCTCAGGTAGTAGTGGCAGCAAATGATGAAGGAGGAACAGGTAAAGGAATCTGATTCTCATGAAGAATGTTCTCCAAAATCTCGATGGAGACAGCCTACTTACGCAAGCTCCTCAAATCAACACCCTGGCGAGCAACCATCTAAGAAATCTTTGCTCGTAAAGAAGTAATAGTCAGAGCTGAATCATCACCTCCAACACTTAACTGCAATCGAGAAAGCTCACCCTGTAAACAAGAAATCTCACCATCGAGTCTGGTGATCTTTGCATCCTTAGCAGCCACAATTGTGCTGCTAGGTCCAACTCATGGCCCATCCACCTCATCCTGAAGACGAGCCACCTCACCCTGATACTGTGCTAACTTGGTCTTCCCTCGACCCAGCTCCAAATCCAGGCTATCTCGCTCAGCCTGGAGAATCTCCCACTCCTCCTCGAACCGTCGAGGAGGTAAACCCTCATCATCATCACCACCACCCTCCTCAGGTGATTGAATGTTCGTGTCTGTGTTAGCTCTTGAAGAGCTACCACGTCAACGCTTCGTCAACCAAGGAACCCATCCACCCACATCAACATCGTCACCGCTCCCATCATCATCTACAATGATGCTAGGAGTCCACAAATGCTGACTCGTAAACCAAGCATCGTACTCAACAGTTGTGCCAACATCATCCAAGTCAAGCACCTCCAAGTTTGAGTTGTCAGCAGGATCATCGACTCGCCAAAAATCAGGAGCAACAGGCAACCCCAACTCATCACCCCATCGCCTGTATGTAATAGATGCATCCGAAACATCTTGAATGAGACCAAACTGCCGCAGTACACGAGAGAACTAGATAAACTCCATATCCCTCAAATGGGCGCCAACAACCCATCATCCCCGCATAATGCAACGAAGCTCCGTTGCATCCGTCGCCCAATCCAAACCCCTCCAAGATCGCCAACACATCAGGTCCCTAGTAAGAGAACTAAAGATATCTCTGAACTTCGATGCACTCATAGTAGATCGACTGACCTCCTCACTGAGTAACCACCTGTATGCCCGAGGAGAGGTGGCATCCACACCACAAGGCAAACCAACAGGGCGACCAATGATAACATGCTCCCAACACCAAATTTGGAGTAGCAAACTATAGCCCAAGCCCTTGCGCCCGTGCCTCTTCACCTCATAGAGCTCCCTATAAACCTTACAGAGAAGAGCAGGAGCCCAGGCTAACCGACGAGGATCAACTATCAAGTCAAGAACAATAGACACCTGGTTCCACAGGATCCTTGATCCCATGGAATTGGGCAACATGTTGCTCAAAATGTACATCATGAAGGCAGGCAATGCACCCAAGCTGCCAACTATAAAAAGATCCAGATATGCAATGTCGCCCCTGCTATAATCGATGTCCCACATCTCACCAAACAGAGGGAAAAGGGCCTCCTTCTTGTCAAGGTCAACATGAACGGTAGGACCCTCAATAGGGACGCGAAAGATATGGTAGATATCCTCAAGAGTGATAGTTAGCTCCCCTGTTGGGAGCTGAAATGTGCCTCTGTTCGGATCCCAACGCTCAACAAGTGCCGAAAGGAGATCCTCATCAGCTCGGACGGTGCCTAACCGCCCGCAACCATCTAAACCAATGGTCTGAAGTAGAGTCCAATCATCATCAGAAAGTGCTTTCCACACTTTTTGAATGGTCCTCGGCCACCTATGTTGAGCATCAAGAAGCTTAACCTGAAAAGAAAACATATAAAAAATGAAATTCAGCACAACATGCTAGAAAAACAAAAAAAAATGAAATTTTTTTACCTACCCTAAAGCAAAAACGAAAATTTTTACCTACCCTAGGTAATAAAAGCAAAAACGAAATTTTTTTACCTACCCTAGGTAATAAAAGCAAAATAAAAATAAAAATTTGTTACCTACCCTAGGCATTAAAAACAAAACGAATAAATTTTTTTTACCTACCCTAGGTAATAAAAGCAAAACGATTTTTTTTTTATCTACCCTAGGTAATAAAAGCAAAAACGAATTTTTTTTTACCTAAGCATGGTAATAAACAAAAAAAATAAAAATAATTTACCTATCCTAGGTAATAAAAGCAAAAACGAAATTTTTCTTACCTACCCTAGGTAATAAAAAAAAAAATGAAAAATTTCTACCTACCATAAAAAAAAAAAACAAAGTTCATTGCCAACCCCGCTTAATGAGCAAACAATAATAATTTACCAGCCCCGCTTAGTTTTCAAACAAGAAAAACAACAAAAATATATATATATATAAGGCCAAATCACCTACCTCAGTAAACCGACCACCAACTTCCTCTCTAGTCGAGCCACCACCACCGCTCCCCTCGCCAACCTCCATCTCGCTCATCACTTCAACCAATAAACCGATGACAACTGGCAGAATGATTTTGAAAATGACAGCAACCTATAAATAGCCGCTTTTATCGACGAAAAACGTGCACCCGTATTTTTGACAACGACGAAAAACGCGCGCCCATGTTTTTCGTAGCGCACGAAAAACGCAAACCTGCATTTTGAGGCGCAAAAACACAAAAACGTAGTTTCATAAAGGAAAACGCAAATCCACGTTTTTCGCAAAAATAATCGCAAGTCAGCGGTTTAAAAAAAAAATCAATACACCTAATCATCTGGAGTGAAACTCGTATCTAGTGGATTATCCTATACACCTAGCGGTTGCAGCGACTAGCAATCCATGCAATTCGGTTGGATGGGTAAATCACCATAAGGAAGCTCATTCAAAAATCACAACAAGCAACAATGAATCAAGATGATAAGCCCCTAAATCTATGAGCTTAAATGTGTTCAAAAACATATTTGCAAGGTAATCCTACAAAACCTTCCATTGGGTCAAAAGCGGGACAACAAACAACAATTTGGTAAAATCAAAAAACACTAGAGCATCAAATCCTCGACGACTAGTTCCTTAAACCCATCATTTGGAAGGAATTGCTAAAGTCATAGTGGATGAAAACTCAAAGAGTGGTCAGATTTTTACCATGTATTCTACACATTAATGAAACCAAAAGCAAAATTGGAAGAACATAAATAATCCCAAGCTCGGGGCACAAAAAAAAATAAAAAAAAAATCAAGACAAAATTCATTAACAATATCAACATCATACAATAAACAACCCACTTTCAACATCCGTATTTTGTCAATTGACTTATGGGTGTCAACCTTTACCCAATCGTCAATTGAAGGGGTAAGCAAACAAATCAAAATTTTAAATTCATTCATTTTGTGTGTCAAAGAGAAATGAACCCATTCGTCCAATAAAGTTAATGTCATTAGTTTTTGCACCGCATTGTGTTGTACACAACGCAATACAAAAAGGGGTAACTGTAGACACCAAAATCTAGCACCCTTCAGTTCACATTCACTACCTCGCCATCAAATCATGCATAATAAAGATATAAAATCTTGCAAATCATTATACTTTCCTAATTTATTCACCCTAGGATACCCTGTCTACCCATTGGACATGTGTCCTAGACACTTCATCCAACATCCATGCCACATCTTACCCACTCTTGTCCCCTTTGTCCTTGCACATGAGACAGATTCCCAACACCCATGCCACAACTCCTTTGTTGTTGTCCCCTTGTCCCTTCACATAAAACAACATCCCACATCCCACTCCACTTGGAGCCACATCATCCCAGTTAAGTGAGCCACACTGAGTGACTCACTATAACTGCCCCTTCCACCTGGCAGTCCAGATTTACCACTTGGCAAATCAGGATTGCCACCTCACATTTCCCTCCAAAGCCCCAAGAAGCCTATAAAGACACCATCAATCCACCAAACAAAGGGAGCTGAATCTGCATACCGATAGGCTACCAAAATAGATCTAGACCCAACAAGAGATTGAGGGCGCAATCCTGACTCTGATCGTTGGCTCGAATTTTGAGGTAATATGTTATTCAGCTGAAATCGCCCATCCGCGGTTCCACAGTCGAAAACGCATATCCACGATTTCACAACCGCAGGTCCGTGGTTTCTAGCTCACAACCACGCTTTCGCGGCTCCATAGTCCCGAGAACAAAAACGGGTTTCATCGACAGAGATTAGTGATTTGAGTATTAAGCAAGGCTTGGTTTGTTAATTGTTTTGTGTTATCTACTTTTCATCTATATTGGTAATAGGTTTATGTGTAGCATTAGGTTTATCGCTTGAATATATGGGTGCTACTAATCCCGCTTTGCTGGTTTGCATGTGTGCAGGTAACAGGTATCTGAAGAGCTATTGAAGCTAGGAGTGGCCCATCATTGGATACTCAAGCCCACTCACCAATTGGATTGAAGCGAAAGAAGACCAAAGACACCACCAATAATCTGATTAACCAAAGGGGTTTTTTCCCTCTTTGTGCCTATTGTATCATGTGAAAGCAAACATTCAATTATTGTAATCATACCCCTGTGCACTTGGGGTAAATCACTTGTAGAAAGGAGACTAAGGCTCCAATACGATTCAATACAAAATCCTTTAATCATGCAATTGCTTGTCTTTCATTATTTTATTTGCAAGGTGTTTTCTTCTTTTGCTTACAAAATGGCAATCACGGTGGGACCTCCCAAGGGTTTCATTTTGTTTTTCCTTGCTTCATTTAATCTTACTAATCTCTATTTGCATGTACAGGTGCTAACGATTTGAAACGCGTGAGAATTCAATCTCGGGTTGACGAATATGGATTGTGCTTAACCTGTCACTATGAAACTGTGCATCCGCAGTTTCTAATTTGTGAAACCGTGCATCCGTGGTTTCTAATTTGAGGAAACGCGCATTCACGGTTGCTGCACTGTTGAAACGTGGATCGACTGTTGAAAGTAAGAAGGAGCAGCGAAAGGAACACAGGTATGTACATTGTGTCATCTTTTTAATTTCTCCTTTAGTTCTAGATTTAGGCTGCATTTAAGTAGATTAAGGGTTTTATTTTTGTATGCCAATGCTTGCATTTAGATCTTAGGATAGAAAAATCTACTTAAATCTTGCATTCATAAACACAATAACAAAGCAAAATAAACGAGAATCTGCATATGCATAGTAGGTAATAATCATATTGCATGTACCAGGTTAGAAATAACCTAGGTATATATTTTTTAGGGTTTGGGCTTGTATTCGGCTTTTGTTCTGTTGACAGAAAGTACCCGCACACCCACGATTAGGATCTCCCAAACGCGCATGTGCGATTGGCAAACCGCGCACCTATGGTTTACCAGAACTAACCGCCCACCCGCAGTTAGCCCTGTTAAAAAAAAATTGGGCCGAGTCTTACCTAGATTTGCAATTTTACCCCTAATATGATTTTGTCTGCTATTATATGTCTTTCCTACTTTCTGCATTAGGCATAAAAACAGAATTGTATGTTAGATTTGCATCGCACAATAGAAAACAAAACCTTCACACACACGTATAATTAAAACATTGGTCCGATTGGATTTCATCACCAACCCCCAATTTAGACCGATGACGTTGGAATTCATCTCCTTCCACCAGCTTGCCCCCTAGATCATCCGTAGACAAGATAAAAGTGCTCTTTAAGCTGGTATAACTCATTGGTATTCAAGTTGTCTCCCACTATTGGAACGATTGTTGAATCAAAGTGGAAGAGCTAGGTGAACCCCCCACTAGGATTTAAGCGGTGTACCCTAGCCTCTTTTGAGAAATCACGCTTGGTGTTAGTGTTCTTAATCACCATATTCATTGAGTTCTATTATTCTATTCCAAAAATAACAAAATCTCTTCAAAAACTTCAAAAAAAAACACACAAAAACACACCAAAAATAAAAAATCAAAACATTTTTAGTGTAAACTAGGGTCAAACACTTTGTATGTTTATTTGTTTGACCTATTGTATTGCATTGTACTTTCTTTTTCATTCACATAGATAGCATATTAGCGTATGGAAGTGACTCGTAATCAAGCTAAGAAATAATTGTCAAGCCGAAGTTAGTGGTCATCCCCTATGGCCTCTTAGTCTGGCAATGTTCCTCACATTTCGATGGTGGGACAAGTAGATGTACCCCTTTCTATGTCCCCAAGGCTTGATATAGGGCCTCCTAGTAATGCCCCCAACACGAACATAGACATTATGCATAGAGCTACTCACACAGCTATACTTGAGACACCTAGGAGTGAACCTCCTGCAACAATAGATAGTCAGGTCACCATGATAGATATGGACATTGTTAGAATGTACTTGAATGCAGCTGGAATGGTCTTCCCATCATTACCACCACTCTCCATCCCATCACGTGTTGTACCATCATCACAACAAGAATCCATATTCACCTATCCACAATAGTCACAGTAGATTTTTACCAATCCTCTCTTTGATTTGGTTGTTGTATCATTAGCCAATCAACCATTGTCATTGAACCAAATTCCCCCCACATTATCACAACAAATGACCATTACCACTAATCCCTTGTATGAAACAATTCCTATTGTTTCGCAAGCCCCAACATTCATTCCTCCATCCACACTCGTAGGACATACATCTCATACCATTCCATAGTCAGTGGCAATACCCTTTGCTACTTACACCCCATCTACCTCCACTACCATGATTGTTCCACAACCAACTCAGTCCACCACATCACAGGTAGTAGACCCTATGTCAAATGCAATTGCTATGCAACAGATTTTCTTACAGTTGCAACAAATAATTTCATATAATGCTAACTGTAGCATGAACCATGACCCTAACCAACATTTGCAAGGGGTTGACCAAAATATTCCACCTACATCTCATCAACCTAATGCCTTTATCCAAAATCCATCTTGGGTAATGCGTCCTCCCTCTACCACTATGGTTCACAATCAACCACCGCACCCATATGCTAATGCAGTAGGTCAGCATAATATCATACCTTCATCACCCCATCCATATCATAACATCCCTCAACATCCATACCATAACACATTTTTGCCAAACATGTCTTATCATCCCCAACCTACATACAATCCACCCCATTACTAGCAACATCAAGTACATTCGAGTGTCAGTCATATAGATGATCCTAGATACCAATTTTTATAGAGTCAGATTGATAGTCTTGCCATGCAAACCCCAGGCTTGCAATACCAAAAGCCAACTTTAAGGCAACTACTCAATCATCCTATTCATGCTTCGGTACCAGAGCCGCCATATCCACATGATTTCCAAATACCGAAGCTTGAATTTAAAGGAGAAGAGGATCCCCGTGAGCATGTAACAAGATTTGTGAATGCATACTTCAGAATCAAAAGCAACGATGCATTGCTATTACATACATTTCCTCAAACATCAGGGGGGAAGCCCAAGACTGGTACAACCATCTCCCGCATCAAAGTATTTTTACCTTTGAACAACTAGTGAACCAGTTCCTAGAAATATTTGCCCTAAATGTTAGAAAATAAACAACATTGATTGATTTGATTTACTTAAAATAATATGACGATGAATCAGTCTATGATTTTGGCAACAGATGGAGATCAGTCATGAACAAGTTACCATTTTCACTCCCTATGCCAGAGATAATATGAATGTTCATGAAGAGTTTTGGTAGACCCATCTCTTCATTGCTACAACTACAACAGTATAGAACATTCGATGAGGCACTCGCCCAAGCAAAACCGATTGAAGAAATCAAAATTCAAGAAGGTGAGATTAAGCCTAAGAAGAAAGAGTGGCACAATAAGAATCAAAAGGGGAATAACCACGGCCAGTCCAAGAAGGCATAGGTTAATTAGATAGTTTTGAGCCAACCACAGTCAAATCAACTGACACAAACACAAATCCAACAACCCCAACAACAACCACACCAACCAAATTATCAAGCGGTTCCACCCCCACAATAGACACAAAATCAGACACAACCTACGAAAAGGCAACAACATCATTTTAAGCCAAAAAGAAATTACATTCTAGTACAAGAGCCATATTCATTAGTATTTCAGAAGTTGTATGCGGAAAAACTTTTTAATTTACCGAAAATGAAACCTAATGATCCTAACAAACCAAAGACAAAAGGTTACAAAGAACCTCTTTTGCATCTATCATAGACAAAGAGGACATGATAGTGAAGGTTGTCATGGATTTAAAGGAATTATGTAAGATTTATTGGAAGCGGGTACAGTCAAAATTGACAACCCACTAGCCCAAAATAACCAAAATCTAGGTATATATCAGACACCTTTGCCACATCAAGAGGCGAATCAACAACCAACGGGAGCATCAACTTCTATAGTTCCTCCCAAACAGGTTAATTATGTGTCTCAACTGCCACAAGGTTTTGTAGGGGCTATCAGTATAGTTACCCGTGGACAAAGGTAAGCTAATCGCACAACCCAAGCTCCGACAACATCACCAACTAATGTGCCTATACAACTTGGATCGAGTGGGCCACCGCCACCGTTCCACAACCACCCTGTTGTTACATTGAACAACCAGTTAACACAGAGTTTGAATATGGCTTTAGTAAAGTTGTCAATTTATGAACTAATGCAACAATCAACACCTCACAGGGAAGCATTGATGGAAATTTTAAAGTCTATTCAAGTACAATCAGAAGACCCCAATGCATTCAATTCCTTTTTGGATATTGTGCAAAAGTGCATGGAACCCTTGATAGTATTCTATGACTTCGAGGAAAAACAAATATCAATAGATTCACCTGATCTGCCAGTGCACATAGTATCTCACATTGACAGGAAACCCTTCAAGAGAGTGCTTATTGATACAGGTTCTTCAATCAACCTCATTACCACACCTGCCATGATGAAGCTCAACATCCCATCATCTCACATCACAACATCCATATTCACTCTTAGAACCTTTAATGATGCTTTGTGCTCAACTGTAGGGAATATTGTTCTTCTCGTCACTGTGGGAGTAAAAACAATACATGTTCTCTTTCACATCTTGGAAGGAAAAATGCAATATAACATACTTCTTGGATGCCCTTGGATTAGGGAAATGAAATGTGTGCATTCAACATTGCATCAATGCTTAAAATATGTGCATGAAGGCAAGGTACATTGCATACCAGCTGACACTGAACCTTTCAAATACAATGATTAAATAAGACAACACCTTACAAATAAAATAATGAAAGACAAGCAATTGTAGAATTAAAGGATTTTGTATTGAATCTTATTAGAGCCTTAGTCTCCTTTTTACAAGTGATTTGCCCCAAGTACATAGGGGTATGATTACAATAAGCGAATCCTTGCTTTCACATGATACAATGGGCACAAAGAAGGGAAAAACCCCTTTGGCTAATCAGATTATTGGTGGTGTCTTTGGTCTTCTTTCGCTCCAATCCAATTGGTGAGTGGGCTTGAGTATCCAATGATGGGCCACTCCTAGCTTCAATAGCTCTTCAGATACCTGTTACCTGCACACATGCAAACCAGCAAAGGGGGATTCATAGCACCCGTATATTCAAGCGATAAACCTAATGCTACACATAAACCTATTACTGATATGGATGAAAAGTAGATAGCACAAAACAATTAACAAACCAAGCCTTGCTTAATACTCAAATCGCTAATCTCTGTCAATGAAACCCGTTTTTGTTCTCGAGATTGTGGAATCGCAGAAGCGCTGTTGTGGGCTAGAAACCACGGACCTCCAATTGTGAAATCGCGGATGCGTGTTTTCGACTATGGAACCGCGGATGGGTAGTTTTGACTGAATAACAGATTGCCTCATAATTCGAGCCAACAATCAGATTCAGGCTTGTGCCCTCAATTTCTCGTTGGATCTAGATCTATTTCGACAGCCTATCGGAATGCAGATTCAACTCCCTTTTTTTGGTGGATTGATGGTGTCTTTATAGGCTGCTTGGGGCTTTGGGGGGAAATGTGAGGTGGCAGGCCTGATTTTCCAAGTGGCAAATATGGACTGCCAGGTGGAAGGGGCAGTTACAGTGAGTCACTCAGTATGGCTCATTTAACTAGAGTGATGTGGCTCCAAGTGGAGTGGGATGTGGGATGTTGTTTTATGTGAAGGGACAAGGGGATAACAACAAAGGAGTTATGGCATGGGTGTTGGGAATCTGTCTCATGTGCAAGGACAAAGGGGACAAGAGTGGGTAAGATGTGGCATGGATGTTGGATGAAGTGTCCAGGACACATGTCCAATGGGTAGACAAGGTATCCTAGGGTGATTTTCCTAATTAAATAAATTAGGAAAGTATAAGATGTGCAGGATTTTATATCCCTAAGTTGGAACTTAGGAATATATCTTTATTATGCAGGATTTGATGATGAGGTGGTGAATGTGAACTGAAGGGTGCTCGATTTTGGTGTCTACACGTCCATGTCAACATCCATGTCATTTCATGAGTCTTCCACCTCACATACCACCAATATGGTGCCCTTGATTAAACAACAATGCTAAACATGGCCAACAAAAATTTAAAACTATGAATGATCATTAGAACATTTGCATTATCATATGCATTCACATACATATACATATGCATTCACATAAAAGCATAATACAAAAGTAAAATCCATGTGTATATATATATATATATATATATATATATATATATATATATATATATATATATATATAATTTGCATATGCAAAGATCGCTAGAAAGTTCAAACAACATCACAACTTGGGGGTACTCAAGGTATCACACCTTCCTCCAATAAAACAAACAAGCATATAACTTGGGGGTGCTCAAGGTATCACACCTTTCCCACAAATTCAACAAACAACTCAATCACATCACATCATCATCCATATCCATTGCTAGGTTAAAAAGATTGTGTTTTTTTGTCAAAGGTTGTGCCCTTTTGCCTTGCATTCATTCCTTGTCAAAAACCCATTTCTACCAGGGAAAAAATAGAATCATTCATTACATCATTCATATTTCTTGCATTAAAAATCATCAATTTTATTCATCATGGAAGTTATCAAATTCCTTGACACTTTCCAAGTGAACCTTGTATTTAGTGGTTTATCCTAGTCACCTAGCGGTTGTAGAGACTGGTCATCCATACACTCCGGTAGGATGGACAAATCATTATAAGGACACTTACATTATCAAAGTCCCTTCATATGTTGGGGCAAAAATAGATACAACCACTTACATTTTCAAAAAACCCTTTATCTGTTAGGGCAAAAACAAACACAATAATCACATTTTTCCCTATTTCAAAAACCCCTTCATCTATTAGGGAAAAACAAACACAATAATCGCATTTTTTCCCATTTCAAAAACCCCTTCATCTATTAGAGCAAAAACAGACACAGTCATCGCATTTTTCCCCATTTCAAAAACCCCTTCATCTATTAGGGCAAAAACAAACATAGTCATCGTATTTTTTCCCATTTTAAAACCCCTTCATCTATTAGGGTAAAAATAGAAATAGTCATCGCATTTTCCCCATTTCAAAAACCCCTTCATTTGTTAGGGCAAAAACAAACACAATCATCGAAAACCCCTTCATCTGTTAGGGCAAAAACAAACATAGTTATCGCATTTTTCCCATTTCAAAAACCCCCTCATATGTTGGGGCAACAACAAAATCATTCATTGCATTCAACATCATCAATTTCATTCGTCATTACAACATGTGTCAAATACATTTACAAGTACAAGTGAACCTTGTATTTAGTGGTTTATCCTAGTCACCTGGCGATTGCAGCGACTGGTTATCCATGCAATTCGATAGGATGGATAGATCACTATAAGGACACTTACATTATCAAAACTCCTTCATCTGTTAGGGCAAAAACACACTCAATCACTTGCATTTTTTAAAAACAACCTTCATATGTTAGGGCAAAAACATAATCAATCATACAAATGTCAAAAACCCCTTCATCTGTTAGGGTAAAAATAGACTCAATCACTTGCATTTGTTAAAAACCCTTCATCTGTTAGGGCAAAAACATAATTCATCATTGCACTTTTCATTGCATTTTCCCATGTCAAAAACCCCTTCATTTGTTAGGGCAAAAACAGAATCATTCATTGCTTCATTCATACATATGTATTTAACACCATCAATTTCATTCATCATTACACCTTCATTCAACATTTTTCAAATACATTTACAATTACAAGTGAACCTTGTATTTAGTGGTTTATCCTATTAACCTGGCAATTGCAATGACTGGTTATCCATGCAATTTGGTAGGATGGATAGATCACCATAAGGACACTTACATCTTCACAAACCCCTTTTTTTAGGGCAAAAATAGAATCAATCATACAAATATAAAAAAACCCTTCATCTATTAGGGCAAAAACAGATTCCATCATTTGCATTTTTCACAAAATCCCTTCATTTGTTAGGGTAAAAATAGATCACATTCACATTTACATTCAACATCATCAATTTCATTTATCATTACACATTCATTTAACATTCACTTTGCAAGTACAAGTGAATCTTGTATTTAGTGGTTTATCCTATTAACTTGGCGGTTGCAGTGACTGGTTATTCATGAAATCTGATCATATGGATAGATCACCATAAGGACACTTACATTATCAAAATCCCTTCATCTATTAGGGCAAAAATAGAATCAATCATACACATGTCAAAAATCCCTTTCATCTATTGGGGCAAAAACATACTCAATCACTTGCAGTTTCACAAAACCCCTTATCTATTGGGGCAAAAACAAACTCAATTACTTGCATCCATATATTCAAAAATGTACCTTACCTCCACAAAATCACTCCACATTGCATCCATCAATATATTTATCATCGTCACATCTTCATATCAACACCATCAAATCCATCAACAATTGCATTTACATTCAACATTTGCCAAGTTCACATACAATTTCAAGTGAACCTCGTATCTAGTGGTTTATTCTATCTCCTTGGTGATTGCAACGATTTGCATCCATGTAATTCGGTAAGATGAATAAATCACCATAAGGACACTTGGCCATCATCACATATTTCATTTAAAAAAAAAAAATCACTTTTTGTACCTCACATTTAGAGTGAGACTATGCCAAGACCAATTTGCTCAAAAGCTATCATTGATGGCCTTGTTCGTGGGGCTTGAAACACGGACAAAATCATAACTTTTCATCATTTCCTTTGCAATTACACCAGTCTCCAAGGATGTAGGTCGGGTAAAGTGATTGAGCAACCGTTTAGGGATTTTGTGTAGGAATTGTTGCAATCATGAGTGGCCCCAAGGATAGACTATTTTTATTTTCTTTTTGCATTTGCATACTTGCATTTCAATGATGTCGGAAGGCACATTATTCAACAACATGGAATCACCCCAAACATGGGGTAACCAAATTTGATTTTGAATTTCCCACAATGAGATACATCTTACATGATCATGGCACCTACACTTGGCAAAAACCCCTTTCTCTATTAGGGCAAAAATAGAGTCAATCACATGCATCTTCCACCAACCCCCTTTCACCATTGGGGCAAAAACGGTATCACATTTACATCATTCATATCATCCACAATTACACCATTCATCCATACAATCATGTGCACTCATTTTTCAATTGGCTCGTGAGATTCATTCACAAACTCATTCGCCAATTGAGGGGGTAAGCTATGCAATCAAAATTCTTTTGTCTCCAAGCTCATGTCCACATCTCAACAAAGCTGCTTCACCATCAAGCCAAAACAAGTGTCTCGTATTTTTGCACCGCATTGTGTTTCATGCAATACGATACAAAAAGGGGCATATGTAGACACTAAAATCTAGCCACTTGTCATCCATCTAGGTCTTCTCACCATTTTTACCCATTATTTACATATATTTATGTATATTTGTTTAATATATATTTAAATATTAATATTTTATATATATTTAATAAATGTATATATATGTGTGTAAATTAATCTCAACCATCCATCTTGGTCTAATCCTAGCTATTCATTCGCCTTAATCCATGCCACCTGCCCAGATCTAATCTCCACCCTCCATCATGTTTTAATCTTGACCACACAAATTGTGTTGTTGAAACCCTAACATGCCCTAGGGAAAATTATAAATAAGAGCCATTTTGATGGCTCAACCCCTAAGGAATTCGTACTTTGAATCAAAATCTAAGCAATCTTTGCAAAAGTTCCTTTCAAATCCCTTGCCTTCACCTCCACATCCACTGTTGTAGCCCTCGCCCAAAATAGATCTACTTTTGTAGAACTTGCTTAAGCTCTTGAGCACCTTTCTACTACTCCTGAGCGCCCCTATGCTACTCTCGAATGCTCGCCTGCTATCCTCAAGCGTCTTTGGGTGCTTTTTGCCATCCTCGAGAACCCTTGGGTGCTTCCTGCTACCACCAAGTGCCCGTGGGTATCTCAAACCCTAGTTTTGTAGACCAGCAAACCCTCAGGTGTCGCTAGGTCATCTGCACACTTGTTTTTTTGCAATGACGACAATGATAGATCAAAAATCAATAAGTTCACAAGGTAAATCTTTTGCTGTTGTATTAATTTTATTACTTCCATATTTACTTAAAGTATTACTATTTGGCATTTAGGGTTTTTATTGATTTTTGAGGGTCTCACATAGTGGAGCCCTCACAACTACTACTAATCCTCTTTTGTCATTTTCTATGTGCAAATTTGGAGATATACAAGCATTTGGCAGCTGCATAAGCTAAAGTGGTCCGATCAATGGATATCTAAAGCCCACTCACCTCTGTTAGGAGTAAAAATGAGCTTTGAATATACCACAAGCATTGTTGGCTAGGGTTTTAGAGAACCCTAGCATATTCTATTCATTGTATCAAAATAAACAGTGTAAACCCTTATTTGGGGCACATTTGATTGTATTGAGATCCACCGACGATAATAATATAAAATCTATTTTTTGTGCAATCTCTTGTATCACTGTTTGTTCATTTCCTGTTATATATTTGGTGTTTCATTTTTGTCTTCACATATATGGACCCATCAAACTTTTTTCGTATTTTCTTTCAAAGCACGATCAAAATCAATTTCATGGACCCAACTTTTGGACATTTCCTTTTTAACATAAATTAATGGAAATTGTTTGTATTAGCTCCATTATTGTAGATGACCCTTATATATATATATATATATATATATATATATAGAGAGAGAGAGAGAGAGAGAGAGAGAGATTCATATCCTATAACCAAGAGGTTAGTACCCCTTTTCATATTTGGCACTTCCCATGATGAGCATCGTGTTTGTAATTCATCTACAAGAGAGACTAAAATATGATTCCAAACTTGGGATGATTTTGAGATTTTATTTTTTTAAATATTTTATTTCTTTCAATACATAGTTCCCAACAAATAATGATAAGACTAATCCTTGACAAAAATATATAATACTTTAAGAAGCTTGAAGAAAGTGTAAGTAGTGAGCCTCGCTAGGTATTAAGGAAGGAAAATCATATTTAAAAGCGTTAATTTAAGGTCAAGATGCCCTAATATGGATGCCCAAGTTGGAGATAAGAGGAAGAGGGAATATAGAGCAAATTTGATCTAAGCAAAGGATACTACTCCATAAGTGATTATCAAGGATGAGATGATTGAGTATGATATAATGATTGTTAACCACAAAGGGTTATTATTCAAATTCCAATTAATGCAAATTGTTTGTATTGGCTCCATTATTGTATATGACCCTTATATATATATATATATATATATATATATATATATATATATATATATATATATATATATATATATATATATATATATATATATATAGAGAGAGAGAGAGAGAGAGAGAGAGAGAGAGAGAGAGATTCATATCCTATAACAAAGAGGTTAGTACCCCTTTTCATACTTGGGACTTCCCATGATGAGCACCGTGCTTGTAATTCATCTACAAGAGAGACTAAAATATGATTCCAAACTTGGGATGATTTTGAGATTTGATTTTTTAAAATATTTTATTTCTTTCAATACATAGTTCCCAACAAATAATGATAAGACTAATCCTTGACAAAAATATATAATACTTTAAGAAGCTTGAAGAAAGTGTAAGTAGTGAGCCTCGCTAGGTATTAAGGAAGGAAAATCATATTTAAAAGCGTTAATTTAAGGTCAAGATGCCCTAGCTAGAAATATGGATGCCCAAGTTGGATATAAGAGGAAGAGGGAATAGAGAGCAAGTTTGATCTAAGCAACGAATACTACTCCATAAGTGATTATCAAGGATGAATGATTGAGCATGATATAATGGTTGTTAACAACAAAGGGTTATTATGCAAGTTCCATGGATGTTGTCTAGGGTTTTCATAGATTCAAAATTGGATCACGTGGAAGTGGGGATTGAATTCAAGTTGCTCCATGACTTGCATTCCTAAAGGTATTTTACATCTTTTATAATTCAAAAATCAAGGACAAAGTGATGGGTGGTGGAACATGGCTTAGGGGAAGAGATACCCTTTATTTAAGACCAAGAAGTAAGATTTTTTTTGTCGAGACAAAAACTATTAAGAAGTTTCTAGTGTGGGTTAGGCTTCTTGAACTTCCATATCAACTTGTCAATAAGGATGTTTTAAAAAATATTAGAAATACCCCAGGGAGTTCATACAAGAAGGACCAACTAATAAGAAGTGAAAACATACTAAATGCCCAAAAATGTATTGCTATGGAAATTTTAAAACCTTTACCATAATCCATTAAGATTAAATCTAAATCAAGAGAATGATCAACAAGTGGATTATGAAAACATTACATTATGATCCCACAATTGTCATGAGACAAAACACACGGTAATAGATTGCAAAGTGAAGCGAGGAAGGAAGATATTAAAAAATGAGTCATGAGATAAACTTTATGACGAAGCAAAAAAATCATACTATAGTAAAATTTGGATTAGGTAAGGATATTCCACAATAAAAGAAGAGACAAAAAAATCTTATATGCAACATTAGATAAAAAAAAGGCCACCAAAATTCAGTGAACATCAACCGCTAAAATAAATAAAGAAGGATACAAGGAATGTGAAAGTACAATGTACAAGTTGAAATTCATAAGGAATTAAAGGTGAAAAGGAAGATATAGAGGAAAGTTTTAAAATAAAAGAGGTAGAAGAGGTCAAGTTTATTCTAGGTGAATCATCTTCATTTTCTTCAAGTAGTATAACATCCTCTCTTGATGACATAAATGAAAGTAGCGTAGAGGTTATCCCTTGCATTTGAGGGTTTCAGGAAAAGCATAATAAATAAATAAGGATGGAGGAAATCCATTAGGGTTTTTAGAATAACATAATTTTGTTTATTTATTTATGAAGGAGCATCTTTGGATGTTCGTAGTTCAAATTTATTAATTTATATGCTAATTTATAAATTTGTTGGTAGGAAAGGATGTCAAATTTGATTGTTACAATAATTTAGTGCTTTTCAATATTATAGAGTACATATATTGTTGATATGTTTGAGTGGTTAAGAATATAAACTTGAAATTTGTTGGGATTTTCCCATCCAGGTTCAAATATTGTGAATAGTGTGTATTTATTTTATTTATACACACTAGAAAGGTTGAGAGTATCCTATTGTTGACAAGGTGTGTATTAATTATATTTATACATGATAAGAAGACTTAGAATATCCTACTATTGACAAGGTGTGTATTTATTCTATTCGCATAGTATAAGTAAGGCCTATAAAGTATCATCTTATCAATGGAGTGTGTATTTATTATATTTACATGATATGAGGAAGGGTTAGGTCCTTTAGATAAGAGGTTCAAATCCGAGTAGGTAGATAACAAAACAAAAAAAACCTCTTCCATGCATAATAGACTTAAGTAAATACTAGATGATAATGTTTTTTATCTTAAAAGTTACCTTATTTTTTAAAATATTGGTAAGGTTTAGAGAGTATCATCTTATCAATGGAGTGTGTATTTATTATATTTACATGATATGAGGAAAGCTTAGGTCCTTTAGATAAGAGGTTCAAATCCGAGTAAGTAGATAACAAAACAAAAATACCTCTTCCATGCATAATAGACCTAAATAAATATTAGATGATAATGTTTTTTGATCTTAAAAGTTACCTCATTATTAAAATATTGGTAAAACATGATGATAAGTATTAAAACTATTATATATTACACAATTACAGGTACAAACACTATTATGTAATAGTTAACTTCGTTATCTTCCTCCCTCCCACACTTAGGAAATTAAATGCTTTCTAAGTAATTTTATATGTTAAATTTGAAAATTATTTTACATATAAAATGTCATCTTAAGCAACTGTTGCAAGCTTTTTGCAGTGGTAAGGGCTTTGGTATCTCTTTGAGAGGTTCAAGGTTCAAACCCCATAAGTATGAAGAGACACAGACCCTCGTAAAAACATGTGTAAACTCATTGAAAAAAATATCATATGTGCTATATTAAAAGTCCTTTAATATTATAAATATGTGTTAATAGACACTGAGATCACCTAGTTAAATCGAGACAACATTAAGAATAAATTGTCTTGTGAGGGATGCCATAGTGGTATATCTTTGGGTTTTCATCCATGAGATCCAAATTTAAACCTCAATACAAGGGGATCAAAACCCTTTCAAAAACTTGTGCTTTATTCTAAAAAGTTTGTTTCGTAAGGGATACAATAATGGTATATCTTTAGGTTTTCATCTAAGAAATCCAAGTTCAAACCCCAATATAAGAGATTGAGACCTTCTTAAACCCACGCTTCATCCAAAATTTTTTATCCTTGGGACACTGTAGTGGTATGGCTTTGGAGGGATCGAGATCCTTTCAAAACCCATGCTTTACCCTAAATTTTTTGTCCTTGTTAGAACATCGTAGTAGTATGACTTTGGATTTTCATCGAGAAAACCTAGGTTCAAACCATTGCATAGGGGACTAGGATCCTTTCGAAAAGTCATGTTTTACCCTGATTATTTTTTTTCTCGAAGGGTATGGTAATGGTATACCTTTGGGTTTTCAACTAAGATACCCAAATTCAAACCTTGATACAAATGGACCAAGACCCCTTTCAAAAACCTGCACTTTAAGCTAACATTTTTGTCTCTTAAAGGATATAGTGGTATGTCTTTGGGTTTTCATTTAGAAAACCTAAGTTCAAACCCAATACAAAGTTCCAAAACCCTTTAAAAAACCGTGGTTTACTCTAAAATTTAAACCACTAAAATTTTGAGTCCTGTGAACGGCACCATAGTGATATATCTTTAGGTTTTCAAACAAAAGATTAAAGTTCAAACCTCGACGAGAGAAGTAAGACATTTTTAAAACTTGGGCTTTATCCTGAACGACACCATAGTGATATATCTTTAGGTTTTCAAACAAAAGATTAAAGTTCAAACCTCAACGCGAGAAGTAAGACCTTTTTAAAACTTGGGTTTTATCCTAAAATTTTTAAGGGATCTAAACCACTTTCAAAAACATGCGTTTTACCCTAAAACTTTGTCCCATGAGAAATACCATAACGATATGTCTTTGGATTTTCATTCTAAGACTCAAGTTCAAACGTTGATATAAGGAGATTGAACCCTTTTTAAAAATTGTATTTTACCTTCAAATATTTACTTAGTTGGTAGCATCAAATGCTTGCCAATAAACTACCTTAAAACTTTGTCCCATGAAAAATACCATAATGGTATGTCTTTGGATTTTCATTCTAAGACTCAAGTTCAACCCTTGGTATAATGAGATTGAATCCCTTTTGAAATTTATATTTTACCTTCAAATGTTTACTTGGTTAGTAGTCAAATGCTTGCCAATAAACTACCTTAATTTGATTCCTTTAATGATTAAAAATTGTTAACTTAATATTTATCTAACATATCAAAATTTATGAAAAATTTCACATCAAAAATAAGAATAAGCTTGGGTCTAATAATATAGAGTTTAGTCCTTCAAATAACGTGATACTGTAAAGAGAAAAGATTATACCCTCTAATGATACACTCCAATAAAAGTCCAACTAACATTGACTACATACATATTCGTATATTAAAAAAAAAACATCATCCATTATTGTCCATATTCTCGTAGAGGCTAAACAAGTACTTTCCCTGTCCGTTCCCATGATCAAATTTGTTTTTGTCACTGTTGCGCTGAAATATATTTTTCCTTGTCAGCTAGCAATTATGAAATTTGTTTTCTACGTAGATGCCAGACTTCATCCGTATTTTTTTTAATAAAAATTTGAAGGTATAAGGAGTTAGGTTTTGAGGTTTCAACTCTAATTTTTAAACAAAAATTGAAATACTTCTCACTACCCTATCTTTTAAAATTGACTTTATATATTATAATATATATTATTTATTAAAAATATAAAGAAGCCGTTGTCTCCGTTCGTTTGCAATATACAAATGAAAGTAGGGCATGCGATAGAGATGGTTTTAGGAGTCTCGCAAATTATTAAATGTTTAATGACAAATTCTAGATGGTTAGTATTTGCTTAACCAAGTATTTAGAAGAAGATACTTAGGTTTAAATTTTTGAGGTAATTTGTTTAAAGTATAATTTGGATTTTTAAGTGTGTATGGTACGAATCTCAATGATCAGTTGTCCCTTTCATGGAAGATCAACAATAACGAAGTGGAATAAGTTTAGTGGAAGGTGCTTATCTGGTACGAATCCCAATGATCAATGGTCCTCTTCATGAGAGATCAACAATAACGAAACGAAATAAGCAATCCATGTGGTTTGAACCTTGCACTTGTCGGTTACTAAAAATAGTGTGATTGTGACCTCTCTTATGTAACGAAAAAAAAAAACTACATTATTTCTAGTAACTAACAAGTATAGGGTTCAAACCACGAGGGCTCATTCCATCAAACCTATTCTGTTTCGTAACTAACAAGGATAGGGTTTAAACCACAGGGGCTCCTTCCACCAAACCTATTCTGCAGCGTGAAGGTAAGACTACTACCTTTGCAAACAGGCTACCTCGAGGTGAGGTTTGAGCCTGGTGTCTTCTTGGCAAATAAATTTCTGATAAGCACTTACCAATCCACCTAGTCCTTTGAAGGAAAATAACCCAAAAAAAAACAAATTAAAGATAATGCAACGGTTTGCACTTTGACCCTTCGAAAGATCAAGGTTCAAACCGTAACATAAGTTTAAAAAAAAAAACCTAAAAAACAAATTAAAGACAACAGTTTGAACTAAAGTTCAAGCATAAGTGAGTGTGTGAGAGGTAGGTGTGTTATGATTAATTTATATAAAAACAAATAAAGTCAGTTGGACAGGTTAAATGAAAAAGGAAAGGAAACGGAACAGGAGAAAAGTGGTGGCGTCAGATGAATTACCGAAAGCAAAAGCGCTTTTAAGATTCGACAAACCAAGAGGAGAGAGAGGTTGGCGTCATATGAATTACCGAAAGCGCTTTTAATCAAAAGGGCAGGAAAGGGCGAAGGAATATCTGGCAACGGCATCTGATATGGAGGTGGAGGTGGAGATTTGGAATTACGAGGCAAAGGCTTGGGAAGGAAGAAGGGAAAGGGAAAGGGAAAGGGAGGGCTTTTGGGATTAATCTCCAAATATTGGAGGAGGAGGAGGTGGTGGAGGCGGCGGCGGCGGGCTAGTTGATTGTTGATGGGCCCTTGCCTGCGATGGGCCCATCTCCATTCTTTCACCTTATTGGATGGATGGGGGGACGGAAAGAAGAGCGAGGGTGAACAAGGAAGGGATGCCGCGTTTTAAGGGTTATATGAAGGTTGAGATTGTGACGGACCTTAGTGTTGAGGTTGACGTTCTCGGAGATCTTTCATCGCATGGGGTGTCGTGGCGTTGCGTGTAAAGAAATTAATTCAGAAGAGGAGAGAAGAAAGCCAACGAACTTGTATTTGTATTTGAAGTTGGGGATGGCATTTGACTAGTTTTGATGGGAAGCAGGGTGTTTGACGAGATCGCAAGGTTGATTTCAATCGAGAATACAGAGGGAGAGGGAGAGGGAGAGGGAATGGGAATGTGTGTGTGGGATGAGGAGAAAAGCATGTGTTGCGAGTGCGGCTCACAGCTCACAACATCCTCTTCGCGAAGACCAGGACGTATTTGCCGGTCCTGCGGTCGTGTCTTCTGTTGCAACTGCTCAAATCAAGACGGGGAGAAAGAGAAGGACAACTTCATATGCAGTATCTGTCGACTTTACAATGAAACAACGCCGTACTATACTCCGCAGATCAGTCCATCCCCGTCAATTATGAGTTTTATAAGTTGTGTCTCGAGCGCAGGTATGTCATCAGTTATCATTATCTTTATGATCTTTGATTCGCTTCCATGTCGAGGGATTCACAATAATTGGGTTTGTACTATCAGATGCAGGGGACTTACCTTCCAATTTCTATTCCAATGACAGGTATGTGTGTGTGGGATGGTTTCATCTTTAGGGCTTTTGTAGATTTGTTGCTTTCCTTGCTTGCTCTAAGGGTAAGACTTATGCGATCTCTCCAGGAATGAAGATAATGAAGGCCAATACGGAGAACAATATGAAGATGAAGGTGAAGATGGCAATCCTTCGGATTTGGAAGGCGTTCGCGATGTGCAATCGCAATCACAAGAACAGTTGGATGAGAGTTTCTTGGATCTTTATGAAATATTGGTGCCTAGGGATGTAAGAGAGCATGAAAATCAATTTGATGGTCGTCTGTCTACTTCTTCTTCCCATGGAGAAGAAGAGAAAGAAGAAGAGAAAGCCATAGGAGAGAGCAAGAGTCGTGCCCGAAACGCAGCGGAAGGGCAGGAATGGAAGCCATGTGATATTGACATTCATAACAACGCCTCTATTTATGTGCCTCCCGAGTCTGAAGAAGTGTACGAGGAAGAGGAGGATGACGACGATGAGGGCTTGCCTCGTGCGCCAGACTTGCTTGGTGTGAGTAGCCAGAAACATATAATGAAGGACATGCTCAGTGAGGAACACAAAAGGGCTATGAAATCTGTGCTGGATGGACATTTTAGGTTTCTTGTGCAGCAACTGCTAGCGGCGGATAATTTGGATGGTGAGAGGTGGAAGGAAATAGTTTGTTCCTTGTCATGGGAAGCGGGCACATATATCAAGCCAGATGGCAGTGAAGGAAAAGCAATGGACCCTGGGGGTTATGTCAAAGTCAAGTGTGTAGCTTGTGGCCACCCCAATGAAAGGTAAGATTATAGAGTTATTTTAAGTGGCTATTCGTCAATTTAGTATTTTTTAAATGAAATTCTCAATTTGCTAGTTTGGTAATGATTAAATTTTAAAAAATATATTTACCAAATTTTTACATCAAATTCCCATATTCCCATGATAAAAAGATTGATTGGCCAAAATTTTCCATAAGACCTGGGTTATAATAGTTGATTGACCAATCTTTTAGATAAAACATGGATAACTATGTCAAATTTTACACAAAACATGGATAAAATTTAATTGATTGGTTATATGGGATTGAAACATGTCATACCCATGTTTTTTTAAATAAATTATATGGGATTGAAACAGGTCTCACCCATGTTTTTTAAAAAGTTATATGGGATTGTAATAGGCCGCACCTGTATTATATCATGATCACATGGTGGAATTATAACAAGCTTGGCAATTATGCATGTATCACTTGGCAAGATTCTAACCCTGGTCTTCTCCTTAAAAGTTGAGGAATCTAACTGGTTGAGCTAATTCCATTTGATAGGTCCCATTCATGTTACATCATGATCACATAGTAGTATTACAACAGCTTGATCACATAGTAGTATTACAACAGCTTGGCAATTATGGATGTATTGCCTGACACAATTTGAACCTGGGTCTTTTCCTTCAAAGTTGAGAATTTAACTGGTTGAACTAATGCCATTTGACTTGATTTGCCATTTTTTACATAAAACATGGATAAAAATAATTGATTTTACATAAACCAGGGATAAAAATGGTTAATATATCAAACTTTTACATAAAACATGAAAAAAAGGTTTATTTTTCAATTTTTGTATATAATATTACCAATCTTTGTGATTTTCCTTAAATAGCAGTATATATCACATATATGCTTTGTATTATTTGAAATGAAAAGATTTGCTTTTGTATTATTTGAAATGAAAAGATTCGCCTTCCATTTTATACTAGTAGAAAATTTTCATCCTCTAATATTATCCCTGTAGGATTGACATATTCTGGTTGCCACCATTTTCGGTTAGGATTTTCATTTTTGCTATAGGCTCTCACTCTTTTTTTTATTCTGTTTTGGAGATGTGGTAACCTTTTATTCTAAATGTCTTGTTTTCATAGCAAGGTGATTAAGGGAGTGGCTTTTAAGAAGAACGTAGCACACAAGCATATGCCAACAAGATATAAGAATCCTAGGTTGCTACTGCTGGGAGGAGCTCTTGAATATCAACGTGCTTCGATGTCATCTATGGATAGTCTGCTGGAAGAGGTAGGCTTAACCTTGCTAGTGTTGGTTCATTTTCATTGGTGATTTTGTATACTTTGTGTCTTCATTCTTTTCCTTGTTTTGCATGTAGGACGCTGTTTATCTTCGCATGGTTGTGGAAAAAATAGAAGCTCATCATCCCAATGTACTGCTGGTAGAAAAAACTGTTGCCCGTTATGCCCAAGAATTGCTTTTGACTAAGGAAATATCAGTGGTGTTGGATGTCAAGAGATCACGTCTAGAGCGCATTGCTCAATGCACAGGTGCACGGATTGTTTCTTCTGTAGATAATCTCTCTTTACCTAATTTAAAACACTGTGAGCTGTTCCATGTTGAAAGACTCGTTGAGGAGTATGGCAGTGCCGGGGAGGCTGGTAAAAAGCTGACAAAAACCTTGATGTTTTTTGAGGGGTGTCCAAAGCCTTTGCGATGTACGGTAAGGTCTCTTCTGTATTACATTTTTGCAATCTATTTGGAGCCATGTGCGTGTTCTTGATTTTGCAGTAATGAGAGATAACATCGTTATTTCATATTTTACATAGGACCAAGACAATTTGAATTGTGTGAAAGTTTGCAAATATAAAGAACTCCAATGCCTTATAAAGGTTGTATTTTTTCTTTTTTAACATTAATCTATTAATTATTGTTAAGGAGGAACAATGGTTGTAGCTAATGAGTTCTGACGTAGCTAAACTAAGGGGTATGTTGGACAAAAATAGAAAATGTTTCTTGAAGCAATATTTAGAAATATAGTATTCTTTATTGACGACAATCCTAACCTTTAGAAAGCGTCTGCCAAGGTTAAAAATGTTGGATCATAATCATTTATAGGCTAACAATATAGTTCAGCAGCTATCTTTTTCACAAGTATGGTCAAAGAGTGCTGGATTGATATACAAGATGGTTTTCCTTACAGATCAAACAGACTAATAGAGAGAGTTTAATTAGTATCTCAAAAGTGCTCTCTTTACTGTTCAATCTTTTTTACTCTTTCGCTTTCGACCATTTGGCCAAGCTCATGGTAAATTAAGTGTTGTTGATTTGTCTAAGTTTGAGATATCAAGTAGGGGAAACATTTTTGTGCATACAAAGACTTAAGTTTATTTTAACCCACAAGAGGGTCTCACACACCATTTAGGCAAGCTGGCTAAGAAGGGACCTAAACAGTCACCTTTACTTGAAGAACAAAATGGCCCAAAGGAGATTAAAATTGTTATCATTGTTTTGTTTAAAATCAACTATGCTATTATGATATACAAATCAAGTAATTTTCTGAGTCCATAATTGTCAACATAATTAATTGGTCCACATTGCATATGTTGCACATCATAGGTTCATATTATATATATTTTTAATAATAGATTGTATTGAAACATATGGATTAGCTAACAATTTGATTGATGTACATTGCAATAAAGTATTAGCCCTCTTGTTTTATTCATTACATTTTGGCTGATGTTAACACCTTTGCTTTGGTACATCCAAACCTTCTTTTCTTAGTTTACAACCACATTTTGGGTTGGTGGATGACCCATATTACATGTTGGAATTATCACAAGGGGTCAAGCACATTGGGTTTCAACTTTTAAGTCTTTTTGTCCAGGCAACTTCAACTTTTTATTGGACCAAGAAGTGGTAAAGGATATCCAAACTTCTTCTTCTTATTATGACATTTGACGATCCATTCTGTGGGATTACAATTAGTTTTACAACTCCATGCGGTCAAGTATTGTTTTATGTATAAGTGATAATACCTTTTTACTTGGGATATGATTGTTATTGGGTGTAAAAGGAACAAAGCTCATGGCTCACCCATGCCTATGAGACACCTTAATATGTAACCTAAGATTCACTACCTAGCATTTATCACTTTACATAGACTCATCTTTAATACAGGTTGGATTATACATACATAAAATTTGACAAACATTGTGAATTGGCAGTGCTTTATTGCATTCAACAAAAGTTTTTCATGGTCAACCATAGTATAGGGTTACATAGATGAGTTTGTGTGACTAACCATTAGATACTCCAGAATAGAGAAAGCAATTGTTAAATTTAATGTGGCTTGATATACTTTGAATGCCTAAAGTACTAAACATACTATATTGCCACATGATATCAGATTTGTTAGTATATATTCTGTTGGGAAGCAAACTTACCAGAATTCATTTAAGGCTAATTCCTATTAAAAAGGAGTGATGTCATGCCTTTGGTGGAACAAGTTATAAGCAAATAAATGTGCTTATGTTCTTTGCACAAGTAGATAATGTGCACATTCTTTTGGTGTCACCTTTAGGGTTTTCCGTGATGTTTAATAAAATCATAACATTAAGAACAAGGATAGGACAAGGCTCAGCATGATCATTCCATATATGCAACTCATGCTATTGAAGATGGAAGAAGATGCTTTTCTGATACGAGTCATCTTGCTCGTAGTAAAAGGTTCATTTGTAATTATGGTATTTGATTTCTTGCAAATAGATGGAAGACCATTGGGAATGAGGTCCCTAACTCTGTTCAACAAGTTCATTGATAACTTGCATGGTGCAATAATGTATTTAAATATTGATTTGAGGTTTTACTCTTCATGAGAAGACATTCAGAACTTATGAGGTTTACTATGAAATTTATGCCATTTGGTCTCTTGAATGTCTCAAACAATCTTCTATTCTATTGGGAATCTTGTTTCCAAACTTTCTTTGGTTGTACTTTTCAGGATAGCTTTGTTTATTGTGAGAAGGTGGAGAAGCATATACAACATAATGTATTAACTTCGAAATGTTGGGTTCTAATATCATTCTGCATACGATTCCATAACAATGTTTGCTATAAAGGTGTTGTTATGTTAGGGCAGATAAAGGTATAGAAGTAATTAAGTGCAAGATCAATTACATCCTGAAATGGTGAGTTATCAGAACATTTAGTCAAGGATCTTTTTGGTTCTTGTATCTAGTGCCCTTTCATTAGGGGTCTTAAATATTATGCAATGTTATTGATTTTGTGAAGGTTAATTGGTGTGCTTGGAGTAACTTGATAAGCCATAAGTTGTGCTCAACTTTATTTAGGCTATAATTATGTGGTTTATAATGGAGCTACCTCTTTAGAAGCTTCTTTTTCCAAAATCTAGAATGCACGGATGCACTTGTGCACACACACATACATGTTTATTATATATTCATATGGTTGATGATTTCTTTTTGTGCTAATGTTTATTATATATAACACAATACAGTGAAAGTACAATGTATAAAGTTTTAACGATCTCTTTGTGCACTCCTATCATAATTGAAAGACATCAAGATAAAATTCTACCTTTTTGGGCATTGAGAGAATCTGGGTATGATGGATTCTACTTAACTTCTAGGTTAATGAGTCCAATAATACATTGAAGTCTTCAGCACACTTTTGGTCAAGCTGGAAATTTTGGGTCCATAAGAGGTATTTATGATTAAAGTTATTTCTTCTATGTTAGATAGTTCTAGAAAAGATATAGCTCTATTTACAACTGTCTTTGGACAAAGCATATAAACCAGTCATGTTTATTGAAAATAAACTGGGATTAAAGTTTCCAAAGAAAGGTTCCACTTTCAGCAATGCTAGGTTTTCCTCCAACAATTTCAAATGTCGTAGCCTATTCCTTCAAACTGCAAAAATTCCGCTATTAGGATGCACTTTATTTTTTTGTTTGGTGTGGTAGCAGGTAGGCAGAGCTCTCTCTCTAGTTTGGAACAAGCAAAATGAGGCAAAATGAAAAAACAAACAATTTATGCCATTTCCCCAACTTGTGCTGCAGCGGCCAATTTTTTGCAGCAGGAATCGCGATTTTTCGAAAAAATGCGATTCCTGATTTTTTGAAAAAATCGATTTCCGATGCCGATTGACTCAGCAAGGCTGAATCGGAATCGGAAAAAATCACTATTTTTTGCAATTTTTCTTAACTATGCATATAATCTCTTCAGGCTGCAAATTGCTCACAAAACCGCAGAATTCTTTAATCAGAGAAAACCAGAATTCTTTAATCAGACAAAACCACAGCGTTGACAAACAATTTCCTCAGAGGAAATGTTGCAAATGCAAATGCTTGTGTACTAGTGCAATAATCAATCAAATTTCTGTAAAACCATTATCCAGAATTTGATTGACTCTCATTGGGACGTCTCCGGAGCAGAATAAAAAAAGTAACAATGGGCTTAAAATCTAAGGCACGTTGGCTCCTGCTGGCATGAATCCTCAAACGCACATGGTCTTCAATCAGTTGGTGCCATCAACAACTTGGTCACAATTCCACCGTTCTTGTCCATGGCACCCTCTTGCAAGAGATTTGGATGCTTCTTCACCAATGTTGTAGTTACCTCTCACACCATCTTTAGCGGCCTATTTCAGGCAACTTGAGGATTTGGTGGTGATTTCCCAACGTTTCCATTATCTCCATATATTTCGACATCCCTCCTCTTGTGGGTGGTTGTTATTCTTTTTACCCAAGCAATAAATACCACTCTCAAAATTGTGATATTAACTGGCCATAATCAAATCACTGTCATTGCTTGAACTCACGTGGACAAATGTGCGCAATTGGTGACTGGCTATAGCACAAGAGGAGGCGTTGGGAGGTTTGTTGGAGACCATGAATCGGTGCCAGCAGCAGCAACACAATGAGAACACCAACTAGTGTATTTGCAAGCCAAATAGAATGCAAATGCCTCTCCCCTTTCTGTTCTTGTCACGATGTGGGAACTGGCCTAGCATGGCCGAAATTAATTCTCAATGAAGAAACCCATCATCGGACGTTGTAAATATAAAAATATTTGGTAAACTATCAATTCTTCATCAATTTAGGCTGACCATGAAACTTTCACACAAGGACTTGTCACTGTAATAGTGGTGTTAAAATGATTCCAACTCTCCAAAAGCAAACAAATTTGATAAAGAACTATACGGGAATTAGAAGTCATGGGACACCATGACTTTCCACATATCGTGACCTCTCAAAAGATTTGCTATCTGAAAGTTGAATATTAAATTCCGTGGATTTCTGTCTCCACATGGGATGTATGGTTCTAAGGTGTTTGTACACCTAACCCCTTGCGACACGACCAACCCTCATGGAAGTCAAAAGAAAATTATAAGGGGCTGCCCTAGATTGGTGGAAAACTTATTACGAGGAAACTAAGATCGAACTAGTAGACATCCCATGGAAGGAATTCATAGTCATCTTCAAAAAGAGGTTCCTTACGGAGCATTTCTATGCCCTAAAATTTGAGGAGTTTGCTAGCTTGAGGCAAGGAACCAACATAGTGGAGATATACTACAGAAAGTTGGTAAGATTGTTGAAGTATGTACCTGCCTATAATGAGAAATGAAACAACAATGCTATACGGGCTACAGGCATGGAAAAAGCTCCATGTAGGATGAAGAGTAATAATCCACCTTTTGTTTCCAATATGCGAGTTATCCGATAAGGGAGCTATGTATCTCCGTAATGTTTGCCGTTAATCCATTTATTGAATACAACTTAATTTTGCGTGGGTGTCAACACAACCAAGCCCACAACCCAAAACAACTACGTATACCATCGCCTAGCTGAACTTTGCAGAACACTACTACACTACACTTGTTAAAAACCAATTCATAAGACTGTTGTCCACTGAAAAAAACAATAAGAAAAACTAAACTTTTCCCTTTTTTAAATGTTTGCTTCAAGTTACCCAACGGGAAGTGAACATGGCTTCATATTTAATTTTGGCTGTTCACTTTGTCTATTATCCTCTTTGTCAGCTAGACTACATGTACGAGGATAAAATCTCTTATTGACTTGTCGACCATATCAAGGTGAATGACAAACCCTACACTAGCTCCAATTACCTCATCTTCTAAGACTTGTTGGCACACTATCTATTGGAGGTGTCCCAACTCTTGAGTAATGACTCCCTACTTTGCTCTACTACGACGGTGGATGCCTTTCTTTCATCTGTCTTGGAAGAAGTTGTAGGACTCTCTTCTTAATCACAATACAGAGTGCCCCCTTTCTAGTCCATGTCTAAAATAATATATTCTAGGAATCAATCATAGGTCAAACTGATCATGATAGCTGAGAATCACCAAATGATCCAAAGTCTTTCAAGATTGATGATTTCCTAGGCAATCGGTGCTTTAGGGAACTTTTTATGCTTTGAGAAATCATGCTCTGTAATCGATTTATGATTCAAGCATAGGGCGTTTGGTTACTCCATTGTTGGTATCGATTTGTGGTCATTAATGCTACCCGTTTGGTAAAGACTACTCGGTTCACTAGATGATCTTGGGCAATCCTAGGTCCAACTCCCCCTCCATGACCTTGAGAATGACACCAACCACTACGACTCAATGATCTCTCTCTCTCTCTCTTTATACATATATATATAAAGGCCACATGGGATCCCAATTCTCCATATGAATGCTTCTAACTTGGAGCTTCAACAACAATGACATAACATTGCTTATGGACACCACAAAATGATTCACAGGCAACTAGCATTCGATTGCTTGGAGCTTCAATGGCTTTGCTCTCAGCACGATAGAATATGTTAATATGGATTGCACATAGAATCGAGTGGGAGGACAACCTCACCGGCCCATTAACTACACAAATCAAATTGGCCTTGATAAACAGGCTTTGATACCATGAAAGTTTTAACACACAGGCACATCTATTCGTATTACATATAAAAAAATATATAAGAAAATTACATATTCAAAATAAAACTGTTGATAACATCAGATTACTCTAAATCCAGCAGTAGCAAGTTAGACTTATCATACTAATTTATTCTAACATATGAATCCATCAAACTAGAAAACACCTTTAAAGGATTATTTGCTGTACAAGAATGAGTTTGTGTTTCGACTGGCTGGCCTTGACGTTTATAAAAGTGGGATATATTTCATTGTATGGAGTTCATTTTTACACACAAAAACCTTTGCAATTTCTGTTGACATTTGTGGAAGCCTGTAGAATGTCTTATTAGAAAATGTTCATTATTTTCCTTTTAGGCCTTGAATCCACATCCAATGGACTTAATTATTGGATTGCTAGTTACTTTTTGAAAACATGATTGTATATTTATTGTTGTATGCAGACTTTCTAAGATGACTATGTTTTTTCCATGCAACAAAACTAGAGATGCTGCCAAAGCTAGAATTGTTCTTTGAGCATTGATTTTAAACACACTAGTTACTTTTGAAAAACTCTCTTAAGCTATCATTTGAGAGGCATTGGAAGCTTTTAATCTGTTATTTGAGATTTATTGTTCTCTAAACCCTTTCAAACAAAATGATGGTCAAATGGAGGTAGCGGATCGTTCCTTAGTTCATACTCTTTGCATATCATATTTTAATTAAGTAGTGGGACACTTATCTTCATGTATTATAGCATAGTTATAATAAAGATATCCATGTTTTATTTGACATTTTTGTTTCTATGTTGTAGCATAGTTACAATAAAGCTATCCATGTCTCTATGAGATGTTTCTTCAATTGAGGGATGTTATGGGTATTAACCCCTTGCTATGTATGAGATTCTAGTAGAGCTTGCTACGACTGCAAGATAGGGCTTTGTCTTTTGTTCAGTATTTTGTTGAAATCCATTTTCAAAATAATACTATGTTTTTGAAGAATCAAGCCAAATACAAAGAGCTTCATAACGAGCATTGAGTTTTTTTCACATTGTAGCTGGCTATTATTGAAGAATCAAGCAAGATAGGTTCCATGCATCTTTTGGAACTAGTTGCATTGTAGCTCGCTATCAGTAAAACACCGTTCTCCCATTGCTTGCTTTTCTATGTGTGGTCGATTGTATCCCAAGTACAATGGGCAATGCTCGTCACTGTCTGTATCAAGGGTCAAGGGGTAGTGCACTTTGCATGTGCCCTATCGTGGTATAGGGTGGGGTCGATGGGCAATCTCCTTGCACGGTTCAAACGGTTCAAAGCATCACCCTTAAACCTCAATGGTCAGACCACTGAATCCTTCATTGTCTAGGTCGAATTTTATCCACGAACGACATGAATGACACATGATTTGCACTCATTACTTGGACGACAAGAATGTGAATGTAGCGTTGTGTTTGTGCACACAAACAACAAGCCTCCTACGACATGCAACTTGTCTTGGATGGCAAAGATGAGTGAGTGCCTTTTGATGGCACACAATACGTCCTAGATGACAAGGATGGGCCCTAATGCTCACATAGGGAGAAGCGAGGCAATATGCCTTCTCACTTACCTGTTGACCACTTTCAATTTTTTGGACTATGAATTTTTGGACTTAAACGAGGGTTGTTTGTTATAAATGACATAAGCTTTGTCTCAAACAATGTTTTTCTAACCTTAAATGACATACTTGTGGGTCCTATTGGCAAATATGAGATCCCAAATGGTGTTGAAGACTCTGACTACATCCCATTGCTTCTAGACGACTCTCTACATTTCTTTGATGATGATTATGGGTCTCAGAGAACATCTATCGAATCTTGGATAACATTGATACGATCTTGGACGACAACATGAACTCAAACAACTTGCTTCATACTTTCGATGACATGCTTTACGTCTCAGACAATGTGCTTCACATCACAAACGAGAATCTTGTGTGCTATGGCAATGTGCTTCAAAATTCAAAGTAATGTTGACTACGTCCAAGCAGTTGAGGTTAGCAGTGTGGGGAAGAAAGCAGTTGATGGCGTGCTTCACAATGTTGTCGGTGACAACCACTCCTGTGTCAATGGTAAAAAATGCAAGGTTCTTGACAATGGTGAACTAAGAGTTATCAATGGAGACGACCACACTCTTGTTGACAATGATGAACACAAATTTGTTGATGATACACCAACCTTGGCCGTAACTTGCAACCCTTCCTTGACTGCGTCTGTTAAGGCTAGGCTGATGACAATTATAGAACGTAGGCCAATGATAGATAACATAGTGCCATCCCTGCACGGGAGAAGATTAACAACATTGTGTTTCTCTTGACTACCAATGGCATCTCAATTGCCGACGACTTTTTCTTAAATTAATTGCTAAAGATGTGACACACCCTGTCGACAACAATGAACAAGGGATTGTTGATGATATCTGCCTTGCTTCTGTTGATAAAGTCCCCCTATTGTCGCCAAGGAAAATATGAACCTTGAGAGTGACATGTTTCTATGGTCTATTGACATTACAAAGGACTCTATTGACGACATCCATCATGACTAGGTGGATGATTTCCAAGCAAATTTTGTTGAAGACAAGCCCAAAATCTTTGTCAAAGGTGTCCAAACCATTTCCGACTAAACATGCAAAGTAGGATTGGCGATCAGTTGTGGAATAGAGCCTATTGTGACTAAAATGGGTCCAACAATGGCATGGTATGAAAGAAATTTAACAATGGTGTAGTGTGAAAAAGATCTGACAACGACATCCAAGGTAGAGTCGTCTCTCCTCTGGCTATAAACAACTTTTCCTCTTTGTTTTTTTTGTTTGTTGTTGATACACTTGCAATTCGTCTGGGTAACTTGATGGCATTGCCCTTGGAACAAAACCCTCTCCTTCATTTGCACTCAACAATGCCATAGAAGCCTCCCTTTGAAGTCCACGAATGGGAATTGCCAATTGATTTTGTCTTTGCTTAAAACGACTTTTGTCCAACTCTTGACACATACAAAGACCATGCGCATTTCCAACATTGTGTTCCTTGGCTCGATCTTCTTCCCATTTGTGTTTAGACAAGTTGCTAGGTTCATCCCTATTATTTTCTTCCATCTATAGAGAAAACATTTCAAAAGACTGTATACTATGGTTTCTAGTTCCTTCCCTATAACTTCAGTGCTTAAGTCGTAGGTTGTCATTGGTAGGACCACCACAAAGCGTTCAACCTCCTCAATTGCAATCAAGTTGACCGTGCTCTACTTCCTATCTAGGGCTTTAACTCTTATCATGCTTCTTGAATATTTTGCACATCAATGGGTTGTCTTAACTTGCAGCATTGACATTTTCATGCAAATTGCCCCTAAAGAAGACATTTATGGCACTGAATATTGGGCTTGTCATTAATATCATATTGAATGCGTCTTCTTCGATTGTCTTGATGGTTGTCATGAGACTTGCCATTGGTGGCACCTCTTATTGGAACATTCTCCCTTATGTTGTAATGGTCTCCCTTAGAGCCATCTACACCTGTCCAATGTTCTTCAAATTCAATGAGTGTGCTATTGTCAAACATCCTTTCTCCTATCAATTACCATCGACTAGGGACATTCTTGCTTTATCGTGCTCGTTCTCCATGTTATGCTCATTCATAGAGTCATTGCTCTCGTCACTTTCATCTTTTGAGTCACTTGTCACTAACTTATTTACCCCAACATTTAAATGATATCCTTGAATCATCCTCCAAGTATCTTTCCTTCTTGGAATCTTTGTTTTATTGCTAGAGTCACTCTCGTCTCTGGAGGTGCTAGGTTTCCAACCCCAACATTGAGATGATGTCTTCACATCACTTTTGAAGTTCATGGCCCTCTCAAAGGCCTCTTGACATGGTGTCCAAGGGACCACCTTGATCTTCTTCCAATACGTAGGAAGAAGGCCCTCCATGAACCACCTTGTCATCAATGTGTCTGACTTCTCCAAATGGGTGACCAATCCATTCAACCTGTAGTTGTAGGACAGAATAGATTCTATCTCACTTTGCGTTATTCTATGGATTTTAACAACCTCATTATCCTTGCGGAACAACTTGAATTCCTTCACAAAGGCTTCTTGCAACTCCTCTTAGGTTTGGTACTTGCCCTCTCAAAATTCCATGTACTGGCCACTTGCAATTCCATGTAGTGTTGCAGGGAATAACCTCCTTCAATATGCTTCGTTTTGCTTCCCATTGGCCTTCCACATCGTGAGGCAGATTTTTCAATATCTGATAGGGTCCTTTGTTTGACCACCATGAGATTTGGGACACTTGTATGTCACAACAACATTGATAATCATCGTGTCGTGTTGGTTTGTTATAGGCAATGGTTTCTTGCTTGTTTTACTTCCATCACATGCATCCTCATACACACTACACTGCTCCCAAGCACCATCAGACGACCCAACTTGCTAGTCGCTTTGATGTTGGACTCCTGTCCTACTTACCTTTGAAACATCATATTGTAGTTGATTGGATGTCACACTCTTGTCTTGCTCACCATTGGAAACACCAACTTGCATTTGCTCCAATGCCACTTTCATCTTGTGCATTGTCTAGTGCATGACTCACTTCAATCAATATCAACCTTTCTTACCAAACTAGGTTTTTTCTACTATTAGACTTGTCACTTGACACTTTGTTGTACATCATGGCATCACACACACCTGTGTCATGCCTTGCATTGTCATGCACTCCTTGGCTGCGTCTCTCATCATTCATGGCTTCATCACTTGGCCCTTTATTGGAATCAAGGAAAAAGTTTGCATCGCTTTCTTTTGCAGACTCCAATCTTCCCTCCTCTTGAGGGGGCAAGGGCACACTTGGACTATGCCGCTTGTTGACTACGCTTTAATAGTCCCATTGTTGTCATTGCATACCTTCCAGGGTGAGATTCTCATCACAACTCCATGTCACCAAGTTCAACCCAACTTAGTATAAACAACAATACAAAAATATAGATATATAATGCAATACACTACAATATAATTCCATTATATAAATAAACAAAGGTATACAATGGAAGGAACTTACATATTCATGTGAACACATTGCATACAACATGTGTCCTTCACAACTCAGTTATTTGCAATACATCATAGTGTAATCAGGCATACAACACACACAAACTTATCCTGACAAGCATTGACTAACATTCAACTTTGATGAACAACTCTTTCTCTACCCATATAGATGCGTACATATAGCTATTATGTGATTGGTAGGCAGTTGGCAACTTGCCAAAAACCATCAAACTACCCATGTACACCAAAATATTAAAATATGCCATAACATTATATTGCATTTATTACAAAAACTTTTGTTGTCACATACACACATATGACAACGCTATGTGACAACCGGCGCATGCAACTCTATTTATGCATCACTTACTCATAGCCTATGTGGTGCATACATTTGTGTATTCATGTGCTCATGCAGACATGATGTCTGTTCATGTGTTGTTTATGCGTCAGATTGTTTACCTACAAAGCTCAAAGGACCTTAGACTATTTTGCAACAGCTTCAAGAAAATGGCTTTTAGCTGGGTATTCTTTCTTAGTTCAGTATATATGATGTTGTCATTGTGAGTCAACTTACGATTTATGAGTAGGAAGAAGTTGTAACCGCTTATCCTTAGGATATTATTGCAGATTTTCAGCCTTGTTTGGGTGAAGGTACTTTTTTGATGTCCATGCACATTATGAGGCACAAATCAAATACACTTGCGTGCAAACGCTTATTGCTGACTAGAGATAAATTAGTGCCTTAGTTAGCATTTGAGCAGCAATTATCACATTTAAAGCAGAAATTGGGAAGAGTTTCCTCATCATCACATTCCAACTTAATCAATTCCCTCTTTTTTAAATATATTCAAGCCTTAAAACTTTGCTCATTGCTCCCGACTTTTTCTCTATTTGAAGTACAATCTTAAACATACTACAGCTAAATGTGGCATATTCTGTTTGTCCATGGGAAGATTACAAATTGAAAAGCACTTTCATATATTTTAAACACAATACAGTTTGGATGATGGTTTGACATTTGTGAAGGGATTATTAATAATTTTAATTGAAATTTCCATGAAAGTATACTTGTGAACAGAAAGACTTAAAGCAAATACATGTAACCTTGATCTTTCATCCTCTTTCCAAGAAAATGATAAAGCTCTAGTACTACACTTTCTTTGGTCATAGTAAAGTCCCCACTAATAACCCAAAAAATTTGTTCCAAACTGCAAACCATTTGAGCCCAAATATCTTTTCTTTCAACATTCTCGTTGAGGTCATCTCATTTTTTCAAATGGTTGAGTTAATATCATGGGATTGGAACACATCTATGAGAGATATGAAACAGATTTGAGAACTACATCCTTTAGATGACGACCTATAAAGAACAATGCCTTCTTCCTGACTAGAATGAAAAATAACATCCTTCCACATGAATTTTGAACATGCAAATAATTTGAAACCATCTACTTTGGTCTTTTTTGTACCTTTGATTTAATAATTTTTTTTCCCTGACAAGAATGAAAAATAACATCCTTTTATTAAAGTTTAGACACACATATAAGCTGAGCCCATCTTTGTTACCCTTTGTGCACCTCTATGATCTATCATAAAGTTCTTAACATATTTGTAAATCAATGTCATAGGGACCTTAATATTGATTTGGAATGTGAGTTGTCACATGTCATGTCAAAGTTTATCGTCTTCAGTTTCTAATAAATCAAATAATTCGTTTATCTGATACTTATGTCAAAAATTGTGGCCAAAGTAATCTTAAATACTAGAAAACATTATAAATTGTTATCCATCCTCTGATCACTGTTAAATTAGAATATTATCATTGAAATTCAAGGGGTTATCATTCTTTCCTTTAAGGTGGCCATATTCCAAGTTTATTTAAAGGCCATATCTTACTTTTGTTAGAGCATCAAAATCTCAATTACGAATTGGAATATCATATTCCTGGCAAGTATCACTTCTTATCTAGTGATACATCTTTTTTTTTTTTGCTAAGTTAAGTTTATATACAAATTGGGTTTTTTAAGAGGATCCCAAAACCTTATAACAAAAAGGGCCGTAGCACCGAGATTTTAGGCAATGCCTTAGTACATGGAAATAAACATAAACCGAAAGGGAAAGAACCATAAAAAACCCTTGATCCAGCAGAAAGACCAGATTCTAGTACCAACTAGTGAGACCCACTTCGCCAAAACACCATCCTCCCATTGCTGTCAGTCTGGGATCCTCCCGGGGGAGGATACAACGCACCTGCCCAGACCTGAGTAGGGAGAGCGGGAAGGCCAAGAATAGCCTGAAACTAGATATCCTGCTCGAAAACTAGAAGCAGGAAATTTTAGAAATTTGGAGAGGATCCTTGCCCAGGGACGACCCGAGATGCACCCTAGGGTGTAGCAGAGCAGCAAACAGCTGCGCGAGCAAAGCAACAAGCAGCAATGAGATACAGTTTAGGGCGCAGCAACGAGACAACCTAGGAAATGGCATCAAGATCCTCAGAGAAAAACAACGGGAAGCCTCCGCTTGAGCCTGTAAAGTGGAACAACACTACTGGGGATATCTACAGGCCAAGGTATCCTCTTGCACGGCAAGGAGAATTACGAGGAAGCCGGAAGGATCCAGGGACAACAACAACAGGCACAAAGAAAGGATCCCAAGAAAGCCAAAACTGAAGGAGGAAGGAGGGACCACAACTGCAAACGCACTGATCTCCAGCCCAAGACCAGAAAATTTAGAAGAAAGCCCCCACCACTCCAGTAGAAAGGCCTAGGAACCCACCATCCTCGCTCACGAACAGATCTAGGGAACCGGAACTGGGACTGGGAACAACTCAGGAACAGGAGGAGGCCCACCCCCAAGGCCAAGAACATGCTCTGAGAGTCCACCGAGAAGTAGGACCAGAAGGCAGAAGCCCTCGAACAGGAACCAAACGAAAAACCTGTGGATCTCAGGCAAAAGCGGCAGCAGGCACAAAGATGGAAACCTCGGAAGCCTATCCTGGGGGAGCTAGGGTTTGCATGCATTGATCACGGGTCCCTTCCCCAAGATCAAGAAATGCAACAAAAACCCTAAGAACCCCAATAGAAAGGACCAGGAACCCCCCATCCTTGCTCACAAACAACTTCAGGGAACTGGGACTGGGACTGGGAACAACCCAAGCATAGGAAGAGGCCCACCCCCAAGGCCAAAAAATGCCCTGGGCATCCACCAAGCAACAGATCCAGCAAGAAGAAGCCTCCAAACAGGAAACCGAAAAGGGCCCTACCCAAAGGGATGGGACCAACAGCAACCAAAGGCATCCCAGAGAGGAGTCACAGGCAAAAGAGGAAACTGGCCCCCCTAGACCAACCTCGAAGCCGTGAGGACCTCATAGGATGCACTAAGAAGTAGTAAAAAACCCAACCTACAACCACCACCGACCGAGGAGGCCTTGGGAACCGGATCCAAGCAAAAAACCTGCAAAAAACCCCAGGGGAAAGCTTGAGGGAGATCGGGGAAGGGATCTCGAAAACATGCAGGAAACCCTAGAAGAACCCTGGGATGCACCAGGCCAAGGACTCAAGCAGGGAAACCCTAAAACTACTGGGAAAGGAGCAGAAAGTGGGGAAGGATCTCCCCCCAAGGAGATCATCTGCTACAAAGCATTCCCAAAGTGGGATGACCCGGGATGAGCCAGGGACTGGGCAAGAACCAGGGGAGGGGAAGCAGGACCCTCCCCCTCTCCCCCCGGGATCCTCGGATCAAGAGAGCAACCCAGATACTTCGGTTCCGTCCCTCCATCTAGTGATACATCTTTATCTTCCTTTTCTTTTCTTTATTAATAGAATAAATATCAGAGGATTAAGGATTATTAATTTTACTGGCTGGTAATAGGTGGTATCAGAGCTAACTTTAGGGATAAGACCAAACAGGCATGGATGCTGAATATCAAGTTACAAAGAAGACAACAATGAGGGGGACACTATGCTTTAGGTTGAAAACAGCAAAAATTTAGTGCAGAAATGAAAAAATGATGTGAGCAATGCACACACAAAAGTATTGCAACTTTAATAATGTCCATTCTTTCTATGATACTATTGTGCTTTTTTCTATCCTTCTGACTATTCATATCTGATTTTTTTTTTTATATTACTTTTGTGGTAATTGGTTATTTGGGATTGAAACAGGCCCCATCCATATTACATCATGGTCGTCTCACCATAGTATTTCAACAAACCATTGTATTATTTCAACCAGCAAGTATACATATTTTGCCTAACAAGATTTGAACTTGGATCACCACATTAGAAGCCAACGATTTTAACCGTTTGAGCTCATGTCATTTGATTTAATGTTAAGGTTCACCCATGGGATTGGAACCTTGGCTTATAGCGTGAAAGTCATTGTTCTTCATTCCTTGCTGCAAACCCATTGGGCATTGACATCTGATTTTTGAAGATTTAAACCAGGCTGAAAATACTTATGTTGGAATAAATGGGAAGAACCAATCTTCGTAAAATATACATGTGAAGATATGTACATGTATAAAAATAGGAAGCTGGATTTCAAAGGGCAACTTATGCATTATCAATGAGACTGATTAAATTCTTCAGTATCTCAAAGGATTATTACATGTTCGAGGAGCAAGATGGATCGATGAAGAATTTGGTGGAGATTTTTGACGAATTTGTGTAAGTCCACCCCTCTAACAAAGAGAATCATCCGGACTTGGCATGAAGCCTGCAACATTCAACTTATGCACAATGAATTTGGGAGAAGAGTCTGTGACTTAGTATGGGATGTACATACTTATCAATCTTCTTGTCAGAAATTAGTTTTGAGGTAAGAATATTCAAACCCTTCTCTTTGGAAAAAAGCATCATCTTGCAGAGGAGCAAGTATAAAATTTGACGGTGTTAAAAAGAATGCAACTGTTTCAAAATATGTGGTCATATGCATAGGAAAAGAAGGATATGGAAGTGGGAAACTCATAACCTATACGTCTTAGCGAATGTACAACTTGGAAACCCTCACATCTGTCCTTAAATTTAAATATAGTTCTCAGCAGCATGCTTAGGGCAATGTCTCTGATTCTAGGAAACTTTATACTGCTGAAAATTTCAACTGTTTATTTTTTTCTTATATTAAATGCACTTGAGCAATCAGGATGTGGTTTGATCCTAAGAATATTAAACAGTAGAACTGTTAGTTTCTCTTGCAGCAATGACTGAATCAGGATGATTCAACAGTCAATATAGGATAATATATTAATCCAAGAAACTTATAAGCTTCATGGCATTCATCACTATATCATCTATGTCAGAGGTCCAAATTTTATTAGCACTTTGGTAGGAGCTTTTCAGAGTGGATAATGTTGCCTTTAATATGAGCACTACCTCTACCCACGTGTTGTAGGTGAGTTGGAGAGGGTAGGGCAATCCTCCAAGGGAGGTCCCTGGTTCGAATCTCCACCCTGCCAAACGCACATCGGGTACCCAAAATTCAGTTGATAATGCTGGTGCGGTCAGGGCCGGGCACAACTCCCGGGTGATTTTGACGGTGCAGAATCCCCTGGTCGTGGTTTCTTAGACCAAGGTGACCCTGCAAGGGGTTTTTTGCTAAATTAAAAAAAAAAATGAGCACTACCTCTCATCCACAGACTCATAGTTACATTGTTTATTATTTTGCAAAAAAAATGATTCCTTTCAAAGCCCAATATTCCTCACAAATGTTGTTCTAAAATAAACTTACATGCCCCTTAAAACAATTTAGATTATAGGCATTCTAGTGAATAGTATTAAATTGTAATATTTTAATATAATCATTGGAATTCAAGGGGTATGACTTTTGGATTTATGATGGTCTTATTCCATGTCTACTTGGTGGTGATTCTTCTATGTAAAAGTGTTGAAACTTGAAAGTCTCGATTATGACTAAACTATCTTGCTCTCAAATTTGAGAGAAAATGTACCTCTAGGGATATGACTTTTGGATTTATGATGGTCTTATTCCATGTATACTTGGTGGTGATTCTTCTATGTAAAAGTGTTGAAACTCGAAAGTCTCGATTACGACTAAACTATCTTGCTCTCAAATTTTAGAGAAAATGTACCTCTAGTAGTATGTAGAAGATATGGTCAATCTTAAAGCACATGTGCCCTTGTCTTTTTTTTAAACCTAGCTTTGTGAGGTTGAAATGAGCCCCATCTGTATTACATCATTATTGCATCCACAATATTTCAACAAACTGCTTATCATGGCATTACAACAAACCATATTATCAAGAGCAGCATTACAGCTTGAGTTTCCATCACAATGTGACGATTTAAACTCAGATTGGCCTAATATAATGGTTTCCCATTTATTTTTGCTCCACAATGCCTTGGACTCTTGTATTTTCTTCCTTTCGTTCTACTGAAAATATGAATAAAAGAGAAATCAAAAGATTAAGCTTTTTAGGTGGTGACCTCAAAGCAAAGGGCATCAGAGTATTCCTTATTACACTTAAAATTTTTAGCCGCATCCTTCGTATCTGTAGGTTAAAGGATTTTCTGAGACATTGTAATTGATGGCTTTTTAAGCCTTAATACTACTAGAAATATCACAGGATCGAATATAATATAGCCACAATATAATAAGATCAAGGTAATGATATGAGTAGAATAGAATGAGCAAATTAATATGTATATCAAGGCTAATAATATATCAAATAACATTCAATAATAAACAGCAATATGAATGTAAATAGCCTGAATCATACATGTACTAAGCATGTAGAACAACTTACAATATTAATTGCTCAAAATGTATGCAATCTTTATTACTCCACTTTCTCTGTAATGTAATACATCTTGATATGATATGAAGTATCCTTATGGAGTATATATCCATAGTAGAATGACTCTTAGGATACTTGACTATTCCTTTCCATATGCCAAGTCTCATGACTCGTTCTCTACTTGACACTTGCATACTTGATGAACACACGACTCTATATTGTATGCACAACTAGACATGACTCTTGATCTTCACTTTGCACACTTTAATCTAAGACACTTGTACATATCTTTACATTACATATTTGATCTCTTACATATAAGATACTTGTGCACATAGACTCAACTTACACTTGCACACTAACTCACATGACACTTGTGCATTTCCTGCACATTACAACTTTACATAACACTTGTGCCTTTCCTGTACATGCACACTTACATGAAAGGAAAATATTACTCACACTCTAAACCATGACAACCCTAATCTAGTTTTTACAAGTTGTACCATGGGGGACATTAGCATGTACCAAATTGTAATATACTCCAACAGTAATAGCTGCTTTACTCTTGGATAGTTTACCCTCTTTGGAAGGTTTCATACTGAAGGGACTACTTACACGCTGGCTTTCACTATCAGACACTTTACTGCCTTTCTTCTTCAGCACACTCTAGTCACATCAGACATAGATGTGGTTAACATTTTCAACTGAAGTCTTAAGTGGCTTGTGTTTTAATTTCTTGGAAATAATGAACATACCATACTTTTTCTTTGAACTGGAAACTAATTGTCTTGCTCCTTTTTTATTCCTAGTTAATCAATGAACGATCATCTTGTTTAACTTACAGACTTTTCATGCTTTCAATTTATAACTGACTAGTCTCAGGCCTGGCAAGTGCAGTGGACTACAGGAATCTTGTTTGCTCAAGTCTACACTAGAATCAGGATCCAAAAAGAGGAAAATACCTTATAAATAATGGAAGGATTGTTTTCTCTTCATCATAGTTGACAAAATGGGCAAAAATTCTGCAGAATCCCGATTTTTTGCTGATTTTTTAAAATGCCGATGCAATCGGCAAACTCTTGGCGATGCAAAGATTTTTTGAAGATTTTTTGCCGATTTTTTGAAAAAATCAGCATTGCCGATTTTTTCAAAAAATCTGCAATTTTTTTTTGCTTTTTTTTTTTTTTTAAGGCTGCGGCCGATTTAGGGTTTTTTTATGCAAGCCCATTTTCCAGCTGTTAATGTTTGAACTTTGAAGTTTAAAGTTTAAACCCTAAACCCGAAACCCTCTTTTTAAGTAAATATTGCTGCCTGATAACTATGTATGTAAGCCCATTTTTCAGCTGTTAATGTTTGAAACTTTGAACTTTGAAGTTTAAACCCTAAACCCTAGGCTAGGCCCTAGGGTTTTGGGTTTAGGGTTTTGTTTTTTTTTCCTCCTCTTTTTAAGTAAATATTGCTGCCTGGTAACTATGTATGCAAGCCCATTTTTCAGCTGTTAATGTTTGAATTTGAAACTTTGAACTTTGAATTTGAAGTTTAAACCCTAAACCCTAGTCTAGGCCCTAGGGTTTTGGGTTTTTTTTCCTCCTCTTTTTAAGTAAATATTGCTGCCTGATAACCATGTATGCAAGCCCATTTTTCAGCTGTCAATGTTTCAATTTTTAACCCTACCCTAGCCTTTTGGTTTAAGGTTTAGGTTTTTTTCCTTTTTTTCAAATGATTGTAACTTTGTTGTTACTTGTTTCCATGTGCAGGCATATAAAAAATGAAACCTTTTTTTTCTTTGTTGTTACTTGTAACTTTGTACCTTTTCATATTATAAGCAATACAAGATGTGTTTTGTCACTTTCATGTGTATTTAAAGCTTGAGCCTTGTATGATGTCTTGACATGAATTATTGCTTTTATTGCAATATTTGATTTGCATAATGTTAATTCATTGTAATATGCATGACAAAAACTTTTTTTTTAATAAAAAAATTTGTTTTCTTCTTTTTTTTTTTTTTTGCGGATTTTTTGCCAATTCGTTCCCCGATTTTTTGGCGATTCTTTGGCGATTCTTTGCCGATTCCCGATTTTTGCCAATTTTTAAAAATATCAGTTCTTTGCCGATTCCGATTTTCTCAACTATGCTCTTCATTATCCTTTCAAACCATGCTTCCAAGTTCCCAACATAGGAAGAAGCCATTTGGTTTTAATTTTCTTTTAATTCTCTCTTGTGCTCTGAAGCTGCATTACAATATGGGCTTTGCCTTCCCTTTTAGGTAGAAAGCAACCTTTCACTTTTGCGTAGGTGTCTTAGAATTCCATGTTAGGAGCATCACTTTTATACGTACGTCTTGTGCTTTTAGTGATAGATTTAGGCAAATTCATGAGTCACAATCTTATCCGTCTTGTTTGTTTATAGGGATCAAATTAACTATGTTTGCACTTGATTTTGAAGGAGCAAGAATTCGAATTGGATCTCCTTTAGATGATCAATTGTAAAAAATTCATTAGAAAAATACTAATAGCTATTCCTCCATTTTTCTCCTACTTTGTTCCAGTGGAAGCCAGAGCTAGCATTTACTCCACCTCAGCACTGGAGATTTTCCCATCTAATTCAGCGGAAACCAGAACTGGGGTTTACTTCTCCTTTGCACAAGAATTTCTCTCACTCATTCCAACTGAAGCTGGAGCCAAGCTTTGCTTCGCTTCTGTATAGGAATTTCTACCGCTTGTTCTAGCAAAAACCAGAGCTGGGGTTTGCTTGACCTCTACAGAAGAATTTCTTTCGTCCGTTCCAATAGAAACTAAAGCTAGGGTTTGCTTTACCTCTGCACAAGAAACCTGACATATAATCCATGGAGATTTAGACATTTTCTTTAAAAGTTAAAGTTGACTTGCTCCTGTGCTATGGTAGTGTGGCTGCTTATCTCATGTAGTTTCCTTGTCAAAGTACCTCAAATTATGTTAGGAGGGGTCAGTGCTATTACACCACCTCGTCCTAGTCTGTTAGGTGATTTCCTGTTTTTGGTGCTGAAAATTCAAATCGTAAAGCCCAGTGAAGGATAGATTTTCACTGTCACTGAATTTCGCTGTATGAAATACCTTTTGTGAGGTTCTTGACGTGTAAGTCACACATTTGACATTCCCAGATGCTAAATTTACTGTTTATTGCAGTGGTCATAACTCTTTCTAGTTATCCAATACCCCAAGGACAAAAACTACAAGCGAGGCCTTCTCTGATTGAAGATTAACACCTGATAAAACCCTGCATGAAATGCCCATTAATTTGCTTCCGGAAACATATGCATATAACCAAAATAAAGGTTGTAATGAGACTAAAATAATATTGTTGCAGCTAATAGATCTGCTGCCGATGTCATGTCTTAAGCTATCAGATGTGGTCCATATGCAAGGCCTCAAAATAAGTTTGCACATGGTACGACTTAAAAGTGAAATTCACAGGCAGCACACATGATTTATGTAAGTAGGTGCTGCAGATTGGTGCTTGATAGTTGGGTCATATTGTAAAATCTCATAGGAGACATTCTTTTACCCAGTCTTTTCACCAAAGCTTTGAATCCATTCTTTCATGGATAACGTGTTAATATGCTACTCTAATATTTTTCAATTAATTATTTTCCCATTGCCATATTTTAAGGGTATTTATTTCCTTAGGTTCTCCTGGTGATATACCTTTGGCACAAGCTTTTGAGGCAAAGATGTTCTGTGGACTAGTTTTGCACATTGAGTTATGTTCACTGCAAAATCAACAAGATATGTACTGGCTTTCCTATTTGGAGACCATAATCTTCTATCCATGTGTATTTATTAATTTGAATCAAGACAACTAGTTGGAACCATAGAAACAAAGTTCACTTTGAAAATTTTCTTCTGTCAAGGAAAGAATACAAGGTTTGAATCAATTGCATAAGAAGAAAGGTGAAGGAATTGAAAAGATTAGATTAGTGGTTACAATTAGTACACTGTAATTCCACTATAAAATGTAGATTGTTTCCTTGCTATTAAGGCATTCATTTGGAGTACAGTTATGGCATGTTCATATGACATTATGTTTTGTAATCTTTTCTATGCTAGATAGTCTGGTTAGAGATGTTGGCATGAATGATAGCTTACAGAGAAGGTGGTTTTGGATGTTAGGAACCTTGCAGTGAATTAAAAGCAAATCCACACAATATTGCAATAATAATTGGAAATTATCACGGGAAAATGTGTTTTGGGAAGGTCCTCTTTTTTTTTTTTGGTGTTTTGGTTTGGTTTTTTTCCTTTGGGGGGGGGGGATAAGAAGTTTTTAAAAAAAATAAAAATAAAAAAATAATATGAAATTAATGCAATTGATTAACAATATTGCAACATGAAATAGAAATGCAGAGATTATATTATAGAAACAAAAGCACATTATAAAATCGCAAGCCACTTTGAGACGGTGACCTCCTTGGAAGCAAAGTTCCATTACAATATGAAAATATGAGATGATCCATCCTCTTGCCCCTTTGGTTCTCTAAAGATTCTAGCTAACCCTAACCCTAACGCTCAAGGGTTCCAATCCATGAGCAAGTGGGATCAATAAAGTTGTGTACTACCAGAATCAATAAGGATTATGATTCTTTGCCCCTTGAAATATCCTACTACCTTCATAGTCTGAGGGGTCGAGATTTTGGCTAGTGCATGAACTGAAATTTCTGGCTAAGGTTCTTCTTGTGCTTCACCCTCATCATGGTGCTCTTCTTCTTGCTGTTCCGCTTCTTCTTCGAGGACTTCATTTGTTGTAGAATCATCCATATCCATAAAATACAATTTCTATTGTACACATTTATGCCTTGGAGAATATTTCTCATCACAATTATAGCATAGCCCTTGTGCTCTACGGGCATCCTTTTCCTTCCTAGTCAATCGCTTAATTGTTGGAGATTTATTCCTTGGATTAGATGTGGCCTTGAATGGAATTGGGGGTTTGGCCTTTGGAAATTTAGACAAATGCCTTTGAGCAGTAAATTTTTCCTCTGCTAACCTAGCCAACCCTATTGCTTGCATCATGGATTGCGGTTTAAACATTTTTACCTCGGCCTTGATATCATCCTTCAACCCACTGATAAAACGACTCTGAAAGAATCCTTCACCCAAACCCCTTGTTCGATTAGCCAACTTCTCAAACCGAGTCTAATATTCACAAATAGTGGAGGTTTGCTTCAATTTTGATAGAGCTCCTATAAAGTTGTCATACTCACTAGGGCCAAAATGAGTGAGTAGTTCAAATTCTTCCCAAGAAAGGTCGAGTCATATGTTGCACCCATTGATACCATTGAAGGGCTTTAGACTCAAAGTTTAAGGTTGCCATGGTGATCCATAAATATGGGGACGTTGTTGGAGCTTGAAATACTGATCCGCTTGACACAACCAACCATCAAGGTCCTTGCCATTAAACTTGGGAAAATCGAGCTTGGGCATTTTATATTGGGCATTTTTATTGAAAAGAGCATTGTGTGTCTCCTCTCTATATGTCTAGAACTACCAACCTTTCCCTCAATTTCACCACTATGAATTTGATGGTGTGCATGAGTGGCTCCTTTTAAGTGTCCTTCAACCTCATGGAATTTTTCCTCAATTCCCGTTTTTACTTTGATCTGCTCACTATTTAAAAGATGCATAGTCTTTCAAGTGTTTAATTTCGTGTCTAAATTGGTTTTGCATTTGAGTAAGTTGACTCAATAGCCCTATTTGTTTAGACAATTCGTTTTGCTCCATTTCCCTCATTGCTCCTCTAGTTCCTCTAGCCATGGGTTTGTGATTTGGACCTTTTGAAAATACTTTACTAAAAATAGAATTCCTATTTTAGCAGTTACTATTTTTAGTAAGGGTCTTGAAAAAGTGTTTGGGTGCTATATACCAAAACGATTAGCTCGAAAAGACGATCAAAATGGACTATAGCCCCAAATGACAATTTTTGGACTCCGAAAAAACCTTAGGTGCTATATACCAAAATGATTAGTGCGACAAGATGATCATAATGGACTGGTTCTCAAAATAACAATTTTTTCTAGACTGTTTTTTTAATACACTGATTGTTACACCAGGTTCCTTCTGTACTGATGGATTGCTTAGCCTGACTACCCTGTTTGATACTGGTTATGACTATTACTGACAACTGCCCTATCAGATACTGTTCCCTATTGTTACTAACAACTGCTTTGTCTGATATTATTCCCAACTGTTATTGACAATTGCTGTCTTTTTTTTGGGGTTTGTTTTTTTTTTTTTTTTTTTTTTTTTTTTTTTTTTTTTCGTTTTGACATTGTTCTTGACTGTTATTGACAACCACCTGTTCTGAGTCTTGACAACTCTTCCCAATAGCTATTTTTCCCAACAATTATTTTTGTTTGTCCAAAATTTTTATAGTATTGTCAATTCCATGATAGGTGTAGTCTACTCAGTATGCTCAAATCTGTAATTAGGGTTTTTAGGTTTGATGGTCTGTGTTTAAGGTTTGTCATATGACTGAAATAGGGTAACTCTAAGCCAAGGTGTGTGTATTGCCCATAGGCCTTTGTTATACCACAACAATAGTCGATAATGCTTGAACCAATATTTTAGGCCGCTACTCAAGGAGGATTCCATGCATACCCTTTAGCGCACTACTTGCCTCTCTAATAGTATGGGAGGGTAATCTTCCCGAGTGCTATGCTCGGTGCAGTTGAAATCTTCCTAGGTCTAAAGGTTTCTCCTAAACCTAGGGGGATCTCCCTATATACCCTATGGGTGTTGAAGTCCATACACGGGTGTTGTCTGAGGCCTGGGTATTGGAGTATGATCACCCTTCACTTCACTAGATGCTTTACCGACAATCTAGCTTAGCCAATAATGACAATGCCTCCGTGATATTTTAAAACCTCTGGCACAGGGTTTCTAACCTATTAAACTAAAACAAAAAAATTTATTTGACTTGGGATTTTGTAGGATAAATCGTAGAAAGCACAAAAGAAAGGAAAATTATACCTAACATGCACGAAAGGGCAGGATAGGAACTATTGCAGTTGTAGCAAGACATGATCCTGGAAAGCGCTTTGATACCACTTGTTAGGAACCTTTAGTAAATTAAAAGCAAATCTACACAATATTGCAATACTAAATGAAAATTAATGCAATTGATTACCAGTATTGCAACATGAAATGAAAATGCAGTAGATTATATTGCAGGAACAAAAGCACATTACAGAATCGCAAGCCACTTCGAGGGGGCAACCTCCTTGGAAGCAAAGCTTTGTTACAATATAAAAATATGAGATGATCCATCCTCTTGCCCCTTGGTTCTTTTAAAGACTCTAGCTAACCCTAATGTTCAAGGGTTCCCATCCACGTGCAAGTGGGGGTCCAAGCTAGTAACTCCTAAATAACAACCGTTACATCTTTATATAACATCTCTTTATAATAAATAACGGTTACATCATATGGGCTTGTAAGCCTAGCCACCCAATGTACCACATGACTATGCAATTATTAATGATGTTAGGATAGGGTCCTAACATTGGATTAGCTCTTTTTGTACATTATTCTCCATGTCAGTTGCATGAATAATGTAATTGTTGAAGCTTTAAAAGTGCTCTTTTCTACTTTCCAGTGACAATAAGTGGATTTTGGTAATTTATACTAAAATTGCTTTGGGATGACTAACAACCCTTGGCTCTTTTTTGTGCTTAAGAATTTTATTTAGTGGTTTTCAATGCTTTCTTTTAATTATCCTTCAGGATCCTAACTGTTTGTTAATTGTTACAACGCTTGTGTTTTTGCAGATTTTACTGAAAGGTGCCAGTGGAAATGAGTTGAAAAGAGTTAAACGTGTTGTTCAATATGCTGTTTTTGCTGCGTATCATTTAGCTCTTGAGACATCCTTCCTAGCAGATGAAAGGGCTAGCATCCTTGAAACATGTGTTAGAATGCCAAACAAACAAGAAAGTTCAGAGCCATCCTATTATACAGGACATGGTTTTGGAGTTCCTCTATACAAAGTGCCTGCAGTAGAACTGAAAAAACAGAATAAAGATGACAAAGACACGACCATTTCTCCTATCCTATCAAGTAATTCTTTGAACCATCTTGAGGGAGAATCTAAACCTGAAAGTCCTACTGGTCCTTCGACAACAAAATGTGTTGGCATGCCTGTTTCAATGGATGTCTGTCCTGCAAGTGAAGTGATGCATCAAAAGGGTAATGTAGCTTATGAAGGATTTATACCATCATCTATTTCTGGGTTATCAGCTTCTTTAAAAAGGGCCTTGGAGGAAGCTTTTCCAATCATAGGTGCAAGCCCTTATGCAAGAATCGCTTATTTTTTGGGTATCAAGGACATGGAGCTGCTACTTTAGGAGCTGACCATTGTGGGAAAACCTCAGAGGAATCCCTTGGTACAGTGCAGTTAAAGAGTGAAGGAATAACTGATGGTCAGGATGATTGTCGCTTGCTGGATTCTCAGCCCATGATTGAACACAAGAACCAAGACAGTACTCATTACGAGGAACATGGATTCTCTAAAGAAGGCTTAACACCACCTCTTTCTGATCAGCAAAGTATTTTGGTTTCATTTTCCAGCCACTGTATTTTGAAAGGGATTGTGTGTGAACGTAGTCAACTCTCCCGTATCAAATATTATGGAAATTGTGATAAATCTCTTGGGAGGTTCTTGTGTGACAGATTGTTTGTTCAGGTATCCTTTCATGGCATGATTTTTTCTTACTAACTTCCGGATTCTTTCACTAACAGACTACATGCATGTGATTGGGTCTAACCTTGGGGAGGTTGAAGATCAGGAAAGTGTATGATATCTCTATGTTTGATACATGATGCATGATTGGAAGAAACATGGCATGCATTTAATGCATGTGGAAGTGCCAAAGAACACACCCTTGAAACACATTTTAGCCTGACCCTAATCTTGGTGATTCTTAACTTTCGAAAGTGACTAACTAGGTCATGCAAATAAAAGTTGCAGATAGAAGAAGATTTCAAATCATCAAGGACACTTTAAATGCTGAGCAAAACGAAGAAGAAAACAAAAATCCAGATATTTGAGTCCTTTTTAAAATATTTTTGTTGATATAGTATCAATGGAAAACTGATATTGTATCAATTATTTTACATGGGTTTGGCCATACATGCATACTTTAACATCTTTTTGTGCATCTTGCAATTAATATTCTGACCAAACAAGGATTCCAAATGCCAGGCCCATACTTTAATTGATAATCTTGTAATTAGATCATGAAACTTTGCTTATATGGATGTAAGAACTGGAACTCACAATATTCCTTGGATATTGCAGAATTCTCATTGCCATTTTTGTGATCAACCTCCAACGGTCCATGCTTATTGTTATACTCATCAGCAAGGAAAGCTTGCAACATCTGTTCAACAGCTTCCTCGTGCTCTTGTTTTGCTTGGTGAACAGGAAGGGAAAATTTGGATGTGGTATCGTTGTTTGAGATGTCCACGAAAAGATGGAATTCCACAAGGAAACAAGAGAGTAGTTATGTCTGATGCAGCATCAGGTCTCTCCTTTGGAAAATTTTTAGAGCTTAGTTTCTCAAATCATGCTGCAACAAGTAGGGTGGCAAGCTGTGGCCATTCCTTACGTAGAGACTGCCTTCGATTTTATGGGTATAGTTCTGCCATTTCTTTTGGTCTTTGGCATTGACTCTAATTATTCCGTGGTTCTTATATCTAGAGTCTTTCATCTGAGAAAGTTGGAATGACTTATTAGTGGGCTTTTTCCAACAATGGACTTCACAGGTTGGGCACTATGGTTGCATGCTTCCACTATTCTGCCATCAATGTTTTTGGGGTTCGTTTGCCACCACCTAAAATTGACTTCAATGACCCAAAACAACAAGAGTGGCTTAAAAAAGAAACGGCAGAGGTACCTTTTGATGAACAACATGGTTTTTCATTTATGTGTTTTTATAATAGGTCTGAAGCCTTGCTTGCCACTTGGTTTAGGAATTCACTTATGATGTTCCTGACTAATTATGCAAGTAAACAGGTTGCAGAAAAGGGGAAGGAATTATTTTCAGAGATTTTCACTACGATGCATAGGGCTACCAGTCAGTCTAATCTTGGTGTTGTTGAGTTGAAAAATTTGTCTAAAATGGAAGTGATGCTGCAGAAAAAGAGAGAGGAATTTGAGGTGATAACCGTGAGGTTTAATAATCTAATTGTCTTCTCATATTTTTCTTATTGTGACATTTCCAAAATCTTGTCTAAGCTACCTAATATTTTAATGAAAAAAAATATATACTTGACTTATACATAATGGTTTGTGAAACAGGAGTCATTGCTAAAGGCTATAACTAGTAACTGGCAACCTGGTCAACCATTTGCTGATATTTTAGAGCTGAATCGCCTAAGGTGGCAACTTATTTTTGAATCTTATGTATGGGAGTATCGTTTCCAGTACAGCCGTTCATCGGTTGATGATGAATATTTGAAAGTGATAGCAGAATTTTTACGATCCCTTAGCATTCCTGGTAGTCTACAAGATGCAAATTTGGTGGAGCAATTGGCAGGGGTGCATAGAATGCATAATAAACCTGTGGACTCAATGGTGAACATGGATTCCATGCAAACGGATGAGAAACAGATGAATGAACACGAACATGCCAGAGGCTTTAGTATACTTGGGCAGGATATGACATGTCAAGCTGCTGGCAGCAGATGTTCTAATGATAACGAGATTTCAAGCAATCAGTTGGCTGGTTTAGTTGGTAGCAGGGATAATTTGGATCCTTTGAAAGAGGATCTGGAAGTTCAAAGACTGCAATCAGAGAGGCATTCTGCCTCTGATCTTTCTGAGACATTTGATGTGGCATGGACTGGTGATCATCTATTGGCAGGCCAGGATGCCAATGTGACATTGCAGGTGCAAGGAGTTGCTAATGGGTTCTCAGCTATTGAGAATGCTGGGGGAAACGATGAACTGCCTGTTGAGACAGATTCTATTTCAGTGCAACATAGCACATATGAATCCATTGTCAAGCATGAATTTGGTGACTCTGGTTTCAACATGCAAGATCAAGATGGGTCGGGGTTAGCACATACAAGCAGGCATTTATTGCCTGTTAAATCATTTGATATTCTGAAAGACTTTGACAGGTTAGTTTGGATTCCCTTTTCAGACTTGTATATGGCTTGTAGCAAAGATTATCAGAAACTTCTATCATGTTGTAAGTTAATTACTGAGTACCACCCCCTTTACCTCAAATCGCCTTCTAGACTGCTCAATCAAGGTGGAGCCCGGTTACTCTTACCCCCAGGTATTGATAATACTGTTATTGCTGTTTATGATGATGAGCCAATGAGCCTGATAGCCTATGCTCTTTCCTCTAAACAATATTGGGCCCAGATTTCTGATAATCCATTGGAGGAGAAACAGAAAGAGAAATATGAGGACATGCAGAGGGAAGCTGGAATTTCGTATGGCACTGATATAGGTGTTTTCTCAGATAGCTCCTCAGAGGTGGCTGAAGTGTCTTTTGAGGGGAGAAGTACTTCATCTGCAGATGCTTCAACATCTGGTTCACATGGGACTGCAGTTGCAGATCCATTGCCACATACAAAGGTCATGCATGCTGAAATATGTTTTGGTGATGAAAATTAGTTTGGAAAAGTGAAGTACTCAATAATATGTTATCATGCAAAACAGTTTAGTGCTCTTCGAAAAATATGCTGTCCAACAGAGAGAGTTTATCCGTTCGTTGAGCCGTTGTAAGAAATGGGGGGCACAAGGTGGAAAGAGCAAAGTTTTTTTTGCAAAAACTTTGGATGATAGATTTATTATCAAGCAGGTCACTAAAACAGAATTGGAGTCCTTTCATGACTTTGCCCCACAATATTTCACACATCTTACATGTTCCTTAGATTCAGGAAACCCAACTTGCCTCGCAAAAATTCTTGGAATTTATCAGGTTATTGTTAATACATTCTCCATCACTTTAAGAGAATTGTCTTGAATGTTATAGTATTTGCATCCTTAGCTGCTTCAAAATAAATTTCTAATTTTTCTGATTTCTTGTTTGGATGACTTATATTCTGGTTAGCATTGCAGGTTACTGTAAAGCATTCCAGAGGTGGCAAATATATGAAAATGGACCTTACGGTGATGGAAAATATTTTGTTTGGAAAAACTGTTACAAGGCTTTATGACCTCAAGGGCTCCCTTCGCAATAGTTACAATCCAGATTCCAGTGGAGTTTTTCTAGATCAGAATTTTATTGAAGCAATGCTAACTTCTCCAATCTTTGTTGGGAACAAGGCTAAGCAACATCTGGAGAGAGCTGTTTGGAATGATACTGCTTTTCTAAGTGTAAGTATTCTTCCACTTTTCCTTACCATTTGGATGCTTGAAAGGCTAGTCTGGGTTTGTTCAAGATGTTTCTGATGGTTGGGTATATTGTTCTGGTGTTTACAGTCAATCAATGTGATGGATTATTCATTACTTGTTTGAGTTGTTGAAGACCAACAAGAACTGGTTATGGGCATTATTGATTTTATGAGGCAGTATATATGGTACAAGCACCTTGAAACTTGGGTGAAGGCCTCTGGAATTCTTGGAGGTCCAAAGAATGAATTACCCACTGTTATTTCCCCACATCAATACAAAATGCGGTTCAGAAAAGCAATTTCCACCCACTTTAAGAGAGTTCCAGATCCATGGCCTCCTCATCTTATTCTTTCACAGATAGAATCAAGTGAAGATAACATGAAACAAGGCAGTGGAGACCAAGTTCATTGAAGTTGCTTGAGTGATTAAAAGCATCATTGCCCCTTTCCTGTCCTTTCTGGTAGCAGATTCATTCCCTCATAGTGATTTTATTTGTAAAATTATTTCTCCTAATGAGAAAATGTTAGAATTGTGAAAGCAGTAATTCCTGTAAACTCTGTAGATAATTATTTCTCATTGGAAGTTGATGCATTGGTTCTGTAAATGGGTGTACCACTAGCTATTTGAATAATAATGGAGTTGCATATTTCAGGTATGGTGATCATAATTCAAGTTTGTTCAGTTAGAAATTTTCTAGTTTCCATTTCAAGCAGACGATCACTTCAGCAATAAGCTGCAGAAATTGCTGTATCCTCTCAATGATTTACTGTCTAACATTACTCTAAGTGAATGCTTTAAGGTTTTATGATCCACAGGTTCCATAAACTGAATCAAAGAGCTGCACATCTGGGATTCTGGTCTCAAGATTTTTTTTTTTTTCATTTTTAATTGCCTATATTTTCTGAATTTGAATTTTATATTTAACCTAACTTCAATATCATGTGTAAGTTGTGTTTATTAAAAATTTCTGCAGAGTTTTGATATCCAAATTATACAATTCTGGTTGCTGTTATTGCATGTTATGATCACATCTAAGTACACAACACATAGAAGTTGTTGCATGTTATGATCACATCTAAGTACACAGCACATAGAAGCTACACAACACATGTAGTGCACGCAGGTATTTACAGACGGCAAAACAACAACCCATATCAGGAAGGCCAAAAGAAAGATCAAGTTATATTTTGAAACCTCATTCTTTTGAAGCTTTGGATTAGGTAGATAACAAGATAGAAAAAACAAGATACTATTTAAACCTAAAGGACATCAAAGTGCACCGTTCAAACTCTTAATATGAAAAACCCACATCAGTAGATCCCTTGCAACATACCAAAAAATGAACTCAACAACATGAATCTTGGATGAGGTAGGAAGAAGAAACAAACAAGTTTGTTTCCTTGAAGGTAAAATCATATGTAATGGGAGCATATGGTTCTTTATTGAAGACGACATGGTAATGTTTATCTTCAAAGACAAGGCAAGTGCTGAGGGCAATATAGTACTCAACACAAAGTATATGACAAAAGTATCAGCATATTATGGAATGAACACATGTTCAACGAAAACTCAATTTGGTCCTATTATTAGGGTATGCAAGCACAATTCTTCTTATATGAAGTATGTGTACATATTATAGTGTTCTCTGTTTATGCTACACCATGTGGTACACTAAAATTAAAAGCCTTTAAAGAAGTAACTTACTAGTTAAACTAATGCAAACACAAGATTTCTATAATTTAAGGAGATTGATCTGATCAAATAAACAAGGGATAACTGATTTTACTCTCTTAACTAAGACAAGATTGTGGGTTTTACGTTCACTCTAAGGACTTGACACAATTGACTAAAATGTAACGAATACATCATCAAAAGATTTGGATATTTCCACAATTCAAAAGAATGGATTAATCATTAATGATAGGTAGCAGCCCACTTGCAACATCAAATGTTTTTTAAACTTGTGTCCATACAACAACAAATCTAGCTAATTACACCACCCTAAAATTTCTTAAGTTAAAAGAATACATGACACAAGTGCCCCAAAATATATCTAATGATGGATGTTTTTTAGATGAAGGGGACTCCCTTCTAGAATATAAGATGTAGAATGATGGGGAGATACAATTATCAACCAAAGAATCCGAACCCCATAATATTTGAAGGTCTTAAAGAGGTAAAACACAAGTTCAAAGACTTATAAATTAGGGATTCAACCTTCGTTTAGGCCATGCAACATTAGGAAAATAAGAGCTACTCAATTAGTAAACTTAGAAATAAATGAAAGAACTTGACGAAGAAAAAAAGGGGCAAATTATGTGGATCAAAGAAGATAGGTAGTAAAATTTATCCTTTGATTGATAGAAGATTTCAAAATAAAATAGAACTTAGTGACTAAATCTAACAATGAAAAGAAAGGGGAATAACTAAAATTTTTATACCACTCCTAAGGCCTACCATCACTAATGACAATCAACAACCAATGGACCCCAACATAAAAGTAGAATTGACACAATTTCTCCTTGTCAAGGGATAAAGTCCTAGAACTAAAATATTTGCATAGTTCCACTAAGAATTTTGGAAGACAATGAAAACTAATAATTTCAATGCAATTGAAGAGATAAGTAAGGCATACAATACTTTATAGTGCATTAATGACATAGACTTTGTACTAGTTGCAAAAAGCTAAGTAACTTGATACAAAATCACATATAAAGTGTTATAACAAACAAAATACAACTATAGCTCTTTATATTATTATTTTCATGAAGGGTAGACAATTTTTGATGATATTGTAGAGATGAGAAAATTTGCACTCCATGGGTGTGCACAAAAGAGAGGTTGGTTATTAATCAAATTGGACATGTTCATATACTTTTGATTGAAGCAATTAGCAACACATTCATGTTAAACATCCTAAGTCATCTTAGGTTTCATTAAAAACTTGCATGGTGGATAACACAATTGCTACCTCTACTTTCTTGATATAATGAAATGGATCAAATACCTTAATATAAATATTAAAGTAGATAATTATATTCAAGACAATATATTGTCATTCTTTATCATTCCTATACACATGTATCATGAAGTAGATGAGTATATTCAACACAATATATTGTCATTCTTTATCGCTCTAAAATGCAACATATATTGTGATGTAATGTAATGAATTATTTTGCTATGAAGCTTATATTTGTGATTTTTATGTTATGGTTTTGTCTATTGCGTTTAATCATGCTTTACTAGCTTGTACAACAAATACCTTCTTAGAAAGCTCTAGTTAATGATGTTAGGTGAGTGCCACTCCTGAAACAATACTACAGATTAAATACCATTATGATTGACTTGGCTATATATAGGGAATCTATATTTCATTGTATAATCAAGCTATCTCATTGATACAAGTTTGTGATTTTCATATCCCTCTTAAGTAATTTCCCATCTAGGACTTGCAAGTTTTTGTCCACTTCATATATTTGTTATACAAGTGCTATAATAATCATGCTTTGATGTAGAAGTGCTATAATAATCATGCTATAAGCCATGTCAATATAACTTTTGAACCTATGGAATTGCAAAAAAATCACACAAGCTAGAGGGTATTTGTCCATGAGCATTGGATGGAGTTGGGACTTTTTTGAAAGGTGAATCTAGTGTATATATATATATATAAACATCAACCATCACAAATTGCTATTTTGGATTGGCTTGAAAATATGGTGAAATTTGACAACTTATCTTTCATCGATCATAACATCAAATGTCTTGTTAAGATTTTATTTTTTCTTTGAAGGTAAATCACATAAGATTTCAAATAAATGGTGTTTCATGGATTTTATGAAAAATAATGTTTTCAGAGCTCTACATCATGATATATATTCCATGAAACCCTACTTAGAAGTGAAAATAATAGTTTTAATTTGGGTTGTGTTGGAATCGTGTTGAATATTTTTCATCTTATTTAGGTGGGGTTAACTTTGAGAGGATTGGATACTCTGCTCCTATACTTGCTAGGGTATGGGGTTGGGCTGGGCCCCGAGCGAGGATATGGGGGCGGTAACCCCTGTTCGGGGGTCTGGGAGCGGTAGCTACTAGGATTTTTTTTAGGGGTTTAAGCTATTTTTAGATCTATATGAGCGGTTTTGGGTTAATGTATAGTCGACCCATGGTTTTGCGTCCATGGTATTGTAATTCCCCTTGTGTTGTAGGTATATAAAACAACACTTGAATGAGGGTTTGAAATATGAGAATTATCTGGAATGCGCAAGCAATGTAATCGTAAGCAAAAACAAGCAAAAAATGGATAAGGATATTATTATATTGAAGACAGTCAAGTTTATACAATAAGAAAATATTGTTGTTGGGTTTTTTTCCGAAAGGGTTTCCCAAGATAAATCCTTGTGTAATGTGTTTCTTCTCTATTTTTCATTTGATTCTGCACTTACTACTTTTCTAGATTTTGTTTATTAGGGTATTATTTCTCTTCATTTGGTATCAGAGCTAGGTTTTAGCTTTGTTCGAGGAGTAAGGGTTTCCACCCTAAGATCAATCGATTCTTGAGTGGGAATAGTGTAAGAAAAAATATGGGCGAAGGAAAATGACAAGAAGCACAAGGGTAGAGATAAAAAAATTTAATGGATAGAACTTTGAGCTATGGAAACTCAAGATGGAGGATCTGTTGGTGGATAGAGATCAGTGGGTTGTGGTCTTGGGAGTAAAAGCAACAGAAACGATAGATGAGGAGTGGCTAAATATCGATAGGATGGTAAAGATCTCTATTATATTGGGCATATCTGATTCAATATTGCTAAATGAGCTCTTCCAGCTCAGAATTGGGTCCTTGTGGCTGGGGCATGACAGCCCCAGATCCACTGACATTTTCGACATTAGCAACCTCTGTATTAGGCACTAAGGTTTGACTATGGGTGTTTTTGGTCCACCATGGACCCTTGGCATGAAGAGGCACAACCATGGGATAGGCATTTGAGGCTTGAGTACTACTCACCTCAAATCCTGGCAAGGTTATCTGATTAGCAGCCATCATTTTTGGAGTGGGTGGAATGGCAGCACTAGGGTATGTCAAAAAAGATAGAAGCGTGGGAGCGAATGGGTATGGTTGATGATATGGCAAAACATTCATCATGGGCATCTGAGGTGTCACAGCTTGATTCATCATGGCAAATTGATTGTAAGGGCCATATTGCCCTAACATGGGAAATTGAGGCATAGTGCCACCTTGCGGTGTCATTTGTTGCTCAATAGTCATGGCTTCAGCATATGCTAAGGCCGGCGTTGTAACTTGAGGATTTCTCTTGGTAAACATGGCTGCCATTGGATCTAAGGCTACGATGTATAATTGCAATGCCACAACAGTGTCTATTGCAAAGTGATGAGTCATGTTTGTGTAAAGCTTTTGGAATCTAGCATTAAATGTTTTGATAGGTTCATTAGGATACCTCTTGCATGACACGAATTGGTTATACATGATGGTAGGATCTAGCAATGACCTAAATTGATTAACAAATACAGTTTCCAACTAGGCCAAAGATGTAATGGACCCTACAGGAAGATTCATGTACCATTCATGAGCCATTTGGTCAAAGCTATTAGGAAAGAGTCGACAAGCGACGTCTTCATGACTGACTCCCTGCCTAATCATATGGTCCTTGTAAATTTGAACATGCTCTTCAGTTGAAATGGGACCATCATGGATAAACTTAGGGATAGACCTCTCAAGGTGCCTAGGTATGTCATGGACATTCCCAGGTATACTTAACGGAGAACTTTGGGTACCAAACCAGGGAATTAATTGTTGTTGCTGTTGTTGTTGAGCCATATTAACCAAAGGTAATGACCCTACTAAAGCAGTTGATACACTCAGGATGACGGAGATGGGTACACTTGATGTAGCTCTTGCGATGGAACTAATGGGTGCACATCCACTGAAGGTATTCAGATTCAGAAGTCTGAGAGCTAGCATTTATAAATCTTGGTAAAGTGTCTCTAAACTTAACGTATCAGAAAGCTCGGATGAGATTTTAATCTCCTGGATTTTGTACCTCGGTTTCCTAGTTTTGGGAGAAAGACTTTGAAAAATGGTTTCCTCAGTGGTTTTAGACCTAGTAGCAATGTGTCTAGGTGGGTCCAACTTGGGAAAACTCAAATCTATTCTATTAAGGTTTCTCACAAACTAGTCAAGAGTAAAAAGTTGCACCTGCAAACATAATACTGTTGAACCAAAATTGACCACGTTAGCATTAGCAAAAAACTAAATCACAAAGCATAAAAGAAGGCCCTCATTCTAGCGCCAAATATGTTGAGTGTATAGTTTTCCCAATTGCAAAATACCACCACATGCAGAGTATTGAATAGAAAACTCTCTCTTGAAAAGAAACCAAATGACAAACATTCAACTTCTCCAAGGTTTTGGTAAAATATCTAAAAGATTACAATAGTGCCATAAATAATTCAATAATGCATGTGACCATAAACAAGGGGCCTTTATTGGTTCTAAACAATGCTTAGTGATTTGAAAGATCTAACTAAAAATAAAAGTAGTTCTTTTTAGGGTTTTTTTAAATTGGTGCTACCCTGAATCCCTGTTAGTAGAGTATTTTATCTTCATTTAAAAGGTTTCAAATGACAAAATGTGGAATTGTCCACCTCATTTTAATGCCCCTGCCTTTAAGATGAAGTAAATTTTAGATAGTTGGGTTCATTTTATCTTCCTTATGTTGATGTCACTACCCTAATAGTGGTTAGTACAAGTTAGCATGTTAGCAAAGTTAGCAAAGTTAGCTTTCATTTCTTATCTTAGTTTAATGTGAAATAGTAGGTTAGTATCCCTCCTAAACCATGTGTTTTATCTTAAAGCTTTAGATTAATGAAACTTGGAGGTGCAAAAATTCTAGAAAATGACCAAAATAGAAATAACTTGAAAGTTTAACAATTCTGGAAATGGACCAGAAAAAATGAATCTAACAAGAAATTAGCAAAAATTCTGGAAAAGGACCAGAATGGAAATGAAAGAAACTAAAATTCTGGATGGACCAGAATGGAATGCTTGAATGCTTGAAATAAAACTTTGAGAACAATAAATGAAATAAACATGTAAATTTGGTTAGCTGAAAAAGTCAAATTCTGAATTAGTTTAGCAAGCTCCTCCCTGCAAAATCCCAAGTTATGAGGTAATCATAAAACAACCTGAATCAATGGACCTAAAACATAAGCACAATACCATTAAATCAAGTGCGAGACTCAAAGGAAACATAAAGAAACTGCATAATCTTGACCTTCGCCTATTGCAACCCATTTCATGGCATAAGATAATGGCTAGAAGTCACTAAAATGCAGAAATGATAAGACACTAAAAATGTTAGTTTTATGATAAAAACCTTCCTTTTGATTTTGCTCACAGAAGTTTGCTACCCTCTCAAAATATGAAAAATGCTCTTTCTTTATTGCTTTTTCAGGATGTTACATCATTTCCAGCCCCCCTTGAAAAAGGTAGGATAGCAAGGTATAAATAATGCTTAGAAGTCCTTTCTCTTCATCTTCTCTCACAACCAAAATAATGAATGGATATAAGAAAATAATTCATCATCATTTTTTGTGATTTAATAAACATAACACTTCTAAACGTTATTTATTTAAAAATAAAAATAACAACAAAAACATAACCTTGTATGACTCCTTATATCTCCCCTTTCTCTTATAAGCATTCTACCCAAGAATACCCCTTTACATCCATCAAACAAATGATAATATGGGAAAAGTTGGGGGTTTTGTATCAGACAAAGTCACTGGTAAATAAACTCTTTCTCCGAAAGTTGTATTTGCTTCGGATGAATGACGATAGCTTTGTGGCTGAACATCTAAATGCTTTTAACACTGTGGTAAGTCAATTAAACTTTATAGATGTAAAAATGGATGAAGAGGAAAAATGTATTACTTTACTTTGTTCATTACCTGATTCCGAGGATAACCTAGTTATGACTATCACCAATACTACCTCTACATTAGAAGTAGAGCATATAGTAAGAACATTGCCTTCTAAAGAAATGAGATGAAAATATTCTGAGGATTATCATCAGAAGGATGCCTTGGTTGTGAGAGGCCATTCTCAAGAAAGAAGCAAAAAGAAGAGAAGATAAATAAAATCAAAATTTAGGGGAAAATTTGTTGTTCTAGACAAAAGAAAATGTTGGAAGTGTGGTAAAACAAGGCATTATAAAAGAGATTGCATATCTAAAAAGGTTGATAATAGTCGTTCATCTGATGAAGGAACATCTGCAGAAACAAAGACCAAAAATGAAGATTTAGGGGACCTATTCATAGCTACAACATGCTCAAGTGAACACCATGACTCATGGTTTATTGACTTAGGTGCTTCTTTTCATATGATTCCTCATAGGGAGGGGTTCTGTGAATATGAAAAGATAAATGGAGGTAAAGTCTTCTTGGGAGACAATTCGATACTTAAAATAATAGGTCGAGGAAGAGTCAGGTGCTGCATATTTCAAATTTGGCAAGGAATCTCATATTTGTTAGTAAGATGAATGATGGTGCAGGTATGACTGTGATATTCAATAAGGATAATTGCAAGATGGTTCGTGGATGCTTAGTGTTGGCAAAGGGAGTTTGTATAAGAACTTTGTTCAAACTTGAGGCTACATTGTAAGGTATGATTGCAATAACTCTCTATTTGTAGAGAGAATTAATATGGTAGAAGAAGCTCCAAGTTTTCATGTAGTGAAGACAATGTTGTGGCATCAACGCATGGGGCACAATGGTGAGAAAAGAATTTGAACATTAAAAATGAAAGGTATGGTTGAAGGAATTTTTGATTGCCCATCAATTTTTTATTTTTGTGAGCATTGTGTATTTGGAAAGCAAACCCGAGTCAAGTTTCACAGTAGTGCTACAAAATCTAAAGGAGTTTTGCATCTAATTCATAATGATGTGTTTGGACCTGCAAAAGTATCATCATTAGGTAAATCTATCTATTTTGTTACATTTATAGATGACTTCTCAAGAAAGACTTGGGTATATTTTTTACGATATAAATATGATGTTTTCAAAAAATTTAAAGAGTTCAAGGCTCTTGTAGAAAATTAGATAGAGAGAAAGGTAAAGGTTTTGAGAAGTGATAATGGTGGTGATTATTTCTCTAATGAATTTGATAAATTTTGCAAGGATTGTGGAATAGAAAGGTAGAGAACAACTCCATATACTCCACAACAGAATGGAGTTGCATAATGGATGAGTATAACATTGATGGATACGACCAGAAGTATGCTAAGCAGTTTAGGGTTAGAAAAGAAATTTTGGGCAGAAGCCGTGTTTATTTCTTGTTACCTCATTAATAGATCTCCTACCTCAGCTTTTATGGATAAAACTCCACATGAAGTGTGGATTGGTAAGAAACCCTCTCTCAGTCATGTAAGGGTTTTTGGTTGCGAAGCATATATGTATGTACCAAAGGAGAAAAGTACTAAGCCAGACTATAAATCTGAAAAATACATATTTGTGGGTTATAGTATTGGTGTTAAAGGATATAAGTTGTGGAACCCATAAACATAGAAGATTGATTATAGTCGTAATGTGATCTTTAGAGAAACAAAAGGGGTTCCAAAACAAGAAATTCAATCAAGCAAAGAACTTAAAAGAGTTTAGGTAAAATTGAAACAAGAGGAAGAACCTGTGGTAGAACCTAATGCTACAAAAAAATATGAATTACAAAGAGTCTGAAGAGGAATATTCAGAGGAATGTGAGGAGCAAGCTGAATGTTAAGACCCCAAGGTCTTACAATGGAAGTAATCACATTTTAAATAGAATCACCTTTGACACTGGAGGAATATCCTACCAATGGGTTCAAATAGAATATATATTCTATTGGTTTTATTTATTTATTCATGGATGCCTTCCTAAAACTATCTACCCTAATATTTATATGAACCTAGGGTTATGTTGAAGAGATGTGACTATCCATATGTGAAGTATAAATAAATATAATAATTAATGATTTAATAATATTATCTAGTTAGGATGGAGGATCCTAACATGCCACCCTCCTTAAAAAGAGCTTTCTCGTCAAAGCTCAAAGTAAGGAGCTTCATTGCTTGTTTTCCAAGTAGCATTTGCTCATGTTCTTGCACTATTTTAATGTCATCTTTTTGTAAGCAGGAATATTAAGAAGGTGGAATAGTTAGTGGTGGAGTGCCAAGAATAAGAGTAGGAGCGAAACAATGGTGGGGGGGCAACCCTTGGGGTTTATCAAACACTTTAGAATAATGCATCAAAAATGGTTGTAATGCTTCCACATATTTTTGTTGTTCCCTAGGAGAGTTAATAGAAAATGAGTTTGTAGTCACTGTGCTATGTTGTTTTCGAATAGGTTTGACCATGGGGTGAAAACTCATTATTGATGAGGAACATGGATGTAGGTTTGGTAGAGTTTATGTCTTGCCATCACTGGTTACTTTGTGGATGTCTACCTCATTCGTGCCTGATGCATTGATCACGTTGGGCATATAAACTTTATTGCCTTCACCGTTGGGATTAGGTGCTTGGGTCATTTCTTGCTCATCTTCCTTATCGTCAACACCATCCTCGAGTGCATCCGACACTACTTCTACCTCAATCACATTTTCTTCGTTGGGGGAGCTACAAGGAATAGTTACATCCGAAATATATAGTTTGGGTGTAATACATTGATGATTGCGTACACATTTCTTATTGCAATGAAAACAAAGGCATTTTTCTCATTATGCCTTCATTTTCGCGAGGTTGATATGTTTAATGGGTAAGAGTTGGGTAAGTTTTGGAGTAGTGTAAGTATTTTGTGATTTCCATAGAGGTGGTTTTTTAATTTGGGCCTCCCATGGGCGGAACTCATCTTTTCATATATTACTATTTCAAAGTTCTTCCCTCCATTGGCATACCTCCAGGATAAATTCATTAAGGGTAGGGTCTTGCAATTTTCTATCGTCGACCATTTGCGTAGTGGTTGTTGGAAGTTGCCACTAATTTGTGGAAATCGTTACAAAAAACCATCGCAAAAATCATCGACAAAAGTTGTTAAAAATTATCACCAAAATTTTACAGCAAAAAGTTATCGACAATTTTTTTGCAAAAATTGTCAACAAAAGTTGCTGAAAATTTTGTCAAAATTCGTCGCAATTTGTGTTAAAAAATTGTTGTCAAAAAATTGGCGTCAAATTGTGTTTAAAAAGTTGTCCTAATTTATCGTCGATAAAAGTTGTCCTAATTTATCGTCGATAAAATTTGTCGTAATTTATCGTCGGTAAAATTTGTCGTTAGAAATTTGGTGTAAAATTTGTCATCAAATTTTTGCAGTAAAAGTCATCAAGATTCTGTTATCATCAAATTTTGCACAATTTGCAAGAATTTTGTTGTTGTGTCAATAATTGTTGCAAGAATATTTTTTTTTTAATTTAGTAAAAAATCCCTTGCGGAACCGCCTTGGTCCGAGAAACCACGACCAGAGGGACCTCCCTTGGAGAATTGCCCTACCCTCTCCAACTCATCTACAACACATGGGTTCTTTTTTATAGGTTTAAAGCCTTGGTTTGAGAAACCACGACCAGACGTACTAGTATAATCAACTGGATTTTGGGTACCTGATGTGCATTTGATAGGGTGGAAATTCGAACTAGGATTGCCCTACCCTCTCCAACCCACCTAAAACACGTGGGTAATTGTTGCAATAATTTTTTTTTTAAAACTTGTTGGATTTTTCAAAGCAACTTTACAACCTTTTCGTTTGGAATTTTGTGAAGTAAATGTGTGCAGGACAGGGGGATTTGTAATAGGTAGGTGACACGAAATGGCAGCGGACACGTGGGTGGAAGACGGACTTGACGGAAGATTCTGCGGTGGAAGACGGACTTGAGTTACCCAAGATCAATGCAAGGACGGATAGTGACAACGACACTTAGGTGTTTGGCAAGCAATTGAACACGGGGAACAGAGTTGCGTGAGAGTGATTTTGTTTTAATAGTCATTGAACTTGATAATTTTTGTTTGATAGTTATTTGATTGTTCTCAACGAGGATGCACGTTTATGGATACTACATTGCTGTAGAAAATTTACTTTCTACCGTTTCTATCAGCGATATTGGAGGTTTTAATTTGGTGATTATTTTACTTGACATTTTCTAAACTAAGGTCCGAAAATATTGCTCGTGTTGTAATTGACGTGAGATTGTCACGGATTTTTACATTTTTACAGTAGACAAATTAAAGGAATGAGTAATAAATAAAAACCCAAAAATTCAATTTTATCCCGCACGATGCAATCAGTAGTAACTGCCAAAAAGCCATGCGACAAATTCAATCTCCACATGTCAATTTTCAAGTGGAACGAAGTTAGGGTTGCGATTTCATGTAAAAATTTATTCCAAAATTTGATTGTATGAAATTAAAACATTTTAATTGGTTTTATTCGTCAGGTGATATTCCACGTCCGACGTTTACGTCCACTAGCAACTCTGTCCGAGATATATATATTTTTGTGATGAACCTAAAAAATGTGAACGATGAGAGATGGGTGGAATGAAAAGTATGCGAAGTGGAGTCGCGGTTCTGGGTAGGTCGGGCTAGAATATGCAGCAAATTGGAAATACAGAGGAAGGTGTTTTCTTTCACCCGGCTCAAGCTGGATAGAGGTGAACAACGAACAAGGTAAACTCGATTATTTTCTACAGAATGTGGAATGGACTGTATAATGAGTGTTTGCGTAGTGAATGGCAGCAAGAAAGAATGACTCTAATGCCAATTGTTAAGACCCCAAGGTCTTACAATGGAAGTAATCGCCTTTTAAACAAAATCGCGAGGAATACCCTACCAATGGGTTCAAATAGAATCTATATTCTATTCGTTTAAATTATTTATTCCTGGATGCCTTCCTAAAACTATCTACCCTAATATTTATATGAAGCTAGGATTATGTTGAAGATATGTGACTATCCATATGTGAAGTATAAATAAATATAATACTTAATGATTTAATAATATTAGCTAGTTAGGATGGAGGATCCTAACATTGAAGATGCAAAACTTGGAACTCCAATTTTGAGGAGATCAGATCAAGTGAGAAGACTCCTAGAAAGGTATAGTCCTTCAAATTTTTGTTTTGCATTTAATTTATCAGTTGCTGATGAAGAACCCAAGATTGTAAAGGAGGCACTTCAGTCAAGTGAGAATAAGTCTTGGAAAAGGGCTATGGAGGAAGAAATTGAGTCCTTGGATAAAAATAAGACATGGGACTTGGTGAAACTACCCCCTGGAAGAAAACCTGTTGATTGTAAGTGGCTATTACAAAAAAAGTATAATGTAGAAGGAAAGTTGGAGAAGTACAAAGCTTGCCTGGTAGCAAAAGGATTTTCTCAAGTTGAGGGAATTGATTTTGGTGAGATTTTTTCTCCTGTGGCTAAACTAACATCAATTAGAGTTTTGTTGGTTATTTCTATTCTTTTGATTTTAAAATAGAACAAATGGATGTAAAGACAATTTTTCTATATGGTGAAGTTGGTGAAGACATATATATATGTCACAACCAAAATGCTTCAGGGTAAAAGGTAAGGAGGAATTGATATGCAAGTTGAAGATGTCTTTTTATGGATTACAGCAATCTCCAAGAATGTGGACCCAAAAATTTGATAGGTTCATTTTGACACTTGGGCTTGGAAAAAATAAAGCATATCTGTGTAATTATTTCAAAAAGGAAGGTGAAAATTTTGTTATCATTGTTTTGTATGTGGATGACATGTTGCTAATTGGTAACAATAAGAAGATGATAAAGTTACTAAAATATCAGTTATTTTCTGAATTTGACATGAAGGATTTGGGTGCTGCAAAATTTACTTTGGGTATAAAATTAATAAGGGATCATGCAAATAGAAAGTTGTGGTTAAATCAAAGGAAATATATTAAATTTATACTACAGAGATTTAGGATGCATGATTTTAAACTAGTATGTACTCCATATCCTGTTGGTCAAAAGTCATTTGTTGAACAATATCCTAAAATAGATGAGAAAGTTGAAGAAATGCATCATGTTCCTTATGTCAGCGTTTTTGGTAGTCTTGTGTATTCTATGGCCTATATTAGACTTAATATTGCACATGCAGTGGTAGTAGTTAGCTAATATATGCCTAATCCAGGAAAGGAACATTGGATTGTTGTGAAGAGGATCTTTAGATACCTACGTGGATCTACAAATTATGCTATCTGTTACCAAGGAAAATTTGGAGAATAATATTGTAAATCTACAAGGCTTTGTGGATGTTGATTGAATTGGAGATCTTGATAAGAGAAGATCCACGAGTGCTTATGTGTTCAGGTTGTTTGGAGGGATAGTAAGTTGGATGAGTAAAAAGCAACCAGTGGTTGCTTTGTCCACTACAGAAGTAGAGTACATTATAGCAAATCATGCCTGTAAAGAAGTAGTGTGGCTACAAAGGTTGTGTTCAGTAGTTGGTCTTAAGCAAAAAGCTATGAGAATTTACAGTGACACTCAGAGTGCAATATTATTGGCAATTAATCCTGGTTTTCATGATTGGTCAAAATATATTGATATCAAGTACCATTTTATGAGTGAGATGGTTGAATAGAACTTGGTTATGTTTGAGAAAGTTGATATAGAGAAGAATATTGTTGATTCATTAACAAAGGTTATACCTGCTCAAAAAAATCCTTGGTGTAGAAGATCTATGGGAATGGTTGCCCTTGATAGTTGATAATGGTAGTTTTTAGCCCTTATGGAAAGTATTCAACAAGTGGGAGAATGTTATAATTGTGTTGAATATTTTCCATGTTATTTAGGTGGTGTTAACTCTGAGAATACTAGACACTCTACTCCTATACTCATCGGGATTTGGGGTTGGATCGAGCCCCAAGCAGGGGTACGAGGATGACATCCCCTGTTTGGGGGTTCAAGGGTGGTAGCCCCCAAGAATTTTTTTTTGGGTTTAAGCCATTTATTAGACCCATATGGATGGTTTTGGGTTAATGTATAGTCGGCCCATGGTTTTGCACCCATGGTATTGTAATTCCCCTTGTGTTGTTGGTATATAAAACAACACTTGAATGAGGGTTTGAAATATGAGAAGTGTGTGGAAGGTGCAAGCAATGTAATCATAAGCGAAAGTAAGCGAAAAATGGATAAGGATATTATTGTATTGGAGATGGTCAAGTTTATATAATAAGAAAATATTCTTGCTAGATTTTTTTTAAAAGGGTTTCCCAGGATAAATTCTTGTGTAATATGTTTCTTCTTCTCTGTTTCCTTTGATTATGCACTTACTGATTTTCTAGATTTCGTTTATCGGGGTATTATTTCTCTTCATTTTGTATATCAAAACTGAATTTTTTTTCATATTTGCAGAAACAACACTCTCCATAACAATTGTTATCTACATATTTGCATTTGAAAGAGATGCTTATTTGAAGTTTTAAATTCTTAAGCCTTCTTTTGCTTGAAAACTTGATTTTACATTAATATTTTTCAATAAAGGAGTAAATGTCCAACCACTAATGAAGAAAAAGGTATAATTTTCCCTATGTGACTAGGAGGTAAAGAAATATTTTATGAATCTACAAAAGGAAATTGTATAAGAGCTTTTACACGTTGTATTAAAAAATGGACTTAAAACAAGGTTATTCCATATACCAACTTGAAGAAAATGAATCATCATAAGTGCTTTGGAATGAAGATCTCCATGAAATTGAGGAAGCACCAAAAGTAGTATGGTATTAAGATCTTCATGAAGATGAGAAGAATCCATTATTGGTATGTGATAAGGATTCTTAATAAGAAGGGGAATAACTACAAATAATACAAAATAAGGATTTTCATGAAAAATAAAAGTGACAACATTGAATGATGATGCACATAAAGGAAATATATATGCTTGAATAGATGATCATTACGAAGATATCAAAAAGATTCTTGTATGTGATGTTGGTATATAAAACTCTTATATGTGAGAGTTCACAAAGAAGAAGATAACATAGAAGATATCATAGATCTTTTAGGTGTGGCTTGTGTGAGAAGGATCTACAAACATTAAACCATTTAATTCTTCATTGTTCCTTTGCTTGTATCATTCTTGACCACATTTTCAAAATATGAGAATATATCACAACATTGAGAGAGTTGATAAAATGTTGGATTATTATTTTAAAGCTAAAGCAATGTGCATCATCTTGAGGATTTATCCTTCTAGTATTTGTATGGCTTGAAAGGAATAATAGAATTTTGAAAAGCAAATTGTTAGCTTTAAACTTAAAAGAAATGCAACCACAAGTATGGAAATAAGCATGCAATGTTATAACTATGATAATGGCTAACTAATATGCATGAAAATATGATAGAAAACTTGTTACAACACTCAAGAAATGCTCATATAAGAAAGCTCACAAAAATATACAATGCTCTCCAATGGAGGTCACAACCTCTCCATTTTGCAAAAATGGATCTACATTGTATCTACTACTACTCAACCTATGCACTCCAAAATCCTCTCACATTTCTATTCTATGAAGGCCTATTTATAATGATATGCAACTCTTTGCCTTCAATATTCCTGTGACACCTCACTATTCTATTCTAAGGAGTTATGTCATTGGACTACATGCACATTACATCATTGCACATTCTAACACTTTTGCATTTATTACATTGCTTTAATAAAGTACTCAAGTCCTAATAAAATCCTAATCTAAATATGTATCCATAATGGTACATTAGTAAAGAACCAAATAATATAATATATTCCAACACCCCCTGTATTATATTGTTTGGTTTTTGAAGACTTTAGTCTTCAATATGGATCTTGATTCTGGTTTCGGATTTTGTATTCTCCTTCTCCGCTATCTGAGTCATGTTCAAACAAATAGTTAGTATCTTCAAGATATGTTACTCTTGCTAAAATATCTTTAACTTCATGTTCATTTGTTGACTCTTCTAGTTCTTCTATTTCTTGAATTCTTTGTGCTAAGTGTCCTTTCTAATTTCCTCCATGATATTCCAATTGAGGGTATTGATTTTGAGGAGTATGTGGATGCTGAAACTATTGCTTTTGAGGTTGATACTACCTTGGTTGGAATACCCTATTTTGGTGGTTTTCATAATTTGTCTTATTCTCCTGATTTTGATTTCTAGGATTGAATCTACAATAGTTAGTGCTATGTCCTTTCTTCTTGTATACATGACAATATCGATTATTCCAAGGTCTTCGTCCTTTTGAGGATGATGCAATATTTCCTTGTGGATTGTCCTTTGAGACCAATGCATTAATAGTCGTTTCATTTTTAACTATATTTTCCACCTCATATTCTTGATAAATATTGACTAACTCATCAAATGAAGTATCTTTACTTAGGACTTGTAAAGATGTAACTAGATGTTTGTAGCTATTAGGAAGTCCTCTCATGGTTACTTGAACAAGGAATGTATCTTTTAATTCTTCTCCTAAGGTTAATAATTTACCTTTAATATCTGCTACCTTGCTCAGGAATAGTTCTACACTTTCACCATTGTTCATTTTCAAGGAATGTAGTGAGTTTGAAGATTAAGATAGTAGCTTTATTTTTCCCTTCAAATACTTTCTCTAATGTCTTTCAAGCTTCTTAAGATGTTCCTGTTGATCTAATGTAAGGTTGTATTTCTTATGTGATGGCAAAATTTATCATCATTAATGATTTTGCATAATTTTCTTCAAACTTCTAAATCTTTGTATCACCTGAATTAGGTTTGGTGACTATTCCTTTGACAATTTTACAATTTTTTTCAAATATCAAGATTACCTTTACTTTGTTTTCCATCAGAAGTAGTTTGGACCTTTAAGCAATTGAGATTCTGTAAGGATGAATTTGTTTGTTGTCATGATGGTCCTAGTATGTTTCCTTGTAACTCCCTAGTTTAGAGAATGTGAACTATCATGATAAAAAATTTCAAGACTTAGGTTTTTTAGAACTCCTTATGTCTCCCAAGTGATAAGATAACAAACTTTAGAACAATATTCAAATTCTATCACTTGTAACCAACTATTTATAGAAGGCTTTAGAAATACAATTCCAAAGGATAAACCTTCAATATGTTTTAGGTATTTAGTTGGATTGTCTATATCTCTTTTCTTTAAGTATGAGACTAATAAGTTTACTTTTCCAACTAGTATTTGATGCAAGCAATAGACTTCAACTTTGAATCAATGCTATGATAAATATCTAAACTTCTATGATATAATTTTGATGTAGGATTCCTTATATCTCCCAAGTTAGAAGTTTTTAGAAAGGTTATATATTTGCAAATCAGATTTTACTATCCTTATAACTCCTTGAACTAAAGTTTGCAAATAATGGAAGCAATAATAATAAATATTTTAATGCTTCTATTTTCTACTTCCTTCTCAAGATAATCAAATTTTTTCTAGATATTAACACCTTATTACTCCTATATTTTAATTTCTCTAGATTATAAGGTTTAGCTGATTTCAACTTTAATAAACCTTTCAATATAATTCTTACCTTTCCAATACTGAGCTCGGTCTTGAAAGTTCTCTATGATCACTCGAACTCTGCAAATTGGTGACAGTTGACTCCTTGCCAACTTTGAGATGCTATGTAGACTTTCCCATTGTTCTTTGTCACTGAACTGTGTGCCTTTACCAATGTTCACTTTGTGGTTCTTTGTTCTCTTCTTCAATCGGTATACATACTCCTACTTGACATATTTAGTGTCGATTTGTGCACTTCAAATCTACTGGAGATATTGCCCCTCAACGTCGCTATTTATTCTTGTGCTCTTCCTCTTCAATAGGTAAATTTAGAGTGATTTATCACTCCTCAATATTCGAGTATTCTCAAATTGTTAATGCTGCTTTAGATTCACTCTTTCATCTTTGAATGGACATCTTTAATGCTACCTTAGTTTCGCTTTGAATTCTCTTCGAGTTGATGTTGTAATTGAGCATTGCTTTGACACTTTCTTTTGAAGTGTGCTATCTATAGGGTTAGAGCATGGTGTAGGAAATATGGTATCAAGTGGCACTTAATTTTCCTAACTCCTTTCAATCACTTATACTGCACCTTCCCTACGTTAAATAAAAAGTTGTACTAAATGTTTTGACTATTACCTTCAATACCTCTAACCTAATGCTTCTTACAAGGGTATTATAATAATGATGCTTCATCCAGGTATACTTCTAATGTTGCACGCTTGAGATACCTTCGATGTAGTGGTGACTATCTATGGTGTGCATGAGACACCTTCTTCCACATGGTGCAATACCTTCACCACTTTGCCCTAACTCCCTTGGGCTATACAAACACTTTCTCTTGCTCGCTTAATGCTTGTTATCTATAGACTATGATGCTATTCCAACATTTCAACACTCGATATTTTCAACTACTTGAGAGAAATGATGTTGATTCTCTCAATGCTTCTCTAGAAAATATGGTTATCTTCCAACGCTTCTACAAGAATTCCAACTAGGTGTACATGATGGCTTCAACGATGGGTAACTCCTTGAATCTGAGTCAAACTTTGAAGGATGTGCACTATCACTTTGATGTATCTCCTCCTTGTCTAGTTGGTGCAACTACCTAAGTTTGCTTTGCCAATTGTAATGGCTTCCATGTTGTATGTCTTAGCTGAATGCAATACTTGCTTTGGTGCAAGTGCATGGGTAAGAAGAGTACTCACTCTAGATGGTGATGATACTATTGTCATTGCTTCCTTTACATAGAAACACCCTACGTTGGTTGTGTTTATTTTTTCATCGCTTGGAGGTAGACATTGCTGAGTTTCACTATGATGCCTTCACCAAAGGCTATAAAATATGTAAGGTACCTTGATTTACCTTCACCAAAGGCTATTGGATTGTACCTTATAATGTTGGACATCCTTAGTATAGCTAATAGCTTCTTCTACATTTTGCTCAATGATCCTTGGAAGGATACATATTATAGAAGTCTAAAACACAATCTCTTATTTCACTTTTCTCTTCTTGATTTGCTTGGATAATATGCAGGTAGATGATGTCCGAGATATCTCCCCTTTTTCTTGGAGATACTTCACTTTTAGAGCTCTTTTGAATGGCTCCAATATTATGCTATGCAAATGTAGAGTATGATGAGATAGACATTTTTCCCCCTATGCTCTTAAATAGAGCCTCTTAACCTCTCAAAATGCAGGCTCCAACTTCCTTTGTATGCTGATATAGATTGAAGTCAACATTAACTTCAAAATATTGGCAATACCTTCCTTGCTTGGTCACTTAATAACCCAAGCTTTTCAATAACTTTTTGCACTATAGTATGTGCAAATACGTAGAGTCTTCTTTTGCTTAGAATGATCAATAGAATGTTGATATTTTTCTTTATCTCAAAATATATCTAACTTCTATTCTTTTGTGCAGGTTGAACCTTGAATTTTATAACTTTTGCACTACCTTGAAGACTTCTAGTTTAAAAACTATTTATGCAACCTTTAAATATTGAAACTGGTGCTTAAAAGAAACCAAATATAAAAGCTCAACTCAAGAAATTTTTGCACCTTTGTTGCATACCTTTTCACCTCTGTAGATGATGAAGATGATGGTGATTTAAGTCACCTAAATTGCTACCTTTTGTAGATGATATTGCATATCTTCTAGTATACCTAAAAATAACTCTATAGCTCACCTTTTTGCAGCTTCAACACTCCACTAATTTGCTGCCCAATACTGTGATTTGGTGGCTCCAATACTCCTTTAGGATGTACCTCTAAAATATAAACTTTAGCAGCTACTAATTCTACCCAAATTGCTGCTTTCTCTCTATCCTCAAATCTGAAAATTTTAGATTGTAAAGCAGTCAAAAATTTTACCGAATCGTTGTCCTTGAATTCCAAAATTTTTTTTGGAAATTCCTCCAAATTGTATCTGAGATATTCCTCAAGAACTCTTCAATAATCTGTTGTAGAAATCAACAAATCTTCTTTTTCTAAGTAAGCCTTATAATCCTCCAAAGGCAATATTAAAACCTCTCAGGTTTGGTAGTTTCTTACTCCTTTATGCTTGACAAAATCTATATTTAATCTTGGCCTTCTTAAGAATCTAAAAATCTTGAGATCTTCAAACTACTCTAAAATTTGACAAACTTCTTGCCAAATATTTCTCCTTTGGGCTTGTTGTCGGATGGCGATAATTGTCCCAACTCTTTTACTATTAGAAGCTTCTCCTTGGTAGTAAATTTCTCCAATGAGTTATTCTAGGAACTCCTTCAATGAGGCTCACCAAGCCTTCTTCTTGTTTCTCCTTGAGACCTCTCCTAGGGCCTTCAATCTTGCATTTTCTCAAAAAATCAATGAAACCTTTCTTGATCTCTTCAATATTCAAACTTTGGTAGTTTTGCAATGAGATCTCCACCTTGGATCTCCTAAATCCACTACTATTAAAATCCGCAATAGGACTTTTTTTTAGTCCTTCTCTATCCTCAATATTCCACTATGGAAGTTTTTCAATAGGGTCTTCTATGGACCTCTTCTTCAATGTGAATTTTTCAATATTCAATGGAGATCACCAATATCCAATCTTCACTAGGACTCTTCTCCTTGAATCTCTTCTTACTTCAATGGTATATTATTTCTAGGAACTCCTTACTAGATTTACAATCTTCAATGTGGCTTCCTTGACCACTACATCTCTCCTCAATATTCATCTGAGAGTTTTCAATCCACAAATATTTCAATGGAATCTTTCTCATTAGGTCTCCAAATATTCAATCGCCAACTTGTTGCTTCAGGAATCAGATTTATTCAAAGATGATATTCTTCCTAGCTCTTGTAGGAAGCTTCCCAAATCTATTTGAATATTTTTTTTCTACAGCAAATTATTAGGCAATGACAATATAATTTTCTATAAATCTATAGAAAATAATCTTCACTAGTTCGATTGCCAATCTAGTGGATTCAATGCTAAGTTCTAGTCTTCACAAGTTCTGCTGCAACTATGTGGAAAACTCTAGCCAAGATATAATTTCATAAATATGAAAATGAGATTTTCAATATCATCTCAATCACTCTTGTGGGTCTCACTATTTCCTATTGATCGACCTAGTGCTTTGATACCATTTTTAGCTTTTGAAGCTTTAAAATTAAAGGAAATGCAACCACAAGTATGGAAATAAGCATACAATGTTATAACTATGATAATGACTAACTAATATGCATGAAAATATGATAGAAAATTTGTTACAACACTCAAGAAATCCTCATATAATAAATCTCACAAAAATATACAATGCTCTCCAATGGAGGTCACAACCTCTCCATTTTGCAAAAAATGGATCTACATTGTATCTACTACTACTCAACCTATGCACTCCAAAATCCTCTCATATTTCTATTCTATGAAGGCCTATTTATAATGAGATGCAACTCTTTACCTTCAATATTCCTATGACACCTCACTACTCTATTCTAAGGACTTATGTACATTTTGACTACATGCACATTTACATCATTGCACATTCTAACACTTGTGTATTTATTACATTGCTTTAATAAAGTAATTAAGTCCTAAGAAACTCCTAATATAAATATGTACCCATTATGGTACATTAGAAAAGAACCAAATAATGTAATATAATCCAATACAAATTTCACAATCATGTCCAAGTTTGAAATTGTGTTGTTACCTCTCTTGTGGAAAATTTACAAACATGTTACTTATCATGAGAAATATCCAATGTAGAAAAAAGGTGCTAGCCTCTTGGTTATAGGATTTTTTCAATTGGTTATATGGGATTGAAATGGGTCCCACCTATATTACATCATCACCACATAGTGGTATTGCAACTTGTATATTATTGATGTATTTCTTGGCAACATTTGAACTTGGGTCTCATCCTTGAAAGTAAAGGAACATAATAGGTTGAGCTAATGCTATTTGATTGGTTATATGATTTTTAATATACATAGAAAGGTTATATGGAAATGGATATAACATAAAGAATTTATTTCAATATATGGTAAAATAATAATATATAGAAGTTGGATTTATCAAAATTAATTTTGATGGTGCTTCCAAAGGAAAACTTGGAAAAGCTAGTATGGTGTTAATGAAGGTAAAATTCTCCACACTTAGAATTATATGGACCTTTCAACTAACATCAATGAAGAAGCTAGGGCACTTCTTATAGGGATCAAAATAACCATTGGAAAATGATAGAAATATATTTATATTTAGGCAGATTCATAAATTATTAGTAATATTATCAAGAAATTGGATGTGGAGATTGGATAAAAATATTGTTTTTTATGTAAATTAACTATTGTTATAGATGGGAGTGAGTGCAAGCCAAGAGGGAATGCGAGCCAATCTTGAGATCTTAAAATATGATAAAAAATTAATAGATTCATTCGAAGTGTATAAATGCTTTTAACCCTTACCATGAAGGTGTCCAATATTATTTTCAAAAAATAATGAAGCAAAGGAGCATCAAGCGAAATACGAGACAAGAGCGAGTGTGAGCTAGGAGGGACTACGACCTGGGAGGGAGTGTGAACTAATAAGAAGTGTGATTTGAGAGGGAGTGTGAGCCAATATTGAGATCTTTAGATATGGTAGAAGAGTAGTGGATTCATTCAAAGTGTATCAATGCTTAAAATCCTTACCATGAATACCATGAACATTGTTTTTAAACAATTATTGAATCAAAGGAATGCCAAGAGGAAAAAGAGACAAGAGCAAGTTTGATCTAGGAGGAAGTGAAATTTGGGAGGGAGTATGAGCTAGGAGAAAGTGTGAGTTGAGGCTGAGTGTAAGCTAAGAGGGAGTGCGAGCTAGGAGGAAGGGAGAGCCAGGATTGAGTGTGAGCTAAGAGGGAGTGTGATCCAGGAGGGAGTGCAAGCCATAAGTGATCCCTAGTACCAACCCCTCTAGTTATTTTGTAAGGAAAGTCATTTTTGAAAACCCTAATGGGAAGTGAGGATGTTGTAGCTGGAGGTATGGATGCCCAAGTTGAAGGTAAGTGGAAGAGCAAATATATGGACAATTCAATTCAAGTAGAATATATTGCACCAAAATTAACCATCAAGGATGAGATGATTGAAATTTGAGCATGATATAATGGTTTTGAAAAGCAAGGGGTTAATATGTAAGTCCCATAGATATTGGCTAGGATTTTTGGAGATTCAATATTGGATTAAGTGGAAGTGGGGATTGAATTCAATTACTTTGTGAGTTTTCTTCCTAAATATTTTTCCTTGTCATCTTTTCTAATTCAAAAATCAGGGATAAAATATTGAGTGGTGACCCATGGTTTAGAGGGAGATATACCCTTTATTTAAGACCATGAAATGAAATTTTTCTATTGAGATAAAAACTATTAAGAAGCTTCCAATTTGGGTTAGGCTTTTTGGACTTTGATATCAACTTATCAATAAGGATGTTTTGAATAATATTAGAAACACCCTAGGAAAATTCATCAAGGAAGGACTAACTATTAAGGAGTACTATATATATATCAAAATATGTGTTGCGGTGGATATTTAAAAATATTTGCCACAATCCATTAAGATTAAATATAAATCAAGAGAATGGGATCAACAAGTGGATTGTGAAAACATCGCATATAGTTGTTCCAATTGTCATGATACTAGCCACTTGGAAAAAGTTTGCAAAGTGAAAACTATGAAGAAAGAGAAAAAAATTTGGTCATAAGAAAAACTTCAAGGTGAATCAAGGAAATCATACATTAATAGAAGGTAGATCAGATAAAGGATACTCGACTCCTAAAGAAGGGGCAAAGAAAGCCTATCTACAAAATCTTATGGAAAATGCCATCGTAACTCACTTGGATCAATGGTTAGAAGATAAAAAGAAGGATATAAGGGATGATAAAGTACAATATGTAAGTTCAATTTTAGAAGGAATCAAAGGTGCAAATATAGAAAATACAAACACAAATATGACAAAATAGGTCAAGATCTTTCCAGGTAAATCACTTTTATTTTCCTCAAGTATTATAAAATCCTCTTTGTTGGAGTATATTACATTATTTGGTACATGCTAATGTACCCCCATGGTACCTTTATGGTACATTTGTAAATAATATATTAGGGTTGAGTCATAGTTTAGAGCATGAGTTATATTTACCTTTATGTAAGTGTGAATGTGTAGGATATGCTCAAGTATCATGTAAAGTTGTAATGTCTAAGAAATGCACAAGTGTCACTTGAGTTATTGTGCAAGTGTAATTTGAGTCTATGTGCACAAGTGTTATCTGAGTTAGTGTGCAAGTGTAATTTGAGTCTATGTGCACAAGTGTCTTATATGTAAGAGTACAAATATGTAATGCAAAGATGTGCACATGTGTCTTAGTTAGAGTGTGCAAGTTAAGGAAGCGTAAGAGTCATGTAGAGGTGTTCATACATTATAGAGTCATGTATTCATCAAGTATGCAAGTGTTAAGTAGAGAATCCATGGGTCATGAGACTTGGCTTATGGAAAGTAGTCAATTATACAAAGAGTCATTCCACTATGGCTATATAGTACTCCATAGAGGTATCATCTTATATCATCTCATATCCGATTATCAGTATCATTATCATATTTGTAAGAGAAAGAGGAGCAATAAAGATTACATACATTTTGAGCAATTAATATTGTAAGTTGTTTTACATGCTTAATACATGTATGATTCAGGTTATTTACATTCATATTGCTACTTATTATTGAATGTTATTTGTTATATTATTAGCCTTGATATATATATATATATATATATATTAATTTACTCATATTATTCTACTCATATAATTATCTTGACCTTATTGTATTGTGGTTATATTATATTTGATCATGTGATATTTAACCTATGAGACTATGGTAGTATTAAGGCTTAAAAAATCATCAGTGATATCAGAGCTACCATAAAATTTTATCTAGGTTGATAGAATTAATTTAGCTACTTACATAAATCAATTTTATTTACTTTGATAAAATGATTTAGAGTCTGCCTACTTTAAAGGTAGTAAGAACTAGACTCTATTATATGGTCATACTAAGTAGAAAGGCTAGAGTCTTTCCATAATTGAAGAAGAGTCAGTGAAGACCAAGAATCAACTACAAAGTCTTTCCATGATTGAATAATAACCGGTGAAGATCTAAACTTAGATACAACTTCTTTCCATGGTTGAATAATAACCAGTGAAGACCAAGACTCATCTAGATTGAATGTGTATCAACTTTAAGATAGTTGATAATTCATGGACATAGCCAACCCTTTGAAGAAAACAAGCTTATACTGAGAGGGGGGGTGAACAGCATAAGACCACTTTTTACTTTTCTTTTCAATTCAATATTATGCAGTGTATAGATAGAAAAATCAATAGCAATAATAAAATAAATGCACAAAACACCATCCACAAAAGTGACACAACAATTTACATGGTTCACCCAATGCGAGCTACTCCACGGAGAAAATATTTTGCTAAAAATTTCTCAATCAATATCTTGGGAATCCTTCCCAATTACAATGCTTATGGACCTCCATCCAAAGGAGATCTCCTAAATCTCAAGTTCATGGATCTCTTCCATAGGAGAACTCTTTCCCCTTATGCTCTGGCTAGTGATCTTCTAGAATATTGTCTCTTTGCTGCACTGACTTGTGGATATCTCTTCACTTGAAGACTCCTCACTCAGATATTTCTTCAATTGTCCTGGTTGCTGGATCTCTATCCACTAAGACTATGTCCTCTATACTCTGTCACCTCCAAATCTCTATCAATAAGTTCACTCAGAACCTCTTCAAATTTACTCAATAGGCTCACTTAGAACTTGCTCAAATATTCTCAATAGGCTCACTCAAAACCTGCTCAATAGGCTCACTCATAACCTGCTCAAATATGCTCAATAGGCTCATTCAGAACCTACTCAAATCTACTCAATAGGCTCACTCAGAACCTGCTCAAATCTGCTCAACAAGCTCATTCAAAACCTGCTCAAATCTGCTCAATAGGCTCACTCAGAACCTGCTCAAATCTGCTCAATAAGCTCACTCAAAACTTGTCCAAATTTTCTCAAAAATCTCACTCATAACTTGTCCAAATCTGCTCAATAAGTCCTCTCTAGGACTTGCTCAAATTTGCATAGCAAGCTTTCACAAAAGCTTACTCAAAATCAGTCCACAAGCCTTCTCAAATACTTGCCTCAAATTAGCTCAACAAAATCTCAACTCAATCTCATAGAAGCATAAAGAGAATTGTTAGAGACTCAATATGTTCTATACTCAAATACCAATCTCAACTCAACAATATCATAGAAGAATAAAGAGAATTGTTAGAGACTCAATATGTTCTATACTCAAATCCCAATCTCAAATCAAATCAATCTCAACTCAGAAATCTCATAGAAGCATAAAGAGAATTGTTATAGACTCAATACGTTCTATACTCAAATCCAATTTCTTTCTCAACTCAATTCAAATCAGAATATAGAATAGTTTGTTTTATGGAACTTGAACAACCACTTCACACAATCTCTTGACTAGACTCAAACAAATCTACTCAACCAATCACCACAGAGAACAACTCTTTCTCACAAACTCTAGTCCAAGAATGAATCAACCAACTCAAAATATCTTCAACAATGCTCAACAACAAATCTTACATAACAATGATACTCATGTTCTTTTCTAACTCAAGTTCAAGTTCTTTGCACAACCAATGGCTTCACCACCAATGCTTATAAAATAAGGTTTAATCACAACACTCAAGCTAGAAAACCTTGAAGCATTAAATCAACCACTTTCAAAAAGGAAACCATAATCAATCCTTTTCACTCCAATGATATTTTAGAAATCAACCACCCAAATAAAATCAATGGAGAATATTGCTCATACCTTTTTGATGTCTTATTTGTTGTCCACAAAATCTGTCTCCCTCAACACACTTTCTTTTTCAATTCTCAACAAGGGTTAGAGTAATAACACAACAAAAATATCCAAGTAACACCTTATTACTCCTACTTTATTTTAACATCCACCAAAGTTATTTTATTCAAGAAATAAACCCTCAATAGAATGGATCAAACTTACTTTTGGAAACTCCTTGACAAAACCTGAAATATCTTCTTACACAACCCTTATTTCTCCTTCAAAGTAAGTTAATTAAATAGCTCTTGAAAAATGCTTTACAATGATGTATAATATGCTACCCTTACAAAATTAAAAGGAATAGTAATTTCAGATTTTTCTAAAACAACTCATAAGCCTTATTTCTCCTCAAAGCTTTTCTTACAAATATTAAAATAAAAATTTAATTTACATTTTTCTTCTCAACGGGATTCGATTCCCTATCACTGTCCAAGAACCACTCTAACCGTGGTGCCAATAACCACGTGAGACAACCACTCACATAAAATGGTGAGCTCAGCCACTATGCTTTCCTTCTTCCAAACATGCCCCAGAAGACACGTGCACCAAAAGGTGTACTTACTTTCCACTTCGCAAAAACCAGCGTCAAAGGGATTTGAACTTTGGATCTCTTGGTGCTCAACAAATTGACTACCTCATTCTTGCCGCTAGGCCACAAGCACCTACGGTGTATGGGAAGGGTCCTCCCTTCCTTCTATTTCTCCCTTTCTTCGCAGGTTTCGATTGCGCTAAAATATCTTTTCTCTTTGTTCGAACAAAAATCACACACATTCGAATTATTGCCAAATGAATTTTTGGCAATGGTATTTATACATATTGCCTTGAATTTTCATACATCGGCCCTTAATCAAATTTGATGATGTCAGTGGGAATTTCCACTTTGGAAATTTAAATTTAAATTTTAAAATATTAAAATTTAAAACTTAAACTTCAAAGTTGAATAACTTTGTCATCAGGACTCCTTTTTCGATGAAACAAAAGGCCAACCTGGGTTTTAAGAAAAACCTACTTCAAATCTACCATCCATGGTTTTAAATAAAAACCTTTTTCTAATCTTCCCTTGAAGCTCCTTTTGGAATACAAACATAGTGCTTACTTACATAGATCCTTTTGACATCAATGATAACTTTTTGCTAAGGGACTCAAAATATCCAACACCCTTGATATTATTTTCATAGATAGTAGAGGAATCAAGAACACATATATCCCTTGAGATAGAAAATTATTAAGAATTCAGGAGCATTCAAGCCATCTTGATATTGAGAAGGATTCAGGAATATTCAAAGTCTCTTGGACATAATAGTAACTTATCTAGCAATAAGGAGAATACTATTGAGTTCTTTTGAGTTGTAAAAAATATATTCTCTGACATTAATTTTGGATTCTTAGGTTGCACTAGAAAAAACCTAAGATATTATTGATTATAGAGAAAAACAACAACAAAAGTGTGATATGCTTCCTACAACAGATAGAGAAGAATTTTAGCTTCGAGGTGTAGAGAAGAAAGTAGCAATGGATTGAGAAACATTCATAGCTTTCTAAGAGAATATAGATTTAGTGGTAGAGAAAGAAGAAAGGTATATCAGATCTTGAGACAAGTATATCATTTAAGAAGAAAGGTATATCAGGTCTTGATATAGGTATATTGAGATAAGCATTGAATATTCAATGGATAAAAGCTAAGAGAAGATTCATATCTTTCAAGAAAAAAGTCCATATAGAAAAGATATTTAAGAATAGAAGAGGTATACGTAAAGAATAGAGTAAAGAGGCCTTACAAAGAAAAGAACATATTTTTTAGGGAAAAATAAATAGATTTTTGATAGGAGCAGGCATATAAAAGGTCAATATATAAGCAACTATATAGAGAGTAAGAGGTTTGATTTAAGAAAGTAAGAAAAGTATCTATATTGTAGTCAATACAACCACAATAAACAAGTGGCCATTAGAATAAAAAATTATAAAGAAGAGATGCCCAAAGGTTCGATATGTAGAATAAGCTCGAGGATGAAGCTATTCAACTCAAACTAGAGCAAAGCTATTTAACTACATCAATGTTAAAGGATGAGCTATTCATTTTAACCGAAGTATAAAGGTTACAAGCTATTCAACAAGGGGAACATAGAGCTATTGTGATAAAATGAAGATCCACATACCAAATATGGAGTTAGCGTAGAGATAAGCATCGTCTGACCTACAAAAAGGAGCAGCTAGGATAAAGGAAAGCATAAACAATAATATGTAAAGTTGAACTAGTGCAATAAGGTGGGATACAATGCAAGGTGGAATAACCATGTTGAAATTCAGTGCAATATTGGATTATTCACATTAGAGTAGTGTGCATTGTCGAAAATAAAAATGTAATGTAAAATTGAGAAAAGTGAGCAATCAATCTCTGAGCACTTCATTGGAACACCACGAACTAAGTGCTTCACTAGAATTCCAAGAGATGAGCACTTCATTAAAAGGAGAAACTTAATGTTGAAAGGGAAACCTAATCATCTAAGAGATATTCCTAGCACCAAGAGAAGGTGTCTAGCATCTAATGAAGATTTTGAGCATTGGTTTAGTTTAGCATAACACCCAATAATATCCAAGGCATTGGAGATAGCAATAAAAAAATTCTAAGCATGTAGTAATGCTCAAGAAAAAATTAAGCATTGAAGATTACCTTATGATAAAGTCTGAGCACATTGTAATGCTCAACAAGAGCATGAATGTTAAGGAGCAAGTAGAGTAAGTTGTAACATCCAATGAGAGGCCTAAGAATTGAAGAGTACAATTAGTAACATCCAAGGAAGGATAAGTGCCTTCATGCATGTGGTGGAACAGTTTCCAATGTCCAACGTATTTATGAAAGCATGTTGAAGGTCTTACAGGAACAAACATGAACTGTGAGCAATGAGGACAACATGCATTCAGGACAACAATCAACAAGATTGTGTGAATATCTTTGATGAAAGGTTAATTTAAATTTAGGGTTTAATTTGATTTTATTATAGGAGAGATAAGTTGATTAAATTTTTTAAAAGGTTTATTAAAGGAGAGATAAGGTAGTTGATTAATTAAAAGTTTTAAGGTTTATATTTTAGTTTTTTGAAATAGGAGAAATAAGGATTGTTTATTTAATTCTTAGGAGAAGAGTTTTTAAAAAGCTTTATTAAATGAGTAATAAGGTTTTATAGAAATATTTGAAAGTAGTAGTAATAAGGTTTTATAAAAAAAATTGGAGTGATAATAATTTTAGAATATTAAAAGCTTTATTAAAGCCTTATTAAGTTCATAAGTTTTTTTAGAAAAGTTTTGGAGTGATAAGTTATTCTTTGTGAGTTTTTGAAGTTTTCTAGTTTGATTTGGTTTTATATTTTTGAAAAAAAAATGAAATTAAATGTTTTTGAATCTTAGCGAATTTATTTATTTGGGAGATAAAAATTTAGGAAAATAAAACTTGTAAAATTCATTCTTTAATATCTAGAACTAGGGAGACAAGGATTTCTACTCCATAGGAATTAAATTAGAAACTTTGAATTATTTAAACCCAGGGAGTTATAAGGTTGTCTATTTCAAAGGAAATAGATCTTAATATTGATTGCATATCATGGAAGAAATAAAAAATGCATAGCTAATAAACTAAAATATTATTTTCAAAGAATGATAGATGACTTTGATAGTGAGGAGAAATCAACAAGATCACAAAATAGTCAAGAGGATACAAAACTAGATCTTGTTACTACTAGTTCATCAATAAACTCCATCACAAAATCAAAAACTACTAAAAGTATTGAAGATCTTCATCATCTACAACTTATCTACATGGAAAATAAAGAAAGAGTAGCTTTGGTTGTACATAAATGGTTATGTTGTTTTACCAAGAAGACATATGAACTTGAAGCTCTAATAAGGATGAGTAAAACAATAAAAATAAGTTCAAGGTGCATTTATTGTAATAAAATTGGTCATAAAAAGGTAAACCACTGGAGTCTTCATCTATGTAAATATCGTGGAATAAAATCTCATTCTTCTATCTTTTGTTGGTACAATGACAAGTATTGTAGAAGATTTGAAAGAGCATTATTATTCAGATTAGTTGTCTCTTTTTAGATACTCATTATTGAAGCATATTCTAACAATGGATCCAAGTGTTCACTTTCTAAAGTATAGGAAAAGAAAATATTCAGAAAACAAGAAAGAGGGAATTGGATCAAATATGGTCCAAACTTATCCTACAAAGAAAGTAAATTTAAAGAAAATATTATTGTACAAGAATCTGATGACAATGAGAGAGTTCAAGAGACTTGTAATATTGAAGTTGCAAAAATTGAACATGAAGCTAATGATGAAAACAAAGCATAAATGTAGACATGGAAAATTGACCCATTAAGATGAGTTATTTTCCTTAGATCCTTAGTTTTCCTCTTAGAAAAGTAAGGTCATATTTGAGCCAAAATTTCCCCCACCAAATACTCTCCATTCCTCCTAAAACCTATACCATTGGATTGGGCTCAAAAGAGATTTCCAATGGTATAAAGTTTATCCTGTTTTGACATCGTTTGGTCCTCTAAAGTACCAAAAAACTACACATGGGTCTAGCTATTGTGAATTCACAAGACACAAATTTATGAATTATTAGGCCATGAATTCATGAAAATAGATTACCTCCAACCACCCAAATGTACGAATGGTTTTCTACCTGAATCAACCTATTTTTCCATGTTTCCTGAATTCGCGAGTGCCAAAATTGACCCACAAATTCATTAAAATAGAAAACATTTCAACCACCTAAATGACTGAACTGATTTCTACCTAAACTAGCCCATTTTTACACCTTTCATGAATTTGTGGGTATCATTTTAGCTTGCAAATTCACTAAAAGTTGGATTTTTCCCAAACTGTCTAACCAATTTGAACTGTAACCCTGAATCTTGCATTTTTGGTTATATTTTGTCCATCCAAATGAGAATAATGGTGAGTTGAGAAAATTAATGGTCATTTGAGAAAATTAATGTTGAATTGGAGAACTTGGCAAAAACTTGTGAATTATTGTGAGAACTTTGAGGACTGACCACTTTGTTGTAGGTTGAGTGATAAGAGCAAGATTTTTAGCTGATTGGAGAACGATCTTGGAGCTTGCTTCATTGTTGTTTGAATTTACCTTGACACCATCGTTACTTTGACTATAAAAAATCAAGTCAACAATACCCCCACTGTGAGCAAGTCATTTTGCAATCATTTGACTTCATAATTTCATTTCTACATTTGCATTTACGTTTAGCATATTTTTCATGAATTTGGAGGTAGCACAACTTCAACTTTCCATTTACAAATTCACTTTCTAGCCATAAATTTGTGTAGTTACAGGCCTGGGGTAAAATCTCTACCTCCAGATTCATCATTTCATTTGCATATTATATTTTGATCATTTTGTATTGCACAACATTTAGAGTATTAAATCATTTCATTGGTCATTTTGGTTTTCCATATATTTATAAGTAAATCTATAATTTTCATTTTTTATGCACGGTTTATTAAAGAGACCAAGGGGATTTGACTGCTATGTTGCTAATATCCATTATACAATGGCTTAAGTAGATCCCCAAGTTCTAATTACAATTTATAATGTTTTGGTGTTATTGATTGCAAGTTTTTCATAGATTCATGCCATCAGCTGCGAAATCGTGCCATCAACCACAAATTTAATTTCAGCCACAAATTCGCAATACCAACTACAAATTCACTCTGCTAAGTTATATGGTTCAATTAGGTGCTCAATCACATCTATTTAAATTCCATAACTTTGTTGTATGTTTGTTTCATGTCTGTTTATCTATAGAAATTTTTGAAAACATAAGAAAATACCAAAAAGTGAATAAAATTGCAATGCATTTATTTTAGAATAATTTTGCTTGTGTTGTTTTCAAGGAAAGTAAAATTGCATATAGTTCAGTTTCTAGTTGCATTTGACCTAAACCTAGGTGTTTGTAAATTGAAAGAACACATCAAACATACACCTTGGCTAGACTTAGAAGTGGTCTTAAAACACTTCTTGGTGGACTCCCAATGCATTAACTACCACCAAATGAGGTACGACATAAGGTACCCCTCACATAAAGGTGTAGGATTTGAAAACCTATCCCTCTTCTAGGCACATATTTATTAGGCTGAGGGAAAGAGGTAAAAAAGTTTTAGCCTACATTCTTTGGTGAACCCAACGTGAATTTGAAACTTAAGGGTTATATTACACTCCTCTTCTTTTCACTTTATTCCCTTGTGGTTTTTCCTTTGGTGGTTTGTACTAACATCGTTCTAGTTCCATACCACCCATGACACTAGGTGGTATCTAGCTTTGGTGTGGGTTTAAGGTCGAGCTCTCCAAATTGTAAATTTGGGTATTAAGTGGTGTACGCCTTTTACTCCTAGGATAGCTAGAGGTGACTAAGATTAGACCACTTTGGAGTAACTTGAAGAGAGGATTTTTGTTAGAAGGGACATATTTTTTCACCATCTATATTTTTTTCAACTAAGTCAAGATCACATTAAATAAAATCTAGTTGGTAAAGTAAAAAAATATTTTGTGTGGTATTTTATTTGAGTGATTTTTGTTCGTTCTTTCTAAAAACATGATCCAATACAAACCTCTTTGTGTTACTTCCTCGATCGAAAATGTTATGGAAGCTTCACAAAATACATGGATTGGTTATGGTCAACCCTCTCAACAGTTTCATCCATATTCAACATCATCTTTATCACAACTTCCTCATATTTCATCCTTTTCCACTCAAATAATTCCTCCACAACTCTTCATTTCAACAAGGAAATACTTATTTTGCTAATCATATCATGCACCCATATTATACTTCATAGTCTACCTACTATCATCATTCTACCTATAATCATGAAGAAAAAAGTAGTCAGTCATTAAGACCTGCTAATGCTAATACCTCAAGGAAAGTGGTGTTCAAGGTTTCTCAAAAACCTTCACCACATAAGTTTACAAAGCTTGATCAACCATTGTCTGTAATCCTCAAATAAATGCTAGATAAAAGAATGATTGCATTACCTCCCATAAGGCAACTTGATACCACGACTAATTGATATAAGCTTGAGCAACATTACAAATATCATAGAATGGATGGACATATGACACAATCATGTAAGAAATTGAGATATGTGGTTCAAGACTTGATTGATGTAGGTTGTTTTGTTATAGAGGATTTACAAACTAATATTGATCCTCCCACAAACAATCAATCTCCTACACAATAAGTACCCATAATTAATCAATACATGGAGATTTTCCAAAATACCCTACTCAATCGTCAATAATAGTCAACTACTACTCCAACTAAGATATACTTTTTGGAACTTATGCATACTTATTTTGTTCATAGGGAAGATTTGTTGAATATTTTAAGCCAACAGTTTGTTCCTCAAAATATTTTACCTAGGGATATCGCTAGCGTTATAAGTTCTCTTGATATTAATCATATTTCGTTATATGATGATGAATTTCCATCCTCAAAATTGCAAGAAGATTCATCCATTTACATCACAGGATTTATTAGAGAAACATTTATCAAAAGAGTCTTTATAGATAATGGTTCCTCCCTTAATCTATGCACTCATCAATTCTTTCAAAAACTTGGATTAAAGGAGGAATATCTCATCAAACCTGATATCATCATAAAAGCTTTCAACAATGAGTCCCAAGAAGCTTGTGGCACTATAGTCCTTCCCCTTAAGGTAGGACCCAAGATCTTAGATACCTTGTTTTATGTGGTGTCTTGCCCTACATCTTATAATTTGTTGCTTGAATATCTCTTCATCGTACTCTAATCACTCTTCTTCATCTATATTTGGTCATCCTTCTTCATCGTCCTCTAATCACTCTTCTTTATCTACATTCAATCATATTTCTTCATCATGCATTTTTCATCCGCATCTTCCCAATACACTCCATCCATCCCATCAAAGCTTGAGTGGAGTGATGAGTATGAGGGACCTCCTTATCCCTCTAATATTTTGTTTTGTAACATGATAAATTTTTATGCATTTGAAGGGTAAAAGTTTTGCATCTCAAGGGGATCTTGTTGTGCTCTCCTATAGAGATCTTGCAAAATTAGGGATCACCCCTCCCTATGTTAAGAAATATGGTTTTGTTCAAGAATGCATAGATTTTTGTGCAATGGTCTCTAGAGAAGAAACTACAAAAGAGTTTCTTTGTAATTTGATCATCAACATGACTATCATTCCAGATTTTTCTTTGATAAATCAATCCCTCATGCACTTGTTTTTATCATTAATATAGGAGGTACAGTTAGAATATGTGTCGACTATCATGAAATACTATGCAAAAATTAAACATCTTGTACATAGAATGTTTTGTACAAATCATCCTTGTATATACCTCTGATCCCATCATGTAAAAAAAAGTTAAACAAAACAAAAGTTGTGCACAGTGTTGCATATTCACCTAGTTTGCATTTCCATCATTGCATTCAATCATACCATTTTACATCCCTTGACCTTGAAAATTTATTTTTATTGATTACATATCTCCAAGTTAAGGGATGTAGTTCTTGTTTTGCTCCATTGGCCTTGTTCATACACTTTGATGCACACCCCTATTGAGTAGTATTCACTTTTGCAATATTAGTTCCAACACCCCATAGCATATAACTTCATGGTCATGAATGAGGGACAACCTCCATTCGACCATTTGTGAGCATACATCCCAGCGGGAATATCTATGTTTTTCTTCAATCATAAGCAAACACTACAGCCATAGTGGGTTCAACACCTTTCATCATTTTTTGGGCCTTCTAGATTTTTGCTTTCGTTCACCTATGCATTTCATTTAGGTTTGTACATAATCCATTTTGCATAACCATTGCTTCTATATTGCATTACATAGCTATAATTATGCATTTCATAGCTTTCATATTGTATTTATTAGACTTGATTAGCTCAATTATATATGACATATGGTCACACCTATCCACTATAATCTTAAACAAAGGCTATCTTGTTCATAGGTAATCTAATTATCCTTGATTGATTAAGAGTCTATCTTGAACCAATCATTGATTCATATTTTAAGAAAATATTGATGCTTGACGCTGATTAAAAATCTCTCTTGCATCCAAGCACAATTTACACTAAGAAAATTTTGAGTTTTGAGAATCGACTACTATTTTTGAACCAAACACATGTCACACTTATTAATGAAATCTTGTGTCAAGAACAAATGACATTGTGATTGGATTGAGCCTTAAAATGAATAGATTTTATTGCTTGTCCCATTATGCACATGGTCCAACAATGAAATAAACATATTCTTTGAAAAATTATACAAAAACAAAAAGAGAAAAGAAAAATGAAAAAAGTGAGTAGTAAGGATAGGGTAAAATTCTCATCAATACTTGATTCGAGTGGTTGAGAATTTGATTCCCCAAAGCTCTAACTCTTTTTATAAACACATAATAATAATGGGGTCCAAGTAGTAAGGATAGGATAAAATTCTCATTAAGAATCAATTCGAGTGGTTGAAAATATAATTCCCCAAAGCTTGGATACCCTACCATTGGACTATGATCATGCATGGCAAAACATCTCTCTTGAAGAGAACTATGACAACACATAAGGACAAGATAGCTTTTTGGCTTTTTTTATGACTACTTTAATCTCACCATGCTCAAGATTGGTAATATAATTCATCATTTACACACACATTGGTTCCTAATTGACCTATGTCATTACCAAACTCAAAATTGGTAAAAGAACTTCAAAAAGCGCAGACATGAGTTCTTGATAGATTTGCATCATAAATCAAAAGCTCAAGATAGAAAATGAACTCATAAATCACACACAGGTTCTTGATAGACTTGATCTCATTACAAGGATAACCAATATTTTCGATAAGCTTTGATTGTCTAATGTCATAATATTTTCATAGGGCATGTATGATAATTGTTGTTGATAATTAATGCCAAATCAATAATTAGCAATGAACTTCATGTCCATCCATCTTTGCATAATTCATTTTCATCACTGAGTAGTTTTGCATATCACACCCATCCACTTTTTACGTAACACATTTTCATAATTGCTTCATCACATTACATGATTGTCTGATCATATAGTTGCAATGGAATTTTATGACTATGGTAGAAGATGATACCTAGTAAAATATGAGGATTATGATGCCTAGTAAAATCCCCCCATTGAAAAAGTGCATCTTTCATGACTAGTTATTTTGACCATTTCCCATTCATATTATTTCAACAATCATTTTGACCATCAAATTTGATCATTTTTCTATTGAGTTTCATATCTTCGACTAAGGCATAACAAATCACCTCACATAAGATTAACTTCAAAACCACACGCGAGGGATAACCTCCATTTTGGTCATACACAAGTGAAGAGACCTACAAAAACTTATTCTAAAAATAATGCAGAAATAAATAACTTAGAATAAATGACACCACACAATGCACATATGACACACGAGTTTTACCCTGGTTCACCCGATGTGGGCTACTCCAAAAAAAACAAGAGCCACTCCTCCTTGATATTATTATTTTCCTTTCTTCCCGAAAATGGGACATTACAATAAAATATAAAGGAAAATCTCACAACCCTAAACCACTATGTGGTATTAGAATACAATGGGCACAATACCGTGGGCTAAACCACCCACACCCACCAACCATGGGAATCCTGACAATCGCTCCACCAATCGCTCCAAAAAAAGGGGAAAAAAAAATTTGGCGTTTTCGAAAACCGCCTTCGACGTGGCTGAGGGGGGGGCTACCGCCACCTCCGGACCCCCTGAAACCCTCGAGGAGGGCTTCGCCCTCCTCGTGAGGAGCTTCGCTCCTCCTACCCTCTCGTGCCTGTCGTATAGTATTTCCTCGGCAAAGGATGAGACACATCCAACATTATCCCACTTGTTGAATACTTTGCCAAACCCATTTCAACTGTACAAAATCTGAACTTTTTTGTGCTAACTGCCTTGGTTAAAGCATCTGCAAAATTTTCCTTTGTATCCACTTTCTCCAGCAACACTTTCTTCTGTTTAATCATGTCCCTGCTAAAATAGAACTTTGTATCAACGTGCTTCGTTCTAGAATGGTAAGCAGGGTTCTTTGCTAGAAATATAGCACTCTGACTGTCACAATTTATCTTCGTAGCTCCTTGAAAGAACCCAATTTTAGCACATAGTATTTGTAGCCATATTGCTTCCTTACTAGCATTGGTGGCTACCATGTACTCAGCTTCAATGGTTGAAAGAGCAACAACATTTTACCTTTTGCTCATCCAACTAACAGCTCCTCCAAACAAATTGAATACATAAGCACTAGTAGATCTTCTATTGTCCAGATCTCCAGCCCAATCTGCATCAACAAACCCTTCTATATCCAAGGATCTATCTTCTTTACCTGTACCCTCATAATAGATTGAAAAATCAAAAGTACCACGCAAATATCTAAAAACCCTTTTCACAGCAGTCCAATGCTCTTTACCAGATTTGGATATATATCTGCTCAAAACTCCCACTACATGGGCAATGTCTAGTCTAGTACAGACCATGGCATACATTAAACTACCTACAATATTTGCATAAGGAACATGGGACATTTCTTCTATCTCTTTTTCTATTTTTGGACATTGTTCAGCAGTCAATTTATCCCCCAAAGGAATAGGTACCTTCACTGGTTTGTAATCCCGCATATTGAATCTCTTTAATACTGTCTCAACATATTTTTTTTGATCTAGCTATAGATTTCTGGTAGAACGATCTCTATTTATTTTCATGCCCAAAATAAAATTTGTAGGGCCAAGATCTTTCATATCAAACTATGATGCTAACTGAGACTTCACTTCCTTGATCATTTTCTTACTATTTCCAATTAGTAACATGTCATCAACATACAAAACTATAATGACAAGTACATTACCAATTTTCTTTGAATATACACAGTGATCAGCCTTGCTACGAACAAAATCAATTCCTAAAACATAAGTATCAAATTTTTGATACCACATTCTAGGTGACTGTTTCAGTCCATACAGAGATTTCTTTAACTTACATACAAGATCCTCCTTTCTTGCAATAGTGAAACCTTCAGGTTGTCTCATATAGATTTCTTCCTCCAAATCTCCATGTAGGAATGTAGTCTTTACATCCATTTGCTCTAATTCAAGATCAAAAGCAGCAGCAACAGATAACATAAATCTAATTGAGGTTAGCTTTGCAATAGGAGAAAATACTTCACCATAATCAATTCCCTCTGCCTGAGAATAACCTTTAGCCATCAAGCGAGCTTTGTATTTCTCCACTTTACCTTCAGTATTCTGCTTCTTCTTGAAAATCCATTTACAACCTATTGCTTTTCTTCCACCAGGTAATTTCACTAAATTCCATGTTCTGTTCTTTTTTAGGGCCATAATTTCCTCATCCATGCCCTCTTCCCAAAGGTTTACCTCTTCAGAATTTATAGCTTCTTTAATAGGTCTAGGATCTTCATCAGTAACAGATAATACAAAAGAATTAGGAAATGCAGATGGACTGTACCTTTCAGGTTGCCTTCTTTCCTGTGTTGATCTCCTTACCACAGGTGTATGAACCTCCTGTTCATCCTCGTACAAATCCTCATCCAAATCCTCATCTATTTGCTCCTCTACCAGATCCTCTTCTGTGTGATCTTCTTCAATGAGATCAAATTGGACCTTTTTAGGTTCTTCTTCTGTTACTTCCTTCCTATGATCACTTTTAGTTTCCCTAAACACCACATCTCTATTATACACCGTTCTTTTAGTTTCTGGATTCTAAATTTTATATACTTTAACACCGTCTTTATAACCAATAAAGATACATTTAACAACCTTATTATCAAGCTTACTTATTTTCTCCTTTGGAATGTGCATGTATGCATCACAGCCAAAAACTCTAAGATGTGAGAGAGAGGGTTTCTTACCAAACCATGCTTCAAATGGAGTTTGATTTGACAATGCTGATGTAGGAGATTGATTCCGTAAGTAGCAAGCCGCACTCATTACCTCAACCCAGAATTCCTGTGTCAAACCTGCACCAATGAGCATACTCCTATCATTTTCCATTAGAGATATGTTAAATCTCTTTGCAACTCCATTTTTTTGAGGTGTATATGGAGTAGTCTTCTGTCTTGCAATACCACACTGCTTACAAAAATCCTCAAATTTATTTGAACAATACTCTCCTCCATTATCAGACCTCAACACCTTAATTCTTTTATCAGTTTGATTTTCAACAAGTACTTTAAATTCTCTAAATTTATCAAACACTTCATCTTTACTATTAAGAAAATAAATCCATGCATATCTTGAAAAATCATCAACAAAAGAAGCATAATATCATGATTTTCCAAGTGATGGTATAGGAACAGGACCAAATATATCACTATGAATAAGATCTAATATCCTTATTGCTCTAGTAGCACCATATGGGAAACTCACACGATTCTGATTTCCATAAATGCAGTGTTCACAAAAATAAAAAACCATTGAGCAATTTGTAGCACCCAAAAATTGGCGCAGTTAAACCCTTAGTAAAAGATAAAAGATAAAAATTTAAAATTTTAACCCCAAAAATGCCCCAAAACCGCTTGTTACCCGCTTCCCTTCTTTTCCATGCCATTTTTAGGATTTGTTTTGACCATTGGACGATATCATCGCATATCAGACGAAATCGTCCCCGATCTGACGAATTAGTCTGGAACAGAGCGTCCAAACGATTTCGTCCTAAAACTGAATGTTCATAATTAGCTTCTGTTTCAATAGCCTCTCCAACCTTGGCAGAAGCGCGTCTGCACAGTTGGAGATTCCCCTGTTGGAAATCTCCCAAATTGGGATGATCTCCAACCTCCTAGCCTCCCCCTAATCCTATATAAACTAGGATTTTTCTAGTTTATCCTCCTGATTCCCCCTCCTTGACTCTCTTGAATCCCCCCTAGCTGACGGATTTCCCTATAGATTTAAGTTCCTTATACACTAGAGCATCCTCGCACTACTATCTGCATTCGGTATTTCGTGTTTTCTTGCAGGAACTCTATTGTTTTTCAGTCAAAGTTAACTCGGATTGTCGCAAACGATCCCTGACGATTTCGGACGATCTTGTCGAGGAGAGCAAATGATCTCGTACAATTGGCGGCGATCCCGAATGTAGTCCATATTGGGGGCAATCAGAGCCCGTAGTTTGCATTTTCTTAAACTATTTCTGTATTTCCCATTGTAATTCTGCATTATCTTAAGTTATTATGTTTATGCATCTTGGAGTTCACCTCATTTAATGTAAATGCACGATAAAATCAAAGTAAATTGTTAAGTTGATGCATTTCTTCTTTGATTTCTATTTGGATTTATCATTTAGGTAAATTTATCATTACTTCTATCATTTCCCTTGTGTTTTGGCATTCGTATTTTGGTATTTTGTATCTGTTTCTATAATTGCAGGTTTCTGACGAATTCGTCCACGATGATCTCGTTTGATCTCAGACTGCTGACTGTGATCTGAGACGATTCTATCTCATTTTAGATGATTACGTGTAGTTTGAGACGATTCGGACTACTACAAGACTCAGAACCTTCATCAGACATCCGAAATCAGGTATGATCTGTCCTAGTTTGCATATTCTCTGTGTTTAGTACTCATTTTTGTTTTTTGTATCCATTTAAATCAGCATTGGCATATAGAATAGCTTAGATTCATCTTATCCAAACCTAGGATTTGAATGATTAAAGTACAAAATAAACACATTAAACCCATTTTCAACCTAGGCATGGAAACTGCCACTCAAAAGTTTCCTGGTGAACCCACCATCCGTCGAAAATTCACCTTTATACTCCTCCCCCGAGAGGCGGGACCTTCAAAGGGCCTCTCAGTTTGAGGTATTGTCCCATCCTTCTCGCATCCCCCTTTCGGGCGCGGATCCTATAGCCTGAGGGTAAGGATGCGAAAAATTTAGAGCGATACACAATCAGGGATACCATGAACCATACCTTTTGTGTGCAGGGTACACAATCCCTTTTCTCCAATATGTCTTATTCTTTGATGCCAGAGTGTTGAGCTTTTATCTAATTCAACCTCAAAAATAGTTGAGCTATTACACTCATTTGTCATAGTTCTTCCCAATAGCTTGTACAAAGTTCCAATACAAACTCCTCTTGCTAAAACCATTGATCCTCAAACCATTTTACATGAATCTTTGCTTAAACTAACATTTACTGCTGCATCAGCCATTTTGCTTATAGAAATTAAATTTCTAACAAGGTCTAGAATATGCATCACACCTGGAAGGGTCTTAACCCTACCATCCTGCAATAGTATTTTCACCCTTCCACGACCAATGATCTTAAGTGGTGAATCATCTCCCAACAGTACCTCCCCTCCATCATATCTTTCATATTCACTGAACCACCCCCTGTGAGGAGTCATATGAAAAGAGGCACCGATATCGATCAACCAATCATTTTTATCTGATCGTGTAGAGCAGGAGGCCAGATATACATCCCCTCCTTCATAAGTATATTTATGTGTCTTTGTGGAAGTGGATTCATCAGACCTCTTTCCAGAATCAACATTCTTTGATCTGCAGTCCTTCTTCATGTGACCAGGCTTGCCACACTTGCAACACTTTCTCTCAAACTGTCCATGAGACTTGGATCTACCTCTAGACTTAGATCTATCATTGTATCTTGTTTTATCCTTTTTCTTGGCATGCCCTCTCACTGTTAGGGCTTCCTTTGAAGTGCCCTCCATGGATTTTCTCCTCATATCCTTTGATATTAGAGATGCCACAATATCTTCAAACTTCAATGTAGATGAAGTTGTACTACCAATTGCTACAACTAGGTTATCCCATGAATCTGGTAAATAACATAGCAAGGTAATACATTTATCTTCCTCACTTAAATTAATATCAACATATGTAAGCTGACTTACCACTGTATTGAATGAATTCAGATGATCTGCAATTGAATCTCCTTCATTCATCTTGATATTGTATAGTTTCTTTCGGAGGAACAATTTGTTCACTAGGGACTTAAATTGATACAAAGCTCCTAATTTCTCCCAGATATCATTTGCAGTAGCTTCTCCAGAAATGTTGATTAAGACTGAATCTGCAAGACACAGTCGAATCAGACTCCTTGCTTTTCGATTCATCTTTTTCCAATCTTCATCAGATATTCCTGTAAGTTTCGTTTGTTCAAAAATAACAACCCACTGATCTCTGTCCATGAGCATATCCACCATCTTCAACTTCCATAGCTCAAATATTTTTTCATCAAATTTCTCGATCTCTATCCTTGAATGATTTCTTGTCATTTTCCTTCAAGCTCCTTCTGCAAAAAACTCACACTCCAAAATAGGTTTTCTCTCCCTCCTAGAAACCCTTCAAATGAAATGAAACCCTAGCAATAAAGGCATCCCCCTATGGCTAACAACTTGGCTCTGATACCAAATGAAGTGGCCTATAGAAACTTATTCCAAAAATAATGCAAAAATAAATAACTTAGAAGAAATGACACCACACAATGCACATATGACACACGAGGTTTACCTTGGTTCACCCAATGTGGGCTACTCCAGCAAAAACAAGAGCCACTCCTCCTTGATATTATTATTTTCCTTTCTTCCCGAAAATAGGACATGACAATAAAATATAAAGAAAACTCTCACAACCCTAAACCACTATGTGGTATTAGAATACAATGGGCACAATATCGTGGGCTAAACCACCCACACCCACCAACTACCCACCAAATGTGGGAATCCCGGCAATTGCTCCAAAAAAAGAGGTAATATATTTTAGGAAAATGGATGTCAGGCCAACCAAAAGTTTCTTTAAAATAATCCTAAAATAATTTTAGTAGCTGAAATCCTCTAGTAGCACCATTTGAAGATAAAATATTTCTTTCTAGGCTATTACCTCAAACAATATGTATTAGATCCATGCCAAAGTGATACAATTATAAGATCTTGCGTTCGAGAGTGACTCACTCTTTGTAATGATAGCAATTTGCTATGGGATAAAAGAACAAATTAGTCCCTTTGAGACTTAAAATTTTTTTATTTTAAAATGAATTTCACTTATTATGTATTTATCAAATATAAAATCATGCCTTGATCATCCTTTTTGCTAATACTATCTTTCTAATTCTATTTTGCGCAAAATCATCTTAGTTTCTACCCTACTTCCCTCTACACAACTAATCTCACTATAGGAGTGCAATGATATTAGTTGAATTGCTACATTTTTATCAACTCATATGGATATAAAGCTTGATGGGTTGGAGATCCTAAACTGTGCATTTATTGTTTGGGTGTAGAGTCTCCAAAATTGGATTTGATCCATACCAAAATCACAAGACTATAGGATCATACTTTATCTTAATTTAGTGGAAACAATGTTAACAAATATTTCCAATCAACACCTTAAGGAATATTGATAACATATAACATTATAATATAAGATGCCAGGTCTTCATATTGATCTCTAGTAAGGTCTTCTCATTGATCTACCATTTGCTTCACCTTTCCTAAAAATTATTCTAATTTGGAGATCCTATTAGGAATATTTGGTGTCATTCTTTTAGGTGATGTGTCTATTTCTACCTTTTCTTCTTTGATCATATTAGCCACCTATTTGGATGTGAGAAGCTCCCCTTTGTTTGACAAGCAATTGGACAACCTGATGTCCAATAGTTTTTGTATTTCTTTTATAGATATCTTTAGGGCATCGTAGATGGATTTGCATCCTTCTAGTTTACTCTACTTATCTAATATATGTTTCATTTAGAAAATTATTACTCTCTTGTTAGTTATACCTAATTGTTTCACTTGGTTATTGGATGCCTTATATGGTCATAGTAACATTTTAACATATCTTAACCTAGCCTCCAACTCAATTTTCACTTGTTTTTATTTTGGGTGAAGCCTAATCAATTATTTTTTCACACTCCTTAAGGTACAAAATACATTATTTGGTGCATTTTACCTTAATGTGGACTTGATCCCATACAAAATTTTTGGTGACATCCAATTTTTTTTCTTCTTCTTTAATTTCTCATTTTTTTAATTTTATTTTAGGGAAGCTATATCCTCATCCTTTTGGTGCTCTCTATATTATATACTTGTCTTAAATTGAACCAATTGGAGTTGAAGGTTCTATTTTTCCTTTACAAGCTTATTTCAATTTGTCCTTCTCTTGTGCAAGTTTTTGCTTAAGTTTTTTTTTAAATCTTAACTTACTTCTATATCCCAATATTATTTTTCTCATATTTTAACTACTTTTTTGAGTCTTCTTTATCCTTATTTTTCATCTCCAAATCCATTTACAATTAAGAAATTTGATCTATTTTCTTTTTAGCGTCGACTTGCATTGGCTTTAGAGTTTAGGCATTCTTTTGGGTTTCTTCTTTGTATTTATCTACCACTCCAATCATATCAATATATGCTTATCATGTTATGGTGTAACTATCCTATCATTTATGCGATCTAGAATGGAATGACCCTACTAAGTTTAAAGGTAGATACCCTAGTGACATTGTTTGAATATAGTGGATGGTAAAATTTGATCTAGTTGTAGAACTTCTACAATCAATAATTTATTCCCCTTTTTAACAAGTTGGAACTAGAAGAAAGTAGAAATGGTGGATGATTAAGCTTTCATGTTAGAAATATCTTGGCCAATTTACACCTTAGATTTATGTAACATTTTAGTCACTTATTTTATATTTTTGTCTCCTAGGTATCCTATGACTTACTAGGGGAACTGTTTGAATCTTTACTCAACCTTTTAAAGCCTTACAAAAGGCTTTATAAAGAGATTAGAAATATATTTTTTATTATATAGAAGAAGGGATTTTGAAAGGATCCTCAAACATTTTACAAGAATAGGCAATGGAAAACAAAAAAGAGACTACTATAGAGTATAAGAGAGAACAAAAGGAAGAGAAGGGAAAGCCTAGAGGAGAAAATCAAGAGGGACAAAGAGAGTAAAGAGAATACATGGACCTACAACTCATATGTAAGTCCAAAACCACCACTGATAAGATCTCCACCACCAAAAAGAAAAATAGAGAGGTGAGAGACCACCACCTCAACCAACCAACCAAAATAGAGAACATTATAAACATAGATTCTAATTGACACAAAGAGCATAGAAGATCTCAATTTCAATGGGATTTGAAGGGTTCCAGAAAAACTTTCACCTTCCACCAAAAAGCCCAAGGGTTAAAACTCATTTTTTTGACTTCCATGACTTGGGTTTTGAGATTTGAAAGTTGAAGCATTAACTTCCCTCTGCTTATTTAGTTTTTTTTTGCATTAGTTGAATTATTTTTGTCATGTTATCATAATTTTGAGCAACACTTGCTGCTATTGGCTCTTTATCTTTTCTTAACACACACTGAGGCATTTCAACAGTTTTTACTCGATCTGACTCCATTTTGAATCATTTTAGTCCCTTCCTCAAGACTTATGCAATCCCCTGTTGTAGATTAGCACTTGATGTTTTTGAGTTCCCCGCCATACCTGGTGACAAAAGAGATATGTCAATTCAAAAAATCACATTTGCAACCTTGGATTTTAACAATCTAGGCTCTTACCAACTATGACAACCCAGGTCTACTCTCCTGTATGTCAAAGAAAAACACAAATTCAAAATTTTGATTCATTCTTATATAAATGTCATAAATTGACAAAGGCACACCCAACTTTGATTCTCTTTGTACAATCTCCAAATTATTTTTCCTTAGAGCTAAGTTTGCATCAACAAGAACTCTTAACCAAGACCTTCCCTAGTTTTATCATCATACACCTTGCTCTATTTCACCAAAGGAAATTTCCTTTTATCATGTAATCTTAACCACAAAAATGATCGCATAATATAAATTAATTTTTTTCTATTGATTTTGACATTATATACAAGGACATTTAATATGTTGGAATGCCTTGTAAGATTCATTTAATAACCATCTACCTTTTCATGTTGGTAGTTTATTTTGAACTTATAACTAGATTCCACAATTCTATCCTCATTCTCCTCTCAAATAAAAGCATCCCTAGATATGTTGTTGGTAAATTTGCCTCCTCCATTTGAAGTAACATGCATATCCTTGCTTTGATTCTAGTTGGAGTGTTTAGGAAACAAATTTTTGATGTTGTCCTATTAACTTTATACTCTAATGTTCTTTCATATTCCTTTAATAAGTTATTCAAAGCTCCGACCTCTTTTTTCCTTGCCCTCTCAAAAAAGATTGTATCATTTATAAATTTTTAATGGGTTATGTTGTCAATATTATTACTAGCCTTAAGTCTGCTTATTAGTCCATCTTTGTATGCCTTCTTCAAGTTTCTTTCCAATACCTCTGCCATAATAATGAATAAATATGGTGATAGAGGATCTTCCTATTTAAGACCTCTCTTGACTTTAAAATATTTTGTTACTAACCCATTGGCCAATACTGAATATGATACTATAGAGACACAAACTTTAATCCATCTTACCCATTTTTTCCAAATCCAAATTTTTATAATATTGCAAAAAGAAAATCCCATTTAACCCTATCATAAGCTTTATTGATACCAAGTTGAAGATCATTGCTCTCTCTTTTTTAGAAGCCATTGAATGCATTGCTACATGAACTACTATGATTCTATCTAAAATCTATCTCCCTTTCATAAATCCTCCTTGTTTTTTTGAAATAATTTTGTCTAATAATGGTCTTAACCAATTTGCCATCACTTTTGAAGATTACCTTATATGTTATATTACATAGGTTTATGAGCTTAAATGAATCAAACAATTTTGTATATTTTTTTGGGAATCAACGAAGATATATTGCATTTATTTTAAAAGGTGTGTATTGTTTTACCTTAAACCGTTTTATTACCACCAATAAAAAATCCTTCACTATTTCCCAATTATGTTGATAGAATGCTACAGAGAGTCCATTAGAGCATGGAGATTTATTCTTATGAAAAGAGAAAAAGAGCTAAACAAACTTCTTCCAAAGTAATAGGTTCTATCACTTAAAATGTAAATATCAATTTTACATGTAATAAAAACAATAATTAAAATTAAAAACTTATAAATATTTAGTATTTTAATTTTGAAAGTTTTTCTACCCATGTGCTGGAGGTGAGTTGGAGAGGGTAGGGCAATCCTCAAAGGGAGGTCCTTGGTTCAAATCTCCACCCTACCAAACGCACATTGGGTACCCAAAATCCAATTGATAATGTTGGTGCGATCAAGGTCGGGCCCAACTCTCGGGTGATTTTGACGATGTAAAACCCTTAATCGTGGTTAGGGTTGGGCCCGAATCCCGAGTGATTTTGATGGTGTAGAACCCTTGGCTTTGGTTTCTCAGACCAAGACGGTCCTTGGCCTTGATTTATCAGACTAAGGTAGCCTTACAAAGGATTTTTTTTTATGTTAAATTCATTTTTTTTTTTTTAAGTTTCTCCATAACTCTAAAAAAACATGAAAGATTAAAAAAATAAAAAATTTAAAAACTAATTTTCTATTTTAATTAAAAAAATTAATTATAATTCTTAATAATTATAACCTACAAATAAAATATCTCCGAGAATTTTTTGTGTTTCTAGCAAGTTCAATGAAATTCTTGACCATTTTTACGAGTCATCAATTTGTTTATAAAAAAATTGAAAACTTCTAAAATGAAATGAAAGATTTTAATTACGTCCGTGAGACCCAAATATGGTCTATGGGACCTCAAATATGGAAGTACAATTACAAAGATCATATCATATGATCTTTAATATCTTTGAGAAGGTTGTTCCTTCTCCAACTAATTTGGGTTAGCAATTCTCCAACTTTTTTTATTTTATTGTCTTCAAATAAATCTGTCATAAACCCGTTCTCAAGTGTTTCTTTGTATTTGTCACGGATATCTGAAAAACTCGATATTTATAGATGAAGTGTTCCTCTATCTCTACTGCGCTGCATAGAGTATATATCCTTTTCCCATTGTTCTTTGGGCGTTGTCCATCTCCCTGTTTCACATCTAAGCCTATGAGAGCTAGTCCTTATATAAGCAATGAGGATTTTTTCCTTCCACTTGATTTCAACGCCTATATACGCTTTTTCCTTGTGGTCATACGTTGGGTTAAAATTTGCAATATAATATTGTCTTTTCTGCTTGCATTTTTCCACATTCCACTTCTAACTTTTCATTCACATAATTTTTTATGTCTTTGTTGACATTTGGGCATTCATTTATGTTGATTTCCCAACGTGTCATCCGTTTCTGATTTTGTTTCATCCATGTATTCTTTCTCCTATGCAACTCTTCGTCCCTAGCTGCCCTAGGCCATCTATCATCTTTCATATTTTTTGTTTTTTCAAGTAACATAACAACTTGGTCATAGCAATTGCTTTTAAAGGGAAAATTCCAGTTTCAGCTAGAATAATTTCGTAAGGGGTTGTGCCCTTAATTTTGAGAAAATTTGTGATTAGATATTTTTGAATCCTTTTTATTTGCCTCCATTTTGCATTTGTTGTGCCACTAGCCCACACCTCGCAACCATACAACAAAACCGGTGTAATAAGTAGGCCAAATAAGACCTTGGTGGTCTTCCAGTCCCACAACTCGGTATTCCTACACTTGTTTTGAAGTGCATATAGTGCTCTCCAACCACTTTGAGTTCTTTTCATCCTACATGTATTTCAATTAAGTTTGTCATGAAAGTCTATGTCCAGGTATTTGTATTCTACTACTACCTCAAGCGGTTCTCCTGCAAACCGAAATTCAAGTTGTTTTTTTTTTCTATGAAAAAATCATAATTTTTGTTTTGCTCGTGTTCACTGCATCCCAACTTCTTTACAAAAGAGTTCTAGAGCTTGAAGGTGATCTTTTAGATCTTTGGTTGTTTTGGCCACAAGAATTACATCATCTGCATACATGAGGAGTTTTACCACATATTTGGCAAAGTGCACACCCTCTCCCTTCTAGAAATCATCAAGGAGTTGTGATTAGATATTTTTGAATCCTTTTTATTTGCCTCCATTTTGCATTTGTTGTGCCACTAGCCCACACCTCACAACCATACAACAAAACCGGTGTAACAAGTAGGCCAAATAAGACCTTGGTGGTCTTCCAGGTCCCACAACTCGGTATTCGTACACTTGTTTTGAAGTGCATATAGTGCTCTCCAACCACTTTGAGTTCTTTTCATCCTACATGTATTTCAATTAAGTTTGTCATGAAAGTCTATGTCCAGGTATTTGTATTCTACTACTACCTCAAGTGGTTCTCCTACAAACTGAAATTCAAGTTGTTTTTTTTTTTTTGCTGAAAAAATCATAATTTTTGTTTTGCTCGTGTTCACCTGCATCCTAACTTCTTTACAAAAGAGTTCTAGAGCTTGAAGGTGATCTTTTAGATCTTTGGTTGTTTTGGCCACAAGAATTACATCATCTGCATACATGAGGAGTTTTACCACATATTTGGCAAAGTGCACACCCTCTCCCTTCTAGAAATCAAGGAGTTGTGATTAGATATTTTTAAATCCTTTTTATTTGCCTCCATTTTGCATTTGTTGTGCCACTAGCCCACACCTCGCAACCATACAACAAAACCGGTGTAACAAGTAGGCCAAATAAGACCTTGGTGGTCTTCCAGTCCCACAACTCGGTATTCCTACACTTGTTTTGAAGTGCATATAGTGCTCTCCAACCACTTTGAGTTCTTTTCATCCTACATGTATTTCAATTAAGTTTGTCATGAAAGTCTATGTCCAGGTATTTGTATTCTACTACTACCTCAAGCGGTTCTCCTGCAAACTGAAATTCAAGTTGTTTTTTTTTTTTTTGAAAAAATCATAATTTTTGTTTTGCTCGTGTTCACTTGCATCCCAACTTCTTTACAAAAGAGTTCTAGAGCTTGAAGGTGATCTTTTAGATCTTTGGTTGTTTTGGCCACAAGAATTACATCATCTGCATACATGAGGAGTTTTACCACATATTTGGCAAAGTGCACACCCTCTCCCTTCTAGAAATCATCAAGGAGTTGTGATTAGATATTTTTGAATCCTTTTTATTTGCCTCCATTTTGCATTTGTTGTGCCACTAGCCCACACCTCACAACCATACAACAAAACCGGTGTAACAAGTAGGCCAAATAAGACCTTGGTGGTCTTCCAGTCCCACAACTCGGTATTCGTACACTTGTTTTGAAGTGCATATAGTGCTCTCCAACCACTTTGAGTTCTTTTCATCCTACATGTATTTCAATTAAGTTTGTCATGAAAGTCTATGTCCAGGTATTTGTATTCTACTACTACCTCAAGTGGTTCTCCTACAAACTGAAATTCAAGTTGTTTTTTTTTTTTTTGCTGAAAAAATCATAATTTTTGTTTTGCTCGTGTTCACCTGCATCCTAACTTCTTTACAAAAGAGTTCTAGAGCTTGAAGGTGATCTTTTAGATCTTTGGTTGTTTTGGCCACAAGAATTACATCATCTGCATACATGAGGAGTTTTACCACATATTTGGCAAAGTGCACACCCTCTCCCTTCTAGAAATCAAGGAGTTGTGATTAGATATTTTTAAATCCTTTTTATTTGCCTCCATTTTGCATTTGTTGTGCCACTAGCCCACACCTCGCAACCATACAACAAAACCGGTGTAACAAGTAGGCCAAATAAGACCTTGGTGGTCTTCCAGTCCCACAACTCGGTATTCCTACACTTGTTTTGAAGTGCATATAGTGCTCTCCAACCACTTTGAGTTCTTTTCATCCTACATGTATTTCAATTAAGTTTGTCATGAAAGTCTATGTCCGGGTATTTGTATTCTACTACTACCTCAAGCGGTTCTCCTGCAAACCGAAATTCAAGTTGTTTTTTTTTTTTTTGCTGAAAAAAATCATAATTTTTGTTTTGCTCGTGTTCACTTGCATCCTAACTTCTTTACAAAAGAGTTCTAGAGCTTGAAGGTGATCTTTTAGATCTTTGGTTGTTTTGGCCACAAGAATTACATCATCTGCATACATGGGGAGTTTTACCACATATTTGGCAAAGTGCACACCCTCTCCCTTCTAGAAATCATCAAGGAGTTGTGATTAGATATTTTTGAATCCTTTTTATTTGCCTCCATTTTGCATTTGTTGTGCCACTAGCCCACACCTCACAACCATACAACAAAACCGGTGTAACAAGTAGGCCAAATAAGACTTTGGTGGTCTTCCAGTCCCACAACTCGGTATTCCTACACTTGTTTTGAAGTGCATATAGTGCTCTCCAACCACTTTGAGTTCTTTTCATCCTACATGTATTTCAATTAAGTTTGTCATGAAAGTCTATGTCCAGGTATTTGTATTCTACTACTACCTCAAGCGGTTCTCCTGCAAACTGAAATTCAAGTTGTTGCTTTTTTTTTTTGCTGGAAAAATCATAATTTTTGTTTTGCTCGTGTTCACCTACATCCCAACTTCTTTACAAAAGAGTTCTAGAGCTTGAAGATGATCTTTTAGATCTTTGGTTGTTTTGACCACAAGAATTATATCATCTGCATATATGAGGAGTTTTACCACATATTTGGCAAAGTGCACACCCTCTCCCTTCTAGAAATCAAGGAGTTTTTTTAGCATTGATTATCACACTTTCTTGTGATGGACAATTAAACAATATCTGCATTATTTGACATGAAAATGCAGCAAGACAAGCATTTGCCTGGTCATGATATAACCATTACATAGCATATCCGCAACATGTGAGGGGAGAGATTTGAACCTCAACATTTCGATTTCAACTAGAAAGTTTTAACTACCCGCTTGCTCTCCAACTCCTTTACATAAGCGGATGTTTGATATCATAGAATTATTATCAGTTTTAGTAGATATTTTTGTTGAGGTTTTTGTTTTAGAACATAGGTTAAATTATTGAAGTTGCTTTTATAACCTTTGTTTCTCTTTGATAAACATAGTGAGGAGTGAGGAAGACCCAACATAGCTAAGAGTGAGGGAGACCCCAGGTGACTCAAGGTTGGTACCCCATAAACTGACACTCGATAAACTCAAATCAGACCACTATCTTTACCCATCTCTTAAACTAAGAGTTGTACACCTTCTTCAAAATGACAAACAACAAACTCAAATCAAAATACTATCTTTATCCATTCATGAGATAATTTTTATTAATGTTTTTTTAAAATGTCTATATGAACTAATGGTATGAAGGTATGGTTTACTTAGTATATAGTTATCTGGTTTGGTGGTATACGACCTTATTGCCAAAACCGTTAAACCACTAAATGCTGAGGTGGCATGCAATTTATTTGATTATTTATTAAAATAAGGGGGGAAATGTGCGTTGTGGATATACCTTGTGCAGAGAAGGGAAGCGAAGAGGAAAGCAGGCATGGCGAGAATGGAGTGTCTGGCAGGGGGACGCGCCATTACCATGGTAAGGGTTAGGCCTACCTCTAGGGCCAAGGCTATGGCAATCCCTATCTCTATGTGTTCGCCCCTCTCAGTATCAGTGACACGCACACGCAAAGTAGTGCAAATGGTTGAGAGCGCCACCAACAGTGGCAGTAGCGGATGGAGTTGCATGGGACGCCGCGCTCTCACAAGCACCACTGCTATTGCTTTTCCCTCTAACAGCAAAGGCAAAGGCAAAAGAGCTTTGTTTCTGAGATTGAGAGCTGCAGCAGCACCTGTGGCCGTGGAGGAACAACAGGAGGCAAATGAAAGCAGGCCCGTGCCTCGACTGAAAGAAATGTACTTGCAAGAGGTGGTTCCTAAACTCCAAAAAGAATTCAAGTATAGGAACCCGCATGAGATACCTAGGGTGGAAAAGGTAGTGGTAAACTGTGGGATAGGGGATGCGGCACAGAATGCAAAGGCGCTAGAGTCGGCCATCAAAGATATTTCTCTCATCACAGGGCAGAGGCCCGTGAAGACGAGAGCGAAAAGGGCCATTGCCGCTTTCAAGCTCAGAAAGGGCTCTCCCGTTGGGCTTGCCGTCACCCTCCGAGGACAAGTAAGTACAATTCCACCTCCTGCCTTTGCTCATTTACATAGATTTCTATAACCGTAAAACTTAGCTTCTACTTCGGATTCTCAAGGTCAAAACTTTCAAGGAATAATGAATCCCATTTCTTTTTAAAGCAAAACTATGGAATCGACCAAATGAACAGTTTTTATTGCCGTATTGAAACGGTGGCCTTCAGATACAGTGTACATTTGGAAAATTAATTTTCCAAATATGACCGTATTATGCTTCGGACTTCGTCAATATCCATGCATGCAACACACACAAAGTGAGCACAAAGTCAGTTAGAGAGCATAAAGAGATGAAACACAAATAATACATGTTAGGCCTTATAACAGGGCAAGGTATGCCTCAAAATTATTTGTATGGCTTTATGGACGTATGTGTATGTTTGCTTCTCTTTAGGGAGATAAATCTGTGTTTCACAATCATTATTATTTTTATTATTTCTGATATCGGTACAATGCCGTATGGAACTGTTGATTTTGGAATGTCCAATAGTGTGTGGGGGAACCGTAGTCACAAGGTTTCAAAAATTTGGTAAGGTCATAGAAGACAAAATGGTTGCCAAAGTTTCCAATTTCAAAAAGGCTCAGAAAAGGGTTCAAAATCAAACAACATAAAATAGGTAGTAAAATAGGTAGGCATGATCACGGAATTGAAGTGAGAAAAATGATGTAATTCCTATATTTAGTGTCTGTGAGAAATTTTGAATTTTACAAGGTAAACTATCATACAGAAATTTGAAGAGTTGGATTGGCTTCTGAATCTCCATTGTCTAGGCTCTAACTTGGCAATTTTAACATGTTAAAAATTAAAATGTGTTATGTGATTGATTTCGTAATGGATTCAATTAGTGTTAACATCCTGGTCCATTACATGTGCACTACCATTTCAGTGACCTAGTTTCTTAGCGTATATTTTCATCATGATTTTCAATGCATTTAGGTTAATGAGAAGTTAGACATGAGAGATGTCATGCTTGTGCCCTGAAAAACGCAGTTCGCAGAGTAAATATGAGGGTTGAAGCCATTCAAAAATTGAGGTGGGTTCGGTTCCTTACATCCATCCATCCATCAGATAAAATGCTGCACCCTTTTCTCCTCCACAACTGTCTTTGCTCTTCTACAAGAGCACCTGTGTTTGTCACACACTCCGTTGCACACTCCTCCAGTAAAGGATTCTTTGGCAGTAGGGGCCCTCATCCCTTTGCTGACTTCAGGGAATGCGTTCACCAAAGCATCCCAATAAGCGCTGTTTGCAGCATTAAAAGGAATGTTGTAGTAGTACCAAAACTTTGTCACTGCCGTTCGAGCTTCTTGCATCTTCTCCTTCCCGTATGTAGCAGCCCCAAGGATTGTCTGCCTCGAACTTGAGGGAGGAAGGCTTCCTCTACTTGCACCTTGAATCTCCCTAGCAGAGCATTGGAGGCGAGGGCCAATGATGGACTCTAATGCATCGGTACTAGGAACTTCCTCATATTCAGACAATGACTTAGCCTCATAATCATAGGCCTTGGGCTTTACCCCAACTCAAACTGCGACCTTCTTTCTTCTGGCCTCTACCTTCCTCTGTTCTTTGGTGGACAACCAAGCCTTGACCTCATTTTGGATTGTATTGTTCACTACTGTACACTTCTGTACATCATGGCCTCCAACACCAACAAGATGAAATCTGAGGCGATGGATGCCTCCTGTCATGTGTTTTCTGCAATAGTTGCAAAAGAATTGATTTGGCAAAGTCCTTTTTCTCCCCTGTTTCCACATTGGGTCCTTCCTAGGACTTGTTGGGGCTGTCAAATTTGGCTCATTGCTGCCCTAGCCCATTCCAAGAGTCTAAGACAAGACTCCATTTGAAAAAAGGGTAAGTGTTAAGAGTCTAAGACAATGCCTTGGAGGCATTAGGAACAACAAAGAAGAGAGAAAACAAAGCAAAAGGAAAAAAATTAAAAGTGAGTAAAATTAAAGAAATCCTACCTCGGAAACTCTGGCCTAAGATATAAAATCTTCAAAAACAGGGGGTTAAATCGGTAAAATCCTTGTCAAAAGCCTTTTGTGGATGTTTGGTTACCCTCTTGAAACTTTCAGTCACCGGTAGGAGAGAGAAAATTTTGAAAAAAGGAGTGTTTTCCTCCATCAATGGCCGTTTTTCACGTTCTGCATGTACCCAGCTGAGTTTTGGTAAGAAAATTGCGAGAAATTGATGATTTTTTTGTGCTATTTCTCACAAAAAAATTCCCCATTTCTCGACTTTGAGAAAATGGGGTGATTTAATTGTTAGGAGTTATTACGTCATGTATAATGTGAATGTAAGTTGAGTAACCACTCAACACATGGTTTGTGAGGTACACTAAGGGACAAGGGTAGTTGTAGGTTGTTATGCCATATTTGGGCAACCATTGTATTTAAATACCCTTTCACTTTCATAATACAATCATTGAAGCATTGAGTTCTAACATGTGGTATCAGAGTAGGTAGAAGGAAGAAAGAATTCTCCTTCTGATCCTCCTCTAGCTTCGACACAAAGAAGCCAAAAGAGCACTCTGTTTGAGAAAAGAAGTTTCAAGGGTAAAATTACCTTGTAAAATATTATTTAATAAAAACCTCAAAAGAGAGGTAATTATCTCTATGAAGGAAAAATTCCACGGTAGATTCAAAGGTCTTAGGGTGAAAAACCCTTGCCAAAGACCAGAATGGCAAAGTCATCAAGCATAAAAAAGGGTTTCAATCCCTGCGAAGACCAATATGGTCATAAGCCTGCAAGAAACAATCAAGCCAATTTCAACAAGAAAGAAAGGAGTCATAAGTTTCCCCTAAAGAATTGCTATTTCAAAAGGCAAGAAAGGAAGACTTAAGAAACTCTTTAAAAAGAAAGGAAGCCATAGAAGCTCCTCAAAATTAAAAGAAAATAAAGAAGCCTTTGAAGCTTCGTAGAAGAAATGCATGAAATTCTTCAAGCAACATTAAGAGCTCACCAAAGGTGAAGGATAAGATTCCTGCCAAGTAGCTACAAATACATTAGTTGAAGTATCAAAAGGTTATTGAAACCTTTCCAAATTACAAGGAGTTCACAACATTGTGAAAAGAATCATCTCCCAAAGAGATAAAACATTCCATGAGAACGTGATAAAGTGCAGCAAGAGAAGCTTAGCTTCATAAGATTTCAAATCAGAATTGCAAGGAAAAGAAAAGTTTCAGTGAAACACAAGGAGAGCAATAAGCCCGAAAAAGAAACAAGTTTAACAATTGCCTTTTCAAAGGCGCTTCGACATTAAGAACAAAGAACAAAGAACAAAGAACAAAGAACAAAGAACAAAGAACAAAGAACAAAGAACAAAGAACAAAGAACAAAGAACAAAGAAAATCTGAAATAGGACAGAACAAAAGATTTACAAAGGTGAGAGAACAGACTGGAAACAGGTTGTTTCAAAGCATTGATGTGAACATTCCATTTGGAACGACCAAGAAAAGTGGACGTTGCATGAATAGAAGAAACATCCAAAATAAATATTTAAAAATAGTAAATTGCGAGGTGCATGAGAAATTAAAATTCAAGCTTGTTTGATCAACAAAAAAGTGTGAACGTAGTAGAGAAACTCGGAATTGGATTGGAATTGATTTAGAGAGGGAACCCGAAAAAAACGGGGGAAAAAATTGGCAAAAAAAAACCCAAAGAAAACGCAATTTTTCATTGAAAAAAAGTTTTTTTCATGCATATCACAATGAATTAACATTGTGCAAATCGATTGTAAGCTTAAACTACGTATGAAAGTGGGAAGTGATACAAACTTAAAGCCTTAAACTGCACATGAAAGTAACAAAACACATCTTAAATAAAGAATTTTTAATTCCTTTAAAATTCAAATATTCTTGTATTGCTTATAATATAAAAAAGGTGCAAATTACAAAATGTGTCATGAGTCATGACAAATACAATGTCTCAAGATATTTGAATGCCTTCACCCTTTGCCCTAGCAGAAGTTCTAATCTCTCTTTGTCGCTATGTCCATGCCTCTTTTTGTGCCTTGGCTGCTAATGCCAGTCACCACCTGTGTCGGGGTCAAGGGGGCGGGAGCCCCCTTGCAGGGTTGAGGGGCAGTTGCCTTTGCACGTACCCTCTATAAACAACCATAAGTTTGGATTGATAGTTCAACATATTTTTATGGAGAATTTCATCACTTAATAATATATAGCATTGCCATTGTTGGCTGTTGCTGGCTACTGGATTCCTTCAAACCGTATTCCGCTTGCTGTTAGGATGTCCTAGTGTGTTTGGGTTGGGGTGGTAGCAGGTAGGCAGACTTGTTTTTTCATTTGCAAGAGGTTAAATGAAAGAAAAGAAATCACTTTTTAACTTAATTGGCTGTAGCCTCTATGCGTGCGGTTGCGGCCGATTTTTTGAAAAAATTGGAATTGTCGATTTTTCAAAAAATTGACAAAAAATTGCCGAATCGGTAATTCGAGGTGATTTGATTGAGCAAAGAAAAAACTTGGGGAATTGGCGATTTTTTGGCGACTTTCGCTACTATGAGTGTGAATACCTTGTGAAGAGCAAAATTAGAAAAGCAAAGGTCCCATGTTCCATTGATCAAAACCATTTTCAAGAAGGCAAATGAAATAAGTATACACTGAGAGTAGAGAAAGATCAATAAGAGGGTGTGGAGAGCAAAGGGAGGACAGCGACAATATGGAGCCAACCAAACAACAAATTGTGAAGAGCAAAAGAAAGATGTTTACGAGGATTTAGAGTCCTCGGTTAAAGGCACAAGACGTTGCACTAGAAACATACAATGACAGTAGAAAGCATTTTCAAATCTAGGCACAAAAGACCTTGAACGCATTTGAAGGTGTTGATTACTAGTTTAAAAAAAAAAAAAAAATTAATTGGTGCCAAAAAGTAACAGTGAACGAAGTTGAATGCATCGTCACTTGCTACCTGAGAAAGAGCAGTCCATTGGTCATCGTGTCACGACTATCACAGCTCACAACCAGAGAGCCAAACACTCCCGGATCCCACAAGTCGGATGTCGAGAACCTTGCTCAGGAATACTTAGAACCAAACATGTGGAATCATTGCTCAACACGAACGTGAATAAGACATGTGGACAGTTGTAATAGGCACCAAGATAGAAAAGCCAATCAGGGCAAGATAAATCTTAAGGGTGAAAAGGAATTGTCCCACATAGCTGGTGAAAAATAACTAAGAGGTATTAAATACTATCTCTCCCATTATACAATTGCAAGCTAAAGGAAGGGCCCATAATAATTTGAAGAAATTAGAATATTTTGAAAATATCCTTTATAAGGATTGAAATAGAAGAAAGAAACTTCATCATATTTCTTTTGCTTGACAAGACTTCAAAATTTTTGCAATTTGAAGAAACTATCAAGACACGAGTATAGACATATATATACTTGTTAGAAAGAATTTTTCTAGGCGAACTTAGTGAAAGAAGAATATTCAAATTTTGTAAAATTTTACTAAGTTAGTGCCCGATTCCCCTGTTAAGGGGGAACAATTATGCTGCCTAGAAAACCAAACCCAAAACGCAGCTTGAGTTTGAGGAATACGGGACCACTACTTGTCCTGAAGAAGAAAATGAAGACCAAATAAAGTTTGACAAGGTAGACAAAAAGGCATGACTAATCATCATGTTTGGAGTAACAGATGAGGTCCAAGCATACATTCGGGATTCAATCACAACCATAGATGCAAGGGAGAAGCTAAAAACAATCCTTGAAGCAAAGAATCAAAATCAAATTCTATTCCTCCACAACCAACTCCATTGTTTGAAGATGAAGAGTGGAGAAAATTTGGAATCATTCATGAGGAGAATTGTAGAGTTGCGAGCATCATTGCAAGCATTGGGAACTCACATATTTGATGAAACATTAGTTCCAATTATTTTGAGATCTCTCCCATCAAAGTACAATGTTTTTATAACAACATTAAATATTACTGAGCAAACACCAAGTTTTGAAAAGCTGGTGAATCTACTTCAAAAGGAAGAGGTATCACATTCAAGACAAAAAGAAGAATAAGTATTTTTTAAAATGAAAGTCACTCAGAAAAGGCATATGGAACAACAATTCTCATCACCAACAGAAAAAGTCATTGGTGAATTTAGATTGGAAAATGAAGCATCAACAAAATAATAGAAAAGAACATGCATTAGCTACACATGCTCAACTCAATGATATTTGGTATATTGATTCTGGAGCAACCAGACACATGATAGGATGAAAAGATTGGTTTCAAAATCTAAGGTGTTCCAGACATGTAGGAAAAGTTTCTCTTGGAGATGACACATCCTATGAAATAAAAGGCACAGGTGATAAAATTGCGACTTGGATCACACAAATGCAGAATCACAGAAGTCCTATATGTTCCAAGACTCACCAAAAATCTACTCTCCATCAATCAACTACTTGACCACAACTTAAAGGTTGAGTTTGATAAGCAACAAGGATCCAAGGTATGCACCATTCATGATAAAAATAAGAATTCTAAGATTATTGCATATGGAAAGAAAAAGGAAAGATGTTTGAATTCCACACAATTCATCATGACAACTTAGCATTAGTCGTCAACCCCAATATATCTACATCACTATGGCACTGACGATATAGTCATCTAAGTTATGGCCACCTTATTGCATTACAAAACAAAAATATGGTTGAATTTCTTCCTTCTTTACATAAGTCCATACATATTTGCTCTTGCTGCTTAGTTGGGAAGCAACATTGAGCTCCTTTCAAGACTACAAAATATTGGACTAAGGCATCTCTTGATTCATTTCATACCGATCTGTGCGGACCCATGGCTTCAAGTTACAATGGGTCCAAAAATTTTTCAACTTTTTGTTGATGATCATACCTGGAAAACATGGGTTTATTTTTTGAAGAATAGAGATGAAGCTTTCTTCTACATTCAGCAATTTAAGGCCCAAGTAGAGACTTCCATAGGAAGAAGGATCCATGTCCTCCGTTCAGATCGAGGAGGGGAAATTATTAGCAATGAGTTTTTAGCATATTTGAAGGAACATGGCATTCAACGACAAGTAACAACTGCCTATTCACCACAACAGATTGGTATTGCAGAACCCAAAAATAGAACAATCATGGAAATGGTATGAAGTATGTTCAAGGATTCGCATCTTGGACACTCTTTTTGGGCAGAAGCAGTACATACAACAGTTTACTTACTCAATCGTGCCCCCATTGCATCACTTGAACAGATCAGTCTAGAAGAAACATGGAGTGCACACAAACCATCAATCGCTCATCTTTGACTCTTTGGTTGTATAGCATATATGCACATTCCAAAGGAAAAAAGACATAAATTGGATGAAAAATCTCAGCAATGCATCCTACTAGGCTACAATGATGAATCAAAAGCCTATAGATTATTTGATCCAGCTTCAAAGAAATTATATGTTAGGCATGATGTTGTCTTTGATGATAAGAAAAATCACCTTCGTCACCATCACAAGAATCTTCATCTAACTCAGTTCCGGTGATGAAGTTACAATTGAAGAAATTTTCAGTGATATCAATGATGAAGTAGATCTATCTAGTCCACCACAACACACAAGGAGAATACTCAAGTGGTACACTAGCACATTGAAAGCATCTGGGATAGATGGAATCCCAGACACTTCTTTTACAAGACCAAAAACACAAAGTGTGACTTACAATGCACAAAATATGGCTCTAATGAGTACAATTGAGCCATCTATAGTATAGGAAGCCCTTTAGTCTACGACTTGGAAAAATGCCATGCACATTGAATATCAAGCACTATTAGCGTCACCAGGCATTTCATTCAGAGTGTTCTTATCTCCATCATTCTTTGACTTTTTCTTTTTAATGGCTTGAGGGTTGAGTGGTTTTTTTTTTCATTTTTCATCATCCAGTTCCCTATCCCCACTTGATGCTAATGTTATTTTGGGCATACTTTCTTTATGGAAGTCTATTTTGGCAACTTCTTTTGAGAATCTGATTTTTCAGTTTGCTTTTGCATAGTGGTCTCCTTAGTAGGAACCCTTCCTGCTTTATGGTTTCAATTGGGTCAACAAGAGTTTGAGGTGTTGCTAGTGGTGAACCATCTGGCTTGGACATTGGGATCACCTTAGTGATGATTTACATATTTTCAGTAGATTGAGTTTCGTCATCAAGTCGAGCAGACTCCTCAGAAGCTTCACTCTCGTTCTGTAGTTTCAAACTTTTAGGCATTTCAATGTCTGATCCTTCACCTTCTTCACTTTCTTGGGGTTCTTCTCTTTCATCGAATCATCATTGAATTTTACATAAAATACTAAGGTCCTTCCAATATCTACCATGAAGAGTAAGTGTAGATGGAGCATATATGCTTGAACTTTGATATCTTCTTTATTCTTGCAAAAAATGCCAACAATCTAATTATTTCTTACTTCTAGCATTTGTTCATCCCATGTGTGACTGCCCCATATTATTGCAATATCTCCTGAAGCTCTCACAACAGAAACTGCTAGACAGTCCTACATCTTCCAAATCTTTTTGAACACATTCTTAGATTCCCCACTACTTATTTTTGTTTCTTGTATTAAAATAACTCAGAACTATATGTTAGGAAAAACTTCAGATTTATACCTGCAAGAGGATTCACAATAACAAAAAAATATAGAACATGGAAACAATAACACAAGTGACACAGAGATTTACGTGGAAACTTGCAATGTGCAGGAAAAACCACGAGGCAATGGCAACTTCTCTTCTATTATTTTCAGCAAAATTTACATCCACGTCTTTCAACATTTTCAACAACCTCACATATGCAAGGGATCAAGTCCTTTATAAAGCAGACAAGGAAGGCCCCAACCGTTCGTTTCCTCTCCCTAAGGAGACCTCCACAAAATTGTTCATCTTCATATGGAACCGAAACGGTTCGTCTTCCGCAACTTGTCGTCTACCTAGACGTCCACCGCTTTGACATCTACTTGGCTTGACGTCTGGCCTAGACATCTACTTGGTTAGACGTCAGGCCTGGACGTTTACCAGCCTAGACGTCTGGCAGCCCTGACGTCTACCGGCCTAGACGTCAGGCCCAGACGTCTACCAGCCTAGACCTGTGGCTTGCTTTAACCTGCTGCAATCCTTTTTCTGGCTGCCTGTACTGCATAGTGACTTCACTTCCTAACATTCTCCCACTTGAAGTCAATATTCAGGAATTCTTCTGCCAAAGGTCTTCATCCAGTGCCAATTGCCCCAATGCTGCCCTTGTTACTTTTTCAGCAAGCCGAGAGAAGTTCTGCACCACTCAAACTTCTCTACCTTGACCGGCTTTGTAAGCATATCTGCAGGATTCACTTCAGTGTCGATTTTTTGCAATAGGATCCTACCTTCTTCCACCACATTTATGATAAAGTGGTACTTGACATCAATGTGTTTCGTGCGATCATGGAATGTTGCATTCTTCACTAGCTGAATAGCACTCTGGCTATCACAATGCAGTGTAATTTTCTCCTGCATTACCTTGAAGTCACCCAACAATCGCTCTAGCCAAATTGCCTTTTTGTTGGCATGGGTTGCTGCAATGTATTCTGCTTCAGTGGTTGATGAAGCCACAACAGATTGCAACTTTGAAGCCCAACTCACCGCTCCACCAACAAGAGTAAAGGTATATCCTGTAGTGGACTTTCTCCCATCTCTATCTCCACCATAATCAGAATCCACAAAACCTGTAACTTGCAAATCTGCTGATCCAAAGTAAATGGCAACATCTGAAGTGGCTCTTAAATATCTGAATATCCACTTCACCGCATTCCAATGCTCCTTACCAGGATTTGCCATGTACCGGTTGACTACTCCATTGCTTGGGCAATATCCGGTCTGGTGCTCACCATGGCATACATGAGGCTTCCTACTGCTGATGAATACGGTACACGAGACATGCTTGTCTTCTTTGCTTCCGTTCTAGGACACTGGTTGGAAGACAACTTTAAGTGTGGAAGAAGTGGGGTACTAACTGGTTTAGCATTTTGTATATTGAAGCGTTGCATAATCTTTTCCACATATGTCTTTTGACTTAACCAGATCTTTCTTCCTTTTCTGTTCCTGTGTATCTTCATCCCTAAAATTTGGTTTGCTGCTCCTAAATCCTTCATTTCAAATGTCCTAGCCAACTAAGCCTTAAGATCAATGATTTTCTTCATGCTGGGGCTTGCAACCAACATATCATCAACATACAACAGCAAAATAATAAAACTGCCATCGTCAAACCTCTTATAGTATGCACAATGGTCAGCTTCACTCCTGCTGAAACCTTGGCTCTTCATGAAAGTGTCAAATTTCCTGTACGACATCCTTGGCGCCTGTTTCAACCCGTACAGTGATTTCTTCAGTCTGCAAACCAAATGCTCCTTGCCTCTTTCTTCATAGCCCTCAGGCTGATCCATATATATCTCTTCCTCAAGATCACCATGCAAGAAAGCAGTCTTTACATCAAGCTGCTCCAATTCCAAATCTTGTGCAGCTACGAGTGCAAGTAGAACTCTAATAGTAGTCATCTTCACAACTGGAGAGAAAATTTCATTAAAGTCAACACCTGACTTCTGCACATAGCCCTTTGCCACCAAGCGAGCTTTATAGCATTCCAACAACCCATCGCTGTTCTTCTTCACTTTGTACACCCACTTGTTTCCAACAGTCTTTCTTCCAGGTGGGATATCCACAAGTTCCCAAGTTTTATTCTTACGAAGTGCCTCGATTTCCTCCTCCATGGATTTCCTCCACTTTTCTACATTCTCAGACTCTCTAGCTTCCTAAAATGAACTAGGTTCACCATCATCAGTTAACAAAGCAAAAGAGGACTGATACATATGAGAATACCTCTCCGAACACTTTTGTGGACGTGTAGATCTTCATACCCAATGATCTGTCGGTTGTGGCTCTTGATCTTGTGACCATTGTGGCTGCTCTACTTCCTGTTCTACTTGTTGTTCTACATGCTGATCAAACACTTAAGCATGTTCATTTTCACTCAATTCTACTTCAACAGGTACAACATTAGGATTTTGCTGTACCTCCTTCCTTTGCATGGATTTTTCATCAACAATTACATCCCGGCTAATAATTACCTTGTGGGCAGAAGGATCCCACAGTCTATACCCCTTCACTATATCTCCATAGTCGAGGAAAACACATTTGCTTGACTTCGGGTCAAGCTTGGACCTTTTTTCTTTGGGTACATGGGCAAATGCGTCACAGCCAAAGGTGCGCAAATGAGAGTAATCAACTGGCTTACAACACCAAACCTCCTCTGGAATCTGTCCATCCAATGCAGCTGTAGGTGACCTGTTAATAAGATAAACAACTATATTAACAGCCTCTGCCCAAAACTTTTTCTCCAACATGGCTGCGCTAAGCATGCTTCTTGCATGTTCCATGATTGTGCGATTCATCCGCTCAGCCACACCATTTTGTTGTGGAGTGTATGGTACAGTCTTCTGGTGCTTAATACCTTCCTGCATACAAAATTTATCAAATTCCTTGGAGCAATATTCACCCCCATTATCTGACCTGAGACACAAAATTGACTTGCCCAAACTCTTTTCTACCCATGCTTTGAACTCCTTAAATTTCTGCAAAGCTTCCGACTTCTTCTTCAGAAAGTAAACCCACACTCTCCTAGAATAATCATCTATAAAAGTCAGAAAATAGATGGCGCTATTCAAGGACTGAGTGGGGACAGGTCCAAATATATCCGAATGTATAAGTTGCAGAAAATCAGAACTCTTACCAGGACTTGCAGTAAACTAAACCCTCTTCTGTTTACCAAAAATACAATGCTCACATAAGTCTAAATTACAAGACTTAATCCCAGAAAACATACCTCTGTCATGCAGAATTTTCAGGCCTTTTTCACTCATATGGCCTAGGCGTTGATGCCATAGCATTACTGCATCATGAACAGAATTTGCTGCTGCTGCATGGTTTGTCACCGTATCACCGCATAAACGGTATAAAGTCCCATAAGATTCTCCCTTTGCTACTACAAGAGCTCCTCTGGTAATCTTGCAATAGTTGTTACAGAAGGTGACAAAATACCCTAGCTTATCCATAATTTTGATTGAGAGCAAATTCTTCCTCAAATCGGGCACATGTCATACATCACATAACATCCTTTCTCTAGCATTGTCCAGCCTGATCTTTATATTCCCTCTTCCCACAATTTCTAAAGGATGATCATCACCCAAATAGACCTTTCCACCATAGTATGGTTGATATTTGTCAAACCAGTCTCTGTGGGGAGACATGTGGAAGGATGCACCTGAGTCCAAAACCCAGGTATATAAAACTAATCTGCTATTACTGATACAGAAGGCTTCACATGTTGTTGTCTCTCCTGAATCTGCTGCACTGGCCTCAGCTGATGGCTGATTTTGCTTTTCACCATTATTTAATTGCCAATAGTCCTTGGAGTGTCCTAGCTTCCCACAATGCCAACACTTCCCTTTCTGCTTACGTCCTTTAGACTTAGATTTGGACTGTTTTCTACCTTGTTTACTCTCCTCAAACAATCGACCTCTCATAGATAGGGCTTCATTGGTTGAGGGTTCCAGAGACGTTTTTCGCCTCAACTCTTCTGCCAACAAAGCGGCTACCACATCATCAAATTTGAGAGTTCCTGATGATGAATTGCTGATGGTCATCACCATATGATTCCAAGTGTCCGGGAGGGAACAAAGTAGGGTGATAGCCCTATCTTCATCCTCCATCTTCACATTAACTGAAACCAGTTTACTGATCAGAGTATTAAACTCATTCAAATGATCTACCACGGATGAAATTTCCTTCATCCTTAAGCTATAAAGTTGCTTTTTCAAAAAAACCTTGTTAGTTGCTGATTTTGTTTCATACAACTTTTCAAGCTTTTGCCAAAGGGCTTCCGCGGTCTTCTCTTCAGCTACATTGAACAAGACGAAGTCCGCTAGGCAGAGACGGATTGTAGAAACCGCCTTCTTGTCAAGCGTTGTCCACTCCTCATCTTTCATGTTGCTCGGTTTATTCGCGACCCCTTCCAAGGCTTGAGCTTGGTCATTCTAAACCAGCAAATCCTCCACCTTCATCTTCCATAGAGCAAAGTTCCTACCATCAAATTTCTCAATTTCAAACTTGGTTACACCTTTTGTCATTGTTACAGCTCCCACTTGCACAAAACCTTAGGAAAAACTTCAGATTTATACCTGCAAGAGGAAGCACAATAACAAAAAATATAGAACACGTAAACAGTAACACAAGTGACACAGAGATTTACGTGGAGACTTGTAATGTGCAGGAAAAACCACGGGGCAGTGGCAACTTCTCTTCTATTATTTTTAGCAAAATTTACATCCATGTCTTTCAATGTTTTCAACAATATTACATATGCAAGGGATCAAGTCCCTTTTATAGAGCAGACAAGGAAGGCCCCAACCGTTCATTTCCTCTCCCCAAGGAGACCTCCGCAAAACTGTTTGTCTTCATATGGAATCGAAACGGTTCATCTTCCGCAACCTGTCGTCTACCTAGACGTCCACCGCTTTGACGTCTACTTGGCTTGACGTCTGGCCTAGACGTCTACTTGGTTAGACGTCAGGCTCAAACGGCTACTAGCCTAGACGTCTGGCAGCCCAGACGTCAGGCCCAGATGTCTACCAGCCCAGACGTCTGGCAGCCTAGACGTCGGGCCCAAACGTCTACCGGCCTAGACGTCTGGCCTGCTTTAACTTGCTGCAATCCTTTTTCTGGCTGCCTGTACTGCATAGTGACTTCACTTCCTAACACTATAACAATCCATTAATTCCTTGATAACTTTTTTTTAGGAGCCTTATTCATATCCCTAATATTTCAAGATACCATCTTTGTTGGCACTATTTCTTCTTTTTTGTAGGCTTAGCCCCACTTCTTGTTAGCGCTTGTGATATTTGTTTTTAGTTTCCAAAATCAATATTCCTCTGCTTTGAAGATCATCGTCTCCCTTTCCATTCCCACCAATGCTTTCATCCTCATCAATCTCTTCTATTTTTCTAGGCTGTTCATAATTTGATTTAATCACCTATAGGTTTATGTTGCCTTGGAGATAACCTTAAAAACACTTTCTTTATATTGCCATAAAAACCCTTAAGTGCAAGGGGCATCCTCCATAGTACTTATTTTCTTATGCTGTCTTAAAAACCTAAGTTGCAATGCATATTCTCCATGTTACCTCTTTTAATTTTTGTTGCAAGGACTTGGCACAAGAATCTGCTTTACAAAAGCTAGGAGCAAGTGTGAGCGTGGGAGGGATTGCAAGTTGGGATTTAGTCATGGCGGAAGAGTAGCGGGTTCATCCAGAGTGCATCAATGCTTCAAACCCTTACCACAAATATGTGGAACATTGTTTCCAAAAAATTGCCGAAGTGAAGGAACGTAGGGAGAAAGAAGAGACAAGAGGGAGTACGAGGCGAGAGCAAGTACAAGCCGGGAGTGAGTGCAAGGCGGGAGGGAGTACGAGCCATGAGCTTGTCTCACTAGCTAGTATGGAAGGAAAGTCATATGTGAAAGCCCTAATGGGAATTCAAGATGTCCTAGCTAGAAATCAGGATGCCCTAGTTGGAAGTATGGATGTCCAAGTTGGAGATAAGCGGAAGAGTGAATACATGGCAAGTTCGATCTAGGTAGTAGATGTTACACAAGAAGTGAGTATCAAGGATGAGATGATTGAGCATGATATAATGGTTCTTAAAAGTAGAGGGTTAATATGTAAGTTCCATAGATCATGGCCAGGGTTTCTAGATATTAAAAATTAGATCAAGTAGAAGGGGGGATTGAATTTAAATTTCTCTGTGACCTTTCTTCCCAAAGGTTTTTTCCTCACCATCTTTTCTAGTTCAGACATTAGGGATAAAATAATGGGTGGTGGCCCATGGTTTTGGGGGAGAGATGCACTTTACCTAAGACCTTGGAATGAAAAATTCTCTATTGAGACAGAAACTTTTAAGAAGCTTCCGGTGTGGGTTAGGCTTTTTGGACTTCCATATCAACTTATCAATAAGAATGTTTTGAAGAATATTGGAAATAACCTAGGGGAATTCATCAAGGACGGACTAAGGAGCGAAAGCATGCTATATATATCTGAATATGTGTTGCTATGGATATTTCAAAACCTTTGCCACAATCCATTAAGATTACATCTAAATCAAGAGAATGGGATCAACAAGTGGCTTATGAAAATGTCACATTTCAATGCTAATTGTTATGAGATTGGACACATGGCACGAGTTTGCAAAGTGAAAACTATGAAGGAAAGAGAGAAAATTTTGGTCATGAGATAAACTTCAAGATGAAGCAAGGAAATCATACAATAATAGAAGATAAGATCAAAACAAGGTTATTCCACTCCAAAAGAAGAGGCAAAGAAAGCCTGTCAACAACATCATTTGGCAAGTTCAGAAGAAATTAAAGGTGCAAAGGAAGATGTGGAGGAAAATCTTAAAACAAAGACGACAAAAGAGGTAAAGTTTAATAATCATCTTCGTTTTCCGCAAGTAGTATAGAATCCTCTCTTGGTAATAAAAGTGAAAGTGGTGTAGATGTTATCCCTTGCACTTTAAGGTTTCAAGAGCAGCATAATAAAGAAATGAGGATGGAGGAAATCCATAACAATTTAGGGTTTTTAGGGCAGAATAAGAAGGTAATTGCTACAAGAGCATCCTTGCACTTTAGGGTTTCTAGGGCAACATAAAGAAGAATGTGGTTTTGAGGTTATTCCTTGCACTTCAGATCTTTCAGAGCAAGACAAACCTAAAGATGATAAGTCTTACAATGAATAGTATGAGAAGGTTGAAGAGATTGATGAAGATGAAAGTATTGTTGGGAATGAAAAAAAGAGAGGAAGATGCAAGAAGCAAAAACAAATAGAAAAAGAAAAGCAGAGGGATATTGATATGGGAAAACAAAAGCAAATATCACAAGTGTTAGCAAGAAGTCGGGCTAAACCCACAAATAAAAACAAAAAATAACAATGAAAATAATATCTTGGAATATTAGGGGCATGAATAAGAACCCTAAAAAAAGTTATTAAGAAATTGTTAGGTTGTTATAGACAAGATATTTATAGATATGGAAACTAGGCAACAAATATTTTAGCCATTTGTGGTGTTGAATTTCATCTTGACAAAATTTAAATTTTGGAAGGCATCTGATATAAAGGAGTTGATTGTGGAAACTTAATAGTTTGAGGAAGATGGAGAATATCTTTGATAGAAAGGCAAGTTGGATATGGTTTAATTAACTTGTTAGAAATGTAATGAGAGCAATGTAATGTTTTGTTTTTGTAATGGAATGGTCCCCAATAGAGGCCACACATAGCTTATTGAAAAAAAAAATTGTTGCAAGGAGATGATATTCTACCACTTCAGGAAAATGGAGATGATTTAACCATATTAAACTTGACCTTTTCCATCTTCCTCATTATAAAATTTGCCTCCCTATCTTTGTTTGCACCTTCAATTTTTTTGACTTTGAGATTGTACATTGTAATTCCTCATTCTCCTCATCCTTCTTAGTTTCTTCTAATATTTGCTCCGAATAAATTGTAAGGCCTTCACCATCTGTTGAGGTAGAGGGGTTTTCTTTGCCACTTTTTGGGGAGTGGGAAATCCTTGATCTAAGCCAACTTCTACTACAATATGACCTCCTTGCTTTATCTTGAAGTTTTTCACATGACCAATATTATCTGTCTCTTGCTCGATCTTTTCATTGAGCAATCTTTTGCCATGTGTGTAGTCACATAACATTTGAGGCATCAAAATGCAATGTTTTCATAATCCACTTGTTGATCCCGTTCTCTTGATTCAGATTTAATCTTATTGTATTTTGTCAAATTTTTGAAATATCCATGGAAAGAGATAACCGGGTAAACACAATGTGCTGTCGCTCCTCAATAGTGGCCCGTCTTGGATAAACTCCCCTAAAGTATTGCCAATATTGTTCAAAACCTCCTTATTGAAAAGCTGATAGGGAAATCCAAAAAGCTTAACACATACTTGAACCCTGTTAAATAGTTTATCTCCAAGGAAAAAAAGATTTTTTTTTTTGCTTCATGGTCTTAAATACAAGCCATCTTCCCCCAAACCCTTGGGCTACTACCCATTATTTTATCCTTGATTTTGGAACTGGAGAGTATTATGAGAAAAAAATCCTTTTGCAAAGATAGTCATGGAATAATGTCAATTCAAAACCCGCTTCCATTTAATCCATTTTTTGATCCCCAAATAAGTTGGCTAGTATCCATTGAACATACATTTTAACCTTCTATTTCTAAGAATATTTATATCGCACTGGATCATCTCATCCTTGATCACATTTGGGAAATATTTGCTGCTTGGATATGAATTACTATAGATTCACTCTCCCTTTTGTTCACAACTAGGGCATCCTTACTCCCACTTAGGGTGTCCATAAATGACTTTCCTTCCTTGCTACCTAGCTTTTCCTCATGAGAGGCCTTCATATTGTGGATTTTGTTAAAAATCTAGAACAACAATTCTAAAGGTGAGGCTTTGCTCCTTGCTTGCACTTTCCCCTTGCATGCTTGCACTCAAAATGTTAAAAGGTTCACCCTTGGGATAGTACAAAAACTACTATCACTTTAACTAACCAGTTGCACTAAAGTGATAGTAGTGTTTTGTGTTCAACTGGTTAGGAATCTTTCTATCTATCTTGATTCTTGACTATATCTGCATATATCTTTTTTACTCATGATAAATCATGCTTCTTTTTTAATCTACTAATTGAATTAACAAAGTTCTGGTTATTTTATATGGTTCTTGTTTAGACTTTTAGTAATATTATTGATTATTTAATTTTGTTTTACAGATTTAATATATACTTTGTGAACTTATTTATATATGGGAATTAAATATTAGTTTTGGAGATTCCATTTATATTGATTAATTTATTATGAAATAGTTAAGCATAATAATAGTTATAAATTATAAAAAATACAAGTATTTGTATCAATTGAACTGAACCAAACCTTTTTGAAAAATCTGAATCTTTTTCCTCTTCTGTTCAAATTGAAATTTTTATGTGGTAAATATGTTTTAGAGGCAATTGAATGGATAATAGAATAGTTGATCTTGGACACAACTCTTCTTGAACGATAAATCCCATCAGATCTCGAAATGTCTTGCTGAAAGCTATGCACCAAATGCTACTACCTGAAATAGGGGTAAATCCTGCATGGCTTTTGTTACCTGGAATAGGGAAAATCTCTTTCACTGCTTTCAGGAGTTCAACCTGGAGGGGACAATCCCAAGTCAAAGCTCTACAGTTGCAGACAACTGCCCATTCATTATCCATCGGAGCAGCAACAATTCCGATAATGCTTTGAAGTCTTGGACTTGGAATATTGTTAAATTTTATGGATCTTATTTCTGGATAACCCATCTTTGTTGGATTTTTATTCAGTATTTCAAGACCTTTTATGGGGTTCATCATCAGGAATGAGACAAGCTCTGAAATAATTTGCCTGGCATAATAGTGAAAGGTCTTGTCCAATTAACAGAAATGAGGGCCTTGAACAGAAATGAACGATCAGTGTGGACTCTGAGTAGCAATTGCAAGAAATATAGCGAGTTCCAATTATTGTGAATGTATTTGTTCGCAGCATATAAAATGTCATTTAGATTCAGAGGACCTCAAACTTAAAGATTAAGCTGTCTTGTCTGTCTGGTTCGCCTTACCAAATTGGCTTGGACAGCTCGTGTAGCAATGAGTGAGTACTCTTAGCAGTTGATCAGCTGTAACAGAGAGTGATTATCTGTTTCTGGATGTTTGTCTAGATTTCTTGCTATTTCACTCTACATGGTTTCATGCTTTGTAAGAATTTCAGGCTCTTGGTTCTATTTTCTACATTTTAGCCTTAACAAAGTGTGAAACTCTAGAACTACTTTTCTTCCAAACTCCTTAACATATCTATGAGAGATTGTGTATTTAGAAATGGAAACTTGTAGAATAGTTGACATTTTGCTGAATTCTTCCGCAATTTGAAAACTGCCTTCTGAAAATTGTTACTGGTCTTATATTGTTGGATTTTCCCTCAAAGGGTCTCGGTTCTTGAAAACCGACATAGTACAGTTGTACTTCCTCTCTTTTTATCACATGTTGAGAAGTCTCAACAATTTCCTAACAATTAAGAGGCAGTCTTACAATTAATACAGTTAGAGTTAGAGGGTTTAATCTCTAACAGATGCTTGTCAAACAACATCCAGAATGCCACAATATAGGTAGCAGAAACCCTTCCCAAGAAATCTCATGGTCAGAGATGCCCATGATCCTGAGACCCAATTGTTTAGAGTGTGATATGGGTTATATAAGTAGAAATCCCATGGTCTTGATTCTTGAAGACAGGAGAAATTTATACTCATCAGGTATAGAATGAACAAGATGCCTGAGAAGGCAGGACAAAGTGGACACCTCACTTGCAGATATGTATTCTTGAGAGGTATCACCATGATTCTATTTGCCCCTATGTTCCACGAAGTTCCAGTATGGGGACAGCAGGATGTGTTTTCAGGATGGCAGGACGCATTTTCAGGATGGTGGGATGTGTCTCTGAGGCAGCCCCCAAATCCCAGGACAAGTCTCCATGGAACATAGAACCTCATGGAGCGTTTAAGGTGAATAAACATATACATATAAGTTCCAGAGAGTAGAAATTTCACTGGAGACATTAGTTGCTATCTATCTTTTTAATTGGTATATGGAGTTGAAGTGGGCCCCACTCGTGTTATATCCTGACCACATTATGGTAGCGTTTCAACAAACCATCTTATCATGGGGTGCGTTATGACAGGAGTGTCATCATAATGCAGAGTTCTGAACTCAATTTGCTTTTATGTCAACTTCCTATTTTAATTCCTTTTTTTTTTTTTTTAAAACCTTAGACAAGGTGAAATAAATTGCTTATACTGTTTTTCAAAAGGCATGTGCTTATTTTAAAGTTTTCAATGTTACATGTGTTCTTCAAACCTAACTAATATTTCTTTTCCCAGATTATGTATAATTTCTTGGATCGACTTATCAACTTGGCACTTCCTCGGACTAGGGATTTTCAAGGCCTAAACCCAAATAGCTTTGATGGACATGGTAATTACAGTCTTGGTATTCGTGAACAAAATGTGTTTCCAGAAATCAAATTTGAGAGCATGGACAGGACAAGGGGAATGGATGTTTGCATCGAAACTACTGCAAAAACAGACAGTGAGGGCCAAAAACTCTTATCTCTTCTAGGTATGCCATTCCGGGATTGAGCAAAATAATTTATTCTGAGAAAGAACACAAAGCAGGCAGATTTGGAAAGGGAAAGGGTGGAGCAGGAGTAAACCTTTGCTGATATGTTCTAAGATATGATATAACTAACTACTGCTGATATATATTAAGATATGACATGACTAGTTTTCTGAAAATTAAATTTCAATAGGATTTAGTTTGGTTTTCATGTAATTTTTCTTTTGTACCTCTAATATGTGGAGAATCATGCTTGTTTGTTTTTTGTTGGGATCTTGATTGACCTCTATTTTCTAATCTGAGCATTGAGTTTGACTACTGTCCCATCTAGAAACTAACGTTGTCTATGCTCTTAGTGGCCAACCTATATACATATTGAAGGTGATTTCATTTGCTGGACTGTTAGTATTGAGACTTATTAAAACAGACCATTTAATCTCAGACAGCAGTAATACAAGTTTTTATCCTTTTTCAAGCCAAAAACATATTTTGTGTAAAGATCAACCTCCCTTTATTTTGACATCAATGTTAAGATCAGACTGGGTCATCCTGCCAACATTTATAAACCTGCGGCGTTTTGAGCATTTGTCTGATCTGATAGTTTTGGGAATACACAATTCATGATTTCTTATGAACTATTGCATATTCTGTGGGTGATATATAAGAGATTTTTCTTTCCTTTTATTTTTTTTTGTAATTTAATTAAACTGATAGGTGAACTAGATATCACTCAGAACCCCTATAAGATTCACATTGCTACATTTATTTCCTTATGAAGATTTACCGATCCATGCCATGACACTATTTACTAGACATTTAACATGCAGAGTATCCAGCTGCTTAATGTTACAATATAGTCATTTCCTTAATTGCATCAGCCATATTTGATGCTCTTTACCATGTCATAAGGAATTTGGGGCTTTAGTTACCATAATTAGGGTCATTTATCTTACCTCTTGACGTTGAAGTCCCTAAAACAAGAATCCTTAATCTCTTCTTTTCCTTTATCTGGCTTGAGCTGTAGTAATGGAATAATGTGAATTTTAATCCCTGGCATAATTACAAATACATCAAAAAGACACATCCATCCCATTTGCAGACTAATTTTTGTTGGGAAATTTGAAAAATTTGAATTCGAATTTTGGGAACATGATGGATGCATAGTGATATTGTAATTGTCTAAGTGGGTGTTTGCAGTCTCTTGCCAATAGATGCACAGAAATTCAAAAAGCTACTAGATTTTAACAGCAGTTGACACAAAAGTACCATGGTAGATACCAGCTAAAGTCAATTTTATTTGAAAGTAGCTTTGGGTGCCAAATATGCAGGGTTTGAAAGACTACAGCCTTCTTGATGAGCTGATTTAGTTATAAGTTACTTTATGGGAAACTTCAACAAGTCAAAAGAGAAATCAGACTGCAGCTAGCTTTCTTTCTTTATTCTGACTGGTCATCATTTTATTCCCAAATAACAGGATCACTAAATTGAAGAGCAAATGTATGCGCTGCTGCTAGTAAACTGGACTGTGAATGCTTGTTAAGCAGCGATGGTGGTGGCGGCAGAACAACCGCATTCGTCGACTGTTGTGACTAGGGTTTGGCAGTAATTGTGAAATGGAGCATGGTTTGGGGTGTGAGGTGGAGGGCAGCTTTGGTGGTGGAGAGGAACGAAGTTTTAGAGGCATCAACTAAGCAGACACACTAGATCCAAGTCTGTAGCAACCTTCTCCAGCTGGGCATGGTGACAAAGAAAGGAATGGAGAAGCGGGAAGAAGCTTCCAGCACCACATTTTTGATCCGGGGGCGAAATTGTGGCTTAATGCAGTTAAAGGAAATCAAAGGAAGCAAATCAAGAGTTGTAACTTGTCAATGGAGGAAGGAAAGCTGGTAATACCGGATGAACTGGCAGAAATGGGTGTTGCACAAGGGGATCTCTGTTTAGTGGGGAAATTTTTGGGTGTAAGACCAGATCTGGATATGATTCGAAAATGGGCCAATGAAAAGTGGAAGCCCTTAGGGCATATGGAAATTGCAGCCCTACCCAAATTTTTTTTCTTGGTAAGATTGAACTGTGCAGAGGATATTGATCGAATCTTGCAAAGAGGACCTTGGTTTTTTGGGAGGAGGGGTTTGTTTTTGAAGTGTTGGACTCCGGAATTCGATCCTTATAGTCAACCCATTTTGCAAGCACCGATTTGGGTCAGGTTACCAGGACTACCATTGCAATTTTGGCAGGAGGAGGTTTTTGAAGGAATTGCAAGAGATTTCGGCCAGCTCATTGTGGTAGATCCAGCAACAGTGGCAAGATTGAGGCTGATTTATGCTAGGTTTTGTGTTAATACTAATTTGGAAAGGGATCTTCCAAATTCGTGTGAGCTTATCTCAAAATTTGGCAAATGGCTGCAAACAATAGAATATGAAAATGTAGAAACCAAGTGTAACATCTGTAAAAAATTTGGATATCTTGGAAGTTTATGCCCTAATCAACTTGGGAGAAAGCATTATCAGAAGGTTTGGCAAAAGAAACAAAGTAAGGAGGAAAGGAATGACGAAAATTATGATGCGAAGGAACAAAGGACTGTTGATCCGAAGGAGATTCAAGGAAAAGATGCTTTGGAAAATGCCACATATGAAGAAGGTGAGATTATTGAAGACCTGGACAAAGTAAGTCAACTTGCTTCTGATTTCAGTAATACTAGGAATGAAATTTTAACTAAGAATTCTTTTGAGTCTTTGGAAATTTTAAATGTTGAGGAAGATAATGTAGAGAAAGGTGGGAAAGGGGTAAATGAAAATAATGAATCTATTGAAAAAAAACCAGATATACCTGGTGAAATGGAAGGAAAAGAGAACTTGGAATCAAATAATATGAGACGGCCAAAATAATACTTTAAGAAAAGGAAGTAAAAGCCTTACTCCAAACAAAATAAATAGGAATAACAAAAAGGGTGGGATTGATGTTGGAGTGGAGTCAAAGCCAGGAAGACCTTCGAAGTAAAAAATAATGCAGAGAGAAACAACAATTGATGTGGCTAACGGAACCCAAACAGTTCTTAATCTAAGTGGGAAAAGACAACCTGCTAGATCTAAGAAATGAAGGTTATTTCTTGGAATGTGAGGGGTCTCAATGCCCCTTCAAAACACCGGTTGGTGTTTTCATTGAGAAAAGAGACAAAACCATGCATTTTAGCTCTACAGGAAACTAAGATCTCAGAACATAATTGTGACAGTATAAAGCAAAGGATTTGGAAAGAAGCGAAATTTGCAGCCAGTCATGCTAGTGGGCTTCAGGAGGTCTAATGTGCTTATGGGATCCAAATAAAGTGGAAGGAACAGTGATAAAAATAGTAGAAATATTTATCTCAATTTTTTCTATTTTATTGATACGAAACAGAATTGGATTTTAACTACACTTTATGCACCAAATACAGTTGTAGGAAGAAGACAATTATGGCAAGAGTTAACTTATGTCAGGAAAGCTTTTGAAAATACTCCTTGGTTTTAGTTGGGGACTTTAATTCTCCACTTTTTCCTAAAGATAAAATGGGAGGTAATTCTTCAATTTCTGATGGCATGATAGGTTTTGAAACTTTTGTGAATATCAATGAATTGATGGATGTGGAATTAAGAGGTATCAGATTTACATGGAGTAACAGAAGAATTGGTAATCAACTTATCCAAATAAGGTTGGATCGTTTTTTTATTTCAAAGGAAGGGTTCCTTACATTTGGGGATTCTATACTTTCAGCTCTACCAAAGATTGGATCTGATCATAATCCTTTAGTTTGGGAAACAAAAATAGGAACAAGGATTTTTAAAAGTCCATTTAGGTTTGAATTGATGTGGTTGAGACATGATGATCTGGAAAAGAGAATTGAAGAATGGTGGAAAAAGGACTTTTTGGGGCCCCTAATCTCACAGATTGCAAAGAAACTAAGGTACATAAAACAGAACCTCAAAATTTGGAATAGGAATATATTTGGAAATTTGTTTGTTAAGAAGAATGAATTAAAACAACAGTTGATGGATATTGATGTATCTCTTAACAATGGAAATCTATTGTTTAATATTCGAGGAAAAGAAAAACAATTGCTATTAGATTATAACATACTAGCTAGTGAGGAGGCTTTTTGGAAATAAAAATCGTTCTATGGCTTACAGAAGATGATCAAAACATAATTTTTTTTTCATATTTCAGCTCTTAAGCATAGAAGTTGTAACAAGATTAAGGAAATTATTAGAGATGATGACAAAGTTATTGATAATATCCTTGAAGTTAGAGATGAGGCAGTTAAATTCTTCACAGATCTGATTGGAAGAGAGGAGATGATAGATGAAGAAGCAATGAATTTACTACTCCAAAATATTCCTTCTCTTGTTACAGTTCAGCACAATGAGTACATGATTAGTCCGTTCAAAGGAGATATCAAAACAACAATGTTTGATATGTGTGGTGAGAAGGCTTCAGGTCTAGAGGGCTTTTAGGCTGCATTTTTTCAAAGGTTTTGGAGGATTGTTGGGCCTAATGTAATAAGAGCAGTTATGGAGGTTCAGAAATCCAATTTTATACCAAGGGATGTCAACTCTACTTTTCTTGTTCTAATTCCAAAAATTGCAGGTGCTAAAGCTTTCAAAGATTATAGACCGACAAGCCTTTGTAATACATTATACAAGATTATTACAAAAGTAAGTGCTAATAGACTAAAGTATGTGCTGCCCTTTATAATTGATATGCAACAAGGGGGTTTTGTGATGGGTAGAAAAATCTTCGACGGTATAATAACCATTTATGAAGTCATTCATTCTATTGAAAGGAGTAAAGAAGTAGGGATGTTACTGAAGCTAGATATAAATAAAGTTTATGATAGTGTCATGGGTTTTTTAAGTCAAAGTTTTGGAAAATTTTGGTTTTCATGCTGATTGGATTATTTTAATCAAGGAGTGTATCACAATAGCAATGTTCTTAGTAATGATTAATGGGGCTGCAACTGGTTATTTTAAGAGTATGAGGGGGTTGATACAAGGAGACCCACTATCTCATTTGTTTATAATTATGGCTTAAGCCTTGGGAAGAACAATTTCAGATGCTATTAGAGAAGGTAAATTGGATGGAATTAAGCCAGCTTCATCTTTAAATCTGGTTTCACATCAACAGTTTGTAGATGATATGATTATTGTCACAAAATCCTCCATTCCCCAAGCAAAGGTAATAAGGAACATATTGGGTATTTATGATAATGCTGCTGGACAAAGGGTGAATTTTCTCAAAAGTAAGGTTTTCTTTATCAATACTACCATTTTAAGACAAAATAGTATTGCAAGGATCTTTGGTTGTGAGATTGGAAATTTTCTTGCTACCTACCTTGGAATGCCTCTTCTCAATGGAAGAATGAAAGAGGAAATGTGGAATCCGATAGTTGAAAGATTTGCTAAAAAACTTACAGGTTGGAAGGGTACACTTCTTAGCCAGGCAGGTAAGGCTCAATTGGTCAAATCTACTCTCCAAAGCATTCTGATATACTTTATGTCCCTTTTTAAAATGCCTAGGAAAATTTGGGAAAGAATTGAACAAATTCAAAGGAACTTGTTATGGACTGGAATGGAGGAGAAAAAAAGAATAGCTCTTGTTGCTTGGGATAAGGTTTGTTCTAGAAAGGTGGGAGGCCTAGGTTTTAGGAAATTGAAACAAATGAACAAAGCTCTCATGGGAAAGCAGGGGTGGAAAATAGTTACAAATGAAAAAGTAGGATGGATTCAGATCTTGAAAGCAAAGTATATAAGAAATGAAAATAAGTTTTTGGTAAAAGAGAATGTAATAAAAGGATATTTCTTCTGGAATAATCTCCAAAAAACTAAACCTCTTCTTCAAGAGGGGTTAAGATGGCAGATTGGAAATGGAAGAAAAGTAAACTTTTGGAGAGATAGATGGATCAAAATATCCCTTTGTGTGAAGACCTTGAATTTGCGGAACTAGAAGAGGAAATTTCTCGTTAGTATGGACAATGGGTTCACAATTTTATCATTGTAGATAGTAATGGCAAAATATGAAAACATATATATGTTGAGGGTATGAATGACAGGAAAAGACAAGCAGTAAAGAAACTGAATAGTATGTTGCAGGTCTATTTTCTAAATTAAGATAGACTAGAAGATTCTCCAATTTGGAAATGTAGGAAAAATGAGAAGTACTTTGTAAAATCTAGGTACTTTCTCTTGGAAGATGTAGGATTGGGATGGCTACTAGTAAGCAAGATCTGGCTAAAACATCTAACTCCAAAAGTGGCCTTCTTCTCTTGGCTTGTAGTACAAAACAAAGTTCTCACAATGGACAATTTGCTTAAGAGAGGTCTACAGATCCCTAACAGATGCCCATTATGCGAAAGGGATGGGGAGGAGGTATGGCATTTGTTTTTTGAATGTTCATTTTCAAACGAGGTGTTTAACATCCTTGACAAATTTTGTACATGGGTCTTGCCAAATTCTATTGTTGATCTATACTTAAGTTGGGAATCACCTTTTAGGAGCAAAAGACTGAGTACTTTATGGAACTTTTGTTTACCCCGCTTTAGGTGAGGTATTTGGAAAGAACGAAACAATAGATTTTTTAAAGGATGCAAGAAAGATGAGATGTCTTCAGTGATCAAGATCTACAATGTTGTGAAGGAGAACATTATGATAATCAATTTCAAGGACTCATGGGAAGATGACAGTGAAAAAGTTATTGCAAATAGTTGGGGGTTGGATTCTTGCAGTAATCAACCATTAATTTCTTCCAAGCTTAAAAGACTTCAAACAAAATGGGAGCCTCCACTACAGGGTTGGTTAAAATTAAAATTTTGGTGCTTCAAAAGGGAATCCAGGTATAGCAAGTGTTGGTGGTATTTTCTGAAATGAAAGAGAAGTGGTATTATTGTATGCTGAGAATCTTGAAATTCAATCTAATCATTTTGCTGAAACTAGAGCTTTGTTCCTAGCAAGGTTCCACGAGCCTGGGGGATGGGGGGACGGGGGGACGGGTTTTGAGGGACGACGGGAGACGACAGACCGATTTTAGGGGACGGCTAATATAATACTATGAAAATTGAATTTTTTTAGAAATTTAGAATAATCTACACATTCAGAATTCTACACACAACAAAAATGATATTAGGATATTCATATTGATATTAGTTACTAAGTGCAACCATTTAATTGTTTCAAAAAATATAACTTGAAGGTTCAGCCAAGGATATCAAGTGCAATCTGCCAATCTCTAACAGTTAACCAAATTAGTTGCTATTGCTCAAGTAATGAATGCCACATTATTCAGCTTTTAACTTTTAAGTTTTAACATTCAAACAATAAGTATAAGTTATAACTTTTAAGTTTTAACATTCAAACAATAAGTATAAGTTATAACTTATAAGTTTATAACAGTCATCATTTTTTCAGCCACCAATGTTCAAGCAAAGACTATCATTTTTTATTTTTTTTTCAGTCACTAACTGTTCAAATATGACAACAATCAACATAAATGGTCAGCTACTGTAAAAAGCATTGAACATTGAACATTTGAACCTTAAATTTTATACCTAAAATATTTTAACCTTTATTATTATACCAGTCAAGCTGTATTTACAATTGCGTACCTATAGTAGGGTTTTCATTCCTAGAGAAATAATATTGCGCATCTTACTGCATCAGAAATCAAGGGATAATAATCAACATTTCATAATGTCAGTACATATTTTATATTGATTCGATGTTATTAGGCTTCTACATAGTAAATCGAGCGAAGCCTTCGGGTTTATGGATGTTATAAGTAGCCCCAACCATTTTAATTTAACACAAGATTTTAAATAGCTGTGCAAATGCAAAGAAGTAAATGTTAATAGAACCAACTTGCAAACCATGACCTTTGAACCTAAGCATTGTTTCCACCTTATTCACCATATCAGTTTTCTTCTGGATTAATTAATAGTTGTTAATAGTTTAGTTCACTGTTGTCTATTGTCACAAGGTTTGAGACTTTGAGTTCATGTCAAGTTTGGCAGGATTGAAATTCAAAATAAATTCAATATAATAAAATAAGGCACAAAACATTTACAGAAAAAGGAGAAAAAGGACATGCATTAGGGCTTAAAGCTCAATTTATCCTTGAATTTTATCTATTTAATTTAATGCCCAAGTATTTTTTTTTTTAGTTTTTCTTTTGGCTAAGGACGCCCAGCCATGGGGGAAGGCTGGGTCCCTTTGGGGACGCTCAGGCTGTCCCTAGGGACGGCTAGGCCTCCCCGGGGACGACTGGGCCTCCCCAGGGACGACTGGGCATCTTTGGAAGGTGCCTAGTAGTCCCCGAGGATGCCCAACCATCCCTAGGGACGGCTTGAGCATCCCCAAAGGGACCCAACCATCTCTGGGGACGGCCCAAAACAGGGGACGTCCCAAGGACGGGAGGTCGTAGGCCTCAGGCGTCCTCGGGGAAGTTTCCCAGCCGTCCCCCAAAAGGGGGACGGGGGGAAACGTCCCCAATGCCGTCCCCCTGTGCTGGGGGAAACGTCCCCAATGCCGTCCCCCTGTGCTGGGGGAAACGTCCCCAATGCCGTCCCCCTGTGCTGGGGGACGCGGGGGACGGGGGGACACGTCCCCGTGGAACATTGGTTCCTAGGCATTAGCCTGATTGATAGAATTGGAGTTAAAAATCTCATCATAGAAAGAGATTCATTAAACATTATCAACCTGATCAAGGTTAATCAAGATTCAAGTTGAGATATAAATGATACGATTTAGGAGGTTAGACTACAAATTGGGAATTTGGAAAATGTGCAAATTGTACATATCTACCGAGAAGGCAACAGGGCTGCAGATTAGGTAGCCAACTGGGGAATTTAGAATGAAGGATATGTAATTGTGGAAGATAATTTTCCACAAGAAATTATGGAAATTAGCAATAATGAATTTCAAAATGCAGTTATTCGATATAAGAATTAGGAAAAGGGATTTACAAATGCAGGATAGTAGAGAATGTAAAGAAACTATTAAGTATTTGTCTCAGTGTTGTGTTTTGATTGTTAAGTTGTTGACTAAGTTGGTTTTCTATAGTATAAGCTAATATAGGCTATGTGGGTTGTATTTTCAAATTGGTGACTCACTTTATGTCACATTTTGGGCTTTGTATCGAAGTATTATGTTTTTGTTTATGACAATGTAAAAGGGTTGGGGCCCTTTCAAAAACCCCCTCCAACATAACAATAAAAAAAATAATGTCAAATGAGCATTAGCTTTGTATTGAAATGGTACAAATATATAGTACAATGTATGAATCCAATGAACTTATAGTTTGCGTAACGATATCAACTACCTGCCCTAACCACCTTGAGGTAAGCGACGTTCTAACATAATGTAATAACACATGATACTATGCTAACATCCCCCCTCTTATTACATTATTTTGAAATACAAAGAGTGTTGCGAAACAACTCAAATTTGACACGTGCAAGTGCCTTAGTGAAAATATCCGCAACTTGTTCATCGGTGGGAATGTATTGGAGCTGTATCTTGTGTTTTGGAACTTCATCTCGAATAAAATGACATTGAGTGTCAATGTGTTTGGTGCGTTCATGAAACATTGGATTCTTGACGAGCTTCAAAACACCTTGGTTGTCGCAAAACAAGTGGATTGGAAGTTTCTTGGGAAGACCCATACTTGATAGAATGCGACGTAACCATATCACCTCGCAGATTGCTCCACGTGTTGCACGATATTCTGCCTCTGTAGATGATAAAGCAACCACTTGCTGCTTTTTATTGTGCCAAGAGACAGGACCGGAGCCAAGATGAAAAATGTATCCAAAAGTGGATTTCCTATCATCAATTGACCCGACATAATCAGAGTCCGTGTAACCTTGCAAGAAGAAGTTGTCATTCTTCTTGTATTCCAGGCCATATTCTGTACTACCACGGACATAATGAAGAACTCGTTTCACTTGCTTTCCAATGACTAACCTTAGGTTCCTGCATGAACCTCGAAAGATAACTCACAACAAAACTGATGTCTGGCCTGGTGTTGGTCAGATATATGAGACTCCCAATCAACTGGCGATAGAGAGTACCATCTACCTGTGGAGAAGTATCATATCGCGATAATTGTAGCCCTGTTTCCATTGGAGTTGCTTTAGGCTTACAATCAGTCATGCGATATTTCTCAATTAATGTCTTGGCATATTTCTTCTGTGTCACTCTGATATGATTCTTCTTCTGTGCCACTTCTAAACCAAGACAATAATGAAGAAGTCCTAGATCTGTCATCTCAAATGACTTTTTCAAGTCACCTTTCACTGCATCTATCAATTTCTCTGAACTGCCAGTGATAATCAAATCATCAACATAGAGTACTAAAATCACTATTTCAGAACCATTTTTCTTGATATAGAGATTAGCATCCGAAGGACTTCTCTTGAATCCATGTTGCAATAGGTGATTGTCCATTTTTATGTACCAAGCTCGTGGAGCTTGTTTTAACCCATACAAGGATTTAACCAATTTGCAAACTTTTTGCTCTTGGCCTTCAACCACAAATCCTTCTGGCTGAGTCATATACACTTCTTCCTTGAGATCACCATTTAAGAAGGCACTTTTTACATCCATCTGATGTAGCTTCCATCCGAACTGAGCTGCCATAGCACAAAGTACACGAATGGTAGTCATTCTAGCAGTGGGTGCAAAAGTCTCTTCATAGTCAATGCCTTCTTTCTGTGCATAGCCCTTTGCAACAAGGCGGGCCTTATGCTTATCTATAGTTCCATCTGCCTTATACTTCACTTTGTATACCCATTTGCAGCCAATGGGCTTCTTTCTAGAAGGCAGATCAACTAGCTTCCAAGTTTTATTTTTGATGAGAGACATATGTTCTGCATCCATAGCTGCCTTCCACTGAGGCTCACTAAGTGCATCTTGGACTGTGGTAGGTTCATGCTCATCCAATGAAGACATAAAAACCCTATCATCATCCACATCCATATCTTCTTCTCTATCTTCCTCTGCATCTACAGAAAGTTCTTCAAAGTGTTGGCAAAGATCGTCAACCTCTGAAGTTGATGCTTCTGCTCTCATTTGATGAGTCATACTTCGTGTACGAGGTCGATCTAAAGTTAGATCTGGAGGTGTAGTCACTTTTGAATCTCTCATTGTACTTGTATACCATTTTGGAATCTTTTTATGTGGGGGAGGAGTCTCTTTCTTAGGCTCCTCTTCATCCAGGTATACAGTTGTAGATGTGTTATCTGGTGTGAAAGCTTCATCAAATACCACATCTCTATTGGTGTGAGTTTTCTTGGTTTTAGGATCTATCAAACGATATCCCTTGGAATGCTCATCATAACCAAGAAAAATACACTACAGGGATTTCTCATCTAACTTCTTTCTCTTTGCTTTTGGAATGTGCATGAATGCCTTACACCCAAAAATCCTTAGATGAGAAATGGAGGGTTTTCTACCACTCCATGATTCTTGTGGAGTCATTCCCTTAAGAGCTTTTGTGGGTGCTCTATTCAGGAGGTACGTTGTTGTATTGACAACTTTTGCCCAATACTGTTGCTCAAGATGTGCCCCTGTAAGCATACAACGAACCATTTCCATGATGGAATGATTCCTCCTCTCAGCAACTCCATTTTGTTGCGGAGTATAGGCTGTTGTAAGCTGCCTCTTAATCCCATGTGAACTAAGAAATGTGGAAAATTCTTTTGAGGTATATTCCCCCCTCGATCTGAGCGAAGGGTCTTAATAGAACATCCTGCTTCCTTCTCAACACTTTTCTTGAACTGCTGAAAATACAGAAAGGCCTCTGACTTCAGTTGTAGAAAGAAAACCCACATCTTCCGTGAGTAGTCATCAACGAACAACTGAAAATACCTCTTTCCCCCATAACTGTTTGGCATAGGACCGCACAGATCGGTGTGTACCAACTCCAACGGTCTTTTGGCTCGTGATGAGCTCAACTCAAAAGGTACTCGGTGTTGCTTCCCTGCTAAGCAATCCGAGCAAACGGGCAAAGTGGATGAAAGGTTGGGAAGACCTTTCACCATTTCATATTTACTTAACTCAAGTAAATATCCTGAACTTAGATGGCCATATATTTTGTGCCAAAGAGAAGTGGCCTCTTTGGTGTTTACCGCCATGGCAACATGAGGTGTAGAAATGACATCTAAAGCAAACAAGCCATGCTTGTAGGAAGCTGTTGCTACATGTTTGCCCTTCCTTGTGATGAAGCAACGCTTCTTTCCATCCTCAACTCTGAAATCAACCACCATGTTTTTATCCAAGATTTGAGGTACTGACAACAAATTGTTTGCCAATCCTGGAACATAAAGGACTTTCTCAATCTGACATTTTCCATCTGGAAGAGTGACGGAAACATTTCCTTCACCCTGGACTCGGTAGGTCTTATCATCAGCTATGGTAACTGGTTTGCCTTCCTTAGCCTCAAATGTCTCAAACCACGATTTATCACCAGTCATGTGTTTACTGGCTCCAGAATCAATATACCACACAGGATCCTTTTGTTGAGAAGTTGTGTGAGTCATGAGCACCTTGTGTGCCCTCTCAGAATCTGAGTCTGATTCCTCATAAGCAACATGTCCCTTTGGTTGCTTATTCTTCTTTTGTGGTTTGTACTTGCCCTTTTTCTTTTGACCTTGGTCATTTGGTTGTTTATTTTTGAACCAACACCTGTTGGTGTCATGGTTGTCCATATCACAAATTTTGCAATACTTCTTTTGTCCCTGTTGAGGTTGCTTGCCTTTGGAACCTTTGGAAGAAGATCCTCCCTTCTGAAAGTTACCCTGTCTTCTTGACCCCTGTTTTGAGTAAAGTGCATTATCTGTCACTTCATCTCTTTGAAGTTGATTTGCCTCCTCAGTTTGAAGCAAATTTACCAACTCCACAAAAGTAACTTGTCTCATGGACACTTGAAGGGATGTGATCAACACCTTGTAGGAATCTGGCAAAGCTCTCAAAATGACTGAAGTCAAGAGCTTATCCTCTACTGCTTCTCCCAAAGCATTCAACTTGGCCTTCAATTCTGCCACTCTACATAGGAACAGTTCTACTGATTCACCAGACTTCATACTGAGAGTATGAAGTTGGGATTGAAGGTTAAGAATGGTGGACTGATTCTTCCCTTCATATATGGTAACTAATGCATCCCAAGCATCTTTACCAGTTTTAGCATCACAAATGTGAGGTTGTATCTCATCAGTAGTAGCAAGCACGATAAGCATGAGGGACCTTCTATCCTTTTTATCATATGCTTCTTGATCTATACCTGCTGTTGTAGGACGTTTTGTAGTGCCAGTCACTACATCCCACAAATCTTCAACTTGTAGAATGGCTCTCATTTTGGTTTTCCATGGAGCAAAATTGGAACCTTTAAGCAATTGTGAATCTGAAAGATATTTGTGTATAGAGGCCATTGTGAAGGTTCCTTATCTCACCAAAATGGTCCCCCTTTCTATATACTACAAAGAGTACGTGAAAGGGAATTCACTCAAATTGATGGCACCTGCCTAAAAACCCTTCCGAAAAAGGATGATTAGTTGGAGGAAATTAAGCCAAGCAATAGGAATGAATTAGGGTATATGATGGAGTGAATATCAAAATAAAATTGGCTTTCCTTATTTCTCCCCGACGATTTATAGAGAACAATAGCTCAGACGTCGTTGTTGCAGCTATATTAGGCGTTAGATACAGTAGCCCAAAGCACGACAACTTCACCTGTAAGTGTGGACCAGAGGTACCGTATATACCGAACGTTGTTGTGCAATAAATTGCACAAAAAGGTTTAAAATTTGGGGTCTTATGTGCTTTTGAATTTTAACTTATGATGTAAGTGCAAAAAACAGGAAATTAAATGCAACATACAATCAAAAGTGCCCACAAATTTTAAAGCATAGGTGTCGGATTCCACCGAAAATGCACCTATTCTACAATGCCAATTTTAAGGTGTCGAATGCAATCGAAAATGCACCTTTTTACAATAATTTTTGCAAGAAATTTTGTTTTGTGTTTGCAAAAATTGATATTCACAATTCCCCCCTTGTGTTATAATTTTGCAAAAAAGAATACAGTTTTGTTCCCCCCTTTTGTTTGCAAAATAAACAAGGTTTGATGCTCCAATTTTGAGTTTACCAAAATTTTATTCTCCAATGTTTGCAAAAAAAAAAATGCCCAAAGCTTGATTTGCATAAAAAAATGCTTTTGCAAAGTATTTGAGAAACAAAATATCTTTTTTGTTGGCTTTCGCTTATGCTCTCTTCCTTTAGTAAAAAAATGCGCTTCCTTTAGCAAAAAAAATGGCTTCCTTTGGCAAAAATTTGTTTTCCTTTAGCAAAAAAATGCCTTTTGCTCTTTGTAGGGTTGGAACCCTGACCTTCCGCAGAACACCTTTGCACTGGTACAACTAGCTAGTCGGGCTAGCGCGATCGACGGGAGTAGGCCACCACCTTCTATTTATCTCCTTCTCCTTGGGGGCGTGACAAATATATATATATATATATATATATATATATATATATATATATATATATATATATATATATATATATATATGCTTCTTCTTTTACTGCGCGAAATTCGAACTCCTGACCTCCTGCCGCGCACAGTCTTAGTAACTGCATGTTGACCATCTCGACTGCCACTCCAGATGGGAACAAAGGGGAGGTTGGCGCTATTTGAAGATGCCGCGCCCTACTTTGTTTTAAAAAAATAATTTGGGATGTTTATCCCACAGTTGCTGCATTTGTGAGGCTTGAAAAAGAACAAGCCTCATGAGTCTCTTCGACTGCATTCGAGCAATCGGGGAGACTATGAACGGGATTTTTCCGCCCATGCCAACCAATCAACGCATGCCACATCACCCGATGGGAGATCACGCCACGTGAGCACATCTACTAGCAACACCTTGCCACATCAGATGTGTCACGTCAGTCGATGCTACGTCCACACCGCCACATCATCACTCTATCACAGCGAACCATGTCATGCCGCCACTTGTTCTCCTCGATCTACGTGCCATCTGCCACGCCAATCAGTTGCCATGTTAGGTTTGCCACATCAGCGTTGATTCACATGTTGTTCGCCACGTCAGCCTGTAGGGGTCTCGGTCCAGGATTTGTGCCTTGATCTTTTTGTACGTCAGTTCGCCAGGGGTCCCGCTCCAGGATTTGTGCCCTACCTCCTTCGAGTTTGCCCAATCATCGCTCTGATACCACTAATGTCAAATGAGCATTAGGTTTCTATTGAAATGGTGTAAATATATAGTACAATACATGAATCCAACGAACTTATAGTTCGCGTAACAATATCAACTACTTGCCCTAACCATTTGAGGTAAGTGTCGCTCTAACATAATGTAATAACACAACACTAAGCTAACAAAAAAACATTGAAGAGCAAATGCCACTTCTGTGCAATTTTAAGATTGTCTGCTAGGATGGAAGTTGTTTAAATCAAATTGCTCTTTGTCAAGAAACATGGTGGGATGATTGAGACTGTTCTTTTAAATCAAATAATTTTGTAGAACTACCTATTTGGACATCTCTCTTGATTTGCACTGCTGAGAATAATTTTTGCTGAATGCTTGTTCAAAATTGTGAATTTGAAATGTAGATATGTTCTTGACCTTGGAATTTTTTTTGATATACTTGCTAATGGTTAAACTTTGGCATGGTAATTCTTACGAAATTTTAAAGTACTATAGAAATTTCATTAGGATAGCTAGTATTCTAACAACTTTATGAATGGTACACTTGTTCAAAAACCAATCGGTTATTTTCTCTACTATTAGTGGAGAAGTTTTAACACATTCTATAACCTGAGATTTATTTTTGGGAGTAGACAATTGGATTTCTTGGCTTCAGTAATGGATGGTCAAGATGCCTTTTAAATGTTAATATTATTGTTACGAGCATATTATGCCCTATAGAAAATAAAATACTGGAAATCTAAAAGCTTTTGGCTGTGAAACTAGTTCCAATGATGTTTTAGTTAAACACGTTCTAGCATGCCCACAACAATTTATAGGTAGTTTACATTATTTTTGCGTAGTGTTTGGTAATGTTTTGCTAGAAATAATGGCAATGCATATGCAACACCACATTGTAGATAAGAAAACAAATTCAGAGTTTAAGATGATCTTATGACTTAGATTTGGAAATGTATATTTGTTATATTTATTATTATATTGGATTACACACTAGTAGAAAGCTATTAGGGTAACTTGGGCACAAAAATCTTTAATTTATAGACTTTTGAAGAACTTATTGCATCTCATCATCATAAGAAAAACCTTTTGCCAATTATAACCTATTGAGAAACATTAACATCAGTGTAATTTTTAAGGTAGATAGAAGTATGAAAAGTGTTGAATAGGAAGTGGACTAATATGGAGGTGACTTTGGAAGAATTCAATTAGATCTTTTTTTTTTATTGGTAGTAAAGGGGGTTTTGAAAGGGACCCGAAACCTTTTACAAATGATTCAAGGGAGAAGATCTCCATAGGGAAATGAGATAATCATGGAAGGACTATCTCTAAGCCAATCAAATTGAAAAACGAGATCGTCTTGCACGACAAAACACAAGAAATGAAAAACTCGGCTTGTGGGAGCCCGAGAAAAAACGAGTAGCAGAAGAAACCCACCCAAAATAGGAACGAGTGAGCTGAAATAAACGAAAGGAAAAAAGAGTAAATTTAAAAACCCGGCTTGTGGGAGCCTGGGACAAAAACAACAGGAGAAACCCACCCAGAATAGGTACAGGAGATCTGACACTAACACCATAAGTTTAAACACCATTTGCAACAGAGCATCCCATACAAAAACCATTCTAGAAAGTTTGAAATGTCGTTTCCCGCTTAGAAGAAACAAGAAACCAGAAACCAACTGCAACTGAAAATTCCTAAAAATCGAAAACCGGCAAAATCCCGTCTTGAGAAAACTGCCCAGTAGAAAGAAATTGAAACCCTGTATCCCACTAGGGAGAAACCGGAAAACCGTCCAAAAGTAAACAACCCAACTAGTGGGAGCTCACGAAACACATCTAATCCCAGCCAGCTAGGAATTTATCAACACGTGCAGAAATATATAAAAATTTAAAACTCAGGCCAACTCGTCCAGGTAGGGCCAGGGCCAGGACCACCACATGTAGAGAAAATTAAAAAAATAAAACCTGGAAACCCACTTGGGAAACCAGAAACCAGAGAATTCAAAGCTGGAACATTAAAATTTGAAATTTGAACACAGGTTCCCGCCCAGGAAGGGCTCGGGAAGGCGATCCTGGAAGAAACAACACACGACCTTGAGAATGGACCAGCAAACCTGAGAATCTCCACAGGCCACGAGATCCCCTTGCATAAGAGGTTAAACTACGAGGAATCCGAAAGAAACCAGTGGAAGCAACGGAACCCACAAACCCAAAGAGCAATGGTGGATCCGAGAATCCAGATCAGAAGTTGCCCTGGGATTGTCACAACTGCAAACAATAGACATAGGTCCCCCTCTAAGACCATGAAAGATGCAACAAACTGTCTCAAGAAACAACACAGAAAAGGCAAATGAAACACCAGCCACGGTAGCAGGGGCAGGAAGGACCTGAAAGACTAGATTTGAAGGAGCCACGAGATTAACACAACTATAGGCAATAGGAATAGGTCCCCAACCAAGACCGTGAAAGATGCAACAGATGACCCTAAGTGACCAAACAAATTGGAAATGAAATCCCACCAACCTTGCACACGAACAACTTCAAAGAATTGGATTTGGAGAAACCGTGGGTCATCTCAGTAGCAAGCAATAAGCACAAGCCCCCCAAGGCCGAGAAAGATGCACCGAGAATCCTCCAAGCAATGAGGAACAAATACAACAACTAGAAGCCCTCGAAAAGAGGAGTCTGAAAAGAAAACTGGTATTCGACATCAGTAGAAAACCTGCAAAAAAGCCCTAGGAAAGACCTAAGAGCAGCCAGGAAAGAGGATCTTGAAAGCTCAGAAGGAAACTCAGGGAAGAACCCAGAGACGCACCAGGTTAGAAGCACAGGCATAAAACCCTTAATCAGGCAGGGAGACGAGCAGACAAGTGGATCAGGGACCTCCTACCCAAAAGGAGGTTGTCTTCTACGTCAGAAAGCCGGAAGAGAAGGACCTGAGGAGTGCCAAGAAGCTGAGGCGAAGCCAGGAGAGGGGGGGAGCAGGGAAGTGGAGCAGGACCATCTCGAGTAGAGTTGGAGGTCCCCTGTATCCCGCCTTCCAATTCTTTCGAATGATAAGTAAATTCGAATTCAATTAGATCTTGATCAAGAGACTTTGATAGAATAAAATTCTGTGGTTGTTGATCAACTACTTGGTTAAATTTTCAGCAACAAGTTTTTCTAGTGTAAGAGGTTATATTTTGCTAAATGGTCATCCTATAAATGTCAAAGAACTTTTGAAGGAAAACAAACAAACAAACATTAGTTTGGAAATCATTAGTATATCATGTCAAAATATCTGTGGTAACTAATAGCGAAAGCTTTTGATGGCCTATAAACATCATGGTCCTATAAAGTTTACAAAATTCTGGATAAAAGAAATTTTAGCATGAAAATTACAAGCACATCATGCAAAAAGCTATTTTGGTAAGTCATAATAATAACATTATGATGATATTCAATTCTTAGAAACTTGTACAAACTTGGTATATATATATATATATATATATATATATATATATATATATATATATAAAAGAAAAGGAGTTCGCAAAGAACAACTATCCAACAAGTAGCTTGTAGGCCACCATATTGTTGTCCAAAATGAGGAACAAACAACAAAGCAAATTCTAAAACTCCAAAAAGTGCAACAATATACAAAGGGTGCAAGAGATGCGAATGGTACCATGGAAAACTTGAAACACCAAAAGCTCTAGAATCATGCAATGTTGTAGGGTTATCCAGAGGCATCAAAATCTTCGAAGGCTCCAAAATTGTCATATGCTTCCTATCATTTGTGCCACACATGTTTGCTTTTATTTTTTCTTATTTCTTTGAGATGCAAATAGGCTATGTTTATGGCCTCATCGGCAAGGTGATCATCCATCATATTATGCCTCCTTCCAATGTGGGAGTATTGTATATATTCAAACTTTTACTCCAATTCTCTTATTCTCTGAACTATTTGTAGCTGGACTGATGAGAAGTATTTCCTCTTAGATAGGGCAGAGATCACAAGTCTCAAATCACCATACACATGGAGTTATTTGATGCCTTGTTCTTGAGCCAAATTTTGTTCCATTTCACAACCTATAAATTATGCAACATTATTGGTTGTTTTCCCCAAATTGATTTTGAATTGAAGCATTTCACAGGGTGGTGCTACTAGTATCACACCATCAACCGTTGCATGGCTTGGGTTTGATTTAGAGGCTCTATCAAAGAAAAGTGCAGGGAACTTTATCTTTGGAGGTTTGATTGTTCTAACCTATGGCCCAAAATTCAGGAGATTTTGGAGATCCATTTGGTGTAACAGTTGTATCTCATTTTTTCTTAATCTTCTAATGTCTTGTTTATGATATATAGCTTTTGTGTTCAATACTATCTCCCTTAGCGCTCTATTGGTTAACACTTTGAAAATTGGTTCTTTTATCATTAAAAATATCATATTTTTGTCCTTCCATATGTGCCACGTGGTGAATATTGACACCTACCCCCTTCTCTACATAGATGATTGCTTTGATCGTCTTGTTGGTGCGTAGATATTTACAAAGTTAGACTTGCGGTCAAGCTATTACCAGGTCCAGATTGCACCTGACGATGAGGAGAAGACCACTTGTGTATCAAGGTATGGATCGTTTGAATTTATGGTAATGCCTTTTGGGCTATGCAATGCCCCTGCTATATTCTGCACCTTGATGAATGATGCTTTTTGGCCATTGTTGGATAAGTTCGTGGTCATGTACCTTGATGACATACTTGTGTATCTGTGGGATTTGGCAAAGCATAAAAAGCATATGACATAGGTCTTTGAGTTGCATTAGCATGATCTTTATGTGGAGAAGAAAAAGTGTGTGTTTACCTAGTTGGAGGTGAAGTTCCTCGACCATGTGGTTGGCCAAGGCACGATAAACTAAACCTTGCCAAGTTGGAAGCTATTCATGACGGGTAGGCACCCAAAGATGTTCATGGTGTTAGACAATTCTTGGGCTTGGTGAACTTCTATAGGAGGTTTGTCAGTCGGTAATTAAAGCTGGATGCACCCTTTAAGGATTTTTTTATTAAGCACTACACATGGGCCTAAACTAACATGTGCTAGAGAGCTTTTGATTTGCTAAAGGAGAATCTTACCTCAGCCCTGGCATTGTCCTTGGAAGATTTTAGTTGACCGTTTGAAGTTCACATGGATGCTTTAGACTTTGCCATTGAGGGAGTGCTAATGCAAGATGACCACCCTATGGCGTTTGAATCTAGGAAGTTAAATGATGTGGAGTGGCATTATCTAATGCATGATAAGGAAATGATTGCTGTGGTGCACTGTCTTTGGACCTTCACTAAGCATTCACAAGGTGACAAGATATTGGTTACATGCATTCATTCAACAACAAAAACAACAACAACCATTACAAGGTGCATGTGGTGCTATTATATACAACACGTGGTCAAGGTGGCCACATTTACAATTGCCTATAGGTTCTGTCAGTACTTGGTCATCTGCCCATGTAGACTAACCAACGTTCCTTCTTCGATGCCAACAATATTAATAGCTTTGAACTACCAATGTGCTACCAAGGACTGTGTCATTGACATCGCCATGCTACCAAGGACTGTGTCATTGACATCGGCCCTTAAGCACGTTTCCTCAAGGTGCACGTTACTTTTCAAAACTGGTGTACTTTCTTATCTAACCAACTTTGCTAGGCTACTAGACCCTGAAAACTCTGTTAGACTTGACAACCCCATTGCTTACTATCCTTACCACCCTACCAATTTTCTATGTTGGAGAGCTACTTGTCTGCCTGCCCATCACCAGGCCCGTCGTCCACCTTGGCATCTCCCCTTGGTAGATGCCACCTTTCATCCACAACATCCTAGCACACTATTTACAAGGCACCCCACTTGGTAGGCACTTTTGCCTTAGGCAACTTCGAGGCAACATGGAGGTTGGTTCCCATGGCATCTCACTTGGGCAAGTGCCATCCCTCGACACATGCCACTGACTGCCACTCAAACCCAATGACTAGCATGTGGAAGGTGAATGGACGATGCAAGGGATACTCGACATCCTATCTCCTACATCCTCCCCCACCAAGCTTGGTGACTCCCTCGATGTCGTGACATACCTCCATCATCAAGCTTGATTCAAGAGCCCCAAAATAGATCTGCTTAAGGAGGGTGATTGTTGCCCTAGGCCCAACATTTATGAAAGATCTCATTTTTCCATTTACACAACACCTCCTCCTTTTCCCAGTTGTCTGATGCACCCTTCCAACTGACAAGGTATTCTTTACCTTCTCGATTCCCCTAACCAATTGTCTGTATGTCCCATACTCGTTCCACTTCCAATCCAACTCGATCTATCACTCAGCCAGGTGGTCAGGTGGGTTGAGTGTGTTCAAGGTCCACTTGATCAACTACAAATGGTCTTAGCTAGCTTACATGAAATACAGGATGCACCCAAAGGTGTGATGAAAACTGCAGGCAATAAAAAACATTGTCTATGTGCTCAATCACTTCATAAGGTCCATCATACCATCGAATCAATGCCTTGCTCTTTCCTTTTAGTGCCTTAAACACTTCAGGCTCCATCCTTAGCAACACTTTGTGACTCACTATGAATTCCATGGGTCTGCGTTTCTCATCAACTCGTTGCTTCATCTGCTTGGTATCCTTTAAAAGATGCATTCTTGTCATATTAACTTGTTCCTTCCAGTTTTTTAGGTAATCCATAGTCATGGCACTCCCACCCAAGTACCCAACTAGCATGGTATGAGGTGTTATTGGTTGCTAACTAGTTGTCAACTCAAACAGTGAATATTGAATTACACTATTTTTTGGCAATTGTACCAGAATTGCATGGCATCTAGGAGGTTTGACCAATTCATTTGGTCGCTTTACATGTAATGTTATAGACAAGCCTCCAAAATTACATTGACACGTTTCATCTGGTCGTCATTTTACGAGTGAAACCTCGATGAAAGCAACAATTTTATCCCCATCATCCTCATCAGCGCCCACCAAAACCTACTCGTGAACTTTGTGTCTCGATATGATATTCTGCTAAGTGGCATGCCCCACCATATTATCATATTATTAAAGGAAAATTTCGTTACAACTTTCATCAGGTTGGGATGTAGACAAGGCATGAAAATAGCATATTTAGAAAACCGGTCCATGACGACCATGATGGAAGCAAAACCTTTTGACTTGGGTAATCTGACAATAAATTCCATACCGACGTTGCCCCAAGGTCTGACCAACATGGGGAGGGGCTGCAGTAGCCCGCTTGGCTTGGCATTGACATGCTTATCTTATTAGCAAATATGACAAGTTCTATCAAACTCATCCATGTCTCTCTTCATCATAGACCAAAAGAAACCCCTTTCTAGAAGGGCCAATGTGCGTTGCTACCTTGCGTGACCCACCAATAGGCTATCATGACATTGTTTCACCAACTTATGTTAGATTCCATTTCACTTCGGTATGAATAGGTGGTTGCCCACAAACCACAACAAGCCATATATTATTTTGAACTTATTCATTCTACCTCGTGCATTTTCTCTTTCAATGACCCCCACCAAGGAGGCGGCTTGAGGGTCCCTTTCTAAACCCTCTTTTACCCTTGCCACCAGGCTTTTAGATAGTTCAACATGGGTCTCACCCAACATAGCAACCGGGTTGCCCGCTATCTCTTCGAGATCCACCAACTGATGCTTTTGATTGAGTGCATCCACCATAACATTTGACTTGTCCACAGTATGCACCAACTCCATATCAAATATTGCCAGGTAGTTCTACTACCTAGCTTGCTTGCCTATCAACTTTCTTTGGATCAGGAAGTAAGTGTTAGCCACGTTCTCCGTCTTCGCCATAAAATGAATGCCCAACAAGTATAATCACTAGGTTTGAAGACAATGCACCACAACAAACATTTCCTTCTTGTGCATTGGATAACATTACTCCATGTCATTCAACTTCCTAGATTCAAACGCCATAGGGTGTTCGTATTGCATCAACACTCCCCCGATGGCAAAGCCCAATGCATCCATGTAAACTTCAAATGGTCTACTAAAATCTACCAAGGACAATATCAAGGCTGAGTTAAGCTTCTCCTTTAACAAATCAATAGCTCTTTGGCACTTGTCAATCCAGACCCACATGCAGTCCTTTTTCAACAAATTCATTAAGGGTGCGACCAAATTTGAGTACCAACTAACAAATCTCCTATAGAAGTTTGCCAAGCCCAAGAACTACCTAACACCATGAACATCTTTGGGTGCCTCCCAATAACAGATAACTTCAAACTTGGAGGGATTTGGTTTAATTGTGCCTTGGCCAACCATGTGGTTGAGGAACTTCACCTTCGACTAGGCAAATGCACAATTTTCCTATTTCACATAAAGATCATATTGACGTAGTAGCTCAAAGACATATGCCAGATGCTTTTTGTGCTCTACCAAATCCTACAAATACACAAGTATGTCTTCAAGGTACACGACCATGGACTTATCAAACAACGGCCAAAAAACATCATTCATCAAGGTGCTCAATGTAGCAGGGGCATTGCATAGCCCAAAAGGTAGTACCATAAATTCAAATGATCCATACCTTGATACACAAGTGGTCTTCTCCTCATTGATAGGTGAAATCTAGACCTAGTAATAGCTTGACCATAAGTCTAACTTCATAAAGATCTATGAACTAGTAAGATGATTGAAACAATCATCTATGTAAGGAAGGGGGTAGTTCTTTTTCATAATCAACTTGTTCAAGGCTCAGTATTTGACACAAAGCCTCAATGAACCATCCACCTTTTGAAAAAACAACACAGGTGCACCAAATGGGGGCCTTGATGGTCTAAGGTACCTTACCTCCTACAACTCCTCGACCTGCTTCTTTAGCTCAAGCATTTTTGGCCCACTCAGTTGATAAGGAGCCCAAGATGACAGACTTGCCTCAGGGACCAACTTGATCTGATGATCCACATATCTTCTCGATAGAAAATAAGGTGGTAGGTTCCTTGGCATTTGATCAGTAAAATGACCCAACACTTCTTCAATATCCGACGGGATGAGCACCTCTTGGTTCTCTTCATCCCATCCACCCAACATAACAACTAAGAATATTTGTTGCTTGCCCTTCTTCCTTGTAGCTTTCTGTAGACTCATAGCAAAACACATTTGAGCCTTAGGTAACTAAATTGGCACGTGGCCAGGTTGTCACCTCTTTATTGCCAGCACCATGTAGCTTTGCTACGGTTCAATGATAAACAATGACTCCATATGGGGTATTACCGCCACCTTGCCATATCGAATAAACTCTTGGCCCAACACAAAGTCAAAGTCAATCATGTTGATGATGAATATATTCAACCTTCCATGCCATTCACCCACTTGGACTTCCACGTCATGAGCTACATCGAGAGTGACTTGCGTTGGCGAGTTCACAGACTTCAGACGTTGATTGCCTCCCAAATAGTGTAGGCTTAGATGCTTGTCACGTTGTATGCTCATAAAATTGTGTGTGATGCCAATATCCATGAGTGCCATAGTACTTTGTCCCCTTATGATGACATTGACGTACATCAAACCATTGACACCACCAACTTTGTCCATTTTGCCAGGCTTCGCAGTCGCCATGGCATTCAACCCATGAATCACACTCATCCGAGTGTCAATCGTAGTAGTGTCCAACTCAGCCATCTGCAAAACATTAGCAACACGTCTATTGAGGGTAATCCTTCTAGAGTCCAATAGTGAAGCTAAGACTTGTTGTCACCTTGGCCTTTGCCCATCTTCCTTTTTCCTTTAACATTCACCATTGACTTACTTGATGCCACGGAGGACTGAGGCATCGCCTTTTGTTGTCCACCTGGCTGGACCTTGGACTTATCATAAGGTTGGATTACATTCTTTCCACTGGGTAGGAGCTTGCGTTGGTTGAATTGGACCTTTGTGCCTTTCTTGCCAACATGTTCCTTCCAAAAATCGAAGAACTCATCCACCATAACGATTGCAGATGTCATGTACTTTGGCTTATGACACCATAGTTCTATTTGGGACCAGTTCTACAAGCCCGCTTCAATGGAAAACAAACAGTCTACTTCTGCCATGCCGATAATATCAACCACAAGCTCTTGAAAATCTTGAATGTAATCCCAATTCTAGTCGACATGCTTCAACCTTCGCAGCTTATGTCTGGACTATTTTAGGCCAAAAGTACGCACGCAACACAATTTTCAACTCCTCCCATGAGTTGACTTTCTTCTTAGTCTTCTTGGCTTAAATGTCCATGAACAACATCCTCCACCGAGTTTTTGTCATTCTAGAGAGAATAGTGTGTGGTTGTCTTGACCTCTTGCTCTCCTGTCAACTCACCCGGTGCAACCAGGTATTCACCCATGTGTCTCAAAAGAAGTTATCCAATAGATAGTCGTCACTTGTCCTATCATAGCATTCAAGCTCCTTAATCTTAGGCACCTTAGCGAGAGTAGTCCGTGCTCCATTTCCTTGGCCAACAACTACAATTGCGGTATCCCGAAACAGAGTAACCTCCTCATTTATCTTAGCCTAGGCCGACATGGTTTCTTCTAGATTTTTTTTCATTTTTTCCATGGCTTTAGTCGTCGAGACTCATCGTTCGTGGATTCTTTCTAAAGTCTTGTCCACCATGGGCCTCCATTCCCCAAAGGCTCCATTAATGGTTAAGAGCATTTCCTTTAGCTCATCGATGCGTTGAACAACACATTGCTTTAAGTCATCCATAACACGTGTTCATATACTATGACAACTACCTCTGTTGGTGCCTTGTTGGCTCATCTCTTCCTGACCCGTTGGCTGGTCAAGGAGCGGCATCTCTAAGCCAACATCAACCATTTTAGACAACATGCGACTCAAACCAATGGCATGCTCACCCAAATAGACATGTAGCATAGTGCAACTTTCACAAAATAGCTAAATTATTTACATAATCAATAAAAAATATTAATTTATCTATAGTAGATAATAATTTTTTATCAAATTAGATAAACATTTTACCATAAAAGTAATCATCATTTACAAAATGCTATAATATTGCTCTTTAAAATGAGTCATCATTGTCACATGTTACTATAATTCCATTACATTTAGAAAATCAAATACTATAAATAGTTTCATCAAATCAAGTTCTGACATAATTTGGGATGGTCTTATTCAATGCCCTTTAATTTATGAAAAATCCCTATAGGATGGGTCCCAATTTGTGAAGCCACTAAGCTTCAAAAATTATGTCACAACTATCTAACAAAAGTGTGAACGAGTAAGATTTATATTGTAATCCAGTACAACCTTAAAATTCTAACATATTTCCTTGCAAGCCAATGTACCTTTACTAGCTACTATCATATCAAAGTTGTATTAATAAATATAATAAGCTCCATGCTTGGCCACCTAAAGGTCAATGCTGTTATAAGTGTTTCTAGAGTTGATAAGAATGATTAAGTAATTCCCCTTGAAGTATCCCAACACCTTCATACTTTAAGACATTGTGATCCCTACAAATGCGTCCACATAAATTTCAAGGGTAGGGTTATCACTTAAACCATCCTCATGTTATTTATCAATTGATATTTCTTCTAAGATGTGCAATGTTTTGAACATATAATTTGCCTTAACATCTAGCAGATATTGTTTACATTTTGTATATTTATGACACAATGTATATTTTTTAGTATAATTATAGCATAACACTTTTAGTCTATGAGTGTGTGTCTCCTTGTGAGTTAGGCAATCAATTGGTTGTGGTTGAGTGCCCTAATTTGATGTTGGTCAAAATCATTGGGGAGTTCAAAATTATGATGGTTTAAATGGACAACATGGGGTTACATATTTATCCTCAATTAGTTTAGCCAACCCAATAACTTCCATCAAGGTGGTGGATTTAAACACTTGGACTTAAACATGGATCCCTTTCTTTAGGCCACTAATAAATAATTTTTTTGAAAAAACATCGTTTGTCCCCCTTGTCTAGTTTACCAATTTTTCAAAATGTGTCTAATAGTCATGTATAGAGTGAGTTTATCTTACTTTATCAATGCCCCTATGAAGTCCTCATATTCACTTAAGCTAAATTGGGTAGGTATTAACAAAATTGATCTAAATGCACCACATGTTTTCTACAACTCTAATACCATTAAATAACTTCATATTCTAGATTAAATAAAGCTATAGATTTTTAAAATATTTATAGGAGTTTGATTAATAAAAATATAATTCTACTCTATATAATCAACTTGCAAGGTCATCATCATTAAATTTAGACAAATATAGTTTATATGGGCATCATGACCCTCCAATATTTGGTTGGTTTGGAGAAGCATGTGGTCCACTCAAACATTGATGTCCCATGTTAGAACTATATTTCTTAGATGATTGTACACTTGGTTAGAATTGTTGGTTCATGGTATTGTATTTGGAATTAAGTACAATTACAATTCTAACCAAGTATTTGGCATTAGCTCTCTAGATTGACTCCAATAGATTGTATGACTATCCATTAGTGCCACTTAGGATAAAATGTCACTTTCAAAGTTGTTACATTGAATTTTATGCAACCTTTTATGACTTTATTACTTAGGTAGTGATTTGCTTTATGAGATAGTGACTTTCTCTACTCTTGAAATAGTGATTTATTACTTGAGTATGTGAGTGAAATGACCCCATGCAAGGATTGCACTGCTTGCCCCTTAGTAAAAAATTTAGAATTTTATTAGGTTCTTTTATGTTGTATTGCCCGTAAGATTACAAAATTTACCTTTATTTTATTTATATGATTGCTTTATTACTAGAATATAATGATAGTAATATAACTACTACACTTTTATGACTTTTGGGGACATCAAGCTAAATTGGAAATAGATTTCATATCCTACCTTTATCCTTGGGCATGAAGCCTTCAAAACTAGAACCAACTTATACCAAAATTGTAAAGTTATGGGGGCATTATCCCTTTAACTTTGTGGTAAAAGTTTAACAATGCATGCTTGTCACATCTAAAGGTAAATCCAGGCATTTTTCTATCAAATTTCATTGTAGTTTCCAAAAATGAATGGAATCAAACATCACTCAATATTACTTGAGAAAATAAATACATAGCATATAGAACATAGAATAATATGGGGTGTTCATAGACATCAAAATATCTTCACTCAAAGAGAATCAAATTATGCTTCACAAAATAATGAAATTATTGGTGAGAAGGGGTATTTATACCCAAACACATGATAACTTTAGGTCAAGGTTATAAGACGGACCCTTAGGAATAACATAACAAAAAAATTATAAATTTACCTTTTCAAGGTTTACATGGGCCCAAAGGAAAAATATAACAAGTGGTTGGTCATGACCTAAAGAGAAGCTTAACCACTATATATTTGAACATCCCGCCTTAATCTAAATAGGGGACATAGATAAAAACGCTTATGTTGGATCCCCCTTTAAGGGACACTCTCTAACTCCAAGAAACTCTCACATGTGCAAAAATGTGAACTTGGGTATGATCTTGGTCAAAAACCAAAAATATTGTTGCATGCTCTAATGAAGGAACAAATACTAGATCTAACATCCCATGAGCATGAATCCATCTCACAAAGTGCATCCATATTTCAATGTATTTTGTCTACTGATGAAACGTAGGATTGTAGAGAAGTTGGATAGTACTTTGATTGTCAAAATGAAGAGTAACAAGAAAGCTTTGAGGAATTCCAAGCTCCTCTAAAATTATTAGTATCCACATAAGATGCTTAGCTGCCTTTTGGAAAATAAAATATATTCAGCCTCCATGGAGGACTAAGAAATGGTGGATTGGCATCTAGAACATCATAAAATCGGATTAGATCACAAGTAGAACACAAAGCCTATGGTGGATTGTCACTCATCCAAATCACCTTCCCAATAAACATCTAAAAATATTATCAAAATTGGATAGAAACCAATAGAGTAGTGAATACTCATATAATATGTTCCTCTAATATATCTAAGAATTCACTTTGCTATTATCTAGTGACTCTCCCAAGAATATTGCATGTACCTAGAATAATAGCTATTAGCAAAGAGTATATCTAGTCTAGTGTGAGTGAGATAGAGAAGTCCTCCTACAAGATATTGATATAGAGTGGCATCAACTAAAAGTGTGGTACAATTATTCAAACCTAAAGAAAAGGGGGTTTGAATAAGCTTATGCTCATCCATCTTGAACCATTGAAGAAGTTCCAAAGTATACTTGTGCTAAGAAATGATAATGCTAAAGTTTATCTTATCAATTTAGTTTTCCAAAAAATAGTAAAAAATCCTCAAATATGTCATCTCAAAGGTGGAACAAATCCATGACATTGTATCCTAAATTAGAGAAGTCTAGTGTGAGTGAGATAGAGAAGTCCTCCTACAAGATATTGATATAGAGTGGCATCAACTAAAAGTGTGGTACAATTATTCAAACCTAAAGAAAAGGGGGTTTGAATAAGCTTATGCTCATCCATCTTGAACCATTGAAGAAGTTCCAAAGTATACTTGTGCTAAGAAATGATAATGCTAAAATTTATCTTATCAATTTAGTTTTCCAAAAAATAGTAAAAAATCCTCAAATATGTCATCTCAAAGGTGGAACAAATCCATGACATTGTATCCTAAATTAGAGTAGTGGAGCTACCTATGATCAAAATATGATCAATATATAATACAATCACCAAAGTTTCCTCATAATATTTAATGTAAACATCATGCTTAGCCTCATATTGTTAAAATTTAGAACTAAGGAAAAAAGAGTGGATTTTTCATACCAATCATGAGGTTCCTACTTAACACCACACAAAGATAAATTCAAGAACCATACCAAGGAAGTAGGGCCTTCTACATCAAATTTGGGTGGCTATTACATATAGATTTCCTCCTAAAGTTATCTATAGAGAAAGACATTGTTCACATTCATCTAATGCACCTTCCATCCATAGGAGGTAGCAATGAAAATAATCATTTTCATAGATTCCATCCCAGCCATAGGATCAAAAGTCTCATAGTAGTCCACTCACTCCATATTTCTAACAAAAGCCCTTGGAAACAAGGTTTACCTTATATTTTTTAATATAACCATACAATGTGTACTTTCTATTATAGATCCACTTACACCCTAAAATATTCTTCCCTACTAAAAAAGGAACCAACTCCCATGTTTTATTCTTCATCAACGTATCATGATCTACTGCCATAACATCTTCCCATTTGGGTTTTCCCTTGGCCTAGGATTAGGTAACAAGATCCTATGAATGGGCTACCTTCGAGAGCAAAGCTCAGAAAGCGACCTCCTAATGTAGCTCAAGAGATAGAATAGGTTGTCTATCATTTAGAAGCATCTTAACCTACTTGGGTGTAGTACATTCAAAAGAAGCAAGAGTATCCTACACCATCTCAACATCAAAAAGTTATATATAAGAATCCAATATATCACCACTCCTTTCATCATGCAAAGTTGAAAGACTTTAAACTAAACCATCATACTCATATTTTTTTATCGATGGATGTTGGAGTATATTACATTATTTGGTACATGCACAAGTGTTAAAATGTGCAATGATGTAAATGTGCATTTAGTCCACATGTACATGAGTCATAGGTTAGGTCGATGAAGAGTCATGGGTAGATGAAAGTCCAAAGGACTTATCTCCCTATATATATGCCTTTGAGAGAGTTGAGTGTAGTTGGAATGAAGTAACATTAGTAGCTACTTAGTATAGCGAGTACAATGTAGATCCTTCATGTATTTTTGGAGTGTTCATGTCCTCCATTATATTACATTGTACTATTTTCATGGGCTTTCATTAATGACATATTTTTGAGTTATTGTAAAAGTTTCTAATACATTTTTGTTGCATATTATAGTGCCATTATCATATAGTTATCATTGCTTGCTCATTTTACATCTTGTGGTTGCATTTCCTTTAATATATATCATCAAAAACTAACAATGGGAAGAGGAAACTACCTAAGAAACTACTCGTAATGGGATCAAATCAATAGGTAGTGAAAAACCACGAAAAGAGGAAGTTTCTCTAATGGGAATGGAACCAACCAAGATATCTAAAGAATCTATTGAATTTGAAATAGGCAAAGAATTAAAATAATTATTAGCTAGAAGATTGGGATAGGGAATGGAAGGAGTACCTAGAAGAACCTAATCAAAGATGATATCTCTCCTTATCAACACCTCAAATCTATGAGGATCATAGAGATGATATGACTTTGAGGTATCATAATAAACCACAAATATACACTTATGGCTCTTTGGTGCTCTGTTTTCAAATATCCTTGGGTATATAATACCACATTTAAGACCCAAAGACTCAAAGTTGAGATACATTTGGCTTATCCCCTATCAATTTCTCAAGAGGTGTCATCCCTCAAACAACCTTGGTAGGAATCCTATTGATGATATATCCTACACAAGTGACTACCTCACCCAAAATTTATAATATAGTCCCTTGGCATGAATCATACAGTGAGTTATTGTTGGCATTTTTGCCACATTGAAATTTTGTTGTAAATTTTCCAGTAAAACTTACAAATGCTTCTTGAGTGTTTTCGCACATTGAACATTGTTTTTTGATGGGTGTAATTTCGGGTGCAATCAAAGTAAAATACTTTTTCTCCGAAATGTTTTGGTCCGAAATGCCCTTTTCGCTCTCCGAAATACCCTTTTCGCTTTCCGAAATGCCTTTTTCGCTCCAAAATATAATAAATATTTCTCCTTTTAGGCATTTCATTGGTGCAACTATTCTACCGACAGTTTTTATTAATTTTCAAAGAAATGAAGTTTCCAAGATTGGTTCTACTTATGGCGGTAGAAGATCTTCCAAAGAAAAAGACAAAGATTGGGGTAAAATTTCATTCACATAGGATAAAAGTATTAAGTGCACATTCCAAGCAAAAGCTCGTTTCAGGCGAATTGAAGATGAGGGCTCATTTTGGGTGAAGTTTCATGTTTCCAATAAAAATATTCTTTGAAAAAGGATTAAGATTGATAAAATTAATTCTTGTGGCAATTTTATCACCAAAACTGCCAGGTGCTTTTGATTCCAGTGCAATATTGTTCATTTTCGAGGCACCGACCACTTCGTGGGTATGCATTTCCAAGGCGCCACCATAGAGAATGAAATCAGATCGTTGATTCCTACTGAAGCTTGATATGCCATGTGATAAAATCAGTAGATATTTCCTTTGGCATTTGTTCATTGGTTCATGGTTGTTACCGAGGTGAGAGTTGCTGCTATTGGTGTCTGAGTGGCCGACACCTTGCCTCCATATGTATTTAATGAAAGAGGCGAAAACCTCTATAAATACTAATCAAAGTTCTATTTGTAAACAAGGTTGGATATTTTGCAAGAAAACTTCTTAAGTTCTCTGCATCAATAGAAGAGACTTGGCTTCTAAAATTTGCAAGCATTATTATGTGTGTGATTTCCTTCTATTTTTAAAGCATTTCTTTTTATGCTCATGTTCCTGCTGTTAAGTTTCAAATTCTATTTTTGGATTTAAAACATTGTTGGTGAGTGAGTAAGTACTGAAATGCGATCTGAGGGTTGTCCCTACAAAGGTGTGAGTAAAATTCTGTTGCTTTCCTTCTGTTATATGTTGTTATAAAACTTGGTGGAATTTTTGTTGTTAGTCTACCTCAATCTTACATTTTCGGCCTGTGGCCATATTTCCCATCTCTTTCTGTTATTTCTAATTTCTTTCCCGCAACTCTAGTCTTCAACAGTGTAGGATTTAGTAAGGGAACCAACCCTCTCTGGAGATTGGTCCGGAGGACATCTCTTTCCTTCGGCCTTTCAATGTTGGCCGAGTCTAGGGCGCACAAGTGATCATATCTTGTACTTAGGCAGATTTGTGACCAACAGTTTTTGGCACGCCCGGTGGGACTTAAAAGAGTCCATTCTTAGTAGAATTTAGGTTTGATGTTCACCTTTTTTCTGTCGAATGATTAGAACATCTGGCGACTCGATCATATCCAAAAATCTCCGAACGTGGGGACGGTGAAAGATATACTTCATGATCACAAGATCGAAGGCTGAAAAATTTGAAAACCCCGTTGAGTTTTTTGAACTCGACATCCAAAAATTAGGTGAAAGCCCTAGGTTGGTCACCCCATCACTTACGTCATTCGCAACATCCTCACAAATAGCTGGTGTGTTTTCTATTTCTCCAAGTCCAGTTAGTACTGCCACCAGTGTTCCTCCACCCCCACCTCATATTCCAGTTCACATGGCACAGTCACATCAACAACAACAGCCACCAAGGCAGTTCCCTGCATGGAACAGCTCAGGAGCCTTGAACTTGCAAGCATAGAACCCAGTTCCTCAAGCTGCATTAAAAGCTTTTCCGACCTATGATGGTACTGGAAAAACTGCATATGAGCATATCCAAGATGTAGTTGCTTTGGCGATGATTCATGACATTCTAGATGAAGATGTGATGGTTAAGTTGTTGGTCTTGTCGCTTAGAGGAAAATTGCTCTATTGGTACCGATCATTGGAGCCTGGCACCATTACTTCATGGGATCAGTTGGCTGAGTTGCTGATCAAGAATTTCCATGAGCAAGCTGATCCATATTCTTTGCTGCACCAATTTACCACCATTCAGAGGCATCCTCAAGAGGAGATTGTAGATTTTAATGTTCGATTTGTGCAAAGTTGGCAAAGAGTTCCAGATGGTTTGAGGCCTACGCATGAACAAGCGACGTTCTATTACCTTCGAGCGCTCAACACCGATATTGGTATGGCAGTACGTCAGGCCAATGTGAACACATTTCTGGATTTGTATACACAAGCTCAAAAGGCCGAAGTTGATTTGATTGTTGTAGGTAGGCTTCCTCCGAAGGTAACTATGCCCATTATTCTCGATCTCCCACAATATCTTCATTCTAGCACATTTTCACAGCCTATGCCGGTAATGTATCCGATCCCTTCATGGAATTCAACACCCCCTCCGATCGCTCCTATCCCGGTATCACAATAGTCAGCTTCTAGTTTTCCATAATTACCTGCCCTGTCAGCTCCTCAACGACCTCCATCTATCCCGTTTCTTGCATTACCTGCACCACCACCACTACCTTTATCGACACCTCCTGCCCCCTTAAATCCTGATCCTTACATGACACTTTTGCAAGAAGTGAAGTCTGCTAATTCAGCTATAAGAGCAATGGGCAACAAAATCACAGTTATCGAAAGAAAGCAAGCTGAGAGAGATTTCCAACCCAGGAGATTTCAACCTCCGCCAATCACCAGGGAACAAGTGGCTTCAACAAGCAAGGTATCTGAGAGGAACCCAACTGTATCAATGAATGAGGAAGTTGGCCCCACAGATAGAACATACTGGTGCTCTACATGTAATGATCCACACGGTGAGGAGACTTGTATGGTTCATTTGAACTATGTGCAAACACTAGTTGCAAGCTCTTCTGGAGGTCAGGTTAATATGATTACTGAAATGGATCACAATTTCATGGTTTCATCAGAAGAACAAGTTTCAGTTCTCACAAGAGCTGGAAAGAAGCCAGTTACAGTAGATCTAGCTGAGATGGAACCGTTAAGGGTACCTGCTGACCCAAAGGTGCAAGATGAGAAGAAACAAGTAAAAGCTCCTGCTTCAACATCAAAGCCAGATTCACCTGTTCTATTGAAAGATCTTTTACCACCACAAGCAAAGGAAATATTGCAAGAAAAAGCATCAACTTCGCAAGCAAGAGCTGAAACAGAGGAACAAGCCAGAGAAAAGCTCAAGTATCCATATTTGACTAAAATACAGAGGGTAGAAGCCACACAACAATATCGGAGCAAATATGAGGCCACTAACAAAAGGGAGTCTGGTACGTCCGCATACAACATTGTTGAAGAGTTGAAGAAGATTCCTGCTAAGGTTAGTCTTTATGATGCATTACAATTACCTGGGCAAGTTGATCTGTTACAAGAATCATTGAAGTCTGTGAAAGATAATAGAAAAAGTCCTACCCAGACAATTTTTGCTCAAGCATTGACTACTTCAGCCACTAGAAAGAATAGACCACCCCCTTTCTATTTGTCACTCAGGATGGAGGGTTGGATAGTGCACAATTGCATGATTGATTCTGGCACTGCGACAACTGTCATGCCAAAGGCAGTTTGTGAAGTCATGGGTATGGAGTATACAAGGAGTAGCCCTGGAGTCTTGCAGTTGGATGGGACACCTATGAAAATAGTAGGTGTGATCAAGGATATTCCCATTGTCCTCCATAGTATGCCACAAATCACGGTCATCCAGGAAGTGGTAGTAGTTGACCTGGAACCTTACTTTAGCATGTGCCTCTCGAGGGAGTTCACGGCTAAGCTAGGAGGATACCTTTCCTTAGACTACTCGCATTTGGAGATACCATTCAAGGGAAAGAAGATCCACATTCATAATGAGAAGCCCTCGCCTTTTCACATTGAGAAGTTGGAAGAAGAAAGTTCCCCAGGAGCGGTTAACATGGTGACCGAGGAGTTAGGAGAGGTTGATTTGATGGAAGAAGCATTGGGTGAGCTTCACCTCAAGGATGAGTTTTCGCTCATGGACTTCAATGCGATGATTGGAACAGACATTGGTTGTTATACTATCACAAAGCCAGAACAGATTGAAGAAAAGGTTCCTGATTCTCTCGATCCTGTTGCAGATCAATTATGGAGAATGTATTTTGATGGCACCAGATGCAAGAATGGTGCAGGAGCCGACGTTGTGTTGATCTCCCCTGAAGGATTGCAAAAGACTTATTCTTATAGGCTAACTTGGGGTTGCACAAATAATGCAGCTGAATATGAGGCTTTATGCCTTGGATTGAAGAAAGCTGAGAAGTTGGGTATTACACAGCTGCAGATTTTTGGTGACTCGAAACTTGTTACTAATCAGATCACTAACAGGTGTGTGGCAAAGCAACACTACCTGAAGGCATACCGCAATAGAGTCTGGGACTTGTTTGAATATTTCACTGCTTTAAATGTTCAGGCAATTTCAAGAGAGCTAAATAAACATGCAGATATTCTTGCCTCTCTCGGTGCTAACTACTCTCCTGTAGAACAAGTAGTTAGAAAGCCTAAGACAGTTAGGGTAATTTACAGACCCTCAGTTCCTGACAAAAGTCTCTATTGGCAAGTATTTGATAATGATGAGCAGATAGTTAATTTCTTGCTTAAAGAAACTGCAAGCATTGATGATAGAGTCCTTGTTGAAGAAGAGAGAGAAGGGATGATTCAGCTAAAAAATAATCACATCCCTAGGGGACTGATTACACTTGAAAGTTTGTTCGACCAGAGTGATCGGGTTGAGAAGCACAAGATTAGAATAGATGCGAAGGATTATAAAGAATTGAATTTGGAGCCTGAGAAAGTCATCAAGGTTGGAATAGATGGCACCCCAGAAGAACTCGAAGATATCAAGAAATTGTGTTTTGAGTATCCAGATATTGTCGCTTGGAGCTACCACGATTTGAGGGGTTACGATAAGAATGTGATTCAGCATACTATAGAATTGTAGGAAGGGGTAAAACCTTTTCGTCAGAAACAACGGCCTGTCAATCCCAAGATTGAAGTCCTCATGAAAGCGGAGTTGTTGAAGATGCTAGAGGCCAAGATAATCTATCCAATCAAGCACTCAACATGGGTGGCTAACCTGGTCCCAGTACGGAAAAAGAATGGAGACATTCGGTTGTGTGTTGACTTTCACAATCTCAACCAGGCATCTTTAAAGGATCATTACCCTCTACCTCAGATCGATCAAATACTTCATGTAGTAGTTGGCGCCCAGAGATTCTCATTGCTTGATGGTTTCTCTGGGTATAATCAGATTTGGGTGAAAGACGAGGATCAATATAAAACAACATTCACCACCAAGTGGGGTACTTTCGCCTACCAGTGGATGCCATTTGGACTTTCAAATGCTGGTGCCACTTTTCAGAGGGCTATGGACATTGCTTTCGGTGAGTTATTGAATAGAATTATTGTAATCTATCTTGACGATATGACTGTGTTTTCGCATCGCAGAGAAGACCACATTGCTCATTTGAGGTAGGTGTTTGAGAAGTGCCATGAGTTTGGGATCTCAATTAATCCTAAGAAGTCCATATTTGCTGTCAAATAAGGGAAGTTGTTGGGCCATGTAATCTCACAAGAAGGATTGGCAATCGATCCTGCAAGAGCTGAAGCCCTTTTGAGGCTACCATTGTCGGCCAATAAAAAATATTTGCAATATTTCTTTGGCCAAATCAATTTCATTCGTAAGTTTATTGTTGATTTCGCTCAAGTGGTGAAACCCATGACTGAGCTTTTGAAGAAAGGTGTTGAGTTTAAATGTATCGAGACAAGAAAATAGGCTTTCAAGGAAATCAAGGAGAGGATTACTCAGGCTCCAGTATTGATTAATCCTGATTATTCTAAAGATTTCATTCTCTATGCGGTTGGCGAACAAGAGAGTTATGTTGCTGTTTTGACACAATCACAAGAGGATGGAGGTGAGAAGCCAATTGCTTTCTTGAGTCAGGTTATTTCTCCTCATCAAGAGAAATATAATTTTATTGAGAAACAAGTATATGCAGTAATGAAAGCATTAAAGAAATTTCGACACTTCGTTTCTCAGAGCAAAACGGTTGTGCATGTCATACACCCTGATGTAAGAAATTTTATTCTCCAAGGAGAATTAGGAGACAAGAGAGCAAGTTGGGTATCAAAAATTCAAGAATATGATGTGGAGATCCGTCCAACCAAGTTAGTTCGTGGGAGAGCTCTATGTCAGGAGCTAGCCAAAAGTGCAGCTTCTGAGTCATTAGATGTGTTGCATGAGGATAGTCTGGACGAAAAAATTTGTGCAAACCATACCGCCAACGATCTTGATTGGACCGAGGAGCTAATCAATTATTTTATTTCAGGCATATGTCCATCTCGCCTTGATGCTTCGCAACGTCGGAGATTCAGGTTGCAAGCTCTTAGGTATACTTTGTTGCCTGAAGGGCTATTCTACAAAAATATTGATGGAATTCTTCTCAGGTGTGTGAGGGACTCCGAAAAAGAAAATATTTTAGAAGAATTTCATTCTGGACTATCAGGTGGTCATTATGCAGGAAGGTCCATGGCCTTAAAAATCATCCGAGCAGGCTATTTTTGGCCTACTTTGTTTGTTGATGCTCACAAAGTAAGTACCCATTGCGACAATTGTCATCAATATGTTGGTAGAGTCAGAAAAGGGGCATTACATCTTCGCCCGATTCAAGTAGAAGCACCTTTTCAGCAGTGGGGCCTTGACTTTGTGGGAGTTATTGAACCTAACTCATCTGTCGACCACAAGTATATCTTGACTGCGATTGATTACTTCACCAGATGGACTGAAGCAATTCCAACCAAGAAAGTGGATCAAACCACAGTCATCACTTTCCTTGAGGGGTTGATCACTCGCTTTGGTGTCCCAGATGCCATTATAACAGATAATGAAACTCCTTTCATAGGTGCTAGAATCAGTGAATTTGCGGGTACGTATGGAATTTATTTGAAAACTTCATCTAATTACTATCCATAGGGGAACGGCCTGGCTGAGTCAACAAACAAGAACCTGCTCAAAATTTTGAAGAGGACCCTTGGCGATAACAAGCGGAGCTGGCACTTGCTTTTAAACCAAGCATTATGGGCTGATCGCATCTCGGTAAAAAAATCCATCAAGACGTTCCCTTATTCCTTGGTGTATGGTAAAGAAGCTATTTTGCCTATTCATATTGAATTACCGGCCCTCCAAACTTGGCATTTGGTTGATGATGAAACTGATGAGTCCGATCCCATGAGCATGAGGTTGGCTCAACTTTTACAGTTGGAGGAAGAAAGGGAGAAATCGTACCAAGCCTTCATAAAGCATGCTGAAATGACGAAGAAATGGTTCGATAAAAAGGCTTCTGAAAGGACCTTTAAGGTTGGCGACCTTGTATTGAAGTGGAATGAAAAGAAGTCAAAGCCCGACAAACATCACAAGTTCGAGGCAATATGGGAAGGTCCATTTCAGATCACAGGTGCCAATCAAATTAATTCTTTTTATTTGCAAGATATGGACGGTAATGCACTATCAATTCCAGTTAATGGTCTTCATTTGAAGGCCTATTATCAGTGAAAATAGAGATTATGGATGTAAATATGTACATATTTTCCTTTTCACGTTATTTTCTTCTTCGTAGCAATAAAAAGAAAAAAAGAGATTTTTTTTTTTGAAAAAGTGGTCAAGGCCCGGGACTTCCCAGGAGGTCACCCATCTGAGTGCTACTCTAGGAAGGTTATGCTTAACTGGGTAGTTATTAGCAAAATTGAAACCAGAAGATCGAATGGGATGATGTGTTTAGAGGATCCAAAATTTTGGAGGTGTAAAAAAAAAAAAAAAAAAGGCTCCATTTTTTTGCCCTTTTCCCCATTCTATACCCTTACCTTGCCAACCCTCGTTTTCTTTTTTTTGCTGTTTTTTTCCTTCCCCTTTCCTTCCACAAAAATATAAAATTTCCCTCCATATTTTTGAAATTCGAATTTCTGATTTTCCCATCGAAAATCGAATTTTTGGATTTCCCCCTCTTTTGCTTCCCGCTTTTCCTCTCCCTTGAAAAACCGCCTTGAAAAATCTGCTTTCTTCTGTTTTTGTTTTTCCCATGCCCCGACACGTCTGTTTCGGAAATCCGAAATCACTATTTTGGATTTCGCCTTCCGTGTTCTAGGCTTCCTTTCACTGCCCCTCTGTTCCTCCTTCGAAAAACACAAAAGCGCCCAACAAACAAAAAAACAACAAACAAAAAACAAAAAATAGAACAAAAACTTTCCTTCCGCCCCACTTCCATAGCCCGAAATGCCTGTTTCGGGATTCCGATTTGACTGCTTCGGCCTTCGAAAACCCTGTTTCGCTTCCCCTTCACAAAAAAAAAACCCGCCAAAAAAACCACCAAACAAAACAAAAAACTTTTTTTAAAATTTCCCCCTCCTCGCCCCGCATTACCCTTTTCGGGTTCCGCCATGCCCATTTCCACCTCCCGAAAATGCCATTTCGGGTTCCAACAAAAAAAAAACATTCAAACCCTTGCTCCCCCCTTTTCCGCCACGCCATTCCATTTTCATGCCTCCATTACCCGTCATCCCCGCATATTTTTTTTTCTTTTTTTTTCATCCCACGTCATACACTCCGCCCACTCATCACGCTTTCTAAAAAAAAAAAAAACAAACATTGGAATGCATGCGTTGCCCATAAAATTAGTAATATTTCCAATGGATACACAAGAAAAATTATAAAAGGAAGCCATCGCTTCGGTTTTCAATCAAACCATTTGCAGAGTTCTTGTTTTGCTCCAAGGTTTGTCGTTCTTTGCTGCATATTCAAGGAAAGCTGAAGATGGGGAAGAAAGCTATGGAAGCCAAGAAGATAAAAGTGCAGAAAAGGCCTGAAATCGAGAAGAAGCAGCGAAAAGCTCGAGCAGACGAGGATGAAGATGTGGAATTAAGACCCTATGAAGATTGCCTGGCACAGATTAATGATTGCAAAATCACCAACAAAGGAGCGGAAAAGCTGCGTTTGGATGCCAAATTTGTTGCACAAAAAATGTCTGTTGAGAGTCCCCGTACTATAGCATTTCATTCTCATCTCTCCTGGTACCTGTGTACACCCGTGCACCCATGTCCCGAGCTGATTTGGGTAATTGCACAATGTTATAATGTTGATTCAAGAACTGTCCAAAATGCCCACGGAGAAGATTTATTTAGTATTTCAGCTAATTCCATCCGGGATGCATTTGCTTGTGGTGTGCAACCTCCGTCTTATGCCACACACAAAAAGCTCAATTTTAAAGAAGAGGAAGAGAGGTATCAATCCACCATTCCCATGCGACAGTTCATGGAGAGCCAGTTATTGAAGATGCCATGATTTGGAGAGTTGCCGAAACTACCAACGCCATTAAAGAATTTCAAGAGTCCAAATTTGTATTCAATGATAGCATGGCTTACGAGACTATCTTCAGATTCCATAGTGCACAAGTGGCAAGCGTCATTGGTGCAACACATTTCACAAGTAGGGTTTTATGCTCCGACTGCCATGACAGCAACTCCAAACCCCATTTTCTTTGATTGGGCAGATTTTTTGGAATGGAGGATACACTTACAATTGCAAAAGGTACAAAGTGGAGAAGACATTACTTTCAGACATTGTTCTCTTTTGGCATGGTATTTTTTCTATCATATGCACTCTCACTTTGCCTTCATAGCAATAAATAAGACAGATGAAGCAGGGAAAGCATTGCCAGTATACTCATGGACTCAAAGTTTGTCGAAGGAGTCCTACTATAATTTCAACAGGATGTTTTTAGGACCCGCCTTGGAGTTAATTTATGGAGTATGCAACAGAGTGCCTCGGGAAATGCAAGCACAAGTGGTTGATAAAAAAAGAGGCGATGTCTTTTTATTGACGCAAGGCGTGGTGATTAGAATGTTTGGTTTTACTGGTAAACCTTTTTTGCTGCCATATTTCACAACTGAACACCTTTTTGCCTTGGAAGTTGCTCGACAAAGTGATTTCATAAATGATACCTATGGATCAGGAAGGGGAAAGAAGAATACATGCACTATGCCTTTCAATTTTGGTGATATAATGGTTACTCAGAATGGGCAGAATGAATTAATTGTTGAAATGCTCTATGACCATGGATTGGTTGAGCTTCCTCAACGATGGAAGTATGATCCTTTGGGTATTTTTGCCAATCAGATCAAGGCCAAGAATTTTCATTGTTGCCCTAGAGAAGACATCGTGCAACAAAGGAATAATCCCGAAGGACATGACCTTGAATGGCATGTGGAGAAGATGATGTCACTTCCTCCTTGGCATGATTTTTATGAGATGGAGGTTGAATATGATCCAGAAAATCATCCAGAACAAGTTCCTCCTTCAGGTCTATTTGAACAAATGAAGGTAAAATTGCCTGAGTGGTCTGATGAGAAGATTGCCAGCTGGTGGATCATGAGAATTCACCAAAATAAGCCCAAGCCAAATTATCCATTGGTTATGGATGATGCTTTTTCAATGATCTATGATGAACAGTATGAAAATTACCAACCCCTCTCCCTTGCTGATTTAGTGCCTAGAAGTATTAGCAGTCCAGATAGAGAAGAGGATCTAATGGGACAAGAGGAGGCATTAAAAGAGGAGAGGATAACTATTGAAGATGAAGAAGAAGAGCAATTTCCACTGGAGGAGCAACTTCCACAAAATAAGAGAAGTGCAGCTATGAGTGTCCCTTTTCCTAACGTAGTGAAGAAACCAAGGAGTGGGGCCCTTTCTGCGCTGAGCACCAAATTGCTTCCTTTGCCAACAATTGAGCCTGTTGTTTCTTCGGATATATCTTCTATGGCTCAGCTAGGACAATTAAGTCCAATTGTGACAATAGTAAATCCAAATGTGGAGAAGGCAAGATCAGAAGGAGAAGACAATATTCTAGCACAACAACATTCACCATCGGCTCAAACGATGTTAGAGCCTGTAGGTATGCATTTTATTTCTTCTTCTCTTTTTGATAAGCATTTGGTGACTACTGTCTTTTCATCCACAGTTTCCATGTCTAATTTACCTCCAGTTGCTACATCCACCTCTTCCATTCCCATTACTATCCCATAGTCACAAGTCACCAATGCTTCCCCAGTTTCACCCATTTCATCCTTTTCCCTTTCTTTTAGTTCATTCGCGTCCGCCCCAAAACCATTTTTCCTCCCATTATCCTCAGATTCATCTTCCATGCCTTCTCATCCTATTTCTTCTATAACCACGCAAGCTCCTCTTCGAGTAAGTGTGGTTGAAGCACCCTCCACTTCCATCCCTGTGGTCGAATCAAATCCTCGACAAGCCATGTTCTTGTCTTCCCCAATTTTTACAGTACAGGAGCCGCTAGCTTCTGAAATGGAGTTGCTACCTGAGCGCCCGATAGCAAAAAAAATTAGTAGGGCACGACAAAGTTCATCAAGATGGTTGAAGAATCACAAGAGAAAGGATGCGCTAGCCATGGCCAAACCAATGAAGAAAGTAACTTTTGATCCAGCAACAATGGAAATGCACACGGTGACAATGGTTCCTCGGGTTCAAAAACCTCAAGGAGAAATGGTGCCTACTGACTATTCCTATCAAGCAGTCATCGAGGACCTCACAAAGATGGATCTAGCAGAGCAAATGGGCACCATACAAGTGGCATCAAGTTCAATTTATCTGCAAGCTGAGCATTATAAGGATTATTTCATCAAGGCTGAAGCAAAGATCAAGGAGCTAGAGGGAGCCTTAGCAACACAAAAGGTCAAACTAGATACTGCACAGTCTGAATCTCAATAGTGGCAGCAGCAGGCTATGCGTTTGGAAGATGAAATCATGGAGATCAAACAGGCAGCTTCTCAGTTCTAGGCAGTAGAGCAGGAAGCACAATTAAAGATCCAAGCCTTGTAGGACCAACTTCAAAACTTGCAAAATCAGTTGGCGGTAAAAGCAATGCAAACCGTGACTCTTACCAAGGATAAGATTAAAGAAGCCCACAGTCAATTGTTGAATAATTGTAGGAAGATGGCAACCAAGGCTACCTTAGTTCTCATGTTTCTTCAAGAGGTACAAGCAGTTGTTTCATATGGCGGACCTATAGTGGACAACATAGAGCAAGATTTAGAGCCAAAGTTGGAAATGGCCACGAAGATCCAGTCAATGACTCAAATGGATCTTTGGTTTCATCCAATGAGTGAAATAGCCCGTGATTGGGCAAGTGCCAAGATTACCGTGCATAGTTTTTTCTCCAAGATGGAACTAGTTAAGGAAGCCCGTAAGCTGCAGGAAACATTCGAGCATGAGAGGCACATTTCTTTGGTTCACTTTGAGACCATCGCAGCTAATGGTTTCCCTAGCTTTGTTGATGATCAGGGCAATATTCTAGCGAAGAAAGACCTGGACGCATTATGGACCATTTTCATGGATGATACCTCAGATATTGATAACTTGGAGGAGCCCATCACTGAAGAGCACATACTACCGTTGATGCAAAGATTCATCCGCATTGAGTCAGGATTACTGGAGCTTAGCCAAAAAGCTAAATATCTTGATCTTGAAAAGATTGAGACCTTTCGATATCTTGTGAATACACTCAAAGTTCGTGAGGCAATTACTATAGATGCATGGGCTGATGCAGTTGCAGTGTATGAATCCATAGCGACACATCTCAAAAAGTAGGATGAAGCTGGTACCAGTAGCCGACCATCAGATGCAATTGATAGCGGGGACTCTGTGCCCAATGAATGAAGGCCTGGGATCGATTGAATTCAGGTGAGTTGAATACCCCGTGAGCCGCCAGAAATGTTGGCATTTTTGCCACATTGAAATTTTGTTGTAAATTTGCCAGTAAAACTTACAAATGCTTCTTGAGTGTTTTCGCACATTGAACATTGTTTTTTGAAGTTTTTTGATGGGTGTAATTTTGGGTGCAATCAAAGTAAAATACTTTTTCTCCGAAATGTTTTGGTCCGAAATGCCCTTTTCGCTCTCCGAAATACCCTTTTCGCTTTCCGAAATGCCTTTTTCGCTCCAAAATATAATAAATGGGTGTAATTTCGGGTGCAATCAAAGTAAAATACTTTTTCTCCAAAATGTTTTGGTCCGAAATGCCCTTTTCGCTCTCCGAAATACCCTTTTCGCTTTTCGAAATGCCTTTTTCGCTCCAAAATATAATAAATATTTCTCCTTTTAGGCATTTCATTGGTGCAACTATTCTACCGATAGTTTTTATTAATTTTCAAAGAAATGAAGTTTCCAAGATTGGTTCTACTTATGGCGGTAGAAGATCTTCCAAAGAAAAAGACAAATATTGGGGTAAAATTTCATTCACACAGGATAAAAGTATTAAGTGCACATTCCAAGCAAAAGCTCGTTTCAGGCGAATTGAAGATGAGGGCTCATTTTGGGTGAAGTTTCATGTTTCCAATAAAAATCTTCTTTGAAAAAGGATTAATATTGATAAAATTAATTCCTGTGGCAATTTTATCACCAAAACTGCCAGGTGCTTTTGATTCCAGTGCAATATTGTTCATTTTCGAGGCACCGACCACTTTGTGGGTATGCATTTCCAAGGCGCCACCATAGAGAATGAAATCAGATCGTTGATTCCTGCTGAAGCTTGATATGCCATGTGATAAAATCAGTAGATATTTCCTTTGGCATTTGTTCATTGGTTCATGGTTGTTACCGAGGTGAGAGTTGCTGCTATTGGTGTCTGAGTGGCCGACACCTTGCCTCCATATGTATTTAATGAAAGAGGCAAAAACCTCTATAAATACTAATCAAAGTTCTATTTGTAAACAAGGTTGGATATTTTGCAAGAAAACTTCTTAAGTTCTCTGCATCAATAGAAGAGACTTGGCTTCTGAAATTTGCAAGCATTATTATGTGTGTGATTTCCTTCTATTTTTAAAGCATTTCTTTTTATGCTTATGTTCCTGCTGTTAAGTTTCGAATTCTATTTTTGGATTTAAAACATTGTTGGTGAGTGAGTAAGTACTGAAATGCGATCTGAGGGTTGTCCCTACAAAGGTGTGAGTAAAATTCTGTTGCTTTCCTTCTGTTATATGTTGTTATAAAACTTGGTGGAATTTTTGTTGTTAGTCTACCTCAATCTTACATTTTCGGCCTATGGCCATATTTCCCATCTCTTTTCGTTATTTCTAATTTCTTTCCCGCAACTCTAGTCTTTAATAGTGTAGGATTTAGTAAGGGAACCAACCCTCTCTGGAGATTGGTCCGGAGGACATCTCTTTCCTTCGGCCTTTCAATGTTGGTCGAGTCTAGGGCGCACAAGTGATCATATCTTGTACTTAGGCAGATTTGTGACCAACATTTATATCCACGATTACCCTTTTTTTCGTTTTGCTATACCATTTTGTTTAGGAGTGTAGTGAACAATCCTTTGTTATGCTATTCCATGAGTGGCCAAAAAATCATGAAAATTATGACTAACATATTTACAATCCCCATCTATTCTTAGACACTTGATCCTTCTAACTAGATAATTTTCAACAAAGGTCTTAGAAGTTTAGAACCTCTTATACACCTCATCCTTGGTACAAATGGTATATACCCACACATATCGAGAAAAGTCATCAATGAAAAGAAGAAAGTAATTTTTTTTTCTAAAAAAGGTGGTGTTCTCATAGGTCCACACATGTCACTATGTATGATATCCAAAGGGTGAGATGCTTTCCTAACTCCTTTCAAAAAGGTCTTCCTATGATTCTTTTTCAAAATGCATCCCTCATATGCACCACTTAGAGGGATATGCATGGAAGTTCAATAGCCATCTCATGTTCACTCGTGTGCCTCAAGGAACCATAACTGAGATGTCCAAGCCTATGATATCACTCCCAACTCTCATTATCAACATGTGCAACCATTACAATAGACTTATTATTATTAGAAGAAGAAGTAGAAAGAGTGGGTATTTCACCTAGCTTATAAATATGATTGATTCATCATAATACCCATAAGCATTAGTCCAAAATCCATTATCTATATCCTTAATCAACCATAAATCAGGATAGAATTCTATTTTCTTATTTGTGTGAGTAATGTAATAAATAGATAAAATGTTAAGACCAACATTAGGGACATGAAGATCCTTAGTGATTCTAGTTCAATTGAAGATGAGCTTTGGTGATGGCAAACGTCTCCCTCCAGAATTTCAAAATCATTATGGGTAGAAAATCCTCCAACGATTGTGGTAGTGATGAAGATCATGAGTTTGACTCTCTAGATGTCCCAACGGGAGGATTAGAGGTGATGGGAGTTGGGGGGACCCTCCCCTTATTTTTGTCTGTCCAAATGTCTCTTAAAAGGCATGTCCTGTTTCCTTTGCAAATATAATCAAATTTTTTTCCAACCCCTCTTCTTCGAGGTTCGAAGACAACATCCTTCTTCCTGATCAGGGAACTCTCCAAATTCCTACCTCAGTCATGTCCTCCAACATTTTCAAGAAAGCTTTATCCCTTATTGGAAAACTCATGGGATCTAGGTCGGACATTGAGTCAATCAGAATATGGGATTTCGCTAAATGGTGACCTCAGGGTTATGGAATTGGTGGCCATCCCTCATGGTTTCTTCCTTATCAGGATGAATAACATGGAGGATTCGAGCCACATTCTCACGGGTGGGCCCAGGTTTTTTGGAAGGAGAAGCTTGTTTCTTTGAAATAGAGTGTGGATTTCAACCTAGCAACCCAATGCATCAACATTGCCCCAATTTGGGTTAGGCTTCCGTGCCTTCCCATTCAATTATGGAGTAAAGAAATCCTGCATGGCATAACTAAAGCCATAGGTGATCTGATCACTTTCAAACAAGCCACCAAGCTAGAACCCACATGGTTTACGCATGGATGTGTATTAATGCAAATCTGAATTCTATCTTTCTACTCCCATTAACCTTGTCTCAAAGTGCAGCTGAAGGCACCAAACTATTGAATATGAAAACAAAATGGCTTTCTAATTTGAATGTAAGAAACAAGGCCATATTATATCCCAATACCCATCAAGCCTTTGCCTCAACCCAAGACTAGGGACTCTAAGAAAGATTGGGTGCATTCTCAAGCTAAAAAGCCCTTGTCAAGCTTGGTGCAGACTGGTTCATAGGACAACCACCCAATCTCTAAAGCTCTTTAAAAATATTTAGTAGTGGATCGTGAAGTGGGCATATTGAAATAAGGTTCCCTCGCAAAGGACCATGTGATGACCGATGATGGGAAACCTGCTCTAGAGCTTTTAGAAAGCATGTTGTCTTCCAACAATATCAATGGCTCTTCAGATCAGGAATGCTCCCATTTTATCAATGTCAATTTCTTTGACCCCATTTTGAATGCTGACCTTCTCTCTGAAGATGTCATTCCTATTAATTACCTTTTATTTGAGTCCCTTCCTTCCTTGCTTCAAAGCCTTTCGAAAATTATTCATGACTCCCTTCCGCATAATTTGCCTCCTTCCAATGAGTCTTTGGACTTGCTCTATCCTAAGTCTATCTATGTTTCTCAATTTGAAGGAGCCCATATTTCTCAATTGAAAGGATCCCATACCTCTCATGTCCCTCCTTCTCACAGTCATCCTAAGCTCACAACCACAAACCAAAAAAAATCCTTAGCCGATATGGGCGGTGACAAGAAGAAATATACACCCTCTAAGTAGGATATCAGGCACATGGAGTCTGAAGAAGAAATAGCCAATGGGACTCAGTCAACCCTCTACCTTTCCTAGAAGGAAAACATCTCCTCACCATCTTTCCTTGATGATGAACACAAAAAAAAAACCCCTCCACTCAAAGCAAGGGTAAGAAGTCTTCATCTAAACGTTCCAAATGAAGATCCTCTCATGGAATACGAGAGGCCTCAATGACCACACCAAGCAACGTATAGTTTCTACTATGAGGAGAGATGTAAATCCCTCAATCATTCTTCTTTATGAAACTAAGATTAAAGATCATAATGTGAGATTTTCAGAAATCATATGGAAGAAGTGCAAATTTCTTTCCAATACTGCTTAGGGAGCTTTCGAAAGTCTTATTTGCTTATGGGACCCATCCAAGGTAGAAGGGAGACTCGTCTCAGTCTCAGATAGAATTACCAATATATTATTAAAATGCAAAGACATAAAAACCATATGGGCTCTATCAAATATTTATGCTCCAAACACTCTTACAGGACATACCAAGCTGTGGGATGATCTAAGCCAAATGAGAGGCTTTTTTGCTAATGAACTATGGATGCTTGTTGGGGATTTCAACTCCCCCCTGTATCCTTCGAACAAACATGGAGGGGTAGAAAACACATCCAATTGCTATGAGGGTTTTGCCAAATTTTTTAAATAGCAATGAACTCATGGACATTCAGTTAAGGTGAACCAAATTTACTTGGAGCAATAGGAGATTGGGTAGTCAATTAATTAAAATTAGGCTAGACCAAATCCTTCAATACAACGAGGATATATATTCTTTTGGAGATGCAAATCTCATTTCTCTTCCTAAAATTGGATCTGATCACAATCCCCTTCTCCTTGTTGCTCTCCAACCAAGCTCATCATTCAGAACCCCTTTCATGTTTAAATCAATGTGGCTCCAACATAATGATCTTTATCCTCAGGTTATTAAATGGTGGGGGAAGAGCTTCTCAAGAAATCTTATTAGTCAGATTGCTAAAAACTTTGTTTTGTCAAGACCAATCTCTAGCAATGGAATAAAGAGGTCTTTGGAGATATTTTCCAAATAAAATAGGATATCTAGAGCCAATTGAACCAAATCAATGATGCCTTTGAAAATGGCAACTCGTCATCCAATCTTAGGAACAAAGAAAAAGAGTTTCTCATCGAGTACCACAACATCTTGGCTTATAAAGAATCCCTATAGAGATAGAAATACAGAGCTATCTAGTTTAAAGAGGGAGACTCTAACACCAATTCCATGCCACCACTCTCAGACATCGCAGTTGCAATAAAATAAGAGAGCTTCTCAAAGTTGATGGATCTAAGATAGAATATCCTGGAGATCAGATCTAAAGCAACCGCCTATTTTGAAGGCATCCTCAGTTAAGGGAACCCTTGTCCCCCCATGTGAGTGATAGGTTGCTTTCAAACATACCCAATATGGTTCCCCCTGAACTTAATACTTCTTTGTTATGACCTTTTTCTCAAGATAAAATCAAAAAGTCTCTTTTCTCTATGGCTAGGGATAAGGCCCCTGGTCCTGATGGCTTCTCAGTCATCTTTTGCCATAGGTTTTAGAATGTGGTTGGACCTGACATAACTGCTACCATACAAGAAATCCAACGAACTAAGCAAATTTACAAGGACATCAATTCCAATTTCCTTGCTTTAATTCCCAAATCCCCAGAGTCCAAATCCCTTATGGACTATAGACCTATTAGCCTATGCAATGCCATTTATAAAATCCTTAACAAAAGCATGGCCAAAAAAATGAAGGACATCTCCCTCACATCATCGACCTAAATCAAGGAAGATCTATCCAGGAGAGGTTAATCACTGATGGGGTCATCACCATCCATGAGCTCATCCACTTAATCAAAGCTAGTGGAAAAGTGGGAATGCTCCTCAATATTGACATGAACAAAGCTATTGATAGAGTTTCTTGGAATTTATTTTTTTCCTGTCTAAATTTATCTTTCATGCTAACTGGATCGATATCATCAAAGCCTATATTTTTTGCTTCCTTCTTTGTTCTTATAAATGGTTCTATGGTAGGTTACTTCAAAAGTCATATAGGCCTAAGACAAGGTGACCCCTAATCTCTATTGCTCTTCATCATCCTCATCAAAGCTCTAGGGACATCCCTCTCTACAACCTGTGTTCGTTGCTCCATCTCTAGGATCAAGGCCGCCTCCTCTATCAATCCCATCACTTACCAAAAATTTGTTGATGACACCATTATTACCACCCTCTCTTTCATCCCCCAAGCTAAAACTATCAAATCCATCCTTTCGCTCTTTGAAGAAGCTACTAGTCAAAGTGTTAATTACCTCAAAAACAAGCTTTACTTCCTCAAGACCCCCATCATAAGACAACTTAAAATTATCCATATCCTTGGTTGCACCACCTCCTCCCTTACTTATACCTACTTAGATCTCTCACTCTTCTCTGGCTGTACCACCAATCACCTCTGGTCAAATGTTTTAAAACGAATGCAGAAAAAGTTGGCAGGGTGGAAAGGTTCTCTCCTAAATCAAGCCAGCAAAGCCACTCTTGTTCAAGTCTCCCTCCAAAGCATTCTAGTTTTTGTTCTGTCTATGCTCAAGGCTCCTGCTTTCATTTATCATAAAATCAAGTTTAAAAATATTTTCTATGGTTTGGGCCAGACCTCGAAAAATATTTCCTCTTGTTTTTTGGGATCAGGTCTGCTCCAAGAAAGACCAGGGAGGTCTTGGATTCAAGAAATCTAATCAAATGAACATGGCACTCATTAAAAAACTTTCTTGGAAGCTTCTCTGTAATCAGAAGGCCATTTGTACTGACATCATCAAAGCAAAGTATCTCAATCAAAACAACTTTCTTGATATTGAACATCCTCCCCAAGGGTTAACTTTTTGGAATTCCTTGCTAAAAACTAGACCTTTGATCCAAAAAAGAATCATATGGAGGCTTGGATATGGAAAACTCATTGACTTCTAGGATGATCCCTAGATTTTTGAGAAGCCCTTGAGTGAAGATCTAGAACTTACCACAGTTAGGAATGTCACTGACCAACTGTTTGGAAACAAAGTCTACAATTTATTTGAAACCATTCAAAGAAGGAAAATTTGGAGAACTATCCCCTAGGATCATCTTGATGCTACCCAGAGTAATGCTAAGAGGAATCTCACCAATATCCTAAGGACTTGTGTTATACCAAATTCAATCTTGGAGAAGTCTCCCATGTAGAATTGTAGCGAGAATGGACTATTCATGATCAATTCTGCTTATTACTTATAAGAAGAAGCTAGCACCATATGGTTTCTAACTAGCCAAATATGGCTCAAACACCTCACTCCCAAGGTTACTATTTTATTTTGGCTGGTTGTTCAAAATAGAATCCTAAACATTGATAATATTATTCATAGAGGCATGGCTATTCCCAATCATTGCTACCTTTGCAAGGCTAATCCAGTGTTTGGTCAACACATCTTCCTTGAATACCCCTTTTCTTAAAAGACCCTTCAAGATATTTTCTCAACTTTTGATCTCATCTGGGCTTCCCCTAACACTTTAATGGACCTTTGTCTCCAATGACCCACCCTTTTCATTGGTCATCATCTTAAATCCTTTTTGGGATTTTTGCCTCCTCCATTTCTTGTGGAGCATTTGGCTCAAGATAAATCACAAAGCCTTTTGTGATTCTTCCAAACATGCCCTCTCAGTGATGGCCTGCATAATCACTAATGCCAAAGAGAATGCCCTTCTCATTTCCCAAATTGATTCTTGTGAACCTCCTTTTGAGTTTAATATTTACAAATCATTTGGTTTATCGATAGGGTCCCCTTCACCCCCCCTCTTAACAGATATTAGGTCAGGTGGTCCCCACCCCCTAATGGTTGGCTCAAACTAAGCTTTGACAGAGGTACAAAAGAGAACCCTAGGAGGGTAGGTGCTAGTGAAGTTTTCAAAGGTTATCAAGGTCACATTTTGTTGGCTTATGTTGAGAACATAGACACCCAAACCAACCACTTCATTGAAGCCATGGCTCTGTTTCAAGGTCTTTCTATCATTGATGATATTTCCACTGGAATACTCATCATTGAAGAGGATTCTATGAACATAATCAAGTGTCTCAAGGTGATCAGTCTTCCTCTTGGAGCATCCAAAATATCATTGGAAAATCCAAACTATCCCTTCAAAAACTTAACAATTTATCTATCCAACACATTTACCGGGAGAGAAATCATACCACTAACGTGTTAGCCAATTTGGGCCTATCCCAAGACACCACCACCTTTTGGCATAGTAACTTCTCCCAATCCCTTATACAATGTTGTTCCCTTGTTTGTTGACCTTAGTTTTTGTCGATGCTGATTTGACCTTCAAGTATTTAGGTCCAAGCACCGATTCTAGATGTTGTCACAAAGCTATTCATTTTTTGATTAGAATGATTATGACCCACAATCAACATCAAGAATCCCACTTATTTAGGAATATCAAAGCGCCTGACTACATGGAGTTCAATGGTTTGAAAATCCAAATTATCAAAATTTTCTTCTTCCCATGGAATAATAGCAAGCAAAAGCTCAAAAGTGAGGTGGTGCATGGTGATTTGAATTTTGACATTGTGGGAACCTTCCCTTTCACATGGGTCATGTGCAAGCACAAGCTCATGAGTGAGGTGGTGAAATATTTCTATGCCTGGTTCTGCTTTGAAAAGTACAATTTTATTAGAAGATTCGCCATCTCTAGCCATGTGTCAAACCTTAATCTTAACCTTGACACAAGCAACATTGATTTCAAATTTCTTTGAAAAGTGGTAAAAATATTTTTCATCCTACAACATGGTTTTTAAGCCATCTCCACCTGTGCGATGTAGGAGTCACGTAGATTCCTATTTCCATGTGCATACCTGACTTGTGTCTTCACCGTCTCCCAATCCACATATGTTGGTAGTTCCTCGTTATAACCACATCTCATCATCAAGTTAGTTGTTGCTATTGTGTGTGCCCCTTTAACCAATTGAATATTAGTGGTACCTTGAACTTTATACATTTCTCAAGATGTGGTTGATGATGCATATTCTAATTACCATGTTTGTCTTCCAAACTCCTCTTATTGATCTTATCCTTGCTTTTTCAATGATTGTGGATTACCCTATGAATATTTTTTGGCATGGCTTGGATACTCATCAGCTTGAATGGCATGATCTTCATTATTTCTTGGAATGGTGTCATTGGTTTACCATTTTTGCGTCCATGTGGTACATTGCCACCTCCTTAAATTTTAACTTTTGTAGATTTGTTAGCCATCAATTTGTGGTTTCCATCCTATGGCCCTCTCTCAATTTTAGGCCGTGTTAGTTCCTTCTATCTACATTCCTATCTCATGTATCGTCCTCCTTTGTGTCAACAAGCTATCCTTTTTGTGGCCCCTATTTTTGTCATGGTTGAACATGACTACAAGTTCAAACCAAAGATGCTTCAAATCGACGCTCTAGTTGAGGATATCTTTTCCGACCATGGGCTCTTGCTCTTTCTGCAAAAAATTAGTGGTAACAATGTGGACCTATCAATGGAGCTCATACACTCATGGAACAAGGGTAAAGTGATGGTGAAAGGTATTATATTTCAGATCACCAGTGGCCTTCTTGCAAAGGTGATTGGGCTACATGATGACAAAGAAATCATCTAGCGTGAGAAGCACTCAATGGTGGTGGAGGTCAACCAATTTAGGGGTAAAAGGGAGAACTTGGGTAGGGACAAGGAAGGCATTATTTGGGAGTCCCTATCCAAGCTTTGGGACAAAGTAATGATCATTATGCTTCAATATTTTATGGTTGATGAGCCCAACTCCATTCTAATGAGCTTCCATTTAGCCTTCCTTAACCACCTCTAAGGAAAAAAGTCTATTAACATCCCAAAGTACATGTTTAGATCCATAGAAATATATGTCCTCAATGTTCAAAAGGGTTCGTACTCCTATCATGTCCACTAAGGACTTCACCTAATCCTATTTAAGCACATGGTCATGATAGAATCTCAAAGGATTGTACCCCTCACTGTTTTCGCTTCAAATCTAGGATCCCCTTCCATCATTGCATTGGATTGTAACACTCAGAGAGGTACCCTTGATGAGAATGCCCAGTTACCTCCTCCTCCCAATGCTAATTGTATGTTTGATTTCGATAATTCAACCAAAGAAGAGCCTATATCTATGAATTCTGAACCTCAGTGCCACTCCTCTAAAGCCAAGGTGATCATTGGAAAAGGTAAATCTCCCATCACCATTGACAATGATTGTGACCCTTTAGAGGAATCTCCTTCTCCTCCCAAACTCATCAGGAGGGAGGACTCCTCTTCCAGGACCTCAACGTTGAAATATCCTCTACTGAGTAGCCCGTCCAACTCCCTCAAGAAGGTATGTGCTTATTTTATCACCAAAAATACCCATCTTCGTGAACTTGGTGATGTATGGAAAGGTTTATCTAGAGTTGTCATAATGACTTCCACCCTCCTTTAGTATGTGAAGGTCATCTTGGAAGATTTCAACTCCAACATTGATGGTGAGCATAAATATCATGCTTTGTCTCCTACCCAAGGCGATGAAGAGTGATCGTTGGTGCCATCGTGATGCATGGACCTCGTCTCTTCTTATCCATTGATCGTTGTTTCTTTTTGTCTAGTCTCAGGGTCACCCTAATTTTGTTGGAGACCCCTCTGTTCTTGGCCTTGGACCCGTTTTTAATGTTTTTCAACTGTTATATTTTTGAGAGATTGTATCTATTATGGACATCTTTTATGTCCCTTGGTCTCTTATGTTCTGTTTTTTGTTCTATGTAAAAGGTTTGAGGTCCGTTTCAAAATCCCTTCCATAAATCTATCAAAAAAACATTAGGAACATGAAGTACCTCATCAAACAAAAAAGATCTAATTATGATGTCTCCACTTCCAGCCATCTACAATGAGGATTCATCCCCAATCATAAGACGTTCTCCTACATGATTTTTGTTGTAGCCTTGAAGAAGGTGCTTGTGATTTGTCATATGCATAGTAGCCCCTAAATTAGTTATCGACTCATCTAAAGAGGTGGATTTCCAATATTCAAACTGGAATACAACATAAGCCCATGAGATTTAGCGTACAAATCCATCCTCATATTGTACGTAGAAGAGGGCATTGTTAGCACCCTCTTTCTTATTGCTTCTTCCAACTTCTTGATCTAAATCCTACAAAATTAGGTCTTATGTCCTTTTTTGCAAAACTCACAAATAGGTTTCTTGAAGGGTTTCTTAGGTTTTTTCTCATTCTATTTGTCCATTTTATCATTCTAATTTTTACCATAACTTCTTTTGATGTGCCTGATTAAAAATAAAACTTCAATACATCTATTCCTCTTAGTTTAATGATGCAAGAAATATTTAAACATCTCATAAATAGGTGGTGCAGGAGGTTTTGGGAAGTACACACATCTCAAAAACCACAACAATCTCATATATTTTTTACACATTGTTGAAGATAATACCGAGCAACTCTATGTTCCTCTCTTTCTCTAGTGCTTCTTATCCTTCCCTTCTTTCCTTAGGTCGTTAACTTACAATTTGGATATATTCTTGCAATTTCTTGAACCAGTTGATCTATTCATTAACAATGTTAAATGAATCTATGGATAGGGTTCCAAGCTTTGCCTCCAATCTATTGATCTAATTAGAGTCAATCTAGTTGTCCTTATCCCTATACAACTACTTTACCTCCTTAGAATCAGTATCTCAAGGTTGTTTATTCACATCCTTGAGTAAACCCTTGCTTCAGAGTAGAGCTTCAATCTTAATTTTCCTTGTAGCATAGTTTGGACCAATCAATAAGGAAACATGGTGACCCATACTTATTTACTAAAAATCTAAATTCTTCAAATAGTTGTGAACCAGAAACAACTCTACCAATGTAGCTAGCTCAAAATATTATGTAATTTAAAGAAAAGGGTTCAAATGCTTCTATATGCAAAAAATATGACCTCCAAAAGTTTAGCCCTAAAATCACAAAAATTACCTCCAAAAACTCCTTAAATGAGAGGTCGTCATGTGTAGATGCATAAGTGGCTAAGGGAATACTTATTGTACATTGATTGTATAGGGTACTAGTGATTTACATAGCATCACTTGTCACCATCTGATTTGCTCCTTTTTGAATGAACCATGTTGCACAATTTATCATTGTCTAATTTGCTCTAAAATTCATGCATTGCCAAGTCTACTATTGACTATGTGATATAGTTGTCAAATTTGATGATATGGTAGATTATGATTGGTCAAACTCATTTATATAGATGCCAAATGACAAACAAACTACCATATTAGTTGTTATATGGAATTCCATGTCAACCCAACTAGAATGCACCATGTCAACCCTTGCATCCACAACTTCAATGTGTTACCTCAAAAGTGGTGAGTAGAAATTATGTTATGAAAACAGTCATTTCCTATCCATTAATTATCAATCTGGTAGTTCGTAGACTTGTGAGTACTAGTGCAAAGTATATGCCTATAGTAGACTAGAGATGAGTCCTATGTGTCACTTTGGTTTGGGGGGTGGTTGTTGTAGTTGGGGTTTAGCCAAACCGAAATAATTAAATTGCAAGAAAACACATTCTACAGGAAATTATTGGAAAACTAAATTAAACTATCAGACACATGACTGAAAGAAAATGTGCAAAAAAGTAGGGCAGGAAAGCAAAAATATCTTGCAAAAATTAAATAAAGTAGGGAAAATGCAGGATTAAAACACACTTGCAGGAAATAAAATAATAAAATTTAATAAATGAAAGTAGAAGGAAACAAGGAAGGAATACTGCCTGGAGTGGGCCCAGGCTCCTACAAAAATGCGCCCGATTAATTTATGCAATCACTCTTCGAACTCAAGAAATTGATCAAAACACTTCAAGATTTTTATTATGTAGTACTATTTTTTTGCAGAGCAAGTTCGGATCCTTTCTTCAGGGGCGACCTATATTTTATACAGAACACAGTCATCCCCTATTTACAATTTTAAACGCTGCATGATTTTCTATGGTGGGCATGCATAAAATTAGACGTTTAGACGTCTAAAAATAGAGAAATCACGCTAAAATATAGAGAAATCACGCTAAAATTAACCCTCATGGGATAATCATTGCGTTTCTTATGTTGACTTAACAAAATGCATCTAATGTTATCATGGTCTTCAATATTTACAATCAATGTGCATGTTTTTATTCTGTCCTATGCACGCATAGTTTGACCTATTTCTGGAAAATAGGCACCTTTTCGACCTATCATCGGGATACAGGTACCGTATTTAGCCTTTTCTTGTTCACTGAAGATCATCATTGATTTTTGGGTTTAGAATAGTGCACACTTTTATTCTGTCATCGGGAGACATGCATCATCCAGCCTGTGGTCGAGAGATAGGCATCGTCTCGTGTATTGGGAGATAGGCGTTGTCCAGCTTGTGGTCAGGAAATAGGTGCCATCCTATGTACTGGGAGATAGGCACTTTCTTTTTGCTAGGAGATAGGAGCCTTTTGGCTTATGGTCGGGAGACAGGCACCATACCTTAGCATGTTTCGAAGTGCCTTACTCCTTTGCTACTATCATTGTTTATTCACCAATTCTTTCTTAATCGCGTTATGAATGTATCAAATGCTAGGTTCGAATGGGACCTTGACTAAAAAGGTGTGAAAAAGACATAATGTACTACATCTACACATACTTTTCACTCAAAATACACTTTAGGCATAATACATTAGTTTCCATTAAATATATACAAAAATATCATAAGAGATGCATTTCTAATATAATATACCACACATTAATGTTATTAAAGTATTAAAAAAATAAGCATTTTTGGTGCTTATCATCCCCCCATGCCTAATCATTGCCACACCCTTGTATCACCTGTTGCTAGTAATCCCCTATTTATCAACAACCTTCCAGTATTCCCTATTCCAATGCTTTCTATCCTTGGCTATGGCTCTATCTCATTCCTTGTTACAAATACATTTGCCACCCTGTTTCGACTGATTGTGACCTGCTTTTGTCTCTGGTGCCTTCTGGTTTTTACTGCACCGTAAGGGTTGGCTAGGCCCTGTCCTATTTTTAGGTTTGTTATGATTCACCCCTTTTTGCTTGCAACTTTCTCCATGTAGAATCCTGTGATTGTAGTGGCATCCTTCTGGAATGTAGGCTCAGCTTGCTTCCAGTATTGGTGGTTTGGGGGATGCTGATCTATCAATGGAAAGTCAGGCTTGTCCCATGGTGGATAATGGTATGTATCATGTACATGGAATTTTGGTAATTTTTCCACCTCCAGGTCGAGTTTTGTCTCCTCAGTGTCATTCTCCTCTTAGTATTCAGGTGGTAGTGACTGGGGTGCTCAAAATGGTGATGACATCATTGGTTCTTTACTAAATATGTCCATCTTCTCCAAATATTCCTACATCCTTGAGGGATTGCCATTAGTTGAACCATATAAGTACCAAAATTATTTTGGTTGGGCAAGATGAACATAAATACCTAGTTCTTTGGCCATCCGTGTGTGAGCTTTTCACTCTTTCTTAGCCTCCTTTAGGTTCTTCTTGAGATCCTAGAACTGCTCCTTCTAGCTAGTGAAGCCTTTCATAGACGCAATCCACTCCTCATATGAATTTCGGTCTGGCTGCACCTTCAGCTCTTGTTGGGGTGATTTATGCTTTTGCTATTATGCTGTTCTAGCCCTTGTCTTCTGCCTTCTCTACATTGCTCTCTGCTTTTCTTTTGAGCTGTAATTTCTTAGATGATCTGGGTGCTACTGCATAAGCTATGGATTCCCAAGGACCAACCTCCTCTTCCTTCTATGGGGGTTGTATTTCCTGGATCTTAGAGGACTCTGTGTCTTGCATATCTTGGTCCCATGGTGTGTTCCCAATTGGTTCAGCCGCTGTCTATTCATCAAACTAACCAGCCATGGTTTGGTCAACCGATGGCTAACCAACTAACTCTACAACCTCCTAGGATCGGTTGACTCATCTAGATGATCCACCTCATGTTCTTGCTCTTATCCTACTTCTAAATGGATAGCATGGTCAAATATTTTTGCGTGTCGTCAGCTGGTTGAGTGGCATCCAATTGTGCCTTAGAATCCCCAGTTGACTTGGTAATTCCTACTTGGTCATCTAACGGTTGACCATCTAATTGGGCAACATTAGGTACTCTGACTGACTCCTCAGCCTCACTATCATCAATTTCTATTATAGGGGGTTCCTGTTGCACAGCAAGACTCCTCTATTCCTAGGAAGTAGTATTCACAGGGACATTTGATTGGTCCCCTATTTCAACCTTTTGGTTGTTTGATGCCCTTCTGGCATCAGAGTGAAACGTCCCTATGGATGCAATTTTTTCCTCCAAGTCCACGAAAGAAAATGCAACATCCATGACCCAATCTATCTGTACGACAACATTGACCTTATCTGATTTGTTGACCTACAGCTACTAGATTCTATTTTCTAATTGCCACACCATTTATCTTAGCCACCACAGAGTGTTATTTGCTTCTTGCTACCTTGCTGCAGCAGCCCATCGAGACTCTTAAAATTTGGCTTGCTCTTTCTTAATTTTTTTCCCAATTGGAGGGTTGTTCTCTCATGTTCTGCAGTTGGCTCTACAGGCCTTCTTCCTGAGTGTTCTAGTAGAATGTCGCACCATTTGAAATGTCATGCAACACTTGAGCAACCAGTTCATTCTCTGTATTTTCTTCTTCGGACGAATTGTAATCAACCATGCGCTCCTTCTATGTTCTACTTCTGGTTGCCGATGGTGATGAAGTCCGAAATGGGCTTGGAATAGTTTGGTTTGTCTCCTAATTTGAATGTTGGGAGACAAGCGACGATACTACCTGCAATAGGCTCTGTTCAGCTTGTCTTACCTCCCATGTAGAATGGCTATGTTGGGTGGCAGGTGATGGTGTTGGGGAAGAAGGGCCTGATTTTGCCTGCCCTGTTGTTTTTGTAGCTTGGTGGTTTTGGGAGTCATGCACCTCTTCTTCCCCTGTTGGTCCTTGGTTGCATTTGCATCAAAATCTCTTTCATCCTCTATGTACCTCGACATGTTGAACTAGGGTTGAGATCAACCCGTGATGTGATAATGCTGAATCTATTCCTACCTGATACCGACTAGATTCATCCTTTAGGGAACACATTAGGTAGTAGGGAATATTAATTTTATTCCCATGCAACATATGATAAAGGAATCTAAAATTATTGGCATTCAACCAGGAATACTTACCAGTGTAGGTGAAAAATTGAGCTACTTACTCGAACACATTCCTCCAAAGGTCTGGCATATACTATTTTGACAACCCTTGGCATGTTGTCTATGTTGATGGCTGCCCAAAAATCGTTGTATGTACTATGCTATACTATCTTACTTATATGTTTGATCTCCTGTGTGTGGAAGACCAGTCACCTCTGCAATATATGCTTATGTGACTAGGATGACTAGTTCGTGCATTTGGAAGACATCATCATCCATTAAAGCTGCAAATTTGCATGCTGCTATAGGGTCTTGATCTTGGCTAACCAGGCTGTAATACTGCATCCATATTGCAGCCTCAAACTAGTTTCTGACATCACTAATTATGCCCAAAATATCTCAGGGCTCATATTTCTTCAATGCATGATTGGTAGGTTTTCCCATGGTGGTCTTGACTCTGTGCTTTGGATTTCATTATTTTTGCAAAAAAGGCACTATTTTTGGCTTATAACAATGCTGAAGCGTGTGACTGTATTCGTGTATACAAGGCATCTATATCTCGTAATCAATAGTAATAACAGGTAATTAATTCTAAATTTGTGTGCTAGATTTTAGTTAGGTACCGTTATAATCGATCCTTTCATTTGATTGACACCACATGGCATAGTACAGGTTTGGGGCTCGTATGATTGGATACAAGTTTTGTGCGATATGTGTTGACACATTATACAAAAATATTTCTTTATGAAAATCATACATACATATAATAGAATGTTTCGTACATACCTTAATGATGTTTCGTGATTTATCATATGAAAATACCAATGGTGCAATGTGATTGGCCAATGCGTGACAACAATGTCTCCAGGACAAATAATTGGTGTGGTATTTTTTCATGCAAAAATCGCATCAACTTGAATCATAATTGGGTACTACAATTTTATTAATCTCAAGGTTTTGTGCAAAAAACTAAAGAAAACATGGAATTTTTATATTACCGTGGGATGACACATGTCTCCTGGGAAGTTTGATTGGCCTTGAGAGCATGCATGGGTTATCGATGAAAATCATGAACTCCTTCGATCAACAACCGAGAAGTAAACGAATTCCATCGATAAAACGATAAACATACTTACTTTTATCTGTGAAAATTTTGACTTTGATTGTGCATAGATTTCGGCACCAACGTGGCTTTGACTACTTCTTCAAAGCCGAAGATAGGAGTCATCGCTGCATTGAAATACAAGTGATTTGTATGGGAGACATGCGCCTTTCACTGAAGTGCAGAGACAAGTACTCGTTTGCTAGGAGGTAGGTGCCCTTTGCTGAAGTGTGGAGATAGGCATCCGTTTTTTGGGAGATAGGTGCCCTTCGTTGAAGTGTAGAGACAGGTGTCTGTTTGCTAGGAGACAAGCGCCTTACTTCGTCTAACTGGAGATAGGCACTGTCTATTATTATGAATATAGGTGCCTTTATTGGACATATTGGTACCTATAAAACACATTTTTTTATCACAACAAGTGAGCTTGGTTTTTTTTTGCTTGATGTATATGGAAGATAGGTGCCTTCATGAATACAGGCACATTCAAAATTTTAAGGATATAGGCACATTTTGCTATATGTGGGAGATAGGCAACTTCTCTTGGTTGGACATTCAACGCCCACTAAGTTGACCCACAGTCATGCGCCTTTCATCAATACAAATATAGGCACTTTTTCTTGGTGACAAAGTCAGCAGCTAGTGCCTTGATTCGCATACAGGTATTTTCTTCCTGGAGGATGTAGACACCTGTATATAAGTCCAGATGTAAGTATCCCCTTCTTGGTAGGTATTGGTGCTTCGTTCATTCATTTGTACTCCTAGAAAGTTAAAAATACGTAGGGCACCATGGATCTTGTGCCTACTAGGCCTAGGTTTTCCAGGATGCCTACAAATTGCAATTAAGGCATGATTTTCTGCAAAATAAATGCACACGTAAAATATAAAATAAGAATCATGGATCATGTGCCTGATAGGCTTAGGTTTCCCAAGATATCTACAGATTGCATTCAAGGCATGATTTCCTCCAAAGCAGTAAATAAAACAAAACTGAAAAAAAAATAAATTTAGAATATATATATTTTTTTGTGGATGCACACGTGTCCGTCAACTATTGGAGAGAGTTTTTTATTACGATGGGGTTTCCCCCACGTCTGCTTTGGATTCAACCGCATGGACTAGTGGTGTATGATACAATCACAATCGGTGGTCATTGACTATCAACACAATGCCGCTACCATCTATGGTTTGAACATGCACAACACTATTTTTGATAATCTTAACTACTTCATACGGTCCCATCCAATGCTGTATAAGCTTTCTCTTTCGCTCCTAGAATTGGGAGTCATAAAACAATACCCATTATCCTACTTTGATCTATTTTGGCTGTATGTGGCGGTCATGCCACTGGACCCTCTGCTTTTGCATAATTTTCGTTCGCTACAAAGCATCCTGCTGGTATTCATCCAGTTGGTTGAGCTATTGAATTCAGTCTTTTTGTGCAGCATCCAAATTTAAATTTAATGCTACAATAGTCCCTAGGGTTTTTATTTTGAATTTAATGGGCATCATGGCATTTTTCCCGTACACCAATTGAAATGGTGTGAATCCAGTGGTAGTTTTCCAAGTGGTGCGATATGCCCATACTACCTTCGGTGAACATATTGCCCAATATTTTTGGTGTTGCTGTACCATCTTAGTAAGAATGTTTTCCAGCTCCCGATTGGTAGTTGATCAAGTTGAAGTTATAATTATTGTTTTTTCTTCTCAAATTGTTGCTTCAATAGATCTTTCTCTTGTGTCAATTGCTCTTTTAGTTTGACCATTTGTTTCTCTATATCCCCTTTTCTCATTGCTTGATCCATGAAATCACAATTCTCTTTCTTTAGTTTCTCTATTTATTTTTGCAATTGAGTCACTTATTTTTATTTTTATTTATTTATTGTTGCTGCTCTAGAATGGAAATATGATAGATAAATAAATGGCTTTGTTTGATAAGGATTCAAATATCAAGATGGTATCTATCTCTTGATATAATATGATATGGACATAAGATAATGGTTGAGTTCTCAGACAACATGTAGGATCTAGGGAAGATTTTAGTTGATGGTGGTATATTTGATGTGGATTTAGATGATAATAAGTTTACTTGGATGAATAGATGCTCTGGTAGAAACTTGATTCAGGTTTGGTTGGACAGAGTTCTTTCAGAGGATTGGTTCCAAGATAACTTCATGTTTAATTTGAAATCTCTTCCTAAATATGGATCTCATCACAATCCTTTGCTCTTTTGGTGTAGTGTGGAAGATTAGAAGCATAAAGGCCCTTTCAAGTTTGAATATGTGGCTGCAACACCCAATTTTTAATAAAGAAATAAAAAAATGGTGGAGTATTCCTTCTTAAGGTACTAATATGTAAATTATCATAAACAAACTTAAAACTATGAAGAAAGAAGTGAAGAAGTGGAATAAGGAGGTCTTTAGAAATATCTTTCAAAAGAAGAAAACTATTCAGTTAGAGTTGGATATGTTAGAAGAAGAGATTAAAAGGTTGGATATGAACCAAACCCAATTCCAAAGAGAAAAGGAAGAAATCTATTGGAGGCAAAAGTCCAGTATCTAGCGGTTGTAGGAAGGTGACAGGAATTCTAAGTTTTCCATGTCTCCACTATCAAAAATAAAAGTTCTACCCGCATTGATGAAATTCCAAAGGACAATGGCTAAGTTATTAGAGAAAGTGAAGAAATTGAGCATGAGGCTATGAAATTCTACCAAAATATTCTAGATGAAGATATGGAAGAGGATGAAATTACGATTAAGGAGATGACTAATCACATTCCTAGGTTGATATCCAAGGAGATCAATGCTCATCTTCTAAAGGATATTGAGGAAGAAGAGGTAAGGATAGTCACTTTCTCCCTTAGTAGAGATAAAGCTCTAGGCCCGGATGGGTTCCAAGCAATTTTTTCCAAACCTTCTGGGATATAGTTAAAGTTGATGTTATTGAAGTAGTGAAGGAATCTTTAAAGTCGGATTAGATCCTAAAGGAGTTTAACAATACCTTCCTTGTTCTAGTTCCTAAGAAGAAATGGTTAAAAACCTTCAAAGATTTCAGACCTTTAAGTCTTTGCAACACTATTTACAATATTATATCTAAAGTGATAGCCATCAGATTGAAGATCTTCCTCCCCTCTATTATCTTCGATGAGCAAGGAGGCTTTGTTAAGGGTAAACATATTTTGGATGGGATTATATCCCTTAATGAATCCATGCATTCTATCAATACTGGTGAAAGAAAATGTATGTTCCTGAAGTTAGACATGAGCAAGGCTTATGATAGAGTTTCATGGAGTTTTTTGGATAAAGTTTTGGCTGCCTTTGATTTTTGTAGATAGTGGAGAAGATGGGTTGGAAGCTGTTATAATATTGCAAGGCACTCTATTATGATCCATAATAAACCAACAGGTTTTTTTAATAGTAGTGGAGGACTGAGACAAGGTGACCCTCTCTCTCCTTATATTTTCATTATTATGGTTGATATGCTCCAAATATACCTCCATGCTGCCAAGGCTTCTGACCGGATAGAGGGCCTTAAACTAGCTCATAATATTGAGGGTATTACTCATTTATAATTTGTGGATGATACCATTTTACTTGGTAATCCTACTGTGGTAGAGGTAACTAAATTTAAAATAATCTTAGACCTCTATGAACGTTCTTCTCACCAAAATATCAATTTGGACAAGAGAAATATCTTCTTCATTAACACTAAAGTAGCTCTCTAGATAAGGGTGACGAGAGTCATAGGGTGTCCCGTGTCAACTCTACATTCTTCTTACCTTGGTATACCTATGTTTGTAGGAACTTGTAAGGCACCTCTTTGGAATGGTTTGGTTGATAGGTTTCAATCCAAAATTGCAGGATGGAAAGGTAATCTCTTGTCTCAAGAAGGTAAAGTGTTGTTAGTTGAGTGTTTTGAAGGCTATCCCATTTATCTTCTCTCCCTTTTCAATATTCCTGCTAAAGTTTTGAAAATAATAGAAGGAATTTAAAAACAGTTCTTATGGTCAGGATCTGAAGAGAGGAGGATTCATCTTGTAGCTTTAGAAAAAATATGCCATCAAAATAAGCATGGTGGCCTTGGTCTGAGGAGACTCAACTTACTTAATAGTGCTATGGCTGAAGAACACAAGCTTATACTGAGAGGGGGGGTGAACAGTATAAGACCACTTTTAACTTTTTCTTTCAACTCAGCTTTCAATACTATATTATGCAGAATATAGATAGCAGTATTTAACAACAGTAATCAAGCAATGCACAAAACATCATCCACAAAGTGACACAACAATTTACGTGGTTCACCCAAGGTGGGCTACTCCACGGATAAAACTTTTCTCTAAAAGTTATATCACGGTTCTTTGGGAAACCTTCCCAATTACAATGTTTATGAGCCTCTGCTCAAAGGAGATACCTTCCCCTATCTCTGCTCTGGCTGGTGATCCTCTAGAAGACCTCTGCCTCTTCTACCCTTAGCAAGTGGAACTCTATCCATAGAAGACACCTGTCTTCCCTGCTCTGGCTGGAGACTTCTGTCCTCAACTCTGTCACCTCAAAGCTGGTCCTCGAATTTGCACCAAAACATAGTCCTTCGGTCTGGCACAAATGTCCTCTTCCTCTTTCTCTGATCTGCACCAAACACAGTCCTTCGGTCTGGCACAGGTCTGTCCTCTTCCTCTGTTCTGCATAAAATATAGTCCTTCGCTATTTTCTCGCAGTCACAACTGCACTCGATCGAACAATGACCTTTGCACTTCTACGCATTCATAGCAGTATCGTCTTCGTGCACTCTGTTTCCTTACAATCTCCTACACTTAGAAGATTCGATGAAATGCACTCTTATACTGCTATCGATCTTCGCACTCTGCTTTTTCGACGATCGAACTTCACTGTCGCACTAAATCTATGAACATCACTCTTCGAACGCACACTTCGATCGATGGCCAAACTCTTCAAGCAACCCTCCTTTTATACTCACAATCTCAAGATTAGAACCTTGATCTTAGTCGGCTGCACATCCCTAAAACAACATCGACGCAAAACCCTATGCTGCGTCGGCCCAGATTTAACTCTGTCGGCTCCACTGCCTCCCTGTAGCTTCTGGCGCGAAACTTCAACATGTCACGATATCGCGACACCTTTGCCTGTCGTACACCTTCTATTACCTACTGTCACGAAATCGTGACCCTTTTTGCCTTTGTCTGCCTTGACTACTTCCTTGTCGTGAAATCGTGACACATCTGACTTTTGCTGACGTCATCTGCAACTCTGTCGCGAAATCATGACACTTTAGTCTTCATGGCCTTCTTCTCTTCCTATGTCACGAAATCATGACATTTCTGATGCCGTACAACCTCTCTCCTCTTAGAGTCGCGAAACTGCGACATGTCGCGAAATCGCGACATCTTCATCCTGCTGGCTTCTTTACTTCTTCCTGTCACGAAATCATGACGCTTTCAGCTCTCGAAAGCTTTCCTTGCAACCTATCGCGAAATCGTGACACTTCTGGCTTCCGTACACTTTCTTTGCAGCTTGTCGCGAAATCGCGACGCTTCTCCTTTCAGACTCTTCCCTTTGCTGCTTGTCGCAAAATCACGACACTCTCTGCGTACGCTTTTTCTTCAGCCTGTCACGAAATCGTGACGCTTCTTATTTCAAACTCTTCCCTTAGCTGCATGTCACGAAATCGTGACAGTTCTCTCTTCAAGCTTTTTAGCATGTCACGAAAATGCGACTGTTCTCACTTGGAACTCTGCAGCATGTCGCAAAATCATGACACTTTCTGAATGACTTTCTCTCTCTTCGATCTAGTCATGAAATCATGATAGCTCACCCTGCGGACTCTCTCTTCAGCATCATGTCGTGAAATCGTGACACTTTTTCGTCCGTACAACCTTCTTTGCAGAGTGTCACGAAATCATGACACTTTTCCTTCTCTACCTTCCTGCACTTTTCGAGTCGTGAAAATGCGACATGTCATGAAATCGTGACATTTTCCATCTTGCTCTCTTCTCTACCAACATGTCACGAAATCATGATAGTTTTGCTGCCTCTCTTTCTTCCAGCATGTCATGAAATCATGACAGTTTTGCCAGAACTTTCTCTCTCCTCAAACATGTCGTGAAATCGTGACAGTTTTGCCAGCAGCCTCTCTTTCTTCCAACATGTCACGAAATCATGACAGTTTTGCCAAAACTTTCTCTCTCCTCAAACATGTCGCGAAATCGTGACAATTTTTCCACCCACCTGCAAACTTTTTCTTACTTGTCTTTTTCTTGATCTTTTGCAACTGGGCTACTCCGATCTTCTTGGAAACTTACTGACCAGCTGAAACCTTCATCAAAACAAATTCTTTGACATACAAACAAATTGCTTCAAGAACTTCTTTGACATCAATGACAACTACTATACTTGAGCAAAAGCAATGTACCCAAGGTACCCAAAATTGCCAACAATCTCCCCCTTTGTCATTGATGGCAACCCTTTACTAAAAACATGTCTCAGGAGCTAAAACTGAAACCAACTGAGCTATCAGCTGAGAATCTCCTTTTGAAGTTTTGCTCCCCTTGACTTGAAGCATTCCTCTTCTCATAGAAGCTCTCCCCCTTACTCATATCTCTCCCCCTGACTCAAATCTCTCCCCCTTTGTCATCAATGGCAAAGGGTCACCTTTGGGGCCCGGGACTAAGAATGAGCCTCTTAGCTTAGTCCCTCCCCCACTTCTTGATGAGGTGATTAATTCTGGGGTGGGAGTACAACTCCCAATTTCTCCCTTAGATACTCAAATGTATCTCTTGGAAGAGGTTTTGTGAAGATATCTGCAATCTGCTCTTTAGTAGGCACATATTCTACCTTGACCTGCTTATCTTGCACTTTCTCCCTTAGAAAGTGATACTTGATGGAAATATGCTTTGTCCTTGAGTGCATTACCGGATTTTTGGAAATACTTATGGCACTAGTATTATCACAAAATATGGAGATGGGTTGTTCATGCTTGACTTTGAAATCCTCCAAGGTGGTTTTCATCCATAGAACTTGTGTACACCCAGCCACTGCTGCTATGTATTCAGCTTCTGTCGTAGATAAGGAAACTGAAGGTTGTTTCTTACTTAGCCAAGAAACCAAACTCTTTCCCAAAAAGAATGCTCCACCACTGGTGCTTTTCCTGTCATCATTACTGCCTGCCCAATCTGTTGTGAGAGTGAAATCATCACCTTTGGGATACCAAAGCCCAAAGTCCATAGTGCCCTTCAGATATCTGAATATCCTTTTAACTGCTATAACATGAGAATCTTTCGGAGCTGCCTGAAATCTGGCTACTAATCCAACAGCCTGCATGATATCCGGTCCGGTAGTCGTTACATATAATAAACTGCCAATCATTGATCTGTACAACCTCTGATCTGCCGCTGGAGATTCATCATCTTTACTCATCTTGCACCCCGTAGTCATTGGAGTACATACAGGTTTGTTGTCCATCATCCCGAATTTTTTTAACATTTCTTTGATATACTTTCCTTGAGAGAGAAATATACCGTCTTTTGATTGAGCAATCTGAAGACCCAAAAAGAATGACAGACTCTCCAATCATAGACATCTCAAATTCCTTCTGCATGGTGTTAGCAAAATCTTTGCACATCTGGGTATTATTTCCCCCAAAAATGATATCATCAACATAGACAACTACAATCAACATATCATTACCTTTATCTTTAATATACAAATTGCTATCTCGCCATACCTTTCCCGAAACCTTGCTCATGAAGGTACTGTCAAGTCTTGAATACCAAGCCCTAGGTGCTTGCTTTAACCCATACAAGGCCTTTTTCAGTTTACACACATAGTCCGATTGATCTGAGAGAGACACGCCTTCTGGCTGTTCTACGTAGACTTCTTCATCCAAAACTCCATTTAAAAACGCTGATTTAACATCCATTTGATACACCTTGAATGCTTTGAAGCTCGAAAGAGCCAAAAACATTCTGATAGCTTCGAGACGAGCAACAGGAGCGAACGTCTCTTCGAAATCAACACCTTCTACTTGAGCATAACCTTTGCAAACCAACCTGGCTTTGTTTCGGACAATCTTTCCATCTTCATTGAGTTTATTTCTGAATATCCATTTTGTGCCAATGACATTCTTGTCCTTAGGTCTTGGAACTAAATCCCAAGTTTCACTTTTCTCTATTTGATTTAGCTCTTCATCCATTGCTTTTACCCAAAATTTGTCTGCACATGCTTCACTGAAATCTTTTGGCTCAATCTGAGATAATAATGAAATATTTGTAGAATCGTGTGACGGAATGACTCTTCTTCTAGTTTGTCTACTGTTTGGATCACCAATGATCAAATATTTGGGATGATGTTTCTGAACATATCGTGACGGAGTTTTGGGAAGCAGCTGCTATTTTTCCTCTTCTTCATCTGAAACCTCTCCGAATTCTTCTTGACAGATTTCATCACTGATTTCCTTGACAGGTTCTCTTATCCCTGTCTTTTCATCAACTATTACATTTATGCTTTCTATGACTGTATGCGTTCTTTTGTTGAAGCATCTGTAAGCCTTGCTTCTGTTGGAATAACCAAGAAAAATTCCCTCATCACACCTAGGATCAAACTTACCCAAATTCTGATCTTCCCTTCTGATGAAGCACTTACTCCCAAACACTTTGAAATGCTTTACTGGTAGTTGGTCTTCCTTTCCACAACTCATAAGGAGTTTTATGATGATTTACTCTAAGTTGGGTCCTGGTGATAATGTAAACTGCTGTACTGATTGCCTCTTTCCAGAAACCATCCGAAAGTTTTGACTCATTTAACATAGCTCTAGCCATATTTTCAATAGTTCTATTTTTTCTTTCAACTACTCCATTTTGTTGAGGAGTTCTTGCTTCTGAATATTCTCTTTTAATTCCTTGTTGCTCACAGTATTCCACAATTTCATTAGAGGTGAACTCTCCTCCTCTGTCCGATCTTAAGCATTTGATTCTCTTTTCAGTCTCATTTTCAATCATTTCTTTGAAAGCTTTAAATTTTTCAAAAGCTTCAGATTTTTCTTTGAGAAAAGTAACCCAAGTCATTCTAGAATAATCATCTATAAACAACATGAAGTAGCTTTCTCCCTGAATGCTCTGAGTTCCGGTGGGGCCACATAAATCAGTATGAATAAGATCTAATGGTTTTGAAGAAGTATACCCTTTTGATTTAAAACTGGTTCTGGTCTTTTTTCCATGTTGACAAGGACCACAAATGGTGTTATAGGGCCTTTTTATTTTGGGCAAGTCTCTAACCGCTTCCTTGTTACTAATGTTGACAAGATTATCAAAGCTCAAATGCCCCAATATTTTATGCCATAACCAACTCTCATCTTCTTGAGTTAGAAAACACTTTTCCTTTTTTATCTCACTTAGCATGTAAAGATTGTTTGGAGTCCTTGTAGCACTAGCAATGAGTTTTCCATTTTTTTCTTTACGAATCTCACATCTATCTGAAAAGAAAGATACTATGTGTCCTTGATCACAAAGTTGACTCACACTTAGAAGATTATGTCTTAGACCTTCTACATAAAGCACATTTTTAGTTTTAGATTTCCCATCCAAGCTAAGAGTCCCTTTACCACAGATTTTAGCAGACTTGTTATCTCCAAAACTAACTGTTCCTCTGTTTGTGTTTTTTAAGACCAAAAACTTTTCCTTTTCACCAGTCATATGTTTTGAACAACCACTATCAAGATACCATTTCTCTACCTTGTCTTGAGCATGAAAAGCAGTTTGAACTATCATTGATTTAGACTTGATCTCATTTCTATTTTTAGTGAATTTAAGGCTAGGTCTATCCAAACTGCACATCCTTGCTATATGCCCAACATTCTTGCATTTGTAACACATGACATTTTTATCCATAAGGGGTGCAAAAGAGTTAACATTTTCCTTACTATGGCTATGCACGGATTTAATGCAATGTATAGCTTTGTGACCAAATTTCTTGCAAGAAAAATAGTAGCCATGGAAAGTATTATGTAACCTGTTTTGATGCCTTGGATGATTGTTCTTCTTGAGACCAACTGGAATCCATCGTTCTTCAGGCTGAAGATTAATCTTGCTGTCTCTTCTTCCTGCCATGATGTTTGAGAACATAACTCTCTTCTCTAAAATTCTTAAAGCCCAGAAGAATTCACTTTAGATATCGAACTTAACCTCTTCATCCTTTTTTGAAACTGTATGTTCTTCTGATAGATCCTTCTCCAAGATGTTAGGCTTTTTCTGGAGAGACCCGCTCTGATACCAATTGAAGAACACAAGCTTATACTGAGAGGGGGGGTGAACAGTATAAGACCACTTTTAACTTTTTCTTTCAACTCAGCTTTCAATACTATATTATGCAGAATATAGATAGCAGTATTTAACAGCAGTAATCAAGCAATGCACAAAACATCATCCACAAAGTGACACAACAATTTACGTGGTTCACCCAAGGTGGGCTACTCCACGGATAAAAATTTTCTCTAAAAGTTATATCACAGTTCTTTGGGAAACCTTCCCAATTACAATGTTTATGAGCCTCTGCTCAAAGGAGATACCTTCCCCTATCTCTACTCTGGCTGGTGATCCTCTAGAAGACCTCTGCCTCTTCTGCCCTTAGCAAGTGGAACTCTATCCATAGAAGACACCTGTCTTCCCTGCTCTGGCTGGAGACTTCTGTCCTCAACTCTGTCACCTCAAAGCTGGTCCTCGAATTTGCACCAAAACATAGTCCTTCGGTCTGGCACAAATGTCCTCTTCCTCTTTCTCTAATCTGCACCAAACACAGTCCTTCGATCTGGCACAGGTCTGTCCTCTTCCTCTGTTCTACATAAAATACAGTCCTTTGCTATTTTCTCGCAGTCACAGCTGCACTCGATCGAACAACGACCTTTGCACTTCTACGCATTCACAGTAGTATCATCTTCATGCACTCTGTTTCCTTACAATCTCCTACACTTAGAAGATTCGATGAAATGCACTCTTATACTGCTATCGATCTTCGCACTCTGCTTTTTCGATGATCGAACTTCACTATCGCACTAAATCTACGAACATCACTCTTCGAACGCACACTTCGATCGATGGCCAAACTCTTCAAGCAGCCCTCCTTTTATACTCACAATCTCAAGATAAGAACCTTGATCTTAGTCGGCTGCACATCCCTAAAACAACGTCGACGCAAAACCCTACGCTGCGTCGGCCCAGATTTAACTCTGTCGGCTCCACTGCCTCCCTGTAGCTTTTGGCACGAAACTTCAACATGTCGCGATATCGCGACACCTTTGCCTACCGTACACCTTCTATTACCTGCTATCGCGAAATCGTGACCCTTTTTGCCTTTGTCTGCCTTGACTACTTCCTTGTCGCGAAATCGTGACACATCTGACTTTTGCTGACGTCATCTGCAACTCCTATCGCGAAATCATGACACTTTAGTCTTCATGGCCTTCTTCTCTTCCTATGTCACGAAATCATGACATTTTTGATGCCATACAATCTCTCTCCTCTTAGAGTCGTGAAACTGTGACATGTCACGAAATCATGACATCTTCATCCTGCTGGCTTCTTTACTTCTTCCTGTCATGAAATCGTGACGCTTTCTCTAAAGTTCTTCAAATCGTGACACTCTCTTCCGTACACTTTCTTTGCAGCTTGTCGCGAAATCGCGACGCTTCTCCTTTCAAACTCTTCCCTTTGCTGCATGTCGCGAAATCGTGACAATTCTCTCTTCAAGATTTTCAGCATGTCACAAAAATGCGCTGTTCTCACTTGGAACTCTGCAGCATGTCACAAAATCATGACACTTTCTGAATGACTTTCTCTCTCTTCGATCTAGTCACGAAATCATGACAGCTCACCCTGCGGACTCTCTCTTCAGCATCATGTCATGAAATCGTGACACTTTTTCGTCCGTACAACCTTCTTTGCAGAGTGTCACAAAATCATGACACTTTTCCTTCTCTGCCTTCCTGCACTTTTTGAGTCACGAAAATGCGACATGTCATGAAATCGTGACATTTTCCATCTTGCTCTGCTTCTCTGCCAACATGTCGCGAAATCGTGACAGTTTTGCCAGCTGCCTCTCTTTCTTCCAGCATGTCGCGAAATCACGATAGTTTTGCCAAAACTTTCTCTCTCCTCAAACATGTCACGAAATCACGACAGTTTTGCCAGCAGCCTCTCTTTCTTCCAGCATGTCACGAAATCATGACAGTTTTGCCAGAACTTTCTCTCTCCTGAAACATGTCGCGAAATCGCGACAGTTTTTCCAGCCACCTGCAAACTTTTTCTTACTTGTCTTTTTCTTGATCTTTTGCAACTGGGCTACTCTGATCTTCTTGGAAACTTACTGACCAGCTGAAACCTTCATCAAAACAAATTCTTTGACATAAAAACAAATTGCTTCAAGAACTTCTTTGACATCAATGACAACTACTATACTTGAGCAAAAGCAATGTACCCAAGGTACCCAAAATTGCCAACAATGGCAACCAAGGTGGCATGGAGAGTTCTATGGGATGGTTAGATTCTTTGGTCAAGGATTCTTAAAGAAAATTATCTTGATAGCCAGGAGGATACCAAAATTTTTACAATTCAGGACCCTTGTCATGGCTCTTCTTTATGGAACCACTTGGTGGAGGCTAGGGATGCCTTATGTAAGGGTGTGAAATGACGTACTGGAGATGGGGCCTCTATAAGTTTTTGGGAATATGCCTAGTTATATGACAACCCTTTAGCCAACAATGATATTTTCTCTAATCTGAAAGAGGATCTAGAAGATAGATATGGTAAAAAGGTTTGTGATTACATGAATTTATTGGATAACCAGTTGATCTTGAAATGTTTAGAGGCAAACCCTAAGAATTTTGAGGCTTTAAACCTCCTTAAATATAAACTAAAGGCTTATTACTTAGGTGTTTTTAGGTATAGAGACTCCGTGGTTTGGAGCAAAACTAAGAATGGGGAATTTAGCATGAAGACAACCTATGATATTTTGGATTATGCTGTAAGAAAACTATTCCTAAACTGGAGATTTTTCTTTGGAAAGTAGTCCATAATAAAATTCTAATAGTGGATAATCTTAATAAGAGAGGTTTTCAATTTCCTAATAGATGCAGTTTATGTGAAAAGGTAGAAGAATTAGTGGAACACATCTTCTTAGAATGTCCTTTTGCTCTAAATATTTTCTAGCTTCTCATCAACATGATGGACATCTCTTGGGTGATGCCTTCTAATATGGTTATGGGAGGACCCCTTTTTCAGTCCTCGTATTAATGTAATTTGGAACCTAATTGTATTTTATTTTATATGGGGAGTTTGGTTAGAGAGGAACAAGAGAATTTTAGAGGAGAAAAAGGTTTGTAATGGGAAGTTTTGGAAGTATCACCCACTTTTTAGAGGATAATGCTAAATCTACCAAGTACCCTATCAAGACAAATAATACTGAAGAGACTATGATAGCTAAGGAATGGGATTCGAAACCTATTAGTGGTGGAGAGGTAAATTATTAGGTTAGAACTAATGTAAAATGGCAACCAAATATGATTGGTTGAAGTTAAATTTTTATGGGGCATCCGAAGGTAACCTAGTTAAGGCCAGAGCAAGAGCAATTTTGAGGGACAATCAGGGTAGATTGGTGGGGGCAGCCTGCAAGTTTTTGAGAATTACTACTAGTCATAAAGCTGAAGTTAATGCTTTGCATCTGGGTGCAAAGCTAGTCAAGGATCTAGGTTCTAAATAAGTTATATTTGAAGGAGACTCCTTGAATATTATCAATATTTTGAAAAGGAGGGAGAAGCTAATTGGAAAATTGATTACATTGTGCAAGATATTAGATAGATTGTAAAGCGTTTTGAATACGTTGACTTTGTTCATGTCTATAGAGAAGGTAACAAACCAGGAGACTGGATGGCAAACTTTGGTACCATTAAAGAAGAGGATACGATATGGATCCCCCCTGGGGTAGTCCATGAGGATTTAGAATTTTTCACAATGGAGAACTGCAGCTAATTGGGTTCTAGAATGGATACTGTTTGTCTTGCATCCATGGGATCTTTGGCTATTTGCCCTTGGCAAATGTGTAATTGATGGGCTGAATTTGTGTTGTAAAAGTGTTCAGGCCCTTTCAAAATCCTGTTTTTACCCTAATAAAAAAAATATTGTCTTACCCTTTAAACATTGAGGACTGGATTTAAGACAGTTAAGAGAAGACCATCTTAAAGTGTAGAAATATTGTCTTGTCCTTTTTCTCTTTTAAACAGTGGGGAGATGGGTCTTCAATATAGTTGCTTATATGTATCTAATGACCATGGCCTACTATAGTTGCTCTACTATTTTCATCATCTAAAATGGATTAGACATTGATAGGTCTATAGTGGATATTCTAATGGTATAATCATCTAGAGTGGTTGTTGGTCTCCTTGGATTTGTTTGTAGTAATTCAATGATTAATAATTTCCCTTCATGTTTTGCACATTGAGATTGAAGGATCGTAGGTGTAGTGGATGCTCAAGCTCTTATGCTAGCAATGTCTAGTTCAATTTCCTTTCCTACATGATGGCAAGCCGAGATTCACACAACAGAACTTCAAATTAATTTTTTGCAAATTGCTTAACACAGTCTTACAATACCGTTTCCAGGCATAGTTCTTTTCCCTCTCAATCCCGAACTCACCATCCCATTCCCTTACAATTCTCGAGTTTTTATCGAGGCCTCGACCCTCTAGGTAATTAATGCCCCCGCCTAACAAAATCTCAAGTTCGTTTTCCCCCCGGCCGAGTTTTTCAAATTTTTTGCCATAAATGGGCAACTGCCCGATCCACCATGAAGCTTGCATTAAAGACCTCCCTTGACCTGCAACCATCGTTTTGGTCAGACTGTTCTTCTGCACCGCTGTCTCATCCATAATGTCCATCGCCTGTAACTACTGTTTTGCCAAAATTTAAAAATATGCATGGCCGACATCTCTATTTTTAATTTACGTGGCCCTCATCTTTGTTTTAATACACGTATGCTTTCGCGTGTCCAATTCGACTTTACCTCCAACTGGTTGCGTCGCTTTTAACACACGTGGCAGCCACGTGTCTATTTCGGCCTTGCCTGGCCGTCCGCGTGTTTACTTTGGCCTGTCCTTTTCTTGGCCGCGATACCGCGACATGTCGCGATATCGCGACATGTCGCGATATCGCGACCCAAACTGCCCCTACGCCTTAGTCCGCAAAAATGCCGCGATATCGCGACTGTCGCGATATCGCGACCAAACTGCACCCGATGCTTTAGCTTTTTATTTCTGTCATGATTCGAAATCGTGACAAACTACCTTGCCTTCTGCCTTTGCCTTGTTTTTCGCCTTGCCTTAGCTTTTGAAGCTGTCTTCGTCTTGCCTTAGTTTTGAGGTCGCGATAACATAACCACGTGGTAGCCTTCAACTGGTCGCGATATCGCGACGGGACTCCCCCCTCGCCTTAGTTTTGAAATATCGTCGTGATATCGCGACGAAACTTGCCTATGTCTTGTCGAAGCTTTTGAGGTCGCGATTTCGTGACCCCTCCCCCTTGCTTTACGAAACTTCCCCCTTGCTTTATAAAACTTCCCCCTTGGGAAAAAAACTGAAATAAATCAAAATGCAAAGTACTTAGAAAAATTAGAAAATTTTTGGAAGATGCAAGATTGCTCTACTGTCGCCGGATGCTCCTGCATCAGACACCCGGGGTAAATTAAAAAGTGATCCTCACTTCTGTTTTGTTAGGGGAAGACCCAGGCGGTCAACCTCCGTCTTCGACAACCAAGTTGCATCTTCAACAGGTCTGCCCTTCCACTTTATCAAATATTCAGAATACTGTTTGTTTCTGGTGCTTCTGCCTTCACGAGTGTCTAATATTTCCTCGACCTCGTCGGTGGTTGGAGTAGATGCTGGAATTTGCCATAATTCTGTACTTGGTACCTCTGTACTCTCTCCCTCATGATATTCCACTAAATCTGAAATATTAAAAATAGGTGAAATGTCAAGCCAACTTGGCAATTCCACTTCATATGCATTTCTTGACTCCCGTTTTTCCAGTATTCTGCATGGCCCAAACTTCTTCATCTTCAATTTGTTATAAGTTTTGGCAGGAAATCTTTCCTTCCTGAGATGGACCATGACTTCATCTCCTACTTCGAACTCTTTGAACCGCCGCTTCTGTCTGCTCTTGTCTTATATTGAGTATTCATTTTTATAATTTGTTTCCTTACTTCTTCATGCAGACTTTTCATATGTTCCGCAAATTCTTCTGCCTCGACACTGCACTTTTCTCTCTTATCCAACTTTCTCAGTTCAGACACATTTCTTGGGCTGTTTCCATATATTATCTGGAACGGAGATTTATTTGTGCTCTTATTGACTGAATTGTTATACGCAAATTCCGCCTGCGGTAAAACTAAATCCCATCCCGTGGGTTGATCTGCTATCAAGCATCTCAGTAAATTACCCAGGCTTCTATTTACCACCTCTGTCTATCCATCAGTCTGTGGGTGGTATGCAGAACTGAATTTCAGATCTGTCTTCAACTTCTTCCACAAAGTTCTCCAAAAATACCCAACAAACTTTGTATCTCTGTCAGAAACTATGCTTCTTGGTAGACCGTGAAGTCGTACCACTTCCTTGAAAAATAACCCTGCAATGTGAACTGCATCACTTGTCTTCCGACAGGGAATAAAATGTGCCATTTTGGAGAATCGGTCAACCACCACAAATACAGAGTCATTTCCCCTCTGTGTTCTCGGCAATCCAAGAATAAAATCCATGCTTATGTCCTCCCATGGCCTCTCAGGTATAGGTAACGGCTGGTATAATCCTGTGTTTTGCCTTACGCCTTTTGCCATCTGGCATATTCTGCAACTTTGCACAAACTTCCTCACATCTTGCTGAAGTTGCGGCCAGTAGTAATTTTCATCCACCAGGGCAATGGTCTTATCCCTACCAAAATGCCCAACCAGTCCTCCGTTGTGCTTTTCCTTGATCAAGTTCTCCCGCATGGAACTCCTTGGAATGCATAATTTACTTCCCTTGAACAACATTCCGTCTTGGATTAGGAAATCTAACCATTTTGTCCTGTCCATAGTAACAGGTGCCAAGCAAGCCGTCCAGGCTGCTGCAAAATCAGGATCTTCAGGATAAAGACCCTTCAGTTCTTCGAATCCAACTACTTCCACTGTCATTTCAATTAGCAGATTCTGCCTTCTGCTTAAAGCATCTGCAACCCTGTTTGATTTCCCGCTCCTGTGCTTTAATACAAAGGTATAGCTTTGGAGAAACTCGACCCACTTCATGTGCCGCTGATTCAGTTTTGTCTGGCTGTTGATGTACTGCAATGCCTGATGATCAGTAAATAGAACAAACTCTTTTGGCAACAAATAATGCCTCCACTTCTTCAGAGCCTGAACTATAGCATAAAATTCTTGGTCATACACTGAATACTTTTTTCGAGCATCATTGAGCTTTTCACTAAAATAAGCAACAAGTCTGCCTTCTTGACTCAGTATAGCCCCTATTGCACTGCCACTGGCATCACAGTCCACCTGAAATACCTTGTTAAAGTCTGGGAGTGCCAAAACAGGCTATTCTGTGACCTTTTTCTTTAATGCATCAAAGCTCCTTTCAGCCCCTAATGTCCACTTGAACTCTTTTTTATCCCCTCTCATTGTTTCTGTGAGAGGTGCACAAATGCTGCTGAAGTTCCTTATGAACTTCCTGTAAAAGTTGGCTAGACCATGAAATGATCTTACCTCTGTTGTGCTTCTTGGGGTAGGCCATTCGATGATGGCTCTCACCTTCTCTGGGTCCATTTTTAGACCTTCTATTGAGATTACAAATCCCGGGTATACTAACTCTTTCTTGACAAAATTACACTTTTTCAGATTTATTAATAACTGCTCCTCCCGTAGCTTTTCAAAAACCCTCCTGATATGCATCAGGTGTTCCTCCAGGGTTCTGCTGAATATTAATATATCATCTAAATAAACAATGACAAACTTTCCCAGAAACTCCTTCAGTACCTCATTCATCAGCCGCATGAAGGTACTTGGTGCATTGGACAGCCCAAATGGCATGACCAACCACTCATACAAGCCCTCTCTTGTCTTGAAGGCTGTCTTCCACTCATCTCCTTCTCGGATACGGATCTGATGATAACCACTTTTCAGGTCAATCTTCGTGAAGTACTCAGCTCCACTCAAACAGTCCATGATATCATCCATCCTTGGCAATGGGAATCTGTATTTGATAGTGATCTTGTTGATGGCCCGTGAATCTGTACACATTCTCCATTCTCCATCCTTCTTTGGCGCCAACACTGCAGGTACTGCGCATGGGCTCAAACTTTCCCGAATCAATCCCTTCTCCAGCAACTCCTGGACCTGCCTGTTTAACTCCTCAGTCTCTACAGGCGTCATTCTGTGTGCAGCTTTATTTGGCAAGCTCGATCCTGGCACCAAATCTATATGGTGGCTGATTTTCCTTACTGGGGGTAAACCCTCAGGCACATTATCAGACACAATATCTGGAAATTCCTCCAACAGATCTAGGACTTCTGTTGGGGTATCTTGGCATTCCTTCTCCCTAACTCTAGGAATTATTGCATAACATAAATGTTCATGCTTCAAACCGTCCAAAAACTTTCTCCCTTCAACTAAACAGATTCTGGAGCTGTTACACACCTTTTCATCCGCTTCCTTTAAGGGCTTCAGCTTATGGCGCACGCCATTCTTCGTCAATGAGTAGGTGTTGGCACGGCCGTCATGCACTGCACTCCGATCGAACTGCCAGGGCCTTCCCAACAACATATGGCAAGCATCCATAGGCAGGATGTCGCACAGGACCTCATCACAATAATTCCCAATATTAAATTTAACGGAGCACTGCTCACTGACCAAAGCCCTATGGTCCTTCTGTAGCCATGCGACCCGATATGGATGCGGGTGCTTCTTCCTCTCTAACTGTAGCTTGGTAACCATTTCTTCTGAAACCAGGTTATCCGTGCTACCATTATCAATAATAATATTGCAAATCTTGCCCGCGCATTTACACCTTGTGCGGAATAAACTTCTTCTCTGATCTGTGTCCTTCTCCTCATTCAACAGGACTCTCCTTACGATCATTGCTTCCCCTCTCTCCGCTTCTTCAGAATGTTCAGATCCAACATCTTCCTCTGCCACAGCAGCTCTGGCTGGACCCTCAGGCCTCTTGTTCATCCTTTCTCGGTGTTGTGGACACTCAAATGCCCGATGTCCTTCTTCACCACAGTGGAAACATGTCCCACGAAATACTCCTCTTCCAAACCCTCGTCCAGATCCACCCCGTCCTCTTGGGTAGCTGTTTCGATCACGGGGCTGATAAACATCCTCTTCCCTTTGATCCTGGTTACTACTGGCTTCACCAGTCTTCTTCAGATCTTTATATTTTTCTCCACTGGTTCTCCCACCAGTTCTTCCACCACGGCCCCTTCCTCTTTGCTTGCCTTCAAACCGCCTATTCAGTTTTTCTTCCACCTTTAAGGCAAACTGGTAAGCATCCTCAATGGTGCTTACCCGAACTAGGCTCAGCTCTTCCTGGATACCGAGTCTCAACCCATTGATATAACGGGCTACCTTTTCTTTGTTTGCCTCTAAATGTCCAGTTCTAATAGAGATCTTGTAAAACTCCTCGGTGTATTCTTGGACAGTTTTGTTTGTCTGTCTCAAACTCTGCATTTTCCTTAGCAGATCCAACTCGTAATCTGTCGAAATAAACTATCTTTTCAGCTTTTCCACCATTCTATCCCATCTTGTTATTCTCTCCTTCCCTCTTCTGTTCCTCTCCAACTGTATTCCCCTCCACCAAATGTTGGCATGACCCTTCAACTTGGTCTTAGCAAATCTGACCCGATTAGGGTCTTCAACCTCCTCATATTCGAAATATTCTTCTAAGTCATTTATCCAGTCAATCACCTCTTCTGGATTTAGGTTTCCCGAGTATGTAGAAACCTCCATTTTTGGTTGCTTTCCAATCTGAGAGATGGCTTTGTACAACCTGGCTTGTGCAGGATCCACAACCTCTTCTTCTTCCTCAGACTGGTCTTCTTCTTCATCAACTTCGTCTTCACTTCCCTCATCCCTTCCGGGCTCGTGCCTTCTGCGTAGCTCTTCTTGTAGGGCTTGAACTTGCCTCTGCAAGGCTCGAAAGTCTTCGACCGGCACCACATTTCCTACTCCACCACGGTTTCTTCGTGGAGGCATTTTTCTTTCTTCCCTTACAAATCCTTCCATAGATCCTGGTGTAACTGCCTCTCTTTCGGCGATCTGTTACACGCTCAGGAGCTCCCGCTCTGATACCACTTGATGGCAAGCCGAGATTCACACAACAGAACTTCAAATTAATTTTTTGCAAATTGCTTAACACAGTCTTACAATACCGTTTCCAGGCATAGTTCTTTTCCCTCTCAATCCCGAACTCACCATCCCCATTCCCTTACAATTCTCGAGTTTTTATCGAGGCCTCGACCCTCTAGGTAATTAATGCCCCCGCCTAACAAAATCTCAAGTTCGTTTTCCCCCCGGCCGAGTTTTTCAAATTTTTTGCCATAAATGGGCAACTGCCCGATCCACCATGAAGCTTGCATTAAAGACCTCCCTTGACCTGCAACCGCCGTTTTGGTCAGACTGTTCTTCTGCACCGCTGTCTCATCCATAATGTCCATCGCCTGTAACTGTTGTTTTGCCAGAATTTAAAAATATGCATGGCCGACATCTCTATTTTTAATTTACGTGGCCCTCATCTTTGTTTTAATACACGTATGCTTCCGCGTGTCCAATTCGACTTTACCTCCAACTGGTTGCATCGCTTTTAACACACGTGGCAGCCACGTGTCTATTTCGGCCTTGCCTGGCCATCCGCGTGTTTACTTTGGCCTGTCCTTTTCTTGGCCGCGATACCGCGACATGTCGCGATATCGCGACCCAAACTGCCCCCTGCGCCTTAGTCCGCAAAAACGTCGCGATACCGCGACATGTCGCGATATCGCGACCCAAACTGCCCCCTGCGCCTTAGTCCGCAAAAACGTCGCGATATCGCGACCAAACTGCACCCGTGCCTTAGATTTTTATTTCTGTTGCGAAATCGCGACAAACTGCCTTGCCTTCTGCCTTTGCCTTGTTTTTCGCCTTGCCTTAGCTTTTGAAGCTGTCTTCGTCTTGCCTTAGTTTTGAGGTCGCGATAACATAACCACGTGGCAGCCTTCAACTGGTCGCGATATCGCGACGGGACTCCCCCCTCGCCTTAGTTTTGAAATATCGTCGCGATATCGCGACGTCGCGATATCACGACGAAACTTGCCTATGTCTTGTCGAAGCTTTTGAGGTCGCGATTTCGTGACCCCTCCCCCTTGCTTTACGAAACTTCCCCCTTGCTTTATAAAACTTCCCCCTTGGGAAATAACTGAAATAAATCAAAATGCAAAGTACTTAGAAAAATTTAGAAAAATTTTGGAAGATGCAAGATTGCTCTACTGTCGCCGGATGCTCCTGCATCACTACCTCTTAAATGACACCTAATATCTCATTTGTGCTATTATTTTCATGGATTTTACATCTTTTTGACACTACACTACCTAAATAATGCAAATGTTGTTAAGGTCATGATAATGAATGCAATAGGAGGGTGAAGGGTGTGTACTTGAGATATCTCTCTTTTTCTTCTGATGATATTTGTCCTAAGTCCTTGAGAATTCATCATTAAGTATACTATATATTTTGTGGTCCTCATATCATACCTCATTTTATTCCAATATTTTTTTGTGATGCATTTTTCCTTCATAGAGCATTTATTTTTCAATGGTTTACTTTAGTAACTAGGTCAAGAACTATTTTGAATCTAAATTTTGCATAAAAAGTAAATTATGGAGGAGGAAGACTTTACCATTGCTAAAGTTTATATTTATGCCCATGGATAGTTCTTAGCTTGGCCACAACTTCTTCACTCAAATTTATATCCTTTTCTATGTTGGGCTTGCTTTTATGCACATATCTTATTTTGATTTATTTTTCAAGTAGTACACTTAGAAATACAACTTCAAGATCATAGGCCCAATAAGTTTGTTGTTTTATCATCCTTAGGATATCCAACCATATGCCTATTCATTTGTATCATCCTTTCACTAGTGGGGTAATCATCATAACTACTTCTTTGCCTTGTATAATATAGGCTTCTTCTACCCTTTAAAAAAACTTTTGTTCCATGTAATCAAGTTGCCACACATATTCTTTATTAAATAGGTAGTTGGAATTATACACAAGCATCTCATTAGGCATGCTAAAAAACCCATATAACCTCAATATGGATTTTTTAACCTGAATTAAAATATTCTCCTGGTTTATCATCTAATATGATAAGTGCACTACACTTATTTGATAGTTTGGATGCATCACCTTTCAATCCCTTGGTTATGGGGTTGTACACTATCTCATAAAAATCATAGGTACTTTTGCCTTTGTATTTACAAAGCATGTCAATATACTCATAGATAGTGAATGGATTTATTTTAGATCCCACTTTATCCAACTATAACTTTGGTAACCAATGCTTTTCTGGTGCTTGTTAATCCAAATGTTGTACAAGGAGAAGTTGAACTACTTTTCCCTCCTAAAGTTTTTTAATTGATGGTCAATGTATTTTACAATTTAAGAGGCATAATCTAACGGTTGAGCATGCCTTACTTAATAGTTAATCACATGTAACATGGCAATGTGTTCTTCTCTTATGATCTCATCAATCATTTCTCCTAATACTGTTACTATCCCTAATAATACATGTTGGACATCTATGTTAGCTTTCTAAGTATTTTAATTTACTAGAAAGCTTTAACCATGATGTAAAAACTAATCAAATGAATGCTACTAATAATGAAACTCAATTACAACAATATCTCATAGAGTATAACTTGAATGAACACAATATACACAAGATTACATTAATAATATAACTTGACTACATTGCATAGAGGTTTACCTCCAATATATAAATTTTCATGACTTTTTCAGTTCTCTAACTATTGCTTACCTCTTTCATCTAGGAGAAGCAACCTTTCATATTCCTCTCATAAAGACAAAGCTCTCAAATTGCCACATATTATGTGACTCTTCATACTCTCTTGATACTTTGCACTCTTTCTCATATTGCCACATATATTATATAAAATATAAATCATCTATCAAACTAATATTGCAAGGGGACCAAATAATGTAATATCTCCAACACCCCCTCGTATTACATTATTTGGTAGGAAGGCTTTTTGCCTTCAATCTCTGATTCTTATTTCTCTTCAATTTTAAGCTCTGACTCTATCATGGGTAGATAAATAGTCTCCGTCTTCTTCTAAATCAATGTATTTGAATCACTTATATTTCTCTGTCTTTGGATCACTACCTCTAGGTTACTACCACTGGTTCTACCTCTGGGCCACTATATTTGGATCACTACCTCTAGGTCACTTCCAATGGATCATTACCTTGGGGTCATTGCCTCTAGAGATCTACCTCTGGGTTACCTCCAGATTATCATTGTCTCTAAGTCATCCACTAGAATATTCATAAGGCTATTGTCTTTGTAGGATCATCACTACAAATGCTTTCACTAATTTCACTATAGGTTACCTTCCAAGCTATGCTTGGATCATAATCATTTATTTTATATTTCTTCATGATAAGATCAATATCATTATTTTCATTCAATAAACTTTGATTTTTCATTACACTTGGTTTCCGTTTGTAGAAACCATACAACATTCCTTTCATCTTATTCCATTCATTCATACTTATCCATCCACAATCCATTTTCAATTTTTGACTTTCCTTCTCTTTATATAAACAAGATTTTTGAGAATGATTATGTCCTCCACAAGTTTCACAACAATGGAGATTCCAATATTTTTCTATCTTATGTCCATATCTACCATAATGACTACATTTATTTTTGTTACAAAATTCCTTTTTTTATCTGTCCTTCATTATTATCAATTCTATCAATATTTATGATATATTTGATATTTTGCTATTTCCTGTCATAAATTTAGCTCCTTGCTCATTACTCCTAGTGTGACCTGTATATCCAAGACCTTCATATTTTGGTCTTATTTCTTGTACAATTGGTTCTTTCATTTCTTGTTCATGTTTACCCAAACTTGTATCTTTATATCCCATTTTGTTCAACAACTTTGAACCAAATCCTTTAGTATATTTTTCAAAATAACCAAAAATATTATTAGACTAATTTCTATCAATATCAACACAACTCTGAGCATCACTATCTCTATCATCATTTGAATCTCTATCATCATCAATTTTGACAACATTTGACCAATCACGAACTATACTCAAATCATCTGAGCTACAATCTATATCTTTGCCTTTTGTGTCACAACAAGCATTTATTGTCATAGGTTCTAAGTCTTTATTGGATTTCTTAATACTTGATAACAAACATATGTGATTTACCATAAGATTTCTATGTATAGATTCTGATTGAGCAACATACCCTAGTTGATTACTCTAATCTCTTTGATTCTCTTTAGAAGATTCTTGGTATTGATCCTTCCTAGTCAATGCATTATACTTACAAGATTTTGTATTATGTCCTTCTTTTTCACAAATAAAACAATACTTATTTTGCTTTTGTTTTTGTGATGAAGTGCAAAATTTTTTTCCTAATACAAGAGCCTTATTGGATGACTCATTTTTCAATTAATTTTCAAGTTCATATTGCTGAAGAATATTTATTAATTCCTCAAATGATACCTTTTGGTTTGATACTAGAAGAGATGTGACAACACTTTGAATGATTCAGGATGTGCTTTAAGTACAAATGAGACTAAAAATTGATCTTCAACATTTTCTCCTAAGGTGTGTAATTTTGATTTTAATTTTGATATCCTTTGAAGAAACTATTCTATGTTTTCTCCATCATGAACTTTTAGTGTATACAACTGTGATTATAGATGTAAAATGGTTGTCTTATTCTTTCCTTCAAATATCATACACAATTTTTCCCATGTTATTTTTGAAGTTTTTGCTTCACTAATGTGTGCTTGAATTTCATCTGATATACCAAATAGAATTAACATAAGAGCTTTAGCATCATCATCTTTGAATTTTTGAATTCCTATTTTATTTATTGGAATGTTTCTTTGTCCATTCACTACATCCCAAAGTTTTTCAACAATAAGTATTGACCTCATCTTATTTTTCCATGGGGTAAAATTAGGTCCCTTTAATAACTGTGATTCAGAAAAGAAAATTCTTGTATTTTCCATTTTCCTTTGAATTTGACAACCTTTTGATGCTTTAGGTTTTGAATAATAATTTCAAGTTTCTAAGTTTTCACAAAAACTTTGATGTTGAATTCTTTATTTCTCCCAAATTAATAGAAACTAAGTTTTGCAAAGTTTGTTTCCTAAGTTTGATGTTGTAAACCTTTTGATTTCCAAGTAACTAAATTTGCAAATAGAAATCATGGTAATGAAGGAACTATTGCAAATTAGATGCTTCTAAATTTGATATTGACTTCCTTTTCACTCCAAAATCAATAATTAAATTTCAAATTTTAACAATAACAAACTATATCTTATTGCTCCAAAGGCTTTAAAAATAATTAAAAACTTTAATTAAACTATTAACTTCACATTAAAATCCAAAAATTAATTTCATAAAACCTTCTCTCTATCAATTAATAAAATAAATTTAACTTCTATCTTTAAAACTTATCTCTCCAAAATCAATTTGTAAATAATTAATTAAAAAACCTTATTTTTCATTATAACCTTATTTCTCTATAACTTTAAAAATATCAAATATTTCAATGAATTAAACCCTAATTCAAATTTCATTTTTTTTTGAAACTTTACCTCCATCCGTAATGCACTGGCCACCTCTCCTGGTCACCACTCCTACCACACTTTTGGTCTACGATGGTTTCAACTGTAATGGCTAACAACTACTACCCTCAACTTTGTTAGAAATTTTATTGATCCCACTCTACAATTATTATGGCCAACTATTTCGTTATTCTACTCAACACATAGAAAATCCAAATAATTTTGCACTGACACTGACATCCACTGTCTCCTCCTTCAAATAGGCACTAGATTTCATGCTTTATTTTTGAATATATGCTATGATAAGTTGTGAAAACCTCTAATGAGAATATAAAATGGTCGGGGAAAGAAATCAGTCCCTACAACATTTGTGTTAAACAACTGCTTGAGCAATGATGGGTTGCACATTAGATTCTGTAGTGTTTTTTTTTTGGTTTGCTCTTAGATAATAACGGAGCAACAACACCCAAGAATTCATAGTCCATGACCACCCTCTACTACATCCATGTTTGGTTTCTGCTTGATGCTTGCGAAACCCTAGCTACCCTCCTGAAAGCCCTCCACTATACAATAGGGAGATATTCCTTCAACAACAACAAGCTTAACTTCTCTATGTTGATGGTTGACAATAATGCCAATGCTTCTACAAATTTTATAGCTTGTAAAAGTAATGAGCTTCTATTCATGCACAATATCACCATACCTTCGACTGTCACAAGGTCGAGCTCATTCTTGTACGCAAGATATTAGGATATGGCATGAAAACAACTTATATACTTATTTACCTTTGTTAATATTGATGATTGATGGTCTCAAATAATTCAATAGCAACAAATAGAACTCAAGAAAATATCATGGCAATTATTTTGCTCCCAAGAATTATGAATTCTATAAGAAACATGACCTTAACATAGAAGACCCATACTCCTTCATAAAAAGAGACATTTCGATATATAGTAAGTTGGTGGAGATTATATTAATTGGAGACTTCAATGCAAGACAAAAAATAAGCAAGCTAACATTCTAGAAGGTAGCGAAGATATTGAGATTAATCCTCTTTGGATGCTAGAAGAGGAAAATCAGTAGTGGACCAGGACTTCAGAAGATGAGCCTGGGGCTATCACGCAATATGGAGAATATTTGTTAGGCCTTTGTAGCATACACAACTTGATTATTTGCAATGGGATGAAAAAATGGAAAAATTCAGAAAAGTATACATGCAAAACATATAAGGGATAAAGTGTAATAGACTTTGTAATATGCTCACAAAATTGCATACCAAAAATAGAGGAGCTAGAAGTGGAATATTCTCTAGTGGAACTTAAATCAGATCACAACCCAATTGTTATGAAACTTCAAATGCAAGAAGATAAACCAAGATAAAAACACTTGCAAGGCAATCAAATTTTATTTCCTCACAAGTGAAACATTCTCTTAACAACATGTTATTTTGCTCCCAAGAATTCTAAATTATAGAAGAAACATGACCTTAACAGAGAAGAGCCATACTCATCTAAAAAAAAGAGATATTTAAATATATAGTAAGTTGGGGGAGATTATATTATTCAAAGACTTTAATGCAAGGACAACAAATAAGAAATATAACATTCTAGAAGGTAGCGAAGATGTTGAGATTAATCCTCTTTGGATGCCAGAAGAGGAAAATCAACAGTGGACCAGGACTTCAAAATATGAGCATGGGGTTATCACGCATTATGGAGAAGAGTTGTTAGGCCTTTGCAACATACATACCTTGATTATTTACAATGGAATTTAGGAAAGTATACATGCAAAACATAGAAGGTAAAAAGTGTAATAGACTATGTAATATGCTCATAAAATTGCATACCAAAAATAAAGGAGATAGGAGTGGAAGATTCTCTAGTGGAAGTTAAGTCAGATCACAACCCAATTGTTATGAAACTTCAAATGCAAGGAGATAAACCAAGAGAAAATCACTTGCAAGGAAATCAAAATAAATTTCCTCACAAGGAAAATATTCTCTTAATAGCAACATGTTATTTTGCTCCCAAGAATTCTAAATTCTATAAGAAAAATGACCTTAACATAGAAGACCCATACTCCTCCCTAAAAAGAGATATTTTGATATATAGTAAATTGGAGGAGATTATATTAATTGGAGACTTCAATGCAAGGACAAAAAATAAGAAAACTAACATTTTAGAAGGTAGCAAATATATTGAGATTAATCCTCTTTGGATGCTAGAAGAGGAAAATATGTAGTGGACCAGGACTTCAAAATATGAGCATGGGGCTATCACGAAATATGGAGAAGAGTTGTTAGGTCTTTGCAGCATACACAACTTGATTATTTACAATGGGATTAATAGATGGAAAAATTTAGGAAAGTATACATGCAAAATATATAAGGGATAAAGTGTAATAGACTGTAATATGCTCACAAAATTGCATACCAAAAATAGAGGAGTTAGAAGAGGAATACTATCTAGTGGAACTTAAGTTAGATCACAGCCCAATTGTTATGAAACTTCAAATGGAAGGAGATAAACAAAGGGAAAAACACTTGCAAGGCAATCAAAATAAATTTCCTCATAAGGGAATCATTCTTTGAATAGAAGAAAATCAACATAGTTTTAGGGCAACATTGAATAACAAGTTACAGGATAGGGAAAGGAAGGGATTACCTCACAATAGCAAAGATTATAGTAAGAGTGAATGATTAATGCATGTTATCCAAGAAGCTCTAAACAAATGCAAGAGAGCTAAACCTAAAAATAAAAAAAGAAATTGGTTCCCAACCAACCCATGTTTCGATGAAGATTGCAAAGAAGCGCGAAGATTACTAAAGGTATCAATGGGTAAAATAAGAGAAAAAAAAACATATGAGAAAATGGTAAGGGAAAAAAAGAAGAATACACTAGAACAAGGAGAAAAGAATTGATTTACTTAGGGAAGCATGAACCAAATAAATTTTGGAAGGAACTAAACGTGAAAATATGGAAACTAAAAATAGCATAACAACTAGTCAGTGGTAGGAGTATTCCAAACAATTGTATGAGTGCAATAATCAGCAAGAGACACCTCCTACTATCATTTTCAAGAAAGATTTTTTCACAAATGAAGATATCATTCAAGGGATAAAAAAATTAGCAACTAGTAAAGCCCATGACATAAACAGTCTTCAAGCAAAGCATATTAATTGGAGGGTAGATATTTTGGTATCGTAGATCAAATTTTTTTTCAATGAGGTTATACAAAATGGCTTCCCTACTGAGTAGACAACTAGATTGACCATTCCTTTGTTTAAATGAAGAACACAAGCTTATCCTAAGAGGGGGGGTGAACAGTATAAGATCACTTTTTACTTTACTTTTCTCAAAAATATTATCCAATATATCAATGGCAATATCAACAATAGTAAGGTCCGAGGTGTAGACCAATTGGTTCATCCAAACCCCATAAGGGGGCGGAGGTCCAAGGTTCAAATCTCGGGCCTCGTCGGACTGAACGCTTGTCCCTTTCCTGGTGCTTTTAGCGGCGTAAAAGGTTTAAAATGATTATGACATGGTGGTTATAGGGGCGGACTGCATGAAGATCTATGTGGCGACTTCTAGGGCGGACATCGCAGAATACTGTGGTGGCCATAAAAGCTGGACAACCTGCTCGGATTCGTGGCGGCTACCGATTCCACCATGTAAATTAAAACAAATCAAAAAAAAAAATATCAACAATAGTAGTCAAAGCAATACACAAATCACCACACACAATAGAGACACAAATTTAACGTGGTTCACCCAATGTGGGCTAATCCATGAAGAAAATATTTCACTATAATTTTTTCAACAAATATGTTGGGAATCCTTCCTTATTACAATGTTTATGGACCTCTATCCAAAGGAAACACCAATCCCCTAATCAAGTTCATGGATACCTATCCATAGGAGACACTAATCTCCTTTGTTGGTTCGTGGATCTCTATCCACAGGAGAAATCCTTCTCCTATGCTCTGGCTGGTGATCCTCTTAGAAGACTACTACCTCCACTACATTGGCTTATGGATCTCTCTCCATAGAAGACTCTGTGCTCACTCAGAAGACCTCTGTCCTCATTGCCCTGGCTAATGGATCTCCATCCACTGGAGACTACTATCCTCTACTTTGTCACCTCTAAAGCTTACTCTCATCTCTGCTCAATATTTGTCTTAAATATGTACTACACAATCCTTCGATCTAGCATAAATCTACTCAAATATGTATCAAATCTATACTAAACATAGTCCTTTAGTATAGCACAAATATGCTCAATCTCTATCTCAAATATGCACTAAACATAGTCCTTTGGTCTAGCACAAATCTGCTCAATCTCTATCTCAAATCTGTACTAAACATAGTCCTTCGGTCTAGCACAAATCTGCTCAATATCTATCTCAAATATATACTAAACACAGTCCTTCTATATAGCACAAATATGCTCAATATCTGTCTCAAATATATACTAAAAATAGTCCTTCGATCTAGCACAAATCTGTTCAACCTTTGTCTCTGGTCTGGTACAAATCTATCCTCAGGTCTACACCAAACTATGTCTTCAAATATGTCCTCAAGCCTTAACACAAAGCTTGACTCAATCACAAATCAACTTTGCTAGATCTATCCCAAACCTTAACTCAAGGTTTGAACAAATCAATCAATCAACTCTGCTCTCAAATATGTCCAACAAGTCCTCACTAGAACTTGTCCAATCTGCTCAACAAGTCTTCACCAACAAATCTACTCAATCTTGTTAGAATATTATTATTGTTATAATGTGCACTATGCCTATAAATGACAAGTTGACATTTGTCTTCTGCCACTTGTCCCTGTCTTCAGTTGAGTTGGAGTGGTGTCTTCTGAAAGACACTTGGAGTGGAGCTTATGACACTTGTCATATCTCCCTCCTAAGCTTGATGCTTATATATTGTAAGATAACTTGTAAATAAAGTGTGCCTTATTTTTCAGTCCCATCATCTGGTATCAGAGCGGTGAGATCCGCCTATGGGATATGGAGTCAAGGAGTATGCTCTCCACTCATTGAGTGGATCAGAAACCAAAAGCTCTATTTGTTTTCTATATTTAATTTTCCCATTTCTGATCCATGTGATAAATTTTTTTACAACCCTAAGAAATCAAAGATAAAGATCTAGCACTGCGCTTATGACCAGATTGCATAGCAGTAGAGTGGTCGTATTCATTACAACTGGCATGGTAGTTTGCCTATTTTATTCTACATGATGGAGGAGACTAAGTTCCCATTTGCCTAAGGTTTCAAGGCTACGATGGGATAACCAACGTGATATCTGCGTAGGGTCCCAACACTTGGCAAGCGGAGGAGGAGCGATACAACAGGTGACATATTTCTTATTTCTAGAAAAGGAGCCCCATAATCCAGCAAAATATCTTCGATTGTTGTTGGTTTCAACATGATGAAGAGTGGTGAATCGTAGAGCTTGGTGGAGTCATTTTTCTGGCGGAGTCATTTTATCAATGCCATGCATTTTTTGTGTGGGTGAACGTGTGTAGGAGACCGCAGTTGCAGACTCCATCCTACCTAATAAAATACGGTCTACATAGGGTCCCAACACCTGGAAGGTGGAGAAGGAGCGGTAAAACAGGTGACATATTTCTTATTTCTAGAAAAGGAGCCCCATAATCCAACAAAATGTCTTCGGTTGTTGTTGGTTTTAACATGATGAAGAGTGGTGAACCGTAGAGCCTGGTGGAGTTATTTTTCTAGCGGAGTCATTTTATGCTGCATTTTACTGGTCACAATGTCCAAAATGTCCACTACAACACACCGTAGATTGCCATGCTAGTTTGTTGATGGTCCAATCATTTGAATATGGATATGTCATGTGCAGAGCAGTTCTAATTTTGGCCCATGTTTTTCATCGAGGACACAACCTATTGTTTTCTCAGATTACCCAGCAAAAGGAGTGGTGGCCTCCTCCTTCCTCGACGTAGTCCACGATAGATACTATTATAGAAATAACGTTGTTGCCTAAAGAATCATTGGTTGGCATTATTTTTTTTTTTGATGTTTGCGTAGGTATTGAATATTTAAACCAGCGATAGATCATCATCAACGAGATCACGTTCTAGAACTGTGCGAGGTTCATCTACTATATTTTTTTAGTCAAACACGTGTCTAGTTTTAATGGTGTTAATTTTATTTCATCTTGCTTCTATAAAGACCATGGCAGACATTCAGTGAGAAAGGTGCTAGTCACTACAGTTCCTTTACCGGACGTCGTTGAATTAGCATCCTCAATCTCGAAAAACCAAAATATTGAAGAGAATTTGCATTAGAAATTCAAATTAAAGCTCCACTTGGCTGTTCGTCCGCGTTTCATCGGAGACCAACGTGGCAAAAATTGCGGATCACTGCATGCATTTGAGTTTACAATGGTTTAATTTTCTAACGGTATGGAAGTGGTGGTGTCTTTGATTAATGATTTATTATGCATGTAACTAGAGTTTAGTAAAAGCTAAAGGCCTTAAACTTTTATATTTTAAAAGTGGAAGGGAGTTTACTATTAAAATTGTATAGGCTGACTTTCTGGCAGTATTTTTTATAAAAACTCCCAAGTTAAGCATTGAGTATTAGAGTAGCACTCGGATGGGTGACCACTTGGGAATGTCCCGGAGCTGCACACATTTTTGAGGGTCATTGTTTTTTGCTTTGTTGAAGCATCAATTTGTATCCGACTATAGGCTTATATATAGTCATTGGAAAGAGAATTTTGAGGGGGATCCATTGGTGAAATTATTTTTCAGTTTTGAGATCATTTACTCAACTGAATTTTGACTTGAAGTTGATATTGTAAAAAAGAGTGCATTTTCGGTTGCATCCGACACTCTTGGTTGATAATTTGGCAAAATTGTGAGGGGCTCAATTCTAAGTCTTTGGGGGAGACATTATGCCAAGTCATTCATTGAATTTGGCAAGTTTGAAGGCAATCTTGTAAAAGGAGGCATTGATATTGTCTCATTTTTTTGGAGGCACATTTGGGGCTAATTTGTTTTTTAGCCAAATACAAATCATCAACTTAAGGGGTGATTTAGGGCCCCTTGTCCCTTGTCGCTGGATTCATTTTGTGGCACTCTCTTGGCCACTAGGTGTTTGTTGCTTGCATCTTCTATTTGGGCTTTGTATACATTTTATGCTTGCTATCACCCTTGCATGACTTTGGGTTTTATAATTGTAATCAAGTGTAGTTCCAATTCATACACACTTGACACTAAGCCATATACAAGCAAGCAAACACATACAGGCATTTTCAGCAATAATACATTGGCACATTGATTGTAATAATTCTACAAAAAGCAAGCATCACACTTTTATAACCGCCTATGTTCCACGTATCAACTTCTCAAAATACTTATAGTCTCCCTCACGTAAGGGCGGGTATATTGAGTAGTTTGGTATAAAGGTCTGGCAGGTTATTCCCTTTCGAATCGCCTATGTTCCACGTATCAACCGCTCAAATACTTATAGTCTCCCTCACGTAAGGGCGGGTATATTGAGAAGTTTGGTATAAAGGTCTGGAAAATTCTAATTCTTACTCTCTTTGGATAGAAAAAGGCACTTATGTTCAACTTAACCCTCCCACTGTTGGAATCTCTTGAAGATTCAGAGTGGAAAAACTAGGCGAACCCTCCTCTGGATCTTCACGTGTACCCTAGATTTTTTTGAGGGCTCTAATTTGGCATTTGTCGTTCTTACTTCATCCTTTGTTGAGCTCCCTTTTCTTTTGATCCTTTTCTAAATCATGGCTACTACAAATCTATTAAGTGGACTTACAAAGAAACTTGAAGGAGCACAGACTTTTGCAAATTGGAAGTATGAGATGGAGTCAATATTAATGATGAATGACATGTGGGACTTTGTGAGAGATAGGCAGGCTAATGAAGACCCACTCACCGCACCTATAGACCCTAAAGAAAAAGCACAATTTGAGAAGAATTCCAACATAGCTTTAAGTTTAATCAAGCTAGCTACAGGAATTCAATGCAGAGAAACTGTAAGGGCTGCAAAAACACCTAAACAAGCATGGGATGCTCTCAATAGATTGTTTGATAGGCCAAGTCAAGATAATATTTTGTATCTCAAACAAAAATTGCACAATCTATGTATGAAAGGCTCACTTACCGATTATCTTATGGAAGTGAAGTCTATTAAAAATGATTTCTTAGCTACTGGTAAAACCCTAGATGATAATGAATTAATTCCAATAATGTTGCATGGTCTTCCTTCAAAGTTTCACTCCTATGCTACCATGTTAGACTTGAGTGGTAAAACAATGAATTCAACACTTGAGGATATTGAGATCCTACTTAAGAAGCATGAGCAAGCCCTAATCAAAGATGAAGAAATTGAAGCCACATCAGCAGCTTTTGCCACCAAGGCAACTTTACAACCTAAACAAAACAAGGGTCAAAATCAACATAATCAAAATCAAAGGGGTAGACAACACCAGAGATACACACAGTACCAGCAGTAGCCAAATCAATAGTACCATCAACAACCACGTCAGCAATAGTACCAACAAGCAACCACAACAAGCAACAAGTACCAACAACAACAAAGATGGCAAACAAGACCTCAAGGGGGTCAAAACAACAATCAACAAGGGTGTGAATATTGTGGAAAATGGAATCATAATATTGCTAATTGCTATCAAAGGCAAAGAGAATAGGGAGAACCACAAAATAATAATATGAACACATTGTATGCAACCAACCAAGTTAATGTTGAAGATAAAGAATGTTGGTATATTGATTCTGGAGCAACAAAGCACATGACAGGAAGGCAAGATTGGTTGACCAAGGTTCAGCCCACATCAAATCAATTCATTACTTTTGGTGATGAAAGTGCTCTACCCATTGAAGGTGTTGGGGAGGCACCACTTACTTTGCATGATGGTAATAATGTTCCTGCAATAGATGTTTTGTATGTGCCTGGTCTTAAAAGGAGTCTTCTTTCTATTGGACAACTTACAGATAAGGGCTATAATGTCTATTTTGAAAAAGAAAAATGCTACATTAAGGAACCCAATGGCAATGTCAAGGCCATGGGAGTGAAAAAGGATGGTGTTTACTACCTCCTTACAAAATCTGTAACACAAACATCTTTGCATACAACAACTACTTTCTCTTTGGAGTACATGTGGCATGAAAGATTGGGACATTTAAATTTTAATAATCTTCAAATGATGGCTACAAAAGGATTAGTTAAAGGACTCCCACATCTTAAGGAGTCAAAATGTTTTTGTGAGCCATGTGTAATAGCCAAACACCATAGGCAACCATTTGAAATAGGAAAGGCATGGAGAGCTAATAGACCTTTGCAATTGATTCATTCAGACATTTGTGGGCCAATGTCTGTTCAATCTTATACTAGGGCAAAATACTACATCACTTTCATTGATGATTACAGCAGAAAGGTATGGATCTACCTAATTCAATATAAGTGGCAAGCCCTTGATAAGTTCAAAGAATTCATCGCACTTGTTGAAAGAGAAAGTGGCTATCAAATCTCCACCTTAAGATCAGATAATGGTGGAGAATATGTCTCCAATGAATTCTTTAATTTTTGTAAGTATCATGGGATAAGGAGGCAATTCACAACCCCTTATACCCCGCAACAAAATGGAGTTGCTGAGAGGATGAATCAAACAATCACAAATAGGGCAAAATCAATGTTACATGCTGCTATATTACCTAACTCATTTTGGGGAGAAGTTGTTCTTACTACTGCATACTTGACTAATAGGTCATACACAAAGGCCTTACATGAAAGAACACCTGAAGAAGCATGGAGTGGAAGAACGCCCTATGTGGGCCATTTGAGAATATTTGGATGTGATGCCTATGCTCATATTCCTCATAAGAAAAGGAAGAAGTTTGATGATAAGAGCCAAAAATGCATCTTTGTTGGCTATAGTGATAGTGCCAATGCATATAAATTATATGAGCCTATTTCCAAGAAAATCATTTTATCTAGGGATGTTACCTTTCATGAGTATCCCCCATCTAATCCTCCTAAAGCCCCCACTTTAGAAATAACTAATGAAATAGTTGCTCCATTCATGCATACAATATCATCTAGTTCTTCTCCTTCACTCATAAATCAAGAAATTCATCCACAAGAAGAACTTCCTACAAATAATCCATGTCCTCCATCTCCTCCTCATAATGATCAAGTAACAACATCCAATCCTTTACCCAAGTGGGTTCAAGCCACAATAGATGAAGCCCAAAATCATTTGCCCACCTATACAGGTAAAAGGCCTTCAGCCCTAAGACACCAAGTGAATTATGCCCTAATGGCCAAAGTCCTTAGCCAACCTGAACCTTCTAATGTCAAAGAAGCACTTGGTGATCCTAAATGGGTTCATGCCATGGATCAGGAATTGGATTCCATTGAAAGGAATCACACTTGGGAGTTAGTTGATTTACCCAAAGGAAAATATACCATAGGCACAAAATGGGTATACAAAGCAAAATATAAAGCAGATGGCTCACTAGATCGCTACAAGGCTCACCTAGTAGCTCAAGGCTATAAGCAACAAGAGGGAATTGATTATGAGGAGACCTTTGCTCCCGTGGCTAAGATGACTACAATCAGGACAGTTATTGCTATGGCAGCTCAAAAACATTGGCCAATATATCAAATGGATGTCAAAAGTGCATTTCTAAATGGTCATTTGAAGGAGGAAGTGTATGTGAAACAACCACCAGGGTACATAGTTGAAGGCCAAAACAACAAAGTCCTCAGATTAAAGAAAGCTCTATATGGGTTGAAGCAAGCACCCCGAGCTTGGTATGCAAAGATTGACTCCTATTTCCTCAACCTTGGTTTCACTAGATCTGCAGCAGAATCTACTCTCTATGTGAAACATTGGAGGAACCACATCATTTTGATTACATTGTATGTGGATGATCTCCTCATTACAGGTGATGACATAGAAGGAATAAGGTTGCTCAAAGAGGACTTATGCAAGAACTTTGAGATGACAGATTTAGGCCTCCTCCACTATTGCTTAGGAATAGAGGTATGGCAACAACCTGGTAAGATTTTTATCTCACAGGCTAAGTACATTCAATCTATTTTGGAGAGGTTTCGCATGGAGGAGTGTAAGCCCTCTCTAACTCCCATGGAAACTAGATTGAAATTGCTAAATAATGATGAAGAAGAAAGGGTTGATGGTACACTTTACAGGCAACTAGTTGGAAGTTTGATCTACTTAACTTCAACTAGACCAGATATTTGCTATTCAGTTGGCCTTATTTCCAGATTCATGCAGGATCCTAAGAAGAGCCATTGGATAGCAACTAAGAGGATTGTGAGATTCCTAAAGGCCACACCTCATCATGGCCTTATGTATAAATCAAGTGATAATTTTTCTTTGATTGGATACACAGATTCAGATTGGGCCAATTGTCCTGAAACCAGAAGATCTACATCAGGTTATTGCTTTCAATTAGGCCAAGGCTCTATTTCATGGAGCACAAAGAAGCAAAACATAGTTTCACTATCTTCAGCAGAAGCATAATATAGAGCAAAAGTTGAGGCAACTAAGGAGGCAATATGGTTGAGGCAATTAATTCAGGATATTGGGCTATTCATACATGGTCCAACATATATATATTGTGACAATCAAAGTACCATCAAGATGACCAAGAATCCAGTTTTTCCATGCTAGAACAAAGCACATTGAGATCCATCATCACTTCATTAGAGAAATGGTCCAAGAAGATATTATACACATGAAGTATGTACCAACTCAATATCAAGTAGCAGACATCTTCACCAAGTCACTTGGGAAAGACAAGTTTTCTCAGTTTAGCAATTTGCTATATCTATGTAAAAGAAGTCAACATTAAGGGGGAATGTTATCTAATGTTGACTTATTTTTTAGGATAGTGCACATTAAGGGGGAATGTTAGAATATTATTATTGTTATAATGTGCACTATGCCTATAATTGATAGGTTGACATTTGTCTTCCGCCACTTGTCCCTCGTCTTCGTTTGAGTTGGAGTGGTGTCTTCTGAAAGACACTTGGAGTGGAGCTTATGACACTTGTCATATCTCCCTCCTAAGCTTGATGCTTATATATTGTAAGATAACTTGTAAATAAAGTGTGCCTTATTTTTCAGTCCCATCAAATCTCTGTATCAAATCTATACCAAACATAGTCCTTCAGTCTAGCACAAATATGATCAATCTCTATCTCAAATCTGCACTAAACACAGTCCTTCGGTCTAGCACAAATTTGCTCAATATCTATCTCAAATTTGCACTAAACATAGTCCTTCGGTCTAGCATAAATCTGCTCAATCTCTATCTCAAATATGTACTAAACACAGTCCTTCGGTCTAGCACAAATCTGCTCAATATCTATCCTCAAATATATACTAAACATAGTCCTTCGATCTAGCACAAATCTGCTCAATCTCTGTCTCTATTCTGGTACAAATCTATCCTCAAGTCTGCACCAAACTATGTCTTCAAATATGTCCTCAAGCCTTAACACAAAGCTTGACTCAATCACAAATCAACTCTGCTAGATCTATCCCAAACCTTAACTCAAGGTTTGAACAAATCAATCAATCAACTCTGCTCTTCAAGTCTTCCTCAAATCTATCTCAACAAGTCCTCACTAGAACTTGTCCAATATGCTCAACAAGTCTTCACCAAGACTTACCTCAAATCTGCTCAACAAGTCCTCACTAGAACTTGTCCAATCTGCTCAACAAGTCTTCACCAAGACTTACCTCAAATCTTCTCAACAAGTCCTCACTAGAACTTGTCCAAATATGATTGTAAGCTTCCACAAAAGCTCACACAAATCTATCCTTAAGCTTTCACAAAAGCTTACTCAACTCTGTCCTTAAGTCCCCTCTAGGACTTACTCAAATCTACTCACAAGCTTCCACCAAAGCTTATTCAAATCAATTGCAAAACTTGCATATAAAAACTCAACTCAATCTCTCATAGAAAAACCTCTTCAATCACACAAACAAGTTTCACTCAGAATCTTGTTTAACTTATAGAAACATATAGAGAATGGTTAGAGACTCAATATGTTTCACACTCATAAAAACACTCAATCACTTTCAAACTCACTTTCAAATCAATTTAGAAATAAAGAATAATTTGTTTCACAAATCTTGAACTATCACTCCAATACTCTCAATCAATAATGCTCAATCAACTCCACTCAACCAATCACTCAATGAAACACAACTTGCTTACAAACCCTAAACAAGTGTTTCACAATGCTTTCAACAACTCACACTATGGAACTCAACCCTTGACTCAAGATGATTCTAAACTCACATAACAATGATACTCATGATCTTTTCACAAACCCTAATCAAGCACATATACAAGCTTACTCAAATATTTCCAACAATGCTTATCAAACAATCTCACATAACAATGATACTCATGTTCTTTCACAAACCCTAGTTCAAGATAGTTCTCAATCTCACACTCAATTGCTCTCACAATCATTCACCAATCATGCATGTGAAAACTCACTCAAATATTTCCAACAATGCTTATCAAAACAAAACCTTTTCACTCCAACTTTGTATTTCACAACATTCAATCCAACAATATTCCACTCATAAGGAAGATATGCCCATACCTTTTATTTGATGGAGAAATGACCTCAAAACCTGTCTCAATCACAATCAACCTCTTTGCCAATCTCAATGGTTAGATAGCAAAAATCTTCACTCAAATATTTCCCTCAATATTAATTCACCATTAAAAAAATTAACAAGACTCAAATACACCTTATTATCTCCAAACTTATCAAATAAAGATTTCAATCACTCAGTTTCACTATAACCCCTTTCAGAAATTTAATGCATGAAATAATCCAAAATCCTACTTATGTCTCCCTACTCAAAAATTGTATTTCCAAAATAATTGACTTTATAAAACAAGATAATGCAATTTACTTTTAACCTTCAATAATACTATTTACCACCTTTTGTCTAAGGTAAAAAATATTTTACCTTACCCTCCTTTTAACTCCCTAGGTGCTCACTAAATCCAATACACCACGTTCTTAACTCACACCCACAATGCAAATTAAAACTATGCTCTTCGAATAGTGCTAACCAAGCAAAAATTAAATCATGCACTTCAACTTAGCGCCACCAAGCAACCATAGACCATAGACCATAGACCATGCACTTTTAATAAAAAATTAAATACCTCGCGCGCTCCTTGGTGGGACTCGATCCCTGGTCGAACCACCACCTGCGCCCTAGCCACGACCAAGCTGCCACGTGAGCTAGGTGCTCACGTGAGAGGCAAAAGTGCTTTGAGCGCTTTGTCTCTTCCACCAACGCCAAAGCCAAAAAGGCTTTGTCCCTTCGTCGCCGCCGAAACTCGAACGCAACACCTCTGCGTTCCCAATGCCTTACACACCAAGGGCTTGCCACTAGCCCAACCGAATGGTTGGTGACAAGGCTTTATGCCTTGGTCACTTTGTCCTCCACAATTTTGGCTGCCAATAAAAATTAAAATCCTCTTTGTCCTTTGCTCATGAAATTTTTTGCATTCCACTTCCAATTCTCGCATGTGCATTAATATTTAGAGACTTACCTTTGTGAGGTAAGTGTTATGGTATTTATACCATATGCTTCTATCCTTCGAATGTCGATGGGGGAATATGAATTTAAATTAAATTTGCGCCCAACCCAACTTTGGGTTTTAATAATATTATTTTTATAAATTAATTTATAATATAAATATTATAAATTATTTATAAATTACCTTAGGCTTTAGTTTAACCTTTAATATTATAATAAAAATATTATAATATTATTTCCATTGGGCCTAGGTATTTTTCTCTTTCGCCCTTAGACCTTTTTTGATCGCCTTTAATATTATAATAATAAATATTATAATATTATTTCCTTTAGGCCTTTTCTTTAGGGTATTTAACCATCCTTTTGACCAATCATGTGAAGCTCTTAAACCAAATCTCTTGGGCTTAAAATATAAATATTTTAACCCTTCTTTTGCCAAGTCCTGCACTGACTCTTGACATCAATGACAACACAACTAACTCAAAATTTCCAACAATATCCCCCTTTTTCATTGATGGCAACCCCCCTTTTTTTTAAACCATTCCTTTTCCTTTTTCAATACTGCTCCCCTTGACTGAATGCTCTCCCCTTAACTCAAATCTCTCCCCCTTTGACATCAATGGCAAAGGGCCACCTTTGGGGCTTGGGGCTAAGAATGAGACTCTTAGCTTAGCCCCTCCCCCACCTCCTCTCTTGAGGTGGTTAATTCTGGGGTGGGAGTATCTCTACTCCCAACATACACTACTCTTTACCTTTGTCCACCTTCTTTCTCAACTGATCCTTCTGATTCCTCTAAATATTCTTGTTCCTGCTTGTTTCTAGAATTTTTGCTCTACACCACTTTGTTGTGTGCCCAACATTATTGCACTTATAACACTTAATGTTGTGGTTCCTTGAAGGTGCAACTATTTTGAAGTTTCTCCTGGTGAAGCCATATCCATTCTTGTCATGAACCCTACAATTAACTGCCTTATGACCAAACTGATTACAAGAGTAGCAATACCCTTGAAAGAGATGCTTGTTTCTAAAGTTTCCATATTCCTGTCTTCCATGTGTCCTACACTATGTAGCCTTGTGCCCAAACCTATGATATGAGAAGCAACGTCCATTGAAGAAACCTTGCCTTGACCCCATTGGTCTCTTAGTCTCTTCTACCCTATGTTGTTTCTTGTTCCATTTGTTCCTCATTTGTGCATTGTTCCTTTTCTTGTTGAACTTTCTATTGTCCAACTCATCCTCAGAAGTCTCACTTTCTCTTACACTCTCCTCTTCTGAAGCTTCTTCTTCTTTGGAGCTTGAGATTGACTCCTCTCCTTGTCCTTTATATTCTTCTTCAAAGCCAAGTCCTGTCTTGTTTGATGAAGATATTTGTACCTTGATAATCTTATCCAATTTCTTTGAGCTTCTCCCAAACTTGTGTAGCTTGTCTTTAGACTCTTTTACTTCCTTCCTTAATGAAGCTACTTCATGCTCTAACCTTTCACATTCTAAAACATTTGCTTCTAACTTCTCTTTAAATCTCCTTGTCTTAGCTATTGAGTTGGTTAGATCTTCTATAAGCTTTCCTTTCTCTTCATCACATTCTTGAAATTGAAGCTTGAGTTTTGAGTTCTGCTTTCTTACCTTCCTTAATGCATCAAGGGCAGAAATAAGCTCACCCTCAAGATCAACTTCTCCTTCCTCTTATTTTTCTGATTCTTCCTCTATTCTTTTGTTTTCAAAATCATCTTTATTCTTTTCTGATTCATTTCCACTAGAAGCACTTCCTTCTTCTTCTATTGCCATAAGAAGACTTTCTTCTTCTGGACCTTCACTAGCATCTTCATATTCATCTTCACTAAAACTGAATCCATTCCTTGTACAACTATCTTCAAGATGACCAAAGTTACCACATCTAAAACACTTGAGAATTATTGGTGACCTTTTTCTAACCACTTCTTTTTCTTCTACCAAAAATAGAATTTCTTCTTCTTCAGTATTTGATGATCTTCCATCACTATCACTAGAACTTTTACCTACCTTGTCTACATAAAAAATCTTCTTATGCCTTTGGAAAAACTTCTTTCCTTGCTTGCCTTGTCCATCCCTGATTTTCTTTTGGTACTTGTGTTTTCCTATTTCCCTATTCTTATGATCTTGTTTCTCATCTTCACTACTATTTCTAGCTTTTGGACAATCAGTTGCATAGTGACCATATTTACCACAATTAAAACATCTAACTGATTTCGTACCTTTATACTTTCTTGAGTCCTTGTTCCTTCTGCCATAATTTGCTTCTTCATCATTGGATAACTCATTGCTTGAATCTGACTTCTTACCCTTTGTCTTCTTTGTAACTTTGAAGGTTGCTTCCTTCTGGGGAATAGGTTCCTCTTTTATTCTCATCTCAAAAGCTATGAGAATTCCATGTAACTCATCCCTTGTCAAAATTTCAATATATTTTGACTCTTCTATAGCTGAAATATTTTCACTATACCTTTTTGGGAGTGACCTTAAAATCTTATCACAAACATCTGTTTCTTCAACTTTAAGCCCAAGTCCTTGCATGGAGTTAACAACCTCATCCACACGAAGTAGGTATGCAACAATGTTTTCCTCATCCTTCATATTTAGGTCTTCAAATGTTCTCTTGTAATTTTGCAACTTTACCCTTTTGACCTTTTTGTCTCCCTCATATATACCTTTCAACTTATCCCAAATTTCCTTTGTTGATGTGCAATGCATAACCTTTATAAACTTTGTTTCACACAAACCCTTTAAAATTCCATTCATTGCCTTTGAATTATTTAGATGTAGGATCTTACCATATTTATCTATAGGTGGAGTAGCTGGTATGTATCCATTCTCAACTACTTCCCATATTTCATTTCCAAGTGCCATTAGGTGAATCTTCATTCTCATACTCCAAAGTGCATAATTGTTCCCATCGAAAAATGGTGTTAAATTCCCTAAAGATCCATTCTAGAATCCATCTGTGTTCTTGTGAGCTTTTCCTTCAAGTTGTTAAACTCTTCCGAAGGAACCCGCTTTGATACCAATTGAAGAACACAAGCTTATACTGAGAGGTGGGGTGAATAGTATAAGACCACTTTTTACTTTTCTTTTCTCAAACAATATTATCCAATATATCAATGGCAATATCAAAAAATAATAAAAGCAATGCACAAATCACCACACACAATAGAGACACCAATTTAACGTGGTTCACCTAATGTGGGCTACTCCACGAAGAAAATATTTTACTAAAATTTTCTCAACAAATCTCTTGGGAATCCTTCCCTATTACAATGTTTATGGACCTCTATCCAAAGGAGACACCAATCCCCTAATCAAGTTTATGGATACCTATCCATAGGAGACACCAATCTCCTTTATTGGTTCATGGATCTCTATCCATAGGAGAACTCCTTCTCCTCTACTTTGGCTAGTGATCCTCTTAGAAGACTACTGCCTCCACTACACTAGCTTGTGGATCTCTCTCCATATAAGACTTTGTCCTCACTTAAAAGACCTCTATCCTCACTGCCCTGGCTAATGGTTCTCTATCTACTAGAGACTATTTTCCTCTACTTTATCACCTCCAAATATTACTCTCAACTTTGCTCAATCTCTATCTCAAATCTGCACTAAACATAGTCCTTCGGTCTAGCATAAATCTGCTCAATCTCTATCTCAAATCTATACTAAATATAGTCCTTCGTTCTAGCATAAATATGCTCAATATCTATCTCAAATCTATACTAAACATAGTCCTTCAATCTAGCACAAATCTGCTCAATATCTATCTCAAATATGTACCAAATATAGTCCTTCAATCTAGCACAAATATGCTCAATATCTGTCTCAAATCTGTACTAAACACAGTCCTTCAATCTGGCACAAATTTTATCAATATCTATCTCAAATCTATACTAAATATAGTCCTTCAGTCTAGCACAAATATGTTCAATCTCTGTCTCTAGTCTGGTACAAATCTATCCTTAGGTCTGCACCAAACTCTATCTTCAAATCTATCCTCAAGCTTTAACACAAATCTTGACTCAATCACAAATCAACTCTGCTAGATCTATCCCAAACCTTAACTCAAAGTTTGAACAAATCAATCAATCAACTCTGCTCTCAAATATGTCCAACAAGTCCTCACTAGAACTTGTCCAATCTGCTCAACAAGTCTTCACCAAGACTTACCTCAAATCTGCTCAAGTCCTCACTAGAACTTGTCCAATCTTCTCAACAAGTCTTCACCAAGACTTACCTCAAATATGCTCAACAAGTCCTCACTAGAACTTACCTCAAATCTATCCAATCTGATTGTAAGCTTCCACAAAATCTCACACAAATCTATCCTTAAGCTTTCACAAAAGCTTACTCAACTCTATCCTTAAGTCCCCTCTAGGACTTACTCAAATCTGCTCACAAGCTTCCACAAAAGCTTATTAAAAAATAATTGCAAAACTTGCATATAAAAACTCAACTCAATCTCTCAAGAAAAACCTCTTCAATCCCACAAACAAGTTTCACTCAGAATCTTGTTTAACCATAGAAACATATAGAGAATGGTTAGAGACTCAATATGTTTCACACTCACAAAACACTCAATCACTTTCAAACTCACTTTCAAATCAATTTAGAAATAAAGAACAATTTGTTTCACAAATCTTGAACTATCACTCCAATGCTCTCAATCAATTATGCTCAATCAAACTCCACTCAACCAATCACTCAATGAAACACAACTTGCTTACAAACCCTAAACAAGTGTTTCACAATGCTTTCAACAACTCACACTATGGAACTCAAACCTTGACTCAAGATGATTCTAAATTCACATAACAATGATACTCATGATCTTTCACAAACCCTAGTTCAAGATAGTTCTCAATCTCACACTCAATTTCTCTCACAATCATTCACCAATCATGCATGTGAAAACTCACTCAAACATTTCCAACAATGCTTATCAAACAAAACCTTTTCACTCCAACTTTGTATTTCACAACATTCAATCCAACAATATTCCACTCATAAGGAAGATATGCCCATACCTTTTATTTGATGGAGAAATGACCTCAAAACCTGTCTCAATCACAATCAACCTCTTTGCCAATCTCAATGGTTAGATAGCAAAAATCTTCACTCAAATATTTCCCTCAATATTAATTCACCATTACAAAAATTAACAAGACTCAAATACACCTTATTATCTCCAAACTTATCAAACAAATATTTCAATCACTCAGTTTCACTATAACCCCTTTCAAAAATTTAATGCATGAAATAATCCAGAATCCTACTTATGTCTCCCTACTCAAAAATTGCATTTCCAAAATAATTGACTTTATAAAACAAGATAATGCAATTTACTTTTAACCTTCAATAATACTATTTACCACCTTTTGTCTAAGGTAAAAAATATTTTACCTTACCCTCCTTTTAACTCCCTAGGTGCTCACTAAATCCAATACACCACGTTCTTAACTCACACCCACAATGCAAATTAAAACTATGCTCTTCAAATAGTGCTAACCAAGAAAAAATTAAATCATGCACTTCAACTTAGCACCACCAAGCAACCATAGACCATAGACCATGCACTTTAATAAAAAATTAAATACCTCACGTGCTCCTTGGTGGGACTCGATCCCTGGTCGAACCGCCGCCTGCGCCCTAGCCACGACCAAGCTATCGTGTGAGCTAGGCACTCACGTGAGAGGCAAAAGTGCTTTGAGTGCTTTGTCTCTTCCACCAGTGCCAAAGCCAAAAAGGCTTTGTCCCTTCATCGCCATCGAAACTCAAACGCAACACCTCTGCGTTCCCAATGCCTTACACACCAAGGGCTTGCCACTAGCCCAACCGAATGGTTGGTGACAAGGCTTTATGCCTTGGTCACTTTGTCCTCCACGATTTTGGCTGCCAATAAAAAATTAAAATCCTCTTTGTTCTTTGCTCACGAATTTTTTTGCATTCCACTTCCAATTCTTGCATGTGCATTAATATTCGGAGACTTACCTTTGTGAGGTAAGTGTTATGGTATTTATACCATATGCTTCTATCCTTCGAACGTCGACGGGGGAATATGAATTTAAATTAAATTTGCGCCCAACCCAACTTTGGGTTTTAATAATATTATTTTTATAAATTAATTTATAATATAAATATTATAAATTATTTATAAATTACCTTAGGCTTTAGTTTAACCTTTAATATTATAATAAAAATATTATAATATTATTTCCATTGGGCCTAGGTATTTTTCTCTTTCGCCCTTAGACCTTTTCTGACCGCCTTTAATATTATAATAAAAATATTATAATATTATTTCCTTTAGGCCTTTTCTTCAGGGTATTTAACCGTACTTTTGACCAATCATGTGAAGCTCTTAAACCAAATCTCTTGGGCTTAAAATATAAATATTTTAACCCTTCTTTTGCCAAGTCCTGCACTGATTCCTGACACTGACTCTTGACATCAATGACAACACAACTAACTCAAAATTTCCAACATTAAAAGTGGAGATGTAAATAATCCCTCAAACTATCAAACTATCATGATCAACCCTCTCTTTGCAAAGTTATTTGGGAGTATGATAGAGCGTAGGATCAGTACATGGGCATAAGAAAAGAGAAAGAGAGCAAAGGGGCAAGCGAGTTTTAGGCCCAAGAACTCAACTATTGATCACTGTATCATGCTTAGACACATAGTGGTAAAAATATGGGACAAAAAAATAAGGCTTTTTGTTGTTTTGTAGACTTCAAAAAGGCATTTGACATAGTGTCAAGGAAAAATTATAGAGTAGAATGGAAGAGCAAGAGGTTCCAATTCACTACAGGGTAGCTATTCATAGATTATATGAGCATGTAAAGGCTAGAATCAGAATGCAAGAAGGGTTATCTAAATGTTTTGGGAGTGACATAGGCATCAAACAAGGTTGCCCTCTATCTTCAACCTTATTTGGGTTGTACATTGACAAGTTAGAAGAATGGATAAAAAAATTTGGGGAAGAGGGTGTGCACTTAGCCAAATATGTGGTAAAACTCCTCATGTATGTAGACGATGTAATTCTTGTGGTTGAAGTAGCCAAAGATCTATAAGATCACCTTTGAGCTCTAGAAATATTTTGTAATGAAGTTGAGATGAAGGTGAACATGAGAAAAATATAAATCATGATTTTTCAGCAAAAAAGAAGAAGCAACAGTTCAAATTTCCATTTACATGTGAACCTCTTGAGGTAGTGGTAGAATACAAATACTTGGGCATAAAATTTCATGACAAGCTCAATTGGAATAAATGTAGGATCAAAATAAATCAAAGTGGTTGGAGATTGCTATATGCACTATAAAATAGGTGCAAGAATGTCGAGTTGTGGAAGTGTAAGACCACCAAAATCTTATTTGGCCTACTTGTTACATCGGTTTTGTTTTATGGTTATGAGGTGTGGGCTAGTGACACGAAAAATATAAAAATGAGGCAAATAGAAAAGATTCAAAAATGTCTAATCACAAATTTTCTCAAAATTAAGGCCACAACCCCTTATGAAATTGTTCTAGCTGAAAATAGAATGTTCCCTTTAGACGAAACTGCTATGACCAAGCTGTTATGTTACTTGAAAAAACAAAAAACAACATATGGCCTAGGGTAGCTAGGGATGAAGAGCTGCATAGGCGAAATAATACATGGATGAAACAAAATCAGAATTGGATGAAACATTGGGAAATCAACATAAATGAATACCCAAATTTTAAGAAAGACATAAAAACTATGTGAATGAAATGTTTAGAAGTGGAATATGGAAAAATGTAAGCAGGAAAAAACAATATTATATTGCAAAGTTTAACCTAACGTATGATCACAAGGAAAAAGTGTATATAGGCACTGAAATCAAGTGGAAGAAAAAAATCCTCATTGCTCAGATAAGGACTAGGTCTCATAAGCTTAGATGTAAAACATGGAGATGGACAATACCCAAGAAACAATAGGAAGAAAGGATATGTACTTTATGTAGCACAGGGGCAATAGAGATAGAGGAACACTTCATCTATAAATGCCCAAGTTTTTTAGATATCCGTGGCAAATACAAAGAAATTCTTGGAAAAGGGTCTATGGCAGAGTTATTTGACGACAGTAAAAAGAAAAAAATTGAGGATTTTCTAACCCAAATCAGCAAGAGAAGGAAAAACCTTCTCAAGGATATTAAAGGTCATATGATTTGAGTAGTTGTGCTTCCATGTTTGAGGGTCCTATACGCCATGTTTGGGTCTCACGGATGTAATTAAAATATTTCATTTCATTTCAATGATAGCACAACAACAATTTACATGACTACCTGTGCAGAGCTCAAATCTAGCCATAATATTGCCAAAAATATCAAAAGCTCCACTAATATTTCTTTTAGCTGTGTGTTTTTTAGTTTTTTTTTTTTTATATAATTATATTTATTTTTTTAAAATCTATATGGAGCCTAATTTGTTTTAATATCTATGTAGAAAATATTTAAACCTGGATTCAAACACTCTAAAACCCCAACTTAGTCAGACTGGAAGAAATCCTAAGGATGGCAAAATTCGTGAACCTGTTGCTGTCAATCCTATAATATTTTGGGATGATGAACCTCCCGAAAAAGGAGATCCCCATGAGCCCCCTCCTTACGAGGGCACCATTCCAAAAAAAGTGTCTTTCACCAAGGTGGTTGGAGGAGGACAACATTGTTTATCTGATCCTCATTCCTCACTATAGCCTACTAGGTCAAAAGTAAAAATCCTTGATAACCTAATCCAAAAATATTTATCTTTTGAATCTTTTAATGTAGTTGGCAAACTTATTGGAGGGCGTCCTAACCTTGAAGTCATTCGAATTTGGGCTCTTTCCAAGTGGAATACTGTTGGAACCATGGAGATTTTTGCTCTAAACAGAGGTTTCTTTGGGATTCGTTTGAGTAACCGTGATGACGCTAGTAGAATTCTTACGGGTGGTCTGTGGTGTCTAGGCTACAAGAGTCTTTTTTTTGTAAGTGGGATGCTGATTTTGACCCTGAGACCCAAAGTATAAATTTTGCCCCTATTTGGGTTAGACTTCCCAATCTTCCTTGGAACTCCTGACATCCAAATATCCTTTCTGCTATTGTTAAGACCATCGAGAATTTGGTTGCTATTGACCATGTTACTTTAGCTAGAACTAGATTGACCATAGCTAGAATCTGCATCAACGCAAATATTGATTCAGAACTTCCAACCTTTGTGGAACTGGAATACAATGATTACTATCATAAGCAAGCTATTGAGTATGAAAATAAGCCAACATTTTGCGTGGAATGTTGCACTTAGGGACATATTCAGATCCACTACCCTTTGCTAAAGAATAAAACTGTATATGAATCTTCTAAAATTCTAGAGGTCTTGAATCGCCAAGCGCAAAGGTGGATGAAAGTTGGGCCTGAAGATCAAAACCACAATTCTTAGGGTTAGAAGAGTGTGGACCCAAAAAAGGGTTTCATGAATTTTAAGCAAGGATAACATCAAAGGAATAAAGGTATTGTCATCCATGAACCTGAAGATATACAACCCCTTGCTAATAATTTGGATGCTGTAGGAAGGGGTAAATAGAATGTTACTTCTCCGTCTCTATATCTGGATTCTAGTGAAGAGGTATGTCCTGCTGCTAATAGTCCCAATAAATTTTTAGTTTTGACTGATTCAAACTTGTTTGATCAAAAAAATCAACAAAATGTCCAAATTAATAGGCTTCATCTTCCACCAAATCTTGATTCTCCTACAAATTTTAGACCGTCCCTTCCCCCTCCTAAGATTTTTAGTCCCTCTAAAGTCTCAAATCTTCTAAAGTCTTCAGGATCTGTAGTTGAGCAAATAGTTCCCCCAAATTTTAGTCCCAAGCATACTCGTAGCTCTAAAAGATCCCCAATTGATTGTGGGAGTGACAAAAAGCGAGGACGACCCTCTACAAATGAGCAATGGAAAAACAGAGTTCAAGATGATATTGATAATGGTATCCAAAAAAAATTATTCCCTCTCATCAGTTCTCAATCTAGGGATGAACCAAAAGTACCAAACCTCCCCAAACCACTGGTAAGGGAGGCAATAAATCTTCCAAGGTTTCCAAATGAAGCTACTCTCATGGAATGTGAGAGGTCTGAATGGGCTAACCAAACAAAGGATTGTTAGTTCATTAAGAAAAGAGATAAGACCCACTATTATCATTTTACAAGAAACTAAACTTGATCAACACAATTCTGCCTCAACTGCTTTCAAAATTTGGAATAGAGGAGAACTTGCTTTTAGTCCAACTAGAGGTGCATCAGGAGGCCTCATCTATTTTTGGGACCCAAGAAAGGTAGATGGAACAGTGATTCATTCTAGTGAAAGAATTTTTAGTGTCATGTTTCAAGATAGAGATTCCAATTTTTCTTGAATTCTATCAAACATTTATGCGCCAAATTCTTTATTTAAGAGGGCCCTTTTTTGGAATGTTCTCAGTAACCTTAAATACTCCTTCAATGATGTCCCATAGATTATTGTCGGATATTTCAACTCTCCTCTCTACCCCTCAGATAAATTTGGTGGATCTAGGTGTAATGAGAAAAGCATGGAGGATTTTCTTGATTTTTTCAACACTAACAACCTCATGGACATAGAGCTTAAAAATGTAAAGTATACCTAGAGCAATAGAAGATCAGGGAGCCAACTTATTCAAGTAAAACTGGACAAAATATTTTTATCCCAAGAATTTGTCCAAGCTTTTGGGGATGCCAACCTTCTTTCTCTTCCAAAGGTTGGATCTGATCATAGTCCCCTCCTTTTGGATATTCTCAAATATAGTCCTTTTAGAAGATACTTCAGATTTGAATCAATGTGGATTCAACATCCTTACCTAAGACACAAAATTTCTCAATGGTGGCAACATGATGGTTAAGGTTTCTTTCCGTCTAGCACAAAAACTAAAGCATGTTAAGGAAAATCTCAAAATATGGAATAAAGAAATGTTTGGGAATCTGTTTGAGATCAAACAATCTCTTGAATACATACTTCTTTTCGTTGAGAATAAAATCCTGATAGGTCAGTGTGATAATCAAACCTGTGTTGAGAAGAGAAGCATCCTAGTTGATTATCACAATATTCTAGCTCATGAAGAAATATTTTGGAAACATAAATCTAGAGCTTTATGGCTTAAAGAAGGTGATTTGAACACAAGGTTTTTTCACGCTTCTACCATGTGTAACAAAATCCACAAAAGAATCAAAGAACTGATTAAAAATGATGGTTCCACCACCTCTAATATGATGGAAATTAGAAATGAGGTCGTCTCTTACTTTACCAACCTTATCTGTGAGAACATGATGCCCTCTAACCTTGCCCTAAATTCTATGCTAACCACATACCTTAGTTGGTTTTAAATGATGTTAATTCCAAACTCTTAGCCCCTTTTACTGATGAGGAGATCCACCAAGTCTTATTTCTAATGCATCCTGACAAAGCCCCTGGCCTTGATGGATTTCCCCCTCATTTTTTTCAAACCTTTTGGGATATTTTTGGCCATGATGTTTGTTCTACTATCAAAGAATTTTAGTCTGCAAAATCTATCCCTCGGGGCTTCAAATCGATCTTCATTGCTCTCATTCCAAAAAATTCAAATGCCAAATCCATGATTGATTTTCGACCTATAAGCTTGTGTAATGTGGTTTACAAAATCCTTACAAAGGCTATTGCTACTAGAATGAGGGACATCCTTCCTTCCATTATTGATCCTTGTTAGGGAAGCTCTGTTTAGGGTAGATCCATCCTTGATGGTGTTATCACTATCCATGAAGCTCTTCATTATGTTCACATGGCCAAAAAATTTGCTTTTGTCCTAAAATTGGATATGAATAAAGCCTATGACAAACTAAACTGGGATTTCCTTGTTTCCTTGTTTCAATTCTTCTGAAGTTTAGTTTTAATTTTTATTGGGTTGATTTAATCAAAGGGTGCATATCCACTCTGTGGTTTTTAGTCCTTGTCAACGGATCTACTAGTGGTTATTCTCCAAGTAACAGAGGTATTCATCAAGGAGATCACATATCTCCTTTGTTGTTTATAATTGTGGTTGAAGCTCTAGGCAGAACCATAAAAGCAGCTTGTAACCTCAACCTCATTTTAGGGATAAAAGTAGACTCTCAAGCTAGACCAGTTTCTCACCAGTAGTTTATGGATGACACAATCATTTCTTCTAACACATTTGTCTTCGAGGCCAGAGTTATCAAGTATCTTTCACTGTTATATGAAGATGCTGCTGGGAAAAAAAATCAACTTTCACAAAAGCAAAATATATTTTCTAAATACCCCTATCCAAAGAGAAAACAAGATATCTGCCATCCTTGAATGTCCAATTTCATCCTTCCCTACAATATCCATTAAGCTCTTCATTCTGTTCACATGGCCAAAAGATCTGCTTTTGTCCTAAAATTGGATATGAATAAAGCCTATGAAAATCTAAACTGGGATTTCCTTGTTTCAATTCTTCTGGAGTTTGGATTTAATTTTGATTGGGTTGATTTAATAAAAGGGTGCATATCCACTCTATGGTTTTTAGTCCTTGTCAATGGATCCACTACTGGTTATTTTCCAAGTAACAGAGGTATTCGTCAAGGAGATCACATATCTCCTTTGTTGTTTATAATTGCGGTTGAAGCTCTAGGCAGAACCATAAAAGCAGCTTGTAACCTAAACCTCATTTTAGGGATAAAAGTAGACTCTCAAGCTAGACCAGTTTCTCACTAGTAGTTTGTGGATGACACAATCGTTTCTCCTAACACATTTGTCTTCGAGGCCAGAGTTATCAAGTATATTTTATTGTTATATGAAGATGCTGCTAGGAAAAAAAATCAACTTTCACAAAAGCAAAATGTATTTTCTAAATACCCCTATCCAGAGACAAAACAAGATATCTGCCATCCTTGAATGTCCAATTTCATCCTTCCCTGCAACTTATTTAGGGCTTCCCTTGTTTTTGGGTCAACCTAATGCATCAATGTGGAATAATGTGATTGAAAGTCTACAAAAGAAATTGGCAGGTTGGAAAGAAAATATTCTATCTCAAGATGGTAAGGTTACCCTTACACAAGTTTCCCTTTAGAGAATACCTATCTACTTCATGTCTATATTCAAAGTCCTGATAGGGGTATGTAATAAAATTGAACAAATTTAGAAGAATTTTCTATGGTCAAGATATGAAAACAAAAACCACTTCCACCTTGTTACCTGGGATAAAGTTTGTTGGCTGAAATATTCTTGTGGGATTGGCCTCAAAAGGCTTCATATTTTCAATTCAGATATTTTAGCGAAGCAGGCTTGGAGGTTAATCTCAAATACTGAGTATGATTGGATTTACATAGTCTGCCATAAATATTTGTAGGGTACTGATTTATTCAATGTTGTCCCTTCCCCAAGAGGGTCCTTCTTTTGGAAATCGATTCTACAAGTTAGATATCGTGTAAAACATGGCCTTAGATGAAGATTAGGGTATGGGCATCAAAATGATTTTTGGTGGGATAAATAGCTTCTAGATGAACTAATTATAAATAATCCCCGCTTGGTTGTCCTTAAAGGAGACATTGATACTACTTTTGGCCCAAGAGTTTCAAGTTTTATATACTCTTAGGATAATAAGAGGACATGGAAGCATATATACAGTATTTCTCATCCCGAGGAAGCTAGAGAACTACAGTTTCTTCGTAGTTCTTCCATCATTCCCTCTAGGAATCCTCATGATCAACTGGTCTGGGAACTTAATGAAGGTGGTAATTTTTTGGTTAAGACTTCTTATCAACTTCAGATATTGACTAAGGAATCCAAGAGGACTGAGCCCTCAAATTGGTATGTTGTGGCTGAGCCTACTTTGCTATTTATTTTTATTCTGGTCAAGCTTCAGATCTCCTTTATTGCTTTATTTTTCAATTTATCATTCAAATGTGTCCTTGTTCTTGTGTTGCCAACATGAATTTATTTGAGCCGTACAAGATTTGTATGGACTCCATTGCTAAGCGAATCCTCTCGGGTAAGGGTTTCCTTCCCTTATTTCACAAATTTGAAGGGGAAGATCTAGAAATTACCTTGGAGTTCATGGAAACATGGGATAATGGCAAGGTCACCATCCGTAACAAGACATATTGTTGACATCAAAGTTATGAGCGAGTTAACTGGCCAACATGCTAAGGGATGATCCATTAGAAGAGAAAAGCACAACTGGGATGCCGAATTGAAGGATGTCAAAGATAAGGAGATTTGTAGGAAGGCTTGTTTGGGTATGTGCGATGAGCTACCGTTTCCTTGGGGGAGTGTTCTAAAACCTATAATGGAGTTTGTTACAGTCAATAATCCAGATAAGCCTCTTTGTAGTTTCCATTTTGCTTTCTTCAATCACTTTCGTGATGTGAGCGCTATCAACATTACCCAATTTTTATTTAATTCTATTAGTTATACCATTGAGCATTGTAGGGAAAAAATGGGTCTGAATTACCTATCCATTGTGGCCTATTTAATTTTCTGTATAAGCATTGGCTAATTCATTGCCCTTTGGGAATTGTTGTGACTCCCCCTCCCAAACCCAAATAGAGCCCCTCAAAACCTAGCTCCTCTCAAACCATGCCATAATACTCATGCACTCCAAGGCTCTCTACTAAGAAGCAAGAAATTTTTGACATTGTTCACCAATTAAGGAAGATATCTCACAGCGAATCCCCTGAACCTAAACTTAAGCCTGAGCAGAAACCCTTACGCTCCTCTATTAGGCTAAAGAAAAAAGCTAAGTAGAAAGAATTCCTAATCATTGAGTTTGAAGATGAGAAGGATAACCCTAACCACTGCATGCAGATGTTCACCATCAAGTCTGTCACAAATTGCATCACCACACTTGTTGATTTACGTAATGCTCTAAATCTATGGTTCTTCAGGAAATCCTTCATAGATGGTGTGACCAGTGCTCCTATTGAATATTTAAAGGTGACTGTTATTCCTAAGTACATCCCTGCTAAAGGAAATGATGTTGAAATGGATACTTCCAATGATGGATTCCAAGAAGTTATTGTTGAACCTGATAAGGAGGCTTAAACCGAAAGGACATCGACTATTTTTTTCTACTTAATGATGTTTCGTTCTATTGGTTTTTGGGTCATTTTAAGTGTTTCTTTAGTCAAGTCCTGTTGTTGTAGCTTACCCCTGAGGACAACATTTTTGGATGGGAATTTTGAAGGTTGGTACCATGGTTTGAATTGTACTGGTCTGTTGGCATCGATTGCCATTTTGTAAACAGGTTTTGGGGCCCTGATAAAACCCATTTGATATCTAATATTTTTAACTGATAAAAAAAAATATTTTTTATAATGTTAAATACTTATATATATATTTTAATAAATTCGTATGGCTATTCTAATTGTTTTTTTAATATTAGAACCTCTTTTTTTTTATTATTTAAATTTGTTTAAATAAGTTTTTTTTCCTTTTTTTTAAACTTTATTTTAATGTAAAGGCTTAACTTTTAATTAATTTAAAAATACAAGTCTTTACAACCAAAAAAATGGGTGGATAAGCACACCCCAATAGGTAGTCACACTAACTTAGGTTGAGTTAGAAAGTGGGTACTCAAAACAACAAAAACAAGGTTAAACCTATCACCAACCACAACACCAAAAAACATGCATTAAATCATGTCAATCATGGGGGGTATGCTCACGAGGTGAATGTCCCTCACCCTCCATATGCTACCAACTAGTATTAGAAGGAATGAAAATGAGCCATCCATCCTCCCTAGGTGTGCGAACATTATCACCTGTATTAAAACCATCAATACCATCAGATACACCCTAGCCCACCACATTAGTTGGAGAAACTGAGCATGTGGGAATGAGATATCCCCAACCAATATTTTGGTCTGGCTCCACCTGGTGAAACTCCCAGCCACTGCCATGATGATATGTACTATTACAAATGTTGCGTTGGGGTCAACAAACAGGAGATGACTGAGACCAATGTCTTTATATAGATCAGGAGGGAAGTCATCGATGAGAGCACGATTGGGAAACTTTGCGAGACTAAGAAGGCTCTGTAGAAAGCATTCGGATCAATTTTTTTAAACTTTTAAATAAAATAGTTGAATTTTTTATCACTTTAGATTTTAAGAAAAAAAAATAAATCTTTAATTTTAATATTTTGAAATTATAAAAATTTAACTAAGTACATCCTTATTATTTCATATCTGAAATAAAATTATAACTCCTATTTTTTTAAAACCATTAACCTTATGACTCCTTCAATGAGTTAAATAAAAAAAATACTTTAGTGTACCTTATTATTGGTGCTTATTCTTTGTTCTCTATGGTAGCAAACACTTCCATGGATGCTCAAAAAAGAAACTCTTTGCTTTCCAAACAAGAAAAACTTTTTCTTAATTGGACTTGTCATTGGAAGGCGATGATTGTCCCAATACCTTCATTCAAATTATCTCTCTCTATAACTCTGATTATTGTCCCAATACCTTCATTCAGATTATCTCTCTCTGTAGCTCTGATGCCATTTTTAGCTTTATGAGTAGATTAATTTATAGAAAGCTTTAACCAGGATCTAAAAACTAATCAAATGAATACTACTAACAATGAAACTCAATTACAATAATATCTCATAGAATATAACTCGAATGAACACAATATACATAATATTATATTAATGATACAACTTGATTACATTGCATGGAGCTTTACCTCCAATATATCCTTTTTCATGACTTTTTAGTTCTCTAAATATTGCTCTCCTATTTCATCTAGGAGATGCAACCTTTCATATTCCTCTCATAAAGATAAAGCTCTCAACTTACCACATATCATGTGACTCTTCATACTCTCTTGACACTTTGCACTCTTTATCATATTGCCACATACATTATATAAAATATAAATCATCTATAAAACTAATATTGCAAGGGGGTCAAATAATGTAATATCTCCAACAATTGACCTTTAACTACTTTATCTTGAGGAGTCACTCAAAGCCTCATGTCTCTTATAGTTTCTATAACTATCTAGTTGGGATATCTATACACTTTTCTTTGTTGAAATTATTATAGTTGTCTAGTTGGGCTTGACGAAGGTAAGAGATCCAAAGTGTTGATTCATTCTCTATGTGTCATCTTTATCATCTTTTAGGATAAATATTTATGTTTCGTCCTATGACTATGTTTGGATAGTGCAACCAGTCCTATCATATTTTTCAACACAAATATCAATAACTTTGAAATAGTTACATACTCATGGCATGAGGAACATTCTTAAATCATTATCTCAAATATGACTTATGCTCTAGGATTTTGTGTCTGGGACTATGTCAAATATTTTCATTGCCTTCTTTATAATATTGCCAAGTGTGTGCATAAACTTTTCCTATACAACCTTGTTGTATAGGTCCTTAAGCATCTTCTCAATATACCTCTTCAATTACCCAAGATAAGGTGACATGATTTGCATTTTGAACCATCATAGCCACATTTAGTTGCAGGCCTCTTATATAGTACATCAATGTTTGCTTGTCTAAGGGCCTAATATTTAGAGGTATAAAATGTATAACTCTCTTGAATTTCATATTATAGTCATGAATATTCTTGAGTGCCTCTAGAAAGAATTTAATTGGAAAAGTATTGAATATCCATTTCCAAGGATACCAAACCTCTTCATGAAAGGCTCAACTATACACATCCAATTGATAATAAAGTTATCGAATAGGCTTTTATACCATGCTGTGGTCTTGTCTCTAAATAAAAGTACCAACAATTACACAATAATGTATTCTTCTTAAATATGATAGATCAATTTTTGAGTTCATAATTTATTATTGATCCAATGCAACTTAACTACCATTTCTATTTAATTTTAGAGGATGATTTCACTACAACAATTAAAATTGTAGAATAAACCATTAGGTTTAATGATCCTTGGTATGTCAAATATGTAAGTTGATTTTTTGGTCTCACTTGTATTTGCATCTAATAGCACTATGGTCCTTTCCCATACTATATTGTTGGTTATACTACATCTAGTACTATGACAAACCCATGTATGCCTATTGATAAGAAATGTACTAGACCATATGTTGAATGGGTGCAACTTGAGGGTTATGAGGATATCAGGCATTTAAGGAGTCTGAAGAAGAAATAGCCAATGGGACTCAGTCAATCCTTCACCTTTCCTAGAAGGAAAACATCTCCTCAAAATATTTCCTCAATAATGAACACCAAATCAAAAATCTCTCCACTCAAAGGAAGGGTAAGAAGTCTTTCTCTAAACATTTCAAATGAAGATCCTCTAATGGAATGCGAGAGGCCTCAATGGCCACACCAAGAAATGTATAGTTTATACTATGAGGAGAGATGTAAATCCTTCAATCATTCTTCTTTAGGAAACTAAGTTTGAATATCATAATGTGAGATATTTTCAAAAACCATCTGGAATAAGTGCAAATTTCTTTCCAACCCTACCCAAGGAGCTTTTGAAGGTCTTATTTGCTTATGAGACCCATCCAAAGTAGAAGGGATACTCGTCTCAGTCTCAAATAGAATTACCAACATATTATTTTACTGTAAAGACATAAAAATCATATGGTTTCTCTCAAATATTTATGCTCCAAACACTCCTACAAAACATACCAAGCTATGGGATGCTCTAAGCCAAATAAGAGGCTTTTTTACTAATGAACTATGGATACTTGTTGGGGCTTTCAACTCCCCTCTGTATCATTCGAATAAACATGGAGGGGTAGAAAACATATCCAATTGCTATGAGGGTTGCTAATTTTGTAAATAGCAACAAACTCATGGACATTCAGTTAAGGGGAATCAAATTTACTTGGAGCAATAGGAGATTGGGTAGTCAATTAATTCAAATTAGGCTAGACTGAATCCTTCAATCCAAGGAGGATATGTATTATTTTGGAGATGCAAATCTCAGTTCTCGCCCTAAAATTAGATTGGATCACAATCCCGTTCTCCTTGATGCTCTCCAACCAAGCTCATCATTCAAAACTGAAGAACACAAGCTTATACTGAGAGGGGGGTGAATAGTATAAGACTTAACCAATTAATAATTTTAACTTTAGATAGCAGTGGCATCAACACAACATTAATCAAGACAGAAAGCATCACATATTGAAGACCTATTTTTAATGTGGTTCACCCAAAATGGTTGGGCTACGTCCACAAAAGCTTTTCTCTAAAAGTTATCTCAAAGTTCTTTGGGAATCCTTCCCAATTACAATGTTTATGAACCTCGGCCCAAAGGAGATACCTTCCCCTAATCAAAATTTATGAGCCTCTGCTCAAAGGAGATACCTTCCCTCTCGCTCTAGAAATGATCCCTCGGAAGATCAACTGCCTCTACCTCTTGCCAGCACGTGGAACTCCTTTCCACCGAAGACCTCCTGTCTTCAATGCTTAGCCTAAGAGACCTCTACCTTCTATGATCACGTCCACAGTAGCTCAACAACCAAATTTGTCCTCAAGTTCTTCTCATAGAACCAATGCACCTCTATCCTCAAGTTCTTTGATAGAACTATCAAACTCAGCTCACAAGTCCTCTACTAGGACCTGTCCAAATCTGCTCAAGAAACATACACATCTTCTGCGCTCTTACAGCTGCACTTTGTCTTGTCTTAGTCATATCTCTGCACACACTCTGCACTGTCTTCACACATTGCACACTTCGATTGAATTTCGCACTCTGCTCTCGATGATCAAACTTCTCACTCTGCACTCTATCTGCGAACACCGCAACTAACTACCTACCAACTCTTCAAAATAGCCTACCTTTTATAGTAACACTTTCAAGATCAAAACCTTAATCTTGGTCGACTGCAACCCTGATATTTAGTCAGCTGCAAACCCTAATCTTCATCGGCTCACATTTAACTTTGTCGGCTTCAACTGCCTCTATAACTCTTCTATAGCTTTTGCCGTGAAACTACAACATGTCGTGATATCGCGACACCTTTGCAACCATACACTTTCTTTTGGTTTTTGTTGCGATATCGTGACACTTCAGCCTTTGTCGACTTCAACTAAGTTCTTGTCACGATATCGCGACACTTTTGTCTTTGTCAGCATCAACTTTGCTTTTGTCGCGATATCGTGACACTTCTCCCTTCGTCGACCTCCTTTTTGCTTTTATCACAAAATCATGACACTTCTGCTCTACAGACTTCGTCTTCACTTCTGTCGTGAAATCGTGACACTTCTGTATTCATAACCTTCCTCTCTACTTTTGTCGCAAAATTGTGACACTTCTCCTATAGAAGACCTGCTTTCAGTTTCTGTCACAAAATCACGACACTTTTGCTTTCATCTGCTTTCTTTTCTGCCTATCACAAAATCGTGACACTTTCTGCATCCGTATGCATTCTTTGCAACCCGTCGTGAAATCGTGATGCTTTCAGCTTCCGTACACTTTCCTTGTAACCCGTCGCAAAATCGCGACGCTATCAACTTTTCGTATGTTTTCTTTGCAACCTGTCATGAAATCGCGACGCTTTCAGCTTCCGTATGTTTTCTTTGCTCTTTGAGTCGCAAAATTGCAACATGTCGCAATATCGCGACACTTTTGTAACTTGCTTTCTCTCTCCTTCTTAAGTCGCGAAAATGTGACATGTCGCGATATCGCGACACTTTAACTCCTTAGCTCTTTTTTGTTCTTTGGGTCGCAAAAACCCAACATGTCGCGATATCGTGACACTTTTTCTCCTTAGCGCTTTTCTTTTCTTCGGGTTGTGAAAACCCGACATGTCGCGATATCGCGACACTTTTTCTCCTTAGCGCTTTTCTTTTGAACCTGTCAGCTTGGGGTTTGCAAAAGACCTTTGAAACTGTCATGCTGTAACCTTCATCAAAACAAAGTATTTGAAATCAAATCAAATTCCTTCAAAAGCTTCTTGACATCAATGACAACTTATATACTTGAGCAAATGCTATGTACCCAAAGTGCCCAAAATTGCCAACAAAAACCCCTTTCAGGTTTGAATCAGTGTGGCTGCAACATAATGATCTTTATCCTCGGGTCACTAAATGGTGGGGGAAAAGCTTCTCAAGAACTCTTATTAGTCAGATTGCTAAATAAATCTATTTTATCAAGACCAATCTCAAGCAATGGAATAAAGAGGTCTTTGAAGATATTTTCCAAAGAAAACAAGATATCAAGAGCCAATTGAACCAAATCAAAGATACCTTTGAAAATGGTAACTCATCATCCAGTCTTAGGAACAAAGAAAAAGAGTTTCCCACCGAGTACCACAACATCTTGGCTTCTAAATCATCCTTCTAGAGATAGAAATCTAGAGCTTTCTGGCTTAAAGAGGGAGAAACCAACACCAAATTCTTCCATGCCACCACTCTTAGACATCATAGTTGCAATAAAATAAGAGTCTTTTCAAAGCTGATGGATTTAAGACAAAGAATATACTAGAGATTAGATCTAAAGCAACCACCTATTTTGAAGGTATCCTCAGTTAAGGGAACCCTTTCCCCCCATATGAGTTATAGGTTGCTTTCCAACATACCCAATATGGTTCCCCCTAAACTTAATACCTTTTTGTTATGACATTTTTATCAAGATGAAATAAGAAAGACTATTTTCTCTATGGGTAGGGATAAGACCCGTGGTCCTAATGGCTTCTCAAACACCTTTTTCCATAGGTTTTAGAATGTGGTTGGGCCTGATATAACTATTGCCCTAACAAACTAAGAAAATTTCTAAGGACACCAATTCCACTTTCCTTGCTTTAATTCCCAAATCCCCGAAGTCCAAATCCCTTATGGACTATAGAACTATTAGCATATGCAATGTGATTTATAAAACTCTTACCAAATTTATGGACAACAGAATGAAGGACATCCTCCCTCACATCATCAAACTGAATCAAAGAAGCTCTGTCTAGGGAAGGTTAATCACTGATGGGATCATCACCATCCATGAGCTCATCCACTCAGTTAAAGCTAATGTAAAAGTGAGAATTCTCCTCAAGCTCGACATGAACAAAGTTTTTGATAGAGTTTCTTGGAACTTATTTTTTGTCCTATTTAAGTTTAGCTTTCATGCTATCTGGATCGATCTCATAAAAACCTATATTTTTTTACTTCCTTCTCTATTCTTATAAATGGTTCTATGCTAGGTTACTTCAGAAGTCATAGAGACCTGAGACAAGGTGAACCCCTACCTCCCTTGCTCTTCATCATCCTCATTGAAGCTCTAGGGAGATCCCTCTCTGTAACCTGCGTTCATGGCTCCATATATAGGATCAAGGTTGCCTCCTCTCTCAATCCCATCACTCACCAATAATTTTATTGATGATACTATTCTTACCACCTTCTATTTCATCCCCCAACCTAAAACTATCAAATCCATCCTTTCGCTCTTTGAAGAAGCTATTGGTCAAAGTGTTAATTACCTCAAAAACAAGATTTACTTCGTCAACACCCCCATTATAAGGTAGCCTAAAATTTCCCATATCCTCGGTTGCACAACCTCCTCACTTTCTTCTACTTAGTTAGATATCTCGCTCTTCTTTGGTCATCCCACCAATCACCTCTAGTCAAATGTTATTGAACGAATATAGAAAAAGTAGGCAGGGTGGGAAGGTTCTCTCATGAATCAAGCCAACAAAAACACTCTTATTTAGGCCTCCCTCCAAAGCATTCTAGTTTTATTTTTATCTGTGCTCAAGGCTATTGCTTTCGTTTATCATAAAATTAAGTTTAAAAATATTTTCTTTGGTTTGGGCTAGACCACGAAAAATATTTCCTTTTGTTTCCTGGCATCATGTTTGCTCCAAGAAATGCCAGGGAGGTCTTGGTTTCAGGAAAGCTAATCAAATGAACATGACACTCATCAAAAAACTTTCTTGGAAGCTTATAAATAATTAGAAGGCCATTTGGACTGATATCATCAAATCAAAGTATCTCAATCAAAATAGTTTTCTTGATATTGAACATCCTCTCCAAGGGTCGACTTTTTAGAATTCTATGATAAAAAATAGATCTTTGATCCAAAAAGGAATCAAGTGGAGGCTTGGAGATGGAAAGGTCATTGACTTCTGGGAGGATTCATGGATTCTTGAGAAGCCCTTGATTTAGGATCCACAACTTACCATAATTAGGAATGTCACTGAACAACTGTTTGGAAACAAAGTTTGCAATTTCTTTAAAACCACTAAAAGAAGGAAAATCTAGAGAACTATCCCCTAGGATCATCTTGATGCTACCCAGAGTAATGCTAAGAGGAAGCTCACCAAAATTAAAGCTTGGAGAACTCTCCCATATAGAATTGTAGCGAGAATGGATTGTTCATGATCAATTCTACCTATTACTTATAAGGAGAAGCTAGCACCAGATGGTTTTTGACTAGCCAGATGTCTCAAATACCTCACTCTAAAGGTTACCTTTTTATTTTGGACGGTTGTTCAAAATATAATCCTAAAAATTGATAATCTTATTCATAGAGGTATAACTATCCCCAATCATTGCTACCTTTGTAAGGCCAATCCAGTGTTTGGTCAACACCTCTTCCTTGAATACCCCTTTTCTTAAAATATCCTTCAAGAGCTTTTCTCAGCCTTTGATCTCACCTGGGATTCCCCTAAAACTTTAATGGACCTTTGTCTCCAATGACCCACCCCTTTCATTGGTCATCATATTAAATAATTTTGGGATTTTTACCTCCCCTCATTTCTTATGGAGCATTTGGCTCAAGATAAATCACATAGCCTTTTGTGATTTCTTCCAAAGATGCCCTCTTAGTGATGGCCTACATAATCACTAATGCCAAAGAGAATGCCCATATCATTCCCCAAATTTATTCTTTTGAACCTCCCTTTGAGTTTAATATTTCCAATTGATTTAATGATAGGGTCCCCTTTGCCCTACCTCCTAAAAGATCTTAGGTCAGGTGGTCCCTGCCCCCTAATGGTTGGATCAAACTAAAATTTGATAGAGCTACAACAGAGAACTCTGGGAGGGCAGGTGCTGGTGAAGTTTTCAAAGATTATCAAGCTCACATTCTTGGCTTATGTTGAGAACATAGACACCCAAACCAACCACTTCATTGAAGCTAGGGATATGTTTCAAGGTCTTGCTCTCATTGATGATCTTCCTAATGGCAACCTCATCATTTAAGGGTATTCTATGAATATAATCAAGTGTATCAAAGGTGATCAATATTTCTCCTGGAGCATCCAAAATCTCATTGGCAAATCCAAACTATCCCTTAAAAAACTTAACAATTTATCTATCCATCACATTTACCTGGAGGGAAACCATACCACTAATGTGTTAGCCAATTTGGGCCTATCCCAAGACACCATCACCATTTGGTATAGTAACTTCTCCCAATACCTTATCCAATGTTGTTTCCTTGTTTTTTGACCTTAGTTTTCCTCAATGCTGATTTGACCTTCAATTCTTTAGGCCCAAGCAGTAATTCCAGATGTTGTCACAAAGCTATTCATTTTTTGATTAACGTGACTATGGCCCACAATCAACATCGAGAATCCCACTTATTTAGGAACATCAAAGCACCTAGCTACATGGAGGTTAGTGGTTTGAAAATCCAAATTATCAAAATTTTCTTCTTCCCATGGAATAATAGCAAGAAAAAACTCAAAAGTGAGCTGGTGCATGGTGATTTGAATTTTGAAATTGTGGGAACCTTTCCTTTCACATGGGTCATTTGTGAGTTCAAGCTCATGAGTGAGGTGGTAAAATATTTCTATGCCTGGTTCTGCTTTGACAACTACAATTTTATTAGAAGACTTGTCATCTCTAGCCATGTACCAGACCTTAATATTAACCCTGACATAAGCAACATTGATTTCAAATTTATTTGGAAAGTGGAAAAAAACTTTTTCATCCTACAACATGGTTTTTAAGCCACCTACACAAGGGTGATATTGGAGTCACGTAGATTACTCTTTCCTTGTGCATCCCTGACTTGTGTCTTCACCATATCCTAATCCACCTATGTTGGTAGTTCCTTATCATCACCGTTTCTCCTCATGAAGTTAGTTATTTCTATGATGTGTACCCCTTTACCCAATTTAAGATTAGTGGTACCTCAAGCCTTTATACATTTTTTAAGATGTGGTTGATGATGCTGATTCTAATGACCATGCTTATCTTTCAAAATCCTCTTATTGGTATTATCCTTACTTTTTCAATGATTATGGATTACCCTATGAATATTGTTTGGCATTTCCTGGATACTCATAAGCTTGAATGGCATGATATTCATGATTTATTGGAATGGTGTCCTTGGTTTACCATTCTTTCCTCCATGTGGCACATTGCCACCTCCTTAAATTCCAACTCTCGTAGATTTTTAAGCCATAAATTTGTGGTTTCCATCCTATGGCCCTCTCTCAATTTTAGGTTGTTTTAGTCTCTTATGTCTTCATTCTAGTCTTCTGTATCCTCCTACTTTGTGTCATCAAGATATCCTTTTTGTGGCCCCTATTTCTATCATGGTCGAACATGACTACATGTTCAAATTGAAGATGCTTTAGCTCAATGCTCTAGTTGAGGACATCTTTGTCGACCATGGGCTCTTTTTCTACAAAAAATTAGTGGTAACGATGTGGACCTATTGATGGAGCTCACCCACTCGTGGAACAAGGCTAAATTGGTCAAAGGTCTTATATTTTAGATCACCAGTGGCCTTCTTACAAAGGTCATTAGGCTGCATGATGATATAAATCATCTAGCGTGAGAAGCACTCAATGGTGGTGGAGCTAAACCAATTTAGGTACAAAAGGGAGAGCTTGGAAAAGGACAAGGGAGGCATTATCTGAGAGTCCCTACCCAAGCTATGGAACAAAGTAATGATAATTGTGTTTCAATATTTTACAATTGATGAGGCCAAATCCATTCTAAGGAGCTTCCATTTAGCCTTTCTCAACCACCTCTAAGGAAAAAAGTCCATTAACATCCCAAAGAACATGTTCAGATATATAGAAATATCGGTCCTCAATGTTCAAAAATGTTCATCCTCCTATCCTATCCACCAAGGCCATCATCTAATCCTATTTAAGCACATGGTCATTCTATAATCTCAAAGGATTGCGCCCCTCACTGTTATCCCTTCAACTCTAGCATCCCCTTCCATTATTGCATTGGGTTGTAACACTCAGATAGGTACCCTTGATGAGAATGCCTAGTTACCTCCTCCTCCCAATGCTAATTGTATGCTTGATTTTGATAATTCAACCAAACAAGAGCCTATATATATGAAGTTTGAACCTTAGTGTTGCTCCTCTAGAGCCAAGGTGATCATTGGAAAAGGCAAATCTCCCATCACCATTGAAAATTATTGTGACCCTTTTGAGGAATCTCCTCCTCCTCCCAAACTCACAAGGATGGAGGTCTCATCTTCTAGGGTCTCAACATTGAAAGCTTCTCTACTGAGCAACCCGTCCAACTCCCTCAAGAAGGTTTGTGCTTATTTTATCACCAATAATACCCATCTTCATGAAATTGGTGATGTATTGAAAGGTTTATCTAGAGTGGCTAGAATGACTTCCACCCTCCTTTAGTAGGTGAAGGTCATATTGGAAGATTTCAACTCCAACGTTGATGGTGAGCATAAATACCATGCTTTATCTCCTGCCTAAGGTGATGAAGAGTGATTGTTGGTGCCATTGTGATTCATAGATGTTGTCTCTTCTTATCCATTGACCATTGTTTCTTTTTGTTTGATCTCAGGGTCACCCTATTTTTATTGGAGATGCCCTCTGTTCTTGGATTTGGGCCTCTTTTTAATGTTTTTCAATTGTTATCTTTTTTAGAGATTATCTTTGTTGTGGACATCTCTGATATCCCTTGGTCTCTTCTATTCTAGTTTTTATGCTATGTAAAAGGTTTGGGGTCCATTTCAAAATATCTTCCATAAATGTATCAAAAATAATATTAGGAACATGAAGTACCTCATCAAACAAAAAAGATCTAATTATGATATCTCCACTTCCAGCCATATGAGGATTCATCCCCAATCATAAGATGTTCTCATACATAATTTTTATTGTAGCCTTGAAGAAGGTGCTTGTGCTTTGTCATATGAATAGTAGCCCCTAAATTAGTTATCAACTCATCTAGAAAGGTTTATTTCCAATATCCAAAATGGAATACAACATGAGCCCATGATATTTATCATACAAATCCATCCTCATATTGTACATAGAAGAGGGTAGTGTTAACACCCTCTTTCTTATTTCTTCTTCCAACTTCTTGATCTAAATCTTATAAAATTATATCTGATGTCCTTTTTTGTAAAACTCACAAATAGATTTCTTGAAGGGTTTCTTAGGTTTTTTCTCATTCTATTTGTCCTTTTTATCATTCTAACTTTTTACCATAACTTCTTTTGGATGTGCCTGATTAAAAATATAACTTCAAAAAATCTATTCCTCTTAGGTTGATGATGCAAGAAATATTTAAACATCCCATAAATAGGTGGTGCAGGAGGTTTTGGGAAGTACACACATCTCAAAAACCACAACAATCTCATATATCTTTTACACATTGTTGAAGATAATACTAAGCAACTCTATGTTCCTCTCTTTCTATAGTGCTTCTTGTCCTTCCCTTCTTTCCTTAGGTAGTTCTCTCACATTTTGTATATCTTCTTGCAATTTCTTGAACCAATTGATCTATTCATTAACAATGCTAAATGAATCCATGGATAGGTTTGCAAGCTTTTCCTCCAATCTACTGATCTAATTAGAATCAATCTAGTTGTCCTTATCCCTATACAACTACTTTACCTTAGAATTAATATCTCAAGGTTTTTCATTCACATCCTTGAGTAAACCCTTGCTTCAGAGTAGAGCTTCAATCTTAATTTTCCTTGTAGCATAGTTTGGACCAATCAATAAGGAAACATGGTGACCCATACTTATTTACTACAAATCTATATTCTTCAAATAGTTTTGAACCATAACCAACTCTACCAATGTAGCTAGCTCAAAAATTTATGCAATTTAAAGAAAAGGGTTCAAATGCTTCTATATGCAAAAAATATGGCCCCCAAAATTTTAGCCCTAAAATAAAAAAAATTACCTCCAAAACCTTTAAAAAAATTAGTACTTATAGTGAATGAGAGGTCATCATGTGTCAATGCATAAGTGGCTAAGGGAATACTTATTATACATTGATTGTATAGGGTACTAGTGATTTACATAACATAACTTATCACCATCTGATTTTATCCTTTTTGAATGAACCATGTTGCATCATTTATCATTATCTAATTTGATCTAAAATTCATGCATTGCCAAGTCTACTATTGACTATGTTATATAGTTGTTAAATTTGATGAGATGGTACATTATGACTGGTCAAAATCATTTATATACATGCCAAATGGCATACACACTACCATATTAGTTGTTATATGGACTTCCATGTCAACCCAACTACAATGCACCATGTCAACCCTTGCATCAACAACTTCCATGTGTCACCTCAAAAAGTGGTGAGCAGAAATTATGTTTTGAAAACAATTATTTCCTATTCATTAATTATCAATCTAGTAGTTCGTAGACTTGTGAGAACCAATGCAAAGTATATGCCTGTAGTAGACTAGAGATGAGTCCTATGTGTCACTTTGGTTTGGGGGGGTGGTTGTTGGAGTAGTTGGAGTTTAGATAAACCAACAAGAACTAAATTGCAAGAAAACACATTCTATAGAAAATTACAGGAAAACTGAATTAAACTATCAAACACATGATTGAAGGAAATGTGTAGAAAAGAAAAGTGCAAGGAAGAAAAAAATCTTGCAAAAATTAAATAAAGTAGAGAAAATACAAAATTAAAACCCACTTGCAGGAAATAAAATAACATAATTTAATAAATGAAAGCAGAAGGAAACAGGGGATGAATACTGCTTGGAGTGGGCCCAGGCTCCTACAGACATCAACCCGATTAATTTATGCAATAACTCTTCAAACTCAAGAAATTTATTAAAACACTTTGAGATTTTTATTATGTAGTAATTTTTACAGAGGAAGCTCGTATCCTTTCTTCCAGGGTGGCCTACGTTTTTATACAAAATGCGATCATCCCCTATTTATAATTTTAGACACTACATGATTTGCTATGACTGGTATGCATAAATTTATTAGACATATAAAAATAGAGAAATCACACTAAGGATAATCATAGCGTTTCCTATGTTTTCTTAACAAAATTCATCTAATTTTATCATGGTCTTCAATATTTATGGTCAACGTGCATGTTTTTATTCTGTCCTGTGCACACGAAGTTCGACCTGTTTCTGGAAAACAAGCACCTTTTTGGCCTGTCATTAGGATACAAGCACCGTATTTAGCCTTCTATTGTTCGTTGAAGATCATATTTGGTTTTTGAGTGTCGAAAAATATGCATTTTTATTCTATCGTCGAGAGACAAGCGTTGTCCAGCCTATGGTTGAGAGACTGGTGCCATACTGTATACTGGGAGATAGACATTTTCTTTCCATTGGGATATAGGTGCCTTCCAAATTATGGTTGAAAGACAAATGCCATACCTTAGTGTGTTTTGGAGTGCCTTACTCTGCTACTATCATTGTTTATTCACCAATTCTTCTATAATCGTGCCATGAAAGTATCAAATGCCAAGTCCGCATGGGACCTTGACTAAAAAGGTGCAAAAAAGATATAATGTACTGCATCATACAAAATGTTTACTCAAAACACACATTAGGCATAATATGTCATTTTCCATTAAATATATACAAAAATATCATAAAAGATGCATTTCTAATATAATATACCGCAGTTCAAATCTCGAGCTTCGCTGGACTGAATGCTTGTCCCTTTCCTGGTGCTTTCAGCGGCGTAAAATGTTTAAAATGATTGTGGCATGGTGGTTATAGGGGCGGAATATGCGAATATCTGTGTGGTGGCTTCTGGGGCAGACAATGCAAAATACTATGGCGGCCATAAAAATCTGGATAGCCTACCCAGATTCGTGGTGGCTATCGATTCCACCATGTAAATTAAAAAAATATATATAATATGCCACACATTTATGTTATTAAAGTATTAAAAAAATAAACATTTTTGGTGCTCATCACCCCCTATGTCTAATTCTTGCCTCTCCCTCATGGCACCTATTTTTGGTAATCCCCTATTTTATCAATAGCCTACAAGTATTCCATGTTCCAATGTTTTCTCTCCTTGGCTATGGCTCTATCTCATTCCTTGTTACAAATCTGTTCACCACCCTATTTTGGCTGATTAGGACCTGCTTCTATCTTTGGTGCCTTTTGGTGTTTACTGCACCATAAGGGCTAGTTGGGCCCTACCCTTATTTTTTGCTTTATTATGCTCCACCCCATCTTGCTTGTAACTTTCTCCATGTAGAATCCTATGAATGTGGTGGTATCCTTCAAGAATGCAGGCTCAACTTACTTCTAGTATTGATGGTTTGGGGGAAGTTAATATGCCAATGGAAAGTTAGGCTTATCCCATGATGGATAATGGGATGTCTCATGTACCTGGGCCTTTGGTAATTTTTCTACCTTTGAATCGAGTGTTGTCTTCTCGGTGTCATTCTCCTTTGCATATTCAGGTGGTAGAGACTCGGGTGCTCGAACTGGTGATGGCATCATTGGTTCTTTACTAAATATGCCCATATTATTCAAATATTCTTTAGTTGAACCATATAGGTGCCAAAGTTATTTTGGTTGGGCAAGATTAACATAAATACCTGGCTCTCTGGCCATTAGTGTGTGAGATTTTTGCTCTTTCTTAGCCTCCTTTAGGTCTTTCTTGAGCTTTTGGAACTACTTTTTTGGTTGGTGAAGGCTTTCATAAATGTAATCCACTCATCTGAATTCAGGTCTAGCTGCACCTTTAGCTCTTGTTGGGGTGATTTTTGCTTTCATTGTTTTGTTGTTTTGGCCCTTGTCTTCCACCTTCTCTATGATGCTCTCTGCTTTTATTTTGGGCTATAATTTCTTAGATGATATGGGTGCTACTGCATCAGCTATGGATGTCAAAGGATCAAAATCCCCTTCCTTCTATAGGGGTGGTATTTCATAGACCTCAAAGGACTCCGTTTCTTGCATATACTGGTCCCTTGGTACGTTCCCAATTGGTTCAAATGCTATTTCTTTGTCAAACAAACCAGTCGTGCTTTGGTCAATTGATGGCTGACTAGCTGATTGTACAACTTCTATGGGATTGCTTGACTCCTATGGATGATCCACCTCATGTTCTTGCTCTTTCCCTACTTTCAATTGGACAATAGGGTCAGATATTTGTGTGTCTTTAGCTAGTTGAGTGGCATCCAATTGTACCTCAGAATCACTAGTTGACTTGGCAATTTCTACTTGGTCATCTAGTGGTTGACCATTTTATTGGGCAACATCAGATATTTTGATTGATTACTTAGCCTCACTATCATAGATTTCTATTATAAGGGATTTTTTTTGCATAATAGGGTTCCCATGTTCTTGGGAAGTACTCTTATTAGGGGTCTCTGATTAGTCCCCTATTTCAACCTTTTGAATGTCTAATGCTCTTCTGGAATTGGAGAGAAAACATCCTTGTGGACGTGATTTTCTCCTCTGAGTCCATGAAAGAAAATGTTGCATCCATGGCCCAGTCTATTTTTACGACAACATTGACCTTAGTCGGTTTGGTGGCTTCCAGCTACTAGAATCTATTTTCTAATTGCCACACTATTTCTCTTAGCCACCATAGAGCATCATTCGGTTCTTGCTGCCTTGATATATTATCCCATTGAGACTCCTAAAATTTAGACTACTCTTTCGTAAAAATTTTCTCCCAATTGGAGGCTTGTTGTCTCATGTTATGGAGCTGGCTTCCCAAGTGTTTTGGCTAAATATCACACCATTGGCCATGCCATGCAACACTTGAGCAACCAGTTCATTCTTTGCATTTTCTTTTTTAGACAAACAATAATCAACCAGGCGCACCTTCTATGTTTTAATTTTGGTTTCTAATGGTGATAAATCCTGAAATGGGCTTGGAATAGTTTGATCTACCTCCCAATTTGAATGTTGGAAGAGAAGTAACGATACTACCTATAACAGGCTTTGTTTAGCTTATTATGCCTCCCTTGTAGAATGGCTATGCTGGGAGGCAGACGATGGTGTTGGGAAAGAAGGGCTTGATTTTGCCTACCCTGTTGTTTTTGTAGCTTGGTGGTTTTGGGAGTCAGACACCTCTTCTTCCCCTTGCTGCTCCTTGGTTGCATTTACATCAACCTCTCTTTCATCCTCTATGTGCCTCGACATGTCGAACTAGGGCTGAAATCAACCCATGATGTGCTAATATCATTACTGTTCTTGCCTTATATTGGTTGGATTCATCCTTTAGGGCACAAATTAGGTAGTAGGGAATATTGATTTTATCCCCATGCAGCAGATGATTAAGAAATCTAAAATGGTTGGTGTTCAACCAAGAATACTTACCAGTGTAGGTGAAAATTGAGCTACTTAATCGAACACATTCCTCCAAAGATCTGGTATATGTTGTTTTGTTAACCATTGGTGTGTTGTTTGTGTTGATGGTTACGTACCGTGCTATAATATCTTCCTTATATGTTCAGTATTTTGTGTGTGGAAGACCAATCACCTCTGTAATATATGCTTCTATGACTAGTATGACCAATTCATGCATTTTTAGATGTCATCATCATTTAAAGTTGCAAATTCATGCACTGTTGCAAGATATTTATCTTGGCTAACCAAGCTACAATACCGCATCCATATTGTAGCCTCAAAATTATTTTTAACATCACTAGTTATGCCTAAAATATCCTGGGGCTCATTCTTCTTCAATGTATGATTAGTAGGTTTTCCCATGGTGGTCTTGGATCTGTGCTTTGGATTTTGTTATATTTGCAAAATAGGCACTATTTTTGGTTTATAACAATGCCAAAGCGTGTGACCATATCCATGCATACAAGGCACCTATCTCCCATAATCAATAGTAATTACAGGTAATCTACATAATTAATTCTAAATTCATGTACCAAATTTTAGTTAGGTACCGTTACAACCGCTATCTTTATTTGATTAGCACCATGTGGCATAGTACAGGTTTGGGACTCGTATGATTGGATACAAGTTTCGTGGGACATGTGTCGACACATTATATAGAAATATTTCTTTATGAAAATCATGCATACATATAATAGAAATTTTGGTACATACCTGAATGGTGTTTTGTGATTTATCATATGCAAATACCGGTGGTGCAATGTGCTTGGCCGATGCATGACAACAGTGTCTCTAGGATAAAAAATCAGTGTGGTGTTTTTTCGTGCAAAAACCGTGTCAAATTGAATGATCATTGGGTACTACAATTTTATTAATCTCGAGGATTTTTACAAAAAACTGAAGAAAACATGGAATTTTTATTTTACCGTGGGACGACACACATCCCATTATTAGAATTTGTTTGATTTACCTTTGGAGCATGCATGGATTACCAACAAAAAATCACGAACTCCTTCGATCAAAAACCGAGAAGTAAATGGATTTTTTTGATAAAATGATAAACAACCATTCTTTTATCTATGAAAAGTTTGACTTTGATTTTGCATGGATTTCAACACCAACATGGATCTAGCCGCTTATATAATTTCAAATATAGAAGTCATCACTGCATTGGAATATATGTGCCTTGATTCGTATGGGAGATAGGCACCCTTAAATGAAGTGTAGAGATAGGTGCCCATTTACTGGGAGGTAGACGTCCTTCATTGAAGTGTGGAGACAAACACCCGTTTGCTGAGAGACAAGTGCCCTTCGCTAAAGTGTTAATACAAGCACCAATTTTTTGGGAGACAAGCGCCTTACTCCATCTAACTGGAGATAGGTATCATCTATTATTATGAATATACACACCTTTATTGGACATTTTGGTTCTTGTAAAACACATTTTTTTATCACAATAGGTGAGTTTGTTTTTTTTGCCTGATGTATATGGGAGACAGGTGCCTTCGTGAATACAGACACCTTCAAAATTTTATGGATATAGGTGCCTTTTGCTATACATTGAGATAGGTACCTTCTCTTGGATGGATATTCAACATACACTGAGTTGAACCGCATTTAGGCACCTTTCATCGATCCAAATACAAGCACTTTTTATTTTATCTTAGTGATAAAGTCAGCAGCTACTGCCTTGACCCGTATATAGGTATTTTCTTCCCAAAGGAAGTAGACACCTGTATATAATTCCAGCTGTAAATACCCCCTTCTTGGTAGGTATTGGCACTTTGTTCATTCATTTATCCTCCTAGAAAGCTAAAAATACATAGGGCACCATGGATCCTATGCCTACTAGGCCTAGGTTCCCAGGATGCCTACATATTGCATTCAAGGTACGATTTCCTATAAAATAAATGCACACGTAAAACATAAAATAGGAATCATGGATCCTATGCCTAATAGGCCTAGGTTTCCCATGATACCTACAGATTGCATTCAATGCACAATTTCATGCAAAGCAATTAATAAAACAAAACTACACAAATTTAAATTTTAAGTGTTTTTTTTCTCAATGGATGCATAAACATCTTTCAACTACTGGAGAGAGTTTTTTTATTATGATGGGATCTCCCCCATGCCTACTTTGGATTCAACCATGTGGACTAGTGGTGTATGATACAACTGCAATCGATGGTTGTTGACTGTCAACACAATACCACTTCCATCTATGGTTCAAACATGCACAATACCATTTTTGATAATCTCAACCACTTCATACGGTCCCATCCAACACTACATAAGCTTTCCCTTCCACTCTTGGAGCTAGGAGTTTTACAACAATGCCCATTCTCCTAATTTAAACTATTTTGGCCATATGTGGTGGTCATGCGATTGGGTCTTCTACTTTTGCATTATTTTTATTCACTGAAAAGCATCCTGCCAGTTTCATCCAGCTGGTTGAGCTGTTGAATTTGGTCTTTTTGTGAAGTATCCAAATTTAAATTTAATGCTACAATAGTCCGTAGGGTTTTGATTTCAAATTCAATGGGCATCATGGTATTTTTCTTGTACACCAATTGGAATGGTGTGAATCCAGTGGTAGTTTTCCAAGTGGTGTGATATGCCCATACTGCCTTTGGTAAATGTATTACCCAATATTTTTAGTGTTGCTATACCATCTTAGTAAGAATGTTTCCAGCTCCCGATTGGTAGTTGATCAAGTTGAAGTTATAATTTTTTTTTCTTCTCAAATTCTTGCTTCAATAGATTTTTCTCTTGCATCAATTTCTCTTTTAGTTTGACCATTTGTTTCTCTATATCCTCTTTTCTCATTGCTTGATCCATAAAATCACAATTCTCTTTCTTTAGTTCCTTTAGTTATTTTTACAATTGAGTCACTTATTTTTATTTTTATTAATTTTTTGTTGCTGCTGTAGAATGGAAATACGATAGATAAATAAATGGCTTTGTTTGTTAAGGATTCAAATATCAATATGGTATTTATCTCTTGATATAAGATGATATGAGCATAAGATAGTGGCTGAGTTCTCAGACATGTAGGATCTAGGGAAGCTTTTAGTTGATGGTGGTCTATTTGATGTGGATTTAGATGCTAACAAGTTTACTTGGACTAATAGACGATCTGGTAGAAACTTGATTTAGGTTTGGTTGGACAGAGTTCTTCTTTTAGAGTATTGACTCCAAAATAACTTCATGTTTAATATGAAATCTCTTCCTAAATTTTGATCTGATCACAATCCTTTGCTCTTTTGGTGTAGAGTGGAAGATCAGAAGCATAAACACCCTTTCAAGTTTGAATTTATGTAGTTGCAACACCCATATTTTTATAAAGAAATGGAAAAATGGTGGAGTATTCCTTCCCAAGGTACTAAGATGTAAATTCTCACAAACAATCTTAAAACTGTGAAGAAAAAAGTGGAATAGGGAGTTCTTTGGAAATATATTTCAAAAGAAGAAAGCTATTCAGTTAGAGTTATATATGTTAGAAGAAGATATTAATAGGTTGGTTATGAACCAAAACCCATTCCAAAAAGAAAAGAAGCTTAATGTTGAACTGCACACCATAATAGCCAAGGAAGAAACCTATTGGAGGCAAAAATCTAGGATCTAGTGGTTGCAGGAAGGTGATAGAAATTCTAAGTTTTTCCATGTCTCCACTATCAAAAATAAAAGTTCTGCCAACATTGATAAAATTATAAAGGATGATGGCCAAGTTATTAGAGAGAGTGAAGAAATTGAGGGTGAGGCTATGGACTTCTATAAAAATATTCTAGCTGAAGATATGGAAGAGGATGAAACTACAATTAAGGTGATGACTAATCACATTCCTAAGTTGATATCCAAGGATATCAATGATTAGCTTCTAAAGGAGATTGAGGAATAAGAGGTAAGGATAGCCACTTTCTCCCTTAGTAGAGATAAAGCTTCAAGCTAGGATGGGTTCCAAGTAGGTTTTTTCTAAACCTTCTAGGATATAGTTAAAGTTGATGTTATTGAAGTAGTGAAGGAATATTTAAAGTTGAGTAAGATCCTAAATGAGTTTAAAAATACCTTCCTTGTTCTAGTTGCTAAGATGAAAGGGTTAAAAAACCTTCAAATATTTTAGACCTTTAAGTCTTTGCAACACTATTTACAAGATTATCTCTAAAGTGATAGCCCTCAAATTGAATATCTTCCTCCCATCCATTATCTTTTATGAGCAAGAAGGCTTTGTTAAGGGTAAATAGATATTTGATGGGATTATATCCCTTCATGAATCCATGCATTCTATCAAGACTGGTGAAAGAAAAGGTATATTCCTGAAGTTAGACATGAGTAAGGCTTATGATAGAGTTTCATGGAGTTTTTTGGATAAAGTTTTGGTTGCCTTTGGTTTTTGTAGATAGTGGAGAAGATGGGTTGGAAGTTGTTATAAGACTAAAAGGTACTCTATTCTGATCCATAATAAACCAGTAGGTTTTCTTAATAGTAGTAGAGGACTGAGACAATGTGACCCACTCTCTCCTTATCTTTTCATTATTATGGTTGAAATGATCGAAAGATACCTCCATGCTACCAAGGCTTATGGATGGATAAGGGGCCTTAAACTAGCTCATAATATTGAGGGTATTACTCATTTATAGTTTGTGGATAATACCATTTTACTTGGTAATCCTACTGTGGTAGAGGAAATTAAATTTACAAGAATCTTAGACCTCTATGAATGTGCCTATCACCAAACGATCGATTTGGACAAGAGCAATATATTATTTATTAAATCTAAAGTATCTCTCCAAAGAAGGGTGGTAAGAGTGATAGGGTGTTCTGTGTCAACCCTACCTTCTTATTACCTTGGTATGCCTATATTTTTGGAAACTTGTAAGGCACCTCTTTGGAATGGTTTGGTTGATAGGTTTCAATCCAAACTTGTAGGATGGAAAGATAATATCTTGTCTCAAGTAGGTAAAGTGTTGTTGGTTAAGAGTGTTTTGTAGGCTATCCCCATTTATATTCTCTCCCTTTTCAAGATCCCTGCTAAAGTTTCGAAAATCATAGAAGGAATTAAAAAATAGTTCTTATGGTCAAGATTTTAAGAGAGGAGGATTCATCTTGTATCTTGGGAAAAATATGCCATCAAAAGAAGCATGGTGGCCTTGGTCTGAGGAGACTCAACCTAGTTGATAGTTTTATGGGTATTCAATCTAGTTTCTTATATGTATCTAATGGCCATGGCCTACTATAGTTGCTCTACTATTTGCATAATCTAAAATGGATTAGACATTGATAGGTCTAGAGTGGATGTTCTAATGGTATAATCATCTAGATTGGTTGTTGGTCTCATTGGATTTGTTTGTAGTACTTCAATGATTAATATTTTCCCTCCATGTTTTGCACATTGAGATCGAAGGATCATAGGTGTAGTGGATACTCAAGCTCTTATTATAGCAATGTATAGATCAATTTTCTTTCCTACCTCTTAAATGACACCTAATATATCATTTGTTCTATTCTTTTGATGTATTTTATATATTTTTTGACACTACACTACCTAAATAATGCAAATATTATTAAGTTCATGATAATAAATTCAATAGGAGGGTGAAGAGTGTGTACTTGAGATCTCTCTATTTTTCTTCTCATGATATTTTTCCCAAGTCCTTGAGAATTCATCATTGAGTATACTATATATTTTGTGGTCCTCATATCATACCTCATTTTATTCCAACATCTTTTTTGGTGATGCATTTTTCCTTCATAGAGCATTTATTTTGCAATGGTTTACTTTGGTATCTAGTTCAAGAACTATTTTGACTCTAAATTTTGCATAAAATGTAAAACATGGAGGAGGAAGACTTTACCATTGCTAAATTTTATATTTATGCCCATGAATAGTGCTTAGCTTGGCCACAACTTCTTCACTCAAATTTATATCCTTTTCTATGTCGGGCTTGCTTTTATGGACATATCTTATTTTGATTTATTTTTCAAGTAGTACACTTAGAAAGACAACTTCAAGATCATAGGACCAATAAGTTTGTTGTTTTGTCATCCTTAGGATATCCAACCATATGCCTATTCATTTGTATCATCCTTTCACTATTGCGGTAATCATCATAACTAATTCTTTGCCTTGTATAATATAGGTTTCTTCTACCCTTTAAAGAAACTTTGGTCAATGTAATCAAGTTGCCTCACATATTCTATATTAAAGAGGTAGTTGGAAATATACACAAGCATCTCATTAGGCATGCTAGAAAACCCATATAACCTCAATATGGATTTTTTAACCCACATTAAAATATTCTCTTGTTTTATCATCTAATATGATAAGTGCACTACACTTATTTGATAGTTTGGATAGATCACCTTTCAATCCCTTAGTTATGGGATTGTACACTATCTCATAGAAATCATAGGAACTTTTGTCTTTGTCTTTACAATGCATGTCATTATACTCATAGATAGTGAATGGATTTATTTTAGATCCCACTTTATCCAACTACAACTTTGGTAACCAATGCTTTTCTAGTTCTTGTTAAGCCAAATGTTGCACAAGGAGAAGTTGAACTACTTTTCCCTCCTAAAGTTTTTTAATTGATGGTCAATGTAGTTTACAATTTAAGAGGCATAATATAATAGTTGAGCATGCCTTGCATAATATTTAATCACATGTAACATGGCAATGTGTTCTTCTCTTATGATCTCATCAATCATTTCTCCTAATACTATTACTATCCATAATAATAAATGTTTGGCATCTATGTTAGCTTTCTAAGTAGATTAATTTATAGAGAGCTTTAACCATGATGTAAAAACTAATCAAATGAATGCTACTAAAAATGAAATTCAATTACAACAGTATCTTATAGAATATAACTTGAATGAACACAAAATACACAATATTACATTAATGATACAACTTGATTACATTGCATAGATATTTACCTCCAATATATCCTTTTTTTATGAATTTTCGGTTCTCGAACTATTGCTTACCTCTTTTATCTAGGAGATGCAACCTTTCATATTTATCTCATAAAGAAAAAGCTCTCAACTTGCCATATATCATGTGACTCTTCATACTCTCTTGATACTTTGCACTCTTTCTCATATTGCCACATATATTATATAAAATATAAATCATCTATCAAACTAATATTGCAAGGGGTCAATAATGTAATATCTCCAACACCCCCTTGTATTACATTATTTGGTAGGAAGGATTTTTGCCTTCAATATCTAATTCTTCTTTCTCTTCAATCTTCAACTCTGAATCTATCATGGTTGGATAAATAATTTATATCTTTTTATATATCAATGTATCTAAGTCACCTCTAGGTCTCTGTCTTTGGGTCACTACCTCTAGGTCACTGCCACTGGTTCTACCTCTGGGTCACTGCCTCTAGGTCACTTACACTGGATCACTACCTTAGGGTCATTACCTCTAGAGATCTACCTTTGGGTTACCTCTATATTATCATTATCTCTAGATCATCCACTAGAATATTCATAAGGCTATTGTCTCTATAGGATCATCACTATAAATGCTTTCACTACTTTCATTGTAGGTTACCTTCCAAGCTATGCTTGGATCATAATCATTTATTTCATATTTCTTCATGATAAGATCAATATCATTCTTTTCATTCAATAAAATTTGATTTTTCATTACACTTGGTTTTCGTTTGTAGAAACCATACAACATTCCTTTCATATTATTCCATTCATTCATACTTATCCATCCACAATCCATTTTCAATTTTTGACTTTATTTTTCTTTATATAAACAAGATTTTTAAGAATTATTATATCCTCCACGAGTTTCACAACAATAGATATTTTGACATTTTTCTTTATTATGTCCATATCTACCACAATGACTACATTTATTTCTATTACAAATTTTTTTTTTTTTTTTTGTCCTTCATTATTATTAATTCTATAAATCTTATGATAGGTTTGATATTTCTATTTCCTATCACAAATTTAGTTCCTTACTCATTATTGCTAGTCTTACCTGTATATCCAAGACCTTCATATTTTGGTCTTATTTCTAGTACAATTGATTCTTTCATTCCTTGTTCATGTTTACCCAAACTTGTATCTTTATATCTCATTTTGTTCAACAAATTTGAACCAAATCCTTTAGTATACTTTTCAAGATAACCAGAATATCATTAGACTAATTTCTATCAATATCAACACAACTCTTAGAATCACTATCTCCATCATAATTTGAATGTCTATCATCATTATTTTTGATAGCATAAGTTTTTTTTTCACCAATCATGAACTATACTCAACTCATCTAAGCTACAATCTATATCTTTGTCTTTTGTGTCACAACAAGTATTTACTATCATAGGTTCTAAGTATTTATTGAATTTCTCAATACTTGATAACAAACATATGTGATTTACCATAAGATTTAAAATGTATATATTCTAATGGAGAAACATACCCTAGATGATTACTCTAATCTCTTTGGTTTCCTTTAGAAGATCCTTGGTCTTGATCCTTCCTAGTCAATGCATTATACTTAAAAGATTTTGTATTATGTTATTTTTTTCTCAAATATGACAATACTTCTTTCACTTTTGTTTTTGTGATGAAGTGTAAAATTATTTTCGTAATACAAGAGCCTTATTGGATGACTCATTTTTCAATTGATTTTCAAGTTCATATTGATGAAGAATATTTATTAATTCCTCAAATGATACCTTTCGGTTTGATACTAGAAGAGATGTGACTAGCAATTTGAATGATTTAGGAAGTGCTTTAAGTACAACTGAGACTAAAAAATGATCTTCAACATTTTATCCTAAGGTGTGTAATTTTGATTTTAATTCTAATATCCTTCGAAGAAACTATTCTATGTTTTCTCCATCATGAACTTTTAGTGTATACAATTGTTATTATAGATGTAAAATAGTTGCCATACAATTTCCTTCAAATATCATACACAATTTTTTCTATGTTATTTTTGAAGTTTTTGCTTCACTAATGTGTGCTTGAATTTTGTCTGATATACCAAATAGAATTAACATAAGAGCTTTAGCAACATCATCTTTGAATTTTTGAATTCCTATTTTATTTACTGGAATGTTTCTTTGTCCATTCATTACATCCCAAAGTTTTTCAACAATAATTATTGACCTCATCGTATTTTTCCATGGGATAAAATTAGGCCCCTTTAATAACTCTGATTCAAAAAAGAAAATTCTTGTATTTTTTATTTTCCTTTGAATTTGACAACCTTTTGATGCTTTAGGTTTTGAATAATAATTTCAAGTTTCTAAGTTTTCACAGAACCTTTGATGTTGAATTCTTTATTTCTCCCAAATTAATAGAAACTAAGATTTACAAAGTTTATTTCCTAAGTTTGATGTTGTAAACCTTTTGACTTCCAAGCAACTAAATTTGTAAATAGAAATCATGGTATTGAAGGAACTATTGCAAATTAGATGCTTCTAAATTTGATATTGACTTCCTTTTCACTCCAAAATCAATAATTAAATTTCAAATTTTAACAGTAACAAACTATACCTTATTACTCCAAAGGCTTTAAAATAAATAAAAAAATTAATTAAACTATTAACTTCACGTTAATCTCCAAACAAAAAAATAATTTCATAAAACCTTCTCTCCTTCAATTAAAAAAATAAATTTAACTTCTATATTTAAAAAATATCTCTCCAAAATCAATTCGTAAATAATTAATTAACAAACCTTATTTTTCATTATAACCTTATTTGTCCATAACTTTAAAAATATTACATCTTTCAACGAATTAAACCCTAATTCAGTTTTTTTTTTAAACTTTACCTCCATCTGTAATGTGCTGGCCACCTCTCCTCATCGCCACTCCTACCACAATTTTGGCCTATGATGGTTTTAGTTGTAATGGATAACAACAACTACCCTTAGATTCATTAGAAATTACATTGGCCCCACTCTGTAATTATTATGGCCAACTATTTTGATATTCTACTCAACACATAGAAAATCCTAATATTTTTGCACTAACACTAACATCCACTATCTCCTCCTTTAAATTGGAGACTCTATGCTATGATGAATTGTGACTACCTCTGATGAGAATCTAAAACAATTGGGGAAAGAAAACATGGTGTACAACCTTTGTGTGAAATAACTGCCTGAGCAATGATGGTCTGCACCTCAGAGTCTGTAGTTTTTTTTTGGTTCACTCTTGGATAGCAGTGGAGCAACAACGCTCAAGAATTCACAGTCCATGACCACCCTCTGCTATATCCATGTTTGGTTTCTTCTATATGCTTGTGAAACCCTAGCTACCCTCCTAAAATATCTTCACTATATAGTAGGGAGATACTCCTTTGGCAACAACAATCTTAACTTATCTATGTTGATGACTATCAACAATGCCAATGCTTCTACAAATTTTATAGCTTGCAAAAATGATGAGCTTCTATTCATGCACAATATCACCGTACCTTGAGAAAACACTTGCAAGACAATAAAAATAGATCTCCTCACAAGGAAAAAATTCTCTTAACAACAACATGTTATTTTATTCCCAAGAATTCTAAATTCTAGAAGAAACATAACCTTAACAGAGAAGACCCATACTCCTCCCTAAAAAGAGATATTTCAATATATAGTAAGTTGGGGGAGATTATATTAATTGGGGACTTCAATGCAAGGAAAAAAAATAAGAAAGCTAACATTCTAGAAGGTGGCAAAGATATTGAGATTAATCCTCTTTGGATGCCAGAAGAGGAAAATCAACAGTAGACCAGGACTTCAGAAGATGAGCATGGGGATATCATGTAATATTTAGAAGAGTTGTTAGGCCTTTGCAACATACACATCTTGATTATTTACAATGGAATTCAAGAAAGTATACATGCAAAACATATAAGGTATAAAGTGTAATAGACTATGTAATATGCTCACAAAATTACATACCAAAAATAGAGGAGCTAGAAGTGGAAGATTGTCCAGTAGAACTTAAGTCAGATCACAACCCAATTGTTTTTAAACTTTAAATGCAAGGAGATAAACCAAGATAAAAACACTTGCAAGGAAATAAAAATAAATTTCTTCACAAGGAAAACATTCTCTTAACAACAACATGTTATTTTGCTCCTAAGAATTCTAAATTCTATAAGAAATATGACCTTAACATAGAGGACCCATACTCCTCCCTAAAAATAGATATTTCGATATACAACAAGTTGGGGGAAATTATATTAATTGGAGACTTCAATGCAAGGACAAAAAATAAGAAAGCTAACATTCTAGAAGGTAGAAAAGATATTGATATTAATCCTCTTTGGATGCTAGAAGAGGAAAATCAACAGTGGACCAGGACTTCAAAAGATGAGCATGGGGCTATCACGCAATATGGAGAAGAGTTGTTAGGTCTTTTCAGCATACAACTTGATTATTTTCAATGGGATGAACAAATGAAAAAATTTAGGGTAGTTAAGGAGAAGCTTATGGGATATTCGTAGACCAAACTACTCAAGAATCATTCTAAATTGGTTAAATGCAACTAATTTTTCATGACTTGGGGAGCCCAAGTTAGTTACAGGGCTAGTTGCTCTCACTCAGTATGGCTAGGGAGCTAGCCGCTATCATCGTAAGTGGCTAGTTCATAGCTGCTTTGATCATCAGTGGTTGGGATCCTAGCTGCTATTGACATCAACGACTAGAGTTGCATAGGACTAAAATACCCTAAATGAGTGGTTAAAACCATTGCTATATCATGTAAAGGTCTAAGATCATTCATATGGTTTGCAAAGGTGCCCATATGAGTAGTCTCCTAAACATGATGTGTTTTAGGTGTCTATAGATATCCCTTTTGGGATACGTTGTGGGAAAACACAATGCTGAGCAAAAATAGACAACCTAAAGCTATATTATAGGTTAATTGATGTTCATTGATCTAGTCAATGTTAAATGCCCTAATCATGTGAATTGCGTTCATCTTACGAATCATTGCTAACAACTATCATAAGCTTCCCCATTTGCAGGGGGAAAAAAGCAAATATGATGAACTAAATATTTGGCAATCTGATCCATTGATCATTGTCATCCAAAAAATATGAATCGATCACTTTTAGATCCTGTCCAAAGCTTTACTCAAAGTTAAGCCTTCCATGTTGTTGGAAGCAATGATTTTTATATGTGCACCCTTTGCATGTTGGGGCATATAACGTTGACCAGATCAATGAACATCAATTAACCTATAATATGGCTTTAGGTTTTTTATTTATTTTTTAGCATCATGTTTTCCCACAATGCATCCCAAAAGGGGCATCTGTAGACACCTAAAACACATCATGTTTAGTAGAATACTCGTATGGGCACCTTTGTAGACCATATGAATGATCTTGGACCTTTCCAAGACTCAATAGTGGTTTTAACCACTCATTTAGGGTAGTCTAGTCCTATGTAGCTCTAGTCATTGACGTCAATAGCAGCTAGGATCCCAACTGCTGATGATCAGAGTGGCTACAAGCTATCCACTAATGGCAATAATAGATAGCTCTCTATCCATATCGAGTGAGAGTAGCTAGCCTTGTAACTAACTTGGGCTCGTCGAGCCAAGCAAAATCAGTTGCATTTAACCAATTTGAAATGGTTCTTGAGTAGTTTGGTCTACGAATCTCCCAAACGCTTCTCCTTAACTACTCCATGCCAATAGATTCTTGATCTTGGATTCCTTGAGAAGCCAATATGAGGATTTGGGAAGTCTATTTATAGGCCTCCCAAAGAGAGCTATTGATCCTGAATTCATTGTAGTGAAGCCCTGTCATATTGGAGAGTGACTTTGTATCCCTTGAGGAGTAGTGAGGTGCTATCCAATTATAGAATGACAAGTATTGCTACATAAAGGGAGCTTCTAAAGACTTGAGAATTAAGCTTACAATTATTCATCAATCAACCGTAAATCCAAGATAATCCACCATAAATCCATGTTCTAAGATACAGGTGACCATTGAACATTAATTCAATAGAGAAATTGAGCATCATCAAGTCGGGATTCAAGGAGCATAATACTTTTCCCGTGGTCGCTATTTTCAATAGTAGACTGTAGGCTTAGCTGCCCAATTTGATAGCAGCTAGTAGAGCTAGTTGCTCTGGTTGACAACGGCTAGGATTTGACTGGTCATTTTCTATATTTTAGCCATAGATTTCATATTCCCTGTATTGCAATTGCTTGTTTATCATAGTTTACATGCTTTCCAGTATTATTTCATGCTTTTATTTTAGTATTTATAAGCATTTTATCATTATTTCATGCATTTCCTTTACATCTTGCTATCATCACAAAATGGCCTCATCTTGAGAGGTTAAGCTTTACTATTAATGTTTTATGAGTTTTCTTGTGTGTAGGTGATAGGGACAATCAAGGATCAAATACCATCAAAATATACGATATTGACGTCAAGAAGCAGAGGTGGCTTGATAAATCCTTCATAAGCAAAGTGGTGGAGATCTAAAGAGCTGGTAGAATACATCACCCCCATTTTGGCACTCAAAACGATTGTAATATTGCATAAAATTTGGTATCCCTAAGAGGGACGAATATGTAACCGAGCTTTTAAATTGATTAATACAAAGGAGGCATTTCTTTTTGTCAATTCATTTGGTTATACATGTTTTATTGCTTTAAATTTGTTATCATGTTGCAATTAGCTTAGATGTATGCTTTTTAGGGCTTTACAAAAATATATAAGAGACAAAGTGTAATATACTATGTAATATGCTCATAAAATTTCATACCAAAAATAAAGGAGCTAGAAGTGGAAGATTCTCTAGTGGAACTTAACTCAAATCACAACCCAATTGTTATGAAAATTCAAATGCAAGGAGATAAACCAAGGGAAAAATCACTTGCAAGGCAATCAAAATAAATTTCCTCATAAGGGAAACATTCTCTTAACATAAGAAAATTTGCAAAGTTTTAGGGCAACATTGAATAACATGTTATAGGATAGGGAAAGAAAGGGATTACCTCACAATAGCAAATATTATAGTAAGAGTGAATGATTAATGCATGTTAACAAAGAAGCTCTAAAAAAATGCAAGAGAGCTAAACCTAAAAATAAATAAAGAAATAGGTTCCCAACCAACCCATGGTTCGATGAAGATTGCAAAGAAGCATGAAGATTACTAAAGGAACCAATGGGTAAAACAAGAGCAAACAAAAAAACATATGAGAAACTGGTAAGGGAAAAAAAAGAAGAATACACTAGAACAAGGAGGAAAGAATTTATTTACTTAGGGAAGCATGAACCAAATAAATTTTGGAAGGAACTAAGCGTGAAAAATATGTAAACTAAAAATAGCATAACAACTAGTCAGTGGTTGGAGTATTCAAAACAATTGTATGAGCATAGTAATCAACATGAGACACCTCCTACTATCATTGTCAAGAAAGAACTTTTCACAAATGAAGATAGTATTCAAGGGATAAAAAATTTAGCAACTGGTAAAATGAAGGGTAGATATTCTGGCATCGCAGATCAAAGAAATTTCCAATGAGGTCATACAAAATGGCTTCCCTATCGAGTGGAGAACTAGCTTGACCATTCATTTGTTTAGAAGTGGAGATGTAAATAAGCACTCAAACTATCAAACTACCATGATCAACCATCTCTTTGCAAATTTGTTTGGGAGTATGATAGAGTGTAGGATCAGTACATGGGCAGAAGAAAAGGGAAAGAGAGCAAAGGTGCAAGTGGGTTTTACGCCCAAACACTCAACTATTGATCACTGTATCATGCTTAGAAACCTAGTGGAAAAAATATGGGATAAAAAAATGAGGCTTTTTGTTGTGTTTTAGACTTCAAAAAGGTATTTGACACAATGTTAAGGAAATAATTATGGAGCAAAATGGAAGAGCTAGAGGTTCTAATTCACTATAGGGAAGCAATTCACAAATTATATGAGCATGTAAAGGCTAGAATCATAACATAAGAAGGGTTATCTAAATGTTCTGGGAGTGACATAGGCATCAAACAAGGTTTCCCTCTATCCCCAACCTTATTTGGGTTGTACATTGACAAGTTAGAATAATGGATAAACAATTTTGGGGGAGAGAGTGTCAACTTATCCAAATATGTGGTAAAACTCCTCGTGTATACAAACGATGTAATTATTGTGGTCAAAATAGCCAAATATCTAGAAGATCACCTTCGAGCTCTAGAAATATTTTTTAAGGAAGTTGAGATGAAGGTGAACACGAGAAAAACATAAATCATGATTTTTCAACAAAAAAAAGAAGCAACAGTTTGAATTTCAATTTGCAGGAGAACCTCTTGAGGTAGTGGTAGAATACAAATACCTGGGCATAGAATTTCATGACAAGCTCAATTGGAATACATGTAGGATGAAAATAACTCAAAGTGGTTGGAGAGTGCTATATGCACTTCAAAATAGGTGTAGGAATACCAAGCAATGGGACTGGAAGACCACCAAGTTCTTATTTGGCCTACTTGTTACACTAGTTTTATTGTTTGGTTGTGAGGTGTGTGCTACTGACACGATAAATACAGAATGGAGGCAAATAGAAAGGATTCAAAAATATCTAGTCACAAATTTTCTCAAAATTAAGGCCACAACCCCTTATAAAATTGTTCTAGCTAAAACTGGAATGCTCCCTTTAGAAGCAACTGCTATGACCAGGATGTTATGTTACTTTAAAAAATAGAAAACATAAAAAAAAACAAATGGCCTAGGGTAGCTAGGGATGAAGAGCTGCATAGGCGAAAGAATACATGGATGAAACAAAATCAGAAATGGATGAAACATTAGGAAATCAACATAAATGAATAGTCAAATTTCAACAAAGACATAAAAACTATGTGAATGAAAATTTTAGAAGTGGAATATGGAAAAATGCAAGTAGGAAAAAATAATATTATATTGCAAAGTTTAACCCAATGTATGACCACGAGGAAAAAGCGTATATAGATGCTAAAATCAAGTGGAAGGAAAAAATCCTCATTGCTCAAATAAGGACTAGCTCTCATAATTTTAGATGTGAAACATGGATATGGACAATGCCCAATAAACAATGGGAATCAAGGATATGTACTTTACACAGCACAGGGGCAATAAAGACAGAGGAACACTTCATCTATAAATGCCCAAGTTTTTTAGACATCTATGGTAAATACAAAGAAATTATTGGAAAAGGGTCTATGGCAGAGTTATTTGAAGATAGTAAAAAGAAAAAAATTGGGGAGTTGCTAACCCAAATCAGCAAGAGAAGGAACAACCTTCTCAAGGATATTAAGGGTCATATGATTTGAGTAGTTGTGCTTCCATGTTTGGGGGTCCCATATGTCATGTTTGGGTCTCGCGGATGTAATTAAAATATTTCATTTTATTTCAATGACAACAAAACAACACTTTACACGACTGCCTGTGTAGAGCTCAAATTTGGACACAATATTGCCAAAAATGTCAGAAGCACCACTAATATTTCTTTTAGTTGTGTGTTTTTTAGTTTTTTTTATATGATTATTATTTTTTTCTAAATATATATGGAGCCTAATTTGTTTTAATATCTCTGTAGAAAATATTTAAAGCTAGATTCAAAGAATCTGAAACCCCAACTTAGATGGCTTAAAAGGATGTGAAAAATGAAATATTTTGACTCAGACAAATTTAGGGTTTCATGTGAAATCCAAAATTTGCAGCAATTAGTGAAACATACGACTTTCTCCTTTGTAATATAGTCATATGGATATTACTCTTTTTTTATAATGTTGAATACTTATATATATATTTTTTAATAAATCCGTATGGCTATTCTAATTGTTTTTTTAATATTAGAACCTCTTTTTTATTATTATTTAGATTTGCTTAAATAAGTCTTTCCTTTTTTAAACTTTTTTTTAATGTAAAGGCCTAAATTTTAATTAATTTAAAAATACAAGTCTTTACAACCAAAAAAATAGGTGGATATGCACACCCTAATAGGTAGTCATGCTAACTCAGATTGAGTTAGGAAGTGGTTACTCAAAACAAAAAATAGGGTTAAACCCATAACCAACCACATCACCAAAAAGCATGCATTAAATCATGTCAATCATGGGGTATATTCTCATGAGGTGAATGTACCTCACCCTCCATATGCTACCAACCAATATTAGAAGGAATGAAAATGAGCCATCCATCCTCCCTAGTCATGCAAACATTATCACCTATATCAGAGCCATCAATACCATCAGATACACCCCATCCCACCACATTAGTTGCAGCGACTAAGCACGTGGGAATGAGATATCCCCAACCAAAAACTGGGTTTGGCTCCACCTGGTGAACCTCCCAGCCACTGCCATGATGATATATAATATTGCAAATGTTGCCTTGGGGTCGGCAAATAGGATATGAATGTGACCAATGTCTTTCTATAGATCGGGAGGGAAGTTGCCTATGAGAGCATGACCGAGAAACTTCGTGAGAGTGACAAGGCTCTATAGAAGGCATTTAACTAAATTTTTTTAAACTTTTAAATAAAATAGTTGAATTTTTATCACTTTAGATTTCAATAAAAAACAATAAATCTTTAAGTTTTAATATTTTGAAATTATAAAAATCTAACTAAGTACATCCTTATTATTTCATATCTGAAATAAACTTATAACTCCTATTTTTTTTAAAACCATTAACCTTATGACTCATTTAATGACTCCTCCTTTAGTGTACCTTATTCTTGGTGCTTATTCTTTGTTCTCTATGGTATCAAACACTTCAAGGGATTCTAAAAAAGAAACTCTTTGCTTTCCAAACAAGCAAATTTTTTCTTAATTGGACTTGTCATTGGATGGCGATGATTGTACCAATACCTTTATTCAAATTATCTCTATGTAGATCTGATGATTGTCCCAATACCTTCATTCAGATTATCTCTTTGTATCTCTAATACCATTGTTAGCTTTCTGAGTAGATTAATTTATAGAAAGCTTTAACAAGAATATAAAAACTAATCAAATGAATGCTACTAACAATGAAACTCAATTACAACAATATCTCATAGAATATAACTTGAATGAACATAATATACACAAGATTACATTAATGATACAACTTGATTACATTGCATGGAGCTTTACCTCCAATATATACTTTTTCATGATGTTTTAGCTCTCTAACTTTTGCTCTCCTCTTTCATCTGGGACATGCAACCTTTCATATTCCTCTTATAATGATAAATCTCTCAACTTACCACATATCATGTGACTCTTCATACTCTCTTGACACTTTGCACTCTTTCTCATATTTCCACATACATTATATAAAATATAAATCATCTATCAAACTAATATTGCAAGGGTGTCAAATAATATAATATCTCCAACAATCTACCTTTAACTACTTTATCTTGAGGAGTTCACAATTTATTATTGATCCAATGCAACTTAACTACCATTTCTATTAAATGTTAGAGGATTATTTCACTGAAACAATTAAAATTATAGAATAAACCATTAGGTTTAATGATCCTTGGTATGTCAAATATGCGAGTTAATTTTTTGATCTCACTTGTATTTGTATCTAATAGCACTACGGTCCTTTCCAATACTATATTGTTGGCTATACTACATCTAGTACTATGGCAAACCCATGTATGCCTATTGATAAGAAATGTACTAGATCATATGTTGAATGGGTGCAACTTGAGGGTTATGAGGATATTAGACACATGGAGTATGAAGAAGAAATAGCCAATGGGACTCAGTCAATCCTCTGCCTTTCCTAGAAGGAAAACATCTTCTCAACGTCTTTTCTCAATGATGAACACAAAATTAAAAATCCCTCCACGCAAAGAAAGGGTAAGAAGTCTTCCTATAAAAATTCCAAATGAATATCCTCTTGTGGAATGTGAAAGGCCTCAATGGCCACACCAAGAAAAATATGGTTTCTACTATGAGAAGAGATGTAAATCCTTCAATCATTCTTCTTTAGCAAACTAAGATTGAAGATCATAATGTGAGGGATTTTCAAAAACCATATGGAAGAAGTGCAAATTTATTTCCAACCCCACCCAGGGAGCTTTCGAAGGTCTTATTTTCTTATTGGACCCATCCAAAGTAGAAGGGAGACTCATCTCAGTCTTATATAGAATTACCAACATATTATTCTATTGCAAAGACATAAGAACCATATGGGTTCTTTCAAATACTTATGCTTCAAACACTCCTACAGGACATACAAAGATGTGGGATGCTCTGAGCCAAATGAGAGGTTTTTTTTCTAATGAACTATGGATTCTTGTTTGAGATTTCAACTCCCCCCTATATCCTTTGAACAAAAATGGAGGGGTAGAAAACACATCCAATTGCTGTGAGGGTTATCAATTTTGTAAATAACAACAAACTCAAAGACATTTAGTTAAGGAGAACCAAATTTACTTGGAGCAATAGGATATTGGGTAGTCAATCAATTCAAATTAGGCTAGATAAAATCCTTCAATCCAAGGAGGATATATATTCTTTTTGTTAGCGTAGCTATGTTAGTTATTCCATTATAGGTTAATATTGTTAATTTGTTACAACCTATTCTATTTGATGCCTAGGTGGTTCCGTAACCTACGGGCTAATCTAAGGCTGTCTATGTATTATTTATACAGTTCAATACAATGGCTCTAATGTTCGCATTCCTACATGGTATCAGAGCTGGACTTGCTTGGGCACGCTGTTCAATATCTAATAGGAGACCGGCGCAGACACAGGCAAGTTTCTCGAGGCAAGGCTGGACCTGATCGAGAACACATCTTGAGGCATCAAAACTAGACCTGCTCAGGCATGCATATCAAGGTGTCAGAACTAGACCTACACTTGAAACGAGGGCGATTGGACTAGCTTGATCGGGCATAGATCCTGAGATCTGACGACTACGGTTGATTGGACATGGATCTCGAGGTCAATTCGAATTGGATCTGACTCGACACATTTCTCGAGGTCAGATCGACTAACACTGGATTGATGTTGGACCTGACTGGACATGGGCATGGATCTCGAGGTCGATCTAGACTGGTTTTGACTTGGCACATTTCTTGAGGTTAGGCCGACACCTAGACTGATGCATGGCAGCTGACTGGACCAAAGCTGACTAGACAGAACCACCACATGGACTGATGTGGCAGCCGACCAATGCTAGACTAGACTGGACCGCCACGTGGACTGACGTGGCAGCTGACTAGATGTTGGACTGGATTGGACCGCCACATGGACGAATGTGGCCGCCATGTGACCCGACGCAGACCTGACCCCTATCGCGTGGTGCGACAAAAGGGGTGTCATGATTACTCGAAGGAAATCACGTATAAAGGGGGGAATCTTCCATTTTTATTCCCCCCTCATGCACCCGCAAGGGTCGCAAGGGAAGAAAGGGACAATTGTCCCTTTTGTTCCCATCGGGCATGCTAGCCCAGCCGGTAGGAGCGCCAGGCTAGCGCCTGTGAGGTCGGGGGTTCAAACCCCTTCGATAGACCCCTTGAAGGTAATTATTATTTTTTATTTTTTTTGTTATTTTTCTTTATTCTTTTAGTATTTTTTAATTAATATACTAATATTTTTTGTTTAAAAAAAAATCATTTTTTTTAATTAATCATATTTTTAAATTATGATTTTTTTTTAAAACAAAAGTATTTTTATTATTAATTAAATTATTACTAAAATTATTTAGAAATTTACATTAAAATTAGAATATTTGCCATAGTAAAGGGGGGTGTTTTCTTCAAAACCTGAAGAAAAAGGGGGGGATGATGAGTAAATTTTTAAGGCAAATTGGCTTATTGTAAAGGTGCATTTTCGGCAGCGCCCGACACTTAGTGATTTATTTATGTGGATACTTTTATGCTGTATGTTGCATTTTTTCTTACTTTGCACTACATCATTAAAAGTTAAAATCAAATTCACTCCCTAAGTCCCAGGAATAATTAAAACCCATCCATGCAATTTATTGCACTGTAACGTTCGATATTTGTGATACCTCTGGCCAACACTTATAGGTAAATCTATCATGATTGTGCTACTGTATCCGCCGCCTAATATAGCTGCCAAAACGATGTCTGAGCTTGTTCTCTATAAATCATCGAGGAGAGATAAGTTTACCATTTTGCTATTTTTTTACTCCATCCACTACCCTAATCGCTATTGTGTTTAGGCCTAAATCTTGATGAGAGTTCTGACATCCATAGTGTTTAGGGGAAGTTACACCCCACGCATGAGGATTGATGACTTTCTATGGTAGGTGCCATAAAAAATTTGATTCCCTTTCAGTACCGCCTAAGTACCACGTATCATATAATCTTTAAAAATTACCTATAGTCTCCCTCACGTAAGGGCGGGTAATTTTTTTAGATTTTTCAAAATACCTATAGTCTCCCTCACGTAAGGGCAGATATTTTGTATGGTATAATGACCTGGCATTAAGGTATATAGAAAGGGTGACCAATTGGTGATATAAGGAACCTTCACTATGGCTTCTGCTGCAAAGTTAATGACTGATGCTCATCAGTTATTGAATGGTCCTAATTATACACCATGGAAAAACAAAATGAAGGCAGTCCTCATCATGGAATATTTATGGGATGTTGTTTCTGGAGCAACAACGAGACCTTCACCGACAACTGGATCCATAGCTCTCACTGTTGATCAGATCGCCTTTGATAAGAAAGACAGTCAAGCAAAAGTGCTCATTTTATTTGTTGTTTTAGATGAAGTTCAACCTCATATAGCTGACAAAGAAAGTGGTAAAGAGGCATGGGATGCCCTTCAAACCATTTATGAGGGAAAGAATGACTCCACCATTCTTCATCTTCAAAAACAACTTCACAATCTGAGTTTGAGACAGGGTGAGACAGTTTAACTCTTTCTTTGCAAAGTGTCTGAATTGAAAGGCAAATTGAATTCTTTGGGAGATACAGTGGACGACAAAATTCTCACTTCAATAGTGATGAGAGCTTTACCTGATTCCTTTGATACGTTGATCACCTCCATTCAGGTGTCACAATGACAAATTACCTTTATTGAGTTGGTCAATTTGCTTCAACAACAGGAAGCACACCAACTTCACAGGGATGATTCTTCTAATACAACCCTATACTCCAACCAACAGGGTTCTAAGAAGAAAGGTAATTTTTAGAAAGGAGGCAATTCTCAATAGGATTCAAAAGGAAAAGGGAAACAACCTCAACATAAGAAGAGGTATTGCAAAATTTGTGATAAAGACAACCATGACACCAACAGGTGTTGGCATAAGAATAAGAAAAAAGGCCAGAACAAACCACAAAACAAGAACAAGCAACCTAGGGTGAATGTTGCTGTTAAAGAATCTGACTTAGATTCTGAATGGGTACACAAGGTGCTCATGAATACCACAACCTCCAAGGAGAAGGATCCTGTATGGTATGTCGATTCTGGTGCTAGTAATCATATGACTGGTGACAGATTGTGGTTTGAATCATTTGTGGCCAAAGAGGGCAGACCTGTCACTATTGTTGATGACAAAACCTACAAGGTTCAGGGAGAGGGTATAGTTTCAATCACTCTTCCTGATGGCAAGTGTCAGATTGAAAAAGTCCTCTATGTTCTAGGACTAGCTAACAATTTGTTTTCAGTCACACAAATCCTGGATAAAGATATGGTTGTCAACTTTCATGTTGAGAATGGCAAGAAGTGTTGTTCTTTTACCAGGAAGGGTAAGCAGATTGCAATAGCTTCATATAAGCATGGCTTATTTGCCCTTGATGCTATCTCTATTCCCCATGTTGCCATGAAAGTCTCTACCAAGGAGTCCACTTCCCTCTGGCACAAGAGATATGGGCATATTAGTTATGGCTACTTATTTGAGCTTAGTAAGTATGAGATGGTAAAGGGTCTTCCTTCCATTTCTTCCACATTGCCAGTGTGCTCTGACTGCTTGGCAGGAAAGCAGCATAGAGTACCTTTTGAGAAGATCTCAACACGAGCACAGAAACCTCTGGAGTTAATTCACACCGATCTGTGTGGTCCTTTCACACCCAATAGTTGTGGAGGGAAGAGGTATTTTTAGTTATTTGTAGATGACTACTCCCACAAGATGTGGGTTTTCTTTCTCCGACTAAAATATGAGGCTTTCACTTTCTTCCAGCAATTCAAGAAATCTGTTGAGAAGGAGTCAGGGGCTTCTATTAAAACCCTCCACTCAGATCGAGGGGGGGAGTTTACCTCTAAAGAATTTTTAGCATTCTTAACTGAGCATGGAATCACAAGACAGTTAACAACTGCCTCTACTCCTCAGAAAAATGGAGTTACTGAGAGAAGGAACCATTCTATTATGGAAATGGTTTGTTGTATGCTCACAGGAGCTACTCTTGGGCAACAATATTGGGTAGAAGCTATCACCACTTCAATATATCTATTGAATAGGGAACCCACAAAGGCCCTAAAAGGAATGACTCCACAGGAAGCATGGAGTGGTCGAAAACCCTCCATATCTCATCTTCGTATTTTTGGATGTCAATCTTTCATGCACATACCAAAATAGAAAAGGAATAAGCTAGATGAGAAGACATTGAGATGCATTTTTATTGGCTATGATGAGCACTCTAAAGGTTATCGTTTGATAGATCCTTTGACCAAGAAAATTCATATCAGTAGAGATGTTGTTTTTGATGAAGCTTTCACATCACAAAACACATCTAAGGTATACCTAGATCTTGTGGAATCTAAGGAAGAGAAGTTCCCTTTATCAACACAGACAGGAGGTCCTTCCACATCTTCTTCAACACCAAAAAAAAAGAATCTAAAATGGTATACAAACACAATCAAGGATGCAAAGTTATCCACTCCACCAGATTTGACTTTGGATAGACCTTGTACTCGCAGTATGGCTCAAAGGGAAAAAGCAACCATAGAGACTAGTGAGGTTGATGATCTTTGCCAATATTTTGAGGAAATTTTTGTAACTCCACATAAGGAAACAGAGGATATGGATATAGATGATGACAGGGTGTTTTTGTCTTCAATGAATGAACATGAACCTGCATCTGTACAAGATGCTCTTAGCAAGCCACAATGGAAGGATGCTATGGATGCTGAGTACAAGTCTCTGAAAAAGAACAAAACTTGGGAGCTTATCGATCTACCACAAGGAAAGAAGCCCATTGGCTACAAATGGGTGTACAAATTCAAGTACAAGGTAGATGGGACAATTGATAAGCATAAGTCCCATCTTGTTGCAAAGGGCTATGCTCAAAAGGAAGGCATTGACTATGAGGAAACTTTTGCACCTACTGCTTGGATGACCACTATTCAAGTTCTTTATGCTATGGTAGCACAGTATGGGTGGAAAGTTCACCAGATGGATGTAAAGAGTGCTTTTTTGAATGGTGATCTCCAAGAGGAAGTCTACATGACTCAACCTGAAGGATTTGAAGTGGTAGGCCAAGAGCAAAAAATTTGCAAGTTGGTCAAATCCTTGTATGGTTTGAAACAAGCTCCTTGATCTTGGTATATAAAAATGGATAATCAGCTCCTACAACATGGATTTAATAGATTTCCATCAGATGCAAACCGCTATTTCAAGAAACAAGGTTATGAGATAGTGTTGCTTGTACTCTATGTTGATGATCTGCTCATTACAGGGAGTTCAGAACCTATGATCTCTGCTGTCAAAAGTGACTTGTGTAAATATTTTGAGATGATAGATCTTAGACTTATCCATTATTGTCTTGGTCTGGAAGTAAGCCAGAAGGAGCACTACATTAAGGTGTCTTAGAAAAAATATGCCAAGACACTATTAGAAAAATATCGCATGACTGATTGTAAGCTAATGGCAACTCTGATGGAATCGTGTCTTCAGTTATCGTGATATGATGATTCACCTTAGGTAGATGGTACTCTCTATCGAAAGTTGATTGGGAGTCTCATATATCTGACCAATACTAGGCCAGATATCATATTTGTTGTCAACTATCTTTCGAGGTTCATGCAGGAACCTAAGACTACTCATTGGAAAGTAGCAAAATGTGTTCTTCACTATGTCCGTGGTACTATGGAATATGGCCTAGAATACAAGAGGAATGGTAAATTATTCTTGCAAGGATACACGGACTCCGACTATGTCGGGTCGTTTGATGATCGCAAGTCAACTTCAGGATATATTTTTCATCTTGGATCCGGTCCTGTCTCTTGGCATAGCAAGAAGCAACAGGTGGTTGCTATCTCATCTACAGAGGTAGAATATTGCACCACTCATGACGCTGTGTGCGAAGTGATATGGTTACATCACATCTTGACAAGTATGGGCCTTCCATCCAAATCTCCAATCCACTTGTTCTACGACAACTAGGGTGTTTTGAACCTTGTTAAGAATCCAGTGCATCATGAGAAAACCAAGCACATTGATACACAATGCCACTTCATTCGATACGAAGTTCCAAGGCACCAAATTCAGCTTCAGTACATTCCCATCGATGCTCAAGTTGCAGACATTTTCACTAAGGCACTTGTACGTGTCAAATTTGAATTGTTTCATAGCTCTCTTTGTATTGCAAAATGATGTAATTAGGGGGGATGTTAGTATAGCTAGTAGTTATCATATTACCCAAATAATGTAATAAGGGGGGATGTTAGCGTAGCTATGTTAGTTATTCCATTATAGGTTAATATTGTTAATTTGTTACAACCTATTCTATTTTATGCCTAGGTGGTTCCGTAACCTATGGGCTAATCTAAGGCTGCCTATGTATTATTTATACAGTTCAATACAATGGATTTGATGTTTGTATTCCTACACTTTTGGAGATGCAAATCTTAGTTCTCTCTCTAAAATTGAATCTAATCACAATATCCTTCTTCTTGATGCTCTCCAACCAAGCTCATCATTCATAACCCCTTTTAGGTTTGAATCGATGTGGCTCCAACATTATGATATTTATCCTCGGGTCACTAAATGGTGGGGGAAGAGCTTCTGAAGAACTCTTATTAGTTAGATTGCTAAAAAAACTCTATTTTGTCAAGACCAATCTCAAGAAATGGAATAAAGAGGTATTCAAAGATATTTTCTAAAGAAAATAGGATATCTACAGCCAATTCAACCAAATCAAAGATACCTTTGAAAATGGTAACTTGTCATACAATATTTGAAAAAAAGAAAAAGAGTTTCTCACCGAGTACTACAACATCTTGGCTTCTAAATAATCCTTCTAGATATATAAGTCCAAAGCCATCTAGCTTAAAGAGGGATACTCCAACACCAAATTCTTCCATACCACCCCTCTCAAATATTGTAGTTGCAATATAATAAGAGAGCTTCTCAAAGATAATGGATCTAAGACAAAGAATATCCTAAAGATTAGATCTAAAGCAACCACCTATTTTGAAGGTATCCTTAGTTAAGGGAACCCCCCATGTGCGTGATAGGTTGCTTTCCAACATACCCAATATGGTTCCCCCTAAAATTAATACCTCTTTGTTATGACATTTTTCTCAATATGAAATAAAAAGACTATTTTATCTATGGCTGGGGATAAGACTACTGGTCTTTATGGCTTCGCGACCACCTTTTTCCATAGGTTTTGGATGTTGTTGGACCTGATATAACAACTGCCATCCAAGAAATCCAATGAACTAAGAAAATTTCCAAGGACATCAATTCCACTTTTCTTGCTTTAATTCCAAAATCCCCAAAGTACAAATCCCTTATGGACCATAGACCTATTAGCCTATGCGATTTTATTTATAAAATCTTTACCAAATTCATGGCCAAAAAAATGAAGGACATCCTCCCTCACATCATAAACCTAAATCAAGGAAGCTCTATCCAGGGGAGGTTAATCACTGATGGGGTCATCACCATCCATGAGCTCATCCAATCAGTCAAAGCTAGTGGAAAAGTGGGAAATCTTCTCAAGCTTGAGATTAATAAAGCTTTGAAAAATTTTATTGGAACTTATTTTTTGTCCTATCTAAGTTTAGCTTTCATGATAACTGGATCGATCTCATCAAAGCCTGTATTTTTTATACTTCCTTATCTATTCTTATCAATGGTTCCTTTGGTAGATTTCTTTAGAAGTCATAGAGGCCTGAGACAAGGTGACCCCCTCCCTCCCTTGCTCTTCATAATCCTCATCAAAGCTCTAGGGAGATCCCTCTCTGCAAGCTGTGTTCATGGCTCTATCTCTAGGATCAAGGCCACTTCCTCTCTTAATCCCATCACTCACCAAAATTTTTTTTATGAAACCATTCTTACCACCCTCTCTTTCATACCCCAAGAAAAAACTATCAAATCCATCCTTCCGTTCTTTGAAGAATATTTTGGTCAAAGTGTCAATTACCTCAAAAATAATCTTTACTTCCTTAACACCCCCATCAAAAGGCTGCTTAAAATTATTCATATCATTGGTTGCACCACCTCTTCCCTTCATTATACCTACTTAGATATCTCGATCTTCTTTGGCCATCCCACAAATCACCTCTGGTCAAATGTTATTGAATGAATGCAAAAAAAGTTGGTAGGGTGGAAAGGTTCTCTCCTGAATCAAGCCAACAAAGCCACTCTTATTCAGGCCTCCCTCCAAAGTATTCTAGTTTTATTTCTATCTATGCTTAAGGCTTCTACTTTTGTTTATCATAAAATCAAGTTTAAAAATATTTTCTTTGGTTTGGGCTAGACCATGACAAAGATTTCTTCTTGTTGATTGGGATCATGTTTACTCCAGGAAAGACCAGGGAGGTCTTGTCTTTAGGAAAGCTAATCAAATAAACATGACACTCATCAACAAACTTTCTTGGAAGCTTCTAAGTAATTAGAAGACCATTTGTAATAACACCCTAAAAGAAAAGTATCTCAATAAAAATGACTTTCTTGATATTGAGCATCCTCCCCAAGGGCTGAATTTTTAAAAATCCTTGCTAAAAATTAGATCTTTGATCCAAAAATGAATCACATGGAGGTTTGGATATGGAAATATCATTGAATTTAAGGAATATTTATGGATTATTTATAAGACTTTGAGTGAGGATCCAAAACTTACCACAATTAGGAATGTCACTGACCAACTATTTAGAAACAAAGTCTACAATTTCTTTGAAACCACTCAAAGAAGGAAAATCTGGAGAACTATCTCCTAGGATCATCTTGATGCTACCTAGAGTAATGCTAAGAGGAATTTCACCAAAATTCCAAGGACTTGTGTTATACCAAATTCAATCTTGGAGAACTCTCCCATCTAGAATTGTAGCAAGAATGGATTGTTCATGATCATTACTTATAAGAAGAAGCTAGCCCCAAATGGTTTTCAACTAGCCAAATATGGCTCAAACACCTCACTCCCAAGGTTGCCTTTTTATTTTGGTTGGTTGTTCAAAACAGAATCCTAAACATTGACAATCTTATTCATAGAAGTATGGCTATCCCAAATCATTGGTACCTTTGCAAGGAAAATCTAGTGTTTGGTCAACACCTCTTCCTTGAATACCCCTTTTCTTAAAAGATCCTTCAAGAGATTTTCTCAGCCTTTGATCTCACTTGGGAATCCCATAACACTTTAATGGACCTTTGTATCCAATGACCCATCCCTTTCATTGGTCATCATATTAAATCCTTTTGGAATTTTTGCCTCCCCCATTTCTTGTGGAGCATTTGGCTCAAGATAAATCATAGAGCCTTTTGTGAATCAATTTGGGGAATGATAAGGGCATTCTCTTTCCAAATCATTTTGTTTATCGATAGGGTCCCCTTCGCCACGCCTCATGACATATCTTAGGTCAGGTGGTACCTGCACCTTAATGGTTGGATCAAACTAAACTTTGATAGAGCTACAAAAGATAACCCTGGGAGGGCAAGTACTAGTGAAGTTTTCAAATATTATAAAGCTCACATTATGTTGGCTTATGTTAAGAACATAGACACCCAAACCAACCACTTCATTGAAGTCAAGGCTCTATTTCAATTTCTTTCTCTCATTTATGATCTTCCCATTGGAAACCTCATCATCGAATGGGATTCTATGAACATAATCAAGTATCTCAAAGGTGATTAATATCCCTACTAGAGCATCCAAAATCTCATTGGCAAATCCAAACTATCCCTTCAAAAACTTAACAATTTCTCTATCAAACACATTTACCGAGAGGGAAACCATGCTACTAATGTGTTAGCCAATTTGGGCCTATCCTAGGACATCATCATTGCTTGGTGCAGTAACTTCTACCAATCCCTTATCAAATGTTGTTTCCTTGTTTGTTGACCTTATTTTTCCTTGATGCTGATTTGGCCTTCAAGTCTTTAGGCCCAAGAACTGATTCCAAATGTTGTCACAAAGCTATTCATTTTTTATTAAAGCAACTGTGGCCCATAATCAACATCGATAATCCCACTTATTTATGAACATCAAAGCACCTAGATACATAGAGATAAGTGGTTTGAAAATCCAAATTATAAAAATTTTCTTCTTCACATGGAATAATAGCAAGCAAAAGCTCAAAAGTGAGGTGGTGCATGGTGATTTGAATTTTGAAATTATGGGAACCTTCCCTTTCACATGGGTCATTTGCAGGCAAAAGGTCATGAGTGAGGTGGTGAAATATTTCTATGCCTGGTTCTGCTTTGAAAAGTACAATTTTATTAGAAGAATTGTTATCTCTAGCCATGTACCAGACCTTAATCTTAACCCTAACACAAGCAACATTGAGTTCAAATTTATTCAAAAATTGGAAAAAATATTTTTCATCCTACAATATGGTTTTTAAGCCACCTCCACCTAGGAGATGTTGAAGTCACATAGATTCCTCTTTCCCCATGCATCCCTGACTTGTGTCTTCACCATATTCCAATCCACCTATATTGGTAGTTCCTTGTCATCACCAACTCTCCTCATCAAGTTAGTTGTTGATATCATGTGTACCCTTTTACCCAATTGAAGATTAGTGGTACCTCAAGCCTTTATGCATTTCTCAAGACATGGTTGATGATGCAGATTCTAATGACCATGCTTGTCTTTCAAAATACTCTTATTGATCTTATCCTTGATTTTTCAATGATTGTGGATTACCCTATGAATATTGTTTGTCATGCCCTAGATACTCATTAGCTTGAATGACATGATATTCATGATTTCTTGGAATGGTGTCCTTGGTTTACCGTTTTTACCTCCATGTGGCACATTGCCACCTCCTTAAATTCTAACTCATAGATTAATTAGCCATCATTTGTGGTTTCCATCCTATGGCCCTCTATCAATTTAGGTTGTGTTAGTCCCTTCTATCTACATTATGATCTCATGTATCCTCCTTATTTGTGTCATCAAGCTATCATTTTTGTGTCTCCTATTTCTATCATGGTCGAACATGACTAAAATCTCAAACTGAATATGCTTCAGCTCAACACTCTTATTGAGGACATATTTATCAAACATGGGCTCTAGATCTTTCTATAAAAATTTAGTGGTAATGATGTGGATCTATCGATGGAGCTCACCCACTCATGAAATAAGGTTAAAGTGATGGTAAAAGATCTTATATTTTAGATCACTAGTGGCCTTCTTGTGAAGGTTAGTGGGCTTCTTGATGATAAAGAAATCATCTAGCATGAGAAGCACTCAATAGTGGTGGAGCTAAACCAATTTAGGACAAAAAGGAGAGCTTGGGATGAGGGAAAAGAAAAGGAATAAAGTAATGATCATTGTGCTTCAATATTTTATGGTTGATGAACCGAAATCCATTCTAAGGAGCTTCCATTTAGCCTTCCTCAACCATATCTAAGGAAAAAAATCCATTAACATCCCAAAGTACATATTCAAATCAATAGAAATATTGGTACTCAATGTTCAAAAGGGTTTATCCTCCTATCCTGTCCACCAAGACCTTCACCTAATACTTTTTAAGCACATGTCATGATATAATCTCAAAGGATTGCGTCCCTCATTGTTATCCCTTCAAATCTAGCATCCCATTCCATCATTGCATTGGATTTTAACACTTAGAGAGGTACCATTTATGATAATGCCTAGTTACCTCCTCATACCAATGCTAATTGTATGCTTTATTTCAATAATTCAACCAAATAACAACCCATCTCTATGAAGTTTGAACCTCAATACCACTCCTCTAGAGCCAAGGTGATCATTGGAAAAGTCAAATATCCCATTATTATTGATAATTATTGTGACCCTTTCGAGGAATCTCCTCCTCCTCCCAAACTCACCAGGAGGGAGGACTCCTCTTCTAGGACCTCAACGTTGAAAGCTCCTCTACTGAGCAGCCCATACAACTTCCTTAGCCCATAAAACTTCCTCAAGAAGATTTGTGCTTCTTTTATAACCAATAATACCCATATTCCTAAACTTGATGATGTGTTGAAAGGTTTATCTAGAGTGGCCAGAATGGCTTCCACCCTCATTTAGTAGGTGAAGGTCATGTTGGAAGATTTCAACTTCAACATTGATGGTGAACATAAAGACCATGCTTTATCTCCTACCCAAGGTGATAAAGAGTGATTGTTGGTACCATCATGATGCATAGATCTTATCTCTTCTTATACATTGATCATTGTTTCTTTTTGTCTGATCTCAGGGTCACCCTATTTTTTTTGGAGACCCTCTCTATTCCTAGCCTTGGGCCTATTTTACTGTTTTTCAACTGTTATATTTTTGAGAGATCATCTTTGTTGTGGATATGTTTGATGTCCCTTGGTCTCTTCTGTTTGGGATTTTGTGCTATGTAAAATGTTTGGGGTCCATTTCAAAACCTCTTCCATCAATCTATCAAAAAAACATTAGGAATATGAAGTACCTCATCAAACCAAAAAAAGAAAAATTATGATGTCTCCACTTCCAGCCATCTACAATGAGGATTCATCCTCAATCATAAGATGTTCTCTTACATAATTTTTATTGTAGCCTTGAAGAAGGTGCTTGTGCTTTGTCATATGCATAGTAGCCCCTAAATTAGTTATCCACTCATCTAAAGATGTGGATGTCCAATATCCAAAATGGAATACAACATGAGCCCATGAGATTTATCATACAAATCCATCCTTATATTGTACATAGAAGAGGACAGTGTTAGCACCCTCTTTCCTATTACTTATTCCAAATTCTTGATCTAAATCCTAAAAAATTAGGTCTTATGTCCTTTTTGGTAAAACTCACAAATAGGTTTATTGAAGGGTTTCTTAGATTTTTTCTCATTCTATTTGTCCTTTTTATCGTTATAACGTTTTACCATAACTTCTTTTGGATGTGCCTAAATAAAAATAAAACTTCAATACATTTATTCCTCTTAGTTTTATGATCCAAGAAATATTTAAACACCTCATAAATATGTAGCATAGGAGGTTTTGGGAAGTTCACACATCTCAAAAACCACAACTATCTCATATATTTTTTACACATTCTTGAAGATAATACTGAGAAAATCTATTTTCCTCTCTTTCTCTAGTGCTTCTTGTCCTTACCTTATTTCCTTAGGTAGTTCTCTTACAGTTTGGATATCTTCTTGTAATTTCTTGAACCAATTGATCTATTCATTAACAATGTTAAATGAATCCATGGATAGGTTGCAAGATTTGCCTCCATTCTAATGATCTAATTAGAGTCAATCTAGTTGTCCTTATCCTATACAACTACTTTACCTCTTTAGAATCAGTATCTCAAGGTTGTTCATTCACATCCTTGAGTAAACCCTTGCTTTAGAGTAGAGCTTCAATATTAATTTTCCATGTAGCATAGTTTGGACCAATAAATAAGGAAACATGGTGACCCATACTTATTTACTAAAAATCTAATTTATTCAAATAGTTGTGAATTAGAACCAACTCTACCAATGTAGCTAGCTCAAAAAATTATGCAATTTAAAGAAAAGAGTTCAAATGCTTCTATATGCAAAAAATATGGCCCCCAAAATTTTAGCCCTAAAATCACAAAAATTACCTCCAAAATTTTTAAAAAATTTAGTACTTATATTGAATGAGAGGTCATCATTTGTCGATGCATAAGTGGCTAAGGGAATACTTATTGTACATTGATTGTATAGGGTACTAGTGATTTACATTAAATAACTTGTCACAATATGATTTGATCCTTTTTGAATGAACCATGTTGCACCATTTATCATTATCTAATTTGCTCTAAAATTCATGCATTGGCAAGTCTACTATTGACTATGTGATATAGTTGTCAAATTTGATGAGATAGTAGATTATGATTTATCAAACTCATTTATATAGATGAAAAATGGTATACAAACTAAAATATTAGTTGTTATATGGACTTCCATGTCAACCAAACTAGAATGCACCATGTCAACCCTTGCATCAAAAAATTCCATGTGTCACCTCAAAAAGTGGTGAACAAAAATTATGTTATGAAATAAGTCATTTCCTATCCACTAATTATCAATCCGGTAGTTTGTAGACTTATGAGTACCAGTGCAAAGTATATACCTTTAGTAGACTAGAGATGAGTCCTATGTGTCATTGTGGTTTGGGGGGTGGTTGTTGGTGTAGTTTAAGTTTAGCCAAATTGACAGAATTAAATTGCAAGAAAACACATTCTATAGGAAATTGCAGGAAAACTAAATTAAACTATCAAACACATGACTGAAAGGAAATGTGTAGAAAAGCAAAGTGCAAGAAAGCAAAACACACTTGCAAAAATTAAATAAAGCAGGGAAAATATAGAAATAAAACACACTTGTAGGAAATAAAATAAAAAAATTTAATAAATGAAAGCATAAGAAAACAAGGGTGGAAAACTGCCTGGAGTGGACCTAGGATCCTACAGACATTCACCTAGTTGATTTACGTAATCACTCTTTGAACTCAAGAAATTTATTAAAACACTTTGAGATTTTTATTGTGCAGTACTAATTTTTATAGAGCAATTTTGGATACTTTCTTCAAGGGTGGCCTGCATTTTTATACAGAACCGTGATCGTCCCCTATTTACAATTTTAGACGCTGCAAGATTTTCTATGGTGGGCACACATAAGTTTATTAGACATATAAAAATAGAGAAATGATGCTAAAATTAATCCTCATAGGATAATCATAGTGTTTCCTATGTTTAATTAATAAAATGCATCTAATTTTATCATGGTCTTCAATCTTTATGATCAACGCGCATGTTTTTTTATTCTATTTTGTGCACACACAGTTTGACCTGTTTTTGGAAAAAAAGCACATTTTCAGCCTATCATCGGGATACATGTATCGTATTTAGCCTTCTCTTATTCGTTGAAGATCATTTTTAGTTTTTGAGCATCAAACAGTGTGTACTTTTATTCTATCATCAAGAAATAGGTACCGTCCACATTGTGGTCAAGAGACAGGTGTCGTACCGTGTACTAGGAGATATGCATTGTCCAACTTGTGGTTGGGATATAGGTGCCATCCTATATACTAGGATATAGGTGCCTTCCAGCTTGTGGTTGGGATATAGGTGCCATCCTATATACTAGGATATAGGTGCCTTCCAGCTTATGGTAATAAGATAAACATTGTACCTTAACATGTTTTGAAGCACCTTACTCCTTTTCTACTATCATTGTCTATTCACCAATTCTTCCTTAATCGCATCATGAAAGTATCAAATGCTAGGTCCACATGGGACCTTGACCAAAAAGATACTAAAAAGACATAATGTACTGCATATACACATAATTTTCACTCAAAACACACATTAGGCATAATATGTCATTTTCCATTAAATATATACAAAAATATCATAAAATATGCATTTCTAATATAATATGTCACACATTTGTGTTATTAAAGTATACAAAATAAATATTTTTGGTGCTCATCATCCCCCCATACCTAATTTTTGCCACGTCCTTATGGAAAATATTGCTGGTAATCCCCTATTTTATCAACATCCTGCAATAATTCCCTATTCCAATGCTTTCTATCCTTGGCTATGGCTCTATCTCATTCCTTGTTATGAATCTATTTGCCACCCTACTTTGGATGATTGGGAATTGCTCCTATCTCTAGTGCTTTTTGGTGTTTACTGCACCATAAGGGTTGGGTGGGCCCTACCCCTATTTTCAACTTTTTTTTGCTCCACCCCTTCTTACTTGCAACTTTTGCCATGTAGAATCAAGTGAATGTAGTGGCATCCTTTAGGAATGTATGCTCAGCTTGCTTCTAGTATTGATGGTTTGGGGGAAGTTGATCTACCAATGGAAAGTCAAGCTTGTCCCATTGTGGATAATGGGATATCTCATGTATTTGGGTATTTGGTAATTTTACCACCTCTGGGTCGAGTGTTGTCTTCTTAGTGTCATTCTCCTCTGCATATTCAGGTGGTAGAGACTCGGGTGCTCGAAATGGTGATGGCATCATTGGTTCTTTACTAAATATGCCCATATTTTCTAGATATTCTCACATCCTTGAGGGATTTCCATCAGTTGAACCATATAGTTGCCATAATTATTTTGGTTGGATAGGATTAACATAAATACCTGGCTCTCTGACCATCTGTGTGTGAGATTTTTTCTCTTTCTTAGCCCCATTTAGGTTCTTCTTAAGCTTTTGGAACTGATTTTTTTGGTTGGTGAAATATTTCATAGATGTAGTACACTCCTCATCTAAATTCAGTTCTGGTTGCACCTTTAACTCTTGTTGGGGTGATTTCTACTTTTTTTGTTTTGCTATTATGGCCCTTGTCTTCCACCTTCTCTACGGTGCTATCTATAATTTTATTTTGAGCTGTAATTTCTTAGATGATCCATGTGCTACTGCATTAGCTATGGATGTCAAAGGACCAACCTCCTCTTCCTTTTGCGAGGGTGGTATTTCTTGGACCTCAGAGGACTTTGTATCTTGCATATCTTGGTCCCTTGGTGTGTTCCAAATTGGTTTAGCCATTGTCTATTCACCAAACTAACCAATTGTGCTTTGGTAAACCAATGGCTAACTAGTTGATTGTACAACCTCCATGGGATCAACTAACTCTTGTGGATGATCCACCTCATGTTATTTATCTTGACCTAATTTTTATTGGATAGTTGGGTCAGATATTTGTATGTCGTTAGTTGATTGAGTAACATCCAATTGTGCCTCAGAATCCCTAGTTGACTTGGAAATTCCTACTTGGTCATCTGGTGGTTGACCATTTTATTGGGCAAAATTAGGTATTCTGACTAACTCCTTAGCCTCACTATCATTGATTTCTATTACAAGGGGTTCCTATTGCACAACAGGGCTCCCCTATTCTTGGGAAGTAGTATTCTTAGTGTAGACACTAAAAACTGGTCAATCCGATTGTGCTACCATAAGTAGTGACTTCGCGACACACCAAGGCCCCTAGGGCAGCCCTCAGGAGGTATACAGTGGTTCTAACCACTTAATGCAAGGGTTTGAAAGGTTCTAGGCCACTTTTGGCACCTTTTGGACACCCTACTACTATTCGTGCCACCCTGGGATGAATACAGAACCTATTCATTGCACCCCAAAGTGAATAGCAACATTCACTTCGAGGGTGAAGCGAATAGCAGGTTTGACTGGAAAAAAGTCAAACCTGGACAAATGGTGCCTACCAACGGTTATATTTCTGGTCCATAATGGCTAGGAGGGCAGGGAACGCAGCATATTAATGCTCCAGCCCATGAGGGAAGCCAAATTGGGAGATTCTCTTCTCCCTCCAATGCATGCCACCCTGGTGGCCAAGTGGCACCTCATGCCTCGCATGCCCTCGCATGCCTTTTGACCCCTGAAGCCTCCTTAGGCTATAAAGTGGAGATATTTTCCACACCAAAAAGGAGAGGATATTTTTGAGGACAAAGCAATGGAGTGCTGCCAAGATTTCCTTCCACCCTTTTTGCACCAATTGTTCCCTCGAAATCTCTTCCTAGCGAAGGAGGTTTGCGAGTGAGTTAGGAGGCGTAATCTGTTACAAAACCAAACCAAATGAGTGAATTCCATCACAAAATTTGATGAAAACACATTTTATAGGATTTTTCATCATTCCAAGTGGGATTGGTGGCAAAATTTAGGGAGATTCCATGGGCGCCGCACCCCGAGGCGCCCCCTAATCTGTGACAGTCCTATTCGCTCCACCCCAGGATGAATAGATATATGTGCACAATTTTCTAACTATTTTTAATTATATATTTTACACATGTTCATATGATGCTACAGTTCAAATTTCATGTCATTCTGAGCTATATTGGCCGAGATATTGCATTTTTAGTGTTTTGTAGGGTCTCTTGCAGGTATCCGGCGGTCATTTGAGAGAACACCCAAACTGTGATTGATATTGCAAATATGATCAAATGGGTTTTCTTATAATAGTATTTTATGTATTATTTCCAATTTTCATGCATTTTGGATATGCGTAGGGTCAGAATTTGCTTGCTTTGGGTTTTGTAGGTTGCGAACGGTCATTCAAGTTTCAAAGCCCCATCGGATGCAATTTTGGTGCAATTTCTGGTGATATCTTCCCAAAACCTTCCTTTTTACATCCCTATACAATTTCATGCTATTTGGAGTTGATTTGATATGTTTTCTCATTATTAGCCATTTTGCCCCTATGGGGATTGCATGCTTTTTATCACACGCACTCGCTATTTGATGATTCTGGTTTCCTTGTGTGTAGGTGCAGGTCATTACAGTACATTGGGAGGCAGCCTAAGACATCATAGATCAAATATGCAAGTGGTGACAACTTTGGCCCGCCCACTTCGATTGTGGGTACGAGGAAAGACAGTGGATGTGCACCCGATTTCTTTGAGAGATTTGACCTTTGGGCACCCGAGTTGTAAAAATTTGTATCACCCATTTTGAGCCCTCAAGGGGATGCATTGTAACCCATAATTTTGGATCATTTTTATTAATAAGAGATATACTTGTTTTGCTTTACTTCTTGTTATTCGCTATCTTTCCATTTACTTGCATGCTTCCGTTTGGCGCTCATTAGCGATAGGGCATAGATACATACATTTTTTATATTTCATTTGGTGCACCATTTTTCCCTACTTCAGTGGTGATCATGGTGGGACCTAGTCCCTTTTTCTTTAGGTGAAGTTTGGATCTCATTTCCATATTTTCATGTTGCAGGTTTTATTCGTTCTGCCCTGAAGCGAACACTGGTCTGCTATTCGTGCCCCCCTGGGGTGAATGTGAATTCACCTCACCCCAGAGTGAATACAGACCTGCTATTCATCACACCCTGGAGTGAATAGAAAATAGAGAGCTTTTGGAGCAGAATTTTAGAAATAGCAAGTTTTGGCAGTGATAAGGTAGGTCCCTGAATCTGTCATCTCTATTTTGCAGTTACAAAAACTATTTATTTTCAGTGTTATTTGGTTTTTCTCACATTTTTGTTTGCTTAGAAAGGTCAAAAGTAGCTTCCTTTTCTTAGACGCAAAATAACAAAAACACATAAAAAGCAGAAAAATCAAAACAAATTCAGAGTAGGAATGCATCTCTATGGTTTGTGTGCTTGTAGCCTACCCAATGGGTAGGCTAACATTTAGGGCTTTGCATTTCTAGATACATTTGTGAGTTTATTTTTATATACTAACCTTTCTGAAAGTAAAACACACTTTATGCATGCATTTAGTGAATGATCATTGGATGCTTCTTTGCTTACTTTCTTTAAAAGTTAAAAAGAACCACACACACCACGACACATTTAAATGCTAGTGAGGTGGACTTCATCACCATCCACTAGTAGAGTTTGATGAGGTGGCTTTCATCTCCATCCATCATCTCAAATCCCATGTACCTTGTTCTTTTCCAAGGCCGGTTCCAAGATCCATCATAGCCCATGGGTTATAGCACGTATCTCTCCTCGGAGAGGTATATCACAGACTATAGGTGAACTGGGTGAGGAACTGGTAGGACCTGTGCTCCCTGGCCATGTGTGGACTTCATTACCACACATTATAGGTGGGATTACATGACCTGGATTTCATCACCAGGTTATCGAGCTATGAGTATATAGGTGAAATCCAATTAAACACAAGAATATCATCCAACAAGTTTTCAAACACGCGACACAAGGTCATTCTTTACAAACAACACATCTGAAACACACAAAATAGTTTAGGGACTCACATCTAAAACTTAAATGAGATAATCATCTATCTTATTGAGTGTTTCCTTTCTTGTTTGTTGTTTCATTAAAAATTTGTAAAGAAGATAATCACTTGGGGTATTGATAGAGGAGCGCCATGGTGCACACCCATAGCCAAGCCCAAACATGGGTGTAAGCTATGGAGAGTGGATTAGGAGACATGAATCATCTCTGCTATAGCCCTAGGGACTTGGTCATACCTCCTTGGTGAGCTTCTACTCCACCTAGCCCCAAGACAGTAGGGCACGAGCCTCATCTCCGAAGGGACCCTCTATAGGACACCCCGAGGGATGATGAGCATTACTTGGGAGAGTGTTCCCGGTATGTAGACACATCACAGGCCTTCTTGGATGAAAGGCAACAATGCATTGAGGTGCTAATAGATAGAGTGGTGCCATGCATCCACGTACCTGTCAGGGCTAACACGCCTATTCATAGGCATGAGCATGACTTCACACACTGGTCGGAGCAAGTCGATACGACTTTACCTCCATGTCACCTTGATAGGATACAATAACTCATGCAACCCGATGGGAATGACACTCATCACTCTAGGTGGGCCAATTCTGCCCTACCCTTCCTCGTCCAGGAAGGAAGGCATGAGGAAATCCTATATTTTCCTCAAGAGCAGTATTCTGTGCATGCCCGATGTGCCTCTGCACCTGTTGAGTATAATGAGCAGATGTTCCAGCCTGAACCTCAAGTCAATGCGGTGAACCTCGAAAGAGGCAAGCACCCGATAGATATCATAGATTATCTTGAATGAGGTCGACCCCAAGGTGAGGCCCCTAGACCCCCTAGGCCTCGCATGGTGGAACAAATCAAGCAAGCAGTTGCAAAATACGTGGAATGCCAAGCTCAGTTCAAACAGAGTGCGACAAAGAGCAACTAGACCGCTTGCATCAACTTGAGAAAGAGAGGATTGAGTGGTAGACTAATGAGCTGTTCCAATAGACTCTATGGGAGAGGGTCCCTACCCCTAAGACCCATAGGTAGGAAGTCCCTTCGAGGTAACCTATGCTTGTTCGAGAAAGGTCTCCTAGACCTTATCCGATGTTGCCTCCATGGCCTCCTAGGCTGGAGCGAGACTTACCTCATAGGCTAGATGTAGGGCACCCATAATGGGTGGACACCCCTATTTATAGACCAGCTCGAGAGATGCCTTACGGGGCCTACAATGAGCATGAGCTAAAAGTAGAGTATTTGGAGATGCCTTATCAAGGTAGGGGGGTGACAGGCCAACACCCCACCTTAGGTTGGAGGATCCTAGACCTCCACCTTAAGATGTGAGCAAGAATGAGGAGATCAAGTCCTCGGATCCATATAAAGAGCTGCTAGAGCGCCTAGAGTCGGTAGAGAACAAGACCTCTAGGTTTGGATCTCAAAAGCCCACTATGCACCAGTTGCATAGTCAACCAATCCATCCTTTAGTACCTATGCCTCCCTATCCAGAGCATTATAAGTTGCCATAGTTGGCTATGTTTAAGGGAGAAGAGGATGCGTAGGAGCATGTCACCAGATTTTTGGGTCAGTGTTTTGGCATTCATGATGATGATGCTTTGCTTTTGTAAATATTTGTGACTACCCTTTCGGGCCCCACCATGGAGTGGTTTTACCAGCTCCCTAAGCATAGCATCCATACTTTGGATCAACTTGCAGACGCATTCCTAGAATGCTTCACCTTCAATACCAAGAGGAAGGTGACATTGGTCGATGTAGCCGGGTTGAAGCAATATGATGATGAGTCAATAACAAATTATGGCAATAGGTGGTGGGCCTTGCTCGCCAAGCTACCTTATTTGCTCCCCATGTTGGAGCTGACTCAGATGTTTTCCAAGAGCTTCCTGAAGCCCATCTCCTTGTTGTTGTAGTTACAACAATATCCCACTCTTGAGGATGCCCTAGCGCAAGCTAGGACCATCGAAGAAATCAAGATTCAAGAGGGGGAGATTGTGAAGCCTTGCAAGAAAGAGTGGAACAAGAATGCCAAGAGCACCCCAACATAGTCCAAATCGGCAATAGTGAATCAGGTTGCCCTTAGTGTCCCGGGGCCAGTGCAAGCTATGCCACCTCAAAAGCCTAATTATCAGGCCACACACCGGGACTATACTAAGGACAATCAGAATAGTCAAGGGCAGAATCAATAACGTCACCCCAAGCGATAGTTTACACCCCTTGCAGAGTCTATGGACTCATTGTTTGAGCGCCTCTTAGCGGAAAATTCGATCAATCTTCCTGAGAGTCATCCTATCGACCCGAATGCACCCAGACCCAAAGGGTATAGAGAAGACCTATATTACAAATTTCATAGGCAAAATGGGCATGATATAAACATGTGCTACAAGTTTAAAAACTTGGTACATGACATGATCGATAGGAAGGACCTTCAGGTAGACAACCCTATCACGCCAAACAACTAGTAGATGGAGATATTTAAAGATCCCTTGCCTACCCATGTGGAGTAGGCCAAGCTAGTGCCCTAGGTGAATGAGGTTCACCATGCCCCTCCTCAGCAGGGGTATGTCGGCATGATCAACATTGTCATGAGGAACAGGCGGTACCCAAGTCTAGCCGCACCACCCATGGCTCAGGGTGATGTCCCTTCGATGTCATAACAGCCACCACCTCCTCTACCGAGCCTTCCACCTAGGCCTATGGCCACCCTCAAGAGTAAGCTCACTCAGAGCTTGAGAACAACTTCTATCGACTCTCCATCTATGAGCTGATTCAGCAATCGCAACCTCATAGAGAGGCTTTGATGGAGATCCTTAAGGCCATAGAGCTTCAACCCCAGGAGTCCAACTCCTTCAAAAATTTTGTGGGGCATGTCAGATAGTGCACTGAACCGATGATAGCCTTTCGAGAAGATGAGCTTAAACCGGTTTTGCATGATATGGTGGACCCTCCCTTGCACATCGTTGCATGTGTAAATGGGACACCATACAAGAGAGTGTTGATAGACATAGGGTCTTCTAGCAATATCATCACTACAATAGCTCTCAAGCACTTGAAGCTCTCGATATCCCATATTGTCCCATCTACATACACCCTCCAAGCCTTTAATGATGCCATATGCTCGATAGTTGGTACGATTGTCCTACCTATTCAGGTAGGAGAGAAGACCATCTCGATGCTATGCCACATACTAGAGGGTGAGATGGCATACAATATCTTGTTAGGTAGACCATGGATTAGGGACATGAAGTGTGTCCCTTCCATTGCTCACCAGTGCCTCAAGTACACCCATGAAGGGTAAGTTCATGTCATCCCTATGGACCTCGAGCCCTACAAGTACTGTAACATGGTGCAGCATATCCCTGAGTCAACCTTGCCATCGACACATCTGGATTTCCAACCGAATAAATCCAGCCAAGGTTTGACCCCCTCATCATCGCATGACATACCTTCCTCATCATCGACACCCCCTCCGATGCCCACTGGGCCGGTGGAACCATTGTTGAGGAACCTAGGGAAGAAGCCCATTGATGAGGTACAACCGACCATATCCACCATCTCCACAGAGGAGATACCTAGCCCAGATGATGAAGAGCTACCATAGGTGGTAGAAGATGATTTAGATCAGATCTCGCTCTCATCACTCTTCTATCTGCAGCCTCGGGTGATAGTTCACTTGGCTTCCACCGGATTAGGAGAATACATGGTTAGGGAGGTCACAACTACCCCTGCTATAGAGTCGGTGCAAGACATGGGTCGACCCCATCTTCCCATAGGCACTATCGTGCCCCTAGGCATCCCCCTAATCAAATGAATTTTATCTATGGGGGACTTGACTACGACATCGAACCCTACCAATAGTAGGAGGAGGATGAAGAGCCCTTTGGAGAGGACATCCACTACTTGTCTAACCCTAACTTTACCTTGAAGTATCTTGACCTATGCAATTGGCATGGTTATGGGTTAGGCTTGTATGAGCAAGGCACACGGGTTCCATTTCAACCCTAGTACTAGATGCCATATGATAAGTCAGGGTTGGGACATAACAACCCCCTACCTTTGGATATTCTTACGGATGGCATGGAGCGCCTATGCCTCAATTATCGAGATGAGTTGGCCCAAGATCCCTTTGCCAACCCTAATCATGTCTACTCATTAGGGGACTATTTCCCTATGCCCTTGGGAGATGATGAACCACCTCGAGATGGTATCCAATCCTATGAGAGAGGTGAAGGTTCATGCACTCTTCCCCATGATGGTGAGGAAGAAGATCCAGGGTCCCCTTATGAGTGGACGTCAGATGATGAGTCAGACTATGGGGTCGCATCGATTGACTCTGATAGTTCTGATGGAGAATACGCATAGATCATCCCTTGGGATGAGAATGATGAGTACTTTCTATACCTATTCCCATTACAAGAGCCCATTTGGTGGTAGCTTCTACCTCACAAAGGGCAAGTTCCTCCATAGCCACATCGACCACCACCTATCATTCCACCACCTTCATAGCCGCCTCCTCAGGTCGTGCTACATCTAGAGGTCCATGGTCACCACCAACCACCTAGGGGAAATCATCCATCCATTAATATGATTTCCATAGATTTTTTCAAGCCATTACGAGATCTGAATAACCCATCAAAGCCATTGCACCTCGACTTGGGGGTAATTGACTTTGACCGAGGAGATTCACCCCCATCACCTTCTGAGTATTGGCCCTATGACGAGATGCTACAACTATTCTACTTCTCTACAGGGCTAGCTCATGATGTCTTCCATATTGAGGAGGAACCCGAGGTTCCCATTGATGATCTAAATCTAGTGGATGACATCCATTTGATCCCTACCCCCCACCAGCTGGAGGAGGGGTCACATATGTCAATCGAGCCTATGATTGATGTAGATATCAGCTCAGACCCAGAAAATCCATAGTATATCAAGTTGGGGGAAAGCCTATCCCTCGAAGAGCAAGCCGATTACACAACCCTTCTCACCAGGAAGAAGGAGGCTTTTGCATGGTCCTATAAAGACATGTCAGGACTGGATCCAAATCTAGTCACCCACAATCTGATGCTTGACCCGAAGGCCAAGCCTATCAAGCAAAAGCTTAGAAAGATGCATCCAACAGTGGCCTTGATGGTCAAATATGAGCTACAGAAGCTGTTGGATGCCCAGTTTGTCATCTCTATAGACTATCCACCATGGTTGTCCAACATGGTCCCCATCAAGAAGCCAGATGGGAGGATTCGCATTTGCACCAATTTTTGAGACCTAAACAAAGCGAGTCCTAAGGATGATTTCCCTTTGCCAAGCATCGATGCCCTGGTAGATGCCACAGCGGGCCATGAAATGTTATCCCTTATGGATGGTTTCTCTAGGTACAATCAGATTCATATCAACCCAGAGGACCAACTCAAAATGGCGTTCACAATGCCCTGGGGGACATTTTGCTATAAGGTCATGCCTTTTGGCCTTAAAAATGTCAGTGCCACCTACCAGCGTGCCATGACATACATCTTCCATGACTACATGCATAAAATTTTGGAAGATTACATGGATGACTTACTGGCTAAATCATTATTACGCCATGAGCATCTTGAGGTCTTGAGCAAAGTATTAGACCACCTCATTGAACATAACGTGAGATTGAACCCCAAGAAGTGCGTCTTCGGTGTCACATCTGGAAAGCTCTTGGGATTTATCATCTCTAAGTGAGGCATCAAAGTGGACCCTAATAAGGTCAAGGCCATCCTCGAGATGCCTCCCCCAACCATGATCAAGCAACTCCGAAGTCTATAGGGCAAGATCGCGTCCATCAAGCGCTTCATAGCGTAGTTGTCGGACAAGTGTCACCCCATGAACAAGTTGTTGCACAAGGGGGTCGCATTCCATTGGGATGACGAGTGTCAGGAGGCCTTCGATGCAATAAAATAGTACCTGGCTTCACCGCCAGTGTTGGCACCACCTAGGCCAGGAGTGTCATTCCGCTTATACATCTCAACCACTGAGATTGCATTGGGTGCCATGTTAGCCCAAAATAATGAATTTCATAAGGAACAGACTACTTACTATCTCAGCCGCACCCTAGTCAGTTATGAGATCAAGTACGCATACATTGAGAAATTATGCCTAGCGGTGGTTTTCACCACCAAGAAGCTACGACATTACATGCTTAGCAATACCATGTATGTTGTATCTAAAGAGAATCCATTGCGCTACATGATGAGTCACACTTATCATAGTAGTCACACGGTGAAATGGATCATGTTGTTGATGGAGTTCGACCTTGAGTTTGTTGGACAAAAATCAATTAAGGGTCAGGTCATCATCGATCAACTCGTAGAGGCTCCTCTCCAGGATGATCAACCTCTTAGCATGGACCTTCCCGATGATGGGGTCTTCCAAATATCAGAATCGCTAGATTCTGATGAGCCTGAGGTGCAAGAAGATATGACCCTATTTTTTGATGGCTCCAAATGCGAGCAAGGGGGTGGCATAAGAATCATGTTTTTCACACCGCATGGGGCTCCCATACCCCTATCATTTAAACTTGATTTCCCATGCACCAACAATAATGCCAAGTATGAGGCCCTGATCATAGGCCTTCAGATGGCTGTCACCATGAAAATAACAAAGCTCAACATTTTTGGTGACTCCTTGCTCATTGTTAACTAAGTCAAGGGGATCTTCTAGTGTAAGTGCCTAGTCCTACAAGCCTACAAGGCCCTTGTGGATAAATTCCTAGTAAAATTTGAATGGTATAACATCGAGGCACTCCCTCGATCATCTAATCATTTTATGGATACGATGGCCTCTCTGGGGTCCTTGATCCCGCAAGACCCTATGGATCAGATGACTACCATCTAGGTCAAAATGCTCTCGCAATCTGTGGTGGAGTACGAGAATGATCAAGTCATGCTGGAAGTCCACTTGATTCAAATTGAACCTCATCAGGAGAGATTCTCGCACATTCATGAATGCTTGAAGCAGGCCGATTGGGGGACTTTGTTCCCTCAAGCCCCTTTCGATAGCAGCACAATGCTATTCTTACAAGTTCTTTCCCAGTCAGATTTTTCTAGGGATGAACTTCGAGAGGGACAGGTCGTTCATGCGCTCGAGGCTTCTTCACAATAGGACTGGTCAACACAAATTAGGGAATACCTAAAGCTTGGTAACCTCCCTCCTGGACTATCGCACACCGCTAAAAGAACATTCATATGGAAGGTGACAAAATATGTCTTGCTAGGAGACATTCTGTATCATCGAAGCTATGAAGGGATCCTCCTTCGCTGCTTAGAGCATCAAGAGTCGACTTGGGAAATCGCCCAAGCACATGATGGTACATGCGGTGGTCATTTTAGTGGCATGGCCATCGCCAAGCGCATTCTTCGCATGGGCTATTATTGGCCAACTTTAGAGCGATATTGTTATGCATATGTGAGGAAGTGCATGAAGTGTTAGCATCATGCCAATTTGACACACGTACCTTCTCAGGCCTTGCAACCGATCCAATCGGTATGGCCATTTTTGTAGTGGGGGTTGGATTTAATCAGGAAAATCTCCCCTGCATCCTCATGCCATCACACGTTTATCATCATGGCTACTGAGTATTTCACTAAATGGGTGGAAGCAATTCCCCTTACCACTATGATGGGACCCCGCATAGTGGAGTTCCTATTGCACAATATCATTTGTCATTTTGGTATTCCATCCAAGATCATTTTGGATAATGGGACATCGTTTAAAAACAAATATGTGCATGCTTTGACAACAAAGTATAATATCCAGCACAACTTTTTGACACCCTACTATCCGCAAGAAAATGGGCAAGCAGAGGCCTCTAACAAAACATTGATTGCCATTCTCAAGAAAATTGTTAGAGAGAGTCACACAGATTGGCATACACAAATACCTCTTGCTCTATGGGCCTATCACACTAGTATTCAGACACCCACTAGGGCTACTCCATTTTCACTAGTGTATGGCACCGAGGTGGTCATGCCTCTAGAGCTCGAAATACCATCGCTGTGCATATCCATGCAAGAGTTCATCGATGATGACACTGCATGACAGGCTCACCTAGATCAGCTTACGCTACTTGATGAATGTCGTATTAATGCTCTCGAGCACCTACGTGTTTATCAAGAGTGACTTAAGAGAGCCTATAATATGAAAGTCCACCTAAGAGACTTTCAAGTTGGTGACCTCGTTCTGAAGGAGAACCAACAAAATTCTAATTTGCCACCCCATATGAGGGACAAGTTCGTGGTAAACTGGTTAGGTCCCTATGTCATTACCAGTCATATAGGACCCGAAATGTATCGCCTAGCCTCCCTTGAAGGTGTCGAGGATCCTGAACCCTTGAACATCCTTCATTTGTGGCCATTCCATGCCTAGTGTAGGATGGCTCACCCCAAAATGCTCCAAGGGTGCCTATATCCCGCTTGGTCAACCTAAAATGCTCCTAGGTGGTCTAGAACCATCTAGGTCACCCCAAAATGCTCCAAGGGTGCCTATATCCCACTTGGTCAACCTAAAATGCTCCTAGGTGGTCTAGAACCATCTAGGTCACCCCAAAATGCTCCAAGGGTGCCTACATCCCGCTTGGTCAACCTAAATGCCCCTAGATGGTCTAGAACCATCTAGGTCAACCAAAAAGCCCCAAAGGCATCCATAAGCCCTTTGGTCCCCCCAAATGCCCCAATGGCCCCCAATAAGCCCATTGGTCACATGTACATACATATATATCAATCAAAAATACAAAAACATCGCATCACATTGCATTTCAAAAACATCATCAAAATATCAAAAATACAAAAATATAGCATTGCATCACATTGCATCCCATTGCATTCTACCATCGCCTACATTTAGGCATACTCATCATTTGCACTTTACATTTTAGAGTTGCTCATGCATGTCTAGCACCATGATGGTACAATACTTATCGCTCAAAATCAATGTTGTGAAAGTAAGCATAGTTCAATGTTGCAATTATCATATTCACCCACATTTTCCATATTCCACATTTGTGTCCACCCCTTTACCTAGTCATTTGTTCTAGAATGTCAGTAGGGTTTTTGGTCACTCAACCATTTCTAGCTTCTCTTCAGGTTTTGTAGAAAGCTAGCTTGATTTTTAGGAGGTAGAGTCTTGCTTAGATTATGCCTTGTGTACATCAGATCCCAAACATAGTTAAACATTAATAAATCCAAGTTTTGCACAAGGAAAGATGAAATCCATGAAGTGGTCTAGGTTACTTTAAGCGAAAAGGTCATCCTGCTCATCCCCCTGTGCGAATGGTTCAAGAATGTTGAGAGTTGGCAAAAGGACAAGCATCTTCCCTACCCAATTCCCCAAAATAAATAGTGGTTTTCACCACTATCAAAAATCCCAACTCCCACAAATCAAAATCCCATATCAAAATCCAAAGTTCAAAGTTCATCAAAAGTTCAAAGTCAAAATCAAAATCAAAATAAATAGTGGTTTTCACCACTAATCCCAAATCCCAAATCCCAAATCCCTTGCTCAAAGAAAAAAAATATACAAAATAAATAGTGATTTTCATCACTACATATGAGCAAGTATCCCAAATAAATATGAAGAAAATAAGGGAGTCAAACTTGAATCCCTGGAACTCTCAGCATTTGGAAAACCATAAGGTGATCCTCATTACGGGTTTGGTGGATAGCCTATCCGGAAATGGTGGTATCCTTACGCATGATGATATGTCTGCCACATTAGCTTTTGGGCATGTGTGTAGACCAATGTTTGCATGTGGATGAGCTAGCTTTGGTAACCTAGATTGCCTAGTGGCCTAGTCCTACTAAGTACAAAACCTAGGATGGTGGCATTCATAGGGTGATCCCTAGTACAGGTTTGGTTGAGAGCCTACTTGGCACTGGTGGTATCCTTATGCATCTCACAGGAATGAACTCACTTGCACACATAGGGATATGAAGTACCTTGGTCATCCTAGCAGATTCATACCTCGTCAAAAAGTCTTGCATAGTCAGTATACAACCTTTGATCAAATCAGCTAGAGTGTTTGAGTCTCATAAAAACCTCACCTACATTCTATGCACATATCATCTTATTCACTCCATTTCGCTACATCGCAATAATGGTTTCACATTTCCATTACAAAACAAAGAAAAGAAGCAAAAACAAAGAGTGTTAATATATTTTGTATAGTCTATAGTGTTCACATAGTATGTCAAATCATTAGCCACAACTCCATGTTTATCAATCATTCACATATTTCATCTCACTGTGCATCAATGCATATAGATAGTTGCAATTCCAATCAAATCAAATTACATATACATACATGATATCTATCTATCACCATCTCATTACATCCATACACATACATACTAAGCATCTAACACATAATCATAAATCATTACACACATTGCATTCATCCAAATAAAGCAATAAGGGAAAACACATGATGATCACAACAAAAATCTCATATATATATGGGGAAAAAACATATACATCATAGTTTCCAAAATGCCCATAGGCTACAATAAAGTGGGTCCTCAGACCTCACCACCCAAAAACCCAAAAATAGTCCCACGAGTCTATGTCACCATGATCACGTAGGATCGGTGCTACGACTCACACTACCCCTAGTGGTATGGGTCCGCTAGGACCCCCCATGCCTGCTACCACTAGCTCTGTCCTCCCTCCGCCTAGTAGAGGATTACACTGTCTCACTCCGTCGAGACCGGTGCGATCTACTGGACTCTCCATCATCTGGTAGGCACCCTCCAAGGTGCACCACCTCTATCTCTAGTAGACCCACGTATCCCTATCTCCGCTGCTCCCACCCCTGGTAGGTCTCCACCACCGACTAAAGTCACAACACCTCTTCCCTCAGCCCCTCTGCCTCCTGTGCTTGTACCCATAGGAGATCTCTCTCTTGTCGAACCCTGGCCAACTCAGCCTATAGCTCTACATACTGGCCACCCTGCACACCCTGTGGTACCTATGCCCCGGGCTCCTCTACATCCATATAGTCCCCCTGATATCCCAAGTCTAGGAGATACCCCTGCTCACCACCCTCTACCCGGTCCTCCTCCGGAGCATCCGACATCACCTCCTCGGCCACCCCAGCTGCCTCACCTCCTAGGGTCCCTGTCCCTCACCACTAGCGCATCACCCACCATGAGTCATACTCTCCTATCATCCTGACATCATCCGTGTCTAGAATGTCAACCATAAGATCTAACTCCTTGCCCACCTCCTCCACCATAGGCTAGGATAGCATTCGCTCATCCCCATGGTGCCGGTACACCACCGGCTCCCTAGGTAACCCCTATCATAGCCCAAACTACCGCATGACTCAAGAAAATGAGAAGTACTCCCACTCGGTCCCATGTTGAGTAATCAGCCATCTACCCTGCCTCACCCACTAGAGCTACTCTCTAGCATCAACCCAGATCAAACAATCCTTGTACGATCACCAATGCACCTACCCTGGTTCTAGGTGAGAGAAGAGATCGATGTAGTGATCTACATCACCCATGAACCACTGATTTTGCTCTCTCTCCTGTGCCATCTACCATAGGATGTCATATCCTATATCCTGGTTCACTAGCTATGCCTGAGTCGACCAAGGTAAGCCCTACAGTTGCCCCATAGCTATGTGCTGCCATCCCCAACACTGCAATAGGAAACTGCACCCTAAGCCCTTCTTCTTTCGATAGTGGATCTCATACAACTCATCATAGAGCTGTGCCAGAATGGTAGTCCCCCATGCCATCACCAATGGCTCCTCCATGGGGCACTCCGCCAGGGCAAACACTAGCTCTAGCAGGTTCCATGGGAACCTAGCCCCTGATGAGTCTAGGAGGAGCATATTGGAGATGAGGGTCATCAGCAATGCATGCCTCACCCCCAATACCTCCTCTTCATACCAGTACCCCACCAGTATACCTCCAGTCCGATAGTCCAACTCTATCGCATCCGCATCCTCCTCGAAGTACCTCCTCAGTACTGCATCCCTCAGGTCATGGTGCGATGACTAGATGGGTCACCCCTCTATCAAAATCCTCAGAATATGGTAGATGTCCTCCAATGTCACCATAATCTCTCCCATCGGTAGATGGAAGGTGTTGGTGTGCGGGTCCCATAAGTTGATCAATGCAGTCAAATAAGCATGATCGCCTATCACAGGCTTCAGTCGAGTAACGTGCTTGAGCCCTAGGGCATCAAGCCACTCCCAGTCAGCCTCATTCAAGGCATCTCGTGTGGTCCTGAAGAGCTTTGGTGTGCGATACCAGCTCATCACCTAACAAAACAAAAGATAAAACAAATAAAAACATCAGAAACAAAAAAAACAAAAATATAATAATAGGTATTACACTTGTAATAAGTGAGGTCACTTGAGTTAGCATTTACCTTCTTCACACTAGCCCCTTCACTGGATGCCCCACTTGCTGACTCATGATGATACGGGATGATTTTGATAGTGCTTCGCTATGCAAAATCACTCTCCTCCTCCTCACCTCTCAAACTGCAAAAGAGAACATGCAATAATGAGCCCAAAATTGGTTTTTGCAGCTTATATAGGCCTACAATAGTCCTATTCACTCCAGGGTAGGGTGAACATACTTTTGGCCATTCATTCCACCTTGGGATGAATACAAAATTTGTATTCGCTCCTCCCCAGGATGAATACAGGGTTCATAGGTCAAAATCTATTACAAAACCAAACCAAATGAGTGAATTCTGTCACAAAATTTTACAAAAACACATTTTATAGGATTTTGCATCATTCCAAGTGGTATTGGTGGTAAAATTTAGGGAGATTCCATGGGCGCCGCACCCCGGGGCACCCCCTAATCTGTGACAGTCCTATTTGCTCCACCCCAGGATGAATAGAGATATGTGCATAATTTTCTAAATGTTTTTAATTATATATTTTACACATGTTCATAATATGCTACATTTCAAATTTCATGTCATTATGAGCTATATTGGCTGAGATATTGCATTTTTAGTGTTTTGCAGGGTCTCTTGCAGGTATCCGACGGTCATTTTAGAGAACACCCAAACTATGACTTATCTTGCAAATATTATCAAATTGTTTTTCTTATAATATCATTTTATGTATTCTATCCAATTTTCATACGTTTTGGATATGCGTAGGGTCAGGATTTTCTTGCTTTGGGTTTTGCAAGTTGCGAACGGTCACCTCAATTTTGAAGCCCCATCGGATGCAATTATGGTGCAATTTTTGGTGATATCTTCCCAAAACCTTCCTTTTTACATCCATCTAAAATTTTGTGCTATTTAGAGTTGATTTGATATGTTTTATCATTATTAGTCATTTTGCCCCTGTGGGGATTGCATGCTTTTTATCACACACACTCGCTATTTGATAATTCTGGTTTCCTTGTGTGTAGGTGTAGGTCATTACAGTGCATTGGGAGGTAGCCTAAGACATCATAGATAAAATATGCAAGTGGCAGTAACTTTGGCCTGCCCACTTCGATTGTAGGTACGAGGAAAGATAGTGGATGTGCACTTGACATTTGACCTTTGGGCACCCGAGTTGTAAACATTTGTATCACTCATTTTCAGCTCTCAAGGGGATGCATTATAACCCATAATTTTGAATCATTTTTATTCATAAGAGATATACTTGTTTTTATTTACAACTTGTTATTCGCTATCTTTCCATTTACTTGCAAGCTTCCATTGGGCGCTCATTAGCGATAGGGCGTAGATACATACATTGTTTATATTTCATTTGGTGCACATTTTTTTCCTACTTCACTTAGAGGCATATTATTGGTTCCTTTTTCCAACCTTTTGGCTGTTTGATGCCCTTCTGGCATCAGAGTGAAACACCCCTGTGGACGTAATTTTCTCCTTCGAATCCATGAAAGAAAATGATGTGTACATGACCCAATCTATCTGTACGGTAGCATTAATATTATTTAGTTTGATGGCCTCTAGCTGTTGGATTCTATTTTCTAATTGCGACACCATTTCTCTTAGCCACCATAGAGCATCATTCGCTTCTTGTTGCCTTGCTGTAGTAGCCCGTTGGGACTCCTAAAATTTGGCCTACTCTTTCTTAATTTTTTTCTCCCAATTAGATTCGTATTATCTCATGTTCTATAGTTGGATCTGTAGGTATTCTTCCTGAGTGTTCTAGAAAAATATCAAACCACTGGCCATGTCATGCAACACTTGAGTATCTAGTTCATTCTCTACATTTTCTTCTTTAGATGAACTGTAATCAACCAGGCGCTCCTTCTATGTTCTACTTTTGGTTGCTAATAGTGACGAAGCCTAAAATGGTCTTGGAATAGTTTAGCCTACCTCCCAATTTGAATTTTGAGATACAATCGATGATACTGCCTATGATAGGCTATGTTTAGCTTGTCCTGCCTCCCCTATAGAATGGCTATGCTAGGAGGTAGGAAATGGCATTGGGGAAGAAGGGCATGATTCTGCTTGCCCTGTTGTTTCTACAACTTGGTGGTTTTGGGAGTGATGTGCCTCTTCTTATCCCTACTTCTCCTTGGTTGCATTTGCATCAACCTCTCTTTCATCCTCTATATGCCTCGACATGTCGAACTAGGGCTAAGATCAACTTGTGATGTGCTAATGTCATTATTGTTCCTACCTGATACTGACTGAATTCATACTTTAGGGCACACATTAGGTAGTAGGGAATATTAATTTTATCCCCATGCAATAGATGATTAAGGAATCTAAAATGGTTGGTGTTCAACCATAAATACTTACTAGTGTAGGTGAAAAATTGAGCTACTTTCTCGAACACATTCCTCCAAAGGTCTGGCATATACTATTTTAGCAACCTTTGGCATGTTGTCTATGTTGATGGTTGTCCAAAAAATCATTGCACGCATCGTGTTATACTATCTTACTTATATTTTTGGTCCCCTATGCATGGAAGACTAGTCACCTCTGTAATATATGCTTCTCTTAATGGTATGACTAGTCTGTGTATTTGTACGATGTCATCATCCATTAAATTTGTAAATTCATGCGCTACTATAAGGTCTTGATCTTGGCTAAACAAGCAGTAATACTGCATCCATCCCGTGGACTCAAACTAGTTTTTGACATCGCTAGTTATGCTCGAAAGATCTCAGGGCTCATTTTTATTCAATGCATGATTAATAGGTTTTCCCATGGCATTCTTGGATCTGTGCTTTGGATTTTGTTATGTTTGCAAAATAGGCATTGTTTCTAGTTCATAACAATGCCAAAGCGTGTGACTATATCCATGCATATAGGGAACCTATCTCCCATAATCAACAGTAATTACATGTAATCTACATAATTAATTCTAAATTTGTGTACCAAATTTTAGTTAGGTACCACTACAACCACTCTCTTTATTTGATTGACACCACATGGCATAGTATAAGTTTGGGGCTCATAGACATGTGCCAACACATTATACAGGAATATTTCTTTATGAAAATCATGCATACATATAATAGAAATTTTGGTACATACCTGAATGGTGTTTTGTGATTTATCATATGCAAATGCCAATGGTGAAATGTGGTTGGCCGATGTGTGAAAATAGTGTCTTCGAGACAAATAATCGGTGTGGTGTTTTTTGTGCAAAAATTGTGTCAAATTGAATCATCATTGGGTACTGCAATTTTATTAATCTTGAGGTTTTATGCAAAAAATTGAAAAAAACATGAAATTTTTATTTTATCATGGTATGATACATGTACCCTCCTTGGAAGTTGTTTGATTTGCCTTTGGAGCATGTATGGGGTACCGAAAAAAATCGTGAACTCCTTTGATCAACAACTAAGAAGTAAATGGATTCCATCGATAAAATGACAAACAAACACTTTTATCTATGAAAAGTTTAAATTTGATTGTACATAGATTTCGATGCCAACGTGGCTCCAATCGCTTCTTTGATTTTGAATATAGAAGTACTCACTACATTGGAATACAGGTGCATTGATTTGTATGGGAGACATGCACCCTTCACTGAAGTGTGGAGATAAGCACCCATTTGCTAAGATGCAGGTGCCCTTCGCTGAAGTGCAAAGACAAGTACCCATTTGCTGGGAGATAGGTGCCCTTCGCTGAAGTGTGGAGATAGGTGCCCATTTGTTGGGAGACAAATGCCTTACTCTGTCTAACTCGAGACAGGCACCATTTATTATTATGAATATAACTACCTTTATTGGACATACTGGTACTTGTAAAACACATTTTTTTTATCACAACAGGCGAGTTTATTTTTTTTTGCCTTTGTGAATATAGGTGTATTCAAAATGTTATGGATATAGGTACCTTTTGCTGTACATGGGAGATAGATACCTTATCTTTGTTGGACATTCAATGTCCACTGAGTTGAACCGTAGTCAGGTGCCTTTCATCGATCCGAATACAAGCACTTTTCCTTGGTGACAAAGTCAGCAACCACCGCCTTGATCCGTATATAGGTATTTTCTTCCCAAATGAAGTAGACACCTGTATATAAGTCCAGCTATAATTACCCCATTCTTGGTGGGTATTGGCACTTCATTCATTCATTTATCCTCCTAGAAAGTTGAAAATATGCAAGGCACTATGGATCCTATACCTGTTAAGCCTAGGTTTCCCAGGATGCCTACAGATTGCATTCAAGGAACCATTTCCTGTAAAATAAATGTACACGTAAAACATAAAACAGGAATCATGGATCGTGTGCCTAATAGGTCTAGGTTTCCCGGGATGCCTACAAATTGCATTCAAGGCATGATTTCCTATAAATAAGTAAATACAAAAAAACTAGGAAAATTTTAAATTTAAGATGTTTTTTTTGTAGATGCACACGCATCCGTCAACTATTGGAGAGATTTTTTCATAATGATGGGGTCTCCTCCATGCCTTCTTTGGATTCAATCGTGTGGAATGGTGGTATATAATACAACCACAATTGGTGGTTGTTGACTTTCAATACAATACCATTTCCATATATGGTTTGAACACACATAACACCATTTTTATAATCTCAACCACTTCATACGGTCCCATCCAACATTGCATAAGCTTTCCCTTTTGCTACAAGAATAAAGAGTTGTACAACAATGCCCATTATCCTACTTTGAACTATTTTGGCCATATGTGGAGGTCATGCCACCAAACCCTCTACTTCTACATGATTTTTGTTTGCTACAAAGCATCCTATTGGTATTCATCCAATTGGTTGAGTTGTTGAATTTGGTCTTTTGTGCAACATCCAAATTTAAATTTAATGCTATAGTAGTCCGCAGGGTTTTGATTTTAAATTCAATGGGCATCATGGCATTTTTCTCGTACACCAATTGGAATGGTGTGAATACAGTGGTAGTTTTCCAAGTGGTGTGATATGCCCATCCTACCTTCAGTAAACATATTACCCAATATTTTTGATGTTGTTGTACCATATTAGTAAAGATGTTTTCCAGATCCTGATTAGTATTTGATCAAGTTGAAGTTATAATTATTGTTTTTTCTTCTCAAATTCTTACTTCAATAGATATTTCTCTTGTGTTAATTGCTCTTTTATTTTGACCATTTGTTTCTCTATATCCTCTTTTCTCATTTCTTGATCCATGAAATCACAATTCTCTTTCTTTAGTTCCTCTTGTTATTTTTGCAATTGAGTCACTTATTTTTATTTTTATTTATTTTTTGTTGATGCTCTAGAATGGAAATATGATAGATAAATAAATGGCTTTGTTTGATAAGGATTCAAATATCAAGGTGGTATTTATCTCTTGATATAAGATGATATGAACGTAAGATAGTGGTTGAGTTCTCAGACAACATGCAGGATCTAGGGAAGCTTTTAGGTGATGGTGGTCTATTTGATGTGGATTTAGATGGTAACAAGTTTACTTGGATGAATAGACGCTTTGGTAGAAACTTGATTCAAGTTTTGTTGGATAGAGTTCTTCTTTTAGAGGATTGGTTCCAAAATAACTTTATGTTTAATATGAAATATCTTCCCAAATATGGATCTGATCATAATCCTTTGCTCTTTTGGTGTAGTGTGGAATATTAGAAGCATAAAGGCCCTTTCAAGTTTGAATTTATGTGGCTGTAAAATCCAAATTTTTATAAAGAAATAGAAAAATGATGGAGTATTCCTTCCCAATGTACTAAGATGTAAATTCTCACAAACGAGCTTAAAACTGTGAAGAAAGAAGTCAAGAAGTGGAATAGGGAAGTCTTTGGAAATATATTTCAAAATAAAAAAGCTATTCGATTAGATTTGGATATGTTAGAAGAAGATATTAATAGGTTGGGTATGAACCAAACCCAATTTCAAAGAGAAAATGAGCTTAATACTGAAATGCACACCATAATAGCCAAGGAAGAAACCTATTGGAGGTAAAGGTCTAGGATCTAGTGGTTGTAAGAAGGTGACAGGAATTCTAAGTTTTTCCACATCTCCACTATCAAAAATAAAAGTTTTGCCCACACTAATAAAATTCTAAAGGATGATGGCCAAGTTATTAGAGAGAGTGAAGAAATTGAGCATGATGCTATGGACTTATATCAAAATAATCTAGCTGAATATATGGAAGAGAATGAAACTACGATTAAGGAGATGACTAATCATATTCCTAGGTTGATATCCAAGGAGATCAATGCTCAACTTCTAAAGTATATTGAGGAATAATAGGTAAGGATAGCCACTTTCTCCCTTAGTAGAGATAAATCTCCAAGCCTGGATAGGTTCCAAGTAGGTTTTCTCTAAACCTTCTAAGATGTAGTTAAATTTGATGTTATTGAAGCAGTGAATGAATCTTTAAAGTTGGTTCAAATCCTACAAGAGTTTAATAATACCTTCCTTGTTCTAGTTCCTAAGAAGAAAGGGTTAAAAAAATTCAAATATTTCAAACCTTTAAGTCTTTGTAACACTATTTACAAGATTATCTCTATAATGATAGCCTCAGATTGAAGATCTTCCTCCCCTCCATTATCTTCGATGAGCAAGGAGGATTTGTTAAGGGTAAACAAATTTTGGATGGGATTATATCCCTTCATGAATCCATGCATTCTATCAATATTGGTGAAAGAAAATGTATGCTCCTGAAATTAGACATGAGCAAGGCTTATGATAGAGTTTCATGGAGTTTTTTGTATAAAGTTTTGGCTGCCTTTGGTTTTTGTAAATAGTGGAGAATATGGGTTGGAAGCTATTATAAGACTGCAAGGTACTCTATTCTAGTCCATAATAAAGTAGTAGGTTTTTTTAATAGTAGTAGAGGACTGAGACAAGGTGAACCCCTCTCTACTTATCTTTTCATTATTATGGTTGAAACACTCAATAGATACCTCCATGCCACCAAGGCTTCTGGATGGATAGGGGGCCTTAAAATAGCTCATAATATTGAGGATATTACTCATTTATAGTTTGTGGATGATACCATTTTACTTGGTAATCCTACTGTGGTAGAGGTAACTGAATTTAAAATAATATTAGACCTCTATGAACGTGCCTCTCACCAAAATATCAATTTAGACAAGAGCAATATCTTCTTCATTAACACTAAAGTAGCTTTATAGATAAGGGTGGCTAGAGTGATAGGGTGTCCTATGTCAACCCTACCTTCTGATTACCTTGGTATACCTATGTTCATGGGAAATTGTAAGGCACATCTTTGGAATGGTTCAGTTGATAGGTTTCAATCCAAACTTGCCGGATGGAAAGGTAATATCTTGTCTCACACAGGTAAAGTGTTGTTGGTTAAGAGTGTTTTGAAAGATATCCCTATTTATCTTCTCTTCCTTTTCAATATCCCTACTAAAGTTTTGAAAATCAATAGAAGAAATTCAAAAATAGTTCTTATGGTCAGGATCTGAAGAGAGGAGGAGGATTCATATTGTAGCTTGGAAAAAAATATGCCATCAAAAGAAGCATAGTGGCCTTGGTCTGAGGAGACTCAACCTAGTTAATAGTGCTATAGTAGCCAAGGTGGTATGGAGATTTCTAAGAGATGGTCAAACTATTTGGACAAGGATTCTTAAAGAAAAATATCTTGACAGCTAGAAGGATACCATATTTCTCACAATTTAGTACCCTTGTCATGGCTCTTCTTTATGGAACCACTTGGTGGAGGCTAGGGAGGCCTTGTGGAAGGGTGTGAAATTGTGTGTTGGATATGGGGCCTTTATAATTTTTAGGAAGATGCCTGGTTAGATGACAAACCTTTAGCCAATATTGATATTTTATCTTATTTGAAAGAGCATCTAGAATATAGATATGGTAAAAAAAATTGTGATTACATGACTTTATTGGATAACCAGTTGAGCTGGAAATGTTTAGAGGTAGACCCTAAGAATTTGGATGCTTTAAACCTCCTTAAAGGTAAACTAAATGCTTATTACTTAGGTGTTGTCAGGTATAGAGACTATGTGATTTGGACAAAAACTAAGAATGGGGAATCCAGTGTGAAGACAACCTATGATATTTTGGAACTTGATGTAGATAATGGTTTCCCTTGGAATAGAATTTGGGATAAGAAAGTTATTCCTAAACTAGAGATTTTTCTTTGGGAAGCAATCCAGAATAAGATCCTAACATTGGATAATATTAAGAAGAGAGGTTTTCAGTTTCCTAATAGATTCAATTTATGTGAAAAGGTAGAAGAATCAATGGAACACATCTTCTTGGAATGTCCCTATGCTCTAAATATTTTCCATATCCTCATCAACAGGATGGGCATATCTTGTGTGATGCCTTCTAATATGGTTTTTTTTGTTACAACAATGGGAGAACCCCTTTTTCAATCCTCATATTAATGTAATTTAGAACCTGATTCCATTTCATTTTGTGTGGGGAGTTTGGTTAGAGAGAAACAAGAGAATTTTTTAGAGGGGAAAAAAGATCTGCAATGAGAAGTTTCAAATGTATCACCCACTTTTTAGAGGATAATGTTAAATCTATCAAGAACCCTATCAAGCCAGAGAAAACTGAAGAGATTATGATAGCTAAGGCATGGAATTTGGAACCTATTAGTAGTGGAGATGCAAATGTTCAGGTTAGAATTGATGTAAAAGGGCAACTACCTCGATATGATTGGTTGAAGTTAAATTTTTATGGGGCATCTAAAGGTAACCCATGTAAGGCCTGAGCAAGAGCAATTTTGAGGGATAATCAAGGTATATTGGTGGGGGTAGCCTAAAAGTTTTTTGGGAATTACTACTAGTCATAAAGCTGAAGTTAATGCTTTAAATTCGGGTGCGAAGCTATCCAAGGACCTAGGTGCTAAAAAAGATATCTTTGAAGGAGACTCCTTGAATATTATCAATATTTTAAAAAATAAGTGAGAAGCTAATTGGTATATTGATTACATTATGCAAGATATTAGAGATATTGTAAAGCATTTTGAAGAAGTTAACTTTGTTCATGTATATAGAGAAGTTAACAAATCAGTAGACTGGCTGGCAAACTTTGGTGCCATTAAAGAAGAGGATACAAGATGGATCCCCCCTGGGGTGGTCCATGAGGACTTAGAAAAGTTTACAATAGAGGACCGCATCTAATTGGGGTCTAGCATATATATTTTTTGTCTTGCATCCAAGGGATATTTGGCTATTTGCCCTTAGAAACTGTGTAATTGATGGGCTGAATTTATGTTGTAAAAGAGTTTAGGCCCTTTCAAAATCATGTTTTTACCCTAATTAAAAAATATTATCTTATCCTTTAAACTTTGAGGCCTGGATTTAAGACATATTTAAGAGAAGACCATCTTAAAGTGTACATATATTGTCTTCTCCTTTTGCTCTTTTAAATAGTGGGGAGGTGGGTCTTCAATCTAGTTGCTTATATGTATCTAATGGCCATGGCCTACTATAGTTGCTCTACTATTTGCATAATACAAAAGGGATTAGAAATTGATAGGTCTAGAGTGGATGTTATAATGGTGTAATCATATAGAGTGGTTGTTGGTCTCCATGAATTTTTGGTAGTACTTCAATGATTAATAATTTTCCTCCATGTTTGGCACATTGAGATTGAAGGATCATAGGTGTAGTGGATGCTCAAGCTCTTATGCTAGCAATGTCTAGATCAATTTTCTTTCCTACCTCTTAAATGACACCTAATATCTCATTTGTGCTATTATTCTAATGGATTTTACATCTTTTTTGACACTACACTACCTAAATAATGCAAATTTTGTTAAGGTCGTGATAATGAATGCAATATGAGGGTGAAGAGGGTGTACTTGAGATCTCTCTCTTTTATTCTCATGAAATTTGTTCCAAGTCCTTGAGAATTCATCATTGAGTATACTATATATTTTGTGGTCCTCATATCATACCTCATTTTATTCCAACATTTTTTTTTGTGATGCATTTTTCCTTCATAGAGCATTTAATTTGCAATGGTTTACTTTGGTATCTAGGTTAAGAACTATTTTGACACTAAATTTTGCATAAAAAGTAAACCATCGGGAAGGAAGACTTTACTATTGCTAAATTTTATATTTATGCCCATGAATAGTGCTTAGCTTAGCCACAACTTCTTCACTAAAATTTATATCATTTTATATGTTGGGATTTCTTTTATGCACATATCTTATTTTGATTTATTTTCAAGTAGTACACTCAGAAAGACAACTTCAAGATCATAGGCCCAATAATTTTGTTGTTTTATCATCCTTAGGATATCCAACCATATACCTATTCATTTATATCATCCTTTCACTAGTGGGGTAATCATCATAACTACTTTTTTACCTTGTATAATATAGTCTTCTTCTACCCTTTAAAGTAATTTTGGGCCATGTAATAAAGTTTCCACACATATTCTATATTAAAGAGGTAGTTGGAAATATACACAAGCATCTCATTAGCCATGCTAGAAAACCCATATAACCTCAATATGGATTTTTTTAACCCACATTAAAATATTCTCTTGGTTTATCATCTAATATGATAAGTGCACTACACTTATTTGATAGTTTGGATGCATCACCTTTCAATCCCTTGGTTACGGGGTTGTACACTATCTCAAATAAATCATAGGCACTTTTGCCTTTGTATTTATAAAGCATGTAAATATACTCATAGATAGTGAATGGATTTATTTTAGATCCCACTTTATCCAACTACAACTTTAGTAACCAATGCTTTTCTGGTGCTTGTTAAGCCAAATATCGTACAAGGAGAAGTTGAACTACATTTCCTTCCTAAATTTTTTTAATTGATGGTCAATGTAGTTTACAATTTAAGAGGTATAATCTAACGGTTGAGCATGCCTTGCATAAAATTTAATCACATGTAACATGGAAATGTGTTCTTCTCTTATGATCTCATCAATCATTTCTCCTAATACTATTACTATCCATAATAATACATGTTGGACATCTATGTTAGCTTTCTAAGTAGATTAATTTATAGAGAGCTTTGACCATGATGTAAAAACTAATCAAATGAATGCTACTAACAATGAAACTCCATTACAAAAATATCTCATAGAATATAACTTGAATGAATATAAAATACACAAGATTACATTAATGATACAACTTGATTACATTGCATAGATCTTTACCTCCAATATATCATTTTTCATGACTTTTTAGTTCTCTAACTATTTCTTACCTCTTTCATAAAGGATATTCAACTTTTCATATTTCTCTCATAAAGACAAACCTCTCAACTTGCCACATATCATGTGACTCTTCATACTCTCTTGATACTTTACACTCTTTCTCATATTGTCACATATATTATATAAAGTATAAATCATCTATCAAAATAATATTGCAAGGGGTCCAAATAATGTAATATCTCCAACACTACCTCATACTACATTATTTGGTAGGAAATATTTTTGCCTTCAATATCTGATTCTTCTTTCTATTCAATATTCAGCTCTGACTCTATCATGGCTGGATAAATAATCTCTATCTTTTTCTATATCAATGTATCTAAGTCACCTCTAGATATCTGTCTTTGGGTCACTACCACTAGTTCTGCCTCTGGGTCACTACCTCTAGGTCACTTCCACTAGAAAACTACCTTGATTTTTCATTACACTTGGTTTTCATTCGTAGAAACCTTACAACATTTCTTTCATCTTATTCCATTCATTTATACTTATCCATCCACAATCCATTTTCAATTTTTGACTTTCCTTTTCTTTATAAAAACAATATTTTTAATAACGATTATGTCCTCCACAAGTTTCACAATAATGGATATTACAAAAATTTTCTATCTTATGTCCATATCTACCACAATGACTACATTTATTTTGTTACAAATTTTTTTATTTATTTTTATTTTGTCCTTCATTATTATCAATTATATTAATATCTATGATAGATTTGATATTGATATTTCCTATCACAAATCTAGTTCCTTGCTCATTAATTCTAGTCTGACCAGTATATCCAAGACCTTCATATTTTGGTCTTATTTATGTTACAATTGGTTCTTTCATTTCCTGTTCATGTTTACCCAAACTTGTATTTTTATATCCCATTTTGTTCAACAAATTTGAACCAAATCCTTTAGTATGCTTTTCAAAATAGCTAAAAATATTATTAGACTAATTTCTATCAATATTAACACAACTTTGAGCATCATTGTCTTCATCATTATTTGAATCTCTATCATCATCAATTTTGACAACATAATTTTTTTTTGACCAATCACGAACTATACTCAAATCATATGAGCTACAATCTATATATTTGTCTTTTGTGTCACAACAAGCATTTAATGTCATAGGTTCTAATTCTTTATTGGATTTCTCAATACTTGATAACAAACATATGTGATTTACCATAATATTTCTATGTATAGATTCTAATTGAGCAACATACCCTAGCTGATTACTCTAATCTCTTTGATTCCCTTTAGAAGATTCTTGGTCTTGATCCTTCCTAGTCAATGCATTATACTTACAAGATTTTGTATTATGTCCTTATTTTTCACAAATATGACAATACTTATTTTGCTTTTATTTTTGTGATGAAGTGAAAAATTCTTTTCCTAATATAATAGCCTTATTGGATGACTCATTTTTCAATTGATTTTCAAGTTCATATTGCTGAAAAATATTTATTAATTTCTCAAATGATACCTTTTGTTTTGATACTAGTAGAGATGTGACCAACACTTTGAATGATCTAGGAAGTGCTTTAAGTACAACTGAGACTAAAAATTGATCTTCAACATTTTCTCCTAAGGTGTGTAATTTTGATTTTAATTCTAATATCCTTTGAAGAAACTATTTTATGTTTTCTGCATCATGAACTTTTAGTGTATACAACTATGATTGTAGATGTAAAATGGTTGCCTTATTCTTTCCTTCAAATATCATACACAATTTTTTCCATGCTATTTTTGAAGTTTCTGCTTCACTAATGTGTGCTTGAATTTCATTTGATATACCAAATAGAATTAACATAAGAGCTTTAGCATCATCATCTTTGAATTTTTGAATTCTTATTTTATTTACTAGAATGTTTCTTTGTCCATTCACTACATCCCAAAGTTTTTCAACAATAAGTATTGATCTCATCTTATTTTTCCATGGGATAAAATTAGGCCCCTTTAATAACTATGATTCAGAAAATAAAATTCTTGTATTTTCATTTTCCTTTGAATTTGACAACCTTTTGATGCTTTAGGTTTTGAATAATAATTTCAAGTTTTTAATTTTTCACAAAACCTTATATTTTGAATTCTTTATTTCTTCCAAATTAATAGAAACTAAGTTTTGCAAAGTTTGTTTCCTAAGTTTGATGTGTAAACCTTTTGACTTCCAAGTAACTAAATTTGCAAATAGAAATCATGGTAATGAAGGAGCTATTGCAAATTAGATGCTTCTAAATTTGAGATTGACTTCCTTTTCACTCCAAAATCAATAATTAAATTTCAAATTTTAACAATAACAAACTATACCTTATTACTCCAAAGGCTTTAAAAATAATTAAAAAATTTAATTAAACTATTAACTTCACGTTAATCTCCAAACAAAAATTAATTTCATAAAAATTTCTCTCCTTCAATTAATAAAATAAATTTAACTGCTATATTTAAAAACTTATCTCTCCAAAATCAATTTGTAAAAAATTAATTAACAAACCTTATTTTTCATTATAAACTTATTTCTCCATAACTTTAAAAATATCAAATCTTTTAATGAATTAAACCAAATTCAAATTTCATTTTTTTTTACGTTACCTCCATTCATAATGCGTTGGCCACCTCTCCTGGTCGCCACTCCTACCATACTTTTGGCCTACTATGGTTTAAACTGTAATGGTTAACAACTACTACCCCCAGGCTCATTCGATTTTCATAGGTACAAGCTCATTCTTGTACGCAATATCTTAGGCTTTGACATGAAAACAACTGATATACTTATTTGCCTTTGTTAATATTGATGATTGCTAGTCTCAAATAATTCAACAACAACAAATGGAATTCTAGAAAATATCATGGCAATTATTTTGCTCCCAAGAATTTTAAATTCTATAAAAAAACATGACCTTACTAGAGAAGACCCATACTCCTCCCTAAAAAGAGACATTTTGATATACAATATGTTGGGGAGATTATATTAATTGGAGACTTCAATGCAAGACAATAAATAAGAAAGCTAACATTCTAGAAGGTAGTAAAGATATTTATATTAATCTTCTTTGGATGCCAAAAGAGGAAAATCAGCAATGGACTAGGAATTCAGAAGATGAGCATGGGACTATCACACAATATGGAGAAGAGTTGTTAGGCCTTTGCAGAATACACAATTTGCTTATTTGCAATAGGATGAATAAATGGAAAAATTTAAGAAAGTATACATGCAAAAGATATAAGGGATAAAGTGTAATAGACTATGTAATATGCTCATAAAATTGCATACCAAAAATAGAGGAGCTAGAAGTGGAAGATTCTCTAGTGGAACTTAAGTCAAATCACAACCCAATTGTTATGAAACTTAAAATGCAAGGAGATAAACCAAGAGAAAATTACTTGAAACGTAATCAAAATAGATTTACTCACAAGGGAAACATTATCTTAACAACAACATGTTATTTTACTCCCAAGAATTCTAAATTCTAGAAGAAACATGACCTTAACAGAGAAGACCCATACTCCTCCCTAAAAAGAGATATTTCGATATATAATAAGTTGGGGGAGATTATATTAATTGGAGATTTCAATGCAAGGACAAAAATTAAGAAAGATAACATTCTATAAGGTGTTGGATATATTGATATTAATCCTCTTTCGATGACAAAAGAGGAAAATCAACAATGTACTAGGACTTTAGAAGATGAGTATATCACACAATATGGAGAAGAGTTGTTAGGCCTTTGTAACATACACACCTTAATTATTTACAATGGAATTTAGGAAAGTATACATGCAAAACATATAAGGTACAAAGTGTAATAGACTATGTAATATGCTCATAAAATTGCATACCAAAAATAGAGGATCTAGAAGTGGAATATTCTCAAGTGGAACTTAAGTCAGATCACAACCCAATTGTTATGAAACTTAAAATGCAAGGAGATAAACCAAGAGAAAACACTTGCAAGGCAATAAAAATAAATTTCCTCACAAGGGAAACATTCTCTTAACAATAGCATGTTATTTTGCTCCCAATAATTCTAAATTCTATACGAAACATGACCTTAACATAGAATACCCATACTCCCTAAAAAGATATATTTCGAAATACCATAAGTTGAGGAAGTTAAATTAATTGGATACTTTAATGAAATGACAAAAAATAAGAAAGCTAAAATTCTATAATGTAGCGAAGATATTGAGATTAATCCTCTTTGGATGCTAGAAGAGGAAAATCAACAATGGACCAGGACTTCTAAATATGAGCATGGGACTATCACGCAATATGGAGAAGAGTTGTTAGATCTTTACAGTATACACAACTTGATTATTTGCAATGGGATGAACAAATGGAAAAATTCAGAAATTTATACATGTAAAACATATAAGGGACAAAGTGTAATAGACTATGTAATATGCTCACAAAATTGCATACCAAAAATAGAGGAGCTAGAAGTGGAAGATTCTCTAGTGTAACTTAAGTCAGATCACAACCCAATTGTTATGAAACTTCAAATGCAAGGAGAAAAACCAAGGTAAAAACACTTGCAAGGCAATCAAAATAAATTTCCTCACAATAGAAACATTCTCTTAATAGAAGAAAATCATTAGAGTTTTAGGGTAACATTGAATAACAAGTTACAATATAGGGAAATAAAGGGATTACCTCACAATTGCAAAGATTACAGCAAGAGTGAATTATTAATGCATGTTATCCAAGAAGCTCTAAACAAATGCAAGAGAGCTAAGCCTAAAAAGAAAGAAATAAATAGCTTCCCAACCAACCCATGGTTCGATGAAGATTGCAAAGAAGCACGAAGATTACTAAAGGAACCAATGGGTAAAACAATAGCAAAAAAAAAAGCATTAGAGAAACTGGTAATGAAAAAAAGAAGAATACACTAGAACAAGGAGGAAAGAATTGATTTACTTAGGGAAGCATGAACCAAAGAAATTTTGGAAGGAACTAAGCATGAAAATATGTAAACTAAAAATAGCATAACAACTAGTCAGTGGTTGGAGTATTCAAAAAAATTGTATGAGCATAGTAATCAACAAGAGACACCTCCTACTATCATTGTCAAGAAATAAATTTTCACAAATGAAGACATTATTCAAGGGATAAAAAAGTTAGCAACTAGTAAATCTTGTGACATAGACAATCTTCAAGCAGAGCATATAAAATGGACGGTAGATATTCTAGCATCGCAGATCAAATAAAATTACAATGAGGTTATACAAAATGGATTCCCTATTGAGTGGACAACTATCTTGACCATTCATTTGTTTAAAACTGGAGATATAAATAATCCCTCAAACTATAAAACTATCATGATCAACTTAGAAATATGATAGAGCGTAGGATCAACACATGGGTAGAATAAAAGGGAAAGAAAGCAAAAGGGTAAGTGGGTTTTAGGCCCAAGCACTCAACCATTGATCACAGTATCACGCTTAGACACATAGTGGAAAAAATATGGGATAAAAAAAGGAAGCTTTATATTATTTTGTAGACTTCAAAAATGCATTTGACACAATACCAAGGAAAAAATTATGGAGCAGAATGGAAGATCTAGAGGTTCCAATTTACTACAGGGCAGAAGTTCACAGATTATATGAGCATATAAAGGCTAGAATTAGAATGTAAGAAGGGTTATCTAAATGTTTTGGGAGTGACATAGGCATCAAACAAGGTTGCCCTCTATCTCCAACCTTATTTGGGTTGTACATTGACAAGTTAGAATAATGGATAAACAAATTTTGGGGAGAGGGTGTGCACTTAGCCAATTATGTGGTAAAACTCCTCATGTATGCAGATGATGTAATTCTTGTGGCTGAAATAGCCAAATATATAGAAGATCACCTTCGAGCTCTAGAACTCTTTTGTAAGGAAGTTGGGATGAAGGTGAACATGAGCAAAACATAAATCATGATTTTTTAGCAAAAAAGAAGCAACAGTTCGAATTTCAATTTGTAGGAGAACCTCTTGAGGTAGTGGTAGAATATAAATACTTGGGCATAGAATTTCATGATAAGCTCAATTGGAATACATGTAGGATGAAAATAACTCAAAGTGGTTGGAGAGTGCTATATGCACTTAAAAATAGGTGCAAGAATGCTGAGTTGTGGGACTGGAAGACTACCAAGGTCTTATTTGGCCTACTTGTTACACCGGTTTTGTTGTATGGTTGTGAGGTGTGGGCTAGTGACATGATAAATACAAATTGGAGGTAAATAGAAAGGATTCAAAAATGTCTAGTCACAAATTTTCTCAAAATTAAGGTCACAACCCCTTATGAAATTGTTCTAGCTAAAATTAGAATGTTCCCTTTAGAAGAAACTACTATGACCAAGCTATTATGTTACTTGAAAAAAATAGAAAAAATGAAAAACAACAAATGGCCTAGGGCAGCTAGGGACGAAGAGCTGCATAGGTGGAAGAACACATGGATGAAACAAAATTAGAAATGGATGAAACATTGGAAAATCGACATAAATAAATGCCCAAATTTCAACAAAGACTTAAAAAACTATGTGAATGAAAAGTTTAGAAGTGGAATATGGAAAAAAGCAAGCAGAAAAAAATAATATTATATTTCAAAGTTTAACCCAACATATGACCACAAGGAAAAAGCGTATATAGGCACTAAAATCAAGCGGAAGGAAAAAATACTCATTTCTCAAATAAGGACTAGCTATCATAAGCTTAGATGTGAAATATGGAGATGGAAAATGCCCAAGAAATAATGGGAAGAAAGGATATATACTTTATGCAGCACAAGGACAATAAAGATAGAGAAACACATCATCTATAAATGTCTGTGTTTTTTGGACATCCGTGGAAAATACAAAGAAATGCTTGGAAAAGGATCTATGGCAGAGTTATTTGAAGACAATGAAATAAAAAAAGTTGGGGAGTTGCTAACCCAAATCAATAAGATAAGGAACAACCTTCTCAAGTATATTAAGAGTCATATGATTTGAGCAGTTGTGCTTCCATATTTGGGGTCCAATATACCATATTCAGGTATCGCAGATGTAATTAAAATCTTTCATTTCATTTTCAATGACAGCACAATATCACTTTACACGACTGCCTATGTAGAGCTCAAATCTGACCACAATATTGCCAAAAATGTCTGATTTTCCGCTAATATTTCCTTTAGTTGTGTGTTGTTTTTAGTTTTTTTTTTAATATAATAATTTTTATTTATTTTTTAATCTATATGGAGTCTAATTTGTTTTAATATCTATGTAGAAAATATGTAAACCTGGATTCGCACACTCTGAATCCCCAACTTAGATGGCTTAGAAGATGTAAAAAATGAAATATTTTGACTCAAACAATTTAGGGTTTCATGTGAAATCCAAAAGTTGCAGCAATTAGTGAAACATACGACTTTCTCCTTTGTAAAATAGTCATATGGCTATTACTCTTTAATATTTTTTATAATGTTGAATACTTATATATATATATATATATATATAAAGTCGTATGGCTATTCTAATTGTTTTTTTTAATATTATAACCTTTTTTATTATTATTTAGATTTGTTTATATAAGTTTTTTTTTAACTTTTTTTTAATGTAAAGGCTTAAATTTTAATTAATTTAAAAATACAAGTCTTTACAACCAAAAAAATGGGTGGATAGGCACACCCCAATAGGTAGTCACACTAATTCAGGTTGAGTTAGGAAGTGGTCTCAAAACAAAAAAAATAGGGTTAAACTCGTCACCAACCACAACACCAAAAAGCATGCATTCAATCATATCAATCATGGGGGGTATGCTCACGAGGTAAATATCCCTCACCCTCCATATGCTGCCAACCAGTATTAGAAGGAATAGAAATGAACCATCCATCCTCCTCAGGCATGCAAACATTATCACCTGTATCAGAGCCATCAATGCCATAAGATACACCCCAATCCACCACATTAGTTGGAGTGATTGAGAATACGAAATGGGATATTCCAAACCAAAAACAGGGTCTAGCTCCACCTGGTGAACCTCCCAGCCACTGCCATGATGATATGTATTATTGCCAATGTTGCCTTGGGATCAGATAACAGGAGATGTCTGAGACCAATATATTTCTACAGTTTGGGAGGAAAGTCATTGATGAGAGCACGATCGGGAAACGTTACGAGATAAATAAGGCTCTGTAGAAGGCATTCGACTGAATGTTTTTAAAATTTTAAATAAAAATTTGATTTTTTTATCACTTTAGCTTTCAAGAAAAAACAATAAATTTTTAATTTTTAATATTTAAATATTATAAAAATTTAACTAAGTACATCCTTATTATTTCATATCTGTAATAAACTTATAACTCCTATTTTTTAAACCATTAACCTTATGAATCCTTCAATGGCTTAAATAAAAAAATACTTTAGTGTACCTTATTCTTGGTGCTTATTCTTTGTTCTCTATGATAGCAAACACTTCCAGGGATTCTAAAAAAAAAAACTCTTTGCTTTTCAAACAAGCAATTTTTTTTCTTAATTGGGCTTGTCGTTGGATGGCGATGATTGTGCCAATACCTTAATTTAGATTATCTCTCTCTGTATATCTGATGATTTTCCAATACCTTCATTTAGATTATCTCTCTCTGTAGCTCTGATACCATTTTTAGCTTTCTGAGTAGATTAACTTACAGAAAGCTTTAACTAGAATCTAAAAACTAATCAAATGATTGTTGCTAACAATGAAACTCAATTACAACAATATCTCATAGAATATAACTTGAATGAAAACAATATACACAATATTACATTAATGATACAACTTGATTACATTGCATGGAGCTTTACCTCCAATATATCATTTTTCATGACTTTTTAGTTCTCTAACTATTGCTCTCCTCTTTCATCCAGGAGATGCAACCTTTCATATTCCTCTCATAAAGATAAAGCTCTCAACTTACCACATATCATGTGACTCTTCATACTCTCTTGACACTTTGCACTCTTTCTCATATTGCCACATACATTATATAAAATATAAATCATCTATCAAACTAATATTACAAGGGTGTCAAATAATGTAATATCTCCAACAATCTACCTTTAACTACTTTATCTTGAGGAGTCACTCAAAGCCTTATGTCTCTTATAGTTTCTATAACTATCTAGTTGGAAGCTATGTCCACTTTTCTTTGTTGAAATTATTATAGTTGTCTAGTTGGGCTTGAGTAAGGTAAGAGATCCAAAGTGTTGATTCATTCTCTATGCATGTCATATTTATCATATTTTTGGATAAAAATTTGTGTTTCATCCTATGACTATGTTTGGATAGTGCAACCAATCCTATCATATTTTTCAACACAAATCTAAATGACTTTGGAATAGTTACATACTCATGGCATGAGGAAAATTTCTAGCTCCTAAGCCCAAATATGACTTGTGCTCTAGGATTTTGTGTCTAGAACTATGTCAAATATTCTCATTGTCTTTTTTATAATATTGCAAAGTGTGTGCATAAAATTTTCCTCTACAACCTTGTTGTATAGGTCCTTAAGCATCTTCTTGATATACCTCTTCAATAACCCAAGATAAGGTGACATGATTTGCATTTTGAACCATCATAGCCACATCTAGTTGCAAGCCTCTTATATAGTACATCAATGCTTGCTTGTCTAAGGGCCTAATATTTAAAGGTATAAAATGTATCTCTCTTGAATTTCATATTATAGTCATGAATATTCTTGAGTATCTCTGGATAGAATTTAATTGGAAAAGTATTGAATATCCATTTCCAAGGATACCAAACATTTTTATGAAAGGCTCAAATATACACATTCAATTGGTAATAAAGTTATCGAATAGGCTTTTACACCATGTTGTGGTCTTGTCTCTTAGTAAAAATATCAACAATCACACCATAATGTATTCTTCTTAAATATGATGGATCAATTTTAGAGTTCACAATTTATTATTGATACAATGCAACTTAACTACCATTTCTATTAAATGTTAGAGGACGATTTCACTACAATAATTAAAATTATAGAATAAACCATTAGGTTTAATGATCCTTGGTATGTCAAATATGTGAGTTGATTTTCTGGTCTCACTTATATTTGCATATAATAGCACTATGGTCCTTTCCCATACTATATTGTTGGTTATACTACATCTAGTACTATGGAAAACCCTTGTATGCCTATTGCTAATAAATGTACTAGACCATATGTTGAATGGGTGCAACTTGAGGGTTACGAGAAACCATTGGATATTATCATTGAAATATTTTATTGTACATTTCATTGGATACATTGTGGATTTGGGTTGTACACTGATTATCAATTAAGATAGAGCTATTATGGGTTGGGATTTGGTATTAACTATGTTAGGTATATTTTACTAGTTTCAAGGATTTGAATAATACTATAGAATGGTAGGGGAATTCAAAGGGTGACTTGGGGCTCTATAGGGGACTTCCTTGGGAAGTCCTTCTCCACTTTCCTATAGCCCTTCCCTGGTCCTATCCTAGGTCCCTGATCCTATCCCAGTTTCCCTAACACTTCCTTAACCCTTCCTCCTTGGCTAGATGGTGTTGCAGACAATCTCCTTGGGATGGGAGGTCACTTCTCCATTTATCTGCCCCTTTTCTTACCCTATGGTGGGGTTTTTTTTCAATGCCTGGTTTTTGGGATGGTTTTGGGTTTTTCTCTAAGACCTTACCTAGGTTTTTTGGGTTGCTTAAGGGATTTTTTCCCTTGGAGTTCTCAAAATTTTCCTAGGTTTTTGGCAAGTGTCTACTTGGTGCTAGCTTTCAATGGTTCTCCAGGTGTGGACTGTTGTGGCTATGGGAGAGTGGATTCATGAGCAATTTTGCACATATTTTTGGTTTGATGGACCATGTGCTTTCTACTGTGACTCTGCTCTTTGGAATCATTGATGTGGGCTTGATGGATTCTCAATATTTTTTGTGGCCTTACCTGGGGGCCTCTATTTTGCTTACTATTGTGTTCCTACTAGTTTTACTCATCCATTTCCCTAAAGTTGTTTGTTGGTGGTGCTGAAGGTAGTTTGGGGTTTTTGGTTGCATCATCTTGGTCTAGAATGACCTGTGTTTAACACCTACAACTGGTTTTCCCTATGGATCCTTCCTTTTGGGTTCCTTAGGAACTTTCCTGTCTCTTTCCCGCTGTTGGCTGCTCTACATATGCTACTTCCTCTACTTTGGTTGGCATATTCACAAGCTCCTATATTTGTTGCAAGAGGATTTCATGGCCTATGGAGATCCTCAGTTTGCTTTTCCACTTTCCAAGCCTGTGAGGGATGCAGTTTCATCATAGTTCGTTTTATCTTCTAGCACCCTTGTTTGTTTCTCATCCTTTCTTGGGTGATATTTTCTTTTGGTTGCTAAGTAGTTTTCCTTGCTACAAGGGGATTTTGTGGACTAGGAAGACCCTCAGTTTGTTTTTCCACTTTCCATACCTATGCGGGATGCAATTATGTTTTAGTTCTATTGTTTCTTTTGGCATCCCTAAAGATTTCCCATCCTCCCTTGGGTGGGATCATCCTTTTTAGCAGATTCTCTGCTCCACCCTGCTATTAAGGGTGGTATTTTGTAATGATTCTGGTTTTTTGGTGATTCCTTGTCGGTATCTGGTTTCTCCCCTGTGTGGTATTGTACATTCTTGTTCTTCCCCTTATTTGGAAAGGTATCTCTTTTTCCCACTTCTGGGATTGTTTGAATTTGTGTGGTTTGGAGGGAGCACCATGTCTTCGAATTTCTCGCTTTTTGGTTTTGCTCCTAGGTGGGAGTTTATTAATTTTTCTTGCAAGGGCAGGAGTTTCAAAGCTCAAATTTATCACCTTGTCCTTTTACTACTTGGAGGGATTTTCACGTTTATAGTTGGACGTGCCTTTCTTGCTTTTCCACTTTGGGTATTCTGTCATGCTTCATGTATCCTATCTTGGATCCTGAATTCGGTCCTGGATCCTGTCCTTAGGTCCATCCTTGGGTATTTCCTGTCGATCGTCCTGTGGCCTTGCTTCATGTCTTATGACTTGTTGTAATCAGGTTTTTGGTCCCTTGATAAAAACCCACTTTAATTTAAACTACCAAAAAAATAATACTATAGAATGGTTAATTGTATGGAATCTATTATGGATTTTAAGAAGGTTGAAAATAGTGAGGAAATAATTGATTCTAGTTAACACCTTGTATCATTGGATCCCCTATTGGTTAGACAATAAATGTCAATTTGACATGATGTTTTGAATCTACTATAGGTTTTGTGGAACCAACTTTGCATAGCATTAGGATTTTTTTTAATTTATTTTACCTATCCTTTGATCTGATTTGGTGAGTTAGGTAGGTCTTGTACCCCTAGTTGATTTTGTACAACTTAAGGATTTGGAACACTGGCCTATTGATGTATTTTAACTTGTGGTTGATTAATAATAATTTTTTTATTAAATCTAACTTGTTGATTTTGGATATATTGCTAAGTTGGTGCATCCATTGGCTAACTATTCAACACTTGGGGATGATTACTTTGGGATTGGACCATCATCAATTGTGAAGTATTATAACCTACCAAACTAGGTTGTGGATTAGCAATATTAAGTTGGATTTATCATATGGGTGATATGTCATATAAGGGATTCATTATCATAGTTTGGATGAAGGGATTGGTTGCATAATTATAGGTATCACCTGGCCACTTGCTTGCCCTATAGAAGTGTATGCATTAACTTATATCAAAGGATTTAGAGAAGATGGTGATGGATTTTTTAGGAAGTTTTTGGATTCACATCCATTTTAATCACAGTCACCATTGATTAGTTTCCCTATGAAGTAGGATTAGTTCTTGAAGTTTCTTGTATTTCTCCTAACTCTTGTATCTAAAGTATGAACATAGGCTCTTTCTCTTTGCTATATTTTATCTAGTATGTGAGAAATATTACTAGCTCAATTTTCTTACCAGACTAATGAAATTTTGACCTTGTATTAATATGCCTCTACTTTATTTTGATGTACCTATAGATAATGAAATTTAGCTCAAAGATTTTCAAAAAGCAAAATTTCGTGCCAATGAGAAAATCACTCTTTTAGTAAGCAAATTATGTTTTCTATTTTAGGATTTTTTTTTAATTACCACTTGAACCAAATTTAGCCTTATTTACATGCAAAAGAGTGAATTAGCCTTTTAGGAGTAAAACCCCTCTTTTACAAAGGGAGTGAATCACTCTCTTAGGCACTTAAGGACAAAATCCGCTTATTTAGAAAGGAAGCAAGTAAATCACTACACAATGAGTGAATAACTTTACAAGCCATAGAGTAAATAACTCTTTTAAAAGTTTGACAAAATTTCAATGTTTAAAAGAAACATCTTATAGATCACTTTGCTTTGAAGCTAAAAAAGGATCTAAAAAACAAAAATTAGTCAATTTTGATCAAATCATCCAATTATATTTAGGTAATAAATTGTCCTTCCAAAGGATGTGATTTTAATAGGAAAAGGGGCAAATCATTCTTTTGTGGACTTGATGAAATATTTTAAGCAAAGAAAGAACAAATCACTATGTTAAATCTTTAAATACAAATATGTCAAAATGCATGGGAATGGTTGATTTGATCAAGGATCAAAATTTTTTATTTGCAATTTATATGGAAAATTTTGGAATTAAGTGAATTACTGAGTTTTTAATAAAAAAATAATTTTTAAAAATTCCTATAGACCAAGATGTCATAATGAAAAACAAACAAATCTAAAGTTGTAGCAAGTAGTTATGATAAAATAATTGAGTTATATCTAACTAGGTATAATGAGAAAAAACTTGAATAGATCTAATAATATTCTAAGCATATTTGTGTGTATCTAAAAAATAATATGTGAGTGGACTAGGATTGACTTCTATAGAAATTATGCCTTTGGTACCATCAAGCATACTAAAAATTATTGATCTACATATGTGAATGCGAACATAGAGACATATTTTAACAATTAGAATAAAAGGGATTGATGCTTTTAACCTTGACATTTAGGTTGAATCCCCACTCATCTAACTAAAATAAAACTAATCTAATGCAAATAAAGTAAACATGATAAAAACATGGCTTGGGGAATTCTAATATAATAAAATAAATACGATTAGTTACTATAACAACATTGGTGTTGATCAATCAATATAATTTAGAAGTAATAAAATAACATCAATGTGATTGAATCCACATATAGTCTACTATAATGAAATAAAGTACTAACAAAAAGTGAGAGGATAGAGCCACATTCATTGTTCATCCATTCAAGAGGTCAAATGACATAGTTGATCCATAAATATCAAGCATAATATTTTCATTACTAATAGTATGACATCAAATATACAATTAAATATCACAAAGAGTATTTCTATTTTTTATAAATAATTAAGAGATCCTAATAATATATCCCTTGGCCTCTTTTTATAGTAAGCATTTCACCTAAAAGTTACTTGAAGTGAAATATTTTTACTTCTAGTAAATTCTCAAACTTTGTAACATCTTTAGTAAAATTAATGGTTTATTAAACATAATTTATCTCTAAATTGACTCCACATATATTTAGTAGATTTTATTTCTCTATTAGCACCACTTGAAGATAAAATGCCACTTTCCAAACTATTACTTCAAATTTCATACAACCTTTTATGACTTAATGCCTTACAATGTGATTCACTTTATGAGATAGTGATTTTCTCTCTCACTAAAATAATGATTTGATCTTTAATCATGTGAGAAAATTGACCCTTTAGAATAGGTTTCACTATTTTCCACTCAATCAAACTTTTAGAATATTTCTAGGTTATTTTATGCTATGCTACTCCCAAGACTATAAAATTTACCTTTTATTCCATTTGTATAGTCACTTAACCGGTAGAGTATCATGATATTAGCCTTACTACAAGAACAAAAATACAAAATTTGATTCCAAATGATAATCTCTTTATTATAAGATTAATATATAATCATCACAAACCCTAATCCTAATGCCCAAGGGTCATTCACACATACAAACTAGGTGCCTGATCTAGATAACTATGTTCATAAATTAATAATAATATAAGGTTAGAACATAAGGGTCCTAACATTCAAGTCAATTTCCATGCAAGAAAGCTTATTGACTATCTTATCATCTTCATGAAGTGTGTAAGAGAAGTATTTAATTTCTAGTCTATATTTGAGGCTCAAATATTCTTCCATGACCATGAGAGTATTCAATCTATAATTAAAAAAAAATACTTTTTAGAAGGTTTCAATAACAACATTTGAGTAGCCTTAAACAATTAAATATATGCTTAATGATTACTCTCAAACTTGTCATTAGACTAACTACCTCCACCCAATTCAAAGTGGAGATAAAAAGCAAAATCCATAAGCATAGAGAAATCAATCTTTACTATCTCTAAAATACTTATTTCACCTAACAAGTTAGGGTTTCCATTGGTACCCTTATTAAAATTTAATTCACTATCCCAACTAGTGGGAGTTGCTAGAGTGCAAAGCTCCTTTGTAACCATTTATCATATTTTTTATTATCAAGGGAAATTTTTTAAATAAACTGTGTGTCTCCTATTGGAGGCCATTCCCATCAAAATAACAAGATATTACATTGTTGTTGGGTCAACTAAACCATATATAGCTTGCTTTTTTTGTCAAATATATTCCATCTATCTTTCTACCAAACATATTATAAGAGATAAAATTACTCTCAATCAATTACGTTCTAAAATAAAAATTTCACCAAGAGAGAGAAAAACATTGTTTTTAGCTAAATTATCTAGTTACCCAAATTCCTTCTCTATAGATATGTTGATCAATCAAACTTACTTCCTACAACAATAGTTGGACATCAAATAGTGTTATTTTAACTAAATTCCACATCCTTTTCTCTTGATGGCATTACTAAAATTTTATGAATCCACCTCAATTGAATATATTTCCATTCTTTTCCAATTATAATTTTGATCCCTGTAACAAGTTCCCTAGCCTTTGCATGGTAGTTATTTAAATTTATATATGATTCTAAGTAAGAGAGGATAATTTCACTATCATTTTTTCAAAAAATACCACCTCCATCAACATTTTGTTGATTTCTTTTGGAAGCATCATCAAAATTAAATTTGATAAACTCAAATTTTTAACATTTTTATTTTACTATAGATTGAAGATCCTTTGTGTTAAATCCATTATCATAGACAAAATTTTCATGTATGTTCAAATCCTATAACCAAAATTCTAGTAACTTCTTTTTAGAGTTGAGACTTCCCATAATGAGCACCATTTCTATTAACATTTTGTAAGAGAGGTAATAATATGACTCCAAATTGGGCATGAATTTAAGATATAATTTTTTTAATTCTATTATTTCCTTCAAGTACAAGTTCTAGAATAAATAATGGAAAGACCAATTCTCCATAGAATACGTAATGCTTTAGCTTTGAAACAACTAATTCAAAATTTAAATAATCTCTTTCAATGTTAATGGAGCTACCTTATTTATTGTCATTTTTTTTTTTAAATCAGCCCCAAATAATGTAAGCAAAGGGACAATCAAGAAGTAAATGATTTGATATTTTTTATAATTTTTACACAAGATATACCTAAAGGTTCCATAATATCATCCTCTTTACAAACTATCACTAGAAAAAGTTTTTCTTTAGACTACTAACCAAAGGAATGTTGATGCCCTAGAAAGGGACTCAAATGACCAAATATTCTTCCAAGGGAAATCTTTGGGAGCATGAAATTCTTGTTTCTATAAATTCTTTTATCCCAAATTAACTATGTATTGACCATTTTTTGATAGATTTAAAATCAATTAATCCTTTTATATAATAATATAAAAATAGAACTCTTGAAGCATCCATTTAAAGCACATATACTATTTGTTTGAGGTCCTCTACTTCAACTAAGCTGCTAATATAAATCCATTATCTAGAGTTGTTTATCACATTTTTTTCTACCTTTTAATATTTACAAGATAAATATTCTTGATCCATTAGTTGATATTTTGAATTAAAATCATGATGAGAAGTCTTCAACCAAGCATCAAACCAAAAAATTATATAATATATCTCTTAATAAATTATGTATCTAATACGAAATTCGATGTTGTTGACTTCTAGGTAAGGTTTATTTCCTAAGCAATTTTATTCCATCAACTAAGTCTAGATATTTTTGAAGTAATATTTTTTCCAACTCTTTTCTTACTCTTTGAATAATCTTCATCCAAGTTTTTTCCATAATGTCAAACTAAAAGTTGTACAATTTCATAACCATGTCACTTCAATAATATTTTCTCTACAAACTCTATCCTACTTTATAAATAAGGAACCTAAATTTATGCTTATATTTTTCCAAATAAAATATCTTTGAATGTTATCAACCTAGGGTGTTATACCTATTGGTAATATTGAAATTAACATCATATATAGGTATAGATTTCAATGTAGACTTTATGAGGTGAGATATTCTTTCCATAGTTAAGAACTTACCCTTCCAACTTGCCAAAAAAAGTTTTATTCTATCTAAAATTGAGCTTCAAGGATCCTTCTTCTTTCCTTTATCATACTAAGGAGTACCTAGATATATTGATTACAAATTTCCAAATTTAAACCCTAAAACCTCCATAATAATCCATTATAAACAAAAGATAATGTTGATGAAGAGATACTAGAATTTGTAATCTTAACCAAATTTTCAAAAACCTTCTCATAGTATGATAATACTTATTTAAAATCCATGGCCTCGCTAACTAAGTAATGACTTAAATAAAAGTATCAACAATAAATTGAGGATGAAATTCAGATGAAATTCAAAGGGACCATTTGTTGTAACCTATATACATTTAATTTTTTCTTCCATTTTTATCTTTAAGAAAGAACTTCCCAATGCCTCAACAAAAATAATAAATAGATAAGGAGATAGTAGGTTACCTTGGTGGAGTCCATGAGATGATTTCAGGATTCTAATAGGGTATCTATTAGTCAAAATAGAATATTTTAGAGTGCTATAGCAACATCTAATCCATTTACACCAACCTTGATTGAAACCGATTTTTCTGAGAATATCATGTAGAAATCTATTTCAAACCCTACAATATGCTTTGTCCATATCTAATTCTACAAGCATATATGGTTTCCTCATGAAATGAAGAGAATATATGGCCTCTTGTGTAATTATTACACTATTGAGAATTTTCATCAACAAACAAAAACCAACTTGTCCCTCTAATCTAATACAATATATAATGGTTTTCAACTATTTGCCATAACTTTTAATATTATCTTATAAATCAAATTACAAAGGCTTATTGGATAAAAATGTCAAAATAGTTTATCTTGTCTTTCTTGGAAATGAATGCAATACAAGTGGAATTGATCTCACTTATTGTAGACTTTGTTTTTCTATACTTTTCAATGGCAACCAATATATCACTCTCTAACAAATACCAAAATAAAACTCTTAAACAAATCCCAAAAAAATTGAAAGAAAATTGGAGGAAATCCATGGGGGCTAGTGCCATAAGAAAGAGAAAATTGCTTCCTATTATTCCTTTATATAATCTTCCTCACAAAACATTAATTTTTTCCCTCTATGATAACTAATGGAATATTTGCAAATGCTTACCTTGAACCTCCTTATCTTTCCTAACATATAGAATATCTTAGAAGTAATCAATTTCTTCCTTTATAAAATCTTCTTCTTCCTTCACATTTCTTTCATCTAGAGTTGAATTTTTCCAATGGCCTATTTTGGTTGTAGCATGAAAAATTGGTATTTTTGACCCCTTCCTTAATCCATATATCCCTAAATTTTTTGAACCAATATCATTATTCTTTTTTCAATATAAAATGATAATAAAAAATTAATTATTTTTCTTGTATTTAACAATCTTTGTCCATTCCATTAATCTATATTATCTCTTTTAAATTTGTTGACCTTGAATTTAATTTTATAATTTTCTTTAAATATGTTACCAAAAGATTTGGAATCCCAAATATTTATTTTTCCCTTTAGATATTTCATGTTTTGAATAATGCAAGCATGGTTCTTCAAACCTTCCCCATTATAACATAACCATATGGAAGAGTTAGGGTCATGGACTAAAATAAATATGGATTTGGATTACCATTATGAAATAGATTATGCCTTAAGAGAACAAGTTTGTGATATGAATCTACTCATAATAATTATATCAAGATCTTGTATACTCCATCTTCAACCATGTATCAAAAAACAAAACATTGTCCATTCTTTTTGCTATATGAGTTTCTCAATCCATTTATTATCCCATGTATATTGAAATATTTAATGAATTTAAGCTCATATAGAATAAATAATAGATAAATTTTAGTTATCTAATATATGGTTGAAGACAGAGTATACAAGCTCTTCAGTCATTGTATTATAAGCAGGATCATATCACAAATTTGTTCTCTTGAGAAATAATTTATTTAATAATTGTAATCCAAGTCCATTTTGATTTTAGTCCAAGACATTGATTCTTCCATAGAGTTATGTTATTATGGTATGAAGCAAGGTTTAAAAAACCATGTTTGTATTATTCAAAACATGAAATATATAAAGGAAAAATGAAGATTTGGAATGTCAAATATTTTGGTAACATATTTAAAATAAAAGAGAAAATTAAATCTAAGCTCAACAATTTAACAAAGATAATAGAAATTAATGGAATGGACAAATATGATTATATCCAAGAAAAATAGTTAGCTTTTATTGGTTTTAAAAATCAAGGATATATAGGTCCGAGGTATAGACCAATTGGTTCATCCAAACCCCATAATGGGGCGGAGGTCCAAGGTTCAAATCTCGGGCCTCACTGGACTGAACTCTTGTCCCTTTCCTGGTGCTTTCAATGGTGTAAAAGGTTTAAAATGATTATGGCATGGTGGTTATAGGGGCGGACTGCATGAATATTTGTGTGGCGACTTCTAGGGCGGACAACGCAGAATACTGTGGCGGCAATAAAATCTGGACAGCCTGCTCGGATTCGTGGCGGCTACCGATTCCACCATGTAAATTCAAAAAAAAAAATCAAGGATATATAGATTAAGGAAGGGAAAATAATACCATTTTTTTAATGTTACAACCAAAATAGGCCATTAAATAAAAAAATTAACTCTACATGTAATAAATATTGAATAAGAAGAAGATTTTAGAAAGACAGCAATTAATTACTTTGAAGATATTACATATGTTGGGAAATATAAAGAGGCTCAAGGTAAGATTTTGTGAAATATTCCATTAGTTATTGTAGAGGGACAAAATGAATGTTTGACAAGGAAAATTGTATGGAGTTTATGAACTAGTTTTATCATTCCTATGGCACTAGCCCCCATGGATTTACTACAATTTTTTTTCAAGAATTTTGAGATTTGTTAAAGAGTGATATGTTGGTACATGTTAGAGAGTGATATATTGGATATGGTTGAAAAATATAGAAAAACAAAGGCTACAATAAAAGAGACCAATGCCACCTTTATTGCATTCATTTCTAAGAAATACAAGACAAAATGTTTTGATAATTTCTATCTAATAAGCCTTTATAATATGATTAATAGAATAATTTGAAAAATTATGGCAAATAGTTAAAAACCATTCTAGATTGTATTATATTAGAGGAACAAGTTGTTTTTTTTAATGAAAAATTATTAATAGTGTAATAATCACAAGTGGTCATACATTCTATTCATTCCATAAGGAAGCCATATATGCTTGTAAAAGTAGATATGGACAAAGCATATGATAGGGTTTGCTAGAAATTCCTACATGATAGTTTTAAAATAATTGGTTTCAATCAAGATTGGTATAAATGGATTAAATGTTGTTATAACACTCAAAACTATTTTATTTTGACCAATATATTCCCTATTAGAAACTTGGAATCATATCGTGGACTCCACTGACATGACCCATTATCTCCTTGTCTATTTATTATTATGTTTGAGGCAAAGAAAAAATCAAATGTATTCAAGTTATAATAAATGGTCCCTTTGATTTTCATCCTCAATTTATCATTGATACTTTTTATTTTAAGTCATTCCTTTGTTAGCAAGACCATGGATTTTAAATAAATATTATCATACTATGAGAATTTTTTTGGATATTTAGTTACTAATACAATTCTAGTATCCATTCATCAATACTACCTTATATTTACATTGGATTATTATAGATATTTTAGGGTTTAAAGTGGGAAAATTGCCATCAATATACCTAAGTAGTCCTTTGTATGATAAATGAAAGAAGAAAGAGCCTTAAAGCTCAATTTTAGATAGAATAAATTTTTTTTGGCAGGTTAGAAAGGTAAGTTCTTAACCTTGGTAAGAAGGTAATATCCTCCACTTGTCTAGACCATCCAATAGTACCACCTTTCTTTTTTTAAGGAGGCACAACTATCTTGAAGTCCCTTGAGAATTTATAGATAACAATTATGAACCATAATTGAATTTAATATAAATAAATTAAGATCTTTCCAACATATTTCGTGAGGAGTAACCCCAATTTTTATATTTTTATCCTTCTTGTAAAATACCAACAAACTAGTTATTTTTTACTTGTAACAATTTCCCATCTCATTTGTGTTTGCACGATATTGTTGTAATATCTCTAGGATCTTCTATAGTAAAAGTTGTGAGACAATCCCCATATTACAAATATTTTTGAATGTATCCTTATAGTCCTTAATACTTATTTGTGTCTCTTATATTAAAAACAAACACAATACAATCACAACCCATTAATTCTCAATAATAATTTTTTTATAGGTCTTGTTCATACCCCTAATAGTCTAGGACACCATTTTCATAATTATGTTTATTTTTTACTTGTGTACTTAACCCCACTTCTTGTTAACACTTGTGATATTTGCTTTTATTTTTCCATATCAATATCCCTTTGAGTTTCCTTTTGTATTTGTTCTTTCTTTAAAGGTATTTCTCTTTGTTTTTTATTCCCACCAACACTTCTATCTTTATCAATTGTTCATAATGACACTTATTATTTACATGTTTATTTTACCTTGTAGAATCTAAAGTGCAAGGATTAGCCTTAAAAAATATTTTATTTTTTATGTCTCCTTGGAAACCCTAAATTGAAAGGACCATCCTCGATAATACTTATTATTATTATGCTACACTAAAAACCCTAAACTTTTATAGATATCATCCATATTTATTTTTTTATTATGCTACTCTTGAAACTCTAGATTGCAAGGGATGAACTTTAAACTCTTTTTAATTTATAAGAAAAGGATTTTATTCTACTTGAAGAAAATGAAGATGATTTACCTACATTACACTTGACATATTTTGCCTTCTTTGTTTTAAAATTTACCTCTATATCTTCCTTTACACCTTTAATTCCATTTGAAATGAATCTTGTATAGTGTACTTCCTCATCCCTTGTATCTTTCTTTGATTCTTCTAATAACTATTCTGAGTGAACCATGATGGCCTTTACCATATTACGATATAGACAGGATTCCTTTGCCACTTTTATTGGAGTAGAAAATTCTTAATCTAGGCTACCTTCTGTATAGTATGATCTCCTTGCTCTATATTACAGTTTGACTCATGACTAAAATTTTCTCTCATCCTCTATCATTTTTACTTTGCAATCTCTTGCAATGTATCAAGTCTTATAACATTTGTAACATTAAAATGCAATATTTTTATAATCTAAATATTGATCTCATTCTTTTAATTCAAATTTAATCTTATAATTTTTTTTAAATATTTTAAACTATTCATGGCAACACATCCATGTATATACAAAATGCTTTCATGGTCCTTAGAAGTTGGTCCCTCCAAAATGAACTCCTCTAAAGTATTCTCAATATTCTACAAAACCTTCTTATTGATAAGTTGATATGTAAATTGAAAAATCCTAACCAATATTGAAGGTCATTTAATAGTTTTGATCTCCATAGAAAAATTCTCACTCCATGGTCTTAACTATAGGGCATCTCTTCCATTAAGCAATGGGCCACACCCATTATTTTATACCTGACTGTCAAACCATAGAAGATAATATGGAAAAATCCTTTTGCAAGAAAAGTCATGAAATAATTTAAATTCAACCCCCACTTTCACTTGATCTATTTTTGAATATTTAAATAAATATGGTTAGTATTAGTGAAACCTATGTGTATCAACCTTCTACTTTGAAGAACCACTATATCATGCTCAATCATCCCATCCTTAATAATCACTTCTAGTGTAGCATGTATTGCCTACAAAGGGGTTATCATAGACTCACTCTTTCTCTTATCTTTAAATACAACATCTATGCTTCTATTTAGGGCTTTCATAAAATACTTTCCTTCCATACTAACTAGATTTTTCTCATAATAATCCTTTATTTTTTGAATTTCTATAATAATTCAAAGTAGTAAAATGTGAGGTTTGCTCCTTGATCACACTTATTCTTTGCTTGTGTTAATTTCATGTTCTTCCCTAAAGATACAAAATAAGAAATGGGAAGGCTTCCACCCTACTTGCACTCAATCCCTACACACACTTGCTTCCCATCAAGGATAAATTTATTATTCTCTTTAATCTATATAAATAATATCTACTTATTATATTTATTATAATGTATAATACGTACACAATACGCATCAATTTTTGATGGGTAAAGTTTTTTGTTACCCTTCAAATTCAATGGCATTAGCTCAAGTTGATAAAAATGGGCTCCCAATATGGATACTCAAGTTCAATTCTTATCCACTAATGTATGCATAATTGCTAATTTAAATACCACTACGTAGTTTTTGGGATATTATAATAATATATTCATAACATAATATGGGTAGGACTATTCTCAATCCCATATAACCAATTAAATAATTTAAACTTTATATTTTAAGGTTGAAAGGTAAAGGAGGGTAATTAATTATTTGACATCATTATGGTTATCCAGTAAAATAAATCTAATCCATAGATGGATAATATCCAAACTAAGTTACAATAATATGGATAAAGCCCCAGTCTCATTTACATTCACGAAGGATTAGGATTTTTTTCTTCTAAAAAACATCTCATATTTTAGGAGATATATCTTCACAAAGGGTTATCCGATTCAGCTGATTCTTGGACCAAATTGTACGAAATTTGAATAGCTTCAAAATGAGTGGTCATATGAAATATTTTGAGCAATATTGAGAGAGATACAACCCTATAAATCCAATGATCTAGAACAAGAGTAGTGACAATTTTTCAAGTCACGAAAAAATAAAATTGCAAATATTTATCAACTAGGGTTCATATGATGGGAAGAGCAATGAAGAGATAAAAACTTAAGTGAGGCAAGGCATTCTATCTATACATAGAATTTTTTAGCTAAGTTTTTTTCCCCTTCTTTATGTTAGAAATTTTGCATGCAAATTAATATAAAGTTTTTATCAAATATTATATATGCTATAGGATATTCTGATAGATTTCAATAGATTTTGTGCTTTAGTTTCCTTTTCATTGACCGATTTATATTTAAATCCTTAGAATCATTTCTAGTGGTAGAGGTTAGTGAGCACACCTCAGAAAGATCCTTGTTTCTCCAAGATAGGGCAATTTTTGGTAAATTTAATGGGTATTGGCTAAGGGCTTCAACTTTGATAAAATGGATTGATAGAAGTTGGAAGTATCCAGGAGTGATTCTATAATTTCTTCCCAAATATTTATTCCTAGCAATTTTTTTTTCTAGGAAGGAAAGAAAAAATTCTAAAAGGGTATCCTTGGTTTATGGGAAGAGTAGGACTCTTCCTTACCCATTGGTATGAAGGATTTTCACCTAAAAATGTAAATATATCCCTAATACCAGTCTAGGATAGAATATTTAGGTTACCCATTGAATTTTAGGAAATAGATACCTTCAAGGTAATAGGTAAAACTTTAGGATAATTCTTTGAGATTTTACATACTACAAAAGATGGATTCTTGGCTATTTATGCTCAGATATTTGTCATGATTGATATAAGTAAAGCTTTACCAAAATCAATCATTCTTAATTATGGGGATAATATGTGGAACCAAACCATATATTATGAAAATATATCTTTTAGATGTAGAAAATTTTATGAGGTGGGATATATTGAGAGATCATGCCCTAAGAAGAGCCCCACAAAATCATATGTAGAAAACCGCAAGAGAAACTTACAAATGGTTATGGATGAAGATGGTTTTCAACTTCCAAAAAATAGATCTAGAAAAATAAAAGAAAATAAATAGTGGATACCAATAAGAAAGGACATTGGAAGAAATACCAACTCTTTTGAGGCTTTAGCCTATGAAGAAAAAGTAGATCAAAACTTAGAGGACACGGTACAACAGTTTCAACATATTAACAAGGAATTGTCTATTCAGTATGATCCTGATTTAAGGAAGAAAATTATCGATGAACCTAAGGAATGTATATCATGCACCATTCAGGAGAAAAAATTGGTAAGGAAAATGTGGTTTTAGAAGTTAATACCTCTGCCATTAATAAGGAAATACTAGAAAATGAGCAAGACAAGTCAAATCTTATGTAGTAAATCCAAGAGAGGATAAATTTTATGAAAAAAAATTGTGAAAGAATATTGAGGGATAGAATAATAAGACCTACTCCTGATATAGGTAAGGCAAAAATATGAAAACCCTCAAATTATCAAGCAAGATCTAGGGAAGCAAGAGAAAACATAGAGAAAGGAACATAAACTAAGTTGGTTGAACTTCTTTTTACCAGACAATAAAATGATATTGGTAATACGTAGGTGGGTCCAAAATCCCCTAATGAGAAATTATTATAATATCATGTAATATAAGGGCTGTTAATGCCCCCTCAAAGTAGAGGTGTATTAGGGACCTATGTTTAAGTAATAAGCCTGATATTCTTTGTATCTAGGAAACTAAAATGACAAAAGAAGTTTCAAAAACTATGAAAGCAGTATAGACAAGATGTGAATGAGATGCTATGGATTTTGAAGGAGTGGAAGGGGGAATTCTAACTTGTTGGAATACTTCTAGAACCTCTTGTGTAACCATTTATAAAACTAGGCATTGGATAACCTCTTTAGTCACTTGCTACTTTGCAGATATTTATTTCATCCTTATTAATGTCTATGGACCTACAACTCAGTCAAGTAGATTAGAAGTTTGAAGTGGGATTGAAGCCTTTATGAGAAGTAAATACCAAGAAACTTGATTCATGATCATAGTATATTTTAATGCCATAACCAAGCTAGATGAAAAATTTGGGGGAATTAGGAAATTAACCCAAAGTATGAAAGTTTTCTTTTCTTTTATTCAAAATAATAATCTATGGGAGGTTGATTTTGAAGAAGACAACTATAATTGGACCAACAACCAAGAAGCTAGAACCTAATAGTAGAAAAATTAGATAGATGCATTCTCTTAGTTCATTGGCTAGATGAAGGAACTTGTGCTAAAATTAATATCTTAACAAGGATTGGTTCAGATCATTGGCCAATAAGAGTTAAAATGTTGGTAAGTGAATTTAAAAAATGATTATATTTAAATATGAGTAGATGTGGAAATACCGTCCTTAGTTTGTTGATATGATAGCTCAAACGTGGAATTCTTCAAGGAATTGTGGGTTGTATGCTCTTCCAAATCAAATTAAATATATGACATCTAGATTAAAAGAATGGAACAAGAACAATTTTGGAAATAATTTTGAGAAGAAAGAAGAACTAAAAGATAAACTTTCAAAATTCCAAAAAGGTGATCATAATAATCCAAGCTCAGAGGAATGAAAGTTGCTTAGTGAATATCATAATATTTTTGGTAAGGAAGAGAAATTCTAGATAATTAAATCAAGAAAAACTCGGTTAAAATAAGGAGATAAAAATACAATTTGTTTTCATAGGATGGCTATAGTACATAGATCAACATTCATAATTAGTAGAATTAAATCAATAGAAGGGGTTTGTATTGAAGATCGGAGTGAAATTAGAAAAGAGGTAAAGTCTTTTTATTAGAATATTCTAGGATCAAAGGAGACTGAAGTTCTTAATGATAAACTTCTTCAAGATGTTCTTTCTATGATAACGAATGAAGATAATAGGAAACTGATGGAGCATATTACTCCATAAGAAGTTCATTGAGCTCTTTTATCTTTTAATAAGGATAAATTCACGGGTCTAGATGGGATCTCTACAAATTTTTACCAACATAATTGGGATATAGTGAAGGATTCTTTATTGGTGGTAGTGGAATAGTCTAGGTAAAACAATACATACCTTATAAAATTAATGCAACATATCTTACCCTAATTCCAAAAAAGAAGGATGTTAAATTTTTTGATGTTTTTAGACCCAAACCTACATAATATGACATATAATATTATCTCCAAAGTTATGGAAAATCGATTAAGACCGTTGTTAGACAAAATCATTTCAAAAGAGCAAGGAGGATTTGTGAAAGGGAGAAAAATGTTGCACGGGATCATAGTAGCTCATGAAGTTAAACATTTAGCAACTTCAAGAAAAGAGAAAGCAATGATCTTAAAACTTGATATGAGTAAGCCCTATGATAGGGTTAAATGGGATTTTCTTTTTGTAGTTTTAGAAAAAAATAGATTTGGTAAGAAATGGGTTAGATGGATTATAGCTTGTGTCTCTACAGTTTCTTAGTCAGTGTTGGTCAATGGGTTAGTAATAGAATATTTTAAATCCAAGTGAGGCCTTAGACAAGGAGATCCTCTATCTCCTTATTTTTTCATTATTATGGTAGAGGTTTTGAGTAGGAACTTAAAGACGACTTAAGGTTAGTAATAACATCAACAACATCATCCATAAATAATTTGTATATGATACAACTCTTTTTGGAAGGGTAAGGATAAATGAGGCCAGATCTTTTAATAACTTTTTAAAGTAATACAAAAGAGTTTCAAGGCAAAAAGTTAAAAGGATAAAATCAAAAATTTACTTCTTTAACACTCCAGCTAATATTAAAACAAAAACTTACAGGTTGCTTCAAATGGAGGCAAATTTGCTAGCAACCTATCTAGGGATGCCTTTATTTGAGGGGAGAATGAGGATAGAATTGTGGAATCCAGTTATTAGTAAAGTTTAGAATAAACTTCTAGCTTGGAAATGTAGATGGTTATCGTTAGCAGGAAGAGTGAAGTTAATTAAGTTAGTCTTATAGGTAATTCCTACATATTATATGTCATTGTATTCTATGCCAAAATTAGTTGAAAAAAAATTAATCTATATTATGCAATCCTTTTTATGGTCAGGTTTACATGATAAAATAAAATTTTCTTTGGTGAAACGGAGCAAGGTGTGTGATGATAAAACTAGTGAAGGTCTTGGTTTATGATATCTTATAAATGTAAACTTAGCTCTTATGGAGAAATTAATATGGAGATTGTGCAAAGAGAGTCAAAGAAAATGGGCAAGAATTCTTCTAAGTATGTTGAGCCCAATGACCCAAGTTTAATATTTACTGCATTCTCTCTACCAAATGGTTCTACTCTTTGGAATGGTTTTAAAAAATCTATTGATCTATTGATTAAAGGTTTAATATGGGTGGTGGGAACTGGAGAAATTTTTTCTATTTGGATGGATACTTGGTGTGATAAAAACCACTCAATTTAGATCCAATTTTGAAACCTTGGATGAGATTACTTCAAGATAAATATGGTGATAGGGTTTCAAACATTTTGTACAAGGATCATGAAGGAAGATATAAATGGAAAGAAGATTTTTTTAAAAGTATACCAAACATTGATTCTAGAAGGAAATTGAGTAGAAATATAACAATTGTGATTATTCTAAGAAGATCCAAGAATAAATTGATTTGGTAGTTGAATAGCTAATGAGAATACACAACTAGAAGTGGATATAATGTACAACATCAAAAAAATAGTAATATCACTAGAATATGGAGAGATATTTGGGATAGCCCAAGCATTCCTAAAGTTAAAATGTTTGTTTGGCTAGTAGGTCATAGAATAATTTTATCCTAGGATAACCTTATGAAAATGGGTTTTCATGGCCCCTCTCATTGTGTTATTTGTTAAAAGGAGTAGAGTATAAACCATCTCTTGTAACATTTCTCAATAGTTCAAAAACTATGGCAATGGATTCTTAATGTGTTTGGTAAATGCATGGTGATGAATAGTAAAATTGAAGATTGGTTAAATCAATGGTAGAGCACTTATAAAAGTGAGGTTTTACAAACAATGTGGGATATATCAAAAGATACAATACTTTGGAATGTATGGCTAATGTATGTCTAGCAAGGAATAGAAGAATATTTAAAGGAAAGAAAAGTAGTTTAGAGGTAATAAAAAGGAAGATATGTTTAGCCATAGAAGAGTCTAAACCAACCCTATCAACTCACCCGATACCTAATATAGAATTAGAGAGTCTTAATATATGGAGTCAAGTAATTAAATGGGATTATGATATTGGGTACAAGAGAAGCAAAAAGAAGGTAAAGAATATAAAGTGAAAACCATCAGATGTGGAGTGGGTTAAATTGAATTTTGATGGAGCATCTAAAGGAAATCCAAAACCAGATGTAGGAGGAAGAATAATTAGAAAAAATGGAGGAGAGATTTTGTCTCATTACACTTTTAATAATGAAGATGAATCTTAGGTGGATTTAGAAGTGTTAAAAATATGCAAACAAATAAAATGGAATAGAGTGTGGATGGAAGGTGATTATCTCATAGTAATAAATACAATTTTGAGGAAAGCAAAGGCTCCATGGAACATATAAGATATATTTATGGAAATTTAATATCTTGCTAAAGATATTGAAGAAATCAGGTTTACACATACTTTAAGGGAAGGTAACAAATGTGCAAATAGGCTAGCCAATAGAGATATTTTGATTGAGGATCATTAAGTTAAATTTCTCCTTTCCATGGTTAGATGAAGTAGTAAGTTTAGCTAAAGCTAACAAGAAAATGTTGATTGCTTGAATCAAATAATGATTAAGATTTACTTTAATGTTTTCCATTGGTAATATATACTTTATTTTATAACAATAATGTGTTTTCATATAAACTATTTATTATAATTTTGTGGTTGCACTTGTGTTTCAGGAAGGAAACTAACAATCCAAATTTTGTAAAGCGGACTATGATAGTGCGATGTTTTGTAAATATATATTTTTGATTAGATAAAAGATGGGATTTTGAAAGGTACCTCAACCCTTTTTTACAAAGTGAGACTACCAAATATCAGGGTCCTATCCTGAATCTTAGGTGAAAATATCAGCCCAAATTGAACCTGAGCATTGAAGAAGATTTAGAAATTTGAACCTCCCACTCAAAATAAAGATTTCAAATTTTAAACATCCCATCTAGTGGGAGAAAAGGTAATCCAACCTTCTAGGACCAAAGCAACCAACCAGTAGTAATCCTACCTAGCAAAAAATGGAGATCGAAACCCAGGAAGGCTCACTAGAGGAACAATTGGTACCAAGATATCTAAAACTATAAATACCAGTAATCTAGACTCGATGAAAGCATTCAAAAAATATTATAATTAAAAACATGTGGATCTTGCAACCCATCACATTCCAACAATAACACTAAAAATAAACGCACAGAAATAAATAAACCACAATACATTTGGGTGCACTAAAAAAAGAAGAAGCTTTGAGTATAGGCCAACCCATCAAAAGTATCTTGCATAGGAACCGTGATTCACAAATTTAAAATTGAGCACCTAAAAATAATTAGCCTATGGAGTCCCAGGGGTGCTCAAAATAAATCACATATAAGGCCTTCCCGCCCAATAAAAACTCCCACAACCAAGAGCCAACCTAAACTAAAAAACCCACTATCTAGCTCACAAAAAGTCACAACAAAATTAGGTCTAGAGTGCTGTAATCCAATTTTAAAAATAAAAATTTAAACATCTCACTTAGATCATAACGCTAAAGAAAAAACACTATAAATAAAATATTTCTCGACTAAACATTCAAGAAAACCCACCTTCTAGAGTAAAGCAAATCTAGCACAATAAAACCCTGAAGGCTTAATAGATGATCAGTTGGTAGAAGGAACACTGCAAATGAAAACACCGACCAACAATTGGAACCAACTTTCCAAGATAGGGCACTGAGATCTAGAGTCCTACACCAAGAAGAACTCAGCAAAAATAGCATCCGAGGAACAGGATCCGACCAAGGAACATAGGATTTTAAAGAAGACTCTAGAACTTCAAAGAACCGTAGGAGTGCTAAAAATATTAAAAAGCTTTACCAAACCGAGAATAACCATGAACCTATAGGCCAAAAGAACCAAATAATTTTTGGGCATCGAAAAGGAAGAAATATTGCACAAATCTTGCCCAACGAGGAAGATGAGATTGGGAATAAAACTCCCTATAAAAGTTGGGATAAAAACCACCAACCATAACAAAATGGCTGGAAAAATCTTCATCCCCCTGAGAAGCAAGAAAATAGAGTACCAGCCATAAAATCTATCTAAACAGAAAAGCCACTAGAAATATTTGAAAAGAAGAACCCAAAACCACCATACAAAGGGCCAATTACGAAATACCAGACACGTGGGCTGAAATCACACCTCATCCTCCACTGTAATAGGCATGTGGTCTCCCACAGGAGTTTGGGTCAGGCAAGGTAATACCATGAATGATGAATAGAAATGTACTATCAAGCACATGCCTCCAACAAATATCCCCAACAACTTCATTGAACCACCCAAACTATCGAACATAGTGGCTGCTAGCACAAACCAAATCCAATGGCCAAGAATGCATAGGGTTTGCCCCAAGTGTTTGGAACAGGAGGGACAATACCAAAATAATAAAGGGAGAGACATGTCTAACAACAATTGCAACTAGCAACCAGGGGGTCCAACCAATGAAGTTGTATTGGACATCCAACAACCAGATAATCATCCACCATAGTCACACTAGATGGCAGCTTCACAGGGGAACTCTCTCTGCGATGTTTTGGAAATATTACTCTATTAAGATGCAATGCATAGATATTAGAGGTGAAGTTTTGGTATTTTGAAGACTACTATATAAAATATCAAGAAGAATTTTAAATTTTGGAATATTTGTATTCATACCAAAAATTGAAAAGATCCAAAAAATGAAAAGCAAGAATTCAAACATTGTTATGTAAAATGATGTAGGTTTCTAGATATAGCATATCAATTGAGATGAGAAGTGTCTCTATGTGTAAACTCTCAAGCTCTAAAGAAGAGAGTTGTAATTTTTCAAGGGTGGGGGACCCGAGTACAACCCCTTATTATTCAGCCAAAAAAAAAGGTTGAAAGGTAAAGAATAAAACTTAAGCTTAACTACTCCTCCACTTTAAGTTTAAAGGGTAAAAATAAAACTTAAATTTTAATAAATAAGAAATATATTTTAACCTTTATTTGAAGCATAAAATAGAATTTAAATAGCATTGAACTATTGCTTCCACTTCAAGGTTGAAAAGTAAAAAATAAAAGTTAGTTAAACTACTTCCACTTCAAGGTCAAAGGGTAAAAAATAAAACTTGAATTCTAATGAAAAGGGATTGTAAATTAAGACTTATTTGAAGGATAAAATATCATACAAAGAGTTGTAAAGATTAAAATTTTGTTCCTTGCTTGCAACAATTTTTTTTCTTTTCCTAGGTACTCAACAGAGCTAATGAGGTTGCTAATTTTAATCCACATATTTATTGAAGAACAAGGTCTATATTTTTCTTGGAATTTATTTTTTTTAATTATATTTTGATGAATCAAAATTATTTTTAAAAATGCCCCAAATAATAACAAATATATTGCAATTATAGGAACTAAATTTTAAAGAGTAATCTATTTATTTATAATTTAATCTCTAAAATGTCCTTAAGTCCTCAACCTATTTTTGAAAAATAAATAATATAGGGAAGATGAAATATTTGAATCTCAATGGCCTATGAGGGATACGTTAGTATTAATTCCTTGGGTTTTCATCCACGGGATCCAAGTTCAATCCCCTATACAAGGGGACTGAGACCCCTCATAAAAACCCATGTAAACTCAATTTTGTTTAATTTAAAAAAAATTGAAACCCAATAAATATATAAGATATCATAAACATTAATTATAAAGTAAATACTAAAGGTCAAGATAAATTTATATTAATAGTAATTTGATTTAGAAGCAAGTATGAGTAGGAGGGAGTCTTATTTTTAGATTTTTCGTTCCATATCTTAAGAGATATTTAAAGAACAAATGACTTTTTTTGGTAAATTAAAGTTTATATTTACAGGAACGAGTTTTGAAAGGGACCCAAAACCTTATTACAAAATCAAAAACAAGTGCTAGATGTCAGGACTAAATCCAAATGGGAAAAGACCCATAAAATGTTGAAAGACAAAAGCATGCAGAAAAAGGCTAAAGCAGTAACAGAAAGAAAAATGAAACCGAAAAAATCCAGGTTCCCTTAAACAAAACTAGAGAAAAAAAAACTAGAAATAAGGTAGCAGGAACATCAAACTTCCTTGAGTTGAATGTCCCTTCTTAGAATTTGTTGTCTCCAATACCATATCATTATATACAAATAACTCCATAGCATCAACCAGACTTATGGAAAATTGGCTGATATTTGTTTTCTCGTATCCTACACCAAACTAACAAATACAAGAGTCATTCATCGAATTAAATCTACCACTCTCCAAATTTTTCTTGAATGACTATATCAATGAGCCTTGTCGGGAATTTCTCTATCCATGTGGAAAGGCTTGAAATGGTGACTACAATATTTGCCAAATGGTGAGCTTAATGATTAGCTTCTTTGTATGCATATTGACAAGTGATTTCCTGTTGTTTAGAGATGATTTCCCTGGATTCTTCAATGAGAGTTTTGATTCTCCAGGAGGGGACTTTATTATTTCTTATGATATTTATTATATTTAATGAGTCTCCCTTAATTATCACCTTGTTGAATTTTCTTTGGATGAGATTTAGACCTCTTCATAGAGCTTTTACTTCGAGGTATTGATTTGTTTGGGTTCCCAAGCTTTCAAAAAAAGCAAGAATTAGATCTCCATTGTGATCTCTGACCACACCGCCTACACCTACTAGTCATAGATTCCCTTTGGAGGTACCATCAAAATTAGATTTTACCCATCCCATAGGGGGGCTCCAACTAGTGTTGGGACGGAGGCTTGGCCTGATATGACCACGAAGGTCTCCCAATGGAATGTTCAAAGAAGATATTAGGGAGGCCTCAAAACTGGACACAGACTGATTAGAGTAGGGGTTTAACTTAGCATTTTCAATGTCATAACAAATAATTCTATTGGTAATAGAAGAAAAGCCCAAAGAGATTTAACAAAATATTCTTCTCTCTTTCCAACCAAACTTGTCAAAGGAAATAATGTAAGTAGTAAGCCTAAGTGGAAAAGAAACTGGGATGGTGGAAAGGATTAGGCCACTATTGAAAGAGGTCCAAGATGGATTGAGGTATAACCTAGCTGATCTGAAAGGAATTGAAAATATTACACATGATTGTTTGGGAAACCGAGCAGGCAAGGAAAATGTGGTTGATATATTCCCAACTTGAAAGACAAAGGGAGCACCAATTTGGAATAGACATGCTCCTTTTCATGAGGTTATAAATGGTAAGGATTTTATTTTGGAGAGTGATCCATGAAAAAGAAGCAATCTTAGGGATAAGATTCTTGACCCAAATGAGCTGGTGAGGAAAAAATATTAGTTTGAATGGACTGGATTTTGAAAGCAAACTTAATTGAAAAAGCTCCACTTTCAGTTGCTTCCCATATGAGTTGGTCTTCTTTGGGCTGACTAGGAATAAAAGCAGACTGAAAGAGGTTATTTAAAGTGGTATATTGGGCCTGATGATTTTCACTAATAATATGTTTCCATGAAGCATGACCATTATGAAAGAAAAAAAATCTGCAAATTTGCTTCCAAAATGAGAATCAGTGAAAGCTTTTACCTTAGATAAATATTGGTCTCAAATCAAAGGGTCTCTTCCAATCCATCTATCATACCAAAAATCAATGAATCTCCCATATCCCAATAGCCACCTACGTCCTTGCTGTATGATATGCTTAGTTTGAGATTTTGGCTGGAAGACCTTGTCCTAAGAGACAAAATGAATTCTTTCCTTATTTTTAGTGCCTGTCCAGATAATTTTTTTTGAATATTTTCAATTTTATGATACACTGAGCTTGGAACCTTGAAGACAAAGAGAAAGTAGATGGGTATACTATGAAGACACGCTATTGTTAACATAGTTTTGGTAGATTGTGATAATATAGTCCCCTTCCATTTTGTGATTATTTTTTGTACCATGTCAATAACAGTGTTCCACATGCTCCATTTTTTATTACCAATAAAGAGAGGAAGACCAAGATAAGTGACAGGTATGGTGCCTATAGGACAACCTAGAATATCAGATATATTATGTTGTCTTTGGGTAGGATTATTCAGTAAATAGACTTTGCTTTTGCAAAAATTGATTTTCTACCCAGTATCCTATTCATACCGTAGAAAGATGTATTTAATCACTTTAGCTTCAAAAATTGAGGCACGAGTTGTCATGATGATATCATCCATGAATTGTTGGTGATTTACAGAATCATTCTGGGCTGATGCTTGAATTCCTGAAAGGAGGCCACACCTACATGCAAAAAATATTAAATAGAAGAAATAATGAATGACTTTCATGAGAAAACATTAGATAGAAATAAATAAAAGAAATAAAAGAAATAATTTATTTTCAATTAAAAACAATGACAATCTCCATCAAAGGGATAGACAATTCATAAGAAGGTGTTATCAAATATGAGGCAATCAAGCATGATATATTGGTTCTTTTTTTAGTTTTGAAAGTGAAAAAAAGGAAATGGGGGATAAATTCATACTATTTATTTTTTTAATAAGATATATGTGGCTTCTATTGGGAGCTACTCCCATCAAAATACCAAAATATTACATATGTTGCAACATACATTTTTATGACAAATTTTTCATTTTTTTCTTAAATATATTTTTAAAATTCCTCAAAGTGCTATGTTTCCACAATCATATCCTTGACAACACTTTGATTAAGAGATAAAATTTCACTTGGCTAGTAGCCTTCTAAATTTTGAATTTCACTAGTATGAAGAACAACATCGCAATTTGCTAATTTATTTGGTACCCAATTTCCTTCTCTATAAATATGCTCATGCTTCAAAGAGATTACCTCTAGTTAAAATTCATACTATTTATGACTTAGATTTCAAAAATATTTTTCTCTCATCATATTTACTAGTTCATAAAACAATTACAAAGTGATGAGTGGTGACACATGATCTATGGGGAGGGTTGACTTGTATTTAAGAGTATAGAGTTTTTTTTTTGCTAGATAATAAGGGGTTGTAATCGGGTCCCCCATCCTTGAAAAATTATATCCCTCTTCTTTAGATCTTGAGAATTTACAAATAGATAAACTTATCATGTCAATTGAGATGCTATAGCTAGATCATTTTACATAAAATGTTTGAATTCTTGATTTTTATTTTTTGGATATTTTCAAATTTATGTATGAATACAATTACTCCATAATTTAGCATCTTTCTTGACATTTTACTATAGCAACCTTCACAATACCAAGACTTCATCTCTACTATCTATACTTTACATATTAGTAAGAGTAATATTTTCAAAACATCGCACTATCATAGTCCGCTTTACCGAATTTGGATTGCTAGTTTCCTTATTGAAACACAAGTGCAACCACAAATATTATAATAAATAGTCTAAATTAAAACACGTTAATGTTACAAAATAAAGCAAATATTACCAATGGAAAACATTTAAAGTAAAACTTAATCATTAATTGATTTAGGTAATCAACATTTTTGTTAGATTCAACTAAAATTTCTACTTCCTCTAACCGTGGAAAGGAGAATTTAACTTCATGATACTCAATAAAAATCCCTCTATTGGCTAAATTATATACACATTTGTTTCCTTCCCTTAATATATGCGTAAAGCTAATTTCTTCAAATTATTTAGCAAGATCTTGAATTTCCACAATTATCTCTTGTATGTTCCATGGATCCTTTGCTTTCCTCAAAATTGTATTTATTACTATGAGAGAATAACCTTCCATCCATACTCTATTCCATTTCATTTGTTTACATATTTTTAACCCTTCTAAAGCCGCCCAAGATACAGCTTCATTATTTTTCTTAAATCCACTATTGAAAGCATAATGAGACAAAATATCTCCTCTATAATTTCTAATTGTTCCTCCTCCTCCTACTAGTCCTGGATTTCCTTTAGATGCTCCATCAAAATTCAATCTAAACCACTCCACATATGGTGGTTTCAACTTTATAGTTTTTGTCTTCTTTTTGCTTCTCATGTACCCAACATCATAATAAAATTTAATGACTTGACTCCTTCTATAAAGACTCTCTGCTTCCAAATTAAGGACTAGGTGAGTTGATAGGGTTGGTTTAGACTCCTCTATGGCTAAACATATCTTCTTTTTCATTACCTTCAAATTGATTTCCTTTCCTTTAAAATATTCTTCTATTCCTTTCTAGACATATAGTCCAAAGTATTATGTCTTTTGATATATCCCATATTGTCTGTAAAGCCTCACTTTTATAAGTGCTCTACCATTGCTCTAACTATGTTAAGATCCTGCTATAAAATAAACTCAAATAACACACTCTCACACAATTGCTTGGAAATAACTCACATAAACATCACATTAATATAACAGAAATTTGCATAAAGAACAATCTCATAATAGAACTGAATCGCAGGCTTCTTCGAGGGGGCAACCTCCTTCAATACTTCATTAATTTTGCAAAAGATGATTACATTGGTGCCTTTTCGGGTATTTAAGGAGTTTCCTTCCAAGGTTGGCTTACATGCAAAATGCCACCTGGATTACATGCATAATGCCACCCGAATTACATGCATAGTGCCACTTTGAATTACATGCACAATGCCACTCGAATTACATGCACAATTCCACTCGAATTACATGCACAATGCCACATGAATTACATGCACAATGCCACCTATCTACCATGTGTTACATAAAAAGGGTGCCATTTGTCATAGGCACTACCTAAGCTAAAACTTAGAACATTACAAAATATTAATCATGGGTACTACCCATGTTCACTAGGAATTATTACAAAAGGGGAATTATTACATTAAGGGTTAGGATGAGATCCTAACATGCCCTTCTCCTTAAAGGAGCTTTGTCCTCAAAGCTGAAAATGAGGAAACTGTTGCTGGAGTTGATGGAGAGACTCCCATGTAGCATCTTCAGGTTGAAGTCCACGCCACTGAACCAGGACCTCTGTGATGGTATGGTTGCGCAGAGTGCGGGTTCGACGATCCAGCAGCTGTTCCGGTGCAAGTAAGATGGAGCCTTCTTCATCCAATTCAGGGAGTGTTGATTGAACATGTACCTTTGTGCCCACAAATTTCTTGAGAAGGGAAACATGAAAAATATGGTGGATCTTGGAAGTGGGTGGAAGAGCCAATTTGTAAGCTGTTGGACCAATCCGTTGCAGAACCTGATAAGGACCATAGAATTTTGGAGCAAGCTTCCGACACCTGCGGATTTGTAGGGATGATTGTTTGTATGGTCGCAAGCGAAGGAAGACCATATCACCCACATCAAAACCACGCTCAGAACGATGCTTGATCAGCTTGTTGGCGCATCCGATTATGGGCCATGTTCAAATTTTGCTTGAGTTGGCGGAGGACCTCGGTGTGTTGACTCAGAGCATTGTCGACGGCCTAGACCTTGGAGCTGCCCGAATGTAGGAGGAAGGCGTGAGTGGAGGGCGCCCGTAAAGCGCCTCAAATGGTGTGAGTTTGGTGGCGGTATGATAGGAAGTGTTGTACCACCATTCAGCCAAAGAAATCCATTTTGCCCAATGAGTAGGATGATCGGAGGCAAAGCAGCGAAGGTAGGTTTCCAAGCATTTATTAACAACCTCTGTTTGACCATCCGTTTGCGGATGGTAGGCTGAACTCATTTTGAGCTGAGTCCCCTGCAACTTAAACAACTCTTGCCAAAAATTGCTAGTAAAGGTGGGATCACGATCAGATACAATGGAGGCGGGCATGCCATGAAGGCGAAATATGGAGTCAAGAAAAGTTTGGGCAATAGTGGATCTTGTGTAAGGATGGGTTAGGGCACAAAAGTGAGCATACTTTGAAAGGCGGTCCACTACCACAAAAATAACGAGACTTGCCTCCAGATTTAGGTAGCCCTTCTATGAATTCCATGGAGATGTCAGTCCACACCGATCCGGTATCGGCAATGGTTGAAGAGTGCCTGGGGAGCGCACTGTTTCTCCTTTCATCCGTTGACAAGTGTCGCAATCCGCTACAAAAGAGCGAATGTCCTGTTTCATGCCTTTCCAAAATAAGGTGTGCTTGAGTCGTTCATACGTTTTTAGGAACCCTGAATGGCCATCAGATGGAGTAGCATGTGATTCCTTCATGAGGAGTTCTCGAAGTGGGGACTTAGGAGGAAGAACCAGACGTTGATGGTAACGCAGATCTTGGCCATCCCAACTATATCCTGGTGTAGACTCTGGATCATCCCTAAGTGAAGCAACCAAGTCTTTCAAATCTGCATCCTGATGTATTTCCTGACGTAAGGGCTCAATCCATTGGGGCAATGGTGTAGAGATGGCACACAGCATACTAAGGGCCTCAAATTGGCGAGAGAGAGCATCTGCCACAAGATTTTCCTTCCCTTTTTTGTACGTGATGTCATAATCATAGCCCATGAGTTTTGATACCCACTTTTGTTGCTCAGGAGTGGCAACTCGTTGTTCTAGAAAGTATTTAAGGCTCTGGTGGTCAGTTTTGATGGAGAAATGGCGCCCAATGAGGTAAGGCCACCAATGTAGGACTGCATGCAATATTGCCAACATTTCCTTAGCATAGGTGGATTTTCCCAGATTGCGATCAGATAGGGCTTTGCTGGTAAAAGCCAAAGGGCGTCCTTCTTGCATCAATACTGCCCCAATACCACGACCAGAAGCGTCACTTTCAATGACAAATTTTTTTGAGAAGTCTGGCATGGCTAAAATTGGAGTGGTGGTCATGGCATGTTTGAGGTCCAGGAATGCTTGCTCAGTCGGCCTTGTCCACATAAAAGAATCCTTCTTCAACATGGAGGTGAGGGGGGCGGCTATCTTTCCATAATTGCAGACAAATTTACGGTAATATCCTGTAAGCCCTAAAAATCCTCGAAGTCCCTTGAGTGTGCGAGGTTTTGGCCATTCTTGGACTGCTTGGATCTTCTTAGGGTCAACCTTGACACCATCCTTTGAGACAATGTGTCCCAGATATTCTACTTCAGTCAAACCAAAGGAGCACTTGGACCTTTTTGCAAACAATTTATGGTCGGCCAATAGTTGGAGAGTTTGATCTACATGATTGAGATGCTCTTCCCATGTGTGACTGTAAATCAAGATGTCATCGAAGAACACAAGGATGAACTTCCGCAAGAAGGGGCGAAAGATGTTGTTCATCAGGCTTTGGAATGTGGAAGGAGCATTTGTGAGACCAAATGGCATTACCAAGAATTCATAATGACCTTCATGAGTGCGAAAGCGGTTTTAGGAATATCTTCATCCCTAAGCCGGATCTGATGGTACCCAGAGCGAAGGTCTAGCTTGGTGAAGTACATGGTCCCATGTAATTCATCTAGTAATTCATCAACCATAGGGATAGGAAATTTATCCTTGACCGTTATCTTGTTGAGCTCTTGGTAGTCAATACACAATCGCCAAGAGCCATCCTTCTTGAGGACCAATAAGACTGGTGCAGAGTAGGGACTAGTACTAGGCCGAATGACACCCGCCTTGAGTAATTCCTGTATCATCTTCTCAATCTCTGACTTCATGGCATGGGGGTATCTGTACGGGCAGATATTGGGAGGTGTACTATCTGGCAATAATGGAATGGCATGGTCATGAGAGCGATGCGGTGGTAGTGTGATTGGTTCTGAAAATATGGCCTCATGTTTGTGGAGAACCTGTTGCATGTCTGGTGGAATTTCACCCATTGGGGATGTGGATGGTTGGATGGAGAATAGTTGTGCAATGACCCCACATGATGATTTCTTTAGCAATTTCTCCATGCCGTTTGAACTGATAATTTGAGGTGTTCCTGCTGGGGAGCCCTTGATGATGTGTGTTTGGCCATTCTAGGAGAACTGCATCCAAAGTTCAAGCAAAGTTCCAAGCGATAGTGCCCAGGTGTACTCAACCATTGAGATCCCAAAACAATATCACATCCACCCAGCTGGAGGGCAAACATGTCCCGCTTGAGTGCATAGTCCCCTATCCGGATTTTAACATTGCGACACTTTCCCTTACAAGGTAAGGTTCCCCCGTTGGCTACCATGACCTCAAAGGAGTTACAAGTGTGGATATAGCAATTTGCCTGCTGAGCAACTCTAGGGTCAATAAAGTTGTGTGTGCTTCCCGAGTCCAAAAGTATGGAAAGACGTTGGCCCTTGAAAAATCCTGTAACCTTCATGGTTTGAGGGGTAGTAATGCCTGCAAGGGCATGGACTGTAATTGTTGTTTCAGGTTCCTGTTTCACTTCTTCTTGTGGAGGAGGTGTTTCTGGAGGGTCCTCATCCTTATCACTCTCATCAGAGGTATCAGGTTCTTCAACATCGATCAGGAACAATTTTTTGTGTGCACACTTATGCCCTTTGAAAAACTTTTCATCACAATTATAGCATAATCCTTGGGCACGACGTGCATCCATCTCTTCGGTGGTGAGGCGCTTTGGTGCGACGAGGTTTATTATCAATCGGGTTTTGGGCTCTAGGAGGAAATGAAGGTCTATTTTGCAAAAACTTTGATGGGCGTCTTTGGGTAGAGAGTTTAGATTCGGCCAGATGGGCCAAACTGATAGCTTCCATCATAGTTCGTGGTTTCAACATTTTGACTTACGCTTGGAGTTCCATCTTCAACCCATCGATATAACAACTACGAAAGAACCCTTCACTCAATCCTCTTGTTCGATTGGCCAATTTTTCAAATTGAGCTTGGTACTCTCGAACCGACCTCGTTTGTTGTAGTTTGGATAAGGCTCTGTGAAGTCATCAAACTCACTAGGACCAAATCGAGTGAGTATTTGGGATTCAAAATCCTCCCAAGAGAGATTTGGGTAGGTAAGACGCAACCATTGAAACCGAGTGTAGAGCCTCGGATTCCAAGTTAAAGGAAGCCATCCGGACTCGATGAAATACTTGGTACATTATGAAGTCGAAAGAATTGGTCAACCCGACATAGCCACCCATCAACATCCTTCCCACCGAATTTGGGAAAGTCCAACTTGGGCATTCCGAAGGGTGTATCATGGTCACGATTCCTTGTAGAACTCTCAACTTGGTATTCTGATTTGGGTGGTTCTCTTCTCAGTTTGCTGTCCACTTCTGTCAATGCTTCTTCTAAGCGATTGCTAGTGGCCTCATGCTCTAGGCGAAGACCTTGGACTTCTTCCCTTATGGAGTGAAAATCCGAGTTCAAGTTCTCAATGGCTTTTGTTAGGGAATCCAAGTGTTCTAGTTCTTTCTGGTGTCCACGAGTACCCCGGGCCATTTTTTGACCTTTTGTGACCAGTTACTAAAAATAGAATTGAATTTTTTTGACTTACTATTTTTAGTAAATGCCCAAAAAAGTGCTTGGGTGCTATATATCAAAATGATCAGCAGGAGGAGGTGGTCACAATGAGCTATATCTCTTAACACTACTTTTTTTTTTTTTTTTTATCTCTTGTTTTGCTGAGTCTAACGGTGTTCAGATTCTGATTCTGAGCTACTGAGCAAAAGTTGGGTACTGGAGCACTATCTAAAACTGGCCGTGTTTCACACTCAAGATTCTCTCGTATTTTGTAGGTGACCGATATGACGATTCTGTTCGACTCGAAGACCGTGAATTCCGCCTCGACCGTGCTTGACCTCTCCGACTCTGATCGACTTGATCGTGATTGCCATCTGTGAATTTGACTGTTACTCTCCAGACTTTCAACTTAAGTGTCACCCTCATGGCTTATCCCGAATGCATGTCCCTTTTGTTATTTTTTTTGGTAGAGGACTCCTTTCTCATATGCTCACTTTTGAAATGCAGGTTTACGAATGGGGGTGTTTGGATTCTTATTTTGATTTTTATTTTTGTATTTTTTACAGGTTGCAGTTTTAACAGAACCAGGGAATGCTAAGTATAGGAGTATGTACCACCCATAGGCCCTCTAATATACCGACAGTGACGAACAATAGTGCTCGGACCAATATTTCGAGCCACTACTCAAGGAGGATTCCACACATACCCTTGAGCACACTACCTGCCTCTCTGACAATACGGGAGGGTAATCATCCGAGGATGTTGTGTCCCGTAGACTATGAGTAATACAAGGCCGAAGAGCTTCCTAATGGTTAAAAGTTTGTTTAATCCTAGATGGTCTCCCGATATACCCGAAGATACGTGGGAGCTCAAGTCCGTGCGCGAGTTCTGTCTGAGGCCTGGGTATTGGAGCTTGATCGCCCCTCACTTCACTAGACGCTTTATGGGCTATCTAGCTTAGCCAATAACGATGGATCCTTCGTGATATTTTAAAACCCCCGGTACAGGGTTTCTACCTACTCAACTAATAATATATTTTTTTGTTTTTGGTTTGAAAAAAAAAACACTGTATTTTTTTTTTATTTTTTTTAATAAGGAAAATTAGAATGGAAAAAACACACGGAATTTATACCTAACAGGTGGATTTGGATGGCAAGAATCGTTGCAGTTGCAGCAGAACTTGGCCCTGGAAAGCGCTCTGATACCACTTGTTAAGATCCTGCTATAAAATAAACTCAAATAAAACACTCTCACACAATTGGTTGGAAATAACTCACATAAACATCACATTAATATAACATAAATTTGCATAAAGAACAATCTCACAATAGAAGCTGAATCGCAGGCCTCTTCGAGGGGGCAACCTCCTTCAATACTTCATTAATTTTGCAAAAGATGGTTACATTGGTGCCTTTTCGGGTATTTAAGGAGTTTCCTTCCAAGGTTGGCTTACATGCAAAATGCCACCTGGATTACATGCATAATGCCACCCGAATTACATGCATAGTGCCACTTTGAATTACATGCATAATGCCACTCGAATTACATGCACAATGCCACTCGAATTACATGCACAATGCCACTCGAATTACATGCATAATGCCACCTATCTACCATGTGTTACATAAAAAGGGTGCCATTTGTCATAGGCACTACCTAAGCTAAAACTTAGAACATTACAAAATATTAATCATGGGTACTACCCACGTTCACTAGGAATTATTACAAAAGGGGAAGTTATTACATTAAGGGTTAGGATGAGATCCTAACAAACCAATATTCAATTATACTATTCATCACCATGCATTTACCAAACATATTAAGAATCCATTGCCATAGATTCCAGACTATTGAGCAATGTCCCAAGAGATGGTCTATACTCTCCTCCTCCTTATTACAAAAAACACATTGAGAGGGGCCATGAAAACCCCTTTTCATAAGGTTATCCCAGGATAAAATTCTTCTATGACCTACTAGCCAAACAAACATTTTGACTTTAGGAATGCTTGGGCTATCCCAAATATCTCTCCATATTCTAGTGATATTATTATTTTGTTGGTGTTGTACATTATATCCACTTCTTGTTGTGTATTCTCCTGAGCTATTCAACTCCCAAATCAATTTATCCTTGGCTCCCCTCAGAATAATCACAGTTGTTATCTTTCTACTCAATTGCCTCCTAGCATCAATGTCTTGTATACTTGTAAAAAAATATTCTTTCCATTTGTATCTTCCTTCTCGATCCTTGTACAAAATGTTTGAAACCCTATCACCATATTTATCTTGAAGCAATCTCATCCAAGGTTTCAAAATTGGATCTAAATTGAGTGGTTTTTTATCACACCAAGTATCCATCCAAATAGAAATTTTTTCTCCAGTTCCCACCACCCATCTTAAACCTTTAATCATAAGATCAATAGATTTTTTTAAACCATTCCAAAGAGCAGAACCATTTGGAAGAGAGAATGCAGTAAATATTAAACTTGGGTCATTGGGATCAACATACTTAGAAGAATTCTTGCCCATTGTCTTTGACTCTCTTTGTACAATCTCCAGATTACTTTTCCCCTAAGAGCTAAGTTTGCATCTGTAAGAACTCTTAAACCAAGACCTCCCCTAGTTTTATCATCACACACCTTGCTCCATTTCACCAAAGAAAATTTCCTTTTATCATGTAAACCTGACCATAAAAATGATCGCATAATATAGATTAAATTTTTTCAACTAATTTTGGCATAGAATACAATGACATATAATATGTTGGAATGGCTTGTAAGATTGACTTAATTAATTGCACTCTTCCTTCTAATGATAACCATCTACCTTTCCAAGCTGGAAGTTTATTTTGAACTTTACTAATAACTGGATTCCATAATTCTATCCTCATTCTCCCCTCAAATAAAGGCATCCCTAGATAAGTTGTTGGTAAATTTACCTCCTCCATTTGAAGTAACCTGTAAATTCTTGCTTTGATATTAGTAGGAGTGTTAAGGAAGTAAATTTTGGATTTAGTCCTATTAACTTTTTGCCCTGATGCTCTTTCATATTCCTTTAAAAAGTTATTCAAAGCTCTAGCCTCATTTATCCTTGCCCTTCCAAAAAGGGTTGTATCATCTACAAATTGTTGATGGGTGATGTTATCAATGTTATTACTAACCTTAAGTCCACTTATAAGCCCATATTTGTAAGCCTTCTTTAAGTTCCTACTCAAAACCTCTGCCATAATAATGAACAAATAAGGAGATAGAGGATCTCCTTGTCTAAGGCCTCTCTTGGCTTTAAAAGATTTTGTTACTAACCCATTGACCAACACTGAATAAGAAACTGTAGAGACACAAGCTTTAATCCATCTAACCCATTTCTTCCCAAATCCAAACTTTTCTAAAACTACAAAAATAAAATCCCATTTAACCCTATCATAGGCTTTACTCATATCAAGTTTTAAGATCATTGCTTTCTCTTTTCTTGAAGTTGATGAATGTATAACTTCATGAGCTACTATGATCCCATCCAAAATTTGTCTCCCTTTCACAAATCCTCCTTGCTCTTCTAAAATAATTTTGTCTAACAATGGCCTTAATCTATTCACCATCACTTTGGAGATAATCTTATATGCCATATTACATAGGCTTATGGGTCTAAAAGAATCAAACAATTCAGCATCCTTCTTTTTTGGAATTAGGGTAAGATATGTTGCATTTATTTTATAAGGTATGTATTGTTTTACCCTAGATTGTTCCACTACCACCAATAAAGAATCCTTCACTATATCCCAATTATGTTGGTAAAATGTTGCAGAGAGCCCATCTGGACCTAGGGATTTATCCTTATTAAAAGAGAAAAGAGCTAAATGAACTTCTTCTAGAGTAATAGGCTCCATCAGTTTCCTATTGTCTTCATTCATTATAACTGAAGGAACATCTTGAAGAAGTTTATCATTAAGAACTTCAATCTCCTCTGATCCTAGAATATTCTGATAAAATGACTTTGCCTCTTTTCTAATTTCACTCTGATCTTCAATCCAAACCCCTTCTATTGATTTAATTCTACTAATTCTGGATGTTGATCTTTGTACTATAGCCATCCTATGAAAAAACTTTGTATTTTTATCTCCTTCTTTTAACCAAGTCTATCTTGATTTTAATCTCCAAAATTTCTCTTCCTTACTCAAAATATTATGATATTCACTAAGCAACTCCCTTTCCTCTGAGCTTGGATTATTATGATCACCTTTTTGGAATTTTGAAAGTTTATCTTTTAGTTCTTCTTTCTTCTCAAAAATATTTCCAAAAGTGTTCTTGTTCCATTCTTTTAATCTAGATGTCATAGATTTAATTTGTTTTGGAAGAGCATACAACCCACCATTACCTAAAGAATTCCATGTTTGAGCTATCATATCAACAAATTGAGGATGGTCTTCCCACATCTACTCATATTTAAAATATGATATTTTTTTAATTCACTTACCACCATTTTAACTCTTATTGGCTAGTGATCTGAACCAATCCTTGTTAAGGTATTAATTTTAGCACAAGTTCCTTCATCTAGCCAATGATCTGAGAGAATGCATCTATCTAATTTTTTTGCTATTAGGTTCTAGCCTCTCTTGTTGTTGGTCCATGTATAGTTGTCTTCTTCAAACTCAACCTCCCATAGATTATTGTTTTGAATAAAAGTTGAGAAATCTTTCATACTTTGGGTTAATTTCCTAATTCCTCCAAATTTTTCATCCAACTTGGTTATGGCATTAAAATCTCCTATGATCATGAATCGAGTTTCTTGGTCTTTACTTCTCATAAAGGCTTCAATCCCACTCCAAACTTCTAATCTACCTGACTGAGTTGTAGGTCCATAGACATTGATAAGGATGAAATGAATATCTACAAAGTAGCATGTGACTAAAGAGGCTATCCAATGCCTAGTTTTATGAATGGTTACATAAGAGGTTCTAGAAGGATTCCAACAAGTTAGAATTCCCCCTATCACTCCTTCAGAATCCATAGCATCCCATTCACATCTTGCCCATACTACTTTCATAGTTTTTGAAACTTCTTCTTTTGTCATTTTAGTTTCCTGGATACAAAGAATATCAGGTTTATTACTTAAACATAGGTCCCTGATACACCTCTGCTTTGAGGGGGCATTAGCACCCCTTATATTCCATGAGATGATAATCATGTCTCATTAGGGGCTATTGGCCCCTCCTACAGTATTACCAATATCATTTTGTTGTTTGGTAAAGAGAAGTTCAACCAACTTAGTTTGTGTTCCTTTCTCTATGTTTGCTCTTGCTTCCCTAGATCTTGCTTGATAATTTGAGGGTTTTCCTCTTTTTGCCTTACCTATATCAGGAGTAGGTCTTATTATTCTATTCCTCAATATTCTTTCACAATTTTGTTTTTCATCATATTTATCCTCTCCTAGCTCTATTATAGAAGCTTTTGACTTGTCCTGCTCATTTTTTGGTATTTCCTTATTAATGGTAGAGGTATTAACTTCTAAAACTACATTTTCTTTACCAATTATTTTCTCTTGAATGGTGCATGGTACTTCAAGAGAGTCTTCAAAATCTAATGAGACACATTCCTTAGGTTCATCGAGAATGTTCTTCCTTAAATCAGGATCATATTGAATAGATGGTTCCTTGTTAATATGTTGAAATTGTTGTACTATGTCCTCTAAGTTTTGATCTACTTTTTCTTCATAGGCTAAAGCCTCAAAAGAGTTGGTATTTATTCCAATATCCTTCCTTATTGGTCTCCATTATTTATTTTCTTTTATTTTTCTAGATCTATTTTTTGGAAGTTGAAAACCATCTTCATCCATAACCATTTGTAAGTTTCTCTTGCAATTTTCTACATATGATTCTGTTGGGCTCTTCTTAGGGCATGATCTCTCAATATGCCCCACCTCATGACATCTTCTACATCTAAAAGATATATTTTCATAATCTATAGTTTGGATCCACATCTTATCCCCATACTTAAGAATGATTGATTCTGGTAAAGCTTTACTTATATCAATCATGACCAATATTCGAGCATAAATAGCCAAGAATCCATCTTTTGTAGTATCTAAAATCTCAAGGAATTCTCCTAGAGTGTTGCCTATTGCCTTGAAGGTATCTATTTCCCAAAATTCAATGGGTAACCCATACATCCTAACCCATACTGGTACTAGGGATAGATTTACATTTTCAGGTGAAAAGCCTTCATACCAATGGGTAAGGAAGAGTCATGCTCTTCCCATAAACCAAGGACCCCTTTTAGGATTCTATCTCTTTCTTCCCTAGAACAAAAAATGGCTAGGAAGAAACCTTTGGGAAGAAATGATAGAATCACTCCTGGAGACTTCCAACTCCTATCAATCCATTTTCTCAAGGTTGAAGCCCCTGGCCAATACCCATTAAATTTACCAAAAATTTCCCTATCTTGGAGCAATGAGGATCTCTTTGAGGTGTGCTCACTAACCTCTACCACTAGAGATGATTCTAAGTATTTAACTATAAATCGATCCATGGAAAGGAAACTAAAACTCAAAATCTATTGAAATTTATCTGAATATCCTATAGCAAATATAATATTTGATAAAAAATTTATAATAATTTTCATGCAAAATTTCTAAGATAAAGAAAGGAAAAAAAACTTAGCTAAAAAATTCTTTGTCCAAATAGAATGTCTTGCCTCACTGAAGTCCTAGCCCTTCATTGCTCTTCCCATCATCCAAACCCTAGTTGACAAATATTTGCAATTTTATTTTTTACGACTTGAAAAATCATCACTGCCCTTGTTCTGAATGGTTGACTTCACAAGGTCGTATCTCCCTCAATATTGCTTATATTTTTCATATGACCACTCATTTTAAAGCTATTCAAATTCTTAATAATTTGGTCTAAGAATCAGACGAATCAGATAACTCTTCATGAAGATATGGCTCCTAAAAGATGAGATGTTTTTTAAGAAAAAATTCTAATCCTTACTTTGAATTTTTTTTAGATTGAAAAATTGTCACTACTTTTTGAATGGTTGATTTCATAGGTTCATATTCACAATATTACTTGAATTTTGATATGACCATCATTTTAAAGCTATTAAATTTTGCACAAGTTGGTACAAGAATTACTAAATTGACAACTCTTAGAAGATATGACTCTTAAAAGATGAGATGTTTTAAAAAAATAATCACTTCTCACTTTCAATTGAGATTTTATGACTTGAAAAATCTTCCTACATTTTACATAAAATGTTTGAATTCTTGATTTTCATTTTCTGGATCTTTTCAAATTTTTGTATGAATACAATTATTCTAAAATTTAGCATCTTTCTTGACATTTTTCTATAGTAGCCTTCATAATGCCAAAACTTCACCTCTACTATCTATGCCTTGCATCTTAGTAGAGTAATATTTCTAAAATATCGCACTATCATAGTCCGCTTTACCAAATCTGGATTGCTAGTTTCCTTCCAACACAAGTGAAACAACATATAATAAATAGTCTAAATGAAAACACATTATTGTTATAAAATAAAGCAAATATTACCAATGGAAAATATTAAAGTAAATCTTAATCATTAATTGATTTAGGCAATCAACATTTTTTTGTCAACTTCAACTAAACTTACTACTTCCTCTAACCATGGAAAGGAGAATTTAACTTCATGATCCTCAATCAAAACCCCTCTATTGGCTAGCTTATCTGCACATTTGTTTCCTTCCCTTAATATATGTGTAAACCTAATTTCTTCAAACTCTTTAGCAAGATCTTGAATTTCCACAATTATCTCTTGTATGTTCCATGGAGCCTTTGCTTTCCTCAAAATTGCATTTATTACTATGAGAGAATCACCTTCCATCCATACTCTATTCCATTTCATTTGTTTACATATTTTTAACCCTTCTAAAGTTGCCCAAGCTTCAACTTCATTATTTGTCTTAAATCCACTATTGAAAGCATAATGAGATAAAATATCTCCTCTATTATTTCTAATTATTCCTCCTCCTCTTGTTGGTCTTGGATTTCCTTTAGATGCTCCATAAAAATTCAATTTAACCCACTCCACATCTGGTGGTTTCCACTTTATATTCTTTACCTTCTTTTTGCTTCTCTTGTACCCAACATCATAATTCCATTTAATGACTTGACTCCATCTATCAAGACTCTCTACTTCCATATTAGGGATTGGGTGAGTTGATAGGGTTGGTTTAGACTCCTCTATGGCTAAACATATATTTCTTTTCATTACCTCTAAATTTCTTTCCTTTCCTTTAAATATTCTTCTATTCCTTTCTAGCCATATAGTCCAAAGTATTGTATCTTTTGATATATCCCATATTATCTGTAAAGCCTCACTTTTATAAGTGCTCTACCATTGCTTTAACCAATCTTCAATTTTACTATTCATCACCATGCATTTACCAAACATATTAAGAATCCATTGCCATAGATTCCAGACTATTGAGCAATGTCCCAAGAGATGGTCTATACTCTCCTCCTCCTTTTTACAGAGAACACATTGAGAGGGGCCATGAAAACCCCTTTTCATAAGGTTATCCTAGGATAAAATTCTTCTATGACCTACTAGCCAAACAAACATTTTGACTTTAGGAATGCTTGGGCTATCCCAAATATCTCTCCATATTCTAGTGACATTATTATTATGTTGGTGTTGTACATTATATCCACTTCTTGTTGTGTATTCTCTTGAGCTATTCAACTCCCAAATCAATTTATCCTTGGCTCCCCTCGAAATAATCACTATTGTTATCTTTCTACTCAATTACCTCCTAGCATCAATGTCTTGTATACTTGTAAAAAAATCTTCTTTCCATTTGTATCTTCCTTCTTGATCCTTGTACAAAATGTTTGAAACCCTATCACCATATTTATCTTGAAGCAATCTCATCCAAGGTTTCAAAATTGGATCTAAATTGAGTGGTTTTTTATCACACCAAGTATCCATCCAAATAGAATTTTTTTCTCCAGTTCCCACCACCCATCTTAAACCTTTAATCATTAGATCAATAGATTTTTTTAAACCATTCCAAAGAGCAGAACCATTTGGTAGAGAGAATGCAGTAAATATTAAACTTGGGTCATTGGGATCAACATACTTACTTAGAAGAATTCTTGCCCATTGTCTTTGACTCTCTTTGTACAATCTCCAGATAACTTTTCCCCTAAGAGCTAAGTTTGCATCTGTAAGAACTCTTAAACCAAGACCTCCCCTAGTTTTATCATCACACAACTTGCTCCATTTCACCAAAGGAAATTTCCTTTTATCATGTAAACCTGACCATAAAAATGATCACATAATATAGATTAAACTTTTTTCAAATGATTTTGGCATAGTATACAATGACATATAATATGTTGGAATGGCTTGTAAGACTGACTTAATTAACTACACTCTTCCTGCTAACGATAACCATCTACCTTTCCAAGCTGGAAGTTTATTTTAAACTTTACTAATAACTGGATTCCATAAATCTATCCTCATTCTCCCCTCAAATAAAGGCATCCCTAGATAAGTTGTTGGTAAATTTGCCTCCTCCATTTGAAGCAACCTGCAAATTCTTGCTTTGATATTAGTAGGAGTGTTAAGGAAGTAAATTTTGGATTTAGTCCTATTAAATTTTTGCCTTGAAGCTCTTTCGTACTCCTTTAAAAAGTTATTCAAAGCTCTGGCCTCATTTATCCTTGCCCTTCCAAAAAGGGTTGTATCATCTACAAACTATTGATGGGTGATGTTATCGATGTTATTACTAACCTTAAGTCCACTTATAAGCCCATATTTGTAAGCCTTCTTTAAGTTCCTACTCAAAACTTCTGCCATAATAATGAACAAATAAGGAGATAGAGGATCTCCTTGTCTAAGGCCTCTCTTGGATTTAAAATATTCTGTCACTAACCCATTGACCAACATTGAATAAGAAACTATAGAGACACAAGCTTTAATCCATCTAACCCATTTCTTCCCAAAACCAAACTTATCTAAAACTACAAAAAGAAAATCCCATTTAACCCTATCATAGGCTTTACTCATATCAAGTTTTAAGATCATAGCTTTCTCTTTTCTTGAAGTTGTTGAATGTATAACTTCATGAGCTACTATGATCCCATCTAGAATTTGTCTCCCTTTCACAAATCCTCCTTGCTCTTCTGAAATGATTTTGTCTAACAATGGCCTTAATCTATTTGCCATCACTTTGGAAATAATCTTATATGCCATATTACATAGGCTTATGGGTCTAAAAGAATCAAACAATTCAGCATCCTTCTTTTTTGGAATTAGGGTAAGATAAGTTGCATTTATTTTATAAGGAATGTATTGTTTTACCCTAGACTGTTCCACTGCCACCAATAAAGAATCCTTCACTATATCCCAATTATGTTGGTAAAAAGTTGCAGAGAGCCCATCTGGACCTAGGGATTTATCCTTATTAAAAGATAAAAGAGCTAAATGAACTTCTTCTAGAGTAATAGGCTCCATCAGTTTCCTATTGTCTTCATTCGTTATAACTGAAGGAACATCTTGAAGAAGTTTATCATTAAGAACTTCGGTCTCCTCTAAACCTAGAATATTCTAATAAAAATACTTTACCTCTTTTCTAATTTCACTTTGATCTTCAATCCAAACCCCTTCTATTGATTTAATTCTACTAATTCTAGAAGATGATCTCTGTACTATAGCCATCCTATGAAAAAACTTTGTATTTTTATCTCCTTCTTTTAACCAAGTCTGTCTTGATTTTAATCTCCAAAATTTCTCTTCCTTACTCAAAATATTATGATATTCACTAAGCAACTCCCTTTCCTCTAAGCTTGGATTATTATTATCACCTTTTTGGAATTTTGAAAGTTTATCTTTTAGTTCTTCTTTCTTCTCAAAAATATTTCCAAAGGTGTTCTTGTTCCATTCTTTTAATCTAGATGTCATAGCTTTAATTTGGTTTGGAAGAGCATACAACCCACCATTACCTAAAGAATTCCACGTTTGAGCTATCATATCAACAAATTGAGGATGGTCTTCCCACATCTGCTCATATTTAAAATATGATTTTTTTTTAATTCACTTACCACCATTGTAACTCTTATTGGCCAGTGATCTGAACCAACCCTAGTTAAGGTATTAATTTTAGCACAAGTTCCTTCATCTAGCCAATGATCTGAGAGAATGCATCTATCTAATTTTTTTGCTATTAGGTTTTGGCCTCTCCTGTTGTTGGTCCAAGTATAGTTGTCTTCTTCAAACTCAACTTCCCATAGATTATTGTTTTGAATAAAAGCTGAGAAATCTTTCATACTTTGGGTCAATTTCCTAATTCCTCCAAATTTTTCATTCAGCTTGGTTATGGCATTAAAATCTCCAATGATCATGAATTGGGTTTCTTGGTCTTTACTTCTCATAAAGGCTTCAATCCCACTCCAAACTTCTAATCTACCTAACTGAGTTGTAGGTCCATAGACATTAATAAGGATGAAACGAATATCTTCAAAGTAGCAAGTGACTAAAGAGGCTATCCAATGCCTAGTTTTATGAATGGTTACACAAGAGGTTCTAGAAGGATTCCAACAAGTTAGAATTCTCCCTAATGCTCCTTCAGAATCCATAGCATCCCATTCACATCTTGCCCAAACTTCTTTCATAGTTTTTGAAACTTCTTCTTTTGTCATTTTAGTTTCTTGGATACAAAGAATATCAGGTTTATTACTTAAACATAGGTCCCTAATACACCTATTCTTTGAGGGGGCATTAGCACCCCTTATATTCCATGAGATGATAATCATGTCTCATTAGGGGCTTTTTGCCCCTCCTGCATATTACCAATATCATTTTTTTGTTTGGTAAAGAGAAGTGTAGACACCAAATCCTAGCCACTTTTCCACCATCACCCTTTCCCGCCATTCAATGGCCCACTTTAGCCCTTTCCCACCATTGTCTGACCCATATTTGACTCATTTATATTTATTTATATTATTTATATTTAAATATAATATTTTATATTATATTTTAATATATTTATTATAAAATATATCTTTATAAGTCAAATTAACCTCATCCATCCAATCCGATCTAATCTCAACCATCCATATTCCTTAATCCGTGTCACACTTAAAGTTTAATATCAGCCTTTGAATCCACTTTAATATTAGCCACATGATCAAAAAATTTAAGCTAAAACCCTAAGAAGACCCTAGGCTTGATGATAAATAGAAGCATTCTCAATGCTCAACCCTTGAATCTTGGAAGACTTGAACGTTTGAGCTCTAATTTGCTTGTGAGGTCTAACCTTGTTGAGAGATTATTTCTTGTGAGTAGATTGTGAACTAGCTTATCCTTCCCAAAAACCCTAGCTTGCCCTAGGATTTTCGGATTCCAACCACCTTCACATCCCATTTTTGCCACTGCCATTATCGTCCATTTGTCGAGCCCTTTGCATTACCCCGATATGCTTCTACATATTTAGCCCTAATTCATAGGCACAACCGAGTGCCTAACTCATCCCATAGGCACAGTCATGCACCTACCACATTCTATAGGTGTAGCCCCATGCCTACTTTTCCCACAACCACACGCTAAAAATCTACCGCATAAGACCATCAAGTATCGTTAGGACATCCTGCCATCAATCTGCAATAGAGTAATAGAATAACAAAGTAAGTATTTTTGTGCATTTATTTATTGTTATTTGGATTTTGCATGTTTGTTTATTCAGATCTAGGGTTTTAGTTAGCATTTTTTAGGGTTCACACTATGGAACCCTCATTTTTTTTACTAACAACTTTATGTTTGATGTGTGTGGAGGATCATATATCACCAATAAATTATTTTTGAGTAGTTGTCGAAGCTAGAGTGGCCTGATTATGGATAATCAGAAGCCCACTCACCCTGTTGGAAGCAAGATACATTTAAGAAACTACTTATTGTTGTAGCTAGGGTTTTAGAGAACTGTAGCATTTGTAATTACTATATCAAAATAATTCCATTGAACGGAACGATTGTAACAAAGGAGTTTCTTAGCTCCCCCCTCTTGTTTATTGAATAAAATCATATTTTGTGCAATATTTTTTCATTGGTTTACTTTACTTTATATCTATTTTAGTGTCGTATTTTCACTTCAAAAATGGTAAAAATACATTCAAAAGCTCTTATTGTAGAGGAGTTACCCATCACAAAACCCCCTCAATCATACATGTCTTCTTGTATGTGTGGTCAAGGTCAATCCACTTTTGCCACATCATCCACCACAACCACTCCTTCTACAACCATTTCTTCTTCATCATCGTTGCCTCATACACCTTATTCTAATTTCAAAAATCACCCAATCCATCTCCATCAGTCGATGTTTCACAAGTCAAAATTTTAGAGTGTGAAATATTCAACTCCTTACCACCTTCCATAGCCACCTCCAATCCTAAGCCATCCATTTCCACATCATCCACCACCTCATCCCAAGTTGAGGTCCACATCACTAGTCATGGTATTGGTGAATACATGGTCCAAGACATTACCATTACCCCTCTCGCCATCCCTATAGTCAAGGATTTCGGTTGCCCATGTGATCCTCCTTTAACCATAGGTTTTGTATACGATATGATCTCTACTCCTAATATTATCAAATTTGTTTATGGAGGAATTTATTCCTCAATTGATGCAAATCCATTCGAATAATTGAAAAATCCAATACATGCCAACATACAAAATATGATAGGATTTCCATCTTGTTACTTCCATATAGTCAATTGGTAAGGTCAGGGTCTAGGTTCCCATGAACAAGAAATACATGACATAATTGATTTCCCATATCTAGGAGCACATGATCATTCTGGCTTAGGATATACCCTGCTTTCCACAACCACTTCCCTTGAGCAAGCCTTCCAAAGGCTTAGCCTCAACGAAGAAGACAAAACCCCTCTTCCATGTTCCTCAACCACTTCTCTTGAACAAGCTCTTCAAGAGCTTACCTTCAATGAAGGAGAAGACCCCCTAAATTTTTCCTACCTACTTCCATATTTTGATGATGAAAGTTATGAAGAGTATGAACTTATGTCCAATGCTTTTGACGATTCTAAAGAGTAATTCCAGCCCGTTGTTCCCCTGATCCAATACTATGAGTTTTACCTCAGACTGTTTCCCCTCCATCATCCCATATTTCGCTTGCTTCTTCCATAAGAACAAGTTAACCCACCTGGTGAACCACCCCCACTTGAGTTCCATTGAGTCATTCAGCCAAGCCAAAATTTGTAACATATGTATATAAACAAAATCAAAATATTCAAAAAAAAAATCAAAATTTCAAAACAAAACAAAAACAAAAAATTTCTTTGCATTGCATGTTTTGTTGTTGCTATCCAGGGTTAACAAGATTCAACATCGGTTCCCATCCATTCTTCCAATCCATCCTCTCCTTCTAAGTTAGTATGAATCCTATTGACTTATTCACCCCACTCCATAATCCATACAACCTGGCTAAGCCAATCCCAATTGACATAATCCTTGTTGACATTGATTAGATTTCTTCCCCACCATCCTTTTCGAAGTTTATCCTATTCGAGGAATTGTTAAGGGCTTCTGCCAACTACATTCCTCCTTCCCCTCTACCTTCACCTCTATATTTTACCAATAATCTTGAGGTCTTTCAGGCAAAGTTAAATGACAATAAGCAGGAAGAATTAGGTGACATCATAGACTATCCCGACTGGCTTTCAAGCCTAGTACCCATTCACAAGCTTAATGGGGTGATACGTATTTGCATTGATTTTTGAGACTGGTCTTAGCTCTTCCTTGTTTGGGGGTCCTCTTCTATGCATGATTTGATTATTATATATACATGGCTAAAAAAAAAACACAAAATAAACAAAAACAAATCATTCATATAGGCATATTCCAATTGCATACATCTTGCATTTACATATAGGCATATTTCCATACATTTTCACATTTATACATATTGCATACATATTTCATTTGCATTCATTCCACATGCATTCCACTGCATTTTACACCCCACATGCATTCCACTACATTCCTTCATTTTGTAAATTGTATTCATCCCATCTCATGTTAAATGGTCTTTTATAGTAGTGATGATATGGCCAAATAACAAAAAGTCAAGTTTCCACGATTAGGGGTACTTATTTTTGGGCATTTATGCAATTTTACCCAATGTCATAAGCCAACAATCCCATTTTTCAAAATTCATAAACCCAAATTTTTCAGTCCCTTAGCCAAAACTAGTGTGTCTAGCAACCTCCAAAAAGATGTCCAATTTTCTTTAGGATCAAAAACACTTTTTCACATTAATAAAATATTGAGTCTTCTCAATTCATTCCAAAAACAATTTTGCACCAACCACACTTCTTCACATATTAAAAAACAATTGAGTCAAAGAGGAATAACACCATACTTGGGTGGCACCTTGAAGTGAAAAGGGTATTCCTTGCTTGTCCTATCATGCAACATAGTCCAAAATAAAAAATAGTGGTTTTCACCACTATCATAGTTGCTCTCCAAATATAAACACAAAAAATAGAGTAGTAAGGATAGGTTCACATTATAATCACACTTCGATTGAGAATATGATTCCCCAAAGCTCTATCCAAAGTTAACAATTTTTATACACACACCACAAATCCTTAAATCTATAAGGATCGTACTACATTCCCCTCAGAAAGTTATGTAGTCATCCCCAAGGCCTAAATATCAGATCAATGGACTATGGAGTGAGTCTCCACTAGGACTATAGATGCCTGAATGGCAGTGGAGTAAGCTCACGCGAGGTGACTGTCTCTCTTCCAAAAAGGGAGACCTCTGACCGCACATACGAACAAGCTAGCTTCTTGGTCCTCTTCATAATAGGTCATACCTAATTTACTCATAATGGGTTAATGAACTTCACGTGCACACACATTGGTTCTTGATTACCTAGGATCATTTTCATGCTCAATATTTGGTACATGAACTTCACTGAAACACACATTGGTCCTAAAGAAATTTAGACAACCTCTAGTGAGTTTGGTTGATAGCACTAGTCTATTTGAGTCTCTGAAAATACTTCAGTTTTCCATATCAACATCCATATATTCTTCCATATAAACATCCATATCTTCTTTCATGTCAACATCCATGTCTTCATCATAGATCAACCTGCATAAAGCCACCAATTTTGGTACCCCCCGATTGCAAAACAATGGATAAAAATGGCCAACAAAAATTATGAACTTTAAATGATCATTAGAACATCATGCATTCCTCTCATATAGTTTGCATTCATTATTCATATACATGCCATTGCACTTGCATTAATCATCCATATAAGCACTACGCATACACATCATTATTAGCTTGCATTAAACATTCATAAAATATGCATTGCATACATATAAAAATATTCACACAAAAGATAACACAAATATAAAAGACATGTATATATATAAAATATCATATGTACAATGAGTGCAAAAAAGGCTACAATGGAGCACCAAGTCTTATATACAAAAGTGCATCTAAGCACTAAGCTAATGTCCATGGGAGGACCCCTGAGACCTAGTAGGAGCCCTAGACCTAGAAATCTACCTAGATTTCATGTGCCTTGATGACTCAGTCCTAGAGGATGATAGAGGATCTGATAAAGGAATGTGATTAGCCATGCACAAATCCTCCAAGGAGTGTGCATATGTCTTGCTAGCATGTAATCATCACAAGTCAACCTGATGACGATGCTCTCTCACAAAAATATTTGCTCGAAGCCTCGTGATCATCTCCTGATCACCAACCTCATCTGTCAGCCACTCTGCCTTCATCCGAGCTATGATAGTCTGTAACCCAGCTATGAATCCATCTCACCCCACCAAATACTCCCTATGAGCCTCCAGCATAGTCTCTCGCTCCTCACAGAGTTGCTCCACCTTAGCCTACAGCCTAGCCAACTTGGAAATCTCCCCCATCTCCTCATCATCCTCCCCCTCATTTTTTGCTACCTTCACCTCGAGATTCTATTGTGATACTCCCCTTGACCACCTTTGACTCGTCGATCACTAAGGCATCATTATCTTTGGAGTCATCATCGACATCGCAGCTACCACATCTCCACCCATCACCACATTTGATACCCATACTTGTTGGGCACCAAACCATGTTGCATACTTTAGAGTCACCCTAATATCATCTACATATGGGACCTCTAGAAAATTATCATCCTCTATTTACACTCTCATGGCTCTACACATGGAATCCCCATCTCATATCATCGATGTCGATACAACACTGGCTCATCTGACACATCCTGAGGTAAGCCAAACTACCTCAACACCCATGAGTATTGAAAGTACTCCATATTCTCATCCCTCCCCCCAAACAACCATAGGGTCTACTTCACTCGATGTAGTTGCTCCTCATCTCCCTCCCACATGGCTCCTTGCCATGGCCTCCATATCACCTAAGCTCGAGTCAACCCCAACCACATATCCCTATACCACTAGTTGGTATGCACCTCCCGACTCGACTGCACCTCCTCAGCCACTACCCATATCCTAGCATAGGTCTCACCTATATACCATGTCTAACAAGGTAACCCCTCTGGCTGAGCTACCCTAAAATGCTTCCAAGCCCAACACTGCAGGAGGAACCTGCATCCAATCCCTTTCCTCCCTCTCTGTGTAACCTCATATAGCTCCCAGTATAGCTACACCAATAATGTAGGAGCCCATGCATACGCCCTCGAATTAGTGAGTAGATCACTCACCAATACCAATAGGTTCCAAGGGAACCTACACCCAGTGCTATTAGGGATAACTATATTTGCTAACATGAACATAATAAAGGTCGAGAGTGCATCCAAATCCTTAGCCCTGTACATTCTCAAGTAGCATATACCTCTATCTCCCATCCTCGCCTCCCACCATCGATCATCAAACATATTCTCCATCTCCATCTTATTATCATGCCCAACCATCACCTTCTCCCCCTCTACTGGAACCTTGAGGATGTGGTATACATCCTCAAGGGTGACAGTAACCTCCCCAGTTGGTAGCTAGAATGTCCCCCTATCTGAGTCCCATATCTCTATCAATTATGAGATATAGCCATCACCCACCTTCACCACATACAACCGAACAACTCCCTACAAACCCACCTTCTCCAAAAGCTTCCAATCACCCTCCATAAGCCTCTTCCTCATCCCAGGAACAAGAGGAGAGAATCGATGTCAAGGCTCTATCTCCCGCAACTGCAACAACAAAAATTGTTTAGATTAGTATATATTTCAAAAAAAAACTTCAAAATTTTTGCACAAAAAGAAACAATGTTTTTCAACATTACCAAGGCAAATCATGCCTCCGCTCCACCAACAACATGCAATCCCTCCACCGCCATAGCTCCTATGTAGATTTCCACCAACCTCACTTTCCTTACCAATTCACTCCACTCCTCAGGCACAGCTTCATAAGCTCTCAAATACATGAATGAGCCTCACAATTTACTCTACAAGCAATTTATAGTTACAGCTAATGCACTCTAGTGTAGTCCAGCAACTACGGTCTACAGGCATGCATGAGTGCCTGCAGGTGCACCTAGGCATAGCCAGTGCTTGGGTCCAAAATGACATAAATAAAAAGGGATAAAATTAGTAGCTTTCCCCCTCAAAATTTCACCAAATTTCATCCACACATCATGCACATCATCAAATCATGTTTTGTGAAAATAAGAATTGTTTTGCATACATATTTTTCGAATACGACTCAAATTTGTAAAATACACAAATCGAGTCACAAAACACATCAAATGAGTCTCAATTTTTACAAAACTGGCACTCATATCATCTACTCCATATTTTTCATCATCCCACCAAATTGCACAACAATTGGAGTTGATTTAACTAGGGAATCAATTGTTTTCATTCGAAAAATGCAAAATAAGCCACTAAAATGCTCTAAAATTTACAAATCAACTCCAACTTTAGCAATATCATCACATTATTCCATCATAATTCTTTTCACTTTCATAATATACCATCATTTCTTCTAAAATGTGTCAAATTTACGAGTGAATCTTGTATATAGTGGTTTATTCTATATACTTGGTGATTGCAACAATTTGCATCCATGCAATTTGGTAAGATGAATAAATTACCATAATAACACTTGGTCATCATCATCATCACTTATCTCCTTGTTAGAGATCAAAATCACATTTGGTACTTCACATTTTGGGTGAAACCTTGCCAAGAACAATTTGCACAAAAACAGTCATTGATGTCCTTTTCCATGGGGCATGAAAACATGGATAATTGATATCACAATTACTCATTCATTTGACCATAGTAACAAAACAGGAAAAAATTGGTAGGTTGATTGGTTCCATGATGGAATTACATGGAGAAATCTCCATAGTCATTACCTCACATATAGGTTGACTTTGTCATCCTACATCTTCATAACTTGCATACTCAATGATGCCAATAAGGTATTTTCTTCAACAACATCGAATCACCCCAAATTTGGGGAAACCAAAATTTGATTATGATTTTCCCACGACGGGATACATATTACATGATAATAACATATACATTTGACACAACCCCCTTCCACTTTTGGGGCAAAAATGGTATCACGTTTTACATCATTCATATCATCCACATCATATCATAGTTTACACCAACCCCCTTCACACCGGCAAAAAGTATCACATTATTCATCATTTGCACAAATTTTTCAATTGGCTTGTGAGATTCATCCATAATCTCATTCGCAAATTTAGGGGGTAAGCTATGCAAATTACAAAATTCTTTATTCTTTTGTCTTCAACATTATTGCTCAAAAATCCAGCAAGAGAGAAGTTGCTTCTACATCCAGAGGCCCAACCTGTCTCATGTTTTTGCACCATATTATGTTTCATGTAACATGGTACAAAAAGGGGTATTTGTAGACACCAAATCCTAGCCACTTTTCCACCATCACCCTTTCCTACCATTCAATGGCCCACTTTAGCCCTTTCCCACCACTTTTCGACCCATATTTGACTCATTTATATTTATTTTATATTATTTATATTTAAATATAATATTTTATATTATATTTTAATATATTTATTATAAAATATATCTTTATAAGCCAAATTAACCTCATCCATCCATCTTCCTTAATTTGTGTCACACTTAAAGTTTAATATTAGCCTTTGGATCCAATATAATATTAGCCACATGATCAAAAGTGTTAATATAAAACCATAAGAAAACCCTAGGCTTGATAATAAATAGAAGCATTCTCAATGCTCAACCCCTGAATCCTGGAAGACTTGAATGATGGAGCTCTAATTTACTTGTGAGGTCTAACCTTGTTGAAATATTGTTTCTTGTGAGTATATTGTGCCCTAGCTTATCCTTCCCAAAAATCCTAGCTTGCACTAGGATTTTTGGATTCCAACCACCTTCACATCCCATTTCTGTTGGTGCCATTGTCGTCCATCCACAAAGCCCTTCGTATTCCCATGATCTACTTCTACATATTTAGCCCTAATCTGTAGGCGCAGTTGAGCACCTGCCTCATCCCACAGGCACAACTATGCACCTATCGCATTCTACAGGTGTAGCCCCATGCCTATTGTTCCCATAGCCACATGCCATAAATCTGCCGCATAAGACCATCAAGTGCCATCAAGGCATCCTGCCATTAATCTGCAACAGAGAAACATAACATAAAAGTAAGAATTTTGAACATTTATTTGTTGTTATTTAGATTTTGCATGTTTGTTTATTCATATCTAGGGTTTTAGTTAGCATTTCTAAGGGTTCACACTGTGGAACCCTTATTTGTTTTACTAACAGCTTTATGTTTGATGTATGTGCAAGATCAGATAGCATTAATAAAGGATTTTTTAGTAGATGTTGAAGCTAGAGTAGCCCGATTATGGATAACCAGAAGCCCACTCACCCTGTTGGAAGTAATATACATTGAAGATACTAGGATTTTGAAGAACCCTAGCATTTGTAATTATTGTATAAAAATAATTTCATTAAACAGAACGATTGTAACAAAGGAGTTTCTCAGCTCCCCCTATCTATTGAATAAAATCATATTTTGTGCAATCTCTTGTTCATTGGTTTATTTTAGTTTATGTTTTAGTGTCGTATTTTTGCTTCAAAAGAAGTTCAACCAACTTAGTTTGTGTTCCTTTCTCTATGTTAGCTCTTACTTCCCTAGATCTTGCTTGATAATTTGATGTTTTCCTATTTTTGTCTTTCTTATATCAAGAGTAGGTATTATTATTCTATTCCTCAATATTCTTTCACAATTTTATTTTTCAACATATTTATCCTCTCCTGGCTCTATTATAGAATATTTTGACTTGTCCTACTAATCTTTTGGTTTTTCCCTTTTTAAATGGTAGAGGTATTAACTTCTAAAACTACATTTTCTTTATCAGTTATACTCTCATGAATAGTGCATGTTACTTCAAGAGATTCTTCAAAATCTGATGGGACACATTCCTTAAGTTCATCGAGAATATTCTTCCTTAAATTAGGATCATATTGAATAGACGGTTCCTTGCTAATATGTTGAAATTGTTGTACTGTGTCCTCTAATTTTTTATCTACTTTTTCTTCATAGGCTAAAGCCTCAAAAGAGTTGGTATTTCTTCCAAAATCCTTCCTTATTGGTCTCCACTATTTTTTTTTTTAATTTTTCTATATCTATTTTTTGGAAGTTGAAAACCATATTCATCCATAACCATTTGTAAATTTCTCTTATGGTTTTCTACAATTGATTCTACTGGGCTTTTCTTAGGGTATGATCTCTCAATATACCCCACCTCATGACATCTTCTACATATAAAATATATGTTTTCATAATCTATAGTTTGGTTCCACATATTATCCCCATACTTAAGAATGATTGATTCTGGTAGAGCTTTACTTATATCAATCATGACCAATATTCAAGCATAAATAGCTAAAAATTCATCTTTTTTTGTATCTAAAATCTCAATGAGTTCTCCTATAGTGTTGCCTATTTTCTTGAAGGTACCTATTTCCCAAAATTTTATGGGCAATCCAAACATCCTAACCCAGACTGGTACTAGGGATATATACATTTTCAGGTAAAAAATCCTTCATGCCAGCAGGTAAGGAAGAGTCATGCTCTTCCCATAAACCAAGGACCCCATTTTAGTATTCTTTCTCTTTCTTCCTTAGAAAAAAAAAGGATAGGAAGAAACCTTTGGGAAGAAATTATATAATGACTCCTATGTTGGACATTTTGAGTCCCTGGAGTTGTCATTGATGTCAAGGTATGATGTTGCCATTGATGTCAAGGAATAAGATATTGTTGATGCCAAAAGGTCAAAAGGAGCAATGCAAAAGGTTGATGGCAAAAGAGCTTCATAATATTTATTTTTAATATTATGTGAAGCATAAGTAGAAGGGTTTTTATTAAAACCATGGATGAGCATAAATAGAAGGCTTTTCATAAAAATCCAAGGAGGCTTTAAACCCTAAAGTCAAAATATTTAAATGTTAATTTATAATATTTAAGTTCTAAAGAATTTAAAAAATTAGAAATTAAATATTTAAAGGTAAATTCATAAGCATCAAACTCAATTAAATTACCTCCACCGACGTGCATGGAAAAAAGGCATAAAGGTATTTATACCTTAGCCAAAAACATTGGAAGTGCAATTTGATTAATATATGCAATACTCGGTAGTCTCAGCGCTACAGGGGGAGGAGGAGGATGTCGATGGGTGGGAAGTCTATAGGGAAGATCAGGAGCGGCGGTGGTTCGGTCCTTGGATGCAATAGAACAATCAGAGGGCATCAAGATTTCGGTGGAGCGAAAATGCCTGGGCCCATTGAAGATGACCGGGCTGGCAATGATATTGGTCGAGGTAAGGACCCACCAGACAAAGGGGGTGGTGGGGCTCAAAAGTCTTATGCCCAAGCAGCGGCCTCAGAAACCCTAAACGGGTTTTTTACCAAAGAATTATTTTTGGTTGGGGATGAGCTGGACATCCCGATGGAAGTTCTTTCAAGCTTCATGGAGTTTGAGAAATTTACCCTAATAGGTAAATTCATTGGAGGCCATCCCGACATGGAAACTATCCGAAAATGGGCAGAAAGCAAATGGAGGACTTTTGGCCATTTGGAGCTGGCGGCCCTATCTCGGGGTTTTTTTGCCATTAGATTGAACAATAAGGAGGATTACTGTAAAATTTTGGCTGGTGGGCCATGGTTTTTGGGCCGTAGAAGTTTATTTCTCAGGAGGTGGGACATGGATTTTAGTCATGAGACCCAGAACATCAACATTGCCCCAGTATGGGTTAGGCTCCCGAATCTTCCCCTCTTTGGCTGGCATGAAAATGTCATAAGAGGTATTGCACGTTCCATTGGGGAGTTGGTCACCATCGACCCTCCCAACTGAGCTCGAACAAGGTTTTTCCAGGCCTGATTTTGCGTTCTAGAATATTTGGAGGCTGAACTCCCAACTTCCATCACTCTTCGGTCTGGAGGTACCTTTCTTCATAAACAAGCTATTGTCTATGAAAATAGACCAACTTTCAGCACCCAGTGTCGGTCCCAAGGGCACCTCCAGTCCCAGTGTCCTATTCAAAATTTGGGAAAATAGAAACGTGAAAATGGCAACCCCTTGGAGCACAAGGAAGACCAGGCAAAGCAACCAAATCTTCCAGACGTGAAGGGCCATGGATCCCCAGGCCCCTCTATAGACTATGGCAAACTCTCACAGCCTGAAGAGAATCCCTCTCTCCAATCGGACCCCAAGCATCTTGAGGCTGACAACCAACGAGGAGTAGACTCCCACTTGGAAAGTGTATCACAGGAAGAGATGGAATGGACCCCTTCCCAAGTTTTGCCTAAGGTTGTTCCTCTACTCCAAGATACGGGTCTTCCCAATTTTAGTCAGAAGCAAACGCTGCTAGAAGATTACCTCTTAGGAAGGAGGGGTGAACAATCCGATCACATTAGCCCTCGAAATACAAGGAGCTGAAAGCAAAGTGTGGATTTTGGTAGTGAGAGGAAGCAGGGCCGTCCTCCTAACAAGGAAAGGTGAGACAAAGAGACTGCAACTAACGTTGCAAATGGAACCCAACGTTTGTTGGTTTTGGATGACTTTGACTCACAGTCGGACGAAGCACATGCATCAAAACCTCCCCCTCAACAAGGAAGGGGAGGCAAGAAAAACTTCAAACTATCCAGATGAAAATCCTCTCATGGAATGTGAGAGGATTGGACGGTGCAGCCAAGCGAAGGTTAGTAGCTGATCTTCGTAGGAGGATTAACCCTTCTATCCTTATTTTGCAAGATACCAAGCTTGATGCTATCTCCTCTGACAAAGTGGCGAAGGCCATTTGGGCCAAGGAAAATTGTCTGTCCAACCCTGTAGTGGGAATAGCAGGAGGACTCATTGTTCTGTGGGACCCTTCAAGGTTTGAGGGCAGCTTACTGTCAACTTCCAACAGAATCATCAATGTACTATTCCAGTCCAAAACATCCAATTTTTCCTAGATTCTATCCAACGTTTATGCTTCAAATTCTGCCACAGAGAGAGCAAAAATATGGAAAGCTATCTCTCTGATGAGGGAGAATTTTAGAAACTTTCCTTGGGTTTTAGGGGGTGACTTCAACTGTCCCCTTCATCCTTCAGAGAAAAAATGAGGGTTTGACCACTCCAGCCATAGCTTGGAATATTTCAGAGATTTTGTCTCTGCTAATGGCCTACTTGACATCGAAGTCAAAGGGGCTTCCTTTACATGGAGTAACAGAAGGATTGGGGGTGGTTTGATTCAAGTCAAACTTGACAGATTCTTCATTTCCCTAGAAGCCATTCCCATCCTTTGCGGGGCTATCCTTTCGGATCTTCCAAGGATTGGGTCTGACCATAACCCTATTTTCTTGGAGGCAAACGATGGGCCTATTTTTATGACCCCTTTTAGATTCGAATCCTTATGGATTTCCCAAAAATACTTCAAAGGATTGGTTTCAGCGTGGTGGCAATCGAAGGTGGAAGGAAGCGCTCCTAAGAGGGTGGCTTTAAAGCTCAAAATGGTCAAAGAAAAACTAAATATTTGGAACAAAGAGGTGTTTGGCAACATTTTTTAGTCCAAAAAATCCATTGCTGAGAACCTGAAGGTTGTGGAGGAAAGGATGGCTATCGAAGGTTACATTGAGGGTCTCAGGGAGGAAGAGCGGAGCCTTTTGGTGGACTTTCATTCTATTCTTTCTAGGGAGGAAACATTCTGGTGCCAAAAATCTTGTGACCTATGGTTGAAGAATGGAGACTCCAACACAAGATTTTTTCACGCGTATACTATGAGGCATAGGGGGGCCAACAAGATCAGAGAAGTGACTTGTAAGGATGGGCACATTACCAGGGATATTGAGGAAATTAGGAGCGAAGCGGTTAATTTCTTTCAGGATTTTCTTGGCACTCCTCCGGATAGCAACCTCCAGGTCTAAAAATCTATGCTCGCCAACTTTTCGACTAAAGTTCCCCATGAGGTAAGCATGAAACTTTTGGAACCTTTTTTCTCATCTGAGATTAAGGAAGCATTGTTCTCCATGCAACCAGATAAGGCCCCTGGGCCCGATGGTTTCCCCCCTCGATTCTTCCAAGTCATGTGGGAAGTCGTGGGCCCAGATGTGTGTGATGCTATTTAGGTTATCCAAGCATCCAGATCTATCCACCCGAAACTCAATTCCACCTTTCTTGCCCTCATTCCTAAGTCTCCTTCCTACAAAAGTTTTGCTGACTATCGGCCCATTAGCCTGTGCAATATTTTTTACAATATCCTTACCAAGTCTATAGCCAATAGACTCAAAACAATCCTCCTCCTCCTGATTGATCCTTGTTAGGGAAGCATTGTCAAAGGTAGAAACATTCTTGATGGTGTTATCACTGTTCATGAGACCCTTCATTCCGCTTATCGCTCTAAGAATGCTACTCTTTTTCTTAAGCTCGACATGAACAAAGCCTTCGACCGTGTCGATCAAAATTTTTGTGTGCAGTCCTCCTCAAGTTTGGCTTTCATCCCCACTGGATTGACCTTGTCTACAGCTGTATATCCACTCCATTTTTTCTATATTGGTCAATGGGTCCCCAGCTGGGTATTTCCAAAGTTCTAGAGGCCTCAAACGAGGTGATCCTCTTTCTACCATCCTGTTCATTCTTCTGGCGGAGGTTTTGAGTTGGTCCATGAAAGAGGCTCTTCGACAGAACAAGATTTATGGCATCTTGTCGACTTCTAGATTTAATCCTATCACTCATTAGCAATTTGTGGACAACACCCTCATCTCCACTGGGGCATCCATTGCTCAAGCCAAGTCGCTCAAGAGGATCCTATTCCATTATGAGCAAGCTGCAGGGCAAAAGGTCAATTACATCAAGAGCAAAATTTACTTTTTAACACTCCTCTGTGTAGACAAATTTGGATTTCTAGAATTCTCGAGTGCACTATTGATTCCCTACCTACGTCCTATCTAGGGTTGCCTCTATCTTATAGTGGGTGGGCCAATGGGGACATGTGGAACTCGATTCTTGAGCACCTTCATAGGAAACTCGACACTTGGAAGGGCAAACTCCTATCGCAAGCTGGGAAAGCCACCCTTACCAAAGCTTGTCTTCAGGGGATCCCAACCTACTTCATGTCGATGTTCATGCTTTCAAGTGCAGTTCACTCCAAGATTAAGAAGATTCATAGGACCTTTCTTTTGTCTGGTAACGAAGAGAAATCTAGACTTCCCCTTGTAGCCTGGGACAAGGTGTGTTCGAGGATTGATCAAGGCGGCCTGGGGTTGAGAAGATCAAGACTTATGAATTTGGCTCTAATCACGAAGCACGCTTGGAGGATTATGTCTAATGACCCGATGGAGTGGGTTTCACTGGTTAAAATGAAGTATCTTAGCCCCACTCCCTTCTTGGATGCTGAAACATCCTCCATGGCATCAATCTTTTGGAAATTTGTGCTCTTAACCCAGCATTTGATCAGTCTAGGAGCCCGCTGGATTCTGGGTGATGGCAACTACATTTCCTTTTGGAAGGACAGGTGGGTGACTGAAGAAGCCCTTGGGTCGAGGGCGGACCTCACTGGGCTGAGAAGCTTGACCGACCCTAACACCCAGCTCAGGGTGGTGGGTTTCATAGATCGGAGCCCCTGTTTCCCTCAGTGGAAGCTTCCTATTGTGGAGGGGTTTAATAATGAGGTTACCTTCCTTGATAATATCCTTCAGTCGATTTTAATTCCTTTTGCCAGGAGAAATTATAGGATCATCTGGAGTGGTACGGAGGATGGGTGTTTCTCTGTTAAATCATTTTATGAGCTCCTCACCACCAAGACTGCTCTGGACTACAGGTGGAATACTGTTTGGAGGAAAGGAGTTGTTCTTAAAATCAACTTCTTCACGTGGATTGCTTTCCACAATAAAGCCTTAACTATTGACAACCTTCACAAGAGAGGTTTTATCTTCCCCAATAGGTGTTACTTATGTTTAGCAGATTGTGAGATGAGGGATCATTTATTCTTGCATTGCCCATTTTCCCACTCTGTTTTGAGCATTGTCCTATCCTCCTTCTAGATCCTCTGGTGCTCTCCCCGATCCCTTAGAGATGTTTTTCACCAATGGCCTAATCCTTTCAAGAATCCCAAGCTCTGCTTCCTCCTTGAGGCCTCCTTCCACCATTTAATTTGGCAAATTTGGTTAGAGAGGAATGCAAGAATATTTGGCAAAGCTCCTAGAGGGCCCTCTTCTGTTGCTCAAAGGGCATTATCTTACGCCATTGAGAATTCTATTGTTGTTCCTAGTCCTTGTCCCCATCTTTCGAACGAAGAAGCTATTCTTAAAATGATGAATCTCTGGCCATTTTTGGAGGTTGTTAAAGGGCCCTATCGAAAGAATGTTGTGTGGACCAAACCCCCCGTGGGGTGGATTAAATTAAACTTTGATGGAGTGGCTAAGGGGAATCCTGGGCCCGCTGGCGCTGGTGGGGTTGTCCGTGATCATGATGGGAATATTGTGATGGCCTATTGTGAAGATTTGGGCTCCCAAACGAATCATTATGCTAAATGCCGAGGCACTCTGAATGGTATTCAGATTCTCTTTGAGGATCCCCGACCTCTTATCATTGAGGGTGACTCGCTCAACATCATGAATTACCTTCTTGGCACCAAAAATTCATCTTGGAAAGTCTACAACATCATCCTCAAGGCTAGATCTCTTCTCTCCTATCACAGTATATGGAAAGCAAATCATATTTTGAGAGAAGGAAATCATGTGGCTGACCACATGGCCAATAAAGGGCTCGTGACCATGTGCCCAGTTGTGTGGTGGTCTCGCTTCCCATCCAAGGTGGAAAGGTTGGCCAGGGCAGACATCCCTTCTTGATGTTTTCCTTGTGCAATTTTTGGAAGGCCCATTTTGACATTTTTTTGGATGACATGGCATTTTTGGAAGGCCTGGACCTGGCTACTTCCATTCTTACTTCTGTCAACTCCATGATTTTTATCCTGAAGCAGAACCAACAACGCCCAAATTCGAAAGGATAGGAGGATCGTTATTAGCTTTCCATGGTGTTTGTCTCTTTGTTTGTGGCCTATCTTTGGGTTTCTCTCGGGTCTGTCCTATTTTCTTTTTGTTGTTGGGTCTCCAGGCCTAAAATCCCTTTTTGTTGTTTTCAAGTCTACAACATTAGGATGGTTTTATTTTCATTTAGGTTTATTGTTACAGCCAAGAGGTATGATGCATCATTATAAAGTTGGCTAATTTTGTACATAAGGTTTTGGAATCCTCTATAAAAACCCATTGTTAATGTATTATAATAATTACCAAAAAATATATATGCAATACTTGGTGTAAAAGGCTCGTGCAAATTCAAAAATGTAAGCGCATTCGAAGCACTACGTGGAAGCAGGAGACGTGTTGGAGAAGGAGCCAAAGGGCTCTAAGGAAGGCAAATAAGATAAAGTGCACATTGCACTTTAGTGGAGCAAGGAGAGCACTTGGCTCACACGACATGGAAGTCGTGACTAAGGCATTGTAGCATATGGTGCAGGATAGAATCCCATGAATTACGGAGTGGAACAAGGTTTTTATAATTTGATTTTTTATTAATTTCCTATGCTAAGGTAGTTGGAGAGATAAGGTGTGAGTAATGTTTTTATTTACCTAAGTGGTCAATGGTAAATGTTTCTAGGGTAATTTTTGTTTTTACCTTAGGGAAGTAAAAATTAATTTATTACATTTAGTGTTAAAGTGAATTATTCAATTTAAATGCAATATTGAGAAAGGAGTTATAAGTAGAAGTTGTGTTATATTTTAAAGGTGATTTTTATGAAATTTATGATGTTGAAATTTATTATTGAGATGGAGCAATAAGGTGTATTTGGAATTTAATTTAAGGAGTAGCAGTGTTGATTTGTGATTGGATCAAGCTTTATGCTAAGGCTTGAGGATAGAGATTGAGGATAGATTTGTGCTAGACCAAAGGACTGAGTTTAGTGTAGATCAGAGGACAGATATTGAGGACAGATTTGTGCTAGACCGAAGGACTGAGTTTAGTGTAGATCAGAGGATAGATATTGAGGATAAATTTGTGCTAGACCGAAGGACTATGTTTAGTATAGATTCGAGGACAAATTTTGGTGCAGATTTGAGGATAAGTTTGTGCCAAACCAGAGACAAAGATTGAGCAGATTTGTGCTAGACCGAAGGACTATGTTTAGTGTATATTTGAGATAGATCTTTGAAGGTGATAGAGTATAGAGGATGATAGTCTCTAGTGGATAGAGATCCATTAGCCAGGGTAGTGAGGATAGGTGTCTTCAATGGATAGAGATCCATTAGCCAGAGTAGTGGGGGCAATAGTTCTTCTAGAAGATCACCAGTCAGAGCTAAGGGGAAAGGAGTTCTCCTATGGATAGAGATCCACTAACTTGATTAGGGGATTGGTGTCTCCTTTGGACAGAGGTCCATAAACATTGTAATAGGGAAAGGATTCCCAAGAGATTGATTGAGAAAATTTTAGTGAAATATTTTCTTCATGGAGTAGCCCACATTGGGTGAACCACGTTAAATTGGTGTCTCTATTATGTGTGGTGATTTGTACATTGCTTTGATTACTGTTGTTGATATTGCTATCTTTACATTGCATAATATTGATTGGGAAAGAAAAGTAAAAAGTGGTCTTATATTGTTCACCCCCCTCTTAGTATAAGCTTGTGTTCTTCAATTGGTATCATAGTGGGTTCCTTCGAAAGAGTTTAACAACTTGAAGGAAAATCTTTCAAGAACACAATGGATTCTAAGAATGGGTCATCAGATAATTCAACACCAGTGTTTTATGGAAGTGATTATATATATTGGAGTATGAGAATGAAGATTTACCTGATGGCACTTGGCAATGAAATTTGGGAAGTAGTTGAAAATGGATACATACCACTAGTTGATCCACCTACAGATAAGGAAGGTAAGCTTCTACAACATTACAATTCAAAAGCAATGAATGCAATTTTGAGAGGTTTGCATAGAACAAAGTCCATAAAAGTTATGCATTGTAAAGATGCAAAAGGAATTTGGGATAAGTTGCAAAGTATATATGAAGGAGATAAAGGTGTCAAAAAGGTAAAGATACGAAATATCAAAGGACAATTTGAAGAATTAAGAATGAAGGATGAGGAAAACATTAGTACTTATCTAATTTGAGTTGATGAGGTTGTTAATGCTATGCAAGGACTTGGACTTAATGTTGAAGAATCAGATGTTTGTGATAAGGTCTTAAGATCTCTTCCAAAAATATTTAGTGAAAATATTTCTGCTATAGAAGAATCAAAGGATGGTGATTCTTTGACAAGAGATATGTTACTTGGTATTCTTACAACTTTTGAGTTAAGAACAAAATAACCTAATCCCTAGAAGGAAGCAACATTCAAAGCAATTAAGAAGATAAAGGGTAAGAAGTCAAAATCAAGCAATGAGTCATCCAGTGATGAAGAAGCAAATTATGGCAGAAGGAATAAATATTCAAGAATATTTAAAGATGCAAAATTAGTTAGATGTTTCAATTGTGGAAAGTATGGTCACTATGCAACTGATTGTCAAGAAGCTAAAAATAACAATGATGAAGAAAAACAGGATCACAGGAACAGGGAATTAGAAAGATACAGGTACCAAAAGAAAAGCAAGGATGGACAAGGCAAACAAGGAAATAAGTTCTTTCAAAGACAAAAGAGGAGCTACTATGCAGACAAGGCAAGTAAGTACTCAAGTGATAGTGATAATAGTTTTTCAGATAATGATAAATATGAAGTCCTATTTATGATTGAAGAAAAAGAAGAAGTCAAGAAAAGGTCACCAATAATTCTCAAGTGTTTTAGATGTGGTAATTTTGGACATCTTGAAGATAGTTGTACAAGGAATGGTTTTAGTTTTAGTGATGATGAATATGAAGATACACTTGAAGGACCAAAAGAAAATATTCTAATGGCACTAGAAGAAGAAGAAGGTGATCCTATAGAAGACAAGTAAAAAAAGAATGAAGATGTTTCCAAAGGTAAACAAATAGAGGAAGAATCAAAAAAAGAAGGATTTGATCTTAAAGCATAACTTATTTATGCTCTTGACACATTAAAGAAGGTAAGAAAGCAAAACTCTAAACTTGAATTTCAGTTTCAAGAATGTGATGAAGAGAGAGGAAAGCTTATAGAGGATCTAAATAAGTCAATGGCTAAGACAAAGAAGTTCAAGGATAAGTTAGAAGCAAAGGTCTTAGAATGTGAAAGGTTAGAACAAGAAGTAGCTCTACTAAGGGAAGATTTAGAAAAATCCAAGGATAAGCTACACAAGTTTGGAAAGAGTTCAAAGATTGTGGATAATATGATCAAGGTACAAAGAAGGTCAACAAACAAGATAGGTCTTGGCTTTGAACAAACTCAAAAGAAATAAGAAGAAGAGTCAACCTCAAGTTTGAAGAAGAAGAAACTTCAGAAGAAGTAACTTCAGAAGAAGATAGTGTAAGAGAAAGTGAGACTTCTGAGGATGAGTTGGACAACAGAAAGTTCAACAAGGAAAGGAACAATGCACAAAGAAGAAACATATGGAACAACAATCAGAATAGGTTAAGAGAGACTAAGAGACCAATGAGGTCAAGACAAGGAAGTTTCAATGGATGATGTTTCTCATGTCACATATTTGGGCACATGGCTTCACAGTGCAGGACACATGAAAGATAGGAATATGGGAATTTTAGGAACATACAACTTTTCCATGGGTATTGCTACTCATGTAATCAGTTTGGTCACAAGGCAATGAATTGCAGGGTTCATGACAGAAAAGGATATGGCTTCACCAGGAGAAATCCTAAGACATTTGCACCTCCAAGGAATAATAACATTAATTGTTATAAGTGCAATAATGATGGACATACAACAAAGTGGTGTAGAGCAAACATTCCAGAATCAAGCATGAACAAGAATAGGAACAAGAACAAGAATATGGACATGGATAGGAATAGGAATAGGAACAAGAATATGGATATGAACAGGAATAGGAATATGGACATGAACAAGAACAAGAATATGGACATGGATAGGGACAAAAATAGGAACAATCAAAGAAATCAAAAGGATCATATGAGAAGGAAAGAGGATAAAGGTAAAGACCAGTGCTTGTTGGGAGTAGAAATACTCCCACCCCAAAATTAACCACCTCAAGAGGAGGTGGGGGAGGGGCTAAGCTAAGAGACTCATTCTTAGCCCCGAGCCCCAAAGGTGACCCTTTGCCATTGATGTCAAAGGGGGAGATATTTGAGTAAGGGGGAGAGATTTGGTTTAAGGAGAGAGCATTGAGACAGGGGGAGCAATGTCCCAGGGGGAGTAGAACAAGAAAAAGGTCAAGTGTTTGGTAAAAATAATTTGGGTTGCCATCAATGACAAAGGGGGAGATTGTTGGACATTTTGAGTCCATGGAGTTGTCATTGATGTCAAGGCATGAAGTTGTCATTGATGTCAAGGAATAAGCTACCGTTGATGCCAAAAGGTCAAAAGGAGCAATGCAAAAGGTTGATGGCAAAAGAGCTTCATAATATTTATTTTTAATATTATGTGAAGCATAAGTAGAAGGGTTTTTATTAAAACCATGGATGAGCAAAAATAAAAGGTTTTTCATAAAAACCCAAGGAGGCTTTAAACCCTAAAGTCAAAATATTTAAATATTAATTTATAATATTTAAATTCTAAAGAATTTAAATAATTTATAAATTAAATATTTAAAGGCAAAGTCATAAGCGCCGACCTCAAATAAATTACCTCCACCGACGTGCATGGAACAAAGGCATAAAGGTATTTATACCTTAGCCAAAAATATTGGAAGTGCAATTCGATTAATATCCGCAATACTCGGTGCAAAAGGCTCGTGCGAATTCAAAAAGGAAGCACCTTCGAAGCGCTACGTGGAAGCAGGAGACATGTTGGAGAAGGAGCCAAAGGGCTCTAAGGAAGGCGAAGAAGATAAAGCGCACATTGCGCTTTAGTGGAGCAAGGTGAGCGCTTGGCTCACATGGCGTGGAAGCCACGACCAAGGCGTTGTTGCAGCATAGGGTGCAGGATCGAATCCCACGAATTGTGGAGTGGAACAAGGTTTTTATAATTTGATTTTTTATTAATTGCCTATGCTAAGGTTGTTGGAGAGATAAGGTGTGAGTAATGTTTTTATTTACCTAAGTGGTAAATGGTAAATGTTGCTAGGGTAATTGTTGTTTTTACCTTAGGGAAGTAAAAATTAATTTATTGCATTTAGTGTTAAAGTGAATTATTCAATTTAAATGCAATATTGAGAAAGGAGTTATAAGTAGAAGTTGTGTTATATTTTAAAGGGGATTTTGATGAAATTTATGATGTTGAAATTTATTGTTGAGATGGAGCAATAAGGTGTATTTGGGATTTAATTTATCTTTGTGTTTGAGGTAAATTGTGAAAAGTGTTAGGGTGATAATTCTTGTCATCTAACCCTTTGTACTTGGCAAAAGAAAGTGGTGATAATTGAAATAGGTTTTGAAGATCATTCTTCATCAAAGAAAAAGGTATGGGCATATTCTTCCTTGGTTGAGTTGATTGGTTGGTTTTCTGGAAAATAACTTTGGAGTGAAAAGGACTTGATTAGGTTTCCTTATTGAGTTGTTGAGCCATTGTGAAATGAATGCTATGCACCTTGGTTTATAAGCATTGTTGTTGAAGTGAATGATTGAGTGAAGAACTTGAACTAGGGTTTGGAAAGAACATGAGTATCATTGTTATGTGAGATTGGTTGATAAGCATTGTTGGAAATATTTTGAGTGAGTGTTCATATGCTTGGACTAGGGTTTGTGAGCAAGGATTACTTCATTGAGTGATTGGTTGAGTAGAGTTGGTTGAGCCTAGTCAAGTGGATGTGTGAAGTGATTGTTCAAGTTCTATAAAATAAATTGTTCTATATTCTAAATTGATTTGAGAAAGAGGTTGAGTATTGATGAGTGTGAAACATATTGAGTCTCTAACAATTCTCTATATGTTTCTGTGATAAAAGAGAGATTGAAAGTGATTGAGATTTTGTGAGTGTGAAGCATATTGAGTCTCTAACAATTCTCTGTATGTTTCTAAAAGAGTAATTGAAAGTGATTGAGCATTGTGATGGATGTGAAGCATATTGAGTCTCTAACAATTCTCTTTATGTTTCTATGAGATTGAACAAGTTCTAGTGTGGACTTGTTGAGATATTTGAACAAGTTCTAGTGAGGACTTCTTGAGAGGTTTGGACAAGTTCTAGTGAGGACTTGTTGAGCATATTTGGACAAGTTCTAGAGAGGACTTGTGGATAGATTAGTGTGAGATTTTGTGGAAGCTTACAAGGCAGATTTGAGACAAGTCTTTGAGTAGACTTGTGAGCAGAGTTGATTGATTGATTTGTTCAAACCTTGGGTTAAGGTTTGGGGTAGATCTAGCAGTGTTGATTTGTGATTGGATCAAGCTTTATGCTAAGGCTTGAGGATATATTTGTGCTAGACTGAAGGACTAAGTTTAGTGAGATTGAGGATAGATTTGTGCTAGACCGAAGGATTGAGTTTAGTGTAGATCAGAGGATAGATATTGAGGATAGATTTGTGCTAGACCAAAGGACTATGTTTAGTATAGATTCAAGGATAGAGTTTGGTGTAGATTTGAGGATAGGTTTGTGCCAGACCAGAGATAGATATTGAGAAGATTTGTGCTAGACCGAAGGACTGTGTTTAGTGTAGATTTGAGATAGAGATTTGAAGGTGATAGAGTATAGAGGATGATAGTCTCTAGTGGATAGAGATCCATTAGCCATGGTAGTGAGGACATGTGTCTTCAGTGGATAGAGATCCATTAGCTAGAGCAGTGGGGGCAATAGTTCTTCTAGAAGATCACCAGTCAGAGCTAAGGGGAAAGGAGTTCTCCTATGGATAGAGATCCACTAACTTGATTAGGGGATTGGTGTCTCCTTTGGATAGAGGTCCATAAACATTGTAATAGGGAAAGGATTCCCAAGAGATTGATTGAGAAAATTTTAGTGAAATATTTTCTCCGTGGAGTAGCCCACATTGGGTGAACCACGTTAAATTGGTGTCTCTATTGTGTGTGGTGATTTGTACATTGCTTTGATTACTATTTTTGATATTTCTATCTTTACATTGCATAATATTGATTGGGAAAGAAAAGTAAAAAGTGGTCTTATACTGTTCACCCCCCTCTCAAGTATAAGCTTGTGTTCTTCAATTGGTATCAGAGCGGGTTCCTTCGAAAGAGTTTAACAACTTGAAGGAAAAGCTTTCAAGAACACAATGGATTCTAAGAATGGATCATCAGATAATTCAGCACCAGTATTTGATGGAAGTGATTATATATATTGGAGTATGAGAATGAAGATTTACCTGATGGCACTTGGCAATGAAATTTGGGAAGCAGTTGAAAATGGATACATACCACCAGTTGATCCACCTATAGATAAGGAAGGTAAGCTTCTACAACATTACAATTCAAAAGCTATGAATGCAATTTTGAGAGGTTTGCATAGAACAAAGTCCATAAAAGTTATGCATTGTAAAGATGCAAAAGGAATTTGGGATAAGTTGCAAAGTATATATGAAGGAGATAAAGGTGTCAAAAAGGCAAAGATACGAAATCTCAAAGGATAATTTGAAGAATTAAGAATGAAGGATGAGGAAAACATTAGTACTTATCTACTTTGAGTTGATGAGGTTGTTAATGCTATGCAAGGACTTGGACTTAATGTTGAAGAATCGGATGTTTGTGATAAGGTCTTAAGATCTCTTCCAAAAATATTTAGTGAAAATATTTTTGCTATAGAAGAATCAAAGTATGGTGATTCTTTGACAAGAGATATGTTACTTGGTATTCTTACAACTTTTGAGTTAAGAACAAAAGAACCTAATCCCTAGAAGGAAGCAACCTTCAAAGCAATTAAGAAGACAAAGGGTAAGAAGTCAGAATCAAGCAATGAGTCATCCAGTGATGAAGAAGCAAATTATGGTAGAAGGAATAAATATTCAAGAAGATTTAAAGATGCAAAATCAGTTAGATGTTTCAATTGTGGAAAGTATGGTCACTATGCAACTGATTTTCAAGAAGCTAAAAATAACAATGATGAAGAAAAATAGGATCACAGGAATAGGGAATCAGAAAGATACAGGTACCAAAAGAAAAGCAAGGATGGACAAGGCAAACAAGGAAAGAAGTTCTTTCAAAGACAAAAGAGGAGCTACTATGCAGACAAGGCAAGTAAGTACTCAAGTGATAGTGATAATAGTTTTTTAGATAATGATAAATATGAAGTCCTATTTCTGATTGAAGAAAAAGAAGAAGTCAAGAAAAGGTCACCAATAATTCTCAAGTGTTTTAGATGTGGTAATTTTGGACATCTTGAAGATAGTTGTACAAGGAATGGTTTTAGTTTTAGTGATGATGAATATGAAGATACACTTGAAGGACTAGAAGAAAATATTCTAATGGCACTAGAAGAAGAAGAAGGTGATCCTATAGAAGACAAGTCAAAAAATAATGAAGATGTTTCCAAAGGTAAACAAATAGAGGAAGAATAAGAAAAAGAAGGATTTGATCTTAAAGCAGAACTTATTTATGCTCTTGACACATTAAAGAAGGTAAGAAAGCAAAACTCTAAACTTGAATTTCAGTTTCAAGAATGTGATGAAGAGAGAGGAAAGCTTATAGAGGATCTAAATAAGTCAATGGCTAAGACAAAGAAGTTCAAGGATAAGTTAGAAGCAAAGGTCTTAGAATGTGAAAGGTTAGAACAAGAAGTAGCTCTACTAAGGGAAGATTTAGAAAAATCCAAGGATAAGCTACACAAGTTTGGAAAGAGTTCAAAGATTATGGATAAGATGATCAAGGTACAAAGAAGGTCAACAAACAAGATAGGTCTTGGCTTTGAACAAACTCAAAAGAAATAAGAAGAAGAGTCAACCTCAAGTTCTGAAGAAGAAGAAACTTTAGAAGAAGATAGTGTAAGAGAAAGTGAGACTTCTGAGGATGAGTTGGACAACAGAAAGTTCAACAAGGAAAGGAACAATGCACAAAGAAGAAACATATGGAACAACAATCAGAATAGGTTAAGAGAGACTAAGAGACCAATGAGGTCAAGACAAGGAAGTTTCAATGGATGATGTTTCTCATGTCATAGATTTGGGCACATGGCTTCACAGTGCAGGACACATGAAAGATAGGAATATGGGAATTTCAGGAATAGATAACTTTTCCATGGGTATTGCTACTCATGTAATCAGTTTGGTCACAAGGCAATGAATTGCAGGGTTCATGATAGAAAAGGATATGGCTTCACCAGGAGAAATCCTAAGATATTTGCACCTCCAAGGAATAATAACATTAAGTGTTATAAGTGCAATAATGATGGACATACAACAAAGTGGTGTAGAGCAAACATTCCAGAATCAAGCATGAACAGGAATAGGAATAGGAATATGGACATGGACAGGAATAGGAACAGGAACAAGAATATGGATATGAATAGGAACATGAATATGGACATGAATAGGAATAGAAATATGGACATGGACAGGGACAAAAATAGGAACAATCAAAGAAATCAGAAGGATCATATGAGAAGGAAAGAGGATAAAGGTAAAGACCAGTGCTTGTTGGGAGTAGAAATACTCCCACCCCAGAATTAACCACCTCAAGAGGAGGTGGGGGAGGGGCTAAGCTAAGAGACTCATTCTTAGCCCCGAGCCCCAAAGGTGACCCTTTGCCATTGATGTCAAATGGGGAGAGATTTGAGTAAGGGGGAGATATTTGGTTTAAGGAGAGAGCATTGAGATAGGGGGAGCAATGTCCCAGGGGGAGTAGAACAAGAAAAAGGTCAAGTGTTTGGTAAAAATAATTTGGGTTGCCATCAATGACAAAGGGGGAGATTGTTGGACATTTTGAGTCCATGGAGTTGTCATTGATGTCAAGGCATGAAGTTGTCATTGATGTCAAGGAATAAGCTACCGTTGATGCCAAAAGGTCAAAAGGAGCAATGCAAAAGGTTGATGGCAAAAGAGCTTCATAATATTTATTTTTAATATTATGTGAAGCATAAGTAGAAGGGTTTTTATTAAAACCATGGATGAGCAAAAATAAAAGGTTTTTCATAAAAACCCAAGGAGGCTTTAAACCCTAAAGTCAAAATATTTAAATATTAATTTATAATATTTAAATTCTAAAGAATTTAAATAATTTATAAATTAAATATTTAAAGGCAAATTCATAAGCGCCGACCTCAAATAAATTACCTCCACCGACGTGCATGGAACAAAGGCATAAAGGTATTTATACCTTAGCCAAAAACATTGGAAGTGAAATTCGATTAATATCCACAATACTCGGTGCAAAAGGCTCGTGCGAATTCAAAAATGGAAGCACCTTCAAAGTGCTACGTGGAAGCAGGAGACATGTTGGAGAAGGAGCCAAAGGGCTCTAAGGAAGGCAAAGAAGATAAAGTGCACATTGCGCTTTAGTGGAGCAAGGTGAGCGCTTGGCTCACATGGCGTGGAAGCCACGGCCAAGGCACTACTGTAGCATAGGGTGCAGGATCGAATCCCTCGAATTGCAGAGTGGAACAAGGTTTTTATAATTTGATTTTTTATTAATTGCCTATGCTAAGGTTGTTGGAGAGATAAGGTGTGAGTAATGTTTTTATTTACCTAAGTGGTAAATGGTAAATGTTGCTAGGGTAATTGTTGTTTTTACCTTAGGGAAGTAAAAATTAATTTATTGCATTTAGTGTTAAAGTGAATTATTCAATTTAAATGCAATATTGAGAAAGGAGTTATAAGTAGAAGTTGTGTTATATTTTAAAGGGGATTTTGATGAAATTTATGATGTTGAAATTTATTGTTGAGATGGAGCAATAAGGTGTATTTGGGATTTAATTTATCTTTGTGTTTGAGGTAAATTGTGAAAAGTGTTAGGGTGATAATTCTTGTCATCTAACCCTTTGTACTTGGAAAAATAAAGTGGTGATAATTGAAATAGGTTTTGAAGATCATTCTTCATCAAAGAAAAAGGTATGGGCATATTCTTCCTTGGTTGAGTTGATTGGTTGGTTTTCTAGAAAATAACTTTGGAGTGAAAAGGACTTGATTAGGTTTCCTTATTGAGTTGTTGAGCCATTGTGAAATGAATGCTATGCACCTTGGTTTATAAGCATTGTTGTTGAAGTGAATGATTGAGTGAAGAACTTGAACTAGGGTTTGGAAAGAACATGAGTATCATTGTTATGTGAGATTGGTTGATAAGCATTGTTGGAAACATTTTGAGTGAGTGTTCATATGCTTGGACTAGGGTTTGTGAGCAAGGATTACTTCATTGAGTGATTGGTTGAGTAGAGTTGGTTGAGCCTAGTCAAGTGGATGTGTGAAGTGATTGTTCAAGTTCTATGAAACAAATTGTTCTATATTCTGAATTGATTTGAGAAAGAGGTTGAGTATGGATGAGTGTGAAACATATTGAGTCTCTAACAATTCTCTATATGTTTCTGTGATAAAAGAGAGATTGAAAGTGATTGAGAGTTTGTGAGTGTGAAGCATATTGAGTCTCTAACAATTCTCTGTATGTTTCTAAAAGAGTAATTGAAAGTGATTGAGCATTGTGATGAATGTGAAGCATATTGAGTCTCTAACAATTCTCTTTATGTTTCTATGAGATTGGACAAGTTCTAGTGTGGACTTGTTGAGCAGATTTGAGAAGTTCTAGTGTGGACTTGTTGAGATTTGAAAGTTCTAGTGAGGACTTGTTGAGCAGATTTGGACAAGTTCTAGTGAGGACTTGTTGAGCAGATTTGGACAAGTTCTAGAGAGGACTTGTGGATAGATTAGTGTGAGATTTTGTGGAAGCTTACAAGGCAGATTTGAGACAAGTCTTTGAGTAGACTTGTGAGCAGAGTTGATTGATTGATTTGTTCAAACCTTGGGTTAAGGTTTGGGGTAGATCTAGTAGTGTTGATTTGTGATTGGATCAAGCTTTATGTTAAGGCTTGAGGATAGATATTGAGGATAGATTTGTGCTAGATCGAAGGACTGAGTTTAGTGCAGATCAGAGGATAAAGATTGAGGATAGATTTGTGCTAGACCGAAGGACTAAGTTTAGTACAGGTTTGAGGGACTATGTTTAGTACATATTTGAGGATAGAGTTTGGTGCAGATTTGAGGATAGGTTTGTGCCAGACCAAGAGATAGAGATTGAGAAGATTTGTGCTAGACCGAAGGACTATGTTTAGTGCAGATTTGAGATAGAGCTTTGAAGGTGATAGAGTATAGAGGATGATAGTCTCTAGTGGATAGAGATCCATTAGCCTAGGGTAGTGAGGATAGGTGTCTTCAGTGGATAGAGATCCATTAGCCAGAGTAGTGGGGGCAATAGTTCTTCTAGAAGATCACCAGTCAGAGCTAAGGGGAAAGGAGTTCTCCTGTGGATAGAGATCCACGAACTTGATTAGGGTATTGGTGTCTCCTTTGGACAGAGGTCCATAAACATTGTAATAGGGAAAGGATTCCCAAGAGATTGATTGAGAAAATTTTAGTGAAATATTTTCTCCGTGGAGTAGCCCACATTGGGTGAACCACGTTAAATTGGTGTCTCTATTGTGTGTGGTGATTTGTACATTGCTTTGATTACTTCTATTGATATTGCTATCTTTACATTGCATAATATTGATTGGGAAAGAAAAGTAAAAAGTGGTCTTATACTGTTCACCCCCCTCTCAGTATAAGCTTGTGTTCTTCATCCTAGAGACTTCCAACTCCTATCAATCCATTTTCTCAAGGCTGAAGCCCCCAATCAATACCCATTAAATTTACCAAAAAAATGCCCTATATTGGAGTAATGAGGATCTCTCTGAGGCACGCTCACTAACCTCTTCCACTAGAGATGATTCTAAGAATTTAATTATAAATTAATCCATGGAAAGGAAACTAAAATTCAAAATCTATTGAAATTTATCTGAAATTCCTATAGCAAATATAATATTTGATAAAAACTTTATAAATTTTCATGCATAATTTCTAAGATAAAGAAAGAGAAAATAACTAGCTAAAAAATTCTTTGTCTAGATAGAATGACTTACCTCACTGAAGTCTTAGGCCTTCATTGTTCTTCCCATCATTCAAACCCTAGTTGGCAAATATTTACAATTTCATTTTTTGTGACTTGAAAAATCGTCACTGCCCTTGTTTCGAATGGTTAACTTCATAGGGTCATATCTCCCTCAATATTACTTAGATTTTTACATATGACCACTCATTTTAAAGCTATTCAAATTCTGCACAATTTGGTCCAATAATCATCTTAATCGGATAACTCTTCACGAAGATATGGCTCCTAAAAGATGAGATGTTTTTTAGGAAAAAACCCTAATCCTTTGCACTTTGCAATTTCGTTTTTTTGTGAATTATTTAAGACTATGGATTTATTTGTAAAAAATATTGTCAATACTCTACAGGAGTCCATTCAAGAGGCATTGATTTCTAGGGAGAAATAGGTAAATATATATGCTTGAATATGTGTTTCTATAGTATTTTAAGGCCATTATTACATTCTGCCATCATTAAATATAAATCAAGCTAATGCATTCAATAAGTAGACTATGGAACAATTACATTTTTTTGTCATATACTCCACAAGATCAATCACATGGCAAGAAATTACAAAATAAAAATAAACAAAAAAGAAGTGTAAATTTTTGGTCATGGGATGAAACTAAATTTTAAGGTAAGGAATTAGATTTTAATAGATATTGAATTAGATAAATGTTTTTCCACTTCTAAAGAGTGGAAAAGAAATATTCTTTTTCTTATTATATGGAAAATGTCATCATGATTCATTTGAATTAGACATTAAAAGAAACTAAGAATGATGAACAAGATGACCAATTGTATTATGCAAGTTTAAATTTAAAAGGAATCAAGTTTTCAAGGAAAAGTTAGCCAATTTTCAAAATAGTGAAAGTAGAATAGGCTAATTTTGATCCAAATAAATCATGTTCTTTAGGAAAATATAATAAAGTAGAATAGAGGTTGTTCCTTACATTTTAGGGGTTTTAAATAAGTAGAAGAAAAAAAAATTGGTGGATCTCTCATGTAGTTTAGGTTCTCTAAAATGCTATAAATGAAATATTGAATTAGAAATAATCAAGTAATAATAATAGATCCCTTACATATTAACCCTTTTATTACTATGATTTTAAAAGTCCTAGTTTAGCTATTTAGCTTGGGTTCCTATTTTGTATTTGGGGTCAACCCTTGAGCACTAAGGTTAGGATTCGCTATCTATGGTGCCTATTTTGAGTCTTTGGCTTACTTTGGAGCATTAGAGTTAGGTTTTGGATGATCACATATTGATTTGTAAGGAAATTTGTCATTATCATGAATACCATATTACAATAAAGCATTGCTCTTAAGGATGTTGCCCCATCAAATAGGCCTATGATAAATTGTAATCAATTCTTGACATATAAGTATGTTTTGTAGTGTTCTTATATTCAATTTAGCATTATCTATTTTTTCCATATTTTAATTTCTATTTAGCTAATATTATGTAGCTAATATCATAATATATAGTATTAGAGATCTTTTTAGGGCCATGTTAGTTGTAGTTCCAAGAGCTTTTTTCCATAAAATTTCCCCCCTATATTAGTTCTGTAAGTTGGAAACCCTATGTCATGGGTTTTCAAATATTATAAACAAATATCATTCGTACCTAAGAATATTTCAATGTCATGGGTTTTAAAATATTATAAACAAACATCATTCTTACCTAAGAATATTTCAACATGTAAAGTGGTGAAATTAGTCTTGTTCTATTTTAGAAGTAAATTAATACATTCTTATGAAATATTCATGAACCATTTATCACAATCATTTTTATCCTCTATTTGGATTCCATGTCCAAGAGGAATATGGAATTAGAAACATCATTATTCTGATCACATGTATAAGCTTTGTAAGACTTCCTCACATTCCTATTTCTCCAAGGATAATGGCTTTGATAACATGGTGGTTAAGGTATATGACATTAGTAGATTTTGGCATGGGCACACTAGCTATGGCAACATGATACACACAAGAATACTTTGTTTGACAACATATGAGATACAAACATGGTAGGTTGTTCCTCTATCCTAGGGCAAGAATAGTAATAGCTATTTTAGAATACTAAATTACTCATGGCCAAGAGCATTGATGGTTTTTCTAATCTTGATTATCTAACCAAGGGTAAGGATAATGATGGTTGCTTTGAGATTGTTGAACTCTCCATAGGCAAGAACATTGATCATTTCTATGTATTTTCTTATCTTATAATGAGAAATAATATTCATTATTATTATGATTTTGCTCCACTACCTATGAGTAATATCGCTTCTAGTAGTTGTAGGCTTTATCTTCTAACCAAGGACAAGCGCATTGATGATGAGGTGGAGTATATATATTATGACCAACATAAGGCATGCATGGTTCTTTTAGATATAGAAGATTGACTATTCATATAATTATATTCCTATTAATTGGATGGGTCATGCTTGAGGATTCCTATTGATTATGGATGGATGATACTCCAAAATAGAGTCCAACATCTCCTTCTCCATGGATAATTGCAAGAGATGATCTTATTACAACACTCATCCAACTTTGAATTTGATGGATATATTATTTACTTTACATTGTGTGATGATGATATTCTCACAAGAAGCTCAACATATTTAATCTAAGATATGGAGACACAATTTCATATCCATGGTATGTTTGGTCTAGTTTGTGTATCATTAGAGAGTAACCAAAGTAAAAAATAGCTACCATAACCAAGGTCATGGCCAAGGATGTTATTGAAGCATAATATCACAAAGGATATATTCCTTATATTTGTGTGGAAGTATCCAATGGAAACTATATTAACCATGGTCATACCTAAGAATATTATTGCGCAATTGTAGAAACATCTTTGTATAGCTACATTCTAAACTATGTAAGAGATTTAAATATTCTTTGGAATTTTGGATATTGTTTAGTTCATTCAGGCATCCACTGTGGATGGATATGTTACTATATTTAATATCCTCTTCTTGGTAGCAAGCTAAAATTATGGGGTGTGTTTGAATATGGTAATATTATGTTAGTGGACCAAGGCCAATAATTTTAATATAAGCCTACATTTAACCTTAATGTAATATTATGGGCATTCTTGATGTAAACCTACAAACAATGGTTTTATATTAACCACTTGTATGGTTAACCTTAACTAAACCTTCATTAAGGGTTTAGTAACTTATGGTTAAACTTGAATTAACCTTGATCCCTATGTTGGCCTCCTTTAATGTAATACGTAATTGTTAATATTGTGTTTTAGGTATTTACTATAACCATATAGTCCATTGCTTCAATGTGATATCATTCTAAACTTTTAAAAGTGATTATATTTAGCACTCAAGGGTGCCCATAAAATATTCATCTCTCTTTCTCTTTGATATTTGAATAAGACTATTATGAATGTATTGTTTTGTTATTTCTATAAATTTGTTTGTTAAATTTTACATTAAAATCCCCTCAAACAATGATGGATACATAGTCAAACTAGGTTATAAGAGTTTAGATCAATAAAAAATTTCTACTTGTAAAGGTTTCCTTCAAAAGGATATTTGATCACTCAAGATCATACCTAAAGCCTCAACATTCCTTTAGTTAGCAGTCCAAAGCAAGATTCTTATAGATGAGAGTTTACAAAGAAGATGATATCATGGAAATTTTAGGTGTGTCTTTTATAAGAAGAAATTAAAAACATCAAATCATTTCATATTCATTGTCCTATTGGTTATATGGGATTGAAACAAGCCACACCAAGTATTACATCATCACCACATAGTGGTATTACAACAAAGCTTGGATATTATCCATGTATCATTTGACAATATTCGAACCTAGATCTCCTCAAAATGTTGAGGAATCTAACTGATTGAGCTAATGCCACTTGATGATATTCATTGTCCCTTTGCTTAGATAGTCTACGACTATTTTTTAAAATATGAGAATATAGTAGGTAGCTCCATCTATATTAAAAAAGTTGATGAAATATTAAATTAGTTATTTTAATGCTAAAGCATTATGCATTCTATGTAAAATTGATCCTACCATTACTAGTTAAAACTTGTGCTTGAAAGGAATAATAGATTTTTTTAATTACTCTCATAATAATATGACTAATTTTGAAATCATATTATTTCCTCTCTTGCAAAAGCATTGTATCCATGGTGCTCATCATAGGAAGTATCATATGTAGAAAAATATGTGCTAGTCTCTTGGTTATAGGATTTGAATATACATGGATGAATCATCTCTAACAATGAAGTTAACACAAAGGAATTACTTCAATCTATAATAAAATAGAAATGTTGAGAAGTTGGGTTTATCAAAATTACTTTAGATATTGCTTCCAAAATAAATTTGGAAAAATCTAGTGAAGGTGGTTTTTTCTTAAATAATGAAGGAAAAATTCTACTCACTTATCCATAATCATATGGAACTTCAGGTTATAATGATGTAAAGGCTAGATCAAATGACATTAGTCCAATTGGTTAAATTCCTCAACTTTTAAGGAGGACAATGAGGTTCAAATCTTACCAAGTGATATATGTATAATTTGTAAGTTGTTGAAATACCACTATGTGGCCATAATATAATACATGTGGGGCCTACTTCAATACTTTATAACCCAATGTAGAGGCTAGGGTATGTCTTCTAGGGATCAAAATTGATATTGAAAAAAGATAGAAATATTTTTCAATTAAAGGAGATTCATAAATTATTGTCAATGCTATCAAGAGAAATGAAGGCAAATATTAGATAAATATAGCATTATTTTTTATGTCTATCAACTATTATTAGATGTAGTACCTTGGAAATATCAACACAAAGAAGAAAACTAGATAGTAGATAATTTAGCCAATCATAATGTCAATATTTTTCTTGATAGAATTCAATTTTTAGAAGGCAATTGGCCAAGTGATATCATGTAGTTGATTATAGAAACATAATAGGTTGAGGAATATGAAGAATATCTCTAGTAGAAAGGTAGATCAAGAATATCTTTGATAAAAAAGGTAATTTAGATATGGTTTAATTGACCTAAGAATAACATAAGTTTGTCATTTTTATGGGACCGAACAAAATAGAATCCACACATGGATCTAAAAAAATATGAAGATCAATTTACATTAATGGAAGTGAAATCCAAAAATAAGTATGAGTAGAAAGCAAGCATCATCTTCAAATATATTGCTTAGATATGAGAGAAAAAATAATAATTAAAAGACTTCCACGATGAAAATTTGAGAAGCAATAACAAAAAGTCCTTTATGGAGCCTTTAGATAGAAGTAATAATGCTCTAATGAAATGAATCTATCTGAAACTATAAAATTAACATAGAAAATATGCACCAAAATAGTAAATGAAACACGAATTTTATTAATTGCTTGAAATATTATACTATCATAAGACAGTTCAAGGGGGCTACCTCCTTCAAAACTCCCAATACAAATTTGTAATTTTCCCTCCTCTCATTACAATCCAATAAGAAATCATACAATATCTTACAACCCCTAACTCTAACCCTAAATAGACTTTAGATACCACTAACTAGTCACAACACTAACTACTACTAATAACAAGATAATTACAACAATTAAATAGTTAGGACATAAGGGTCCTAACATACTATCGACCTTCAAAAGATTTGTCCTCAAAGATTAAAATGTGAAAAGTATTGTTGAAGCTAGTGGAGTGGCTCCTATGCTATATCTTCCAATTGTAAACCCCACCAATGCATCAATAATTCAATGAGAGCGCATTTACAATGTTAATGGGACTGATGATCCAAGATTACCACTAGTTTGAGAAGAATTGACCCTTCACTAACAAGCTCAGGCTAGGTTGTTTGTAACTGAATATGTTGATCAAGGACCTTATTCAAATATGATATACAAAAAATTATGTGGATCTTTCAGGTGTATGGAAGGTCTAATTTATAAGCCATTGATCCAATGCATTGCAAAATATGTAAGGCCCATAGAATTTGGGAGATGATTTGTGGCACCCTTTTATCTTCAAGAATGTTTGCTTATAGTGTTGTAAACATAAAACACCCTATCACCTTCAAAAAAGGACAACTCAAAGCAATGTTGATCATCTGGTTGCTTCATTTTATTATGGGTCACTATCAAGTTATTTTTTGAAAACTCAAATAATACTCTTATGAGTGGAGAGGGATGAATCCACAACTTCTACATTACCTAGAATGTAGAAAAGAAGTGAGGGTGGTGATTTCATGTACACTACTTCATAAGGTTTCATCTTCATTATAATATGATATGTGGTGTTGTACCACCATTTTTCCAGGGCAACCATTTGCTCCATTGAGTCTATTTCTCGAAGGTAAAGTAATATAAGCAGGTCTCTAGGAACTTGATAATTTTTATCTTACCCTTAGTTTGTGGATGATATGTCAACTCATATTAAGGTGTGTTCCCTGGAACTTAAAAAGTTCCTTATAAAGGTGATAGTGAATGCCAGATCTTGGTCATATACTATAGAAGTTTGCATTCCATGGGTGCAAAAAAATTGATCAATGAAGGTTTGGGTGATAGTGGAGGATTTATAAGGGTGGAAAAGTGTACAAAAGTGAGCATACTTGGAGAGGCATTCCACCACCACAAAAATGATGGATTTTCCTCGAGATATGGGTAATATATTAATAAAATTCATGGACATATTGGTCCAAAATCTCTTTGTAACTAGTATGGGTTGCAACAACCCTAGGGCCTTAATTGTTTCTCCGTTATTACACTGAAAAATATCACATTCTTCAACAAAGTGTTTGATATCTTGTCTCATCCTTGTCCAAAATAAATTTTGATAAAATATTTCATAGTTATGGAGAAATCCATAATGCCAAGCATATTTAGAAGCATGGAATTCCTACAAGAGTTTATCATGGATAGTTGAGTTAGAAATTAACATAATACACCCTTTACATAGTAAATAGTTTTTATCTCAAGAGTTCATGTTTGTTGCTCAGATAAAAAGTGATCTGTTGAAGGATCTATTGAATCAAAACATATAGATGTAATTCCTATTGAATCTTATGCATAAGTATAAAACACATAATGATGATGGAGCTTCAAATTTTCAAGAGAGAGTGTTGTCAATTGCATTATCCTTGCCCTTCTTATATATAATCTCATAATCATATCCTAATGTTTTGGAGACTCATTTTTGGTGTTCTAGAGAGGAAAAACACTACTCCAAAAAGTATTTAAGGCTATGATGATTGGTCTTAATATAAAAGTGTTGACCCACAAGATAAGGATTCCATTTAGTAATCGCATAAAGTATGGCAATCATCTCTTTCTCATAAGTTGATATAGTTATATTCTTCCTTGCAAGGATTATACTTGTAAAGACCAAAGGTCATCCTTATTGCATAAATAATTCTCCAATTCTAAATTGAGAGGCATCACTCTCGATAGTAAAGGATTTAGAAAATTTTGACATGGCTAAGATGGGTTTTGTAAACATATCTTGCTTAAGAGCATCAAAAGTTGTGCAACTACCATTTTCCATGTGAATGCATTTATTTTTAGAAATGTGGTCTAAGGGGTTGTAATCTTACTATAGTCTTTAATAAACTTAGGATAATACCCTATGAGCCCTAAAAATCCATTAAGACTCTTGAAATTGGCTAAGTTTACATATTTTCAATATTATTGTGGTCCACCTTTGCTCTTTTGCATGATACTACATATCTAAAATACTCAATCTCTAGTTTCCCAAAGGAGCATTTGGAATGCTTGGAAAACAAATGGTTTTTAGCTATAACTTAAAGCATTTGATCCAAGTTAAATAAGTATCCATCCCATGTTTTGCTATAGACCAAGATATTATCAAATAAAATTAGATTAATTTTCCTAATGAATGGATGAAATATCTCACTCATTAAGCTTTAAAGTATGGATAGGGCATTTGTAAGGCCATAGGGAATGACAAGAAATTCATAGTGAAATTCATGGGTGCATGAGTAGTTTTAGGAATATCCTCTTCTTAGAGATGAATTTGGTGATATCCTAATCATAGGTCCAACTTTGAAAAGAAACAGTCCCCATATAATTCATCAAGAAGTTCATCAATCACTAGAATTGGAAACTTATCCTTGATTGTGATCTTATTTAACTCTCTAAAATCCACACACAGATGCCATGAACCATATTTATTTTTAACTAAGAGGATTATTAAATTATAGGGACCCATGCTTAGCGAAATAATCCCTACTTGGAGTAATTCTTGCACCATATTTTCAATCTCTATTTTTTTGCATATAAGGATAGTGATAGGGCCAAATATTAGGGGTATACTTCCTAGGAATAGCTGAATGGCATGGTCATGTGGATCATTGAAGACTCGGGGCATGGTGGTCCAAGAGTTTAGTCAATTCAATAGATTGGCTTGAGTCAATAGACTCTATAAGCTTCATGGTATAAAGTTGAGCCACAATGCCATGAGAACCCTTTTTTAAAAGCTTCTCCATGTAGTGGGAGCTTATGATGCTCGATGACCCTGCTTGAAGGCCTCAAAGAGTATATTGATGGCCATTCTCTATAAATTGCATCCACATTTTAGAAAAGTCCCATAAGATAGGTCCTAAGGTGTGTAACCATTGGGCACCCAAAACCACATCGTAGCCACCCAAGGGTAGAACAAACATATCTGACTACAAGTTGTAGTCCCCTATTGAGAGCTAAACATTCCTACATTTGCCCTTACAAGGTAGTGTTCTCCCATTGGTGATCATGACTTCAAAGCTAGAGCTTGGATACACAACAATCTATTTTTTGGTAATTAGAGGATCCAAGAAGTTATGAGTATTGTCACTATCTATGATAATAGTGAGGGGATGCTTCTTGAAGTACCCTTGAACCTTCATGGTTTGAGGTGTAGTAATCCCTGCTAAGGCATGCATAGAAATTTTTGGTGTTGGGTCCTCTTGGATGTCCTGCTCCTCCTCTATGTCCTCTAGTTGTCGATCTTTGGGTGGATCAAAATATTCAGAAGGAAGAGTTGATCCCACATCTAAGAGATATAATTTTTGTTCCACATATTTATGCCTAGGGGAGTACTTTTCATCACAATTATAACATAGTCCCTTGTCATGGTGAGCCTTCATCTCAACCTCGTTCAAGTGCTTGATAGGTGTCACATGTATGTTCTAATTGGGTGCACAAATAGGTGGTAGATTTCTAAGTGGTGGTGGTTTGTAGGTATATCATTGAGCAATAAATTTATCTTCAACCAATTTAGCTAAGCCAATAGTAGACATCATATCTTGAGGGTTGAACATTTTCACTTTTGCCCTGATGTCCTCCTTCAACCCACTAATAAAACAACTACGAAATAAGGTGTCATCTAGGCCTTCTATCCTATTTGCCAATTTTTCAAATTGGGTTTGATAGTCATAGACTAACCCAGTTTGTCGAAGTTTGGTTAATGCACCTATGAAATATTCATATGCATTGGGCCCAAAATGAACAAGTAGATTCCTACAAAATTCCTCCCAAGTAGGTGTGCCAAAGGTCTTCTCAAACCACTGATACCATTGAATGGCTTCATGCTCCAAATTAAAGGAAGCAATGGATACCTTTTGCCAAATTGGGGTGTGATTTAAGGAGAAATATTGTTTGGCCTTGTAAATCCAACTAGTGGGTTCATCTCCATCAAAGTGAGGGAAGTCCAACTTAGTTGGTCATTGGTGGGGTGGCTAAAATGTAGGCATGCCAAGCCCTAAAGTGTGTCCCTATCCTAGACCTGAAGTTGGTCCCTATCCTAAACCTAAAGCTGGTCCCTATCTTGAACCTAAAGCTTGTCCCTATCCTGAATAGGATCATCCCGATAGTGATAACTATGAGAATGCATCCTATAACTAGTCTTGTTTAGTGCTAAGCCCAAGGATCTTGGACTCAATTTCCTCAATTCAGTCCAATTTATTGAGTTTTCTCAGAGTTGAGAGGTTGTCCTTGATTTTATTGAGGTCTTCATTCACCTTTTCCAAGGAGAGTTCTTGAGAATGGGTAGTTGGGGCCATATTGGGCATAAAAAGGAGTCTAAAAAGTGTTACTAGGGTTATATATCAAACGATCAACTCAAAGAGAGGATCGCAATGGGATAGGTGCCAAAATCACTAAAAAAAAATTAAAATGCCTCAAAAAGGGGGTTTTATTGATTTTGGGGAATTGAGGATTTTGGGACTTTTTTGAATTTATGGAATGAGGGAAGGACAATATTTTTCTAAAGTGGAAAATGAGTGAATTAGGTAGAATTTACAATTTCAATTTTTTGGGGGTAAGGGATGCATTGTTCTGAAAATAATAGAATTGATTTTCTAGCAAGGTCTGAAACTCTAACTTGCATGATACTATTTGGCCCTAGATCTTCATATATTAGAATAAATTCACCATGCATGATCTTGAAACCCTAGCCTATACAAAATAATTTTGGCTTGGATTTGCATGGTTGAAGAAGAGCAACCTAACAAATTGGATGCTCTAAGATGTCTATAATTGCTTCGAGTTAAAGATATCAAGAATTGAGTAATGGGCCCTAGACTATGGCTTCCTAGGGTTAAGGAAAAAATCTCACCAGCCATAAATGCTATCTAAGCGAGTACCACTCTCTAGGTACCAACAACTTACCCAATCTAGGTAGTTCTGTTGATAATCTAGCCATAGATTTATCTCCAAATGACAACTCTCTATATACACTCAAAAAGGAAAAAAAAATATAAAAAGGGTACGAGGTCGTTGACCCTTTTCACTAGTAACACACTCAGATCCAACTACTTGGGGGTTCCTAGGGTACTCCTCAAAATGAGTTTTTAGGCAGATTTTTAGCCCAAGTACTTCCCCCAATTGAGCAGTTAAGACTTACACCTGATCTTGCAAAAGGGTATTAACCTATTGTAGGTGTTGTTTAAGCATCATAATGAGTTTATTTTTTAGATTTGTGGTTGTTACTACTGCATAAATTGGTGCATGATGCTATGAAAAATGACCCTGGAAAGTTGCTTTGATACTAGATGAAATAAATCTACCTACAACAATAAAATTAACATAAAAATATATGCACCAAAATGGGAAATGAAACATGAATTTTATTAATTTCTTGAAATATTACACTATCATAGGCCACTTCAAGGGGGCTACCTCCTTCAAAACTCCTAATACAAAAATGCAAATTTCCCTCTTCTCTCATTACAATCCAATATATAATAAGGAACCATACAATATCTTACAAACCCTAACCCTAACCCTAAATAGACTTTGGGTCCCACTAACTAGTCACAACACTAACTACTACTAATAACATGACTAATTACAATAATTAAATAGTTAGGACATAAGGGTCCTAATAACTAATTGAACAGAGTATTATTTTGTCAATCAAGAACAAAAGTAAGAGAAAACATATGATATCTCCATCCAAGTGATAGACAATTCATTCAAAGTGATCATTAATGATAAGATATTGATCATTGATATATTTATTATTAAAAGTAAAGAGTTAATATGAAATTCCCATGAATTCAAAACAATTTTTCAAGGATTCAAAGTGGATTGAGAGAAACTAGGGACTTAAATCATATTATTTAATGACTTTTCTTTTCAAGGTATATTTTTATCATCTTATCTAGTTTAAAAGGGAAAAAATAATGAGTGACATCCCATGGTTTATGGAGAGGGTTGGCTTATGTTTAAGACTATTGTGTCATACTTTTCTATAGAAATAGAAACATTTGATAGGAATTTAGCTTGGGTTCAGATTTTTAGACTTTCATACTAGCTCATAAATAAATATTTTTTGCAAAATATTGATTATACTTTATGGGAGTTCATCTAGGATGCGCCTAATTTTAGAGAGAAAAAGTTAAATGTGTATATGTAAATATGTATTACCATGGATATTTAAAAAAAATTAAAATCCCACTGTGATTAAATTTGAATCAAGGTAATGTATTTAACATAGAGACTATGAAAACATTGTATTTTAGGTCCACATATGCCATGACATCGACACATGAAAATAAATAAAAAATAAAAATGGTTAATAAAAAGGTGAAACATTCTATTTACAAGACAAACCTAGATTTGAGACAATAAAATCAAATTATAGTAGAAAATGACTCACATCAAGTTTTTTCTAGTCCTAAAAAGTGGCAATAAACCTCCTTTTCCTCATCAAATGTTAAAGGCTAGAATGGTTCATTCAAATCAAACATTAAAAGAAGCCAAAAAGGATGAACAAGATGAGCAATTTCAATATGGAACTTCAACTTCAAAAAGAATATAAGCTACAAAAGAAGATCCAATGCCAAATTTCAAAGCAAAGAAGATGGAAGAGTTCAATTTTAATCAAATCCACTCATCCTCTTAGAAAATACACTATCCAATGGGACTCTTGATATAATAAAAAAAAAGAGTAGAGTTCTAAAAAGTAAAATTGTCCATGATCAAATAAGGAGTGCCTAGGAAGTAAAAGGACTTGAACTGGTGACCATAGGATCAAAAGGGAACCAAAAACCTCTACTAACCAATATGCCAAAAAACCATGTAGGGAAAATAATGCCACAATTTAATCATGGAAAAGGATATATTTGAGTAAAATATGCATCGAAATAGGATTATCACTAGTCAAGATCAAACTGGCAACATCTTATATGAAATATCACATCGTCTTCCATTGTCCATCCAAGCCTCCAACAATAGTGAGAATGAAGAGGATCCTTTGAAGATATGTCACTAAAAATTATGTAGTTGTACACCATGATAATGAGATGGACTCAAACTTATGACCTCAACTCCAGAAGAGTACCAAAAAGGATATGTTAGCTACAAGAAAATTGTGTGCAACTAAGAATAGAATATTAGGGCCTTGACCAAGGTATCTACTTTACAAGAGACACTCAAAATATGTATCCAACCCTTTTACAAAATTGAGTGCAAGGAAGACTTAAACATTGATCCTCTCTAGGATAAAACACTATCAACCACCATGCCAAATTACATTGTTCAAAGAAACCCATTTGTCACTCCTTAAAGATGTCATGGATTTTCTTTAAGTTTTACAAAAATGTGATGAATGGGGTTTGATCCCATGACCTTCTATTTAGAACACTTTAAAATATTGTGTTAACTAAGCTTGTGGGTGATGTTGTCAAGTCTATAATATTCAACCCTCATTAAAGAACCAGGCACTATGACCCAACAAAAAATTTTTACAACCTAAAATTGAACTCATGTGTGCTATAAATAATTTACCCTTGCCAAGGCACCATATGCCTTGTATGGAATGAGGGTGACACTACTTGAAAACATCTTTTCCTATTGAATAAATTATAAAAAATAACTATCACAGATGGGAATTAAACATGTGATTTGTTGATCATGAGACTTTAAAAAAATATTGTCCAAGTTAGTGGTTTTTATCCTATTTTTTCATCCTTCTTGAATAATGAGATGTCATGGGACAACAACAAAGCATTGCTAACAATATTTGAACCTACAACTTTCATTTTTTAAATTCTTTAAAAAATTGTACTTGTTAAGATACCACAAGAGGTAGGCAAATACAGGATAATTGTCCCATCGAGGAAAAATATTGTCCACTTTATAATAAAAGAAACATCCATGGAAATTATTGGTGTCCAATTTTTAGTACTAAAACTTTGAATTTTTGAATTCAAGCAAACAATATTTTTGGTGCCAAACTCTTTGAATTTTTTTAAAGTAAAGTGAAGTACAATTGGTGGCACAATTAGGGGCTATGCTCCTTGGGGACATAGCAACATGGGTCCTCCCTCCTTGTGATTTGAACTCAAGTCATCGATATGAAATGTTGATGACATACCATTGGGGTGTCCCTACAGGGACAAAAATAACTTTAAATTTTTTATTTCAAATATGTGATTTTTAGCATTAAAACTTTGAATTTTTTAATTCAAAATTTTATTTTTTTCTTAAAATAGAGAAGGGAATTTTTGTTCAATTTAATTCTTAAGCTATCAAACAAAAGATATTATTTTGTGCAAATCAATGATACCCCACCATATCTACTCACTTACCATGTTAGATTTCATTGAGTAAAGAAATAAATGATATTGACCTTATTCATCGTTTCTCTACTCAAGCCTCTCATACTTTCAAAAAATAATTAAAAGCATAAGATTTGCCATAGATCATATGCAAAAGAATACAAAGATGAAATAAAAGAGTAATAGATGAAAGAAAGATTGTTCAATAAAATGGAAAAATGGGTGCCCATGGGCACCTTGCAATATATCACACTTATATCATACATTAATGTATTGGATCAATGGTTGGGGAATATTTGTAGCAAAAACCTAATCCCTAATAATAATTAATCCAAGCCAATATAAAATAATGGCTTAAAAGTTGAAGTTGTAAGCTTATTGCAGTGGTAATACTTTGGCCTTTCTTTGGGAGGTCCAAGGTTCAAACACCACTCAATATGAGGGGACCAGGACCCCTCATAAAAACCTGTGTAAACTCATTGAAAAAAATGGCTTAAAGGTTAAATTGTAAGTTTAATTTCAACCTTACAAAGTGAACCATATTTCTTGTTTTGACATAGGTTGTTAGGCTAAGTGCATAGAATAATCCACATAGGCTTACATAAAGTATACATCAAACAATCACATTTGCCTATATAAAATATGCTTGTAGGTTTATGTCATTTTTGTTAGTCTTAGCCAATAAGGTAATATTATCAATATTCCTATCTAATAAAAGGAGTTAACATAAAGGATCTATTAGATATATGGTAAAATATAAATATCGAGAAGTTGAGTTCTACAAAATTAATTTTGATGGATGCTTCTAAAAGAATTTTGATCAAAGTTGATGTAAGTAATATTTTTTTATAATAATGAAGATAAAATTCTCCTTACCTAATAAGAAATATATAAAACTTCAACTAAAGAAATGCATGAAACTTCAACTAACAACTATGCAAAGACTACAAAACTTTTTATAAAAATCAAAATTATAACTTTTTTTATAAAAATCTAAATTATTATTGAAAAGAGGGATATGAGGGTTTCAAAGAGGATTGTGTGAGAGTTTTGTCTGTGGTTTGAGTGCAAGCGATGACAAAGGTTGTTTTTCAGGGTCTATGGGCCCTAACGACCAATTTGTTTTTTTATGTCTACCCAAGATAATCATGGGATATGTTGTAGGAGACCCACGATGGGTTAGGAATCTGTCATTCAACAAATCTTCATGCTATGGACTTGATTGAAAACTGCTTCCAATTTGTTGCCCAAGGAAAAAGTAAAAATCACACCTTTCCTCGACATCCAAGGCATGGATTAAAGAGACCCAGAAACAAGTTTCAAGTTGTAGATCAAATAAGAGAAGCCTCCTTAGGAAAAGAAAAAATGGTTTAGAACTCAAGCAATCCCGATGCTAAGGAACACCCCCAAAACAAATCCACTATGGAAACCCCTTTCAAGGGTAAGGATTTCAAGGATTCGGCCCCAAAAATGAATTTTAGGGATGCCCTCCATGGTGGACAATCCCAGAATAATGCTAACATTAATCTTAAGGCTTCTCGTAGACCTCTAAGAATGCCTAAGATTGATCCCAGAAAAACTGAGTCGGGATGTCTAAGAGCAGTTGATGGAACCCCAGTTGTTAAGCTAAAAATGGGTGACATTCAAGATGGCATAGAAGATCTGGAGAGAAGAGGACTGATTTGTCATTTCTTGGGTTTTCGTCCGACCCTATCTGCTTTCAAAGTGTGGGCTGCAAAATACTAGAAAACACAAGGTGAGTTACAAATATTTGTTTATCCCAATGGTTATTTTCTTGTTATTTTTGCTAATGATGAAGATAGAGAGAAAATATTTCAAGGGGGTCCTTGGTTCTTTGGAAGGGCAGGGCTTTTCATGAAGCCTTGGCACACTAAATTTAAATCCGAAGAAGAGATGCCTTCTACAGGACCTGTGTGGGTTAGACTCTTTGGTCTCCTAGTTGAATTCTAGAATCCGGCTATGTTTTCTACAATCGAAAACTCCCTTGGAACTTTCATAATGATTGTTGACTGTACACACAAATTTGAACACATTATTTATGCTCGAATTTGTGTCTTAATGGATTTTGACAAACCCCTTCCAAAAAAGATCTCATTACAATTTGGGGAGGACACTTGGGAGTAGGTGGTGGACTATGAGAACATTCCTTTTCATTGTAGAATATGCCATGAATATGGTCATTTGGCTAGTGTTTGTCCAAATAAGATTCCAGATCAAAAGAAAGAGGACACAAACTTAGCAGGTTTCCAAATGCCTAAAAAGAAAAACACTCAAAAAATCTAGTTATGAAGGATCAAGCGATGTTGTCAACTAATATGTTTGGAATTCTTTCCACAAATAACCTCCCAGGTGAGGAAGAGGACATAATGGAGATATAAATCTTAGAAACACAGTTTAAAGTTGCAGGGAAGGACTCAAAGATAAACCAGGAAATCAAAGGTTTTCAACAAAGAAACAAGGGAGAAAACATAGACAAGAAGAACAATCTTCTAAATGCTAGAACTTCAAACAATTCAAACCCCAAGATAGACTTTGTTGAACCTTCCAATAATGCTTTGGTTTCGTATATGCATACTTTAGGGTTAGAAGCTATCCTAGATTCACTTGGGGTAAGACAAGAAATAGGCAAAAAAAATGAAGATGGACACTAACCAAAAGGTATGCTACAAGACTAATCAACATCATATGGTAAAAGAAGGTGAAAAGCTTGTAGAGGAAGGTAAGATTAATGCCCTTACCAACATCTTTAGCCCTGTTATTAATGAAGATCATCACTTGGAATATTAGAGGACTCAAAGGGAGTCTGTCAGAACAGGATTGTTGATGCTTTAGCTAATTGGGCATTGGACTAAGTTGATCTTACTTGCTATGGCCACCCTCCCAGATGGTGGGCTTTGCAAATCAGGGATGCTCTTCTTTCTATCCTTTCTTTGGATGGCTCCAATTCTAGAGATACCCAGTTCCTTTTTTCTTTGTATTAGCTTCTCTTTGGTTCAATCAGGGTTTTTCAGTTCCCAACTCAAAAAGATCTTTCTTATGTTTCCTCTGTTGAATCTTGGCTAAAAGGCCTGTTGGATTGGTTTGGCCATAGATGTAATATATTTTTTCCTTCATTTAATTTTTTGGTGTGTGTGTTTTGTTGTGTTTTGTTTTTGTGTTTTCTTTTTTGTTTTGTTTTGTTGTTGCTTGTTGTTTTGTGGTTTTAGGCATGCTCTTTGAGTGTGTCGAAGGGGCAGGTCAGGTGCGAGCCCTAGGCATCTTTTGGTGGAATAGATATCCCTACCTTTTTGGGTCTTTCCCGAAAGTGTCATCCCAAAATTATTTTCCAATATATATATATTATTGAAAAAGGATGGAAATATATTTTTACTAAGGAAATTCACAAATTATTATTAATATTATCAAGAAAAAATGGATATAAAATTTATATCAGCTATGACACTATTTTTTATAGCTATCAATTATAAGAAAAAATATATCTTCAAAATAATGTAAATATATATAAAAAAGAAAAACCCAGGTGTTGTAGGTGAGTTGGAGAGGAGAGGACAATCCTCCAAGGGAGATCCCAAATTCGAATCTCCACCCTACCAAAAAGTTGAATTGGGTACCCAAAATCCAATTGATAATGTTGGTGCGGGCAGGGCCGGGCGCGACTCCCGGATGCCTTTGACGGTGTAGAACCCCCTGGTCATGGTCTCTTAGACCAAGGCGACCCCTCAAGGGGTTTTTTGCTTAAAGAAAATATATATATATATTCATTCATGTAGAGGAGTTGGAGAGTAAGCGGGTAGTTAAAACTCTCCAGTTAAAATCGAAAAGGCCCAAGTTCAAATCTCCCCCCCTCACATGTTGCGGATATACTATATACATAAGAGGTTACAAATCAATAAATATATATATATATATATATATATATATAAACAAATAACTAAACATTCCTAAATTATTTTGATTTTAATCAAACTAAAAAAATTGTTTTTTTTAATAAAAATAATATTAAAAAGTTGATAGAATCAACATATAAATAAAAAAACGTAATTATTTTTATTAAAAACAAATTACATACGTTTGTAACTTCTTTAATAACAAACCTAATATTAATGACAATAACCTTTAATATAACTTATCCAAAAAATATTAAATTTAAAATTTTAATAAAACGCTTTGTAATACTAGTTTTAAGTTAAAGTTGTGTAGGATTTTTTTATTATAAAAAATATGTTGATGTAATTTGTAAACGTTTTCCTTTCTAAAAAATAAAATAAAAAATAAATTTCTTAAATATTTAATAATATATTAAAAATAAAAAACTATAATATCACGGAAGGAAAATCAATAACATATCAAAAATAAAAATTTAAAACTATGGTGTAACAGAAAACCAAAACCAGAATCATAATAAGAAATTTCTTGAGGAAATTGTAATGCAAGAGGATGTTGTTCTGAAAAACCAATAAACAAAATCATAATAGTAGGGGATGGGAACAGAATTTAATGGAAGACGATGCTGCTCTGCAGATTTTTTTTTATCTCTATTTATAAAATTAAATATTTAATTAAATTTATATTTTAATAATAATGGATTTGAATTATTATTAACTTAATTAAGTCATATTAATAAGTAGAGAGGAGGTCAAGATGTTCCTAAAATGGATTGGTAAGATTTTGGACACTTATCTAGAGGAAACTGAAGTTTTTTGGGACATGTCCAATAAAAAGAGAGATAATAATCTGACTTGAATATGAACCAGCTTAAAAACAAAATATCAAAAAATAAATAAAAATTCAAATATTATTGAGTCATATTCAAAATTTATTGAAATAGTATCTAATCATATCCAAAATTTATTAAAATATCACTATATAACTATCATATAATACAAATATGTCTAAATCCCATTAATAACTTTGAATTAGTAGTGCCTCGCGCTGGTTAGGTGGTATATCACCTCTATGTCCAATATTTTAGCCTCTGGAAATGGAAGTGTGGATTAGTTGAAGTACTATAGCTTTTTACTTAAGGAGACATCTGTACCGTTGATGTGCAAGAAATTACAGACGTTCTTATTTAAAAAAGAGAGAAATTATAGATTCCTCCCCTGTTATCTGTCTCGGCCCACCTGACACCACCTAACGAAAGCAAAGGTAAGATGTGAGAAAAATGCGAAATGGCTGACACCTGAGGCCCACGGCATAAAAGTATATTCTTATTTTAAAAGTATATTCTTATTTTATACCAGATTGCTTAGATTGCTTGTGCTCATCTATATTGAAGTTAGACGAGAATAGGTAGAGGCAGAGGAATACATGATGCTGCTGTCCATGTGGAACAGATCAAAAGGCAGAAGATGGGAGTTGGCGTGGGAATCCAGAGGATATGTACTACTCTACTTGGTGTTTCTAGGGCTATCTGTATACTATTTGGAAGGCATCTTTGGAAGTTTGATGCTTGGCTACCATAAACCAAGTCCCAAGAAAATGCCCAGATTGCCACTTCGTTTCAATCATGATGGCTATTTCAAAATTCTGCAGGTGCCATTCTTCTCTTTTCCTCAGTGCCCACTGTATTTTGTTCTGTGCATGAACAGATCAGACAAATATTTGTTTCCTTGATACCCAAGTAATGATCAGTGGCTGGATTTTTCATTCGGTGGGTTCCTTAGCCAAACTACTAATACCCAGTTTTGGGTTCTGAATGTCGTCCTTGGTTCAGACAGTTAATGGATTGGTTTCTGCATTTGAGTATCAGGTTGCTGATATGCATTATGCAAATGGAGCAGTTACCAGTTGTGAAGATGTTTTACCTTCTCAGTTCAACTCTTGTTCAGACCTCAACACTTCCGTGTTTCTCAATAGGATGATCCAAGATGAGAAACCGGATTTCATTGTATTTACAGGTATGGGTTTAATTTTTGGTATTACAAAAATTTATATTCTAGGAAATTTTAACAGAGAATGACTATGGAAGAACCCAAAAGACATAACATAAACCATTGGTCACATTATTGAAAAAAAAGAAGAAAAAACTTGAAATGCAGTGATAAATGAAACGTTAAAACAGAGCAAACTTGGGCAGGAGACAACATTTATGGACCGGATTCTGCTGATGCGGCGGATTCTATGGATGCCGCATTTGCGCCTGCAGTGAAATCCAGGATTCCTTGGGCGGCAGTGTTGGGTAATCATGACCAGGAATCTACCATGACTCGTGAAGAGTTGATGTCATATATAGCTGTCTTGGATTACTCTGTTTCAAAGGTCAATCCTGTTTGGGATAATCATTATACGAGTAAGGGGGAGATGTTTGCAAAAATTGATGGTTTTGGGAACTATAATATTGAAGTCAATGGTGCCGTTGGGTCAGAGTTTGAAAACAAGAGCATTTTTAATCTTTATTTTCTGGATAGCGGCGACAAGTCTACTGTTCATGGAATTCCCGGCTATGGGTGGATCAAGAAAAACCAGCAGGACTGGCTTAGAAATATTTCGGCAGTGTTACAGGTAGCCCTGTAGGAGATATAGTGCTTGCTTTCTGAACATTATGCATTGTTTTTGCTTCAAAAGAAGTTGATTAGGGCTTTGCCTTTTAACATCGGTATATTTCTGAAATTGCAGCCTCTTCAACTAATTTCTGGGGTTTTGTGTTTGATGCGAACTAGTTTTGTGTTATCTTTTCTAGGACTTAAGCTTATTTTAGAATCGGATGGCATAATTGCCTGTTCATGATGTTGGCAGGATGCATATAGAATGGGACCATCGCCGCAGAGTGAGCTAGCCCCAGCTCTTGCCTTTTTCCACATTCCTCTGCCTGAGGTGCGGTCCCTTGGAGGCTCAGAAATTGTGGGTGAGATTCAGGAGACGGTGGGTTGTGCCTCTGTTAACTCAGGTGCCTTGAGCACATTAATCAACACTGGTGACATCAAGGCTGCCTTTACAGGTCATGACCATGTTAATGATTTTTGTGGGAAAATTAAAGGAATTTGGCTGTGCTATGGGGGTGGATTTGGATATCATGCCTATGGAAAAGCAGGGTGGGCAAGGCGAGCAAGAGTGATCATGGCAACTCTTGAAAAAGGTCCAAAGATGTGGCAGGGTGTCACAGATATAAGGACTTGGAAACGCCTTGATGATAAAGAGTTAACTAAAATTGATGAACAAATATTATGGAGCAAAGGGTAGTCAAATTCTAGGTCTGTTACAGTTCGGTCCAACTTCTGCATCAGAAATATATGTTGGTTATTTCTCTGGGCAGGCACAATAGTTTGAAATGACTTCACCTTCCTCTTCAATTTGATAGTTTTGTTATTTTGCTGGATTGTAGTTCTTCTCAAAGAGGCCCATGTTAATAGGCTTGATTATTTTATACTGGAGAGGATACCCTCTTACAATGTATATTATCAGGGCAAAGCGCAGAGGGGAGGTAAACATGAAAAAACTTAGCTTGGATACGACCTGAACTATTTGTGCCTTTTGTATACCATCCAGTCACTCTGCTAAAAGTAGCAGCATGCACTCAGAAATTCAACAATTGAATTAAGTAGGTTGCTTCGAGTACTTTAGTTTTCCTTCACAAAATTGGCCATGAAAGGAAGACTCTTGTTGTTCTGAACTGGCCATCAAAGGAAGATAAATGGTATCTTGATACGTAAGACTATTAAGATCATGGTTGTAACATTTAACTGTTAATAGTTTTTTCTTTACTGAATTTAACTGTCATCTTTGCTGATGTGACTATTGACTACTCACTGACTATTTTATTCTCATTTTTCTTTTTTTCATGCCCTATACTGTCTGCATCAGCTAGCTTTCTCAAATCTCTTTGCTTTTAGTCTCATTGTAATTCTGGTCATAGAAGTCATATTGCATCTCCATTGAAACATTTTTCTCTCGTTTATGTTTCTTGTTTCCTCTGAGTTTATAGTCAAGTCCTATTTCCTATCTCCATGGCTGGCTCTTGCCATTAGCATTTTGTAAGAGGACTTTCGGATTGTCCTAACCAACTCTTAATTATTCAGCTTTCGCATGCTAACGGCTAAAGTAGTAGTGCCATGTTAGTTGTATTACTTGTATAGAATCGCTTCCGCACAGGCCTAATTCAGTAAGATATAACTGGACCTTTTATCTTGAACAACATGACTTGACATCTCCCCCTCTCTTCATGATACGCAGGATAAACTTCTAAAATGCATGGTAAGAACCTGTCTTTACCTTAAGGGATGGTTTGTTTTTCATAAATGAATATCTGTGACAAGTCTGAGGATGAAAACCCATTACACAAGAAAGGGCATATTTACCTTATTTAGGAAAACGAGGTTGATGCAAACCACCTTCCATACACTCTAGGAAATTTACATGGCATTGATAATAATAGTACGGCGGATTAGCAAGCTAAAATTTTAGCTAATGTTTTGACTGACTGGTGTAATAGTGAATAAAAACATTGCCCAGCTATTCTAGATTTAAATTACTTTAACATCCTAGTGGGGTCCTTTTTCCCCTACATAACCAAATTTAATAGTATCCATTGTGTTTTCGTTCTAGTTAGGCTGTTTAGTCCATTATTCTTGAAATCCATTTCAAGATATGAACATAAGATACATCCCAAATCCTAGAATGCTCAACTATTATATGCTCCACTAGTTAAACTATTACATCTTGGTCTTGTTTGGTTTTTCTTTTTTATGATCTCAATTTGAGAAACACATCAAAATTCCTCCAAAGCACCTAATTCAGCCATCAAAGCAAATGCAACAATATTTGTGTTGGCAGTGACAAACAAAATTCTGTCGCCAGATTTTATGGTGTTTGAGCAGCTGTCCGACAATCTTTCTTAACAGAAATACAAGTTTTCAGCATCCTCAAGATGAACACTAATTTTTATTCCAGCCTTCAGAAGCATAATTTCTTTCACATTTTCCAGCTTAGTCTCTACGATCATTATTTCTTTCTTATTTTTGAGCCTTGTCCACTATGGTTCCTTTATTCTAATGTTTCTTCTACAAGCTGTTTTTAGTGCCATATTTCTATAATAGAATTTTGTTCCAATCTAATACCAGGTCGTAATGAACTTCAAAAAAAAAAAAAATTCTCCAATTTCTTTTCTTCTTTTTGTAATCTAGATTCTCGACAATTTCATCTTTAAATGTCTTCCTTACCATGAATTCCAATTCCTGCAATACTTTCGTCTTAAACTCCTCAATTCAGAAATAAAGTCACAAAGCTACTTTCCTTATTAAAAGAAGTTGCGGTTCTGTTATATGATTGCTATCTAGTTCAACGTTCATTCAACTGTTGTAGTTGGATTATTTTTAATATCTCTTGGGTTTGATAGCATTAAATTTTTTTTTATAAGACTTTAAAACTTTTTATTAGGTTTGATAAATTTGGTCGATATCTAGATTTCCACAGCAAACCTCTAAGTAGCATATGGAATTCTGTTCCAATTTAATGCCTAGTTCTAGGACCCTAGTATCTTTATCATGATTACGTCTAAGATTTTCCAGCATCCTGTAGTATGTCACTTATTTATCTAAACTTGAAGGTTTTCCTTTATTTAAGAACAGGAGTGTCTCTTATATTTCTAAGACATCTCTTCCCAATTAGCTATCATTTTTCAAGAGTTCTTAGTCTGAAGCATGCTTTCTTTTATTTAAGAACAGGGATCTCTCTCATATTTCTAAGGGAGCATTTTCCATTTAATTATCATTGTTAGAGAGTTTTTAATCTGAAACATTTTTCTGGACTCATGCTTTGTATAACTAAAAAATTGGAGGTGGACTATCCAAGAAGACTACACAGAATATGATAAAATAGAGCTTATGATAATGTTCATGTTCCATTTGGTTTGAAATAATAGGGATTGCAATGATTAAAATCATCAACACTGGTATGCCATGGCTTCATAGACATGTTTTATGCGACAGACTTTCCCTGGTTGCGCTGGCTCTAAATCCCCAAATAAGATGGTGAACTTTAATAAAAAGTGTAAATAGTTTGTTAGGCTTGTAAGTTGGAGTACTCACATTGCAAACATTTGAGGCTCTATTTGATGGAAAAGATAGTTTCTCGGCTGTGGCATCAGAGTTTTGAAAAAAATTATATTTAAATTTCACAACAGAAATAAAAAAATAAGAAAGTAACTATAAATAAATGTAAATATGAACTTAAATGTATTATGTTTTTTCCACAGGTATAAAAGTATAACAGGTATTAAAGTATAATTATTTTTCGTTTAAATTTTTCCTGAGGAAAAGAAAAGTATTATTTAAATTTTATAATTAAAAAAGAAAAACAAGAAAATAATTATAAATAAATGTAAACATGAATTTAAATGCATTGTATTATTATTTTTTTGGTTGTACAGAGAATCTTTATAATTTTTAGCGCAGTGGGTAAACACCTGTTTATCTTTTTTGGGTTAAAGTTTTGCGCTGGTAAAAAATAAGTAAATCTGCCTTTCTTTTTGAGCTAAAATTTTGAGTTAAAAATGCAGAAATTAGATTTTTACAAGGGATCCTGGTTCTTTTATATAGAGATTTGAACTTAAATTATCTAAATGAAAATAAAAAACATACTATTTTAGTATTTAAAATCCAAAAACATACCATTTTGATAGAACATTATAAATTTAACATTTAAAACATTTTGAGTTTTTACTCAAACAAATATTGCAAATTCAACTTTTGTTTTATATTTGATATTTAATTTCAATCAATTACATAGCAATATCAATATTGTTACAGTGTTTTTAGAAACTATATTTCATACTGTTCATAGGAATTATTTGTGATGGAATGAATGCATATTTTTTAAGTTCATTATTTGATGATGATTGTTTAGTATATCTTTTATTATAAATCTTGGAACATAAAGTTAAAAAAACATCCTTTTAAACTGGAGTAGCTTGAGGACATCATCCTCAAATGCATGAATAGAAACACAGATTGAGATCTATTTATATTTACAGGTAGTGATTTCACATTATAGTGAGTAGTGATTTTATATAATAGTGCATTTGTCGGGTCAATTAGATGGTTGTCTTTCCTATGTATAATAAGTTATCATTTCCTAACTGCTTTCTCCTGAAATCCTATATAACACAAGGGTTGTTAGGGAAAAAATAATGTTTAATAGAAAAACATGCTGGTAATTAGATGGTTGTCTTTCCTATGTATAATAGGTTATCATTTCCTAACTGCTTTCTCCTGAAATCCTATATAACACAAGGGTTGTTAGGGAAAAAATAATGTTTAATAGAAAAACATGCTGGTAAAGGTAAAAGCGAATATAAGAGATTCCTTACAAATAGAAAAAGGAGTGTTTAAGATATTTTAATGTATAAAAAAAATTAAAAGAAAAAATTTATATAACGTATGCTTTAAAATTTTAAGTTATGTTTATGTTAATATATGATTGTCGTATCTCTCATTGTTTGCAATTATTTATTGAAAGGAAAAAAATAAATTAATTTGTATATTTTTTTTCTTAATAAATTTAGTAAAAGTAATAAGTAATTTAAAGTTTTTGATATTGAAGTTAAGTTTGAGAAACTTTGAGGTGGTTTAATGGTAATAGTTAATTCTTTACTATTAATTTTTTTTATTTAATGGTGAATACTATGAATATTGTACAATAAAGATGTAAAGTTTAATAGTTTATAAAGATGCAAGTGATATAGTTTAAGTGGGATATGTTGAGTCCCAAAACGTAAACATCATGAGAAAAATTTAAAAAAAGGGGACCAAGGAGGATGCCTTGGCCATGTCTCTCAAGTGCTCTAGAAGTGAGTTCTTCCCCCTAGAGTTACAATAGCAAAAGGTGTTAAAGGATATTTAGAAGACGTTATGGTCTAATTTCTAAGGCAAAGATCAAGTTAAATTGGTTTATTTATAGCATTTAGAAAGAGAATTGAAGAGTTTCAATAAAAGGATAGTGAGAAGATAGATGATTTTTGTACTTAAGTGCAAGGCATTGAACCTATTGTATAACCATGTTAAAAGGATCACCAATTAGACAATTTATGAAAAAGTATTCATTTATTTATAAATGAAATAGAATTTAATATTGTTTTTTTCGTTGGATAATAAGGGGTTGTACTTGAGTCCACCACCCTTGACAAATTACAACTCTCTTTTTTAGAGCTTGAGAGTTTACAAATAGATAAACTTATCATCTCAATTGAGATACTGTAGTTAGAAACCTACATCATTTTACATAAAATGTCTGAATTCTTGATTTTTATTTTCTAGATATTTTCAATTTTTTGTATGAATACAAATATTCTAGAATTTAGCATCCTTCTTGATATTTTCCTATAGCAGCCTTCACAATACCAAAACTTCACCTCTACTATCTATGTCTTGCATCTTAGTAGAGTAATATTTCTAAAATATTGCATTATCATAGTCCACTTTACTAAATATGGATTGCTAGTTTCCTTCAAGTGCAACCACAAAAATTATAATAAATAGCCTATATGAAAACACATTATTGTTACAATATAAAGCAAATATTACCAATGGAAAACATTAAAGTAAATCTTAATCATTAATTGATTCAGGTAATCAATATTTTCTTATCAACTTCAACTAAACTTACTACTTCCTCTAACCATGGAAAGGAGAATTTAACTTCACGATGCTCAATCAAAACCCCTCTATTGGCTAGCCTATCTGCACATTTATTTCTTTCCCTTAATGTATGTGTAAACCTGATTTCTTCAAACTCTTTAGCAAGATCTTGAATTTCCACAATTATCTCTTGTATGTTCCATGGAGCCTTTGCTTTCCTCAAAATTGTATTTATTACAATGAGAGAATCACCTTCCATCCATACTTTTTTCTATTTCATATGTTTACATATTTTAACCCTTCTAAAGTTGCCCAAGCTTCAGCTTCATTAATTGTCTTAAATCCAATATTGAGAGCATAATAAGACAAAATCTCTCCTCTATTATTTCTAATTATTCCTCCTCCTCTTGATCCTGGATTTTCTTTAGATGCTCCATAAAAATTTAATTTAACCCACTCCACATCTGGTGGTTTCCACTTTATATTCTTTATCTTATTTTTGCTTCTCTTGTACCCAACATCATAATTCCATTTAATGAATTGACTCTATCTATCAAGGCTCTTTGCTTCCAGATTAGGGACTAGGTGAGTTGATAGGGTTGGTTTAGACTCCTTTATGGCTAAGCATATATTCTTTTTCATTACCTCTAAACTACTTTCCTTTCCTTTAAATATTCTTCAATTATTGTCTAGCTATACAGTCCAAAGTATTGTATCTTTTGATATATCCCATATTGTTTGTAAAGCCTCACTTTTATAAGTGCTTTGTCATTGTTTTAACCAAATCTTCAATTCTCCTATTCATAACCATACATTTACCAAACATATTAAGAATCCATTGCCATATATTCCAGATTATTGAGCAATGTCCCAAGAGATGGTCTATACTCTCCTCCTTTTTACAAAAAACACATTTAGAGCGGCCTTAAAAACCCCTTTTCATAAGGTTATCCCAGGATAAAGTTTTTCTATGACCTACTAGCCAAACAAACATTTTGACTTTAAGAATGCTTGGGCTATCCCAAATATCTCTTCATATTCTAGTGATATTATTATTTTGTTGGTGTTGTACATTATATCCACTTCTTGTTGTGTATTATCCTGAGCTATTCAACTTTCAAATCAATTTATCCTTGGCTCCCCTCAAAATAATCATAGTTATATTTCTACTCAATTGCCTCCTAGCATCAATGTCTTGTATACTTGTAAAAAAATATTCTTTCCATTTGTATCTTCCTTCTTGATCCTTGTACAAAATATTTGAAACCCTATCACCATATTTGTCTTGAAGCAATCTCATCCAAGGTTTCAAAATTGGATCTAAATTGAGTGGTTTTTTTATCACACCAAGTATCCATCCAAATATAATTTTTTTCTCCAGTTCCCACCACCCATCTTAAACCTTTAATAATAAGATCAATAGATTTTTTTAAACCATTCCAAAGAGTAGAACCATTTGGTAGAGAGAATGTAGTAAATATTAAACTTGGGTCATTAGGATCAACATACTTAGAAGAATTCTTGTCCATTGTCTTTCACTCTCTTTGTACAATCTCCACATTACTTTTCCCCTAAGAGCTAAGTTTGCATCTATAAGAACTCTTAAACCAAGACCTCTCCTAGTTTTATCATCACACACCTTGCTCCATTTCACCAAAGGAAATTTTCTTTTATCATGTAAACCTGATCATAAAAAGAATAACATAATATAGATTAAACTTTTTTCAACTGATTTTGGTATAGAATATAATGATATATAATATGTTGGAATGGCTTGTCAGATTGACTTAATTAACTGCACTCTTCCTGCTAATGATAACCATCTACCTTTCCAAGCTAGAATTTTATTTTGAACTTTACTAATAAATGGATTCCATAATTTTATCCTCATTCTCCCCTCAAACAAAGGCATCCCTAGATAAGTTGTTGGTAAATTTGCCTCCTCCATTTGAATCAACCAATAAAATCTTGCTTTGATATTAGCAGGAGTGTTAACGAAGTAAATTTTGGATTTTCTCCTATTAACTTTTTGCCCTGAAGCTCTTTCGTATTCCTTTAAAAATTTATTCAAAGCTTTGGCCTCATTTATCCTTTCCCTTCCAAAAAAGTTGTATCATCTACAAATTGTTGATGGGTGATGTTGTCGATGTTATAACTAACCTTAATTCCACTTATAAGCCCAACTGTATAATCCTTATTTAAGTTCCTACTCAAAACCTCTTCCATAATAATGAACAAATAAGGAGATAAAGTATCTCCTTGTCTAAGGCCTATCTTGGCTTTAAAAAATTTTGTTACTAATCCATTGACCAACACTAAATAAGAAAATGTAGAGACACAAGTTTTAATCCATCTAACCCATTTTTCCTTAATCCAAAATTTTTTAAAACTGCAAAAAGATCCCATTTAACGCTCTCATAGGCTTTAGTCATATCAAGTTTTAAGATCATTGCTTCTTTTCTTGAAGTTTTTGAATGTATAACTTCATGAGCTACTATGATCCCATCTAGAAATTGTCTCCCTTTCACAAATCCTCCTTGCTCTTCTGAAATTATTTTGTCTAACAATGGTTGTAATTGATTCACCCTGACTTTGGAGATAATCTTATGTCATATTACATAAGCTTATAGGTCTAAAAGAATCAAAAAATTCAACATCCTTCTTTTTTAGAATTAGGATAAGATATGTTGCATTTATTTTATAAGGTATGTATTGTTTTACCCTAGACTGTTCCACTGCCACCAATAAAGAATACTTCACTATATCCCAATTATGTTGCTAAAAAGCTACATAGAGCCCATCCTAACCTAGGTATTTATCCTTATTAAAAGAGAAAAGAGCTAAATGAACTTCTTCTAGAGTAATAGGCTCCATCAGTTTCCTATTGTCTTCATTCGATATAACTAAAGGAATATCTTGAAGAAGTTTATCATTAAGAATTTCAATCTTCTCTAATCCTATAGAATATTTTGATAAAAAAACTTTATCTCTTTTCTAATTTCACTCTAATATTCAATCCAAACCCCTTCTATTGATTTAATTCTACTAATTTTAGATGTTGATCTCTATATTATAGCCATCCTATGAAAAAACTTTGTATTTTTATCTCATTTTAACCAAGGTAGATCAAAGAAAAACTAAGAATCCTAAATTCACTTTGAAAGAAGTTTAACTAGTTATTTTGAACAAAAAATAAAATAAAATATTTTTAGGATAAAATAAAAAGTGAGAAAAACAAGATAATAAAATTAAAGTATATTATTTAAGATCCTATTTCAGTTTCATATCAACAATTTAAAACAAACATTATCAATAATACTTGTGCATATTAATATATGTTCAAGGACACACACAAAGGATAGACATTGAAATCATGAATTTCCCATATTTATGTAACACTTAATTTTAATTGGGTTTTGGGTGTATGGGTTTTAATAAAAAAATTAATATAAAAATGTATAATGCTTAAAATCATTGAACTAAAATATGTATGTCAAAAATTAAACTTGTTAATATTGGTTGAAGTTAACCCACGAGGGCTAGGTGGATTCATAAGTGCTTGTCTGTCCAGGCATTTACCAAGAAGACACCTCGGTTCAAACCTTGGGGGCGGCCTATTTGCAAAGGTAGTAGTTTGATTTGAATCCTCTAAGTGCGTGCCATTTCGACGATGACGATACACATCCCAAACGAGCGGTGGTCCCCTTCATGATGGGTCAACAATAACAAAGTGGAATAGGTTTGGTGGAAGCAACCCTTGTGGTTTGAACCCTACACTTGTCAGTTACTAAAAATAGTGTGGTTGTGACCAACTCTCCCATGTAACCGAAAAAATATTGGTTGAAGTTAATTCAAGGTATTGTGGATTACAATAATAAATGGGGTACATTATGATGATTAGTTCTCAATTAATAATAATTTAGTTCATGTTGAAATGTCATGGCAATGCAAATAAAAATGTAATAATATGCAATTATATATATTTTAAAATTGAAATCTTAAATACCAATTTATTATATAATTATAAACTATCCATTATTAAGTGGATAAATGTTTTTGTTACATATCAAAATATTGTTTGATTTAACTAATAATAATAATACATTTATAAAAGTACCACATTTTCAAAATCACAAAAATGAAATTGCAAAGTGCGAAGGATTAGGGTTTTTTCCTGAAAAACATCTCAGGAGTCATATCTTCGTGAAGAGTTATCCAATTCAACTGATTCTTGGACCAACTTGTGCAGAATTTGAATAGCTTTAAAATGAGTGATCATATGCAAAAATCTGAGCAATATTGAGGGAGATACAACAATTATTTGCAATTATTTGCCAACTAGGGTTCGAACGATGGGAAGAGCAATGAAGGGCTAGGACTTCAGCGAGGCAAGACATTCTATCTAGAAAAAAAAATTTTAGCTAAGTTCTTTTTTCCCTTTATTTATCTTAGAAATTGTGCATGAAAATTTTATAATTTTTTTATCAAATATTATATTTGTTATAGAACTTTTAGATAAATTTCATTAGATTTTGAGTTTTAGTTTCCTTTCCATGGATCTATTTATAGTTAAATCCTTAGAATCATCCCTAGTGGTATAGGTTAGTGAGCGCACCTCAGAGAGATTCTCATTGCTCCAAGATAGGGTAGTTTATGGTAAATGTAAATGGGTATTGGCCAGGCGCTTCAGCCTTGATAAAATGGATTGATAGGAGTTGGAAGTCTCTAGGAGTGATTCTATCATTTCTTCCCAAAGGTTTCTTCCTAGCCATTTTTTATTCTAAGGAAGAAAGAGAAAGAATCCTAAAGGGGGGTCCTTGGTTTATGGGAAGAGCAAGGCTCTTCCTTACCCGATGGTATGAAGGCTTTTCACCTGAAAATATTTTTTTTTTCCTAGTACCAGTATGGGTTAGGATGTTTAGATTTCCATTTGAATTTTGTAAATAGATACCTTCAAGGCAATAGGTAACACTCTAGGATAATTCCTTGAGATTTTAGATGCAATAAAAGAAGGTTTTTTCGATATTTATGCTCGAATATTGGTCATGATTGATATAAGTAAAGCTTTACCAGAATCAATCATTCTTAAGTATGGGGATAAGATGTGGATCCAAACTATAGATTATGAAAACATATATTTTAGATGTAGAAGATGTCATGAGGCGAGGCATATTGAGAGATCATGCCCTAAGAAGAGCTCGACAGAATAATTTATAGAAAATTGAAAGAGAAAATTATAAATGGTTATGGATAAAGATGGTTTTCAAAATCCCAAAAATAGATCTCGAAAATTAAAAGAAAATGAATAGTGGAGACCAATAAGAAAGGATATTGGAAGAAATTCCAATTCTTTTGAGGCTTTAGCCTATGAAGAAGAAGTAGATCAAACTTAGAGGACACATGACAACAATTTCAACATATTAGCAAGGAACCGTCTATTCAATATGATCCTAATTTAAGGAAGAACATTCTCGATGAACCCAAGGAATGTGTTTCATCAGATTTTGAAGACTCTCTTGAAGTACCATGCACCATTCAAGAGGAAATAATTGGTAAAGAAAATGTATTTTTAGAAAGTAATACCTTAGCCATTAATAAGGAAATACCAAAAAATGAGCAGGATAAGGCAAAAGCTTCTATAATAGAGCTAGGAGAGGATAAATATGTTAAAAAAAATAATAAAAAATATCGAGGAATAGAATAATAAGACCTACTCCTAATATAGGCAAGGCAAAAAGAGGAAAACCCTCAAATTATCAAGCAAGATCCAAGGAAGCAAGAGCTAACATAGAGAAAGGAACACAAACTAAGTTGGTTGAACTTCTCTTTACCAAAAAACACAATTATATTGGTAATACGTAAGAGGGACCAAAAGCCCCTAATGAGACATGATTATCATCTCATGGAATATAAGGGGTTCTAATTTCCCCTCAAAGCATAGGTGTATTAGGGACCTATGTTTAAGTAATAAACCTGATATTCTCTGTATCTAGGAAACTAAAATGACAAAAGAAGAAGTTTCAAAAAATATGAAAGCAGTTTGGGCAAGATGTGAATGGATTGCTATGGATTCTGAAGGAGCAGCAGAGGGAATTCTAACTTGTTGAAATTCTTCTAGGATCTCTTGTGTAACCATTTATAAAACTAGGCATTGGATAGCCTCTTTAGTCACTTGCTACTTTGTTGATATTTGCTTCATCCTTATCAATGTGTATGGTCCTACAACTCAGTCAGGTAGATTAGAAGTTTGGAGTGGGATTGAGACCTTTATGAGAATTAAAGACCAAGAAACCCGTTTCATGATCATTGGATATTTTAATGTCATTACCAAGTTGAATGAAAAATTTGAGGGAATTAGGAAATTGACCCAAAGTATGAAATATTTCTCAACTTTTATTCAAAACAACAATCTATGGGAAGTTGAGTTTGAAGAAAATAACTATACTTGGACCAACAACATGAGAGGCCAGAACCTAATAGCAGAAAAATTAGATAGATGCATTCTCTTAGATCATTAGCTATATGAAGGAACTTGTGCTAAAATTAATACCTTAACAAGGATTGGTTCAGATCATTGGCCAATAAGAGTTAAAATGGTGGTTAGTGAATTTTAAAAAAGATCATATTTTAAATATAAGAAGATGTGGGAAAACCATCCTCAATCTATTGATATAATAGCTCAAACATTGAATTCTTTAGGTAATGGTGGGTTGTATGCTCTTCCAAACCAAATTAAAGTTATGACATCTAGATTAAAAGAATGGAACAAGAACACCTTTGAAAATATTTTTGAGAAGAAAGAAGAACTAAAAGATAAACTTTCAAAATTTCAAAAAAGTGATGAAAATAATATGATCTCGGAGGAAAGGGAGTTTCTTAGTGATTATCATAATATTTTGAGTAAGGAAGAGAAATTTTGGAGATTAAAATCAAGACAAACTTGGTTAAAATAAGGAGATAAAAATACAAAGTTTTTTCATAGGATGGTTATAGTACAGATATCTTCTTCTAGAATTGGTAGAATTAAATCAAGAGAAGGGGTTTGGATTGAATATCAGAGTGAAACTAGAAAAGAGGCCAAGTCATTTTATCAAAATATTCTAGATTCATAGGAGACCGAAGTTCTTAATGATAAACTTCTTTAAGATGTTCCTTTAGTTATAACAAAGGAAGAAAATAAAAAAATGATGGAGCCTATTACTCTAGAAGAAGTTCATTTACTTCTTTTCTCTTTTAAGAAGGATAAATCACATGGTCCAGTGAAAGGAGATGCTTCATAAAATAAATATAACACACCCTGAATTTAATAAATCAAATGAATTATTGCCACTTTAGAAGGGCTAAGTACTTTACCACTTAAGGAAGGCTAAGTCCTTGCGAATACGCAGATGAATATTATAAATTTATTGATGATGAAATACAAATCAATCTACTTCTATTAATATTATTAAATCAATGAATATATGATAATTGGAAATATAGTCGACTTGGCTATAGTAGTGTTGTAACATGGCTCCCTTCCTCAAAAATATTTGTCCTCAAAGATGAAAAAGACTAAAAAATACTTTATGTTTCCCATGTAGCATCTTCTACTGGTAGGTCCTACCATTTGATTAGAAATTCTTTAATGTGGTGAGATCAAATATGACATGATCTGCTTTGCAATATTGCTTTTGGCTAAAGATTTATACGTCCTTCTTCATCAAGTACTAGAAGCTCTAACTGGGAGTGTACTTTTTGGCCAATCACCTTTTTGAGATAGGAAACATGAAAAACTAGATGTCTACGGGATGAGGGAGGAAGCTCCAATTATTATGCTACTTTTCCTATGCGACAAACTATCTTGTAAGGACCATAAAATATTGGACCCAACTTTTGACTAGTTTTGATCTTCAATGGCAGTTGTTTGTAAGGTTGCAAACGTAAGAAAACCATATCTCCTATATTGAATTGATGCTCTAAATGGTGTGAGTCTTGTTGCTACTTCATATGATTTTGTACCCGGATCAAATTGTCTTTAAGAATGTTGAGCATTATCTGTCGATGTTGGAACCAATCATCTACCTGAGCTACTTTAGAAGATCCTGGAACATAATATATTATTGCTAGTGGTTTTAACCCATACAATTCTTCAAATGGGGACATCTTGAGGGAAGAATGATAAGAAGTGTTATATAACCATTCTGCTAATGAAATTCAATGACTCCATTAATATTGCTTATCTTGAGCAAAGAAAATCAGATAGGAAGCCAAATATTTGTTAATAATTTGAGTTTAACCATTGGTTTGGGAATGGTATGCAGAAGACATATTTAATTTAGTACCACTGAGATAGAATAATTCTTGCTAAAAATTGCTAGTAAATATGGGATCACAATCACTTACAATAATTTTGGGTATTTCATATAATTTGAAAAAGGAGTCAATAAATATCTTGGCCACTTTACTTGCTAAATATGGGTGTTGTAAAGCATTGAAGTGAGCATACTTGGAAAGACAATCCACTACTACAAAAATTACTATTTTACCTTCTGACTTGGGAAGACCTTCAATAAAATCCATTGATATGTGTTCCCACTCGTGGTCAATTTTTGGTAGTGTTTGAAGAAGTCCTGGAGATTTGGTTGTTTCCCCCTTATTGCGTTGGAATACTTCACATTCGGCAATAAATGTCTTAACATCAGATTTTAATCCTTTCCAATAAAAGGATTATTTTACCCATTGATATATTTTCAAAAATCTTGAGTGCCCTACTGATGGAGAAGCATGTGATTCTTCAAGGATCATGGATTTAATAGTGGAATTTTTTGGAATGTAAATGCGATCTTTCTTGCGTAACACCTTATAAATATATGAAAAATAAGGATTTTTTGATGATCCTATAGTCATATCTTGAATAATTTGAGCAGTTTTGGTGTTAACCAACCATTCTTCTTGGAGTTGAGAAAACCATTGAGAACAAGGACCCAAAATGGAGTTGATGGAAACTTCATCTTCATATTTATAGGATAATGCATTTGCTACTATATTTTCTTTGCCCTTCTTATACTCAATGATGAAATCATATCCCAATAACTTTATCATCCACTTGTTTTGTTCTGGATAGGAGAAACGTTGTTCTAGAATGTGCTTAAGACTACTAGATCTATTTTTATGATGAAACGCACATTATGAGGGAGACTTCCAGGGACCAGATGTATGACATGGTCATGAGATCACTTGGAGGGTAGCCCTTTTGGTTCTCTAAAAACTTCATCATAGTTAATATCTTGAAGATATTTTGAAGGAATTACAGGGGTATCTACTGCTTGAGCTTCCATGCAATTAATTTGAGATATGAATCAGTAACCTCCTTTCTTGAATATATTTTCCATGCAGTGCGAACTCACCACATTGGATGGTGGATATTGGATTCCTTGAAGATGAATAGTCTTCCCATTTTATTTCCATTAAAAATATAATTTTTGAAAATTAAAACTAATAATTTCTATCTTTTCTAACCATTCGATACCCAGAATAACATCTAAAATTTCCAAGTTCATAATGAAGAGAGTTCCTCGCCAATTTTACTTTTCCATTTGGATTGAAACATGAGATGTTCTGCCAAAACATGGAGCATTTCCTCCATTTGAAATTAAAACTTGAAACTTATCTTTATTGGTAGTATTAATGAACAAGTTCAATGCTTTAGTAGTCTTGATGTCGATAAAGTTATGTGTACTACCTAAATCAATCAATACATTAATATGTTTGTACCTAATAAATCTTGGTACCTTAATTGTATGATGAGAAGTTATCCCCATATGAGTGTGTACTGAAATAGCCATAGTGTCATCTTTCGATGTTGCTTCACTAGTACCTGTTGAGATTTATTTTATATACATGGACGACTCTTTCTGAGTGATATATTCTGCTTCATCTTCTTCATCCTTATTTTTGTACTCTATTTGAAAGGTTTGTTGTGGTACACATGCTTGATCTCTGGGATGATGATTGTGACATTTAAAGCAAAAATATCTTGATGATTGTTCATTTTTGTGAAAGGAATTGTTGTGATATTGAGGACGAGTATTAGAATCTCACCTAGAAGATGTCCAATTTTAAAACTTTTATTCAGCGATCTTAGTGATCCTCATGGTATCATCCAAAGTGCAGGGATCATGTAAGTCCACTTCGAGTTGAATATTTTCCTTCAGACCATGACGAAAGGTAGACACCACCACAAAAGCTTTTACATCTTTCGTATATGCGAGAAGACTTGTGAACTTTGAAATATAATCTTGGAAAAAACCAGTTTGTTTAAGATCTAATAGGTGCACGATATAATAAGAAGAAACACCTTCATAATATCTTTTGAGGAAAATATATTTAAATTCTGGCCATAATATGGTATGTTTATATTGACTTTGCTACCAAATAAACCATTGGTAATCTTCTGTACCCAATTTGAAAGAGGTGTAAGAAACCTTTCCAAATTTAGGAATATGATATAAGTGTAGCATACCCTCCATTTTAGCTAACCAACCACATGGATACCCACCCTCAAAGATGGGCATATCAGTACGTCGAACGGTCACAATTGGAGGTAATTTCAGATATTGAGCAACTTCACCCATATCCGAGTTATGATCATTGTGACCTAAGGGAGGATCATGATCCATAGTATCCTTTTGTCTTTGGGAATTAGTTGGAGAAGGAGGAGGTTCAAGGTTTTGATTTTGTGCTAGGTGTTGGAGAACTTCCACCATTTTGCTCATATTATTAGTTATTTTAGACAGATAATATTGTAATTCTTGGGAGCAAGAAGGGATTATGACTTCATCATGTTGGATATTCTCATGGGATGAGTTGGAAGAAGCCATGGAGTTAATAGCAGGGTGTTTGGGGTTAAAATTGTTAATGTGTAAAGGATAATTATGCTACGTACCTTTATTTCACGGTTGTCTTCTTGGTGAATTCTAGAATCCTTCATTTGGTCTCTCACTATGTTGTAATCTTCCATTTGGTTCTCTATTCCACTTGTTTGGAGTATTAGAATCACTCATACATTCAATTGTATTTTCAAAATTCTAATTGATAACACTTAATACAATGGTCTTGGGAGTCACTTTGTTTACTTTATTTGTCTTCCAATATCGTTAAACCTTAAATCCAAGGTCTTTAATCCAACATTGATTTTATTTGAAATGAAAGCACTTTATTTGAAGGACTCCAAACAAAATTCAAGCACTTTGTTTGACATGACAACTATTGAATTCCTTCTCTTTTGTTATTGCCAGCTCAATGGTTATATCAATGAGCTATTGAATTCCTTCCTTTCTGTTACTGCTAGCTCAATGGCTATATACGTGGTGATTTCAATTTATTGTTAACTACAGCTATCAAATTCCTTCCCTTCCATTACTACCATCTCAATGACTATATCTGCGGTGGCTATCACAATTTGTCATCTGTATAATTGTAACAGTATGCATGACGGGGAAGGGGAAGTGGACCATCGAATGATGGTCACCCTACTTGGTGCAATGTGGTAATTAAAACCCCAAATTAATCATAATAATTTAGCCTTTATAATTAATCATGAATAGGAATGGGAGCTGTACTCGTGCAGGATGAAAGACCTCTAGCTTTTATAAGAAAAGCATTTTCTCCTAAGAATTTAGCTCGCTCTACATATGAAAAAGAGATGTTGGCGATTGTCCATGCTATTCAACATTGGAGGCCTTACCTTATTGGCCAACATTTCATTATATGCACCGACCATCATAGCTTGAAATATTTTTTGGAACAAAGGACTAATACCCCGAAACAACAAAAATGGGTTACTAAACTTCTTGGCTATGATTATGAAATTACATATAAAAAGGGCAAGGACAACATGGCAGTCGATGCACTTTCTAGAAAATTTGAAGATATGCCTCAAGTCCATGCTCTTTCCTCCCTTATTCCTAAATGGGTAGATGAGGTGCATGAAGAATGGATAAATGATCCTATTACCCATGCCTTAATTCAACAACTTCAACATAATCCTAGTAGCAAACCTCCATACACTTGGAAGGACAATATATTAAGATACAAAGGGAGGATGGTCCTCACCCCCAATTCAACTTATCGAAAGAAACTTCTTCATGAATTACATACCTCACCCATTACAAGCCACTCAGGGTTCTTAAAAACTTATAAAAGAGCCACTACCTCCTTCTATTGGGTAGGAATGAAAAATTACATCAAAAAATTTGTAAAAGAATGTGAAGTGTGCCAAAGACAAAAGGGGGAGACCATCGCTATTCCCGGATTACTTCAACCTCTTCCTATACCCACCAAAACATGGGCAGATATTTCTACGGATTTTATTGAAGGATTGCCTAAATCAGGAGAAAAAACAACCATTTTCGTAGTTGTTGATCATTTATCTAAATATGCCCATTTTTTTCCAGTGGCTCATCCTTATACCGCAAGCACTATAGCCCACCTTTTCCTCGATAACATATTTAAATTACATGGTATGCCCTCCACAATTATTAGTGATCGCGACCCAAATTTCACTAGTACCTTTTGGAAGGAATTATTCAAATTACAAGGTACTCAACTTCGTATGAGCTCCGCTTACCATCCTCAAACCGATGGCCAAACCGAAGTTGTAAATAAATGCTTGGAAACATACCTTCGATGTTTTGTCTCTACTCAACCACTCCATTGGGTAAGGTGGATTTCACTAGCGGAATGGTGGTATAACACTTCATACCATACGTCCATCAAAATGACTCCTTACGAAGCACTATATGGTCAAACACCACCATCCCTCACTTCCTATATTCCAGGGACTACAAAAGTCCATGCGGTGGAAACAGAACTTGCTAGTCGAGAGGACATACTATGGACCCTAAAAGAGAACCTACACACCACCCAACATCGCATGAAGCAGCAAGCCGATCAACATAGAAGCGAACGTAGTTTCCACGAGGGTGATATGGTTTTCTTACATCTCCAACCTTACCTGCAAACCTCTCTTAAACAAAAAGGTTCTCAAAAGTTAGCACCCAAATTTTACGGGTCGTATAAAGTTCTCTAATGTATTGGGACCGTTGCTTACAAACTTGAGCTTCCTCCCTCTTCCAAAATTCACCCCGTATTTCATGTATCTTGCCTTAAGCTCGCAGTTGGAACACATATCACGACACAAACCACTCTTTCGAAATTCTCCAAGGAGGGAGTACTTTTAGTCGAGCCAAAAGCTATCTTGGATCGCCGCTCTCGTCACCTTCGTACTCGCGATATCACGGAGGTGTTAATCCATTGGAAAGGTCTACCTTTAAAAGACACGACGTGGGAAACTCTTCACGATATCCAGCAACAATTTCCAAATTTCCAGCTTTGAGGACAAAGCTCCTTTAAGGGGGGTGGCATGTTAGGACCCTCCTAACATATTGTAATTATATTTATTTGGGGTGCGTCTTTCCAATCGCACCCCATCCTTCATATTTATGGTGCATCACCATATTCATTTTAAATCATCAAATACATACATTTATATATATATATATCAATATTGCAGGTTAAACTCAATATTTTCCAAAAGCGATTCTTATCCAAAAACGATACACTTATTTCTGATTTAATTCTAACTTTCACATTACTGGTGTCTTAACAATTTTCTACTGGTCGTCAATATGTGGGCATGAACTAATATGGGGATTTTGATTTCTATGAAGTAATTGATCGTTATCCTGATAAATTTAACAAAAGAAACTGATGTCATGAACCTTCAAATAATCCTTAAGCACACGTGTTGACCCGATTTTGGAAGAGTCTTTAGGGTTTGAGATATTGTGACCTGATTGGATGAATAGTTCACCTATGAAGTTATTTTATCTTGATGTAACATGTTGTAGTTGTATTAAAATAATTTTGTAGTGGTTCAATATTATCTTCACGTCACCTTTTGATTTTGTGGAATACCAAAATTTTATTTTCTTCTGGTCGGGAGCGCAAGCAACAACACCAGAACGTCAGGTCATCGTTGGAGCTTTAGAACCTTGAAAATTAGGAAAGTATACTGATAAATTTCTTGTGCATTAATTGGCTACGCTGCCTCTACTTTTAATTTATTACAGTAAACCATAATAAAAAATTCTTGCTGGTAATTTTATGATCGGACTACGTAATTGGCGACAAGGCTGCTATGATTTAGAGTGAGCAGCAAGTAGCCTCCTACCAACTAAGCAAAATATCATGCCATGTTGTGTTGTATATAGCCAAAAAAAAAATTGAACGATTGTGCAACTCAAGATCGTGTTATGATACCACTTGAGAGATTCTTTGTAAAACAAATACAACACACCCTGAATTGAATAAATCAAATGAATGCTTGCCACTTTAGGAGGGCTAAGTCCTTTGCCACTTAAGGAGGGCTAAGTCCTTGTGAATATGCAGATGAATATTATAAATTGATTGATTATGAAATACAAATCAATCTACTTCTATTAATATTATTAAATCAATGAATAGATGATAATTGGAAATATAGCCGACTTGGCTATATTAGTGTTGTAAGATCTAGATGGGCTCTCTGTAAATTTTTACCAACATAATTGGGATATAGTTAAGGATTATTTATTGGTGGTAGTGGAAAAGTCTAGGGTAAAACAATACATTCCTTATAAAATAAATGCAACTTATCTTACCCTAATTCCAAAAAAGAAGGATGTTGAATTATTTTATTCTTTTAGACCCATAAGCCTATGTAATATGGCTTATAAGATTATTTCCAAAGTGATGGCGAATAGATTAAGGCCATTGTTAGAAAAAATTATTTCAAAAGAGCAAGGAGGTTTTGTGAAAGGGAGACAAATTTTGGATGGGATCATAGTAGCTCATGAAGTTATACATTTAGTAGCTTCAAGAAAAGAGAAAGATATGATCTTAAAACTTGATATGAGTAAAGCCTATGATAGGGTTAAATGGAATTTTCTTTTTGCAGTTTTAGATAAGTTTAGTTTTGGGAAGAAATGGGTTAGATGGATTAAAGCTTGTGTCTCTACAGTTTCTTATTCAATGTTGGTCAATGGGTTAGTGATATAATATTTTAAAGCCAAGAGAGGCCTTAGATAAGGAGATCCTCTATCTCCTTATTTGTTCATTATTATGGCTAAATTTTTTAGTAGGAAATTAAATAAGGCTTACAAAGATGGGTTTATAAGTGGACTTAAGGTTAGTAATAACATCAATAACACCACCCATCAATAGTTTGTAGATGATACAACCCTTTTTGAAAGGGCAAAGATAAATGAGGCTAGAGCTTTGAATAACTTTTTAAAAGAGTATGAAAGAGCTTCAAGGAAAAAATTAATAGGACTAAATCCAAAATTTACTTTCTTAACACTCCTACTAATATCAAAGCAAGAATTTGTAGGTTGCTTCAAATGGAGGAGGCAAATTTACCAAAAAATTATCTAGGGATGCCTTTATTTGAGGGGAGAATGAGGATAGATTTATGGAATCCAGTTATTAGTAAAGTTCAAAATAAACTTCCAGCTTGGAAAGATAGATGGTTATCATTAGTAGGAAGAGTGCAGTTAATTAAGTTAGTCTTACAAGCCATTCCAACATATTATGTCTTTGTATTCTATGCCAAAATCAGTTGAAAATTTTTTAATCTTTATTATGCAATCCTTTTTATGGTCAGGTTTACATGATAAAAGTAAATTTTCTTTGGTGAAATGGAGCAAGTTGTGTGATGATAAAACTAGGTGAGGCCTTGGTTTAAGAGCTCTTACAGATGCAAACTTAGCTCTTAGGGGAAAAGTTATATAGATATTATACAAAGAGAGTCAAAGATAATGGGCAAGAATTATTCTAAGTATGTTGATCCCAATGACCCAAGTTTAATATTTACTGCATTCTATGGTTATGCTTTTTGGAATGGTTTAAAATAATCTATTGATATTATGATTAAAGGTTTAAGATGGGTGGTGGGAACTGGAGAAAAAATTTATATTTGGATGGATACTTAGTGTGATAAAAAACCACTCAATTTAGATCAAATTTTGAAACCTTGGATGAGATTTCTTCAAGACAAATATGGTGATAGGGTTTCAAACATTTTGTACAAGGATCGTGAAGGAAGATACAAATGGAAAGAAGATTTTTTTACAAGTATACAAGATATTTATGCTAGGAGGCAATTGAGTACAAAGATAACAACTGTAATTATTTCAAGGGGTTCCAAGGATAAATTGATTTGGGAGCTGAATAGCTTAGGAGAATACACAGCAATAAGTGGATATAATGTTCAACATAAACATAATAATAATATCACAAAATTTTGGAGAGATATTTGGGATAGCCCAAGCATTCCTAAAGTTAAAATATTTGTTTGGCTAGTAGATCATAAAAGAATTTTATCCTAGGATAACCTTATGAAAAAGGGTTTTCATGGCCCCTCTTAATGTGTTTTTTGTAATAAGGAGGAGGAGAGTATTGACCATATCTTGGGACATTGCTCAATTGTCTGGAATCTATGGAAATGGATTCTTAATTTTTTTGGTAAATGCATGGTGATGAATAGCATAATTGAATATTGGTTAAAGCAATGGCAGAGCAGTTATAAAAGTGAGGCTTTACAGAAAATATAGGATATATCAAAAGATATAATACTTTGGACTATATGGCTAGAAAGGAATAGAAAAATATTTAAATAAAAGGAAAGCAGTTTAGAGGTAATGAAAAAGAAGATATGTTTAGCCATAGAGGAGTCTAAACCAACCCTATCAACTCACCCAATCCCTAATTTGGAAGCAGAGTCTTGATAGATGGATTCAAATCATTAAATAGAATTATGATGTTGGGTACAAGAGAAGCAAAAATAAGGTAAATAATATAAAGTGGAAAACATCAGATGTGGAGTGGATTAAGTTGAATTTTGATGGAGCATCTAAAGGAAACCCAGGACCAGCAGTAGGAGGAGGAATAATTAGAAATAATAGAGGAGATATTTTATCTCATTATGCTTTTAATTGTGGATTTAAGATAAATAATGAAGTTGAAGCTTGGGAAGCTTTAGAAGGGTTAAAAATATGTAAACAAATGAAATGGAATAGATTTTGGATGGAAGGTGATTCTCTCATAGTAATAAATGCAATTTTGAGGAAAGCAAAGGTTCCATGGAACATACAAGAGATAAGTTTGGAAATTCAAGATCTTGCTAAAGAGTTTGAAGAAATCAGGTTTACACATATATTAAGGGAAGGAAACAAATGTGTATATAAGCTAACCAATATAGGGGTTTTGGTTGAGGATTGTGAAATTAACATCTCATTTCCATGTGGTATGAAACTAAATGGTGCGGGAAGCAGGATCATTTTTAGATTGAATCATTTTTTGATTGAATCATTTTTTGATTGTAAGGTAGAAAACCTACAATAGACTTAATTTATATATTTGTTTGATGATGCCTTATTATCATATGTGGATTGCATTTAAATACCTAGTTTAATAGTTGTAAGAGTGAAGGGTTGTGACCCTAGAATATAATGAATAAATAATATAAGTAATTAGGACATGTTAGGAGGGTCCTAACATGCCACCCCCCTTAAAGGAGCTTTGTCCTCAAAGCTAGAAATTTGGAAATTGCTGCTAGATATCTTGAAAATTTTCCCATGTTGTGTCTTCTAAAGGTAGACCTTTCTAATGGATTAAAACTTCCATGATATCGTGAGTATGAAGGTGACGAGAGCGGCGATCCAAGATAGCTTCTGGCTCGACTAGAAGTACTCCATCATCGAAGAATTCAGGGAGAGTGGGTTGTGTCATGATATGAGCTCCCACTGCAAGCTTAAGGCAAGATACATGAAATATGGGGTGAAGTTTGGAAGAGGAAGGAAGCTCTAGTTTGTAAGCAACGGTCCCAATATGTTGGAGAACTTTATACGGCCCGTAAAATTTGGGTGCTAACTTCTGAGAACCTTTTTGTTTAAGAGAGGATTGACGGTAAGGTTGGAGATGTAAGAAAACCATATCACCCTCGTGGAAACTATGTTCGCTTCTATGTTGATCGGCTTGTTGCTTCATGTGATGCTGGGCGGTGTGTAGGTTCTCTTTTAGGATCCGTAGTATGTCATCTCTATTAGCAAGTTCCATTTCCACCGCATGGACTTTTGTAGTCCCTGGAATATAGGAAGTGAGGGATGGTGGTGTTTGACCATATAGTGCTTCATAAGGAGTCATTTTGATGGATGTATGGTATGAAGTGTTATACCACCATTCCGCTAGTGAAAGCCACTTTACCCAATGGAGTGGTTGAGTAGAAACAAAACATCGAAGGTATGTTTCCAAGCATTTATTTACAACTTTTGTTTGGCCATCGGTTTGAGGATGGTAAGCGGAGCTCATACGAAGTTGAGTACCTTGTAATTTGAACAATTCCTTCCAAAAGGTGCTAGCGAAATTTGGGTCGTGATCACTAACAATTGTGGAGGGTATACCATGTAATTTAAATATGTTATCTAGGAAGAGGTGGGCTATAGTGCTAGCGGTATAAGGATGAGCCACGAAACAAAAATGGGCATATTTAGATAAACGATCAACGACTACGAAAATGGTTGTTTTTCCTCCTAATTTTGGTAATCCTTCAATAAAGTCCATAGAAATATATGCCCATGTTTTGGTGGGTATAGGAAGAGGTTGAAGTAATCCTGGAATAGTGAGGGTCTCCCCCTTTTGTCTTTGGCAAACTTCACATTCTTTTACAAATTTTTTGATGTAATTTTTCATTCCTACCCAATAGAAGGAGGTAGTGGCTCTTTTATAGGTTTTTAAGAACCCTGAGTGGCCTGCAGTGGGTGAGGTATGTAACTCATGAAGAATTTTTTCACGATAAGTTGAATTGGGGGTGAGGACCATCCTCCCTTTGTATCTTAATATATTGTCCTTCCAAGTGTATGGAGTTTTGCTACTAGGATTATGTTGAAGTTGTTGAATTAAGGCGTGGATAGTAGGATCATTTATCCATTCTTCATGCACCTCATCTACCCATTTAGGAATAAGGTAGGAAAGAGCATGGACTTGAGGCATATCTTCAAATTTTATAGAAAGTGCATCGGCTACCATGTTGTCCTTTCCCTTTTTATATGTAATTTCATAATCATAGCCAAGAAGTTTAGTAACCCATTTTTGTTGTTCCGGGGTATTAGTCCTTTGTTCCAAAAAATACTTCAAGCTATGATGGTCAATGTGTATAATGAAATGTTGGCCAATAAGGTAAGGCCTCCAATGTTGAATAGCATGGAAAATTGCCAACATATCTTTTTCATACGTAGAGCAAGCTAAATTCTTAGGAGAAAATGCTTTGCTTATAAAAGCTAGAGGTCTTTCATCCTGCATGAGTACGACTCCCATTCCTATTCTTGAAGCGTCACTTTCAATGACGAACGGTTTAGAAAAGTTGGGCATGGCTAGAACAGGGGTGGTACACATTGCATTTTTCAAGGTGATAAAGGCCTCATCCACTTTAGACGACCATTTGAAAGCATTTTTCTTAAGTAATGTTGTTATAGGAGCAGCGATTTTACCATAATTTTGGACAAATTTTCTATAGTATCCCGTTAGTCCAAGAAACACACGTAGAGCTTTTAAGGTTTTTGGAATAGGCCAATTTTTTACCTCCTCGATTTTGGAAGGCTCTACCATAACTCCTTCCTTTGAGACAATATGCCCTAAGTATTCAATTTCTTGTTTTCCAAAGGAACACTTTGATCTTTTTGCATAAAGTTGATTTTCCTTCAAGATTTGGAACACTTGTCTAACATGGTCCAAATGTTCTTCCCATGTTTTGCTATAAATCAAAATGTCATCAAAGAAAACTAATATAAATTTACGAAGAAAAGGGTGAAATACCTTATTCATTAGACTTTGAAAGGTAGGAGCGTTGGTCAGGCCAAATGGCATCACCAAGAATTTGTAGTGCCCTTCGTGAGTGCGAAAGGTCATCTTAGGAATATCCTTTTCATTGACTCGTATTTGGTGGTAGCCTGACCATAAGTCTAACTTGGAAAAATAAGCTGCCCCATGGAGTTCATCTAATAACTCATCTATGACCGAAATGGGAAATTTATCTTTGATGGTCATTTTATTAAGCACTCAAAAATCAACACATAAACGCCACGAGCCATCCTTTTTCTAACTAAAATAATTGGAGGGAGTAAGGGCTTTTGCTAGGTCTAATGACTCTTGCCTTAAGAAGCTCTTGTACTAATTTCTCTATTTCGGTCTTTTGGAGGTATGGATAATGATAAGGTCTAATATTACGAGGGTGATGCCCTGGAAATAGTGGAATAGTGTGATCGTGACTTCGTTGTGGAGGTAGTCCTTTTGGTTCATTGAATACCACCTTATGGTGGTCTAAAATATTTTGTAACTCTGGTGTCTCGTCTTCTTTGTGACTAGGTTGAATTGAAAATAATTGGGCAACCATTCCTTTGTTTCCTCTTTGGATAATTTTCTCCATTCTATGCGAATTGACGATTTGGGAAGGTCCTGATTTTAGGCCTTGGATAATATAGGTTTGGTTCTTTGCTGTGAATTTCATCCATAGTTCATCAAATTCCCATTGGACTACGCCCAAGGTTCGTAACCATTGTATGCCTAGTACAATGTCACACCCACCTAGGGGTAGGACGTACATGTTGCCTTTCATGTTATAAACCCCCATAGTTAGTTTTATATTTTTGCATTTTCCTTTGCATGCAATTTTTCCATCATTTCCAATCATCACTTCGAAGTTATTGCAAGGGTATATAAAACAATTTGCTTGTTTAGCCACCTTTGGATTGATAAAATTGTACGTGCTACCAAAATCTAGGAGCATAGTAAGGTTTTGTTTCTTAAAATACCCTTTAACTCACATTGTTTGAGGGGCAAAAAATTCGGCAAGGGCGATGAAGGAAACCTTTGGTGCATTTTCTTCGTCACTTTCAAGTGTGTTGGATAATACCTCTACTTCGAGTTCAGGTTCCTCTTTAGTAGAATTCCCTTCCTCTGTGGCATCTAGAATATATAATTTTCGTGAGGCACATTTATGATTTTTGTCAAATTTCTCATCGCAATGGTAGCAAAGACCCTTAGCTTGTCTTTCCTTCATTTCCTCGAAACTCAGACGCTTAATTGGTAGAGCGAGGTTAATTTTGGGGGCTATGTAGGAGTTTTGGGTTCGTCCATTTTGCATTGTTTTGGGGTTGGTATAAGTGTTTGATGGTTTCTCCCAAGTTGGTTTTGTGAACCGATTTCGTGCCTTGATTTTGTCCTCCGCTAATTTCGCCAAGCTGATGGTCTCTAACATGTTTGTAGGGTTATACATTTGCACCTCTATTCAAATTTCTTCTTTTAATCTGCTGACAAAACATTCTTGAAAGAAGGCAGCGTCTAATCCGGATGTTCGATTAGCTAGCCTTTCAAATTCTGCTTGGTATTTGCTTACCGAAGTGGTTTGGCATAATTTAGTGAGGGCCCTTGTAAAGCTTTGAAACTTGCTAGGGCTGAATCGCACTAATAGATTATGTGTAAAGGTTGACCACGTTGGAGTGTCGTTAGTTTTCTCGAACCATTGGTACCATTGGCTGGTGTCGTTTTCCAAGTGGAAGGAGGCGATATGCACTTTTTGCATTTATGAAATTTGATTTAGTGAGAAATATTGCTCTGCTCGGTAGATCCAGTTTGTAGGGTCTCCTTCAAATTTTGGGAAGTCTAATTTGGTCGTCCGTGGTAGAATGGAAGTTTGTGGACCTCCTAACATTGCTCGGTTTGATGACCCATGGTTGGGTGAATTTGCATGTGTTGTTGCCTGATTTTGACTGATGGCATCAAGTTTAACATCCATTGCAAATATTTTCTCGAAGAGTTCTCTTGTGGTACGGGTATTCTCCTCTCTTTCTTGTTGAACTTCTTCGACGAGCCTTTCGTGTTTCTCATGAATGGAATCCAGTGATCGTCGTCCTTCAACCATTGCGGTTGGTGTAGGTAACGATCAATATGACTTGGTACAGGTGAGCAAAAAAAATAAAAAAATAAAAAAATAATTTTAATTTTTTTCCTTTGCATTTCGGACGTCGAAAACCTTGATGCTGCGTTGAAGATTTTAGCTTTTTTAAAACAGCCACCGGCCACCACGTGAAAGGTCAAGCAATTTGGGTGTAAGACAACTTAATTCATACCTTAGGAGAAGGTTTAATTTTCTGCGAGGATTTTGACATGGATCCGTGAAGCGTGAATGTTGTTTGCGTCCTCGCGAATGTGGACTGGCTGAAATGTGCGATGGGAAAAAAAATTTAATGGTGAATTTGCTCCTTGATCTAGCTCTGATCCAGATGGTATGAAACTAAATGGTGCGGGAAGCAGGATCATTTTTATATTGAATCGCTTTTTGATTATAAGGTAGAAAACCCACAATAGACTTAATTTATATATTTGTTCGATGATGCCTTATTATCATATGTGGATTGCATTTAAATACCTAGTCTAATAGTTGTAAGAGTGAAGGGTTGTGACCCTAGAATATAATGAATAAATAATATAAGTAATTAGGACATGTTAGGAGGGTCCTAAAACCATGGTTAGAGGAAGTAGAAAGTTTAGTTGAAGTTGACAAAAATTGTTGATTGCCTAAATCAATAAAATATTAAGATTTACTTTAATATTTTACATTGGTAATATCTATTTTATTTTGTAACAATAATGTGTGTTCATTTAGACTATTTATTATAATTTTTGTGGTTGCACTTGTGTTTCAATAAGGAAACTAGCAATCCAGATTTGGTAAAGTGGACTATGTTAGTGTGATGTTTTGAAAATATTACTCTACTAAGATGCAAGGCATAGATAGTAGAGGTGAATTTTTGGCATTGTGAAGGTTGCTATAGGAAAATGTCAAGAAATATGCTAAATTCTAGAGTAATTGTATTCATACAAAAAATTGAAAAGATATAGAAAATGAAAATCAAGAATTCAGACATTTTATGTAAAATGATGTAGGTTTCTAACTATAGCATCTCAATTGAGATGAGAAGTGTATCTATTTGTAAACTCTCAAGCTCTAAATAAGAGAGATGTAAATTTTTAAGGGTGGGGGACCCGAGTACAACCCCTTTTTATCAAGCAAAAATAATAATAATACATTTATATAAAATTTGTCAATAAATTCTAAAATGATGATATTTTAAAAATAAACAAAACCTAATCACTACAAAATATTGTTCGCTCTCAATTCAACTATGTGATTAATGGGAGTGTTAAAAAAAATAAAATTATAATTGTTATACTAAATGCAACTTATATGTGAGTACTAAGTAGAGGTCAAGGGTTCAAATCCTCTAGACATTCTACAATGTTCCTCCTAATTTCAAGTCTAGGGTACTATTATTTTTATGGTATTCAGGCTTGAAATGTGATGGTTAAGTGTCCATATTGATGCTATTTTGCCATCAAAATATCCTTAAATATATTTATGTCCATAAGATAAATATCTATAATTATTTTATTACATTGAAAATGATATCTATACTTGTAATTTAGATGTCATAATGTATATATAATGATTCATATAGTATATGTGTATATTGTATCCCACAAATATTCAACTAAACATTCATAAATAGCTAGATGTTTACTATGTCATCAATAAAGAAATTTATAAGTAAAGTTGAATTATGCGGAATTTTAATTATTATTTTTTAATAAGCTATATGTGGTTTTTATTTGGGGCCACTCCCATAAAATAAAAAAATAATACATTGTTTTCAAGTCAATTACCATATTTAGCTTGTCTTATTAATTTAAGATATTTGTAGGTGTGCAAGATTAAGGATTCGCTGGCTAATATTGTGGGAGCTTACTCTTAATGTAGGAGTGTTTGTGTTTTAGGTGTTAAGGATCTAACTCTAAATTGTGTTAGGTGTTAGGTTTTATTGGTTTCAAAATGTTTAACTCTAAATTGTCCTCCAATGGGTCGTCCTTCAACCATTTATCTTTCCAAAAATCCACCTTTTATTCGTTGCCAAATCTCTACCTTATACCTTTCCTTAGAAGATTCTTACACATGACTAAGCTATTACAAAAGGTAGAACCTTTTGGTAGCTCCTCTTTGCTTAGGAAATCATTTCTACTTCTTAAATAATTGGTCTTAAGGATCTTGACCTAACTCAATTGGTCATTCTTCAAGACCAATTACCTATGAGGATCCACCCCATATTACCTATGAGGATCTCTTTCATCATTTTAAAGTGTTTGAAACCGAAACCTCCATTCTCCTTCTTCAAATAGACATGATTCCAAGCCACCAAAGGGAGTCTCTTCTTTTTCTCTGTACTAGACCCCAAAAAGGATCATTGTTTTTGTACCAACTTGTTTTTTATTTTGGCAAGGATTTTAAACACTGATATGAAATAAATGGGGATGTTTTACAAGGTGGACTAGACTAGTTGAGCTTTCTCAGCCCGAATTAACATATTATTTTTCCAACCTTTCAACTTCTTTGCAAACCGCTCAATGATGGGGTTCCATAATTTTGATTTCATTCTTCCTTTAAATAGGGGTATCCCTAGGAGGAGGTTGGGAGATTACCTATCTCACAATACAAAATATGAGAGATTATTCTTTGTCTCACCACCAATGTATTGATAAAGTAGATCTTACTCTTTACAAAATTTACTTTTTGACCAGTCGTCTATTCATATTTATCTAGGATTTCTTTAATTTCTCGGGCTTGAGGGATTTAATATTTTGAAACAATAATTGCATCTTCAACAAATTGCTGATGAGACACTAGATTTTTTTTGAGGTTGCCTTAAATCCCCCTAACTTCCTTTCATTGATTGTTTCTATAATACCTTTTCCAAGTGCTTCCATAAGAATGATGAACATATATGGTAACAAAGGGTCTCCCTAACAAAGATCCATCCTAATGCTAAAATAACTTGTTGCAACCCCGTTAACAAAAATTGAAAACTTTGTTATATAGAAACAATTGAGAATTAGGTCAATCCACTTCTCATGAAAGTCAAAATTCTCCGTAATTTTTTCTAGGAAGTCCCATGAGACACGATCCTACACCTTATTCATATCTAATTTCAGTAGTATCCCAACTTCATCACTTTTATCCATGGAATGAATCACCTCATGGATCATCACTATGCCATCCAATATTTGTCTTCCCCTCACAAAACCTCCTTGATTACTATATATGATAAAAGGTAGAATTAATTTGATCTAGTTTGTTAGAGTTTTTGTAAGGATCTTGTATAGCGTGTTGCATATATTGATAAGTCTAAACTACTTGAAATCCCTAGCCCCTACAATTTTAGGGATCAAGGCCAAGAAAGTAGAATTGACATCAAAAGGGACAAAGTGGAATTCTTGGAATTATTTTATAGCTTCAATAATATTTTTACCCACTACATGCCAAAAATGATGGAAGAAAGCTACCAAGAAGCCATCTAGTCCCAAAGCTTTATCCTCTCCTAAATAAAAGGTTTTTTTTCTCCTTAGAGAATGAAATTAAGAGATATTCATTAAGATTTTCATTAATCTAATGAGGTATGTGTTTGAGCATTGATTCCATAGCTCCAATCTCAGCCTCTTCATTTACCCCAATGAGCTCTTCAAAAAACCTCACTACTTCAGCCCCGATATCTTCTAGGTCATTTGAAATGGATCCATCATGCTTGAGCACTTCCCTAATCTTATTACAACTTCAATGATGAAGGGTAGAAACATGAAATAATTTTATATTATGGTCCCCCTCTTTCAGCCAGTGAATTTTGGACTTTTGCTTCTAGTGTACTTCACAAGCTAAAATACTATGGTATTTTGAAAGTAGATCTCTTTACTTCAACCTAGTTTCCTTTGTCAGAACACCTTGGATTATAGATTTGTCTATTTCAACCAACTAATTCTTTAGTTCTAGTTTATTTTTGAACAAATTTTCAAACACATACCTATTCTATTGTTGGTTCTATGTTGAATAGTTTCCATGTTATTCAGGAGGGGTTAACTCTGAAAGGAATTTACACTCTGTAAACATTTTCTCGCTAGGCTTCAGGGTTGGGTCAGGCATCGAGTAGGGATATGAGGGCAGCAACCCCTATTTGGGGTCCAGGGATGTTAGCCCCTAGGGAAATGTTTTTGGGGGTTTAAGCTATTTTTAGATCCATATGGGTATTTTTGGGTTAATGTAATGTCGTCCCATGGTTTTGCGTCCATGGTATTGTAAAACCCCTTCTTGTGTTGTTGGTATATAAAGCAGCACTTGCATACGGGTTTGGTGATGAATTTGCAAGAAATGTAATCACAAGAGAAAAATGAGTGAAAGGATATTATTGTATTGGAGATGGTCAAGTTTATAAAATAAGGAGATATTCTTGCTAGGTTTTTTTTGAAAGGGTTGCCCAAGATTAATTCATCTGTAATGTGTTCTTCTTCTCTGTTTTTTCCTTTTGGTTTTGCACTTACTACTTTTCTAGATTTTTTTATCAAGTATTATTTATCTTCATTTGGTATCAGAGCTAGGTTTTAGCTTTGTTCGAGGAATGAGGGTTTCAACCCTGGGATAAATTGATTCTTGAGTGGGAGCAACGCGTGGAAGAATTTGGGAAAAGGAAAAATGATAGGAAGTACACAAGTAGATGTAAAAAACTTTAATGGAAAAAATTTTGAGTTATGGAAACTCAAGATGGAGGATTTGTTGGTGGATAAAGATCAGTGGGTTGTAGTCTCGAGAGTAAAACCAATATGAACGACATATGAGGAATGGCTAAATATTGATAGGAAGGCAAGGAGCTCTATTGGATTATGCTTATCTAATTCATTACTACTAAATGTATCGGTAGAGGTCACAACAAAGTTATTATGGAAAAAGTTGGGAGCACTGTATTAGACAAAGTCGCTGGTAAATAAAATCCTTCTCTAAAAGAAGTTGTATTCTCTTCGGATGAATGATGGTGACTCTATGGTTGAACATATAAATGATTTTAACACTATGGTAAGTCAATTAAACTCTGTAGATGTAAAAATGGATGAAGAGGAAAAGTATATTACTTTCTTTTGTTTATTATTTAACTCCTAAGGTAACCTAGTTATGGCTATCACCAATACTAATTCTAAATTGAAAGTAGGGGATATAGTATGAACATTTCTATCTAAGAAAATGAGATGAAAATATTCTAAGGATTATTATCAGAAGTATACCTTGGTTGTGAGAGGTCGTTCTCAAGAAAGAAGCAAAAATAAATCAGGAGAAAGGAAATCGAAATCTAGAGGAAAAATTAGTGTTCTTGACAAAAGGAAATGCCCAATGTGTGGTAAAACAGGGCATTATAAAAGAGACTACAGATCTGAAAAGGTTGATGAAGGAACGTCTATAAAAATGAAGATCGTAAATTAATATTTAAGGGACCTGTTCATAGCTACAATATGCTCAAGTGAACACCATGACTCATGGTTGATTGACTCGAGCACTTATTTTCATATGACTCCTCATAAGGAGGGGTTTTGTGAATATGAAAAGATAAATGGAGGTGAAATATTCTTGGGAGACAATTCAACATGGAAAATAATAGGTCGAGGAAGAGTCAAATTGAAGTTAAAATATGGAAGATTTAAAACCCTTCCTGTTATTTTGCATATTCCAGGTTTGGCAAGGAATCTGATAACCGTTAGTAAGATGAATGACGTAGATGTGGCTGTGGAATTCAATAAGGACAATTGCAAGATGGTTTGCGGATGCTTAGTGTTGGCAAGGGGATTTCATATAGGAACTTTGTTAAAAATTGAGGCTAGCACTGTAAGTATTGATTGCAATAACTCTTCAGTTGTAGAGGTAATTAATACGGTAGAAGAATCTCCAAGTATTCCTGTAGCAAAGATAATGTTGTGGCATCAATGCATGGGGTACATTGGTGAGAAAGGCCTTCGAAAATTAAAAATAAAAGGTATGGTTGAAGGAATTTTTGATTGCCCATAAAATTTTGATGTTGGTGAGCATTGTATCTTTGGAAAGCAAACTAGAGTTAATTTTCCAAGTAATGCTACAAGATCTGAAGGAATTTTGCATCTAGTTCACAATGATGTGTTTGGACCTATAAAAGTACCATCATTAGGTAAATCCATCTATTTTGTTACATTTATAGATGACTTCTCAAGAAAGACCCGAGTATACTTTTTATGGTACAAATAAATTTAAAGAGTTCAAGGCTCTTGTAGAAAATTAGACAGAAAAAGATAAAGGTTTTGAGAAGTGATAATGGTGGTGAGTATTGCTCTAATGAATTTGAGCAATTTTGCAAGGACTGTGGAATATAAAGGCATTGAAAAACTCCATATACTCCACAATAGAATGGAGTTGCAGAACGGATGAACAAAACATTGATGGATAAGGCCAAAAGCATGCTAAGCAGTATAAGGTTAGAAAATAAATTATGGGTAGAATTGTGTTAATTGCTTGTTACCTCATCAATATATCTCTTACCTTAGCTTTGATGGATAAAACTCTACAAGAATTGTGGACTAGTAATAAAACCTCTCTCAGTAATATAAGGGTTTTTGGTTGCGAAGCTTACATGTATGTACCAAAAGAGAAAAGGACTAAACTAGACTATAAATCTAAGAAATGCATATTTCTAGGTTATACTACTGGTGTAAAATGATATAAGTTATGGAATCCAAAAACATAGAATATTACTTATAATTGTAATGTGATATTTAGAGAAACAAAAGGGGTTCCAAAATAGGAAATGCAACCAAGCAAAGAACCAAAAATAGTTTAGGTAAAATTGGAACATGAGGAAGAACCTATGGTAGAACCTAAATTACAAAGAGAGTCTAAAGAGGAATATTTAGAGGAAGAAGGTGAGAAGGAAGTTGAAGATGCAAAACCTAGAACTCTAATTTTTAGGAGATCAGATCGAGTGAGAAGACTCCTAGAAAGGTATAGCCCTTCAAATTTTTGTTCTACATTTAATTTATCAGTTATTGATGAAGAACCCAAGACTGTAAAGGAGGCACTTCAGTCAAGTGAGATTAAGTCTTGGAAAAAGGGCTATGGAAGAAGAAATAGAGTCCCTGGATAAAAATAAGACATGGGACTTGGTGAATTACCCCTTGGTAGAAAACCTATTGGTGGTAATTGTTAATTTAAGAAAAAGTACAATGTAGAAGGAAAGTTGGAGAAGTACAAAGCTCACATGGTAGCAAAAGGATTTTCTCAAGTTGAGGGAATTGACTTTGGTGAGATTTTTTCTCCTGTGGCTAAACTAACATCAATTAGAGTTTTGTTGGCTATTTCTACTCCTTTTGATTTTGAAATAGAATAGATGGATGTAAAGATATCTTTTCTACATGCTAAACATGATGAAGACATATATATGTCACAACCATAATGCTTCAAGGTAAAAGGTAAAAAGTACTTGGTATGGAAGCTGAAGAAGTTTCTATACGGGTTGAAGTAGTCTGTAAGGATGTGGAACCAAAAATTTGACAGATTTGTTTTGACACTTGGGTTTGGAAAAAGCAAAGCAGATCCATGTGTATATTTCAAAAAGGAAGGTGAAAATTTTGTTATCATTGTATTGTATGTGGATGACATGTTGTTAATTGGTAACAATAAGGAGATGATAAAGTTACTAAAATATTAGTTATATTTTGAATTTGACATGAAGGATTTGGGTGCTACAAAATTTATTTTAGGTATGGAAATAATAAGGGATTGTGCAAATAGAAAGTTGTGGTTAAATCAAAGAAAATATGTTGATTTGATACTATAAAGGTTTAGGATGCATGATTGTAAACCAATATGTATTCCATATCCGGTTGGTCAAAAGTTATATGCTAAATAATATCCTAAAATAGATGAGGAAATTGAAGAAATGCACCATGTTCCTTATGCTAGTTCTATGGGCAGTTTGATGTATGCAATGGTCTGTACTAGACCTGATATTATGCAGTGGAAGTAGTTAGTAGATATATGTCCAATCCAGGAAAGGAACATTGGACTGTTGTGAAGAGGATCTTCAGATACTTGTGTGGAACTATAGATTATGCTATCTCTTATGAAAAAAAATCTAGAGATAATGATATTGTAAATGTACAAGGGTTTGTGGATGATGACTGGGCTAGAGATATTGACAAAAGAAGATCCATGAGCACTTATGTATTTAGGTTATTTGGAGGGGTAGTAAGTTGGATGAGTAAAAAATAATAAGTTGTTGCTTTGTCCACTACAGAAGCAGAGTACATTGCAACAACTCATGCTTGTAAAGAAGCAGTGTGGTTACAGAGGTTGTGTTCAATAGTTGGAATTAAGCAGAAGGTTGTGGGAATTGATAGTGATAGTCAAAGTGCAATATTTTTAGAAAACAATCCTGGTTTTCATGATCGATCAAAACATATTGATATCAAGTACCATTTTGTGAGAGAGATGGTTGAAGAGAATTGGGTGATATTGGAGAAAGTTGATACCGATAAGAATACAATTGATTTATTAACAATGGTTGTACTTGATCAATCATTTTATTGGTGTAGAAGATCTATGGGTATGGCTACCCTTGATAGTTGATAATGATAGTTATTAGCCCCTATAGAAAGTATTCAATAAGTGGAGGAATGTTGGAATTATGTTGAATATTTTCCATGTTATTCAGGAGGGGTTAAATCTAAAAGGACTTTATATTATGTAAAAATTTCCTCATCGAGGTTTGGGGTTGGATCGGCCCTTGAGTGGGGTTACGAGGGCAACAACCCCTGTTTGGGGGTCCGGGGGAGTTAGCCCCTAAGGAAAGTTTTTTGGGGGTTTAAGTTATTTTTAGACCCATATAGGCATTTTTGGGTTAATGTAATGTCGGCCCATGGTTTTGCACCCATGGTATTGTAAAACCTCTTTTTGTGTTGTTGGTATATAAAGAAACACTTGCATGAGGGTTTGGTAATGAATTTGTAAGATTTGTAATTGCAAGTGAAAAGCAAACAAAATGATATTATTGTATTGGAGACAATCAAGTTTATATAATAAGGAGATATTCTTGTTGGGTTTTTTCCCAAAAGGGTTGTCCAGGATAAATTCTTATGTAATGTTTTCTTATCTGTTTTTCCTTTTAATTCTACACTTCTTTTCTAGATTTTGTTTATCAGGGTATTATTTCTCTTTATTTATATCTTTAGAATTTGTTTAATGCATCTCAACTTCCCAACAACTTGACATAGTTTTGGACCTAAAATCTTCAATTTTAGGGGCCAAGTCTTCATGTTTCAACCACATAAGTTCTAACCTAAAAGGGTTGTTACACTTTCTCCCAACCTCCACTATTTGTTGAGACAATTAGACTAGATCAGATCCAATTTTTGGTAGCGATGTGAGGGTTGAGTCTTCAAAAGTAGTTAAACACTCTTGTGAAGCCAAGAATCTACCAAATCTAACCTAAATTAGTTGTTCATCTAATCTTCTATTGCTCTAAGTATATTTATGCCTTTGCAATTCTATGTTCATTAGTTAATTGGATTTGATGAAATTTCTAAAATAGTGCATTTATTCAAAGAGGATTGAGGATCCCCACTTCTTGTTTGAAGGATTAAGGGGGAAATTAAAATCCCCCACTATGATCCATTGTATTCCTCTAAAGGTGTTCCTTAGTTGGCTAAGATTTGACTATGTTCAGGGAATATACATTGGTTAATAGCCAATTCTACTTGGTGTGTAGGTTATGGAAAAATATTGTTATACACCATCTCGTACTCACCACCAATATACCTTCTATCTTTCTTTTATCCCAAAAAAATAAAATACCTCCTGAAATCCCAACTGCTTGGTTGATCACCATCTCTGCATATTCTATACTAAGTTCTTTATTCTCCTAGCTTTGCTTTCATCTAGCTTTGTTTCTTGGAGAAAAAATATTGGGATTGTGCTCTCTTCTTCATGCATACACCAAACAATGTTGGATAGGGGCATTAAGACCCTTGATGTTTGACGACAAGATTTTCATATTTTAGATTTGGTGGGATGTTTTTCCCCCCTAAATTTAAGACTATCTAGGTACCATTGGCTACATCCTTGGCTATTTATTTTTGGATTGTGACTGCTATTGATGGGCTACCAAACCCTTCTTTTGATCCCACATCCACAAGTCCTTTAGATTTGGTGGTATGTTTTTTCCTCCTAAAATTTAAGACTACCTGGGTACCATTGACTACATCCTGGTGTTTCTTTATGGATTGTAATTGCTATTGACTGTCTACTCGATCCTCCTTCTGATACCACATCCACAACTTCCTTAGATTTTGTGGGATGTTTTTTTCCTCCAAAAGTTAATACTACCTGGGTACCATTGGCTACATCTCGGGTTGTTTCTTTCTGGATTGTGATTGCTATTGATGGTCTACCTGACCCTCCTGATCCCACATCTATAACTCCTTTAGAGTGACTTCTAGTGATTCTCTTTTGGGCTAAATCCTCTTGTTGTTTCCTTTGTTAACCATCTCTTAATACTAGATCAACCCCTCTTTCATCTTGTCTTACTACTAACTGAGTATCCTCTAAAACTCTAGGATCAATATTTTGAGGAGGATATGGAGTAGGCACATAATTGTCTAACACCTTACTCAAAGGGGCAAAACTTTCATAAAATTCATTTAAACAAGTGATTGGAAAGAGGAACATAATATTTAACAATAGGATTTCAGATTGGGTGGTTTACCCCATTGTTCATGTTATCTATGTCTTCCTCCTCTAGCAACTCTTGCTCCTTTTGCTCTATTTCTTGTCTTCTATTTGATCCTTCCGTTTTGCTTGCCTTTCCATTCACATTAAGGTTTTCCGCTTCAACATTATTATCAGGTTTTTTCCAATCTAATTTTGTTTATATTGAGCATTATTTCTTTGGGCATTGTTGGCAAAACTTAGGTGTCCAACCTTATTACAAATCTCACACTTAACTACTAGGTTTTTGTACTCTATTATCTGATTTCATGACCCATACTTGTAAATCAAATTGATGGATTTTAATAACTCCTAGCTCAAGTTAGCATTAATGCATATCCTAGCAAAGAGCATTTGAGAGTGAGCTAGAGTAGCAGGATCCATAGCTATCATTTGTCCAATATTTCTAGCTATGTTGGAAAGAATCTCCTCATGCCAAAAATGAATGGGGAGACCATGCAAACACACCCACACAAGTGCTAAATCAATGCACTACAAAAAGGGATCAAAATTTGGGCTCCATTTTCTCAAAAAAAGAACTCTCCAACCAAAGAATCAAGGCACCCCTTGGAGGATCCTATCACAATCCTTTAAACAATTAAGTTTCATCCAAAAGAAGCTTCTAGGCGATGCCACAATCTCAATGTGGTCGAGAAGTTTCCACTTCTCCTAAGCCTATTTCCTAATGGCATCCAAATTTGGCCTAACTCCAACAAATTTTTCCACCAAAGACATTTTTCCTTGATCTTGCCACCATGTTCACTAGGTCATCTAGTACCATAAGCTCTTCGTTCATAAGCTAGAGGTTGAAACACCAATCGTGAGCTTTCTTCTTTCCTTTAAGGGTATTGACCCACAACTGAGCACTTAGGTCAAAATGTTTTGAAAAATCTATCTTCTTCATCTTGTTTGCTAGAACCATGGTCCTCCTCAACGCTAGACCTACTACTATGAAAAGATGCCAAACCCTTCAAACCCGCTAGATCCCCCTGCTCTGATCGCTCCATTATCTCTATTTCACAAAGGAGCATTTTGTGGTTTGTTCCATCACCTCCTGTGGTTGTTCAACTAGAGAATCCATAACCCTAATCATCATCTTATGGTTGAATAATTTTTCCACTGCAAGGACATTACCAACAACTAACACTTGTGGTTGTTTTGTCGTCACAAAATTTTATGGTTGCTTCGCTACCACCATTGCCACCATAACAATTTATGGTTACTTCACAGTCGCCACTACCACCATAACAATTTGGGGTTGCTCTGCTACCAGTAGTGACCCCCTTTATATGACATATTTACATCTTTATTTATTTAATTGATTATATGGGATTAAAACAACCCCTCATATTACATCATCACCACATAGTGGTATTACAACTTAGCTATACCATGTATTATTTGGCAAGATTCTAACCTAGATCTCCTTAAAAATTAAGGAATTAAACCGGTTGAACTAATACCATTTGATATATTTTTATTTACATCCTTGTCGGGACACATTGTTGGTGTTTCATCTTAGTGACCTTTGAGAGGAAGGTCCCCTGTTACTATGCCCTCGAGGAGTGTGGCCCCAATTGTACCACCCATTATACTCTGCACTAAAAAAAATCTTTATTTACCATTACTTATAAACTAATCAATACATTTTCTAATTCATAATTAATTTTATTATATTGTGTCGGGGGACAACATGGTTCGGTAATTGGTTTTTCTTCGAAAGGTCTAAGGTTCAAATTATGATGTTTGTGGTTGTGTGTCAATCCTTTGCCTGAATAAAAATAGGCAAATGTACAAATTTCTCACATTAACCAAATAATTTTTTTTTTTATAGCCTTCATATATTACAATAATCCATGGTTTGAATTTTTTTTTTTTTTAATTTCCTTCATATATTACAATAATCCATAGTTTGAAGTTTTTTTTTTAATATATTTATTTCACTTCTTCTACTCGCGGACCACAATATTGCATGGTTGGCATGGTATCGTCGTATTAGAACACTATAAAGCTATCAAGAAGAGAAAATGATAACATTTTTACCTTACGTGATGGGTTTCATAAATACCATAATATAATCATTAAACTAAATTAACCCCACGTTAAGAAATTATTATTATTCAGTAAGAGAAATTAAACTTTTTGACTTCCATATATTTAAAAAAAAAAAATATAATATTGTGTGTGGGTGAGTGTGAGGAGGTGGGTGTGTTAAATTCTTTAGTAATAAGTGTAGTTCTCAGCTTTACGAAAGATCATGATTTAAAGGTTATAAAGATTTTAGTGCAACCAACCGTTCGGGTTTTGGTTATTCTTCTAAAGGTCTTTTGAAGGTTCAAACCGCGGGTGAGCGAGTGTGTGAGGAGGTGGGTGTGTGGTGGCTTTGTGTTAAATTCTTTATTGATAAGTACAACTCTCAATTTTAGGAAAGGTCATGGTTAGGAGGAGACTACTCAACCTTAAGTTGGTCATAAAAATTTCTCACAACAATCAAATCACACTAATTAAATTAAAAAAAATTATAAAATTATATAAAAAATATTATTTATATAATAATATTTATTTGATTATATTATCAACCATATTTTTATATTTTTAATTTAACTCTTAAACTTTTTATAATTCTAAAAACCTTCCTGTTAAACCTATTTACAAATTTTAAAATTTTGAAAGGACTTTAAAGAAGCCTAATTAAAATATAGTCCCGTTGTCTTTTGAACGCAATAAAAGAGGGCCCACATGAATGATGATGCTCCTTTTGCCAGTTTTAGAGAGAGTAGCCACAAGTTTGAATTATCGTTATGAAGGGCACATGGGTTTTCACATCACACAAAACCTTTAAAATTAAAATTAAAATTAAAAGAATAGGACAGCTTGACTTTCATTTTGAGGTTTGTTTAGGAATCGACAAAATTTTATGGAAAAGTATTACTATCTCATCTATCATGCCTCCTAATACATAGGAATCGGATAACATTTTATCTATCGGAAAGTTACCACTATCACCAGTTATTCCGTCTCTGTAATACATAAGAATCGGCAACATTCCATCTATCCAGTCTAAAAGAACCTGGAAAGGGTGCCTCATATATTATATTCCTCTTGCCAAAGTTTTGCGGAGCAGTTGACCCAGAAGCAGAGGAATCAAAGGAACATGACAATGAATGTGGATAAAGAGGTGGAGCGCCTCAAGGAAGAGATCAAACGATTGGCTGAGCCTCGCTCAGATGGATCATATGCTGTAAGAATTATCTCTTTACAAAATAAATCTCTCGTCTTTCCTTCCATTTCAATCCATGGCATTGAAATATAAATCTGCAATATTTCTTATACAAAGACAACATAATTCCTTTAAGAAGATTTCTAATTTGCCTCGAAGTCACCCACATTCCACATTGCTCCCTTTAGCTTTTGTAATCTTGAAGATAAATTGAATCCGGAACATTTCAATCAATTCGATGGGCAGATATTTCATTTGGATTAGATCCCCCCTCACTTTGGTAGTATTGTTATTCTGGGTTCAACAGTACAATACTTTCAGCCCTTTCTCTGGATCAATGTGTTTCATGCATTAATGAATTGTCTAGATTTTGGATCAATCCATTGAGGGGCTGTTTTTATTGAAAGGATCTTATTGTTATAATGTCTTGCTGTTTCTTCTATTAAACGGAGATAGACATTTATACATTTATTAGTGGGAATGGTCATGCCTGTAAGAGAGATTCAGATTCGAAACTTCGTCGGGTTGATCCAAGATCTTAATAGCGTCCTAATGGCCATGTGGCTCTGGATTCATTTCAGCAATGACCGAAATTTAAATCCTAATATTGTAGCCATTATATCCCCCACACATATATGCTGCCAAAATCTCTGCCAAGATTTAACACTTCTCTCCCTTATTCACTATTTTTACAAATTTCTAATGTAACCTTGCTTAAACCATCTTGCTATAAACGATTGGTTTTGTATTAATTTAAGAAACTAACCGTGTGAAACATAAGCAAGGTGATTTTTGAAGGGTTCGGTAGATCCTTTCCTTTTTCATTGAAATTCATTCTAGGAATTTAAGTTTAAGATTCGCTACGCAAGAAAAAGGAAGTCTGAAAAGGAAATGATTTGATTAAACATGTAATGGCTAGTTAAAAGGAAATAATTTTAATGCTTGTGGGCTGGAAGGTGAGGGCATTTCATCCAGGGATTATAAAAATTTCTTACTCAATAAAAAACAGTTATAAAATCAAAGATCTTATGAAATTCCTCTGCATCTAATTGGAAATCATTGTATTAGATACCAATGAATTTTAAGCAAGAGACTAAAATACTGTTTCTAAAGCGCTTAAATCATTTTCAAGATCTATTGAGAGTTTAAAGTGCTTTTTGCTAACCACTCATCTTCAGTTCATCTCTTTTTGAGTCACATCAGTTCGCTTAATATAATGGTCTGTTGGGCGATAACGTGGATTTATGGCTATGATGAAGGGCATTTCCAGTTTTTCCTTGCATTAACAAATGTCATAGAACTGTTTGACAATTTACCGATCAGCAAAAATAATAATAACTTATAGTTTATATTTCTCATTGCTGGCAAGTTGTTTATTGATAGTCGAAGACTATGGAGAAAGAATTGCATATTTTACCATCTCTCCTTAAGAAAAAGGAAGAGGGAATATAGGAAAAGTGGGTGTTTACCTTTCTGCATCGAAGTTGTTCCATGTTTGGTTTAAGAAAGAATTCGTTACAGCTTGGTATGGACCCTTACACATTTTTGTTTTACTTTACAGGTCAAATTCGGAGTGCTTTTTAACGATGATAGGTGTGCAAATATTTTTGAAGCACTAGTGGGCACTCTGAGGGCAGCAAAGAAAAGGAAAATTGTAACATATGATGGAGAGCTTTTATTGCAGGGTGTGCATGACAATGTGGAGATTGTTCTTTTGAAGCCCCCTTCACAATAGTTAATTTACAAATGGATGGGTCAGTAAGACTAATGGATAAAGGGCTTTAAATACTATTATGTGTGTGTGTGGAAGATTGTGAATTGTTATAATGCTTTTAACTTTCCAGAGAGGATTTGAATTTGAGCCATGTGTATCAACTATCAAGGCTGGTCTGTACTACTAAGTTGAGATCATGCACAATACATTTGCTATCTCTGTGTCATATTGATTTTGTTTTTTTTCCCAGTGCAATAAAGAAAAGTGCATTAGCAACTTTGTTTTTTTAGAACAGATTTGATCAGCTCAAATAAGCATTTTAGTTGACTATTCTTTCCTCCATTTTTTTTAATCACTCTTTTATCATAGTTTACCTGCATGGCTGTAAGTTGATTTAAATCATCAAAGTACTACTACTGAGGTATTTTATAACATTGAAATAGTTTACCTTATATTTCTATCATCTATGGTAGAAAGTTTTTTAGAAGGTTCAGTGACAGAGGGTTACTTGTAAATGCTTGTGAAATGAAAAGACATGCTGTTTATACCTTGATTTGTTGAAGTAATTCCTTCACGATAAGTCAAAATAAATGCAATCAAATTGTTCATGCCCGTTCTTTTTGTGGAGTTATGGAGGACTTAAATCTTAGGGATGTTGCTTTTGCTTCTTAATGTCAATTGGGAGGCTGCAAATGTGGTGTTCACTTGGAGTTGTGGGTCTGTGCAAACTACAGAGTGGCCCTGAGACACATCAGTGTTCTTCATTTTCTAATATGAGATACTATAGCCTTTCTTAACCTTGTTGGAAGGGTTGATTTTGTAGTCATTGACACAACACTGGACCCACAAAAGGGGTTTTTTGAATTTTATTTTTCTCCATCAATGGCAGTTGGACAATGTCCCTTGCTTGTAAAAATGTGCATAACTGAGCAGTAGTAAGTCCCCAAAGAGTACATCGAATAAAACATAGCATCAGAGTATGAGGGCGTCTTAAAAATAAATAGAAAGATTGGGGTCTTTGGTATCAAAATTTTCAGTGTCTGTATGATCTTATGGTGAATTGGTATCAGTCTTTTTTATTGTGATTCACTTTACATACTCACCTGCAACCGGAATCAGCTGGCCACCCTACAGAGAACGTTAATAATCTACTAAAACCTCCTAGTAAACTGGTCAGACATGGTATTTAGGATGTTTCTTTTTATTTGTTTCTTCTTTTCTTGCTAGCTTATTGATGCCTAAGTCTTAAATGGAGGACTTTAGGTGTTGGTATTTTAATATAAATACAAACATCAAATTTTCACATTGCATTTGTCATAAAGATGATTAGGGACGAGCTTTTACATTTTGTTTCTTTGAATCACAAATACGGGCAAAGGGACTAGATAAAAAGCTAAAAAAGTAATAAGTAATTTTAACCTGGAAGAGGGCAATAGGTTATATGAGATTTTATTTAGAATAGAAGTTTTAGTTAAGAGTATATTATGGGATAATAATTTTATAAAGAATTATGGTTGATAACATTAAAATTTAATTTAATTATTTTTTTATAATATTTATTTTTTGTTATAAATTTTGATGATGATTTTTTATATTTTTATATTTTTTTTTTACAAATAATTTTTATAATGATTTTATTGTTGTAGTATCAACATAGCTAGCTCAAATATAATTGTCGTATTTCAAAATAATATGTTTCATTGTTGTAACTATCCTTAATATCCAAAAGATACATATTCAAATGTAGTAGTCTGATTTGAATCCTTTAAGTGCACGCCAGACCGTTGATGACGGTATGAATCCCAAGCGACTAGTGGTCCCCTTCACGTCGGGTCAATAATAATGAAGCGGAATAGGTTTGATGAAAGCAGCCCTTGTGGTGTTATAACTCCAATATAGCTAGTCGGCTATATTTCCATTTGTTTATTGATTTGTTGATTTTTTCATATTTATAGATGTAGGTTGATTTACATTTTGATCATCAATCATATTTATTAATCATCTGCGTATTTGCAAAGGACTTAGCCCTCCTTAAGTGGCAAAGGACTTAGCCCTCCTCAAGTGGCAAAGAAATTGATTTAATATTCCATTATTCTCTTCGCATTGTCTATTTTGAATAAACTATCAAAGGAACACATCAAGTGGTATCAGAGCACGATTTTGATTCTCAATTTTCATTCTGTTGGTTTTGAAGTTCCAGCAAGATAAATTAATTTATTTCAATCCAGCAAGGGGGTATCCGAACACAACAACTAAAAAAAATATTTCAATCTCGGAACAACGAAGAAAATCGAGCAAGTTGATTTAGGAAAGCCATTTTTCATAACCGCTCCGCAAAAATTCCGCAGACTTACGGGAGAGGAGATAAATTATTTAAACCTTTTAAAATCGATGCCGCAAATACTTCCAAACCCTAAATATTTTTTTCGGAGATACGCCAATTTATTTTTACGGCCTTTCCAATTCTTAAATTCGTAAAATAAATTACAATCAAGTTGTCTTCCGTCCTTGCATGCCATTCCAAAATTCATTGGACGGCGTGAAGTGGAGTACATCTCAGATTAATTAAACCACGAAAATACGCCAACCAATCAGAATTTATAATTTCGCAATTCCTAAGTTTAGAGATTTAATAATTTAAACCTATCCATCTGCCAAAACCAATCTGCCATGTGTTTTGATTTAATCCGTCCACCGTTGTTGATCGCTAGTCAGGAAGTATAAACTGTGCAATATAATTTTCGTCTATCAGGGATAATATCCCACATTGGCGAGGAAATCATATATTTGGTCAATATAAACAAGCCCACATAAGTATTCGACCAGCTTGCGCTGGTCATACTACCATTCGTCCACCCAATGTCTACATCCAGCCTGTTCTCGAAATACCTCCATCCGCTTCATTGTCACAGTGTCGTTTGGTTTGTTGTCTGGTACTATCTAGTGGTTAGTGTCACAACTTGCGTCAGAGTCACTAGTCCAATCTAGTGGTCAGTGGCGCATTTGCATCAGGTCTCGCCTCGTGTATCTTTGAAGTTCGTCTCGGGTCTCTCCAAAGTTTCTCTCTGAAGTTTGTCTCGGATCTCTTCAAAGTTCACCTCGGGTCTCTTCGATGTTCATCTTGGGTCTCTCCAAAGTTTGTGTCTCTCCAAAGTTCGTCTCGGGTCTCTCCTAATGATGCTCAAGTGCCCTATACTGACATGCCCACTTTTAAAGGATATGATCCCAGAAGTTGGATAGCCAATATGGATGGTATTTTCCGTTTATATCGTATTCCTGAAATTGGTCGAGTTGCATATGCATCTTGTAAACTAGGCACCCAAGCTTATCAATGGTTGTTATGGCAGCTTCGTCAACATAATCGATCTCTTATGTGGCCTAAATTTAAGGAACTTTTCCTTAAAATATTTGATAAGGGGTCATCTTCATCATATGTGGTTTGCCTCATGGATCTCAAGCAAATCGGTTCAGTAGAAGATTATGTATTGGAGTTCACAAGTCTTCTTACTTACACACATGAATTAAACCCAACAGTAGTGGTGTCTGCTTTCCGTCATGGTCTCAAGGATAAAATCCGAAAAGAAGTCGACATTCATGATCCATGTACTCTAGATGAGGCTACCAAAATAGCCCAAGCAATTGAAACTAAACTTCAATATGGCGTGTCCTATAAATGTGATTCTAATTTTCGTTGACCTTTTTGCAATAATGAACAATCATCAAGATTTTTCTGCTTTAAATGTCGTTCTTATCATCCCAGAGATCAAGCATGTGCAGTACGTCAATCCTTTCAAGTAGAATTCAAAAATAAAGAAGAAGAAGAAGAAGAAGAAGAAGAAGAAGAAGAAGATATAACTCAGCAAGAGTCACCCACGAATACAGAACAACTCTCAGCAAAGACTAATGAAGCAACACCAAAGGAGGACACTATTGTTCTCTTAGTGCATGCACTTATTGGTCTAACAACTCATAATACAATTAAGGTACAAGGATTTATTGGGCACAAGCGTATTAATGTGTTGATTGATTTAGGAAGTACACAACTTTATTGATATCAAAATTGCTAAAGCATTGAACTTGTACATTAATACGACCAATCAAGATAAGTTCCAAGTTTTAATTGCAAATGGAGGAAACACTCAATGTGTAGGTAGAACATCTCCAGTTTCAATCCAAATGGGAAATTACACTTGGCGAGGAAATCTCTTCATTATAAACCTAGGAAGTTCAGATGTTATTTTGGGCGTCGAATGGTTATCACAACTAGATGTTGTTACTTTTAATTTTTGAAGATTATATATCAAATGGAATGAGAACGGGAAGACTATTTGTCTCCAAGGAATTCAAGCTCCACCATCCAAGGTGGTGAGTTCACACTGCATGGAAAGGTTATTAAAGAAAGGAGGCTATGGATTCATAGCTCAAATCAATTTCATGGAAGCTAAAGCACTGGATACTCCTGCAATTTCCTCAAAAGATCTTCAAGATATTATGGCTAAATATGATGAAGTCTTCAGTGAACCAAAAGGGCTACCTCCCAAGCGATCTCATGACCATGCCATACATCTTGTCCCTAGAAGTCTTCCTCCTAATGTTTGTCCTTACCGTTATCCTCAACCGCAAAATATAGAAACAAAGAAACTAGTTCAAGAAATGTTAGAACATGGCATCATTCGTCCTAGCATCAACCCTTATTCATCACCAGAAGTAATGGTTCACCGCAAGGATACTTCATGGTGCATGTGTCTTGATTTTTGACCTCTCAACAAAATTACCATCAAAGATAAGTTCCCTATCCCTATCATTAATGACCTATTAGATGAATTACATGGTGCTAGTTATTTCACTAAACTGGATCTTCGCTCCGGTTTTCACCAAATTCGGATGAGGGACGTAGACATACCTAAAACCGCTTTTCACACTCATGGAGGTCATTATAAATTCCTAGTCACGCCCTCTGGTCTTACTAATGCTCCATCAACCTTTCAAAGCCTTATGAATCACATCTTTAGGCCATTCCTTCACAAGGTTGTCCTAGTTTTCTTTGATGATATCCTAATTTATAGCAAAATTTGGAAAGATCACCTAAGCCATGTTGATAAGGTTCTACATTTACTATGAAAGGAATTTTTTGTTTGTTAAAAGATCCAAATATTCCTTTGGGGTCCAAGAAGTCGAATACTTAGGTCATATTATTTCTCATAAAGGAGTCAAAGTAGATCCACAAAAAATCAAAGGTATTCAAGATTAGCCATTATCTAAAACCCTAAAAAAACTTAGGGGATTCCTAGGCCTTACGGGTTATTATAGAAAATTTATTCGCAACTATGGAAAAATTGCCACCCTCTCACAACACTTACCAAAAAGGACACATTTATTTGGAATGAAGTTGCATCTCAGGCATTCCAAGCACTCAAAGATGCTATGTGCTCCACTCCAGTATTAGCTACTCTAGATTTTAGTAAACCCTTCGTCATTGAGTGTGACACTTTGGGTATAGGAATTGGTGCAGTTTTAATGCAAGATGGTCATCCCTTGACATTCGAAAGCAAACAAATTTTAGGTAAAAATTTGGAGCGATCCACATACGAGAGAAATATTGGCTATTTTACATACCATTGAGAAATTGAGGTATTATTTACTCAACAATCACTTCATCATAAAAACTGACCATAGTAGTCTTAAGCACTTTCTAGAAGAACGTTTCTCTTATCTTGAACAAAACAAGTGGATGACCAAGCTATTGGGGTACGATTTCATCATTGAGTATAAGAAGGGCAAAGAAAATGTAGTAGCATATGTATTATCTCGTAAATATGAAGATGAAGTCTCCATCAATACCATTTCGGGTCCTTGTTCTCAATGGGTTTCTCAACTCCAAGAAGAATGGTTGGTTGATACCGAAACTGCTCAAATTATTCAAGATATGAATAAAGGATCATCAAAGCATCATTATTTTTCATATATTTACGGGGTGCTACGCAAGAAAGATCACATTTACATTTCATAGGGTTCCACTATTAAATCAATGATCCTTGAAGAATCCAATTCATCTCCATCAACAGGGCACTTAGGATTCTTGAAAACATATTAGCGGGTGAAACAATATTTTTATTGGAAAGGATTAAAATCATATGTCAAGACATTTATGGTGAATGCGAAGTATACCAACACAATAAAGGTGAAACAGTCAAATATCCAGGACTTCTGCAACCCTTACCAATTCTAGACTGCCAGTGGGAACACATATCAATGGATTTTATTGGAGGTCTTCCCAAGTCAGAGGGTAAAACAATGATTTTTGTAGTTGTGGATTGTCTTTACAAGTATGCTCACTTCAACGCTCTACAACACCCCTATTCAACAAGCAAAGTGGCCAAGGTATTTATTTACTCCATTTTCAAGTTACATGGAATACCCGTAATTTTTGGAGAGAATTATTCCGTCTCAGTGGTACCAAATTAAATATGTCTTCTGCATACCATCCCCAAATCAATGGTCAAATACAAATTGTTAACAAATGTCTGGGTACTTATCTTCATTGCTTTTCTCAAGATAAGCAATATCAATGGAGTCATTGGCTTTCATTAGTAGAATGGTGGTATAACACTTCTTACCATTCTTCCCTTAATATATCTCCATTTGAAGCATTGTATGGGTTAAACCAACAATCATATATTATGTTCTAGGATCTTTCAAAGTAGCTCAAATAGATGACTTGTTCTATAATAGTCAATCAATGCTCAACCTTCTTAAAGATAATTTGATCTAGGCACAAAATCGTATGAAGCAACAACACGAATTATATCGTTCAAAACGATAATTCAATATAGGAGATATGGTTTTCTTGCACCTACAACCTTATAAGCAGCTATCCTTGAAGATCAAGACCAGTCAAAAGTTGGCTCCTCAATTTTAAGGGCCCTACAAGATAGTTTGTCGCATTGGTGAAGTAGCATATCAATTGGAGCTTCCACCTTCTTCTCGTACACATCCAGTTTTTCATGTATCCTGCCTCAAAAAAGTGATTGGCCAAAAAGTGCACTTACATACAAAGCTTCCAGTACTAGATGAAGAAGGACGTATAACTCTTCAACTAGAAGCAATATTGCAAATCATATCACGTCATCTTCAATCAATCCGGATTAAAGAATTTCTAATCAAATGGCAAGACCTACCAATAGAAGATGCTACATGGGAACCTGAAAGTATTTTTGAGTCATTTCCAACTTTGAGGACAAAGCTTTCTAAGGAAGGGAGCCATGTTACAACTCCAATATAGCTAGTTGGCTATATTTCCATTTGTTCATTTATTTGTTGATTTATTCATATTTATAGATGTAGGTTGATTTACATTTTGATCATCAATCATCTTTTTTAATCATATGCGTATTCTCAAAGGACTTAGCCCTCCATAAGTGGTAAAGGACTTAGACCTCCTCAAGTGGCAAAGAAATTGAATTAATATTCCATTATTCTCTTTGCATTGTCTATTTGAATAAATCCCTCTAGCCACATTTTGTTGAATACTTGATGAGGTGGTTGCCAAGGCAACCGACGTGGTACTTATTTATGCCACATATACATCATTTTTATTTATTAGTAGACTTTCAACCAATCAAAAGTAGAAAAGTGTTAAATTTGCAACTTGTCCAATAGTACCATGGCACATAAGTGGAAAAAATAAATGGCAGACACCTGCAAATATGTTAAGGTACCTAGGAATAGGTATATGGGGATATGATATTATATTATATGTGTATTATGGATAGTTGGCATGGGCCATACATAATCCAAGGTTGATTATATAATATTATAGTAATTAATGGGATGAGGGTTTAGTAGTCAGCTCCCCAAAGTAAAATTAGAAGGTAATATAAAGAAGAGATATTATCATTGTAATCATCATCATATCTCTCTTGTAATTATCTTTGCCCATAAAGTGACTTATGGGGCTTGGCCATCTCTTAGTGACACTTTCACCTTGGGAGATCTTATGGAGTTATTCCTTCCTTAAGGAGTATTATTGGTGTTTCCCTATCTTAAAGGTATTATTTATCTCTTTCTCATTGTGTGGATACTTATTTGTGAATGAATATTTAGAAATTTTTGCATATTAGTAAATAATTTTTGTTAATGAGAATAAAGGTTCACAACAAGTGGTATCGAAGCAATGATTCTGACAAAGTGGGGATTGTTTTTTTTGTGGATTGCATAATAAAGGTAGTATTTTTTTCCCACAAAACATCTCATATTTAGGAGCCATATATTTGTGAAATTTTATTTGATTTAGAATATTCCTGGACCATTTTATGCAAAATATGAAGATCTTTAAAATGAGCGGTCATATGAAGAAATTCAAGTAGTATATGATTCTTGGACCCTATGAATTCAACCATCAAAAACAAGGCAATGGTGATTTTTCAAATCATGTTTTTTTTAAATATGAAATTTGTCAGTTGGGGTAAGCAAAGCAGTTGCAATTTATTTTGTTTTGGAGAAAAATTCCAGATCTAATTGTTTATGTGGAATTTTAACTTTAAAATTTGAGGGACATATTTTTATGAAACCCTAGTGTAGACACCTAATTTTGACACTCTCAATAACCCTAAACCTAAGCAAACACATTAACCATTACACTAGACATCAACAAACAATCAATCAACTCAATCTAAACAATTTAGAAATCATTTTTAGCCTTATTTAGTTTACCATTTGCTAACAAAAACACTAGTGGCAATATTGTCAACTTGTGGCATTTTTTATAATAGTTATTTTTCAGCCATTTGACTAGTCAAACTGACTATTAAGCAAAATTGCCAAGTCAAAACAAAAATGGTAGTGACGATTTTGTTAGAAAGTGGTATTTTTGTCAAAACAATCAGAATCCTTCAACACGATCTAGAAGCATGTATATTCCTTCATACCATTACCTCCCCTAGCCTCACATGCTTCAACCATGAACCAAGCTTGCAAATTTCAAATTTGTTCTTATGCCCTAATGACATCTTGCATCTAACTTTTTCTCTTAATCCCTCCTCCAAAAATCTATAAATGTAGCTCTTAGCTTGAGCATTCAATAAGGAATTCTAAGCTAGCAATACTCTACCAAAAATTATCTTGCTCTCTCTTTCTTACACTCTCTCATATTCCCATTTGGAGCATCCTCAACAAGCATTTGAACAAGTCAAGCAATGCAAGGGGGCATTAGGGCAAGGAGATAATCTTGGAGTGGGAAGGAGAATTTGCTAGGATTATCTATTTCCTAGCACCTCTCTCTTTCCATTTTCTTACCTTCCTTCTATGTATTTTTCCCTCTTATTTTGGCCTTGCTAACTTGGATTTTGCATTTGTAGCTACTAATATTTGTTTCCTTGTTCATTTATCATATCTAACACATATTTCAACCCTTCAATGTTTATTTGTGTCTACATTTCTCCATTTACTGCAAGCTTCTTTCATTGTCTTAATATCTAGTCATCTACATGCATTTATTTTTTATTTTCGTATACTAATATTATTTCTTCTCTCATCCATTCATCATAGTCACTAATATTTCTCATTTGCAGGCATTTATCTTCACTTCATCTAACTCACTTCTATTTTTAGGCTTAACTTATATTTTGCTTGCTTTTCATGCTCATTTTTATTTCATTTACAAGTTTGTATGATTTTTTTCTTCATCTAATCTCATGCTTACATGTTTTACTTCCATGTATTTTGAAAAAGCTTTTTATTTACATGATATTTCATTCTCATTAATCTTACATTGACATTGCTGCAAAATTAGACATAATTTACTTGCATTTCCATTCCATGTTGCATACTCTTTTTGTTCTTTATTTTGTATAAGGTAGCATTTAAGCCTCTGTTGTAGCTTTTAAACTATAACAATAGTTTGAAACTTTGTTATATGACATAGTTATCCCTTTTAAAAAATCTCATTTGCTCCACCATAGTTTTTGCAACCTTTTATTCACACCTTGAAAGCATCTTAGCTCCCATTTTGGCCTTAAAACACTTGTACATTTCCATTTGGGGCATAATCAAGCATCCAAAAACCATTTCACTTTCTCTTTGATCATTTCCATCCTCTTTCACAAGATTTGGAAAATTTGCAAATTTCTTCCAAAGATTTTATGAATCCCCAAATAAGCAGGCCCTAGGGATTAGGTTTTTAACCCTTTTCTCTAATTTCAAGATAAATTGACCTAATTGACCCAAAATATCTACCCAAAACTTAGTTGACCTCTTTTATAGATCAAATTCACCACTTACTATAGCCACTGATGAATTTGACTCTCTAGATTTACATAGAGCAAATTTTCCAAATCCTACCAAAAATTCTAGTGGTAAATTTGTTAAACTATGGCCTCTACTTCCAATCCTAAGGTTTAGGTTCATACTCAATTATATTTTAATAGGGGGTCTAACCATCTAGGAAGATAACCTATCATCTCATTGCAATAAAAAAGACCCCTAAAATTAGACAAACCTATTTTTTTTAGTTTAAATCTTGTAGGTTACAAAAAGTACCAATTAGTTACAAAAACACTAATGGCAAATTTGTTAGCCTATGGAAAAATATTTAGGATTTGGATTAGGTAACCCTGCCACTTGGCACCTTCCTACTTGCTATTTTTCATTACTTTCTATTTTCTAGTATTTTTATATGTTAAATTGTTTGCTTAAAATCACATCTACATTGGGAAATCAAGGAACTCTTAGTATAAGTATAAAATTATTCCTTTCAAAAGTATAGTTTATATTTTAGACTAGCTTGTTCACTACATATTTGAAAATAAAAACCTCTTTAGCATAGTCATCATTCAAATCAAAAGAGCATATTAGGTTAGAAATTATTTTCTTGCATTTGTGTGATTGCATTTAGCACATACTTTAGATGATATTTCCTTTAAGTTAGCATAAATTTTATCTTGTAAAGGCTCAATAAAGAGTCAGATTAGAGATCTAAAACCTTAGGTGTTTGTTGAATTAATTCATTAAACATCGTACAAGCTTTAAATCAACACAACAAATAACAACCTTTTTAATGCATGAGGTAGAGCCTACTCAGATGAAGATCCCATTCTTCAAGGTCTCCTTTGGAAAGAGGCCTCTTGTAGAAGTAGGGGTTCCAATTGATCCCCCCCACACACACCTAAGTTCCAAATCCACATTTTGGTGAACCCGATGTGAACACTCCCTTTACCTTAATAAGATAAAATTATTCAAAACTTAAACAAGATCATCTAATTTATTTGCATAGTGTAAATCACATTAATCCAAGATAAAAAGAACATAACTAAATTGTTAGTCCTACGATGGGGAAGGATAATGACCCCTTGAGTAAACCAACATATGAACCTTGGGGAGAAATATCTCTTGGCTAGTATATTATGGTGGGCTAGTAGGAGTCATAAGGAGGGTTGTTTTCCAAGGTGACATAAGGATTTCAAAACATCTTCTCTTCTTTGCTATAAAAACTAAGGAAACACAATTTTAATATATTAACTCTCCTCTCTTCAAAAAACTTTAAAATATGGCTCAACATCCTTATAATAGCCAAAGTAAAGGTTTAGCATCTTCATCTCATGAAGTATTTACACATGAGCATGAAGACCAAATAGAAAACCCTTGTTCAAATCGTGAACTTAGAAAAGAATACCTTATTGAAAAAATCAATTTTAACTCTCTAGATCACATTAGAGATTACATTAAAAGGAACAAAGATATCTTCTTAGATTTTCTTAGGGAAGAACTTGAACAACAAAATAGGAAATAATCTTCTACACCTCATGAAAATCTTAAAAATTCTAATGGACAATCCACTATTACACAAATAAATGAAAATCAAAATAACTTTGCTAGTCTTAATGTGGTTATGACACATCTAGCTAATTCCACAACTCCTCCAACCATATCCATAGGTGTACCCATTATGGGTATACCAATTTCAACATCATATCCTAGTATCAAAATACCTATTCCAAATCCCAATTCTACAAATCCCTTCTTATCCCATGACTTAGGGGTTAACTATACCCATCCATGTATAAAATCTAATAATACTACCCCATACTTCATGACTTTACCTTTTCTATCTCAAGATTACTCACAACCTCTTTTAGCCTCACCTACTCCACTAAATCCACCAAGCGATAATTTTTAAAACATTAATACCAAAATCAAACATATTGAAAAGAGAGACTCTATGTTTTAAGAGCTTGAGTGCCAAATTGCTTCTACTCAAAGGTCATCAAAATATAAATATTCTTTTGATGAGTTCTATAATGAACCATTATATCCCAAGATAGTCAACCATACTTTTCCAAATAATTTTGAAACTCCTAAGTTTCAAATGTACAATGGAAAACAAGATCCCATTAATCACTTGAGGCTATTTCAAATAGCATGTAATGACATAAATCATGATGAAAAATTACTTCTTAGGTTATTCCCTAAAATCCTTAGTGGATTATCCTTAGAATGGTATTTTCAAATACCTCATCACTCCATTAAAAATTTCAAAGAGCTTATGGAAGCCTTTGTCAAGTGATTTTTAGTTTATATAGAATAAAAGGTCACCATAGATGACCTATACCAACTCAAGCAATCCAAGAATGAACATTTCTCAAATTTCTTAGCCAAATGGAGGGCCTTGGTAGGAAGACTCCAATATATTCCTCCCCCTAAGGAAATTTTGCACATATTTATAAGAAACCTTCATGAGCAATTATCTTATCCTTTAGAGATGACAAACATTACCTCTTTTGAAGAAGCCATGGACATGGCCAAGAGGGTAGAAGTTATTCTCATAAGACGAGGACAACTTAGATATAATAAAGAAGAAGATAAATATTCCAAAAAGTACCAATACAAAAACAAACATGTTTATAGGGGATGATGTAACCAAATATTGTCAAAACAACAACATGAATGGAACCCAAGAAACTTCTAAAAAGTTAGTAATATCAAGGCAAGAAAAATCCAAGAAATAATTTACAAATATAAAAAAATCCAAAATGCCATGTTAAAAATGCTCCTTGATTTAAAAATTATAAACCTCCCACCTATTTGACCATGGGATACTACCAAAGAGTTACCCAATTGGTATAAGCATGATGAACATTGTGATTACCATTGTCTAGAAGGACACAACCAATAAGTGCATCACTTTGAGGAATCTTATTCAAGATCTCATAGAAGAAGGAAATATAGTATTCAATCAACAAGATACTCCTAATAAAAATTTAGGAATTTTTCAAAATCCCCTACCAACACATGATCAAAAGGCTACCAATTTTATAGGTACAATTCATTTGTCAAAACCATCCTACATGGTAACTAGACAACAAGCCAAAAATCAGTCTTTACAACCACCCTTAGTCATTCCTTGCAATATCAAAGTAAATATTCCTGACAAATCACATTTAGTTCTCACTGATCCTGAAAATACCTTACACTCTTTTGATCTCTAACAACAATTAGGAAATATACCTCTGAAAATATCTCTTCTAGAATTATTAAAAACTTTTCCTGCTCATAGGGAAATATTGCTAAAACTCTTAAGCAAACAGGAGGTCCCTCAAGACATATCTCCTAATGAAATTGCCAATATTTGGATTTGATGGAGTTAACAGTGCTCTCCTGGCATTTCATGAGACATAAAAACCCATCAAAACCATATTAGGAGATTCACATCTTTACATATTCACCCAAATAGGGGATAAGCATATTAAGAGGGTCCTAATGGACAATGGATCAGCCCTAAATGTAGACTTGAAAAATACAACCTCATTATTAGATCATTTAATAATGAATAAAGAGAGGTCATTAACACCATAACTTTACCTTGAAAGTGGGGCCACATGTCCTTAACACTATCTTCTATGTCATATCATGTGATGTAATATACAATATGTTGTTTGGAATACCTTGGACACATGCCATGAATGTGGTACCATCTAACTTACATCAATGCTTAAAATATGAATATCAAGGAAATATTATCCATATTCTTTGAGATCCACAACCCTTTGCTTTATGTCACATCTTAGACATTCAATAAATGGAATTCAACCTTTGCCCCCCACTTCAATTAGCATTACCATCAAATTTTTCCAAGTTATATAAAGGAAAATAATTAACATAAGAGCCCCTCATAATCCTAGGAGGTGATCCCCAATCTTCCTTAGAAGAGCAAATCAACTTGATTCATCTAAATCTAGATCCTTTTATAGATTTAGTTAGCTTATTTATTTCCCCTCACGTCATAGGTCTACTGATAGAGAATAATGTATTAAGTTGATAAATAATATTTTATTTACAACCATTTATTTTATTTCATAGTTGTTGTATCGAATAAGCTTTGTTATTGATAAAATTTAATGCAACCTTGTCCATTGGAACTTATTTGAAAGATTTGTAATACCTATTTATAGGCGTGTACAAATCAGTTTTCATTCATGCAATTTCCTCTTCATGTTTATTTGTAAAAGTGTCCACATCATTTTGGTATTAGAGCCGAGAACAGGGTTAAGAGAGTATCCTCTTCCTTAGACCAGGTTTGGTTCATAAAGGAATGAGAAATCCTCCTCGTGGATCTTGGTTTGGTGGTTTTGTATGCTATTTGGTGAAAACTTTTACATTTCTTTTACAAATATTTTTTTGAGCTTGGTTTACACTCTAATTGATTTGAAAACTCTACCATAGCTAGGGTTTCTATTTTCTTGGCCGTCAACTTTGATTCATGCTTCTTTGCTGCTTCATCATGTTATATTCATTACTTTTCTTCTTGCAGCTCATTCGTAGCTCCTTTACAGTTTCCAGCATGATCTATGCACCTCTGTTCATTTTTAGAGTGTTTTCGACATTAATATGGTTGTCTTCAATGTTATTTAGCGTAAACACTATGTAGTTCCAACTATATTGCATTTTGTGTGGTATTGGTGATGATCTATCACTTTCTACCAATGATATATATTTTTTGGCATAAATATACATAATAATTGATCAAAGAACTATTTTTTGCAAACGATCAGAGCACATTTTTTTGTTCTCAATGGTCAGGGGTGCTTGCTCATTTTTAGATGTTTTTTGTTGTTCAACCCCGCATAGTTTCACGACGATGATTTCCATGGACGATTTGAAGATTTTAGGCATTGGTCTACCAAAATCTTCCTGATCTAACACAAAATACATTGATAAATCTGATTTCTCATAGTTCTTCTGATCATTTTTGAGTGCACAAGCCGCTCTCCCAACGATGATCTGTAGGCACTTTTTCCAGTGCAGGGTTAATTGTTTTTGGCAAGGTTCCATTTTGATCTAAGCACTGTGGAGTGTTATTGGCATCAATTTGCTTGTCATACCATTCATCCATAAGCACTTCAATATTTCCTAAAGTTCTTGCAATTTTTGGGCATCATATGTTGTTCGACCCTATATTCCTCATGTTTCGACGATACTCCAGATGTTTTTTGGCACTTTCCCACACAATCTAGGCACACAAACCAAAATCCAAACATTTATATGCTACTTTGACGATTTCGACAATCTATGGCTATTTTTGGTGTTTTCTTGCACTCTACTAGGGCCAATTTGCATGCCCTATGTTTTCTAGTGTGCGTTTGAGTTTCCCGATGATAAATAAAATTTTCAATGAAGAAAATTAAAAATTCTCTAAGGTTTCAATATTTTGGCCATGCCATTTTATTTCCCGATGGTCTGTTTATTTTTTTGGTAGGGTGGATTCAATTTTGTTTTTACAATCTACTCATGAAATTTATCCCACATTCATAGTGCATTCATCAAACACACCTTTTATAAGGGTGAACACACTATATGTTCAATAGCTAGTGCACGCTGGCTACATGTGTTGGCTATACCTTGTGATCCACCAACGTATCCATCCTCTACCTCTACCTGTCACCACTTGGCCCAATCATATCCTTTGGTTGCTGCTCTCTCAGTTGCTCCACCTATGACTTTTGACATTCCCTGCATCCGTTGTCCCTGTGTTGATTGTTAGTCTGTCATATTATAGCCCTGCTATCTTGTCTATGCTATCCTAGGTGTCAGTAGTCCTAGTATTTTATAATTCATGATAGCGCTTGCCCCTATCTTCTGTTGATCGTTGCATTGAATTACACCTTTGCAATATATTTCATAATTAATAAAAGCACTTACCCCCTATCCTATGTCTGATCATTCCTTGCATTCTGCACCTGCCCTGTCAGTCCTTCGTTTGGCCATTGCCTTGCTTTCGGTGCTACCTTACTCGTTGCCTTGCATTTGGCATTGCCTTACCATTCATGCACCTTGATTCCTGTGAGCTGCTATTCTTGCTTCTATTGATGTTAGCTTGATCCGTTGCCTTTCCCTCCATGGTTATTGATAGCCATTCAAACAAACTAGCCATTGGATACATAGCCATTGACCTTTGCCATGGAGTTGAAAAATAACTATTGGCGAATCGTTGAAACAAAAATATTTTTTTTGGCATTTAATTCTTTCAGGAGACCATTTGAAAAACTTGATTTTATAGGGCCTATATTTGTTCGAGTATACCCTTATATATACTTGTTGGAAAGCTTGTTTCAAGACCTAGCCATCCATAGTGGTGATTTTTCCATTTTCCTTTATTTGGTCCATCTCATTTTATCCCAAATATACCCTTCTTAGATGAACCTGCATTTTTACCTTGTGACCACCATTTCTTACATTTTTAGTTTTCTTCGTGGTTCCCACCAAACATATGGCCACTAACATGTCCTTAGTAAAAAAATTAGCCAGATTCATGGCCATGCAGAATGACAAATTGACCAAAATATCATCCCATCAAGCCTAAGTCACAACCCATATGAATTTTTGGCTGACACCATTAAGGACATCAAACTACAGTCCTCATCCACTCATACTTCTCACGCCAAGTGTGAAGTTAAAATTTATGAAGGCTCTCAAGATCTTGATGTCCTCAATAGTTGGATCCTTGATATGGAGACCTGGTTTAACTTTAGTTAAACTTCGAACGATAATAAGGTTCCATTTGCCAAACTCAAACTTTTTGGCATGGCTAAGGTTCTCATAACCAATCACCATAAAACTTAAAACCCCATTCTCACATGGGATGATTTGGTCAAAGCTTTGAAGGCCACTTTTTATCCATCCAATTATGATGATGACTTGCAGATTCATTGGATCTACCTTCGATAGAAAAATAATCAATACGTAAAATATTATGTGCACCAATTTAATCGTCTACATGTATTGCTTCGCGTATTATATTCTACTAATTCCCTCATTCTTAAGTTTAAAAGTGGGCTTCTTGCACACTTTTATCATGAGTTGAAATATACTCCTTGCACTACACTTGATGATGTGTTCAATCATGCACAACTTGTGGAGGAGAAGTTTGTTGCACAACACAAAGGACCTTGCTACCCTTTTGGTGGTTCGACACAAGAATTCCATCCACAACAACAAGAACCAAGGAACTCTTCTCATTTATCCCCTTCTTTTTCTACTCCCACTTCTAATCAATCCCTTGCTTCTAAGCATACATTTTATTCTTCTTCTTCTAATTCTCATGATAAGTATCAAAATTTTTATCGATATTGTAAAAGAATAGGGTATGATAAATTTGCATGTCCAAAATTACAAAATTCTAACAAGAAGAATTTATTTGTATAGTTTGATGAGGGAACATGTGATAACCCCATACAGGCTACTGGTGAGGGAGAGATTTATGAGGAATTAAGAGGACAACTCAATTATGTAACATTGATGCATCATAATTCCACCGCACATGATCGTGATAATATATTCATCATGCATGATCATTTGATTCATAATTTTGTGGTTGATTGTATCATTAACAATGGCTCATAAAAGAATTTGATTGTTAAGTCCATTGTTGATAGGCTCAAGCTTCCTACAACACCACATCCTCATCCTTACTCTCTTGGGTGGAAGGATAGTAACAACACTTCATAGATCACACACACGTGCACACTTGCATTTGATTTTGGTCCTAAGTACAAAGATAAGATCACTTGTGATGTGATACCCATGGATTTTTGTGTATTATTGCTTGATAAGACTTATCAATATGATAGGCGTGCTACATATGATACCTATAACAATACATATGCTTTACAGCATGATAAAAAATCATTTTTTATCTGTAGTGTTCCAACAAATCCACATTGGGCTTGCACTAATTTGTATCAGGTACGACCAATTACCTTAATTTTTAGCACCTCATAGCAGGAGGATGCATAAACAAGAGCTATTTTTATCCACTTCACATCACATTCATTGGGCTTCTGTTGTTGTTGCACTAACAGTTGTTCCTATTGCACCAACAATTGTTTCTATTGCACCAACAATTATTCCTATTGCACACAAAGTTGTTCCTATTACACTCACACCTGCTCCTATTGCACCAAAATATCTTATTATTTCTTATGCTCCTACTCTAGTTGTAGCTCCAACTCTAGTTTCTCATTTGGTTCACACCACTCAGCATCCTACCTCCTTCACCTTGCAAGACTTTCAACATTCAGTGGTCTATCCTCTCGTACTCTAGAAACTACCAATAATACATAATCATCCTCTTCATATTGGTAGTCTTCATTGCATCTACATGGGCACTCATTATGGAGCATCCCCACGACCTCTGAGATTCTCACCAGCTCCCATTTTGCATGATTTTCCTTCCCTTTTGAGCATATTGGGATCCAATGCTACTATGGTGGGGGGAATGATAGGGAATAATGTATTAAGTTGATAAATAATATTTTATTTACGACCATTTGTTTTATTTCATAGTTGTTGTATCAGATAAGATTTGTTTCTGACAATATTTAATGCAACCTTATCCATTGGAACTTATCTGAAAGCTTTCTAATACTTATTTATAGGTGTGTTATGGTAATACAAATTAGTTTTCATTCGTACAATTTCCTCTTCATGTTTATTTGTAAAAGTGTTCACATCATCTACCCAATAGAAAAGGATTAAAAGTTCAAGTAGGAACTTGTGCTTTCATCTATGGTGGAACTACTTTTGATGAGAAAATTCAAGGTGGTAACTTCATGCCTAGCCAATGAATGTATGCATCATGCTACATGCCACTTGTATTTTTTGTATCTAAATAAATGCTAGTCAATATGGGTTATCAAGGTAAAGCCCTATGTCAGATTGAACAATGCATTAAAGAACATTTAGAAGTTGACCCTTGGCTAGGATAATGTGGGATAGTATATATCCCCAAATAAAATGAGCCATCACCTTTGTTGGAAGAAGATGATGAAGACAATTACACCAAATATTTACATGGATCCCAATGGGATGATGCAGATGAGAAAGAACTATGGTCACTTATCAATGTAACACGTTGTTAAACCCTATAATTTTATAGAATTAAATGTTAATAATTACCTATCCTAAAATCATATCCAATAAAGAAGAAAACAACATTAAATATCCCTATGATCAAGATCACATTGAAATCTCTTAAACAAATATTCAATCTAGATTCTGCCCAACTACCTGAACCAGAATAAATGGTAATAGATCCAAAAGAATTGAAAAACTTAGGAATATTATCTGCTTCTCCTCACTTTGAGGATGAATCACAAACAATGATTGAAGAAACAATAGATATCAACATTAGCAGTGAGGAAAAACCTTGAATCTTGAAATTAGAAAAAGTTTTGTTCCAAAATGGACAAACATAATACACAAACCTCTTAAAAGAATTCAATGATATTTTTTATGGACATATGATGATATGCCTGGTCTTGATCCCTCACTAGTAGTACATAATCTTGTCATGCATCCAAATACCAAACCAATTAAGAAAAAATTGAGGAAAATGCACCCCAAAGTCACTCTTTTAGTTAAGGATGAGCTCCAAATGCTATTAGATATTGGCTTCGTATAAGCCATAGATTATTTGTATTACATATCCAACATTGTACCTATCACCAAGAAAGAAGGATCCATTTGAATTTACATAGACTTTAGAGATAAAAAAAGTGTTCCCCAAGGACAATTTTCCTTTACCAAACATAGACATGATAGTACTCTTTTCCATAGGCTTTGAAATATTGTCTTTAATGGATAGATTTTTAGGATACAACCAAATAAAAATTGATTCTAAAGACCAATCCAAATTGTCCTTTAGAACCCCTTAGGGAATATTTTGTTATAAAGTCAAGCCTTTTGGACTTGAGAATGTAAGAGCAACATATCAAAGAGCCATAACATATACTTTTCATGACCTCATGCACGACACTATAGAAAATTATGCAGATGACCTCTTAGGGTGTGCTGGGAAAAGATATTATATTCAAGACCTAAGATGTGTTAGATTTTGATGCTTAATACTTAATGTAAATAACCATAAAATTGAATATAAAGTTGCAATATAAAATATTCAATAATGACAATAGTTTTCACAAGTATAACTCAGAAATAACTTTATAAATAACTCACAAAATAGTCACATAAAAATGCTCATGAAAATAGTAAAAATGATATTGAATAAAGGTCTACTAATGCAAGCATAATGCTATGCATGTTCGATACCAATTACAATGCTTAGTCATAAATATATAATAGTATGTGACTCTTCATATGGAGCACTCTTGACCTTCATTATTTTTGAAACTCGTCACTTTCCTATTCTATGAACACGTGCACTCTTACATAATGGACACTTGCACACATTTACACTTACAACACTTGCACACTTAATTATATGACACTTGTGCATTTCCTGCACACCCTTATATTACATAAAATATTTACTGACACTTTAATCTAGGACACACTTCTAATCTAATATTTACAATGATGTACCCAAGGTGGTACATTAGCATGTACTAAATAATGTAATATACTCCAATAATATACATGTTTAAAATATTGCAAGAATACAAAGTTTGGTTAAAAACCCAAAAAGACATCTTTAGGGTAACATCAAGAAAGTTATTAGGATTTATCATATCTCATCATGGAATTGAGATGGATCCTTCTAAAATGGTAGCAATAATGAACATGCCATCACCAAAAAAATTGATAAAACATAGTCTCCAAGGAAAATTACAAGACATTTAGATATTTATCTCATAATTAGCAGATAAATATCAAATCTTTTCTAAACTACTCAAGAAAAACTTCAAAATTGACTAGGATAGTGTGTGTCAAAAGGCTTCTTTGAAGCTTTAAAAACTTGCCTCTTGAAACCACCCATTTTTATGTCACCTAATCCAACCCAACCACTATTGCTATATAGCCACTACTAATCATGATCTTGGAGCTATGCTAGCTCAATATGATGATCAACATCGAGAAAGGACTATCTACTATATAAGTAGAACATTGGTGAATTATGAAACTTGTTATACACCATTGGAAAAGATATGTTAAGAAGTCATCTTATCATTTCTAAAATTAAGATGTTACATGCTTAGTGAAAAGACATACATTATAGCAAAGGTTGATCCCCTAAAATACCTAATGTTAAAGCCTTACCTCTTGTGAAGTACTACCAAACAGGTCATAGTACTTAGTGAATTTGATCTTGAATTCATTAGCCAAAAGTTACTAAAAGAGCAAGTTATAGCAGATCAACTTGCCATGATGGCCCTAGAGTCAAAACATCCCTTATACATAACCTTTATTTATTAAACAATTATTTCTATAGAAAATCAATACCCTAAATATTGGATCTTATAATTTTATGGAGCTTGATGTGTCAAAGGTGTGGTAGCAGGAATTGTTTTAGTTACCTTGCAACAACAACTCATACCATTATCCTTTAAATTCAATTCTCATGTACTAATAATATAGTAGAATATGAGACACTTGTCTTGGGATTTCAAGCCACATTAAAACTAAAAATTAAAACCCTAATGGTATATGATGACTTATAGCTAGTGAATAACTATGTAGATGGTATTTACCAAACCAAAGATGATAAATTAAATCCTTACAAATAAATTATAGATAAATTAATAACTTGTTTTGAAAAAATCATAATAGAAGCCATTTTATGATCTAGTAATTGCCATGCTAATGCTATGGCTACAACAACATCCCTCGTCCCATTAGAACTAGAGGATGAGGAGAACTCCATTTCCATACAATCAACAAAAGAACCTGCAATGATAAAATCATGTCTAAAATCTTTAAATGTACCATTGAATCAATGTCACCACAAAAACATTGGTATAAAGACATACTTAAGTTACTAAAAGAAGGCACATTCCTTGAAGGATTGAATCACCAAAAACATAGATAGTTAGATAAAAGGCTTGCAAATATATCATCATTGGAGATATTATATATCGACGCTCCTTTGAAGGTAAACTTATTAGATGCATAAATTTGGAAGAAGCCCAAATGATGGGGGACCAAAAATCTCTCACCCCAAATTCCAAAAACTCTCATTCATTAAACTTGGAAAAATTTACAAAAATGGCAGACTCTGCCAAATAAACTTCTTTATCTCGAAAGATAGTTTATTAATTTGTTATATTACAACATTTCCAACTCTGGAAGAAAAATAGCTCAAACAGGTCCAGAATGGCCCTCTTGCCTTCACGTCTGCACACTGTCTCTATAGTTTTTTGATGTCTACAACTCTGTCTCAACCGTTTTCCAACCCCTTGTGCATGCCTTCGCTTGCCCTTTTAAAATCTCTGGCATGACTCTTCGTCTCCATTTTTTGACCATTCATTTCATCTCCCGTGCCTCTTCGTTGTCTTGGCTTTCGAAACGTCTTTCTTTTTGACTCTTGATCTTTATCTGCTTTCATTGCACCTTGGTGCCACGTGCTTGTCCAGTGCTGCCATTATAGACTCTGTTCGCCTGTAACCCAATGATGGCGTTCGGTATACCCACCGCTCGATAATTTCCTCTGTAACGGCCCCTGTAACCGCCTGCCATTTCTTTTCTTTTGTTTGGTCGCAAAAATGCGACATGTCGTGATATCACGACATTTTTGCTTCACTGCCTTCCTGCCCATTTTTGAGTCACAAAAATGTGACATGTCGCGATATCACGACACTTTTGCTTTTCGGCCTTCCTGCCCTTTGCGAGTCGCAAAAATGCGACATGTCGCGATATCGCGACATTTTTGCTTCACTGCCTTCCTGCCCCTTTTCGAGTTGCGAAAATGCGACATGTCGCGATATCGCGACATTTTTGCTTTTCAGCCTTCCTGCCCTTTGCGAGTCGCAAAAATGCGACATGTCGCGATATCGCGACATTTTTGCTTCACTGTCTTCCTGCCCCTTTTCAAGTTGCAAAAATGCAACATGTCACGATATCGTGACACTTTTGCTTTTTGGACTTCCTACCCTTTGCGAGTCATGAAAATGTGACATGTCATGATATCGCAACACTTTTTCTCTCCTGCGCCTCCTCTCGTATTTTGGTCACGATAATGCGACATGTCTTGATATCATGACACTTTTCTCTCCTGCACCTTCCCTCACCTTTTGGTCACGAAAATGCGACATGTCGCGATATCGCGACACTTTTTCTCCTTTGCACTTTCTCTCGTCCTTTGGTCGTGATAATGCGACATGTCGTGATATCACGACACTTTTTCTCCTTTGCGCTTTCTCTCGTCCTTTGGTCGCGATAATGCGACATGTCACGATATCGTGACATCTTTCCTTTTTGGCTCCTCTTTCTCCTTTTCGGTCGTGAAATCGTGACAGCTTTGCTTTTTGCTTTCTCTCTCTATTTTGGGTCACGAAATCATGACATGTCGTGATTTCACGACAGTTTCCTTCCTTGCTTTCTTTTCTGCTCCTTCGGTCATGATTTCACGACATGTCACGAAATCATGACATTTTCTTCTCTGGACTTTCCTGTCTTCTTTTGATCGCGATTTCACGACATGTCACAAAATCATGACATTTTTGCTCTGCGCATTCTCTCTCCTTCCTGAGTCGTGAAAATGTGACATGTCGCGATATCGCGACATTTTTCTTTCTCTCGCCTTCTCTCGTTTTCTGGTCGCAAAAATGCAACATGTCATGATAGCGTGACATTTTTCTCTCTTGAGCCTTGGCTTTTGGTCATGATAATGCGACATGTCATGATATCGCAACACTTTTCTCTCTTGAGCCTTCTCTCGACTTTTGGTCACGATAATGCGACATGTCGCGATATCGCGACACTTTTCTCTCTTGAGTCTTCTCTCGGCTTTTGGTCGCGATAATGCGACATGTCGTGATATCGTGAAACTTTTTCTACTTGAGCCTTCTCTCGGATTTTGGTCGCGATAATGCGACATGTTGCGATATCGCAACACTTTTCTTCTTTGCCGACATGTCACGATATCGCGACACTTTTTCTACTTTGTTGTATTTTGCCTTTCGTTGGATGCTCTTGCATCAGACAACCGGGGTGGATTGAGAAGTGACCTTCACTTCTGTACTGTTCTGTCACCTTCTTTTTAACTGGGGCTGTACAAGCTCTCCAAGCTTCAACAAAATTTGGGTCTGTAGGGTACAAACCCTTAAGTTCTTCAAACCCCACAGCTTCCACTCTCATTGTTGTCAGCAACCTCTTTTCATCCATCCCATTCAGTGGCTTTAGTTTATGATGCACTCCTTTGTTTGTTAGGGAGTAAGTATTTGCATGCCCATCATACACCGCACATCCATGGCCTCCCCAACAACACATGAAAAGCATCCATAGGCAAAACATCACACAGGACCTCATCCTGGTATCTCCCAATATTGAACTTGACTAAGGACTGTTCACTGACCAATGCCCTATGGTCCTTCCGCAACCATGCAATTCGGTATGGATGTGGGTGTCTCCTCCTCTCTAATTGTAACTTAGTAACCATTTCTTCAGAGACCAAGTTATCAGTACTACCATTATCTATAATAACATTACAGACCTTACCTGAACATTTGCACCTTGTGCAGAACAGGCTCCTCCTCTGGTCTGGTCCTTTCTCCTCATTCAATAAGGTTCTCCTTGTGAACATAGCTTATCCTCTATCTGCCTCTTCAGAATGTTCTGATTTAGCACCTTCATCTGCTACAACAGCTCTGGCACGACCCTCAGGTCTTCTATTCGTCCTCTATGGGTGTTGGGGACACTCATATGCCCGATGTTCCTCTTCCCCACAATGGAAATAGGTTCCACGAAATCCTCCTCTTCCATACTCACGTCTAGATCTACCTCTTCCTCTTTGGTAGTTGTTCTGACCATGGGATCTGTAATCATTATCTTCCTTCTGATCCTGACTACTGCTAGCTTCTTCTTTCTTATCATCTCGTCCTCCATCTATTCTTCCACCAGTTCTTTCTCCATGACTTCTTCCTTTTTGCTTACCCTTAAACCTTCTGTTCAGCTTCTCTTCAAATTTTAGAGCAAATTGGTAAGCATCCTCAATGGTGCTAATCCTAACCAGACTCAACTCTTCTTGAATATTGGTTCTCAATCCATTGATATAACGGGCTACCTTCTCCTTGTTAGCCTCAGAATGGCCAGTTTTGATTGAGATATGGTAAAACTCCTCTGTTTATTCTTTGAAAGATTTGTTTTACTGTCTCAAACTCTGCATTTTCCTCAACAGATCCAATTCGTAATCTGTAGGAAGAAACTGTCTCTTCAACTTCTTGACCATTCGATCCCATCTGGTTATCCTTTCCTTTTTGCTTTTATTTCTTTCTAGTTGCACTCCTTTCCACCATATGCTAGCATGGCCTTTCAACTTTGTTTTTGCCAATTTGATCCGATCTGGATCTACAACATCCTCATACTCAAAATACTCCTCCATATCATTGATCCAATCAATCAACTCCTCTGGATTGAGATTCCCAAAATACGTGGAGACATCAAACTTTGGCTTCTTCCCGATTCGAGATATGGCCTTAACTAATCTAGCTTCTGTAGGATCCATTGCTTCTTCTTCTTCTGATGGATTATCAACCTCACAAGCCTCATATTCACTATGGTCTTCTCTCCTTGGCTCAATCCCTCTTCGCAACTCCTCTTGCAGGGCTTGCACTTGCCTCTACAAAACTCTGAAATCTTCTTCAGGTACCACATTTCTCTCACCACCATGGTTTCTTCGTGGAGGCATTATTCCTCGCTCTCTTCTCACAAACCTTGCACAGATCCTGGTGCAAACTGCCTCACTTTCGATGATCTGCTCACACACTCAAGAAATCCTACTCTTCCACAGATCTTGGTGCAAACTGCCTCACTTTCGGCGATCTGTTTACACACTCAGGAACTCCCGCTCTGATACCACTTGATGGGGGACCAAAAATATCTCACCCCAAATTCCAAAAACTCTCATTCATTAAACTTGGAAAAATTTACAAAAATGGCAGACTCTGCCAAATAAACTTATTTATCCTGAAAGATAGTTTATTAATTTGTTATATTACAACATTTCCAACTCTGGAAGAAAAATAGCTCAAACAGGTCCAGAATGGCCCTCTTGCCTTCACGTCTGCACACTGTCTCCATAATTTTTCGACGTCTGCAACTTTGTCTTAGCCGTTTTCCAACCCCTTGTGCATGCCTTCGCTTGCCCTTTTAAAATCTCTGGCGTGACTCTCCGTCTCCCTTTTTGTACCCTTCATTTCATCTCCTGTGCCTCTTCATTATCTTGGCTTTCAAAACGTCTTTCTTTCCAACTCTTGATCTTCGTCTGCTTTCATTGCACCTTGGTGCCATGTGCTTGTCCAGTGCTACCACTGTAGACTCTGTCCGCCTGTCACCCAATGATGGCGTTCGGTATACCCACCGCTCGATAATTTCCTCTATAATGGCCCTTGTAACCGCCTACCATTTCTTTTCTTTTGTTTGGTCACGAAAATGCGACATGTCGCGATATCGTGACATTTTTGCTTCACTGCCTTCCTGCCCCTTTTCGAGTCATGATATCACGATAGTTTTGCTTTTCGGCCTTCCTGCCCTTTGCGAGTCGTGAAAATGCGACATGTCGTGATATCATGACATTTTTGCTTCACTGCCTTCCTACCTCTTTTCGAGTCGCAAAAATGCGACATGTCACGATATCGTGACACTTTTGCTTTTCGGCCTTCCTGCCCTTTGCGAGTCATGAAAATGTGACATGTCGCGATATCGTGACATTTTTGCTTCACTGCCTTCCTACCCCTTTTCGAGTCGTGAAAATGCGACATGTTGCGATATCGCGACACTTTTGCTTTTCGGCCTTCCTACCCTTTGCGAGTCGCGAAAATGCAACATGTCACAATATCGTGACACTTTTTATCTCCTGCACCTCCTCTCGTATTTTGGTTGCGATAATGTGACATGTCGCGATATCGTGACACTTTTCTCTCCTGCGCCTTCCCTCGCCTTTTGGTCATGAAAATGCGACATGTCACGATATCGCGACACTTTTTCTCCTTTACACTTTCTCTTGTCCTTTGGTCACGATAATGCGACATGTCACGATATCACGACACTTTTTCTCCTTTGCGCTTTCTCTCATCCTTTGGTTGTGATAATGCGACATGTTGTGATATCGCGACATCTTTCCTTTCTGGCTCCTCTTTCTCCTTTTTAGTCGTGAAATCATGATAGCTTTGCTCTTTGCTTTCTCTATCTATTTCGGGTCATGAAATCATGACATGTCGTGATTTTGCGATAGTTTCCTTCCTTGATTTCTTTTCTGCTCCTTTGGTCACGATTTTGCGACATGTCACGAAATCGTGACATTTTCTTCTCTAGACTTTCCTGTCTTCTTTCGGTCACGATTTCGCGACATGTCACGAAATCGTGAAATTTTTGCTCCGTGCCTTCTCTCTCCTTCCTGAGTCACGAAAATGCGACATGTCGCGATATCGCGACATTTTTCTTTCTCTCGCCTTCTCTCATTTTTTGGTCACAAAAATGCGACATGTCACGATATCGTGACATTTTTCTCTCTTGAGCCTTCTCTCGGCTTTTGGTCGTGATAATGCGACATGTCACAATATCGTGACACTTTTCTCTCTTGAGCCTTCTCTCAACTTTTGGTCGTGATAATGCGACATGTCGCGATATCGCGACACTTTTCTCTCTTGAGCCTTCTCTCGACTTTTGGTCGTGATAATGCAACATGTCGCGATATCGCGACACTTTTCTCTCTTGAGCCTTCTCTCGGATTTTGGTCACGATAATGCGACATGTCGCGATATCATGACACTTTTTCTACTTGAGCATTCTCTCGGCTTTTGGTCATGATAATGTGACATGTCGCGATATCGCGACACTTTTCTTCTTTGCCGACATGTCGCGATATCGCGACACTTTTTCTACTTTGCTGTATTTTGCCTTTCATTGGATGCTCCTACATCACAAAAAAATCATTAAAGAAACCCATGATGGATCATGTGGAAGAAACTTTAGTGGATTAGCCATAACTAGAAAGCTCCTTAGGATGGGTTACTATTGACCATCCATTGAAAAATATAACTATGTTAAGAAATGTGACAAATGCTAGTGACACAATAACCTTGTTCATGCTCCTTCACAAGAACTACAACCAATCACATCAACTTGGACTTTATCCACTTAGGGACTACACATAATAGGTAAAATTAATCTACAATCATCAAATGGAAATAAATTCATTATTATTGCCACCGAGTATTTCACAAAATGGGTTGAGTCTATGCTTTCATCCTCCATAACTAGGATTTAATTTTTCAAATTCATCATCAACCAAATCATTAGTCGTTATGGAATCTTATCTATCCTATTTGTGAATAATGGTACACCATTCAAAAACAAGGAAGTTCATATCATGTGACAATAAAAATGCAGCCCCATGTGCCATCCAAATAGGCAAATATTCTCTATTCATTCGAGTAATATTTCAAGGATATGCCACTTAATGAATAGAGAAATTCCTTCATCATAGTTGGCATATTTGACAATATTCCTATTGCAGAAATTCCAAGTCCCTTATATATCATCGATGTCCTTGATTGTTCATGTCCAATGTATTGCACACATACAAATTTTTGTAAATGCACTAGACGAGGGACAAGAGAAACCAAAGATGATTGTTGATATACTATGTAATTTAGAATACTATCATTATCAAATTCTTAATCATCTTATCATAAAACACCTACTTTTAAATGTAATCAATCATGAGACCTAGAATGCCATTTTGGAAGGAAATACCTTTTATTTATTATATCACAATGTAGAGTAAATGTTAAATAAATTATCTCTACCACCATAATTGGCACAATAAGTAGCATATCTACCACAACATTCTTGAACCATATTATATATCACCAAGCATAATCGAGTTACTTGTTTTAGTACTTCATGTATATGTAAGTTTTTATATGTGTGCTAGGCAATGAAACGAGGGCCCTGAATCCACTTGCCGATATACTAGACATTTTAAGAATTTTTTTTTTTTATTTAAATTATTTTCTTCTACTATTTCCTTTCCATTCATGGAACCACAAGTAGTGTCTATATGATATGATCAACACCTTGCATATTTAAAATAATTTATAAGTGTACTAAGTAGTAGATCATGTAGCACTAATTCTCCTTGTCAGTCCATGAATTGATTGGAAAAATATTCAAACAATCAAATAATCAAACTTCAATCATAAGCATACAAAATCACCTCACCTATTTATAGAACCGAAGAAGGCATTGAGACTTAATAATCAACACTTTGTGTATCCATAATAGTTTATGAGTGCTCTAAGTAGTAGATCGTTAAATCCTTGTATTTTCTAATGGTCTATCAAGTAGCATGATGATATATTATCATATCAACAACAAATTTTCAAGCTTGGTGTTATAGTAAAACATGTGACCTATGCAAAAAAATGACTTCTTTTACCAATGTCATACAAATAAACAATATTTTACATTTGTCAAGAAAAGGTGAAATACTTCAGCTTTGCTTAGATATTCATGAAATACCCTGACACAAATATTGTAAGCTTGTTGTCACACTTATCAAGTATCATCAATATCATAGCTTATCTATTAGGTCACATTAAGGCCTTGACCCTATTGATCCTATGCCTTGTAATCATGCAATTATTTGTACGCCTACCAAACACGGGATCAATAGTGTCAAAAATTTCAACTTGATCTAATAGAAAATACAAATACCAATAAAACCTTATCAAATATATTTCATAATTTATGACTAGCAATGAGGGCCAATTTTCCATCCAGGTGATAAAAAATTACCTTCCTATATATTGCATGTTCATAATTACTTATGAGTGTGCTATTCATGGGAATACAAGATATCTTTCCATTGGAAGGCATACTTGGAAACAATCCTATCACAAAAATACCACAATATCTCATAAATTAGTGAGGGAATCAAATCCTCATGACCAATATCTCACTTTTCTATAAATGTTTGCATATGCATTAGGTAATAGTCACTAGAATTCAAACCTCATAATAATGTATTGAGTGATATAGGACACCATCATAACTTTTAAAACAAATAAATCTTTCATCTTTGTGATTAGAAGCAAAGCCCAATGTGCCCTTCAAGTAGACTGGAATATCATGTTCACTTGTCTTGCATACTCATGATTACATTATGGGTGGAATATTTTAGGGATGTGATTATCTAAGTCACCACCATTAGTACTTTTGGCAATGTCCTCATAAAAATATTAACTTACATTACACATTAGAGGTAGTATTTGGTCTTAAGTTTGATTCCTCATATGTTTGTAAATATTTGCATATGCAATAGGTAACGACCTTATAGGCCCAAATTACCTCTCTAATATGTCAAGATATGTAGGACACTATCACCATACATCATATCAACATATTTCTCATTATCACCATCAAAATTCATGCTTTATCTAGGGGTAACCTACTTCCAAGATTTCAAATCAAGATACATTCTATATGCTTTCTTTTAATCACAAATTCTAAGGGAAACTTGCTCTCTACCATTATACATACTCATACATTTCCTTTTTCTTCTTGGGGGTACCCATAAAGTTAAACCTACATAGTAATTCTTCTCTCAAACATTGCTTAGTAAAGTCCTTTAGACCATGCTTATTTTAGCATGATATACATTTACTCAGTAAAGTCCTTTGGGCTATTCTTCTCACATGATGACATACATTTGCTTAGTAAAGTAATTTTGTCCATGATTCTCAAAACATGTCATACTGTGCTTAGTAAATTCCTTCAGGGTATTCTTCTCATAACATGACATACATTTTTATCAATAAAGTTCTTTAGGCCATGCTTCTCACAACATGACATACATTTGCTTAGTAAAGTCCTTTAGGCCATGCTTGTTAGAGTTAGAGTATATTACATCATTTGGGTCATGTAAATGTACCACCTTTGGTACATAGTTAGAGTAGGAGATTACTTTAGGGGGAAGTTAGCTAGTTACTTCAAGCAATGTAATAAATGCACAAGTGTCAATGTGCAAGTTGTAATGTGCAAGGTGTCCCCTTGTACAACTAGGTAGAGTGTTGGCCAAGGAATCTATCTTCCTATATAAAGGGCCTCATAGTGATATCAAATATATCAAGTGCATTATATCATAGAGTAGTAGATAGTGGTAGAACTCATGTATGGAGTACAATGTAGTTCTTTAGCTTATATTAATGGAGTGACCATCACCTCCATACTGCATTGTATTTTTACCACTTTCTATTTATAGTATATTTCAATCATATTGCAAAATTACTTTCTTTCATATTTTCTACATTTTATTAGGACCTGTGATAGATCTCTCCCACTGCATATATCCTCAAAAGCTAACAGTGGTATCATAGCCATGGTGAATCAAGATAGGAATAGGAGGACCTACATCCATCATAGTTCCTCTTTGCACTTTTGTAAACCAGACTTGCCATTGTGCACCGCCACTTACAAAAGTTATCATAAGAGAAGTCCAATAGGTTAATAGGAATAGGGAGAGTTACCATTTCTACTATTGACCTACATCTTTGCAAACTAGATCTACATTGTGCACCGCTGCATGCAAATATTTCCATTAGGAATCAATTGATTGAAAGAGCCACAATAGTCAATAGGGAGAGTCACAAGTGAAAGGACTGAAATAAATCTTAGTTATAAAAATTTTGAGATTACATTTGGCTAGAGTCTTTCCATAGAGTTGCAGAAAAACTCGTGAAGACTAGGACTCAACATTCATTCCACTAGTTTGATGGATCAACTAGTGAAGACTATTTAAGGATTATAGATTTTTTAATGTTAACTATTGTCTAAAGTTTTTTGTTGTAGAAAACTAACTCTCAAAAGTTGGGACACTTCCTACAATATATAGAGAAGGATTTCACCTTCATTACCTGAAAGTCTATGTGCTTTCCTCATGCAAATATTAGTTCTTTGTTGTAAAAAAATACTCTAGGAGAAGAGTCATGGTGAAGTTTAGATATTGGAGATCTCCATTGCAAGATTGAAAAAATTCACATTGCAGAAGAAAAGGCCATAGAAGCCTTGATCCAAAAGAAAAGGCCATAGAAGCCTTGATCCAGAAGAAGAAGGCCATAGAATCCTTAATTCTGAAGAAGACTTTAGAGAAGAGTTCCTGATTCAGAAGAAGACTCCAGAGAAGAGTCCATGAAATAGGAGATTGGTGATCTCCTTTACTGATTAAAGACTTCTTTTAGAAGAAGCTAAAGAGATCTATAGAAGATCTCATTGGAAAACTTCCAATATTGGAAGATGATAGTAGGGACTAACAAGGTCCTATTCTAGAATCTGAGAAGTAGCAAATTTTAGAGATCCAAGAAGAAGATCTCATCACCAACACTTCTAGAAGTAGAAGGTTGAAGAAAATGTCTTAGTTGGAAGACCAGAGAAGCTACAAGATAGAAGACCTTGGAGAGGTCTCAAGGAGGAAAAGAAGAAGGCTTGGAGAGCCTTGTTGTAGAGCTCATAGAAGCATCATCAAAAGAGTTCCTAGGAGAACTCATTGGAGAAATCCACTACCAAGGAGAAGCTCTTGATAGTGAAGGACTTGGGACAATTATCGCCATCCATAACAAGCCCAAGAGAAGAAGAATTTGGCAAAGAGTGCCAAATCTTGAAGAAGAATCTAGTGAAGACCTCAAGACATTCAAAATATTGAGAAGAAGAAGATCCTGTTTGAAGTCAGAATTCAACAAGAAGATTGAAGGAGGATTCAGACAGAAGAAGCCTACCAAATCCAAGAGATTTGGAGATTACCTCTCACAATAAGAAGACACATATCAGAGATAAGAGTTCTCTGAATCTACAATAGAAAATAGAAGATCACTGGAAGGATCAAGCCACCAAACCCTAGGCTCAAGATAGAAGGTTCGAGACCACATTTTGGTGAAGCAAGAAGCTATTTTGGATAGCCAACAAGAAGCTATGAATTCATCCATTACAAGGCAACAACTTGGTGAATCAAAACACCAAGATCTACATCTACTACAAAAGCCATTAAAAGGTAAGCAACTTGGGTGCAATTAGTTGAACTTCAAATAAGGGTTCATTATCAAATTCCATTAAGCACCATATTTAGATTAGAGTTGCAAAGGAAAAGGGCTTATATTATAGTCTTCAAGAAAGTGCAAAAAGGAGAGTTCATTTTAAAGATATATTTGCACATTAAATAGGAGTTGGATATTTTTTGAAAGAAATAAAATTATCACCTACCTATTATCTATCTAGAAAGCAAGAAGACTACATCCTACAATATTTATTGTAGTGAAAATTGCAGATTATTCATTAAGGGTTCTTTACAGATTACTCTTAAAAGTTGCAAAGATTATTAAGTGCATTTGAAATTATTTTGAGATTTTATTTATAGGAGCAATAAGGTGAGATTATTGTTACCATTAAAGTGCATTATTAATCCATTAGCACTATACTAGTTGATCTTTAACTAGTTACTCTCAAAAGGGTTAGTTTGTGTTTGTTGATTGTTAAAGATCAAGGGCACAAAACCAACAGATTATCAAAGTGTCTAGAGACACTATTTGGTGCATAGAACCTACAACATTTCATGGCCCAAAGAAGCCACCAAAATTAGATCAGATTCCTCCAAGGAGTGGAGAAGAAAGCCACCATCAAAATTAGTAAAAGAAGCTACAAATCGAGACTTGGTGAGTCTCAGATTCGAGGTGCACTAAGGGCTATTTACAAAAAATAATTAGTGCAAAAATTACTTCTACAAAATCTTCTATCTACGTGGTTATTAGCTTGGGTTTATTACCAAAGTAACCAAGCAAAGGAGAGAGTTGTCTAGCAAAGGAGACAACGTCAAATCATCCCTTGCCTACAAGAAAGCCACCATTAAAACTAGTAGAAAAGAGTGCAAAAGGAGGTGCAAAAAGAAGGTATTCTATTTACAAGTTTATTTACATTATCTTGCACCAGAATAATCTATCCTACGTAGGAAAAAGGATAAGGTTTAAGTGTCATAAAGACACATTCTTCATAAGGAAGAAACATATCCAAGTGATCATAGAGAAGCATTATCCAAGTAAGGTAAAAAGGGGCCTTCAAGGAGCTCAAATCATCCATGGTTTGGACAACCATAATAAGCAACCTGTACAACATACATAGCATAGCACAAGGAAGGAGCTATTATCTACAAAGGTAAAATTACAAGCAGCTTGAAAGCAAGAGAAAATCCAAGCATAGAGAAAGCAATACCCAAGAGCTAGATGTACATCCATAAGGAGCATTCAAAACACCATTGGAGTAGTGTTTCTCATAGTCCTAGCTCACAACCATCGTAGCAGTGCTCATTATCCTAGTTAGAACCAACTCACATACCAAGCACCATCAAAGCATTGAGGAGAAAACACAACAAAAGATGAGTTGGAAATAATACATTGAGGAATCTTGCAAGAATACGTTGAAGAGGAAGGTTCATGCAAAATATAAAAGGTGCCACTTGTCACCATTGAAGGAAACCCTAATGAGCACTCAAAATAATGCTCAAGCTTGCACGTGTGAAAGGAAGTGTTACATAGGGAGAACATCGATTATGTTAGAGAAGAGGTGACACTTGTAACCAAGGCATATAAGCACTCACATAAATATTGTAACGTCTATCCTCCAACAAATTTCAAGTGTCTTCTTTGAGCGTTGAAATAAAACTACCATGACACTTGTCATATTCAACAAATCCTCTTCCTATTTAAGGCACCTAAGACTAAGGAAGGAAGCACATTCGTAGTAGCAAGGAGTTGCAACGTATAAGAAAGGAGAAGAGCATTTAAAGCTCTTGGTCAAGGTGGTTAGACTTGAGGCATCCACTGTCCAAATATTGTAGTCATAAGAGAATCAAAAATCAGCCACCATCCATCATAGAAGGAGTTCAAGACAAGCATTAAATTCTGTCGATCTCATCTATGCCCATACGTTGGAGAATACAAAGCTTACCATTGGTCATAATGACCAGGAGGAATACTAAATATTGTTATCATCTACGTCTAAATTCAACATCTAGTACGTAGAGGTTTGCAACATTATAAAGGTAAGAATTTACCTTATTTTAATTTGCTTTCATTAATAGGGAGTTATAAGGGTATAATATAAGGTTGAAACTATAGGGAAATCAACCATATTTGAAAGCAAAATTAAAGGAGAATTATAGCTTAATATTTGCAAATTAAAACATAGGAGAAATAAGGATTTCTACCTAGAAAAATTAAATTTCTATTATTGCAAATATTATTGTTTTCTAATATTCCAAATTAGGGAGTTATAAGGAATACTACACCAAAGTAGGATATTGGAATTTAGAAACATTAAATATCAAATATCAAAGGCTATAAAAGGAGGTTCATTAAAGATTATCAAGGGTTGGAAATTAATTGGTATACTTGTCTCAAAACCACATTAAAGGGATAAAATAAATCCAACCATTAGGACCTCATCAAATTAGAAAGTGCTTAAGTTCAATAGGAGTAATAAGGTGTAATAGAAGTTGATTTTTGCTATTCACAAAACTTTACAAAATCAACCCAAAATTGAACTACTATTCTCAAAAGCACTTTATCAATCATTTAGCATATCCAAAATCACTAGGGAGACATAAGGTATTCTACAAGACTTGATAATAATAGCATCTTTCAAAATTTATCAAGTACTCAATCCATTTGGGAGTCATAAGGTTTCTACAAAACCTAAAATTCCACCAAGGTATCATCAAATCAATACTAGGGAATTTAAAAGGGGACCACAAGGATCATCATGGCATCAAACAAATTCTTTCTTGTAGAATCCCAATTACTTAAAGGTCCAAACTATTTTTCCTGGAAAAATAAGGTAAAAGCAATCTTAGTATATGAAAAACTTTGGGAGATAGCTCAAGGAACAACAAAAAGACCAAGCATAGGTGATACTGAGATTCAAAATTTTGAAGAAAATGATGCAAAAGCCCTAATGATAATAACCTTTGCTATCACTGATGAAATACAACCTTATATTAGTTCAACAAAGACATCTACAGAAGCATGGAAAATCTTAGAGAAGATATTCGAAGGGAAAAATAAAGCCACTATCCTTCATCTTCAAACTCAACTACATTCCCTAAAAATGAACAGTGGTGAGAGCATAGAACTATTCCTAAGGAAGGTAGCAGATATTAAAGGGAAATTATTAACCTTAGGAGAAGAGACTAAAGATGAATTTCTTACTCAAGTAACCATGAGAGCACTTCCAGACAGCTACAAACATTTGGTTACATCTTTACAAGTCCTAAGTAAAGATACTTCTTTTGATGACCTAATCAATATTCTTCAAGAGTATGAGGTGGAGAACACAGTTAAATATGAAATGACTAACACTACATTGGCTTCAAAAGACAATCCATAGGGAAATATTGCTTCTTCATCAAAAGGATGAAGACCATGGAGTAACATGTATTGTCAGATATGCAAAAGAAAAGGTCATAGTACTAACTATTGCAAATTCAATCCCAAAAATTAGAATCAAGGAAATCATATGAACAATGGAAGCATATTTCAACCATGAAAATATCAAAATAATCCTCATCAACAACAATTTCAGCATCCAACCAATTATCCCCAATTGGAGTATCGTAAAGGGAATCAGAAAGGACACCTAGCTCAAAGGATAGAAGAAATCGAAGAACTGGAAGAACCAATAGATGGTTATGAAGTCAAAGCTCTTTCAGCAAGAACAACAGGTTATGAAGACACCAACTACTTGCTTGAATAGGTTACAAAAAATAGAGAAGAAGAATACAAACTTCAAGACCAAGAAGAAGATCCATATTGAAGATTGAAATCTTCAATACCCAAATAATGTAATACAGGGGGTGTTAGAGTTAGAGTATATTACATCATTTGGGTCATGTAAATGTACCACCTTTGGTACATAGTTAGAGTAGGAGATTACTTTAGGGGGAAGTTAGCTAGTTACTTCAAGCAATGTAATAAATGCACAAGTGTCAATGTGCAAGTTGTAATGTGCAAGGTGTCCCCTTGTACAACTAGGTAGAGTGTTGGCCAAGGAATCTATCTTCCTATATAAAGGGCCTCATAGTGATAGATCATATCAAGTGCATTATATCATAGAGTAGTAGATAGTGGTAGAACTCCTGTATGGAGTACAATGTAGTTCTTTAGCTTATATTAATGGAGTGACCATCACCTCCATACTGCATTGTATTTTCACCACTTTCTATTTATAGTATATTTTAGTCATATTGTAGAATTACTTTCTTTCATATTTTCTGCATTTTATTAGGACCTATGATAGATCTCTCCCACTGCATATATCCTCAAAAGCTAACACATGCTTCTCAAAATATGTCATACATGTGCTTAGTAAATTTTTTAGGCCATGCTTCTCACAACATGACATACATTTGCTCAATAAAGTCCTTAAAGCCATGCTTCTCACAACATGACATAAATTTTCTTAGTAAATTCCTTTGGGACATGCTTCTCATACCATGACATATATTTATTCACTAAATTCCTTCGAACCATGCTTCTCATAGTGTGAAGTATTATTGATAATCACTAAAAATCAACTTTACGAATCATAATACATATATCTTGTACATATTATAGGTACCTCATCATGTCTTAAGTGCTTGTCTTTTATGTGGCTTTTCAGGCCACCATTTAAGCATGATGAGATTTTATTCCATTCCCTCAATGCTTGTACATTATCATGGATCTTAGGCCATTGCTTTGGAATAGAATCATAATCATTACATATTTTAAGTGCTTGTCCATTATTATGGTTGTAAGGCCATTGCTTAATGATGTATATTTATCCCATAAGTGTTTTTAGGCTCAAAGGACAAAAATTTAATTGGGATCACAATGAGTGCTTATTTTTTATCAGGTCTAGAGCCCTTCACTCATGCAAATGCACACATCTAAGTGCTTATCTATTATAAAAAATTTACGTCACCAATGAGTAACAAAACTCTTGTCATCTTTAGTGCTTGTCCATTATCTAGTTTCCTAGACCACTGCTAAAGTGACATATTGCTTGTCATTTATCCAAATACATGTTATCTATCTCATATTTCATTTTGCACATCAGATCAAATCAATAATCAAGATTAAATCAACATTATCACATAATTAAAAAATAACATACAAAGATAAAATATAACACATAGTTTCATAACTGTATATAAACCTCAAAATCATACATACCTATGAGACATGTGTACCACAACATAAAAATTTGATACACTCAACCGGTGCATTCATTCCTATAAGACTAGCCCTAACCATATCTAGATCCTACATCCCCACCACCAGGTGTTGGTGGAGGAGGTGGAGGCTTGAAGCCTACTGATCCTTGTGAATAATGACTCATGGATGGAGTCCTCAACTATGTGTACATTGATGATGAATACCTATTTGCTAGATAAATTATTACATGGTATAACAATTGGTAATATACATGGGTCCTCTCCATATTAGCCTCCTGTTGGCAGTTTTGTACTTTGCCACATTGGGATTTTTGTTTTATTTTAATGGAGCATTTTGATTGTAATGCGATGACATTAATCCTAAAATATTATTTTGGGTCGATTTTATATGTTACAGTTATTTTATCTTTCTATTTTTATTTGTATATGTACCCTTTTAGCTTGGAAGTGATGAATGTTTAAAGGGAAAAACAAATTGAGAACTGCATTAGAAATTCAAGTTTGCAACATTCGAAAGCACACTACAAATTGAAGACATGTTCGGCCCTGCACACTCTACCAAAAGGAAAATAAGGAAACATTAAAATAAAAATGGTGAAGGATTGAAAGGCTTGAAAGTGCCCAAAGAATGAGATGTGAAAAATGCGTTCACCCCAAATATGGGGTGAAAGCTCCATTCACCCCACTTTGGGGTGAACGTCTTTCTAAAAAGTTTGAAAAATGCACCCACCCATCTTTAAAAAATTATTTTGGCGATAGGATGCGTTCACCCCAAAGGTGGGGTGAAAGCTCCATTCGCCCCACCTTGGGGTGAACGTAATATAAAGCGCGACGGAAGAAGGGAAGTCAACGACGTGCGCGTGACTAAATAATCAACATCGCGTTCACCCAGGTTGAGGGGAAGTCCTGTTCACCCTCCCATGGGTGAACGTCCTCCCAAAAGTAGGATCGCGTGAACGCACTGGCGAATGAAGGTTGGGCGAATGCATCGAGATGGTTGAGGTGCATTGAATATTCAACGTCACGTTCACCCCAAAGGGAGGGTGACTGTCTTTGGCGCCCCTTTTGGGGGTGAACATGATTTTAAAAGCAAGTGGTGCATCTCTTGAGAATTTTCGCCAAAAGTAAAGGGAATTGTTGTCGCCTTGGTCGAAGAAGAAAGGTAGCTAATGAAAGGCGTATTCACCACTAGAATCCAGATTTTTAAAGGTGCCCAGAGCAGATCATGGATAACATTAAATAATGGAGGCAAGGAGTAATTCAAATTGTGAATCCCAAGTGAAGAAGAAAGCCGTGTTAAAAATATAGGAGGATTTTCATGATTTCCAAAGTGGGAGCGCATTTTCAAGACATCAAATGTCTCTTAATTTTCTGTGCACCGATGCCCAGAGATGCTGATTTCCTGGAAATGTTTCCTTGAAATATGGATCGTTGTTCCAAGAGAATGAATTTTCAATATTTTTGAGGAGGAATTTCCTCACTATGGTTCTTGATCTGCGATCATTTTGTCTCCATGTGCATTTAATGAAAGAGGTGAAATCCTCTATAAATACTACTGAATTCTCATTGTAAAGAGGAGGTTAGACACTTTGCGAGAAAACTCTCCAAGTTCTCTGCATCAATAGAAGACACAAGGCTTCTGAATTTGCAAGTGATCTTGTGTGCAATTTCCTTCTGTATTCATGCACTTCTATTTTACATTCATGTTCCTTATTTGTTGTTAGATTTGAATTCTGCATCTGAATTTAAATATTGCTAATGAGGGAGTGAGTGTTGGAGTGTTATTTTGAAGGTTGTTCCTGCAATTTTATAAGTAAATTCTACTGCTTTTCTTTTGTTATATGCTATTTCATGCTTGGGTGAATTTCCTATTGTTAGTCTACCTCGAATCCTACACCTTCGACCTATGGCCATATTTCCCATTTCTTTTCACAATTTCTAATTTCTTTCCTGCAACTCTAGTCTTCAACTAGTGTAGGATTTAGTTTGGGAGCCAGCCCTCTCTAGAGATTGACATGGAGGACATTCCTTTCCTCCGGTCATTCAATGTTGGCCATGTCTAGGGTGCACAAACATAGTTTTGTTGATTAGGTAGATATTTGACCAACAATTTTTGGCACACCTGGTGGGACCCCAAAAGTTCCACTTTCGATAGTATTAAGGTTTGATGTTCACCTTCATGTTGTATAGTTAGAACATCTAGCGACTCGATTATACCCAAAAATCTCCAAACATGAGAACAACAAAAGTTGTGTCTCATGAATACAAGATCGAAGGCCAAAAATCCTAAAAATCCAATTGAGTTCTACGAACTTGATATTCAAAGGTTAGGAGAGCATCCTCAATTAGCCACTTTACATCGTACATCTTCATTACCTCATACATCCCATATATCATCCACCACATCCTCATGACTAGCCGATGTATTTTCTGCTCCTACAAGTCTAGTTAGTACTGCCACTAGCATTCCTCAAGCTCCACCCCACACACCAGTCCACATGGCTCAAAACCCACCACCTCAGTAGCCACAACCACCAAGGTAGTTCCCAACATGGAATAGCTCAGGGACCTTGAACTTACAAGCACAAAATCTAGTGCCCCAAGCAGCTTTGAAGGCTTTGCCGACCTATGATGGCACTGGTAAAATGACCTATGAACATATTCAGGATGTAGCTTCTTTGGCTATGATCCATGGGATAATGGATGAAGATGTAATGGTAAAATTGTTGGTATTGTCGTTGAGAGGAAAGTTGTTGTATTGGTACCGATCATTGCAACCTGGTACTATTACCTCATGGGATCAGTTGGTGGAGTTGTTGATAAAAAATTTCCATGAACAAGCTGACCCATACTCCTTGCTGCATCAGTTTACAATGATCCAAAGACATCCGTAAGAGGAGATAGTTGATTTCAACGTCAGGTTTACTCAAAGTTGGCAAAGAGTTCCTGATGGTTTGTGGCCCATGCATGAACAAGCTGCATTCTATTATCTTAGGGTATTCAACACTGACATTGGCATGGCTATTCGATAAACCAATGTGAATACCTTCCCTGATCTGTATACGCAAGCCCAAAAAGCTGAATCCGACTTGATTGCCATAGGTAAGCTTCCTCCAAAAATGATGATGCCTATTCTACCTGACCTACCACAACATTTGTATTCAAGTGCATTTTCGCAACCCATGCCTTCCATGTACCTAGTTCCCTCATGGAGCTCAGGCCCACCTCAAATCACTCTGATCCCTATCCCACAACACCCAACTCCAAGCTTTTCATAGTTATCCCTCAGTCAGTACCATAATTGCCATCATCTATTCCTTTTCTAGCATTATCGGTGCCACCGATCCCATTGTTGCCCACACCACCAGTACCTCTACCTTTTATAGTTCCCCTCACACCTTCTAATCTTGATCCTTTCACGATATTGTTGTAGGAGGTGAAATCTAATAATTCAGCCTTAAGGATGATATCAAATGAGCTTACGATGGTAAGGAAGAAGCAAGTCGAGGCTAAATTTTGATCAAGGAGATTTCAAACTCCATCGATTACTCGAGAGCAAGCATCTACTAGTAGAGGCCCTAAGAAGAGCACAACGGTGCTAGCAAATGAAGAACCTAGCATAGCAAAAAGGTGTATTGGTGTTCAACATGCAATGATCCTCATGGAGAAGAAACCTGCATGGTGCATATGAATTATGTGCAGACGCTTGCAGAAAGTTTAGCTAGTGGACCAAGTCAACATGATCAGGGAGGCTGATCATAATTTTATGATGCCATCCTTGGAGCAAGTTTTGGTTCTTACAAGGTCCGAAAAGAAGCTAGTAATTGTAGATCCAACTGAGCTTGAACCCTTGAAGGTGCCTATAGAACCAAAGGTGCAAAATGAAAAAGGGCAACCTCCAGTGAAAGCACCTGGTGCAATGGCTAAGCAATAGGATTCTATCATGTTGAAAGATTTACTACCTAAGCAAGCTCAAGAAAAGACACAAACAAGAGCATCGACTTCACAACCTATAGCAGCTGCTCAAACTCAAAATGAAATGAAAGAGCAGGCCAAAGAGCACCTCAAGTACCCATCCTTGATAAAGAGATAAAGGGTAGAAGCTACTCAATAGTACTAGGATAAGTATGAGTGGGTTATAGAAGAAAAGGCTTTGACCATCTCAAATTATAATATTGTGGAAGAAATGAAGAAGATACCTATGAAAGTGAGCCTATATGATGCACTACAGTTGCTTGGACAAGTTGACCTATTGTAAGAATCTCTTAAGACTGCTAAATATCAAAAGAAAAGTCCTTCTCAAATAGTGTTGGTGCAAGCACTACCAACTTCGGCCACTGGAAAGAATAGGCCACCCCCATTTTATTTGTCACTCAGAATGGAGGGGTGGATTGTACACAATTGTATGATTGATTCTGGTGCTGCAACTACTATCATGCCAAAGGTAGTATGTGAAGTGATGGGGATGGAATACACAAGAAGTAGCCTAGGAGTGTTGCAGTTGGATGGGACTCTAGTCAAAATGGTGGGAGTAATCAAGGATATTCCCATCGTCCTACATAGCATGCCACAAATCATTGTCATCCAAGAAGTAGTAGTGGTTGACCTAGAGCCATACTTTAGCATGTGCCTCTCAAGGGAGTTCACAGCAAAACTGGGAGGATACCTTTCCTTAGACTACTCGCATTTGGAAATACCATTCAAAGGAAAGAGGATTCACATATATAATGAAAAGCCATCAACTTTTCATATTGAGAAGTTGGAGGAAGAAGAAAATCCCCTAGGTGCAGTTAACATGATGACTGAAGAATTAGGAGAGGTTGACTTGATGGAAGAGGTGCTTGGTGAACTTCACCTTGAAGATGAGTTTTCACTCATGGATTTTAATGCAATGATTGGAATAGATATTGGTTGTTATACGATAACCAAACTAAAGCAAATTGAAGAAAAAGTCCCTGATTCCTTGGATCCTATCATAGATCAGTTATGGAAGCTTTATTTTTATGGTGCTAGATGTAAGAATGGTGTAGGAGCTGGTATTATTTTGATCTCTCCCATGGGGTTACAGAAGACTTATTCTTATAGACTGACTTGGAGTTGCACAAATAATGCAGCCGAATATGAAGCATTGTGCCTCGGATTGAAGAAGGCTAAAAAGTTGGGCATCAAACAGTTGCAAATTTTTGGTGACTCCAAACTCATTGTCAATCAAACCATAAATAAATGTGTGTCTAAGCAACATTACCTAAAAGCCTATCACAACAAAGTGTGGGATTTGTTTGAGTCCTTCATAACCTTGAATATTCAAGCGATTTCCTATGAGCAAAACAAACACGTAGATATTCTAGCCTCTCTTGGCATGAATTATTCTCCCATAGAGCAAATAGTCAGAAATCCCAAGACTGTCAGGGTGATCTATAGACCCTCAGTCCCTGACAAGAACATCTATTGGCAAGTATTCGATAATGATGAGCAAATAGTCAATTTTCTGATCAAGGAAGTTGCAAGCGTAGATGATAGAAAGCTTGTTGAAGAAGAGATGGAGGGGATGATACAATTGAAGAATAATCACATTCCTAGGGGACTGATTTCATTGGAAAGTTTATTTGATCAAAATGATAGGGCTAAAAAGCACAGGATCAAGGTGGATGCCAAGGAGTATAAGGAATTGCAGCTAGAACCTGAGAAGATCATCAAAATTAGAATTGATTGTATGCCGAAAGAGTTGGAAGACATTAAGAACTTGTGCTATGAGTACCCCGACATCGTTGCATGGAGCTATCAGGATTTGAAGGGATATGACAAGAACGTGATCCAACATACCATCGAGCTATAGGAGGGAGTAAAACCTTTTTGGAAAAAATAGCGGCCTGTCAATCCCAAGATAGAAGTACTCATGAAGGTAGAATTGTTAAAGATGCTAGAGGCAAAGATAATTTACCCAATTAAGCACTCGACATGGGTGGTGAATCTGGTGCCAGTACGAAAAAAGAATGGAGACATTCGATTGTGTGTAGATTTTTGGAACTTGAACCAGGCATCATTAAAATATCATTACCCTCTATCGTAGATTGATCAAATCCTTCATGTGGTTGCTGGTGCATAAATATTTTCATTGTTAGATGGCTTCTCTGGTTATAATCAGATATGGGTGAAGGATGAAGACCAACATAAAATGACATTCACTACAAAGTGGGGCACATTCGCCTACCAAAGGATGCCATTTGGACTCTCAAATGCTGGCGCTACTTTTCAGAGGGCCATGGACATCACTTTCGGTGAGTTATTGAATAGAATTATTGTAATCTATCTTGATGACATGACTGTGTTTTCACATCGTAGAGAAGACCACGTTTCTCATTTGAGGCAGGTGTTCGAGAAGTGTCGTGAGTTTGGGATTTCTATTAATCTGAAGAAGTCAATATTTGTTGTTAAAGAAGGAAAATTATTGGGTCATGTGATTTCACAAGAAGGATTGGCAATTGATCCTACAAGAGCTGAAGCACTCTTGAAGCTACCATTTCCTGCTAACAAAAAAGATCTGCAATCATTCTTCGACCAAATAAATTTCATCCACAAGTTCATTACCGACTTTGCTCAGGTTGTGAAACCCATGACTGAGCTCTTAAAGAAGAATACCGAGTTTAAATGGATAGAAGCTAGAAGATGAGCTTTTCGGGAGATCAAGGAAAGAATCACCCAAGCTCTAGTGTTGATTAATCCTGATTATTCAAAGGACTTCATTCTCTATGCAGTAGGTGAGCAAGAGAGCTATGCTGTAGTTTTGACATAGAAGCAAGAAGATGGAGATGAGAAGCCAATTGCCTTCTTGAGCCAAGTCATTGCACCTCACCAAGAGAAGTATAATTTCATTGAGAAATAGGTGTATGCGATGATGAAATCATTGAAGAAGTTTCGACACTTTGTTTCCCAGAGCAAAACTATCATTTATGTTATACATCCCGATGTTCAAAACTTCATACTCCAAGGAGAACTAGGTGACAAAAGGGTAGGTTGGGTCTCAAAAATTCAAGAATATGACGTGGAGATCCGACCGACAAAGTTAGTTCATGGATGAGCTCTTTGTCAAGAATTGGCTAAAAGTGCAACATCAGAATCATTGACTATAATGCAAGAAGAAGAAGTTGGTGAAAGTATTTGCGCAAACCATACTCCAAGCAATCATGACTGGACAGAGGAGCTTATTGATTTCTTTACTTCTAGGAAGTGTCCACCACACCTTGATGCTTCACAACATCGAAGGTTTAGGTTGCAAGCCCTCAAATATGTTCTGTTGCCTAATGGGCTATTTCACAAGAATATTGATGGAGTTCTCCTTAGATGTGTGAAGGAGTCTAAAAAGGAGAAAATACTAGAAGAGTTTCATTCTAGACTTTCTGGTGGCCATTATGCAGGAAGACCCATGGCCTTAAAAATTATTCGAGCTGGCTATTTTTGGCCTACTCTGTTCATCGATGCTCATAAAGTAAGTCAACACTGTGATAGTTGTCAGTGATACGTTGGCAGAATCAGGAAAGGAGCATTGCCTCTACGCCCAATTCAAGTGGAAGCACCTTTTCAATAGTGGGGTCTTGACTTCATTGGAGTCATCGATCCACATTCTTCCATAGAACACAAATACATCTTAACGATGACTGATTATTTCACCAGATGGGCAGAGGCTATTCCCACCAAGAAGGTTGATCAAGCGACCATCATCTCTTTTCTGGAAGGAATCATTACTCGCTTTGGCGTCCCAGATTCAATTGTAACTGATAATGGAACTCCATTCATTGGGGCCAAGATCATAGAGTTCGCTAGCAAATATGGAATTTATCTCAAAACATCATCCAATTATTACCCACAAGGGAATGGTTTGGCCGAATCTACCAATAAAAATTTGTTGCGAATTTTAAAAAGGACACTCGGAAATAATAAAAGGAGTTGGCACTTGTTGTTGAACCAGGCTCTTTGGGTGGACCACATATCCATGAAAAAGTCTATCAAAACATCTCCGTATTCTTTGGTGTATGGAAAAGAAGTTGTCCTGCCCACCCACATTGAGCTTCCAGTCCTTCAAACATTGCAGTTATTTCAAGATGAAGATGAGGAGTATGATCCTATGAGTGCAAGATTGGCACAATTATTGCAGTTGGAAGAAGATAGAGAAAAGGCGTATCAAACATTCATCGAGCACACTAAAGAGATGCAGAAGTGGTTCGGAAAGAAAACAACTAAGCGCAGATTTCAGGTGGGAGACTTAGTTCTCAAATGGAATGAGAAGAAGGCTAAGCCAGGGAAACACCATAAGTTTGATGCTATCTGGGAAGGCCCTTTTCAGATTTCCACAGTAAATTCGGCAAATGCCTATCATCTTCGTGACATGGAGGGGTGGGATCTTCCTATCCCAGTGAATGGCCTTCATTTGAAGGCCTATATTCAATGATTAGATTTTAATGAGGTACCATCTTGTAAATATGTATATATCCTTTTGATAGTATTTTATTTGCTTTAAAATGGTGATGGTATATATTAAAAAAAAAAAGATGCGACTTTGATAGAGATGCATTCACTTTGACAAAAATTAGAGGCTATACAGAATCAACTGACTGAGAAGGTTGCAAAGGCTGTAGAATTTTATCTGAAGAATATTAAAGAAGTGTGCCTTTACTCAGCACAAAACTATGAGAAGCTGGCTGAACAAGTAGTTCAGTTATTGCACTATTTATGGACAACTAGCATACAGATTTAGCTGGGCCAACAACTGATTGATGACATGGAGGAAAGGCTAGAACCATATATGAATATGGCAGTAAATATTCAAGCTCTATCCAATTCCAACATTTACATTCACCCCCGAGTGAAATGGATCACACTTGATCCACTGCCAAAGTCACTCTACGCAGTTATTTTCAGAGAATGAATCTGGTGAAAGAGGGCCAAAAAATTCTTAATACCATCGAGCGAGATCATACTATTTCCATGACTCATTTTGATACTCTTGCTGGTTTGGGATTCCCAGACTTCACTGATGAATGGAGTGAACATCTGTCTAAGGAATAATTGACTGCGACTTGGAGAAATTTCATAGGGGATACCTCAAATATTGATGCATGGGAGGAGCCCATCATAGAAGCACATGTATTACCTCTAATATAGAAATATACCCACTTGGAGTTGTTCTTGTATGATATGGCTTATAGAGCAAAGCACCTTAGCTTGGAGGATGTTAAAAACATGTGATTTATCTATAAATCCTTGAGTACGCCCAGCCTTTCACCACAAAAACTTGGGAGGAAGCTATTACAATTTATGAGGTTACCTTTGAGAACCTCAAAGAGCAGGTGGAGTGAGTAGCAGCAGAGCATGTGATGGCAGAGTAGGCAGTATAATAAGTAGAGCGATATGAAGTCCTCAAAGTGGTGACTGAATCTCAAGCTAAGGAGAAAGCCAAAGAGGAGGTGCATTAGAAGGCATTTGTAGCAAAGGTGCCAGCCAAGGCAGCTAGGAAAAATACTCCATAGCAGCCCAATGGATAAAGGCCTAGGATCACTTACATCCATGCGAGCTGGATACCCTGTGAGTCACCATAAATGTTGGCAGTTTTACACTTTGCCACATTGGGATTTTGGTTTTATTTTAATGGAGCATTTTGATTGTAATGCGACAAAATTAATCCTAAAATATTATTTTGGGTCGATTTTATATGTTATAGTTATTTTATATTTCCATTTTTTATTTGTTTATGTACCCTTTTAGCTTGGAAGTGATGAATGTTTAAAGGGAAAAATAAATCAAGAACTGCATTAGAAATTTAAGTTTGCAACATTCAAAAGCACACTGTAAATTGAAGATGCGTTCGACCCTGCACACTCTGCCAAAAGGAAAATAAGGAAACATTAAAATAAAAATGGTTAAAGATTGAAAGGCTTGAAAGTGCCCAAAGAATGAAATGTGAAAAATGCATTCACCCCAAATATGGGGCGAAAGCTACGTTCACCCAAGGTTGGGACAAATATATTTTGCATACCTGCCCGTATTTAAAAATCTATTTCAGTGACAGGATGCGTTCGTCCCAAAGGTGGGGTGAAAGCTCTGTTTGTCCCACCTTGGGGTGAACGTAATATAAAGCACGATGGATGAAGGGAAGTCAATGACACACACACAACTAAATAATCAATATTGTATTCACCCAGGTTGAGGGGTAAACATCCTGTTTGCCCCTCCCATGGGCGAATGCCCTCCCAAAAGCAGGATTGCGTGAATGCACTAGCGAATTAAGATTGGGCAAATGCATCGAGATGGTTGAGGCATGTTGAATATTCAGCATCACATTTACCCCAAAGAGAGGGTGACTATATTTGGCACCCCTTTTGGAGGTGAACGCAATTGTAAAAGCAAGTGGCGCATCTCTTGAGAATTTTCACTAAAAGTAAAGGGAATTGTTGTCACCTCGATTAAAGAAGAAAGGTAGCTAATGAAAGGCATATTCACCACTAGAATCCAGGTTTTTAAATCTGCCTAGAGCAAATCATGGATAACATTAAATAATGGAGACAAGGAGTAATTCAAATTGTGAATCCCAAGAAAAGAAGAAAGTTATATTAAAAATATAGGAGAATTTTCATGATTTCGAAAGTGGAAGAAAATTTTCAAGACATCAAATGTCTCTTAATTTTCTGTGCACTGACGTCTAAAGATGCTAATTTCTTGGAAATATTTCCTTGAAATATAGATCATTGTTCCAAGGGAATCATTTTTCAATATTTCTAAGGAGGAATTTCCTCACTGTGGTTCCTGATCTGTAATCATTTTGTCTCCATGTGCATTTAATGAAAGAGGTGAAATCCTCTATAAATACTACTCAATTCTCATTGTAAATAGGAGGTTAGACACTTTGCGAGAAAAACTCTCCAAGTTATCTGCATAAATAGAAGACACAAGGCTTTTGAATTTGCAAGTGATCTTGTGTGCAATTTTCTTCTGTATTCATGCACTTCTATTTTACATTCATGTGCCTTACTTGTTGTTAGATTTGAATTCTACATTTTAACTTAAATGTTTCTAATGAGGGAGTGAGTGATGGAGTGTTATTTTTAAGGTTGTTCCTGCAAGTTTAGAAGTAAATTCTACTACTTTTCTTTTGTTATATGCTATTTTATGCTTGTGTGAATTTCCTACTATTAGTTTACCTCGAATCCTACACCTTTGGCCTGTGGCCATATGTCTCGTTTCTTTTCACAATTTCTCATTTCTTTCCAGCAACTCTAGTCTTCAACTAGTGTAGGATTTAGTTTGGGAGCCAGACCTCTCTAAATATTGATATAGAGGACATTTATTTCCTCTAGCCATTCAATGTTGTCCATATCTAGGGTGCACAAACATAGTTTTATATGATTAGGCAAATATTTGACCAACACCTCCACTTGTACTAACTGTAGTTCCTCCCTTGCCCTATCATACTCCACTTATACCTTACTTGTCTCTATACTATATATAACAAGATCCCTTTCTAGTTTCTCTATTCGTTGCTTTATTGAACCAACTAGTGTGGCTATAACATCCATACCTAACCTTCTAGATACTCTAGAAAAGGTCTCATATCTCTCTCCAATAACATGATCCAAGGTACCTTATAGCTCATCTATAGCCACATTGTGAACATCCTACTCTCACTCCACATGAGCCACCTCCTCTCACACTTTGGTTACCTCCTCCTCTTGTGTAGCCTTCATTATCACTAACTATTCTTTGACTGCTTGAAAATTCCTTATAAAAGTCTCCATTTATAATTGCATATCCTCTACAACTGATTGACTAGTGCTAACCTTTCTAAATAATCCTGGTATCAGGGGCACTATAGCCAATGGATCTCCATTGTCTATAGTAACCCTACTCTACTCTCACCTTGACCCTCTCATATAGCATCTTGCCTCACAATCCTCTTGGCATGATCATCCTTCCCTAATCTTCATTGTATGTCTCTAAGTATCCAATATATATCCTTAACCACCATAACTTTCTCTACACAAGGCTTCATTGGTGTCAATTTATATGGGAAAAAACTAGCATACCACCTCATGTACCCGTTCACCATCCTAGGATTTTTCCTAGCTAGATTAGACATCTTAGGATAGTCCTCATGGACCTCAATAAAATTTTATAGATTGGGAGGTGTGAATAATATCTCTTGAGTGATCTGTTGCACCCACATCTCTCCCAACTTAGTATCCCCTAAATTTCCCCAAAGTAACACATCATCCTATCATATTGATAGAGCTCATAATATTGTCTACCATCATCTAATCCTTCCCACCCAAGCTAGATCCCAACCATAATCAACCCACCTATATTAGCCTCTTCATGGACGTCATATAATATATGAAGCCTTCAAATAATCAATAGTCTGATGAGCATGTGCTAAGGAACATTGAATAGGCCTAATTCTTCCTAACCATCGATATGTTGTGGGTCTCTTTGCACCCTATCTCCTAGAAATCTCTATCATAGGTCATCTCATTGGCATGTGCTCCAAATCCCACACTTGAAGGAGGGTGCAATAGACCAAGATCTTACCACTTTGGTAAGCCACTTGATATAATGTCCTATACAACCTACCCAAAATAGTTGGAACCCATGCGTAGATAATCCCATGATCTTGTATATCATCTATAATATCTCTCTATCACCAAGGAAAGGACCATCAAGTTATGAATGACATAAGAATCCTAGACATAATAGAACATAGTAATGTTTTAATATGATCTATATGATTCCCACTATATACATTATTAATGCGTAATCTTGTGTCCATCCCTAAAAACCCTTCTTCTTTGTCAATAACTCCTTATCAACCTTGTCATCCTTCTTGAGATAGATCAAAACTCCTTGCATAGGGACAAGAAGATTTTTTCAAACATCCTCAAGGGTCATAGTCATCTCTTCCATGGAAATCTTAAAGGTGTTGGTCTTAGTATACCACCTCTTGACCAATACTATCACAAGTGGTTGATTGAACTCTAGTTTTGACATGTAGGATACATGATCCAAACTAGTAGTCACCAACACAACATAATCATTATTGTTCTCTAAAGTCATTACACTATTCATAACCTTTATATGTTTCTCCTAACTCACCAACACCTTCATCCCCTACAAAAATTCAAACTCAAGCGTCATTAGCACTTTTGTAAGTTATTTTTTCCACTTTGAAAAAATTACCATAAATGACCAAAATGCTATTTGTAAATTTTCCATAAGTGACAAATTCTCCACAACTTCTTTAAAATACAAACAATGAGCCTCAAATATTTTTTTTGGCTTTAGTTTGTAATCTTATTTGTAAGACCCTCTTTGAAGCTAGTATCCTCCCTAGAGCCAAGTTCACATGATGAGTGATCACATGATGAGCGAGTCTCTTATTATTCACCATCAATATCTAGTGTCCTTTGCATGAGCTCTCCAAAGTTGCAACGTTGTGCGATGAAAATGAATTCACTTTTCACCATATTCCCTCCCTTTAAACCCACCTTACCCACCCTAACTCAGTTTTCCTCCAAATTATTTTTTCAAACTTTCTATATCCCATCCAATTGTCCCACCACATTGAGACTTTTCTCCAGATAATATTTGATGACAATTCTCAAAGGAGCACCTATGAGGCATGAATTATTAGATACCCACAAGACACCAGTCCAGGGTATACATCACCATTTTTGAGGCATACATGCAACAACGATACTAAATAATAAAAAATAACTACAATTGCAATCATTTATTCAACATGGTATTTCAAGGCATTAACAAACATCAATGTCAAAATTAGAGTCCTAAAACTTATTTTTGATGCAATTTCACAAAAATTACATCAAAATGAGGTAAAATAAGGTAAAATGTAGACACTCAATTTTGACACACTCAATAACCCTAAACCTAAGCAAACACATCAAACATCACACTAGACTTTAACTAGGAATCAATCAACTCAATCTAAATAAGTTAGATATCATTTTCAACCATTTTCAAGTTCATAATTTAAAAAAAATGCCAATGGAAATTTTGTCAACTTGTGGCATTTTTGATAACATTAATTTTTTAGCCTTTTGACTAGTCAAACTGATTGTTAAGAAAAATAACCAAGTCAAAACAAAAATACCAGTGATGATTTTGTCAAAAAGTGTCATTTTTGCCAAAACAACCAAAATCCTTCAACATAAGCTAGAAGAACGTGGATTCCTTCATCCCACTACCTCCTTTGGCCTCACATGCTTCAAAAATGAACCAAGCCTACAAATTTTAAATTTGATATTTCACCCTAATGGTATCTTGCACCCAATTTTCCCTTTTAATACCTCCTCCAAACATCTATAAATGTAGTCCTTGGGGTGAGCATTCAACAAGAAATTCTAAGCTAGCAATACTCTGTCAAAAATTCTCTTACTCTCTCTTTCTTGCACTCTTTGATATTCCCATTTGGAGCATCCTCAATAAGAATTTGACCAATTTAAGAAAGGCAAGCAGAATTGGATCAAGGACATCATATTGGAGTGAACAGGAGCTTTTCTAGGATTGAATATTTACCAGCACCTCTCTCTTTCCATTTTCTTGCCTTCATTCTATGCATTTTTCCTCTTATTTTGGCCTTGTTAATTTGGATTTTGTATTTGCATCTACTAATCTTTGGTTTCTTGTTAATTTAGCATCTCTAACACATATTTGCAACTCTTTAATGCTTATTTGTGTTTACATTTCTCCATTTGCAACAAGTTTCTTTCATTATATTAGTATATAATCATTTACAAGAATTTATGTTTCATTTTAGTATATGAATCTTATTTCTTTTCTCATCCATTCATCATAGTCACTAATATTTATCATTTGCACACATTTATATTTGGTTCATCTAACTCATTTCTATTTGTAATATTAATGTATATTTTTATTGCTTTTCATGCTCATTATCCTAACACTAAGGTCAAAAGGTCTACATTCATGGAGAATATTAGAAAAGTGGGGACACCTTTTTAGGGTATCCTCTATAATGCAGAGGTATATGAGATAAACCCTAGTTACTTATGGGAGCTTGGCCTCTCCTATCCACTCGAGTGATGTCTACAACATCTTAGGCTTGAAATGTGGTTATGTCTAGTCAACCTATGTATTTCATGGATACTCTTGAGAACTATTTATATATAAAAATCTCTCTCGGGTTTGTTAGCATTTGGGGTTGTTACAATTGGTATCAGATATCTAGATCATAGGGCTAGAAGCTTCCTTGGAAAGGACTTAGAGATGTTTGAATTGATGGATGACTTCTACATAGATGACATATTCATATTAATTATCAGTGGATGATAGTATCTTGATGTTAGTACATTGGGAAAATGTGACTAACTAGTAAGTAGGAGGCATGAGAAGGAAAACTGCAACCTAACCTAAGAAAATTTGTGTGACCAAGAAACTATGGCATCAAATTTAAGGAGAGGAAGAAGAGGATCTTCCATGAATCTGAGACAAGCTAGGTAGGCAGTACTAATACTAGACCCCTTGGAGAGAGATTGTAAATTTTATGCAGAGTGGTGGAAGACCTCTTTGTAGATATTTTCTATATGCAAGAGCAAATAGAGAAATAGAGGGAATATTTGGTTCAAAAAGGTCAACTACTAGAAACCCTAGAAATTAAAAATTATCTAAATAGTAAACCTAAGATAAGGTTGGTTGTAGACAGACATAAGCCTAAGATACTATAGAAGGCATGCAATCTGACTCGTCAAGCCAAGCCCAACCTATAGTTGAACAAACCTATCTTTGACTATATGATTTTATATGAAAGAGATCAAAAAGACTTTAGGAAAAGGAAGAGTGTTGGATTTATGAAATAGGAGCAAGAGAAAAATTAGAAAAGCAAAAATAGTCCAAGGTTGGAAAATAAAAATGATAGAAAACAAGGGAGTTCCAGGAAGAAGTTCCAAAAGAGGAAGGATAATGGTACCCAAGCATAGAAACAACCTAAACCCTCTTGAATTGAGTGAGAAGGGGAAAATAAAAAAGAGAAATATATAGGTCCCAAGGGTGCTTGCTATGATTATAAGGGACATCACTATGCAAACAAATATCCAAATCGATTAGAGTCAAGCAAGAAGACAGATGAACCCAACCACAAAATCTATGCAACAACTAGAAGCAAGAATCTAGATGGTCAAGCCACACCTATGATTCTATATGGTAAGTTGTTTGATAAGAAAGTTAAAATTTTGATAGATAGTGGATCAATAAATAGTTTCATTTCTTCTAGTATAGTTAGGAATTTTCTAGAAAGACCAAGATTTTGGCATAAGGGTGGAAATTCGAGTATGGGTCTGGATAGACCTATGTAGTTGATCAATGTTTTTCCATAGTGGAGATCACCCTACCCAATGACTCTACCCTATGGTACTTATATGTAGCACCACTACATACCTTCAATATCATCTTGGGGATGGATTGGCTAAAGTCCCATGAAGCCATAATGAATTTTCAATATAGATGGATTAACTATACAAATAAAGGGAAGCAGATATTGAGAGTACATAGTGAGCAAGGGTCTTTTCACCCTCAGATGATCTCTTCAATGTAACTAAAGAAAGCTATAAAAAAATGTGGTATGGTCCATATTATCAAATTGAATCACAAGATTGAGGGTTATAAGAAGGAAGAATTGTTTGAGAAATACTTAATACTACGGGAGTTTGAGAATGTTTTACCTAAAGATCTTCCAGTACTACCACCTAAGAATGAATTTTATTTCACCATTGAACTACTACTAGGTTTAGAACCTATTCATAGGACCCCTTATAAGATGAATCCTATATAAATTCAAGAGTTAAAGATACAAATTTAAGGGTTTCTAGAAAAGGGGTTGATTAAACCTAGCGTATCACCATGGGGTGCACTAGTTATTTTTTTCAAAAAGAAGGATGGTTCTCTAAGGTTGTGCATAGATTATAGAATGTTGAATAAAGCAATTGTAAATAATAGGTACCCTTTATCCAAGATTGAGGATTTTTTTGATCAACTCAAGGGTGCCACTATATTCTCAAATATTGACTTGAAATTAGGATACCATTAGTTAAGAATCCATGAAGATGATACTCACAAGACTACTTTCAGGACTAGGTATGGGTATTATGAGTTTACAGTTTTGCATTTTCAAATGATCAATACCCAAACAACATTCATGAATCTGATGAACAATGTGGTTAGGGAGTATTTAGATCAGTTTGTCTTATGATTCTTGGATAATATTTTGATATATTCCCAGAATAAAGAGGAGCATGATAAGAATTTAAGGATTGTGCTTGGGCTGTTGAGGAGTCAAATCTATGGGAAGTTGTCAAAATATGAATTCGATGTTCCCGAGTTGTAGTACGTAGTACATATTATATCTATTGAAGGTATAGTAGTAGATCCAAAGAAGATAGAGGTCATTTTGAGTTATCCACCACCTACTAATATTCCTAAAGTGTGGAGCTTCATGGGCATAATAGGGTATTATAGGCGGTTTGTAAAGGACTACTCCAAGATAGCCTATTCCATAACTAACATTCAAAGAAAAGGGAAGGAATATAAATGGATGGACAAGTGTGAAGCTACTTTTGAGATGCTTAAACAAAATATTACTAATACACCTATTCTCAAGATTCTAGACCCATAAGGTAATTTCTTGGTTTGTACTGATGCTTCATTGGAAGGTTGAGAGGAGTTCTATATCATGATGATTTAGTTGTAGCATATGAGTCAAGGAAACTCAAGAAGCATGCTGTCAAATATTCTACGCATGATCTGGAACTAGTAGCTGTTGTGCATGCCATTAATATTTGGCAACATTATATTTTAGGGAAGACTGACCATCAAAGCTTAAAATATATCTTTACCCAACCAATGCTCAATGCAATATAGAGGATATGGATTGAGTTCTTAGCAGAGTTGGTATAGAGTACATCAAAGGTAAGGAAAATAAGGTTGTTGATGCCTTGAGTAGGAGAAGATACATAGCTATTTTGAATCAATGTCATGTGGAATTAATGGATCAAGTTAGAGAAATGCAGGCATATGATTAGTTTTAAAGTGAAATTCAATCTAATATGGAAAATAACTCTGGTGAGAGTAAGAATTTTGGCATAAAATATGGACTAATGGTTGGTAATTTAAGGAATTTGATGAAGCAATAGGTGTATAGATCTCCTTACTCTGCTCACCTTGGAGGGGCAAATATGAGGGAGAATATGAAGAAGACCTTTTATTGGCTAGGAATGAAGAAATATATCATTGATTTCATGGCTCAATATTTGGAATGTTAGAAAGTGAAAGCCAAGCATAGACACTCGATAGGTCATTTGTACCCACATGACATACTGGTACAAAAATGGTAGGTGATATCCATGGAGTTCATAGTGGGATTACCTAACACTAGGTATAAACATGACATAATCCTTGTAGTGGTTGATAGATTGAATAAGATTACTCATTTTATTCCAAGAATCACCAAGGATGATGCCCTGATAGTGGCCAACCATTTTTCCAAAGAATTTTTTAGGCTACATGGTTTTTTTGAGATGATTTTTAGGGACTTCAAATTTACATTTGAATTTTGGCAGGTTCTTCATCACGTAGTTGGAATGAAGTTGAATATAAGTTTTACATATCATCTAAAAATGAATGGTCAAACAAAAATGGTAAATCAAATCTTCGAAGATATGCTTTGCATATATTGCATTGAACAAAAGTCTCAATGGGAAGACTTTTTGCATCTAGTTAAGTTTTCATATAATAATGGATACCATGCTTCCTTGAAGGTATCCTCGTTTGAAGCCTTGTATGGTAGAAGATGCAAAAATCCTCTATCTTGGGACAACCTAGAGGATCGGGTTGTCATTGGATCAAATGTGGTTAGAGAGATGGAGAAATAGCTTAGGAAAATTAGGTAAAGGCTAAAGGAAACCATCGATCATCTGAAGAGCTATGCTAATTTGAAGCGTTCACCCAAATAATTCTTTATAGGGGACATTATTTTCGTAAGAGTCAAGCCAATGAAGAGTGCCATAAATTCTACTAAGTTGGATTCTAGTTTTGTTGGGCCTTTTAAAATCATTAGAAAGATCAATATGGTGGTTTACAGAATTTTCTTATCATCCAACCCGTCAAAGGTCCATGAATATTTCCACGTATCCTTGCTTAGGAAATATGTTGCTGATCCTAATAATGTGTGGGATGTCTCAAAATTATAGGTGATAGATCCATCGACTATTGAAGTGAGGTCAGTAAGGATTCTAGAGTTTTGTTCCAAAACAATGAGGAAACAAACTCTAGAACAATGCAAGGTCCAATGGGACTAATATTATGAGAAGAATGCCTGGGAAGAAGTGGATGATATGAAATATATATTTCTCTTATTTTTTTAAATAATTATGAAATGTAATATTTGCAGGAAAACATAGCAGACTGTGTTTAGTCCAAGGGGGGTAGTATGCCATGATCCTCCTTGGAAACACTAGCTACTTAAGTTGGACTATGTATTGTGAATGATGTTTAATGCTTAGTCTATGGTTGTAATGGATATATGCTTTTGATATTATGTCTATTTTTGCATAAGGATATGGTATTGTTGATGCTCTTCTTGGTTGAAATATCAGGTAATCTTGTGGGTGGACAAGAGAATTGGCCACAAGGAATGAGAGACCATATTGTAGGGGAAATGATAATTATGACTTGGTTTTCAAATAGCTTAGGGTAACACAAGTGAATACCATTCTTCATGTAGGTGAATTTTGGTTTGCACATGCTCATGTTTGTGCCATAAAAATAACAAAGTTGCATGCAATAAGTCTCCTTAACATGAGTTAGTGATATTTTGGGTCTATCTTAAATAAGGAGCCACTCATTTAGGGATAAAAAATGGTATAAAACATCGAGAGAGTGTTTTTTTGGATCTCCTTCCTTTGTGCATGTGGCTAAATGATCTCCTTGTTAGATTAGATGGATTCATTTTGTCTATTTTGTTTGGTTAAGAAAACTTAGTCCTAAATGTTAGCATTAATTAATATTAATCAAAATAATGATTAATGTTAGTATAATCTAATGTTAGCATTAAATAATGTTATGTTAGTATTAATAAATTTATTATTGGTTCTACCTAATGTTATTAATTAGAGGAATGGTTGATGATTAATTTTTTCTAATGTTGAGATTTTATTTTATCATAGTTTTAGACTTTGGTTTTCTTGGTTGTGTTGTTGAGCCTTTCACCTTATGGTTCATGGCCACCTTTGTCCTTACTGGAAGGTGCACCATTAATGCCTTGGGTAGCAAATGTGAAGCATATTTTTCCAATATCCCCTTGTGTTATTCCTCCACTTTGTGCTAAGTTGAGGGTGGGCATCGTGCATGGGAGTTGAGCATTATGAAAACACTTACATCACTATCACCATCGCCCTAGTGCACAATGCTTTCTCTCCATTTACATTGGAGCCTTTAAATTGGGCTTTTAGCTATTTTATGAGAGGATGCCACGTTTGGGATTAAGAGGGAGAATGAAGGGTGGATTGCAAGCATAAGGCAGTGTGTTGGAAATTTGAGGAGCAAGCTGCGAATGCCTCAAAAATTTACTATGAGTTAGGTATATTTGTGTCTTGGTCCTTGTTGGGTATGCTTGGTTCTTTTCTTTCTTTATAACAATGATGCTAGATACTCATAGTTTTTATTTTTACCTCTTAGCACTATATTGGATTACTTATTATATTGGATTTGTGGAGCCTGTATAGATTGCATACCCTTGTCATCCTGGAAGTATTTCGTTGGTGATGTAGGAAAATTTTAAGAGTGACTACATTAGGGTGTTATTTCCATACATCCTAAAAGTTTCCATGCTTCACCTTGTCACCTTGTTGCTTAGATCCTCATGTGCTAGGTTACCTAGGGGGTGTTTGCTTTGTAATATGTAGGGAAATTTGATGAAATTTGCTAAGATTTACTTGGATGGTCACGAAGTACATCTAGATTATGTTAGGTTGTGGATGCTTTGGGGGGTTTAATATTTATCCTTTCCTTCTGTGTTTTTCTTTTTACCCAAGCTCTGGATTTTGGATGCATGTAGTATGGTTTCACTTGTTGATTGTTACCTATGTTGATCACATGTTTTTAAGAGTTTCTTCCTTCAAGTATGCAAAGGTTGTTTTATGATTTTATCTTAGATTCAAATTAAATCCAAATGATAGAATAGTTTGGTAATGAATCTAATGTTAGATTAATTTATTAATCTTAGATTCAAATTAAATCCAAATGATAGAATAGTTTGGTAATGAATCAAATGATAGATTAGATTCAAATTAAATCCAAATGATATAATAGTTTGGTAATGAATCTAATGTTATATTAATTTATTAATATTAGATTCAAATTAAATTCAAATGATAGAATATTTTGGTAATGAATCAAATGATAGATTAGATTCAAATTAAATCCAAATGATAGAATAGTTTGGTAATGTATCAAAAGATAGATTAGTTTTTGGACTTGCAAATGAATGTCAAGACTTACTCTAAGGGCTAGACTATAACTAATGATGGAAGGATGTAGTTATGGTTTGGCTAGTCTTAAATATTTATGGAAAATATTTAGGAAATAAGTATGGGCTTCTTTAATTGGAATGATGGTGTTTTGAATTGATTGAGCTTAAAATTTATGAAGAATATTTTGAAAGAAGTATGGGCTTATTTTTATTGGAATAAATATGTGAATCTAATATTTGTGAAAAATATTTTTGAATAGAAGTTTAGACTTCTAGATAACTACCTTTTGGGAATTGTTTTTGCATAGGATTGCAAGGCTTGAGATTTAAAATATTTGTGGAAAATATTTTGGATAAGAATTATGGGTTTATTTTCTTTGTGTTTACATGAGTTCATATAGAATGCATTCATACCTACATAAGAACTATTATGATCCCCTCCTTCCTATGAACTACCTGATGCAGGAGCATCCGGTGGGAGTATGAGCAATCTTGCATCTTTTAATTTTCTTTAAAGTTCTTGTATTTTTGAAGCAATTTGGTTCTTTTCCGGGGAAGGAGATGTCGTAAGACAGAAAGGGAAGTTGTTAAAGGAACTAAGGCAAAAGTTGGTGTGAGGTCGCGAAATCGCGACCTCATTTGCTATAGCAAAGGCGGAGCAAGTTTCGTCGCGATATCGCGACGGTTGGGTTGGCCGAGTCTTAAGTTACGAAGGGGTCGCGATATCGCGACGTCGCGATATCGCGGCGTCGCGATATCGCGACCATGTTGAAGCTGTTGCAAGGAGTGGGGGTTGGAGTCGCGAAATCGCGACGCGTCGCGATTTCGTGACACGTCACGATTTCGCGACGTCAAAGGCAGAGACAAGTGCAGGACGTACTTTTGTCACGATATCGCGACGTCGCGATATCGCGACTTTGTTTCAAAGCTGAGGGCGGACGTCAGTTGGGTCGCGATATCACGGCCCAAGAAAAGGTCAAACTGAAGTGAACACGCGGACGGTCGGACAGGGTGAAATAGACACGTGGTTGCCACGTGTCTTAAAGGCAACACGACCAGTGGGGGATAGAGTTAAATTTGACACGTGGAGACACACTTGTAACAGATCATAAGGATGAGGGCCACGTAATCGGAGGAGAGAGATATAGATGCCGACCAAGTTTAAGTATCTTGGAATGTTGTTTCTGGAGAAACCGTAGTTACAAGTGAAAGACTTAATGGCGGAGACAACGGTACTTAAAGAAAGTCAGATTAAAACGACGGGTGTAGGGTATGGGAAGCCATTAATGCGAGGCTCGGACGGATCGGACGAGTTGCCATTTATGGCGAGAAAACAAAAGGAAAGGAAAATCTTGAAATTTCAACGGAGGGAAGATGAAATTCGAATTGGTCTTTGGGCGGGAGCATTAATTGCGGGGAAGGCCGAGACCACATTAAAACGGGGAAAATTTGTATGGGAAAGGGATGGTGAGTTCGGGATTTGGGGAGGAGGAAGTGTGTTGAGAAAAAAAGCTATATGAGAGACCATATTAATGAAATTTACTGCAATTTGTGAGACCGGTGTGTTTTGAATCTTGACCTCGCCATCAAGTGGTATCAGAGCGGGAGCTCCTGAGCGTGTAACAGATCGCCGGAGAGAGGCAATTGCACCAGGATCTGTGGAAGAATTCTAAAAAAAAAAAAAAAAATAATACGAGAGAAAATATCATGCCTCCACGAAGGAACCGTGGCGGAGCAAGAAATGTAGTGCCGGTCGAAGACTTCCGGGCCTTGCAAAGGCAAGTTCAAGCCCTACAAGCGAGTTACGTGAGAAGACGCGAACCCGGAGGGGATGAGGAAAGTGAAGACGAAGTTGAGGAAGAAGACCAGTTTGAGGAAGAAGAAGAAGCTGTGGATCCTGCTCAAGCCCGGTTGTATAGGGCCATCTCTCAGATTGGAAAACAACCAAAAATGGAGGTATCTACCTACTCGGGAAATCTGAATCCAGAAGAAGTGATTGACTGGATAAATGATTTAGAGGAATATTTCGAGTATGAGGAGATTGAAGACCCTAACCGGGTCAGATTTGCTAAGACCAAGTTAAAGGGTCATGCCAACATTTGGTGGAGGGGAATGCAGTTGGAGAGAAACAGAAGAGGGAAAGAGAGAATAACAAGATGGGATAGAATGGTGGAGAAGCTTAAAAGACAGTTCATCCCGATAGATTACGAGTTGGATCTGCTAAGAAAAATGCAGAGCTTGAGACAGACAAACAAAATTGTCCAAGAGTACACTGAAGAATTTTACAAAATTTCTATTAGAACAGGGCATTTAGAGGCAAATAAAGAGAAAGTAGCCCGTTACATTAATGGGTTGAGGCTTGGTATCCAGGAAGAACTGAGCCTGGTTCGAGTAAACACCATTGAGGATGCTTATCAATTTGCCTTGAAGGTAGAAGAAAAGCTAAACAGGCGGTTTGAAGGCAAGCAAAGAGGAAGAGGCCGAGGTGGAAGGACTGGTGGGAGGACCAGTGGAGAAAAGTACAAGGATCCGAAGAAGACTGGTGAAGCCAGTAGCAACCAGGACCAAAAAGAAGAAGATGTTTATCAGCCCCGAGATCAAAACAACTACCCAAGAGGACGGGGTGGATCTGGACGAGGGTTTGGAAGGGGAGTATTTCGTGGAACATGTTTCCACTGTGGTGAAGAAGGACACAGGGCATTTGAATGTCCACAACACCGAGAAAGAACAAACAAGAGGCCTGAGGGCCCAGCCAGAGCTGCTATGGTAGAGGAGGATGCTGAATCTGAGCATTCCGAAGAAGCGGAGAGAGGAGAAACAATGGTTGTAAGAAGAGTCCTGTTGAACGAGGAGAAGGACATAGACCAGAGGAAAATTTTATTCCGCACTAGATGTAAATGTGCGGGCAAGGTTTGCAATATCATTATTGATAATGGTAGCACGGATAACCTGGTTTCTGAGGAAATGGTTACAAAGTTACAGTTAGAAAGGAAGAAACACCCACACCCATACCGGGTCGCATGGTTACAAAAGGACCACGGAGCTTTGGTCAATGAGCAGTGTTCTATTAAATTTAACATTGGGAATTATTGTGATGAGGTCCTGTGTGACATCTTACCCATGGATGTTTGCCACATGTTGTTGGGAAGACCCTGGCAGTTTGACCGGAGTGCAGTACATGATGGCCGTGCCAACACCTACTCATTGACAAAGAATGGTGTACGCCATAAACTAAAGCCCTTGAAGGATGCAGATGAAAAGGTATGTAATATTTCCAGAGTCTGTTTAGTTGAGGGGAGAGAGTTTCTGAACGGGTTAAAGCATGAACATTTATGTTATGCAATAATCCCTAGAGTTAGGGGGAAGGAATGCCGGGATACCCCAACAGAAGTTCTAAATCTGCTGGAGGAATTTCCAGACATTGTGTCTGACAATGTGCCTGAGGGCTTACCCCCTGTGAGAAAAATTAGCCATCATATAGATTTAGTACTAGGATCAAGCCTGCCAAATAAAGTCGCACACGGGATGACACCTGTAGATACCGAGGAGTTAAATAGACGAGGTCCAAGAATTATTAAAAAAGGGATTAATTCGGGAAAGTTTGAGTCCATGCGCAGTACTTGCAGGTCTTGGCGCCAAAGAAGGATGGAGAATGGAGGATGTGTACAGATTCACGGGCCATCAACAAAATTACTATTAAGTACAGATTCCCGTTACCAAGAATGGATGATATCATGGACTGTTTAAGTGGAGCTGAGTACTTCACAAAGATTGACCTGAAAAGTGGTTATCATCAGATCCGTATCCGAGAGGGGGATGAATGGAAGACAGACCTTCAAGACAAGAGAAGGCCTGTTTGAGTGGTTGGTCATGCCCTTTGGACTGTCCAATGCACCAAGTACCTTCATGCGGTTGATGAATGAAGTACTGAAAGAATTTTTGGGAAAGTTTGTTATTGTTTATTTAGATGATATATTGATATTTAGCCGGACCCTGGAGGAACACCTGATGCATATCAGGAGAGTCTTTGAAAAACTGCGAGAAGAACAGTTATTAATAAATTTGAAAAAGTGTAATTTTGTCAAGAAGTAATTGGTATACTTGGGGTTTGTAATCTCAGTAGAAGGTCCGAAGATGGACCCCGAAAAGGTGAGAGCTATCATTGAATGGCCTACTCCAAGAAGCACAACGAAGTGAGGTCATTCCATGGTCGCGCCGATTTTATAGGAAGTTCATAAAGAACTTCAGCAGTATTTGTGCACCTCTCACAGAGACAATGAGGGGAGATAAAAAGGAGTTCAAATGGACATCAGGAGCTGAAAGGAGCTTTGATACATTGAAAAGAAAAGTTATCGAGCGACCTATTTTGGCACTTCCAGACTTCAACAAGGTATTTCAGGTGGACTGTGATGCCGGTGGCGGTGCAATAGGGGCCGTATCTTGAGTCAAGGAGGCAAGCCAGTTGCTTATTTAAGTGAGAAGTTAAATGATGCACGGAAAAAGTATTCAGTCTATGATCAAGAATTTTATGCTATAGTTCAGGCCCTGAAAAAGTGGAGACATTATTTATTACCAAAGGAGTTTGTCATTGTTCATTGACCATCAGGCTTTGCAATACATTAACAGTCAGACAAAACTGAACCAAAGGCACATGAAATGGGTGGAGTTCCTCCAAAGTTATACCTTTGTGCTGAAACATAGAAGTGGGAAGTCAAACAGAGTTGCAGATGCCTTAAGCAGAAGGCAAACTCTGCTGACTAGATTGACAGTAGAAGTAGTGGGATTTGAAGAACTGAAGGGTCTGTACCCTGCAGATCCGGATTTTGCAGAAGCCTGGAAGGCTTGCTTGATACCTATTACTATAGACAGAACAAAATGGTTGGATTTCTTAATCCAAGACGGAATGTTGTTCAAGGGTAGTAAGTTGTGCATTCCCAGAAGTTCTATGCGGGAGAATTTAATCAAAGAAAAGCACAGCAGAGGATTGGCTGGGCATTTTGGTCGAGATAAGACCATTGCCTTGGTTGAGGAAAATTACTACTGGCCACAACTTCAGCAAGATGTGCGGAAGTTTGTGCAAGGTTGCAGAATATGCCAGATGGCAAAGGGTGTAAAACAAAATACCGGGTTGTACCAGCCATTACCTGTGCCTGAGAGACCATGGGAGGACATAAGCATGGATTTTGTTCTTGGATTGCCGAGAACACAGAGAGGAAATGATTCAATATTTGTGGTGGTGGACCGGTTCTCCAAAATGGCACATTTTATTCCCTGCCAAAAGACAAGTGATGCAATTCACATTGTTGGGTTGTTCTTCAAGGAAGTGGTTAGACTTCACGGTCTGCCAAGAAGCATAGTTTCTGATAGAGATACCAAGTTTGTTGGATACTTTTGGAGAACTCTGTGGAAGAAGATGAAAACAGACCTGAAATTCAGTTCGGCATACCACCCACAGACTGACGGACAGACATAGGTGGTGAACAGAAGCCTGGGTAATCTATTGAGGTGTTTGATAGCAGATCAGCCCAAGGGATGGGATTTAGTTTTACCGTAGGCAGAATTTGCATATAACAGTTCAGTTAATAAAAGCACAGATAAATCTCCATTCCAGATAATATATGGACACAGCCCGAGGAACGTGTCTGAACTAAGAAAGTTGGACAGAAAAGAAAAATGTAGTGCCGAAGCAGAAGAATTTGCAGAACATATGAAAAGTCTGCATGAGGAAGTAAGAAGACAAATTACAAAAATGAACAAGTCAATATAAGACAAGGGCAGACCAGAAGCGGCGGTTCAAGGAGTTCAAGGTTGGAGATGAGGTTATGGTGCATCTCAGGAAGGAGAGATTTCCTGCCAAGACTTACAATAAATTGAAGATGAAAAAGTTTGGACCATGTAAAATATTGGGAAAGCGAGAGTCAGGAAATGCGTATGAAGTGGAATTGCCAAGTTGGCTTGATATTTCACCAATTTTTAATATCTCAGATTTAGTGGAATATCATGAGGGAGAAGGTACAGAAATGCAAAGTCCAAAATTATGGCAAATTCCAGCATCTACTCCAAGCACAGATGAGGCCGAGGAAGTATTGGATACTCGTGAAGGCAGAAGCACCAGGAATAAACAGTATACTGAGTATTTGATCAAGTGGAAAGGCAGGCCTATTGAAGATGCAACTTGGGTATCGGAGGCGGAGGTTGACCGATTGGGTCTTCCCCCAACAAAATAGAAGTGAGGGTCACTTCTAATCTACCCCAGGTGTCTGATGCAGGAGCATCCGGTGGGAGTATGAGCAATCTTGCATCTTTTAATTTTCTTAAAGTTCTTGTATTTTTGAAGCAATTTGGTTCTTTTTCGGGGAAGGAGATGTCGTAAGACATAAAGGGAAGTTGTTAAAGGAACTAAGGCAAAAGTTGGTGTGAGGTCGCGAAATCGTGACCTCATTTGCTATAGCAAAGGCGGAGCAAGTTTCGTCGCGATATCGCGACATCGCGATATCGCGACGCGATATCGCGACGGTTGGGTTGGCCGAGTCTTAAGTTACGAAGGGGTCGCGATATCGCGACGTCGCGATATCGCGGTGTCGTGATATCGCGACATCGCGATATCGCGACCATGTTGAAGCTGTTGCAAGGAGTGGGGGTTGGAGTCGCGAAATCGCGACGCGTCGCGATTTCGTGACACGTCGCGATTTCGCGACGTCAAAGGCAGAGACAAGTGCAGGACGTACTTTTGTCACGATATCGCGACGTCGCGATATCGCGACTTTGTTTCAAAGCTGAGGGCGGACGTCAGTTGGGTCGCGATATCGCGACATGTCGCGATATCACGGCCCAAGAAAAGGTCAAACCGAAGTGAACACGCGGACGGTCGGACAGGGTGAAATAGACACGTGGTTGCCACGTGTCTTAAAGGCAACACGACCAGTGGGGGATAGAGTTAAATTTGACACGTGGAGACACACTTGTAACAGATCATAAGGATGAGGGCCACGTAATCGGAGGAGAGAGATATAGATGCCGACCAAGTTTAAGTATCTTGGAATGTTGTTTCTGGAGAAACCGTAGTTACAAGTGAAAGACTTAATGGCGGAGACAACGGTACTTAAAGACAGTCAGATTAAAACGGCGGGTGCAGGGTATGGGAAGCCATGAATGCAGGCTCTGGACGGATCGGACAATTGCCATTTATGGCAGAAAACAAAAGGAAAGGAAAATCTTGAAATTTCAACGGAGGGAAGATGAAATTCGAATTGGTCTTTGGGCGGGAGCATTAATTGCAGGGAAGGCCGAGACCACATTAAAACGGGGAAAATTTGTATGGGAAAGGGATGGTGAGTTCGGGATTTGGGGAGGAGGAAGTGTGCTGAGAAAAAACTGTAACAGAGACCATATTAATGAAATTTACTGCAATTTGTGAGACTGGTGTGTTTTGAATCTTGACCTCGCCATCACTACCGTGAAGGCAAAGGAAAGGTGTTAGATCATGATAAACTGGTTCTTCATTTACTCTGCAGTAATATTGGAAATCTCTCTTGTTGAAAGAGGATATATTGTAATTAGAATAAAAAACTATTATTTTGTAAATCTAGACCTTTGGTTGGATAAAATTTATGTGCCATGATGTCAAATTATTTTATGGTTCTTATCCATACTTTGGATTGATATAAAGGCTTTGATAGATTTATTATGTAAACTATAGATGGTTAGTTTTTCTTTTATCTTAATGGATGCTTGGTTTAATGCTGAGAGAGAGAGAGAGAGAGGTTTCTTTGGGATAGTTTCTAAAGGTACTCTTGAATTAAGCTCTCATTTTTAAGATAACTTGGATTGTTGTGGGGTAACAAAACCTATCTTCAGATTCCATGAGAAGATAATCACACCGAGTGATTTTTTATTAAGGACCCATCATGGAGATAGGTAGGAAAGCATCAAGTTTAAGATATCGCCACGGAGGTGTAGTTAAACTAGACTGTGACATTATGCTTGAGGGATACAATGTAGATGGAAGTACAACTAGAAGAAGGACTTGACATCCCATTATCTAAATATTGAGAAGGGATAATCCTAATGCTAAGGTCAAAAGGTCTACATTCATGGAGAATGCCAAAAAAGTGGGAAGACCTTTTTAGGGTGTTCTCTATACCACAGAGGTATACAAGGTAAACCCCAGTTACTTACGAGAGCTTGAACTCTCCTATCTATTCAAGTGATATCTACAACATCTTAGGTGTCTATTCAACCTATGTATTTCATGGATACTCTTGAGAACTATTTATATAGATAAAAAAATCTCTCTCGAGTTTTTTAGAATTTGGAGTTGTTACATTCTCTAATTTGCAAGGAATATCCAACTAGATAATTTTAGCATTTTTTCTTACTGCTCTCATTTTTACTTCTATAATTTATTTTGTGATCTCTAAGACAACTATGGACATAGGGAAAAATTTGGATAGTGCCTTTGGTGGGAGCTTAGCTTGAAATAATCGAATATATATAAATTCTTCTGCAAAGAAGAAGCCACATATTTTATTCTAATGTAAAAAAGTAGCCACACCACTATAAATTCTTCCAGGGTGATAAACATACAGTCTTTCATAAATGATTGGAAGGAATCTCCTAAAGAAGTATGACTAGACCAGCCTTCATGAATACAAGGGAGTCTATCCTGAACATCTATAACTTCTATCCCTTCCAATTTCTTAAGGGTGGCTCCACATGCCCCACTATTAGATGAATTAGGAAAGAATAATACAAAAATGGAGGCATTATTTCTCTTTTTTTCTTAAAGGCCTTTTGTAGTTCTGCTAATCTTGTGTTTATATTATCACTTATGATATTTTCCCACCTTTACATCAATATTTACCTTATTTTATTGCATTGAATGACCAAAAACATAACTTCTTGGTTGACCCACTCTAAATATTTGCTTCCCAACACTATGCTAATCATATCCACATAATATTTGGCCCATGGGTGAAGAGTAGATTTATGAATAGGAAATTTGATTGGTATTTCTTGATTGTAATTAAACAAGTTAGTGTAAAAAGAAGTACTAAGCATATATTTGACTTACACAAAAATTACCTATTTGTTTAGTATTAGAGTGGAGGAATTTAGTTGGAATACCCTCTTGATTTTATTCGGTGTGATTTTGAAGACTGCCTAATTTTCATGGTCTCTCACTATTCTAGTTTTTGAATCATATGTGACTACTAGCTACAATAGTAGATCTAAAGAGTAGTAAACCTTTGGGCATATCAACCTCCCTAAATTGCTCGTCCATCTATTGTAGATAGGGATTTATCTAAATTGAACTCTTTGCACCCTATTGAAGAGCCCTTTAAGCAATGTTGCATGACATTGGTTATATTATTTTGTGGGATCATAGTTGTAATTGGCCATATTCTCAAGTTCCCATTGTTGTTGGGTATTATTTTTTGCTTCGCCCTTATTTTGTGACAAATTCTTTGGGGTATTTTTAAATGGATATTTCTTTTATCAATTGATAAGGCTAAGCTTCTACTAATCCTTCAATACAATCCTTAACGTTCATGGGGGTGACACAGGAAGAGCTTGTAAATGCCATCTCTATAATTCTGATAGTTCTCTGGAGTTCAGTAGCTTGTGTAGATTTTCTATATTTTTTGTGCTTGACAATAAATGCTCTCTATAAGTGAATTTTGAATATTTATTGTAAATATTTATGGTAATTCCTATATACATTACTTTTAATTGCTCTCAACCACATATTTTGGCTATCCAGGAGAGCTTCACCACCTTTTTCCTTCACAATTATATTAATGATCATGATACGATGCTTAAGTTCTACTATTGGTAAGGAGAATCTATATTAAGTGTGTTGTAGCATGTTTAAATATGATTCATCATCGACTATTTGTCAAGCATAACTTATTTCTTTAAAAGGTGTGCAAATTTAGTTTTAATCTATCTTTTTTTCAAAAAGGTACTTTTGTCATGGTGATTTTTTATTATAAAATATTTTCTGCTAGATTTTTTTTTCTAGTAGACACCACTAAACTTCTCACTAGCTTTTGCTGGGCACACCTATTTTGTCCTTTTTTATTTGCAAGACTTTAGTTCATCTATTGTCACTGAGGTCCACCTCATTTATATTTAATTAACATGTTCCAGGTCAATGAGTCAATCAGAACATAATGCTCTAGTTTTCTCACTCAACTCTACACCATTGGATCATTTGGTAAACATTTTGGCTATGCATTTTCACATAAAGCAAACTTAAGGCATTATTTGAAAATAATATAAATTCAAATAAATGAAATTACAACCATTCATCGAGGTATAGGTCTTTTTTTGGATAAATTTGGGTCGTGCACTTTGATTAGTGTTGTCATCTGAGTTGTCTATTTTTTGACCAATCTAAAGGTAGTGCTCCCACTCGGATCTGCACCATTGATCTTCCATTTAGTGATGTAATTTTATTCATCCATATAATAACCAATTATAATGGAGTGCTTAATTTTTCCACTCAATTTTGAGCCATTGATCTTCTTTTTAGCACTCTATTTTAAGTCGTTTATCTGGTGCCCAATTGGGATAGAGCACTCAATATTTCTGCTCACATCTGCATCACTTATTTTTTGGCCAATGATATCACAACACTAAAGTCTTATGATATAATCTACACCATTCATATTTTTTGACCAATTACCTTCCAATGGTGAAGTTCCACACTCGAATTAGATTGCAACACTCAAAATTTCCACTCTAATCTAGGCCACTCATTTTCATCTAATGAAACACAATGGTGAAATTTTTTGCTCTTACCTACACCATTATTTTTCTTTAGTTAAAACCTTAGGCAGAGCTTTAATTAATCAGGATATTTATTCTTTAGAAGGCCATAAGTCTAGACTTTAATATATTCAAGGATTTGCATTCATATATAATGTTAAGAGGGGAATGGGGAATTTTGGAGTCTATGTGTTGATGGCCCTTGAAACTATATAATGAGGACATTATTTTTTGAGCAATTCCTTGGAAATGGATATTATAAAATGTGAAGGGGGTGGAATATGAAGGGCCTAAGTTTAAAAAATATGGTACCGATAGGTTTAGGCCTAGGGACTTTATGATTTATTTCACGTGACATAAGATTTGACCTTAGGAATGTTGATATGACTCTTAAGGGATATGTTAATGAGTATTTTGGCTTTTAACCATATATAAGGATGATTATGCACAACTTAGGACCTTTGAAAAAAAAAAAGGATCCTAGACTTATCATGGTGGCCTAGATTTCCAAGGGGGAATTTTAAAGCATGAATAATTGGCCTTTGATATTATGGAAGATGGGTCTTTATAAATGTGAAAACCTTATGGAGAAATATAATTTTGAAGGTCAAAAAGGTTGGAACATTTGCTTTATGTGCTTGGGACCCTCAAAACTTAGGAAAAGAAGCAATTTTTTTCAATCAATCATAATAGAGCACTCATTTTTACCACTATAATATGCATCACATATTTTCTAGCCAATGAGATTGCAATGGTAAAATTTCCCACTCCAATGAGATTAAAAATGCTCAATTTTTCTGCTTTAATATGGGCCACCCATTTTCATCCAATGAAATAACAATAGTAAAATTTCCCACTCCAATGAGGTTATAGTGGTGAAACTTCCAACTCTAATGATATTACAACCATCAATTTGGTCACTCTAATATGGGCCATTCATTTTTCCTCCAATGAGATCCAGTGGTGAAATTGCCACTCCAATGAGATTATAGTGGTGAAATCATCTGCGCTAATCCGTGCCATTCATTTTTCATCATTAAAACCTTAGGAGGATTTTAATTGTTTGGACCACACATATATTTTTATAGGAGTGATGACCTTTAGGCTTTAGTAAATGGGGTAAAATTATCATCCAAGGACCTATCTTTTGGACTTAGAAGCTAAGGTAAAGAAAGGGGAATATTATCCTATGTGCTAATGTGATATGAAACTTAGGTGATGGAAGGCATTATATTTTTGGGGGGACTCCTTTAGGCATGAATTTTACATGGAGTGCACAAAAGGGAAAAAAATTGATGTGTGAATGACCTAGGACTTTAGGATTTTGAAATAACATCTAATGAAGCTTGGACCTAGGGGTTTATCAATTAAAGGGGACCAATGACTATAGAATTTTTAAAAGTGACCTTAGGGACCATAGGACCAATGGTTTAAAATTTTGCAAAATATTATTTATTTTGAGGATATTTTAAGAACAAACATGGTCTTAAGAAAAAAATGCAAAAGACTACTAGTCATGACTATAGAAAAAGGAACCTTGATATATGGTGGATTCCTTTAGGATTATGGAAATAATTTGAAAGTCACAAATGCTCAAGCAAAAATACCATGACTCGGACATAATTTTCCAAATAACCCAGACCTAGGACTCCACAAGAACCCTTAAAATTTGAAATTATGGGTAACTCTCAAGTTGGATTTTAGGGATCCAACAGGTCCAAGAGAACACCATATAGTTGGAGTGTGTACCTACTCAAGATCAAGTGGTCGACATCTTCACCAAGTAACCTGGACTTGATAAATTCTCCAAGTTTAGCAAACTGCTCTATGTATGTTGTAATGGAAGTCAACATTAAGGGGGATGTATCTAATGTTGAATTACTTTTTATTAGGAAAGTACACATTAAGGGAGAATGTTAGAAATAAAATATTAATTTGTACTTTACCCCTTCTTTTCCCTTGACATGTATACTTGAAATTTGTCATTTGAATTTATTTTGGTGACATGTGCCACTAGCTTTCTCTTTCTCCTTTGCTATAAAGACATTGTAATCCATGATATTTCTTTGAGGTTTTCTTTTTTATCTAATCAACTTATTAGTTGTTGTTTTCCTCCATGATATGAGTTGTGTCTTGTTTATTTTCCTCCTATGTCCTATTTTATCTTGTCATATTAGGACCTTGTAAAGGTCTTATAGAGAAACCCAATTTTGAATATTTCCATTCTAATTGAGGCCAAAGTACATCCTTTGTTTTAATATCATTAAGATAGATGAATCTTCCATATATGTTAAAATCCTATAACCAAGTTATGAAATATTTTCTACACCTACAACTTCCCATGATGAGCACCATATCTATGAACATTCTACAAGAGAAATAATAATATGGTGTCAAACTTGGGCATGATTTTGAGATTTATTTAAAAAATTATATTTCATTCGAGCCATAAAATCTAACAAATAATGGTAGATACAATCCTCCATAGAATATAAAATACTTTAAATTTGAAATAATTAATTTAATATTTCATCAACTCTTTCAATTTTTATGGAACTACCCAATATATTTTAATATTTTTAGGAAAGCAACCCCAAATAGTGTGAGAAAAGGAATAATGAAGATGTAAATGGTCTAATGTTTCTAAATTCTTCTCACACAAGGGACATCTAAAAGGCCCTTGATATCCTCTTCTTTGTAGACTCTCTCTTGTAAGAGTCTTACTTTGAACTATAATCCATAGAAAAGTTGAGGCCTTAGTAAGAACTCTAGTGACAAAACGTTCTTCCAGGAAAAAATTTGGGAGTAGGAAATTTTGATTGGTCTAAATACTTATATCCTAACTTGACTAAGTATCTGCCATCTGTTGCTAGATTCCAAATGAACTCATCCTTTCCTATTAAAATTATAAAATAAAACTCTTAAATCTTATTTTGAAGTACATCTACAATTTTTTTTAGTTCCTCTCCTTCAACTATGTTACAAATAGAAATACATGATTTGGAGTTACTTATATTAATATAGTCTTTGACCTTTGGAGTTTTACAAGCTATGTATTTCTAATCTAGTGGTTGCTATTTTGAGTTAGAGATAAGAGAATAAGGCTTCATCCAAGCATCAAACCAAAAGTTTATATAATTCCCCTCATTAAGTGATCATCTAATATGTTTCTTTATCAATTTCAAACTATATAATATGAAGTTCCATGTTGATGATCCTTTGGGTAGGGTTCATTTTCTAAATAATTTTATGGCATCAAGAGAACCTATCTATTTTTGAAGTAATATTTTTACTCAATTTTTTTCTTGATATCTAAATAATCTCCATTCAAGTTTTACCCCTAAGGCCAAACTTGTAAGTCTAAAAATTTGCAAATCTACTTCTCTAATATTCTTCCCTTTGCAAACCTTATCCTACTTATAAATATGAAATCTAAAACTTTTCTCACATTCTTATAAAGAAAATATCTTTGAATTTTATCAATTTTTGATGTTATACTTACTAAAAATCTTAAAAGTGACCATGTAAATAGGGATGGATTGCAATGTAAAATTTATGAGTTGTAGCCTTCTTGCCATGGTTAAGAACTTACCTTTCCAACCTGCCAAAAAATATTTCATTCTATCCAAACAAGAGACCCAATACTACTTTTTATTTCCTTTATGAGATAAAGGATTATCCAAGTAGATTTATAGAATTTTTTAATTTTAAACCCTAAAATATCCATAAGAATATGTTGTAAATATAGGGTAGTGTTAATGAAAACTATCCTAGATGTTGTAGTATTAACCATCAAGTAGCCTTCTCATAGCTTGACCATATTGATTTAAACTCCACAAATTCACTAATTAAGGGATGACCAAAAATAAAAGTATCATCAACAAATTGGAGATGAGATCTTAAGGGACTATTTTTTGCAACTTGAATACCTTTGATTTTTCTTTTATTTTTTCCTTTGAGAAAGCTCTCCCTAATACCTCTGCAAGAATAATGAATAGATAAGAAGATAGTGGATCACCTTTGTGAATTCCACAAGATGACTTAAAGTAACCAATAGGATAACCAATAATTAAAATAGAATATTTTATAGTGCTAATTGATATAACAACTTTTAATTCATTCACACCAAATATAATCAAAACCAAAATTTTAAGAATATTATGTAGAAAACTCTAGGAAACTCTATTATATGCTTTGTTCATATCTAATTTTATAAGCATACATGGTTTTTTCATGGACTAAAGAGAATGTATGACCTTTTGTACAATGATTATAGCATCAAGAATTTTATTACCACAAAACACCACCTTTTTCCTTTGAGATAAAAAAATCTAGAATGCTTTTTAACCTATTTTAAAATTATCATATAAATCATATTACAAAGGCTTATTGGAAAAAAAATATCAAAATACTTTCTTGCCTTTCTTTGGAACCAATGTAATTAACATAATATTAATCTCACTTATTATAGCCTTCCTTTTTAGGGCCTCTTCAACTACAACTAACATTTCACTCTTCAATAATTTCCAAGTATTCTAAAAACAAATTGCAGAAAATCCATAGTTGTCTGGTGCCTTGTTAGGATGGAAAAAGAAAATTGCATTATGCAACTCCTCCATAAATATCTTCTTCATCAAGATTTCATTATGTTCCTATGTGATAGTTGATGAAATAATTTGCAAAACCTTATCTTGTGCCTCCTTATATTACTAGTATCTAACAAATTATTTTTGAAATAAATAATTGCTTCTTTTATTAAATCTTCTTCTATTTTTTCCAACTAAAGTTAAAATATTTTTTATATGTCAAAAAAAAATGTTTATGTTCACTTTAACATATTTTTTATTGTATTTCTATCTCCTTCCCTAAAGCATTTCTCCCTAGTTTTTTGGAACTGATATGACTCATTTTTCAAAATACTATGATAATAAAAACATAAGTATTTTTCTTTCACATAAGTATCTTGATACATTCCATTAGTTTATACTATCTCTTGTAAATTTTTGATATTGGATTCAATTTATGTATTTTCTTTAAAAATGCAACCAAAATATTTCGTATTCCAAATATTTATTTGATCCTTTAAATATTCATCTTTTGAACAAACCTACATATATATGATCCTACAATATGTGCTTCATTCTACTATGAGAAGGGGAATGAGGAAGGTATTGCAAAGGACATCCACATCATGATTACCACTCTTCTCCTCAACTAGAGGGGTAGTTTGTAATATTCAAGTCTAAATTTTTATGGATTGATTGAAGAACAACTAATATTCTCCTAAAATATTCTTAGACTAAGCTTGACCTTAATCTAGCCCTAATGCTACACACAAATATAACAAAGGACTAAAACTAAAATATTTTTTGATTTTTTATGGTGAAGCAAAATATGATTTCTTTTTAAAATAAAGACAAGATATATGCAACAAACAAGTCTTGGATGTATCTATACATAATTTTGTTTTGATGTTAGTAATTTTTATGATTTAGTTGGTCCCCTAAATGATTATAATATTTTTTTTGTTAAGTAATTTTTTGTATTAAAGCGGATTTTGAAAGGATCCCAAAACCTTGTTACAAAAATAGCATAGTCATGCTGGGTAGAGTAAATAGGAAAATAAAAGGGTAAAATACCCAAACAAGTAGAAACCCACCATACAACCAAACACCCATATTCCACAGGCTTACAAAAAAAAAATCCTAAGATCCATCCTAAAGCACATCCACAAAACCATCCCCAATGACAAAAACTACTCTATATCCTTGAAGTTATTCTTGGTTGCATCCTTGAATCCATGTTTCACTACAGTAGCATCCTTAGATTTTTTAGACATCATATGTTCTTCTGTAGTAGTTCTTGTAAACGTATTATGGAAAAAACCAAGTTTAGGGCATTACGCATATCCTTCAAAGTAGCCAAGAAATCCTCTAATTGGGAGATCATTGTGGAAAAATTTTGGAGTACAAGTTTTAGCTCTGACACATATTCTGAGGTGAATGGATGACCTGGTCACACTTGCTGGTTCCTCAACCTTAATATTGTCTCCTTTTGAAGCCTCAAATTCCTTGTTAGAGCCCACTTTCCTGGATAGTGAGTTTGAAACAAGGCTTATGGATACGTCGTCCTCCGGGATGATATTAGGTGGACTGGTATTATACTAGGTAATATCCTCTAAAGGAGTTGGTCCAACTAGGGAAATTTTAGGGCTATGTTCCAGGAGATGGTTGTAGATAATCTTAAATAGGCCTTGGTGGGAAGGGAATTCAACACTCTTCTTCTTCCTGTAATTCTCAATTAAGTAGTTCATTGGATAGAACAAAAATTTAGGGATATTTATGACATTTATATACCTAAAGTGATTTACAAAAGCAAGGTGGAAGCTACATAAGGTTTTTTTTAGGTCATCAATTTTGAGGAACTGCATGATGGGCTTCATTACCTTGTTCCAATGTGATGGTAGGTTAGCCCTCTTCATTCTTGTTTTAGCCAACTTAAGCATTTTTACTTTATCAAGAAACTCCTTGAGTTCCACCTTCCACTTGTGTTTCTCCCACCGCACACATCTCCCTATCATAGGCAGCCCAAAAATATCTACCAATAACTTGGTGTCAACAACAAACTCTCCACCCTTGATGACAATATAACGTTTATCCCACCTATTCAAAAAAGTAGTAGTGATATCGTAGTCATTCCATAAAAAATTCTTAGGATGGAAGGTATCCTCTCTCTTCGAGGATGGACTCAACGATTGCACCCGCCTTTAGAGTATCCAGTTTGATGAAACACATGTTTGGAAAGAATAACATAGGAAATGAAACCAAAAAATAGAGGAGTAGAAATTCTAGATCAGGTTAATGGGATTGGGATTATGAGATAGAGCCTTTGTAGGAAGAAGATTCTTATGCTTTGAAAAGTGAAAGTAATGGGCCTTGGGCTAGAGATTCAAAAATATTTCCTTGAGAGGGTGACTGGAAGTGAAAGAGTCCCTAGGACTCCTACTAATCATGGTACTTTCATCAAAACCATAGCTGCAAGAGACTTTTGAATGCATGCAAAAACCTTGGCCAATAAGAAATGAGCACCTAGGACTTGAGCAACCAAAGGGATGAGAAAAAGGAGGCAGGTGGATTATGATGGTTTAAGGAAGAAAAGCGAAGGGAATTAAGATCATGTGAGGGGGATGATAGATATTGAGAGGAGTGATGGCATGATCACAAGGGGAAATACATGAGGGAGGACACAATGAAATGATGCTTTGGAAAAAATAAAGCATAGGGATATGCACTTGTGACGAGATTAGGAAATATTCGAGCTTGGGTTCAAAGATCAAAAAATATAAAAGGCATCTCTTGTAAACATAGTCAGAAAAAAAGAGATAAGACACTGAAAAGCCTACGCTTAGACCAAGGAATAACGAACAAAAATTTAGGAACCAAACTTGGCATGTTACAGTTGCCCAATGCAAATTTGATTGGAAGGCAAATATTGGCTTCATAAGTTATGAAGGATAGAGGCTTTGTCCATATTAACCACATTGGATATTTGTTCAGGGAGAGAGTCATACCATGTGACAAGACCATCGATTCTGGTATCATGATTGGCCAAGATATCTACTGCCTTGTTTGCTTTCCTAAAATTATGTTAAATGATGAAATCCCATAAATGTTCTATGATTTTTCTAGCTTCTTCCATAAAATTCTTCACATTCCAAGAGGGAGTTTTTTTATTCCTCAAATTATTTATGATGTTGAGAGAATCCCCTTCAATGATCACCCTATTTGAATTTTGCGGGAGTAAGGACAACCATTTCCAAAGAGCTATGGCTTCAGCAAGATGATTGGTTTCAAAACCAAGACATTCAAAAAATACCATGATAGTGTCCCCATTGTGGTATTTGAGAATGCCACTAGATTTGCCAAACCTAGATTTACTTTGGCTACACCATCAAAGTGTAATTTCAACCATCCCATCGGTGATGGTATCCACTTGGTATTGATCTTGACATTAGGAGGGGTGGTAGATAAGGCATCCTAAATGGGAACGTTTAAGGAAGTCAATAAGGAAGCTTCAAAACTAGAGATGGTGGGTTTGGTGGAAGGAGAAAGCTAGGCATTTTCTTTGGCATAAGAAATAATTTTGTTTGTTAAAGAGGTAGGATCCTTGCAAACATTGGAAAACACCCTATTATTTCTTTCAAGCCAAACTTACCACAAGAAATGATGGAGGTAGAATTTCCAAATGGACCTGAGGTGGGAATTGAGAAAGGGTGAAGGCCATTGGGTGAAAAGATCTAAAATGGATTACGGTTTAGCCCAAAGAATATGAAAGAACTGAAATAAATTGTCAAGGATGGAAGAAGAAAAGGAGCAACCCAAGAAAATATGATGAATATATTCCCAATCAGATAGGCATAAGTGACAATGATTGGGAATCAAGAGGTCTATTTTGATCATATTATCAAAGGTGAGAATTCTATCATGAATGACCAACTAGGAAAAGAAATATATTTTAGGAGTAAGATGTTTGGGCCAAACAATGTGACATGGGAAAGAAGCTTTAGAGGGTTGCACTTGGAGATGATAGGCAGACTTGACAAAAAAATCCTCACTTTTAGAATACTCCCAAATAAGATAATCTAAAGAATTATCAAAAGGGATGACCATAGAATTGAGGAGAGAAGCCAAGGACGCAGACTCAGTAGGATAAGATTCACTAGTGAACAATTTCTAGGATGGCCTAAAATGGGAATGGGTTATAAATCTAAAACTTTTTATCCCAACAAAGCATCAGTGAGGTTTTTGAGGATAGAAATGCTAGGATCTTTAATAAGTGGCACTCCTATGATCCCTAAATGATTATAATGTTAACATAGTTTATTGTTATTCTTTTCCTTCTTTTAATAAATAAACAAAAAAATGAAAGATAATTATGGTAAAAAAAAAATATATTCTATAAACTAAATGCTAAAATAAGGGTGGTATATATAAAAAAACCTAGTTTTACTAAAGGCAAACACACTACTAGTCTCGCTGAAGTACTATTAGTGCTTTTGCATCTTGAAAGTGCTTTCACCTTCCTATAAACTAGAATAAAAAAGGAGGAATCAATGGTAAAAGTGCCTATTTAATCTAGAGGAGAGTATTAGGTTCCCTTAGCCAACATTAGACCCACGTTCAAATAGGAGCTAAAACTATTTAAATGACAAACACATGGACTAGATGATCAATGTTAAAAGCACCACTAGTTAAGCAATAGTGCTAGCATCAATTTTGTTTGACTAATAGCACTTTTGGTTTCTATGATCGTATAAAATAGAGAGTGACACCACCATCGAACCTACAATCTACTAATGCTTTCACTTTAAATTGTAAAAAATAATATTAAATGTAAGAATAACCAATTTAATGACTGATATAGTGAAGCTCTCCTGACTAGAGAGTATGACGCACCTATAAAATGATAAAAAATAGAAAGATTGTTTCATTTAAATGTAAACTAACAATTATAAAATATGAAATTTTCAAACTAAATTCAAATTAAGTATTCAATGTATATTAGTATGCAATATGATTGGATATTAGAGCTACAGAATTAATAAAATTACCAAAGCAAGTAAGGGGAAATAACATTACCCTATGCACACTTATCGCTAGAATATGCTATGGTTGTTTCCCCATTAATGTGAAAGCTTGATGGAATCTTGTTTTATGCTTGAAGGTACTTTAGAGCTTGATCTTGAATGATTGAATCATTTAAGAATTGATGTGTTTGAATGATTGGATACTTAGATGCTTGAGTGCTTGGATGCTTTCACAAGATCATGGAGATATTTTGTATAACTTTTCCATACATGAATATGAATTCCTATAACTCTACATTAACTTTTATAGAATTTTGTTGCAATGTAAGATGATCATGAATTTTCCACCCCAAGTTTTGGTTTTATAAGAGGCCTTAGCTTCTTAGGGGAAGGATTTCATTAAATATGATAGGATTGGAGAGAGTAAGAATTTGAAGATTATATCAAGATGCACTTAGTAGAGGAATATTGTAAATGATTATTCTTAGGATTGGGATTTCTATTAGGGCCATGAATAAGATCTTGATTATTAGATCCATTAATAGGGGTAGCTTGAAAGGTACTAATAGTTAATTATTTTAGTTTGGTGCATCCTAGTCAAAGGGAGTGTAGGGAAAAAGCATTGTCAATGCTTTTGGTTTGTATATTTATTTAAATGATCCTTAGAGATCATATTTTTCCAATAAATGTTGAAAAGTTAATTTTTTACAAAAGCATTGCCAAGAATCTAGAGTACAAATGACACTTTTTGTCATGCCCTAGTGCTTTTGCATTTGTAGTAATAAATACTCCTAATCTTGCCATGGGATGATTGATTCAATTTATCTTCTTAACTGTGCAATTGATCAAGATATTATCAATCTTCAAGATTAATGATTCCATCAAAATTGGATGTCTACATTTACCCATTTTGATGCATATATTACATAATACATGCTTCAAAAATTGACATAAATAACCCTAATTTTGACATGGAAATATTTGTTGTCACTTATGATTAGTGATACAAGGTAACTAATTATTTTATTGGTTGCTTAGATGCGATATTAAATTTGTATTTTGAGAAGATTTAAATTTTATCATACCCCAATGTGCCTCCTCAAATTTTAGAGAGAGAATTAAGCTAGACCAAATAAAATTGACTTGATTATGATCCACATTAGTGCTATGATGTAAAACTAAGTATAGAGAATGAAATTCAATTGGGAAGGCTAGTACAAGGTAAACATAAATTTATTTTCATCACATAGAGGAGAGGATAGAGATATTTTGAGACCTAATAGTTAAAATACTTATGATGGTATATCACACATGCTCACTGCATTGATAAAACTAGGTGAGGTCACCATAGCCAAAGGGAGGTAACAACATGAGCATGTTTCAAAAAATAAAGCTTTTGGACATTTTTTAAATTGAAAAATATGCCAAAAAGGATAGGTATGCTTTTGCATAGTGAAAACACTTTCTTGAGGTGCATTTTAATGCTAATGGTACTTTTGCACCCTGATGATGCTTTTGTCATGTAGTGGTGCTATTTTCACCTAGAAAACAGTTTCATTTCACAATAGCACTTTCCCCATATATTGGTGATTTCACCACTTGGTGGTGCCTTTGTGTTAGGGTGGCATTTTTGCTCATTATAGGTTATCAATTTGGTTTTTATTTCACTTTGTGAGCCAATGTTAATAGGGTAATTATTTTCAATTGGTTATAGGAGAGGTTGTAAACTTTGGAATATATAGAAAGCAACACCTACACACATTAGAGACATTTAAAATCTCCAAGGCTATATAGATCATGCAATAGTAGTAGCATTAGGGCTATACCATGTAGCCCTAATGCCAAAGGTTGATTTTGATAGAGCTCTATTGATGAAACTCATCAATCAATGGCATTTGAATATGAATACCTTATAGCTATAAATATAGGATACGATTATGAAACTTGATTATGTCTAGAGGATCCTAAGGGTATTAATATAGTGATAGGATAACTAGGATCTATAATTCCTAGTGGTGAGATATAGCATTGACATTAATTATACTTAAATTGGGGGGCACTTAAATAGGTAGATGACACTATTATGTATTATGGTATCAAGGGTTTTTATTGGAGACACAAGCTAGAGGGTCATGCATTAGGGATTTGTTTAGGTCATGGTAGATATGTGTGACCAGAAGATAGTATTCATGTGGTATCCCATAATACTAGAATGCATATATGATTCATTTCATCAGATAGTCTACCAGGGTGGTATAAGTCTGATTAGTTGCAAATTTCTTTAGGTGTGGGCCTTAGATCACATAATAGTCTTGAGACCCTTAGGTATGCTATGTTGTAGGAGGGGTTACTGACTTTGGACTATATAAATTATTAGCTTGAGGCTGAGATTCAATAATAAATTCACATCTACAAGAGAAAGATCATTCACAAGGTTACATACAATGTACCAAAATGTAACTCACATATTCAATCCATGATTCAAATGAAACAAACACTCTCTATTTAGGTGGATGATAAAATATATTAGAATACAAATGATGCACTACAATTTGATATATACAATCTCTCTTGCAACCCCTACATAAAGCTTTTATGGAGTCTCTTGATATTTCATCTTCAACTATCTCATCTCCTCAAACTCATGGGAGATATGACTCTTCATATTTCTCATAGGAGAAATATTTTATTAACCTTCTAATAATGAAAAAACCTAATGATTACATGAAACCAAAGATATTTACAAAGTACTTGCAAGGTATAAAATAATGTAATATTCTCCAACACCCCCTTGTATTACATTATTTGTTACAAAGTTTATATTTTCAATTGTTTACCTTTATAGATTGTTTCTTGATATGCTTTATAGTGTTGTCACTCCTTGGTCTTCTTTGAATATTTGCTTCTATATTTTTTCAAGTAATTTCTCCTTGATCTGCCTCTATCCCAACACTTATTTGTTATTTTTCCATATTGGCCATGGTAGCTATAACCTGTACTTGTCTTAAATTTAGATTTACACACATTGTCATCTGTCATAATATTTTCTATCACAAAATTTGTATTCCCTATCATACATTCATCATCACATTAATTTCTAACACCATTTGAATACAAAAAGTCATAAAAAATATATTTATCATAACATAGACCATTACTAATAATTTTGAAAAGCATAGGTCATAATGATCTTGATAAATATCATTGACAAATTTGAATGAACAATCATTATCCCTATCATTATTTGAATACTTCAAACCATTATCAACACTCTTTGTTTTAACACATCTAAAATTGTCACTATCAAACTCAAAATACCTCAAATAATAATTTTTTGGAGAAATGCATCAAGTGCTATCCTTGTTACCATTATTATTTCTATGATTATGGACTTCATCATGGCCATCACAAACATTGATTGCCTCTCAAACATTTTTTCCATGATTGACATACAAATTATCTAACTCTAATATAAACAAAATCATTTTTTTATTAACATTCTTAAGAGCAATGTATCTAGTATCACTCTAAAGTAGGTCACAATTATCATGTTGTTTAATGCAAGAGAATCCAAGCAATTTGATTTACATTAAATTAAGGTTTTTTTATAAGTTAAAAATTGTATTGAAGTGGGCATTTGAAATGTGCCAAATGCCGTAGTACAACAACTGGAGAAAAGGATGCATAATACTCAAAAAACTATGAAGCATCCTTGAAAACCTAAAAATTTAAAGGGAAACGTAAACAAACCAATAGGAAACTAGGAGAAGCCTAGACCGAACAAAAATGTAAGACCACAAACATCCATTTAGGCAATTACAGAGCCTTTGATGTCATCCTTTTTGACATCCTTTGGAGCATCCTTGAATACTTCCTTTCCTATTTCTATGATATCATCATCCTTGACTTATGGTTTGGCTTCAGCAGTGGACTTTATAGGAGTATCCTCTACGAAGTTGTCACAGAAGAACCAACGATTCATAGCATTCCTATTCTCCTTCATTTGGGTAATTTCCCCTAAAATTGCATTTATGGCACTTTTGAGATAATTAATCATGCCAATGGTAGTCTTGACTACATATTATTGGAGAATCTTCTCCACGGGATCATCAGGATCTTCTTCGGCCGCACCCTACGTATTTTATTGATTTTGGACTTCATTATTATTAAGGTATTGAGAACTCCTTATTGGGGTAGCCTCTGCTTTGCCCTTATTTCTTGGCAAGAAATCAACATCCTGGTGATCTTCGTCCAACTTCTTCCTTTTGGAGCTACGATCCTTGGAAATAGGAGTTGAGGATGTATCCTCCTCCGTGTTCTTTGCCTGTTGATCATGAGGAAAAGCATTTCCTTTAGGAAAATTATCCATAAGATAGGCGTATAGGACTTTGAAAACCCCTTGGTGAGAGGGCCAAGCTTCATCCTTATTTGAGCGTGTTGTTGTGATGGAGTAATCCATCAACAAGTATAAGAATTCAAGAATGTTTAGCAGCTTGAACTCCCTGAAGTGGTTCACAAACAAGATATGAAAGCTCCTGAGTTGGGAACTAGGATCATCCACTGTGATGTATTCCATCACGGGCTTCATCACCTATTTTCAAGGAGTAGATAAATAATCATGAACCATCCTCAGCTTGAAAATCCTCCTCATAGGTGACTTCTGCTTTAATTGATTGAGTTCAATGTCCTAGTTGTACTTATCCCTGTGCACAGTTCTTCCTACCAGTGGTTATCCTATGATATCAGTAAGAATATTGACATCCACCTGGAACTCAATGCCATGTATGATGACAATGCACTTCTCCCAAGTGGATGCAAATGCCAGGTTGATATTATAGTCCCATCCTAAAATCACTTTAGGAATGGTATAAATCCTCTAGCACTAGGGATAGCTTTCACCATCAGTTCGATTGCAAGAAATTCAGGATCCACAAAGCACATGATGATAGGAAGCTGAAACAAATAGTAAGGAAAAATAGAGAGCTCATTAAGTTAGGAGAAACTGGTAGAGCATGTGCAAGATCCATTCATATGGAAGGTTTTGTAAATATTTGACAAATTTAGAATTTTTTGGAAACATCTATTCCACCTCCTCATGAAAAAGCAAAATCTAGGGAAAAACAAAATCACTGAATTATGGAGACCAGAACAACATTCCTTATGCGACTTAAGGTACCAACAATTATAATATTCCACTAAAATAGAAAGGTGTGCTACACCTTGCAGAGCTTGGCCTATCAGGTGACGATACCTAACACCCTCACTAAACTCATAGAGAAAACGGGTATCAAAGGCTTTGGGAAATGGCAAGAAGTAGGAGAGGACAAGAACATGGAAATGAAGCAACAAAAAAAATAGGTTGGGAAGAGGAATGGTGGTGGGTGAGGGTGAAAAAGCAACATGTGTACGGGGAGTACAATATGAGAGGAGATTGAGAAGGAGAAATCCAGGTAGATTGTAGAATAAATGGTAAAAATTGGACCATTGGGAGTATAACCAAAATTGATGGTAGGGATAATTTGCACAGGGTGTGAGAAAAACACGAGGAGAAAGTGCCACAAAATCCAATCCTCACCAATATTCTGGAATAATGAGTACCTCAAAAAGTTGAATCTCATCATTGATATGATAGGTTTGCTGAAGATGATATTTATGGGATGCGAAGTAATTAAAATATTAAGATCTATGGCAGACAAACTTTTTTATTTCTAGGATTTTGAAAAATAATTGTTATGCATTTTAAGAATTTTGAACTTTTTCTAACCTTGCAATTTCTTCAACTTCTTGCGGAAGGGTGTGAGTCCATGTCCTCATCATAGGGGTAGAGACTCTAATGTTAGCTAACTTATCTGCAATGCCATTGGCTTCCATGAATACATGTTGAATAATGAATTTATGTTGAAAAATTATTAGGCTAAGAGCCTCTTCAATTAGACTTCTCACCTTCCATGCAGGAGTTTTGGAGTTTTTTAAATAATTGATCACATTCAAAGAGTCCCCCTCTATAATGATTTTCCTTGGAAATTTATTAATAAACTGTAGACCCCTCCATAAGGCTTTAGCTTCATCTATATGGTTGGATTTTTCTCCCAAACATTCAGCAAAAGCAAATATGGAATTTCCATTGTGATCCCTTAAAATTCCCCCTACCCCAACTCTTCCTAGATTTCTTTATGCTGCCCCATAAAAATTAAACTTGACCCAATATTGGGGAGGAGGTATCCATTTAATGTTATTTATGGATATTTGAGTATTACCTAGATTGGTATTCTCAAGAGAAACATGCAAGGACTGAAGCAAGGAAGCTTCAAACCTAGGAATGGGATGAGAATCACTAGGAGCCGATAGTGCATTTTCCTTGGCAAAAAAGATAATTCTATTGGTGATGGAATCTAAGTCCTTAGCTTATTTGGAAAAAAACTCATCTTTTCCTCTCTAGCTAGGTCTACCAAAGATAATGATGAAGGAAAAATTTCCAAATTTCTTTGAGACAAGGGTTGCAGAAAGGATTGGGCCATTGAGAAAACAAGTCAACTATTGACTAAGGTTTGGCCCAACTAATTTGAAACTTTTGAAAAATCTTGTTTATAATGGATATGGAAAAAGGAAAAGAAAGGAAAATGTGGCTTGTGGACTTAAAATCATAAAGACATAATAAACACCTATTTGGAAGAGGAATTCCATGCTTAATTAGATTTTCTACAGTGAGGATCCTGTCTTGAATAGCCAACCAAGAAAAAAAGGATGCCTTTGGAGTTAGGTGATTTATCCACACTATTTTGAAAGGGACAATGACTTATTTAGGGGCTAGGATAAGTTGGTATGCTGATTTAATACAAAACTCCCCTGTGTCAGATGGTTCCTAGATAGGTTGATCACTGGTGATCCTTGATGGTAAAATGAAAGTAAAGATAAGGGTTTGCAAGGAAGTGATTTCAGCAGATAGATTGGGACTTTGAATCCTTTTCCATGTACAATAACCATTGGAAACTATTAAAAATTAGCAACACAGTAACAAAACAAAGGATCAGTGAATTCCTTTAAAGCTCTGAACCCCAAGATTTCCAAAAGTGGCTGATTTCCTAACCACATGTCTTCCTAGAAATTGATTGATTTTCCATATCCAAACTACCATATTAGGCCTTTTATTAGGAGTTGTTTCATTATGTTGATGGATTTCCAGAATGTGGAACCCCCATAAGGTTCTTGATCACATAAAAGTTTAGATCCCTATAAGTATTTCTTTTTAACCAGAGTGATCCGTTCTACTTGATCCCCTGATAGTAATCTCCAAGCTTGCTTTTCCAAGAGTACCAAGTTTAAAATATTGATCCTCCTAAGGCCGATTCCTCCCTAATCCTTTGGTTTGCAAAATTTGTCCCATGCAACCAAGTGAAATCTATTTTTGTTCTTAGCATCGATCCATTGGAAATATTTTTGAATTTGCTCTATCTTGTGGTAAACCTTAATCAGGGTCTTGAATATCAAAAGAAAATAAACATGGATGCTCTACAAAAAAGCCATAGTTAGGACTACTTTTCTTGCCTGGAATAGGATATTGCACTTCCAAATAATGAGTTTTTTATAGAATATTTCAATTACATTGTTCCACAACTCCTCAGAAGCATTTCTAATGAACAAAGGTTATCCCAGATAAGTAGCTGGTAGAGTAGAGATAGCACATCCCAAAATATTTGCAATTTTGAGTTATCACCTATGAGGAGTGTTGAGGATATATAACTTACTTTTCTGAAAGTTCATCTTCTGTCTAGCCACATATTCATAGAGAAGGAGTAAATGTTTGATAACTTTAGCTTCAACAATGAAAGCAAAGGTGGACAATAGAGTATCATCAACGGATTGTTGATGAGTGATAGGATCATATTGAGAGGTCACCTTGATTCTAGAGATTAGTCCTGATCTTCTAGCTGCATGGATTTATATACCTAATGCCTCTGTAGTAATGATGAAAAGAAGGGGGGACAAGGGATCCCCTTGTCTTCAACCTCTGCTACTAGGAAAGTATCTAGCAGGTGAGCCATTGATTAAGATAGAGAACCAAGCAGATGAAATACATCCTTTGATTAAATTAATCCAATCTCGATGAAATCCAAATTTGGTTAGGACAGCCAACAAGAAGTCCCAATTCAACCTATAATAAGCTTTGTTAATGTTGAGTTTTAATAGAAAAGCAGCATTTTTGGTATGAGAAGTAGAGTGCAAGGCTTAATGAATAGAGATAATCCCATACAAGATAGATCTTCCTTGAACTGATATTCCCTGACAGTGATCAATAATCAAATGTATAACATCATGCATTCTGTTGGCTAAAGCTTTGGTAAGGATTTTGTAAACCACATTGTAAAGACTCACAGACCTAAAATCATTGAAAGATTTGGCATTAGGGATTTTAGGAATAAGAGCAATGAATGTGGAATTAAAATAATGAGGAATGATCTTGGAAGACTAGAAATATTTTAATGCTTCACACACATCAGGACCCACATAATCCCAAAAAGCCTAAAAAAACCTAGGAGAAAAACCATCAAGGCCAGGAGCCTTATCAGGTTTCATAGAAAAAAGAGCATTCTTGATTTCATCATTTGAAATATTGGTAGTTAACTTAAAGTTGATATCTTCTGAGATGGAATTTGTTACTATAATAATTATGGGCACATATCGTAGGTGGTAGTTCTAGTAATTATCATCCTAGTGTATAAGAAGACAAAATGAGAGAAAAGAAAAAAATGATGGGCATGCATAGAGAGGGAGAGGAAGATGAAGATATGAAGAGGAAAAAGCAGAGAGTCCAATGAATATAAAGGAGAAAAAAAAGGAAGAGGAATGAAGGCATGCACAAAGAGGAAAGGATAAAAGAAAGGAATAAAGAGAGTAAAATCCATCACTAGAGTAGCAGTTGATTTGAGTAATCTCTAGCATGAGAATTAAGCTAAGGATTGATACTCCCTATTTTAATGGAAGTTTGAACTTAGAAGATTTGATGCATTGGATAATAAACATGGAGATATTATTTGATTATGAATCTATGGAGGATCTAAAATGAGTCAAATTTTCATATACAAGGATGAAGGGACATGCTTTTATTTGGTTGGATCATGTCCAAATAGAGAGGTAGAAAAGTGGAAGGATAGAAGTCAAATATGGGAAAAGTTTGTATCCAAACTAAAATCTATAATTTTTTTCCTTGCTAATTGCATTAGGGATTTTAGGAATAAGAGCAATGAATGTGGAATTAAAATAATGATGAATGATCTTGGAAGACTGGAAATATTTTAATGCTTCACACACATCAGGACCCATAAAATCCCAAAAAGCCTGAAAAAACCTAGGAGAAAAACCATCAGGGCCAGGAACCTTATCAGGTTTCATAGAAAAAAGAGCATGCTTGATTTCATCATTTGAAATATTGGTAGTTAACTTAAAGTTGATATCTTTTGAGATGGAATTTGTTACTATAATAATTATGGGCACATATCTTAGGTGGTCTTTCTAGTAATTATCATCCTAGTGTATAAGAAGACAAAATGAGAGAAAAGGAAAAAATGGTGGGCATGCATAGAAATGGAGAGGAAGAGGAAGATATGAAGAGGAATAAGCAAATATTCCAATGAATATAAAGGAGAAAAAAGAGGAAGAGGAAGGAAGGCATGCACAAAGAGGAAAGGAGAAAAGAAAGGAATAAAGAGAGAGCAAAATATCTCACTGAAGTAGTAGTTGATTTGAGTAATCTCTAGCATGAGAATTAAGCTAAAGATTGATACTCCCTATTTTAATGGAAGTTTGAACTTATACGAGTTGATGCATTGGATAATAAACATGGGGAGATTATTTGATTATGAATCTATGGAGGATCTAAAATGAGTCAAATTTTCATATACAAGGATGAAGGGACATGCTTTTATTTGGTTGGATCATGTCCAAATAGAGAGGTAGAAAAGTGGAAGGATAGAATTCAAATATGGGAAAAGTTTGTATCCAAACTAAAAGCTATAATTTTTTTCCTTTCTAATTACAAAATTGTATTGTTTAGAAGACTCTAAAATATAAAGAAAAAAGAGTGGAAGTAAAAAATTATATGGAAGAATTCTACAAATTGACCATAAAAATAGGTCACATTGAAGATAATGAGGAGGTGGCAAGGTACATGAATGGAATAAGGATGCCCATAAAAGATAAAATTTATATGATTTGAATTAAAATAGTTGAAGAGGCCTATTAATATGCACTCAAGGTGTAATAAATTTTGACTTGTAAGAAAAAACCAATTCCAAAGGAAGAGGAAAATTCTTCAGAAGAAGAGAACAATCAAATAGTGGTAGAGGTTAGCCTATGCAAGAAGGAGAAGCTAGTACTTATCAAAGTAATTACAAATAGAAAACCAAATAAAGTAGATATTTCTCAAGAGGAAGAGTTGGTTATGGTAGAGAAAGGGATAGAGTATTCCCCCAAAATTACTTTCAATGTGGAGAAACTAGTCATTGAGCATTCACATGTCCAATAGTATAGCAAGATAGTCTTTAAAAAAGGGAAATTAGGAACCACACTGCAAAGACATATGAAGAAAGTGTTGCCTCTCCTAAGCACATGGAGGACTAGAACAAGAAAAATACCTTACGATTAAAAGGGTATTTTTAAAATTAGCCAAAGAGGAGTATGAATTGGTGTAAAGAAGTATTTTTAGAACCAGTTATAAATCAGGAGGCAAGTGTTGTAAATTCACTATGGATAGTGGGGATATGAATAATCTAGTGTCTACAGAGATGGTAAAAGAGCTTAGGTTGAAGAGAATTGAACACACAAATTCATACAATGTCTCATGGTTGTAAAAGGAACATCACATTTTGGTAAGTGAACAATGTATGGTGAACTTTAAAATTGTTTTATACAAGGATGAGATACTATGTGGTGTTATTCTTGTGGATGCTTATCATGTATTTTTGGAAAGACCATGGTAGTTTGAAAAAATGACAATTCATGATGGTAGGATAAATACCTACACTATTGAGAAATATTTTAGGAGGTACACATTAAGTCCATTAAAGGACAAAGGAGAAAAAGTGGGTAGTAGTCCTACAATGTGCCTAGGTATAGAAAAACAATTATTGAAGGGAATGAAGAAGAAGGAAGCATGTTTTATTATCATTGATAAATGCATGGAAGAAGGGATAGTGGAAAATATGAATGAAATTCCACATGAAGTGAATGATGTTAGAATAATATGCAGATATTATTTTAAGACTTGTTATATGAGTTGCCACCCATGAGGAGCATTGGTCATCATATAGATTTTAGTTTTAGATAAGCAAACTTATAGGAGGAAACCAATGGAGAATGAAGGGGGAAAGAGGCTAAAATATGAAGAAAAAATTAATAAAGACAAAGATAAATGGAGTGATAAAGATACAAAAAAGGAATATGGACCTCCTCATGCCATTATTGGTCATGATAACGGCCATACTATTGAAGAACATAGTGGTGATGAAGAGATTGGGTATTTTGAAAGGCATGCCAATTGTATTGGATCTATGTTAATTAGAATAATGGGATATAATGGAAAATAATTTGGAATATATGGTAAAAGTTTTAAAAATCCCATAATGCCATAAATAAGGCCAAAGAATGAAGGCCTTGGATATACAAGTCAAGGAGGAAGTAGTGAGAATAAATTTGTGAGAAGAGAAATCACTACAAAACATGAAAGTCCTTGAATAGATTGTTTTAGTCAATGTTAAATATCTAGACATATGGAAAATAGGTGTTGGAACCTATATCTTGTGATATTTATGGACATAACACTTCAAAAGAAGATATTGGCTCCAAGATAAAGTAGCCAACAAAATACATGTTGATTGTGGTTAGATGGATATGAGGGAATGGGACAAAGTGCACAAATATTGAGTTTATCATATAAAAGGAGGTTATTTTCCTAAAGGAAGGCAAGGATAAAATAAAAAAGGTGGACTTGTGAAGAAATCCAAGATAAATTGACAATAACTTGGAAGAGCAATTCATTTTCATAAGCTAGGGCTCATGAAGCATTTATCTTACCTAGTGTGTATGATGCAAGACAATTCAAGCAATTTAATTTTCATTATATTAAGGTTTGTTACTATAATAGTTATGAGAACATATCCCAAATGGTCATTCTAGTAAATACCATCCTGGTGTATAAGGAGGAAAAAATAATGAAGAGGTAAAAATAGCAGGTATACAAAGAGAAGGAGAGGAAGAAGAAGAGATGAAGAGGAATTAGAAGAGAGGACAAAAATTATAGAGAAGAAAAAAAGAGAGGAAGAGGAAGGAAGGAATGCATTTATAGAAAAGGAAACAAGGAAAAAATTCATAGAGAGAAAAGGAGACAAGAAAGGAATAGAGAGATAGGTAAATCCATCACCTTGTAAATATCTGGTTATACAAGTCTAGAACAAATACAAAGAGCCATAGGAATATAGCGTATTAATGCTTTGTTTTGTGTAGCCTACAAACACCTTAGCAATAACAAATAATACTTCCTTTTCAATTTATTATGTCTATGTATGTTAAAGTGAAGGAATACCTTGTTTTATTGGACTATAAATTGTATATTTGTATAAGGTTGGTATGTGTAAGTTTATAGAATAAGATAGAGCATGGTTGTAGCCTAAGCAGAGTGGTCATTATAGTATATAGAGGATCATTCTAATAAAATTTCTATTCTAGCCAATACCTTAGTACCATTAAAGGAAAATACATTAATATTGTAGCACTATTCAAGTGGTGTGTGGTTGCCATTCAAATGGGAGCATAACACAAATGAAATATGATGTCATTCAAGTAGGATAACATTGGCATGTGAGTGGGGGTGCTGATTACTAAATATAAGAATATTGACGACAAAGAATTCATATAAAATAAAGAACATGTGATTAACATTATATCAATTTAAGAACATTGTTCGATCAAATAAAAGTTACATCATTGTTTAGGTAAAAAAATCTAAGCATTGTTTGAGTGAAGAATTCAGTGCCATTCAAGTTGTGGACAAGAGTGTTGTGGAAAAACAATGTCATTCAAGTGAGTAGTATTACACTATGCTAGTGTAAATTAGAGTGATGTTCAAGTGAATTATATTGTATTATTCAAGTCATCCTACCATCCAACTAAGAATTATCATTCAAGTGAGAACTACCATTCAAAAATTACCATTCAAGTTGATCGGTTGTCATCCAAATGAGTGTTGAATGAGTGGAGAATGTGAGTGTTGTTCAGGTGAAAAGTACATACCATTCAAGTGATCACCCATTAACACCAAAACCATTCATGTTGATGTTCAATTGATCATTGTATTCTAGTTTTCATGTGTTCTATGAAACTATTGCTACTAAAGGAGGTAGTTCTTCATTAATCCCCCTCCTTTAGACTGCATCATTTTTCACTCATCACCTTTATCTTATTACTTAATATTTTATCTTGTTCTTTTTTAGAATATTCTTCACAATATTTTTATGTTATACTTATTTTAAACACTTCTTTTATCATAAGTGCTTTGTGAGTTGATTCATAGTCCTCCTCATTGTTAGATTTTGATTCTTGTACTTCTTGGGCTATATGTCCTTTTTGGTTTTGTTCTTTTTTATATTGTTTTATTTGGTATTGTCTTTGTTGATTTCTTTGATAAGGTTTATGCACTTGATTCCATTGATTGAGTAAATTAAATATATAAAATATGGTAATGTATTTTATTTGTTATATATGTGAAAATATCTTCTTTTCCAATCTTGGTATTTCTATGAGGTAGCAGGTTTTATTATGTTACTTAGTGAAGTTTTTTCTGAAATGAGAGAATTATTTGATAGTTCATCTCTTACTTGATTTTATATTTCATATTGCTAAAGGATATTAACTAAATCTTCAAATGACACTTTTTTGTTTGACACTTGGAGATATGTGACCAATGTTTTAAATGATTCTAGAAGTGCTCTAAGTGTAACTGAGACAAGAAACTTATCTTCTACTTTCTCTCCCATAGTTTGTAGTTTTGATTTTAAATATGCTATCCTTCTAAGAAAGTATTCTATATTTTCACCATCTTGGACTTTTAGTGAGTATAGTTATGATTGTAAATGCATAATAGTGGCTTCATTCCTTCCCTCAAATATGGTGCATAGTTTATCCCAAGCCTCTTGTGAAGTTTTGGCCTCACTTATATGTGCTTGTATTTCATTTGATATCCCAAATGTTATTAGCATTAGTGCTTTTGCATCTTCTTCTTTATATTTTTGTCTACTTGTGGCATCCTCTAGATAGTTTTTATCTCCAATGACTATATTCCAAAGTTTTTCAAACTTCATTTACTCTTTAGAGTGAAATTTGGTCCCTTTAGTAACTGAGATTCTAAGAGGAAGATTGTTGTATTTTCCATGGTGCCTTTTCGTAAAAGAATATTTCTCAAAGTAGGATCACTAATAATATCTATATAAATTTCTTCAAAAACATGATCAAATTTTCTAATTCCCAATCAAATTTTCTAATTCCCTTTATTTCAAATTACAATCAACTCTAACTTTTTTTGCAATTTGCTTGCATGATGAAAGTATGGTAAATTATAAAATATATATTTTAATCAATAAGTAGAAATTTTTTTGACTCTTTAATTAATTCACTATAGTTTTCTCATAGAAAATTTTCAAAATTAATTTTCTATTCTTTTATATTCTTGAAATATTTTTCTTCTTTGAACTTTCCTTTCTTCAAATATAAATTTATTTTCAATGTTTCCTTTTTATTTTTAAAATTATCTTTCACATAATATTAAATCTCATAAGCCTTCAATATTCTTTCAATATTTTATCTTTTCTTATACCAATCAACTTTAGAGAAAATAAGTAGAAGAAAATATATCTCATACCTTATGGAAAGTGCTTCAATAATATGACCTTATCTTTGAACTAGCCTTCAATGTTTTTGCTTTGAAAATATTCCTTTAACAATATATTTTCCAAATATTCCTTTAAAAATATCCTTTGCAAAATAAATGCACTTTATAAAATCAAATGGACTTCAATATTTATATATTTGAATGAATTTTCCTTCTCAAAGAGCAAGTCAATATTTCCTTTCAATATCTCATAAAATTTATCCTTTTTCTTGATGCCTTGAATTTTGTTATAATCCCTTATTATTAATTTAAATTAAATCTTATTCAATTTCATTTACTAAGGCAACAAATTACTTTTATTTTCTTTTATATAATCTTATTTTTCCTTTTATTTTTTATTTCCCTCTTTTAATAAACTTCTTTGAATACACAAACTATTCTTCTTCAATATTTCCTTCATAAAAAATGTATAAATCTATTGGTAGAATCAATCTTCTAACCTATTCCTTTTTAAATTGCAAGTTTCCACCATATGCTCTGAAGTAGGAGAAAAATGAATTAGAATCAAGTGATTTGGATGTACCTTAGTGGGTGTTTAAAAATAATTTTATCCTTCAAAGGAAAAAATATTCAAAACATGTCTCCCACACAAACCATCGTACCAATGTCATGATGCTACGACTAAAAAATGAAATGTTGACTTTTTACATAATTTCACCTTATAAATAATTCATAATGCATATAGACCTTCAAAAAAACTTATATTGTGCATTGTTAAAATACTTTGATATTTAATAATGATTTTAAACTAATTTATCCTTCTATTTTATGCTACAACACTTTAATCTACCAAAATTTTAGAATGACTAAAGATATAAGAAGGCACCTTGGGATTTTGACACAAATTCAGAGTTTTATAATGTTTAAGGGCTTAAATCAAACTTTTCTAGATGTAACATCTCAGGAAATATTTAGAGACTCATTCAAAGTGTAAATTTTGGCTCAAAAGAAAAATACATATGCCTTGGAAAATAAGAAAGAACACCCAAAAAAAGTTATCACAAGCTTTAAATAGATGTGGATGCTTTACATTAAAAGGACTTATGGACTACTTTCAACTCTAGAAAGATATGAATTTGTTATCAACTTGGGAAACTCTAAAAAATATTTAGAGCTTATTTTAGTCAACAAAGGATATAGAAAATATAATTTAAAATATTTTAGTGTTGGAATTATAGTTTACTAAGTAGTAGAAATAAACTTGGTCTTCTTTTGGGAAAATTTGGGTATGTCATCAGTTGGCAATGATTTTCCATACACATACCAATATTTAAGCTTGATTGTTACTCACATGAAATCATTGTGGCTTTTCATAATTTCCTCATAGTTTCTCACAACCTACTCTATTTCTTTATATGGCCAAAAATTATCATTCACGATGCCCAGAGAGATGTTAGTGCATCCTTAAATCTTAGAAATATCAAATGATTCAACAATTATTCCTTGAGTCTTGGTTATTGCCCCTTGCTTGATTTCCATAACTTCAATTATCTTTCCACTCTTTTCTTAGTGCCTCCCATGGTCAAAATTGACTACCACTTTGAGCCTGAGTCCCTCCAACTAGATGAACTTGTAGAGGACATATTTTCTAATCATAGGCTTCTACCCTTTCTTCAAAAATTTGTTGAGCATGATAAATATCTGTTGACTAAACTTATCCATTCATGGAATGAGGCTAAATTCATTGTAAAACACCTTCGATTTAGATAAAAATGGCCTTCTAGCTAAGGTCATTGGCATTCCCGATGATGGAGAAATTATTCTATGAGAGAAAAACTCTATGGTGGCTGAGCTAAACTAGTTCAAGGACAAAGGGAAAATTTTAAGCCATGATAAAGGGATTATTGGTCAAGAATCCCTTACCAAGCCCTGGGACAAGGTGATGATCATTGTGCTAAAATAATTTACTATGGATGGGTCTAACACCCCTTTGAGGAGCTTCCACCTCTTTTTCCTCAACCACCTTCAAGAAAATAAGATTATCAATATACTTGAATATATGTTTAGGTTGATCGAAAGAGTTGTTCTAGATTTATATAAGGGGTCATATTCCTGCCCTACTCACCAAGGGCTTCACTTAATTCTTTTCAAGCATATGGTCCATAAGGAATCTTAAAGGGTTCTTGTCATCCTTGCATCTACGTCTTCTCTAGCAAATCCTATGAATGCTGGTGTGGGTGGCAACTCCAATGGTGGTATTTCCAAGGAGAGCACCCTATTGGACCCTCCTCAAGCCACCAACTAGATTCTCAAGTACGATTCTCCTATTAATGATGGTCCAGTTGCTACTAAGGTTGAGCTGCATTGTCATTCGTATAGGGCCAAGATTCAGGTTGGGAAAGGTAAATCCCCTATAACAATTGAGAATAATGGAGATATATCTGAAGACTCACCCCATCTATGTAAAGTTAGTAGGAGGAAAGATACCTTCGTTAGGCCATCAATGCTGAAATTCTCCAAACAGAGTGGAAAATCCAATTCTAAAGAGAAACTAGGTGTATCCTTCATCACCAGTATCAATCATCTCCAAGACCTTAGTGATGTTATCAAGGCCCTAACTAGGGTAGCTAGGATGACCTCCTCTCTCCTTCAGTAGGTTGAGGCCATCCTTGATGAATACAAGCTCTCTATTATGAGTGCTCAGAATGACGACCCTTCTCCTACTATGGGCGATGTTGATTAAGGGGTTTTCTCCTCGAGACTTGCTTCCTCAATTCTACTTTTTGGTTTTTTTTTGCTTTTTGGCTTTGGGTTTGCATAACCTATCCTTTTTGGATGTCCTATTGGTTAGAGTTTCTTATTTTGGTTAGGTGAGTTCTCCCTATGATGGAGAACTCTGTCTTCTATTTTTTGTCTTTCACTATGTAAAAAGGTTCAGGGACCCTTTCAAAACCTCTTCCACCAATCTATCAAAAAAAATTATTCTTTATATATGCTTTTATAGACAAAATATAATTTAGATTTAGTCAGTAGTCCTCATATAGAATATATTTTATACCAATGTTATCTTAAGATCAAAATTTAATAAATTCACATCTACAGGACAAATATTATTCACAACAAGGTTACATACAATATACCAAAATGCAACTCACATACTCAAGCCATGACTCAAATGAAACAAACACTCTCTATTTAGGTGGATGATAAAATATATTATAGTACAAATGATGCACTACAATTTGATATATACAATCTCTCTAACAACCCCTACATAAATCCTTTACATGGAGTCTCTTGAAATTTCATCTTAAACTATATCTTCATTTTATCAAACTTGTGGGAGATATGACTCTTCATATTTTATTAATTTTATAATAATAATAAAACCTATTGATTACATGAAACCAAATATAGTTACCAATCATTTAAAAAGGACTTGCAAGGTACTAAATAATGTAATACTCTCAATTAGAGAGATGTATCCACACATGTTGGAGACCATTTAGCATCTTCTAGGCTATATAGATCATGCACTACTATAAACATATAGGCTCTACCATGTAGTCCTAATGCCAAAGGTTGAGCTTGATAGAGCTCTCTTGATGACACTTACAAGCAATGGTATTTGAAGATGAATATCTTCTAGATCTTGGTAGGGGATATTACTATATCCCTTGATTATGTGTAGAAGATCCTACAAGTATTAATATTGGGGTTAAAAATATATGTTATCCAAGATAAAATACGATGTTTGGATAGACTAACTATGATTTATACTTCCTAATGGTGCGATATAGAATTGACATCAATGCTACTTAAATTATGGACCACTTAGATAGGTAGAAAACACTATTATGTGCCATGATATTAAGGGTTTTCATTATATACATAAGCTATAGGTTCATACATTGGAGACTTAAAAAGGTCACAATAGACATGTGTGAGTAGCAGATGATATTCATGTGGGGTCCCATCATACTAGAATGCCTATACTAATCACTTGACAATATAGTCTACCAAGATGGTAGGAGTAAAATTAGTTGCACATTTTATATTGGTGTAGGCCTCAAAATACATTATAGTCTTAAGGCCCTTAGGACTACCAAGTTATCTCGGAGATTAGGAGGCACCAAAAACCTATAGGTAGGGTTGATAATTTAAGGTAGGTTAGAGTAGGCCCAAATATGGGCATGTTTATAGTGGAAATGTGGGTGACAGATGATCTATGAACTAAGTAGATATTTTGATATCTATATAGGCATCATCCAAATTGGTAAGATGATGTAAAATAGGGTTTCTTTACCTAAAAATTGTACAAGAAACTCAAAATTTCTTCCTAACTTGAGTGGTATATTTGTCCATATTCAATGCTAATAGCCTTTTAGGTCTTTAAATTTAGAGTCATCAATGTTGAAGGGTTTATGACCTCTAGAGCTAGAGCTTCCATCTCTATTGTATTTAAGAAGCCATCTATTTTTCTTGGAATACCATACCTAAAATAGTACAAGTAGATATAATTTTGGATTTTCGTAACCATTATATTTATGAGCCCAACTTATCCCTTTTGGGAGATTATGCATAGATGTTACTTATATTAAGGGTCTTTGTAAGTCATAAAGGTTCCTTGTTTATGGAAGGTAAAATACTAACGACGAAATTTGGAAGACTGCTACTAATTTTTTCAAAATTACATGTCAGTTGAGGAAGTTTATCCTTTGATTTAATGGTTGTTGGAGTTCTTTGATTCTTCATAATTTTTTAAAAGACGTTGAATTGGATTATCTCCAACCGTTGATTTCTATTGAGTGTATAGTGGGGGAATCATGTGGCTACTACATGTATGGTCATTGAGGTCTCAATCGAATATAGAGGACTTGATCCATGAGGTCAAATTGACATAGAAAATATACCTTATGGTCATTGAATTTTCTACCCTTTGACCAATGGTAGGGGCTACCATTTAGTTATCACTAAAAATACTCTTGGAGATGATGTAGGTCATTGGCCACTTTGAGTTATCATAAAAAAGGCTATCAATAATGGTGTGGGTTTTTTATCATCAATATAAAATTGTCTATAGAACTTTGTAATCTAAATTCTTCAATATCCTTCCCACTTTTCCATGGGTCATTGATGCTAAAGACCTTCTTGAGATGATGTGGGCCATTAATCATCCATATTGGATGGTTTATGGAACTTCATGATTTAGATGTTTTTATATTCATTTCAAGTCTATACAAATTCTTGGCTCTTTTTCAACCCAATATTGATAATATATCTCCTCTGGATGTGTGCCTTGATAAAAAATCTACTTCTATGGGTTGCTAATGCATCTACCACATATTTAATCCTTACCTAATGATAAGGTTTTCCTTTGAAAACTCCTTTGATAGATTTATAAAATTGTGTGGATAGTTGGATGAGAAATAAATGAATCATAGAGATACATGGATCCTTCTTTGCCCACTTTTCCTTGGATCAGCACTCACTATAGATCTAGGAAATCAATGATGCTTATTTTTTTTGTTCTTTGTTGACTACTTTTCCTTGGAAATTAGCATCTGCCATTTATTCTCAAAATTAATTATGGACATGGCCTATACCTTATCCATTATCCTTAAAATAGCTAACTAGAATCCTATTGAGGTCAACTTGTAAAAATGATCAAGGAAAAAATCCCTTAGGTGTAGTGAATTTTCACTATAAGAATAATAACATAAAACAATTAATGAGACAATGCAAGCTGATCTATATGCTTTTTCACATTATTGTAAATGTATACTAAGGTAAGTGGTTATATTTATTGTCTATTATTAATGTTAAGATATCATATATAAAAAAAAATAGAAAACTAAACAATAATTCAAAATAGTAAAATATTTAATGCTAGACTATTTTATTCAATATGATGAATAAACAATGATACCAAACAAGAATGGCTACTATTCTAGGTTACTAAAAAGGGGAAAAATAATATATGAAATCCACTTGGTATCTTGATGTGATTGAATTCTTTGGTCCTATTTTCATTTCCTTTTTATTGCTACTCCATGCAAGGAAAACATGTACATATGTACACATGAAAAATGGTTGGTGTTTTAGGGGTCTACCTCAATCTGTGAGACCCCTATTGTATAAAATAGAATATAAATCCAAAAACTTGGAAATAAATAATAAATGTTGAGTTTTTTGATAAAACCTATACAAGAAATATAGTAGAGTGGTGTCAATGCTAGTGTTATAACACTAATTATAGTATATCCAAATTGCAGTGTTATTGCTTGTAAATACTGTAGAAGATATCTCAATCTAAGATCTAAAAAATAGCTTCTACTACAAATTTTAGACATGAATTTGATGATAAATTTATAGCTATAATATTTAAAATGATAAGTAATCCAAATGGAAACTAACCTAATATTGAAATAAAGATAGATATAACAAACTTAAGCTAAATGGAGAAAGAGAGATTAAAATAATAAGACAAAAAAATAAGATGAGTTTAGGAGCAAATATGTAAGCCTAGAGATGAATGATTTATTGCCTCTTTGACCATGTAGTTTTGGATAGATACATGGTACTAATTTATAACAATTCTAGCAATAAAATCCATATCATAATGTAAATTGGGGGATTTCACTATCCTTCTACTTCATTCTCCTATAGGAATTTTAACAATGGTTTAGTAGATTTTCCAACTTTTAATCTATAATAATTTTGGTAGAAGTTTTTGATGTTTCTCAACCATGTATCTCCTAAGGGGATAATTCTATAGAATTTTAGGACTAATAGTTTCCTTACAAATATATGCAATTGAAAAATATGTTAGATAACACAATTTGATGGATGTGTGATAAAAAATGCTATCAAATATAGTTTGGTGAGACTTTATTCAACTTGATTACATGGAAGGTCATTGACAATTACAAGTTTGTAATTGGAATTTGTCTCTCATAATTAATAATTTATTAGATTTTATGATCAATGATTGTTATTGTTTCCAATTAAGTAATATGATTGGCATTTAAGAGAGTGTATGTAATATTTGATAATGCCAATCACGTATAGTAGAGGATAAAGGATCATGCTAATAGGTGGTTGATGCCAAATACCTTCATGTTTTTTTGTTGATAATTAGTTAATAACAATAGAATTCAAAAGCACTATGGTGCAACACTATCATACCCCTAATGAAAATATGACTATTGGTAGTCTAGTTGGGTAAGAAAAGATAATATTCAAATTGTAAAAATTGGCATTATTTCATAAAAAAGAAGTACTAAGGTGCTACCATTTATGGGATAGCACTTATTATATGAGAAATATAGGTTCAAATTCGATCAACTTGGAATTAATCATTCACTTATGATCATTGGTGTATTTGATGAGAGAGATATTATTTTGGTTCTATTGTAGATTGACTACTCAAAATTGGGTGTCTACACTAGTGTCAGATAAATTAGAGGATTCAAATGAGTATGAACATGAAGACTAATAGTGGTATGAACACCATCTAGAGAGGAATTTCTTATACATTGATGCAAAGAAAAATTATGACTTTGGTTTTAACAATACTATTAATCATCATATAGAATTGCCTTGGAAAACCATGGGTGCACCAAGAGAAATGATTTAAAACTTAGAATTTTGAGTTATGAAAAAGTAAGAGTGAAATTTAGAAATGATAGAGAATAACAAATTAGAATTCATAAGTAGATAATCAAAATAATAGAATGATTTATTACATATAAAATAGAGTACAAACAATATTTGAGAAGATATTTGAGGCTATAACATTACATCCATTACTCTTTTTTTTATATAATTAAGGTACATATCTCTTTATACAATATTTTTACTGTATTAGAAATCCATTGTATTAAATATGGAAGGTCACCCACTTAAATTATGGAAGTTCAACTTACATGAGTTAGAAGGCCACCCATATTCCATGAGTTACAAAAAATATATTACATATATAAGACTTGTCATTTTATATTTTAACTTAAACTAACGTGTCAACATGGCTAGAGATGCATTTTGGCTATGAAAATATAAACTAGAAAAGTATTATTTTTAGTAAATATATATATTTTTTGTATTTTGATAGCCTATGAAGCATTTTTTCATGCAGTTGCTATCAACCTATCTATAATAAGGTTTCTTGTTGAAATTGTTCTTCTCCCCTCTAGTATTTCAATGCTTTTTGAATGAATCAAAATAAAATCCTAAGCATAAATTTATGCCCACTATAGTATAGTTAGGATACAAAAAATAGGTTCTTGGATACTTTTAGGCATAAATCCATTCTCCAAAAATGTCACATGCCTAAATAATTCTTCCTTTAGAAAGTAATGGTTCCTATTGTTGGAAATATTGAGGATGTTGTGTTGTCATTGATGTCAAAAGGTTGATGTCAAAGAGATCTTGGTATGGCAGAAACATTCTTCTATGGTTGGATAATTATGCAAGGCAAGGTTCATCTCAAAGCAAGGAAATTGGTAAAAAAAAATGTTATAATATTTATTTTTAAATATTATACAGAGAGGGACAAAGGTTTGAAAGAGAAAGCAAAGCAAATGTTTAAAGGCAAAGGCAAGGTTTAAAATAAATGCCATGGTTTAAAAGATAAGAGACAATATTATAATATTTTTAATATTATAATACTTGGTCCAAAAGGATTTATTAAGAAAAAGAAATCAAAGGAAAGATTTATTTTGCAAAGGCCAAAGGTTTTAAAAACAATATTATAATATTTGAAATATTATAATATAAGTTTGAAAAGGTTGGAGGTGCCAAAATCATGGAGGGCTTAATAATATTTGAATTATTTCAAAAGTGCCAACGTATCCTTATAAATCTCCCAAGTGCATATATAAAGGTGGAAAAAATTCATTTAGTAAAAATATATATATTTTTGAGAATGTCCTATTAGGTGAGAACTGAGAAATCACTTTTTAGAATAAGTGTGAATGTTTTCAATGATATAATCAAATGTCTAAATTGTGCAAGAGTTGAAGCATTGAAATGAGTGCTTTGTAAGAATACTGTGAAATCATATTGTGTTGGACTACAACAATATCAATATGGTGCATCTCAAGGATCTGACTTGCAGCAAGTAATGTCTTAAGTAGTAGCAAGTGAGGAGTAATTTGATATAAGTGAGGAGTAATTTGATATATCTCCTATGTGCTAGTTCCAGCAAATAAGAAAAGCATAAAATATTGTGAGTGACATTCATTAGCACTAAAATAGTTTGGGTGGTAGCGAGCAACATTAGAATTGTGCATACAAAGAATATACCATTGTTGAGTATTCTAAGATGTCGTGGTTGAGTAGAAAGACTATTTTGGGACACTGTGATTGTAGTAGAGAGGCTATTTTAAGATGTCATGGTTGTAGCAAAGAGAATATTCTAACACAGTGTATGTCAAATGAATGCTGAGAAATATCATTGACTAGACGAAATAATTTGGATAAACTACATAGCACTGGAAGTTTAAAAGGAATAAAGACTCTTTGTGTGCCTATAGTTCGTTGTGATAGTTGGCAGCGAGCTATTCGATTAAGTAGTGATTTGGTGTATTTTTGTATGCTAAAGAAAGACTGTTTTGATAAGTGAAATGGCGGTGATGTATTGAGACTCATAGATTTATTATTGGAAGACAGTGATTTTAAGGTGATGCATTTTGAGGAAGTTTTGATGAAGTAAGTGCGGGAATTGTGCAGCAAAAAGAATCTTTAAAATATTTCTTATACTCCATTAACATAAAATATTGGGGAACTAAAGCAGTGCTTGGATTTGTGTTAAGACACTATGTGGAAAGGATTGTGGCTAAAATATACCGGATAAATTTTGAAGTTTTTGAAAAGCCTGACGGTTGGATAGCCATGATCATTATCATAAAGGAAGGTGTAAGGTTTAAATATCATGCTGTGTATGGTTCCACCAGTTTTGTTGTGATTTCACCTATTTTGAAAGAGCAAAACAATAATTATGTTGTGTATGGTTTCCTCTATCAGTTGACCCAATCAATCACAAGCATAGTTGATGTGATAGGCTAAAAGATAAAATTAGTTTACACTTGCCAAAGTTTTGTGAGGTATGTAATAAGGAATTTTGGTCATACTGCTTTGAAATAAATTGAATAGAATTTGTTGTTGTGGTCTTTGTTGTTTGAAGAAAAATATTATTGAGAGTTTGATATTTTAGGAGACATAAGGGCTCATTGGATTTGTTGTTTGAAGTTTTATTATTGAGGATATTGGAGGAATAAGGACTTTATAAGTGCATTACCATTGATTAAATTGAGAGATTAAATAGGGCAGATTCTGTGTATTACATTGAAAGATATTGAAGATACTTGTTCTAGAGTTTGAAAATAAAATTTTGCTTCATTGCTGAATGATATTGGAAACACTTGTGCTAGGATTTGTGACCAATTTGTGCATCATTGATTAGTGAAATTAGAACCACATGTGCTAGGGTTTGAGAGTTATTTGAGCTTCGTTGTTGAAGGAATATGGAAACACATGTGTTAGGGTTTGAGAGCAAGAATTGTGCATAATCTTGATTGACATTGGGATAGACTTGAAAAGGTTATAGAATAGTTTTGTGAAGTAATTGGTACATTGGATTTAAGTGATATTGGAAAGAAAATATTGTGAAATTATATTGTATATCTTCTTTATATGTTCTTAAAATAATTTTGGGAAGAATATGTCTGAATTGCCTAGTTGAAGAAAGCATTTTTGAAAGAGATACAAGCATTATTTTGAATATCATTTGTGTGCAATATTTGGGATTGTTTGAGTATGTGTTATGAGTAGTTTTGAGCATGTGCTAGAAAAAATTTGAGCAAATATAGTGAGGTAGATTTGAGAAAGTCTTTAGAGAATACTTGAAGCAAATTTGATGCATATTTGAGCAAGTCTTGTGAGAAGACTTGAAGCAGGTTTAGGTAGAGTTGAGCAAGTATTATGAGAAGACTTGAAATAGGTTTAGGCAGAGTTCAACAAGTGTTGTGAGAAGACTTGAGGTAGATTTGAGATAGATTTGTGCTTGTAATGTGTGCAGATTTGAAGTAGAGTTGAGAAAAATTTGTGCATGTAATGTGTGTAAATTTAGGGCAGAGTTGAGACATATTTGTGCATGTAATATGTACATATTTGGGGAATAGTTGAGATAAATTTGTGCATGTAGTGTGTGCAAATTTGGGATATATTTGAGACAAATTTGTGTATGTAATGTGTGCAGATTTGGGACAGAGTTGAGATAGATTTGTGTATGTAGTGTGTACATATTTGGGGTAGAGTTGAGAGAATATTTGTGAGCAAACATGAGTAAGCCTCATGAGTAGGCTTGAAGCAGAGTTAAGAAGAGGTGTGTACCATCTTTGGAGGTGACCAAAGCAAAGAGGAGAGGTGCATCTAGTGAATAGATAGAGGTCCACTAGCCAGAGCAATGGAAACATAGGTATGTTGTGGATAGAGGTCCACTAGCTAGAGTAGTGGGGATAGATGTCTCTTGTGGATTGAGGTACACTAGCCAAAGGAGTGGGGACAAAGGTATCCTATAGATATAGGTCCAATAACTTGAGCATAGGGGATTGGAATCTCCTTTGGGAAGAGGTCCATAAACATTGTAATAGGGAATTGATTCCCAAGAGATTTTTTGAGAAAATTTATAAGAAATATTTTCTCCGTGGATGCAACCAATATTGGGTGAACCATGCTAAATTTGTGTCTCTCATGTGTGTGATTATTTGTGCATTGCATTGTTATTGCTATTGATGATATTGGTTAATGCTGCTTTGGAAAGTTATTGTAATTGTTAATATTGGATAATATTAATTTGGAAAGAAAAGTAAAAGTTTTGGTCTTATACTATTCACCCCCCTCTTAGTATAAGCTTGTGTTATTCAATTGGTATCAGAGTGGGTTCCTTCAAGGAAGCCTAACAACTTGAAGGAAGATCTTACAAGAACACACATGGCCAAGAAAGGGAAAAGAAAAATCATGAGATCACATCCTCCTAAGAAGGAAGGAACTCACATGAAATAAAAGGAAGAAGAATTTGATTTTGCTCTAAGAGGAGAAGTGGAAACATATAAAGAACCATAATCAAGTGAAAAATCAAGCAACAGAGAAGAGGCTAAATTGATAAAATTTTGTACTAAATGTGGAAAGCTAGGTCACCATGCAACTTATTATCCACAAGATGGTGAAGAATGTTTTGTTTATGGTAACCTTGGTCACAATGCATCTCATTTTCCTGAATGTGGGTTTAGTAGCGGTGAATATGAATAGGAATTTAGCAGGTACAATCAATACAGGTATGTGAGGAAGATATTTTTTAGAAATAGCAGTGATGAGAAATTCTTCGATAGTGAAAAAGAAGATACTCCAATTTAAGACCTACAAAAAGAGAAAGTTTTAGAAAATAAAGTCACAATTGATATGGAAAAGGAACTCATTTTTTAAGAATTGAAAAGATAGAACTTAATATTGAAAGCTCGAGTACAAGAGGATGAGAAAACAAAGGCAAAGCTTCTACAAGATCTCATTGAATTGAAAATTAAGGTTGAAGAGGCAAAGAAAATTGAAGAAGGTATGGTTAAATAGTTGAAGGCAAAAGAGCTAGAATGTGAAAGATTAGAACATGAAGTGGTTTCTCTAAGGATGGAAGTGAAATATTCTAAAGATAAGCTACACAGGTTTAGGAAAAGTTCAAAAGCCTTGGATAACATTATCAAAGCAAAAAGATCTTCATTTATCAAAATTGGACTTTGTTTTGAAGAAGGACAAGGTAAACAAGAAGAAGAGTCAAGCTCAAGTTCAAAAGAATTAGAACAACCATACGTGAGTAAAAAAGAACCTAAGACTTATGCTGATGTGTTGAGAGGTGATAGTATCAAATAGGAAGAAAACAATGCACCATCAAGGGATAAATATCATCATAGGAAAAGCAAAGAAATAATAATGAGATCAAGGCAAGATGAATATTTCTTCCAGGGTTATTGTTACTCATGTAATCATTTTGGTCATAAAGTTGTGCATTGCAAGATTCATGGAAATAATAATTATGGCTTCACTAAGAGGAACTTCAATTCATTTGAAGATGGATATTTCTTTCAAGGTCATTGCTACTCATGTAATCACTTTGGTCATAGAGCTATACATTATAGGGTTCATGGCAGAAATGATTATGGCTTCACTAAGAAAAAATTTAGGAAATTTGCACCTTCCAAGGACTACAACATCATGTGTTACAATTGCAATAATTTTGGGCATAAATCAAGGTGGTGTAGAACATAATTTCCAAAAATTCCAAAGAAAAGTAAGAAAGAGGATGCTCAAAAGGTTCAAAGAGGTATGACTACAAAGGTGTGGAATAAGGTTGAAAAAGGAGAAGAGCATTGTAAGTTGGGAGTAGATTTACTACCATCCCAAAATTGATCACCTCAAGGAGAGAAGGTGGTGAGGGGGTTGAGCTAAGAGTCTTACTTTTAGCCCCAAAAGGAGCCCTTTTCCATTGATGTCAAATGGGGAGAGATTAAAGTAAGGGAGAGAGAATTCAGTAAGGGGGAAAAGCTTCTCAAGGGGAGTAGATTTGGAATCCACTGGTTGTAAAAGAAAATATTTTAGAAGTGTTGCCATCAATGAAAAAGGGAGATATTGTTGGAAATATTTAGCATGTTGTGTTGTAATTAATTTTAAAGGATTGATGTCAAAAGGTTGATGTCAAAGAGAGCTTGGTATGGTAGAAAAATTCTTCTATGGTTGGATAATTATGCAAGGCAAGGTTCATCTCAAAGCAAGGAAATTTATAAAAAGAAAAGGTTATAATATTTATTTTTAAATATTATACATAGAGGGACAAAGGTTTGAAAGAGAAAGCAAAGCAAATGTTTAAAGGTAAAGTCAAGGTTTAAAATAAAGGTCATGGTTTAAAAGAGAATAGAAAATATTATAATATTTTTAATAATTATAATACTTGGGCCAAAAGGATTTATTAAGAAAAAGAAATCAAAGGAAATATTTATTTTGCAAAGGCTAAAGGTTTTAAAAATAATATTATAATATAAGTTTGAAAATGTTGGAGGCACCAAAATCATGGAGGGCTTAATAAAATTTGAATTATTTTAAAAGCACCAATGTATCCTTATAAATCTCCCAGGTGCATAAATAAAGGTGGACGAAATTCATTTGATAAAAATATATATATTTTTGAGAATGTGTTATTGGATGACCGAGTAAGAGACCTGAGAAATCACAATTCAAGAATGCATGTAAGTGTGAGGGAATTGAGATATCACCGTTCGAAATAAGTGTGAATGTTTTTAATGATCTAATAAAATGTCTAAATTACGCAAGAGTTGAAGTATGGCAGCGAGCGCTTTGTAAGCATGCTGTGAAATCATATTGTGTTGGATGAAAACAATATCAATATGGTGCATCTTGAGGATCTGACCTGTAGCAAGTAATGTCTTAAGTAGTAGCAAGTGAGGATAAATTCGATATATCTCTGATGTGTTGGTTCCAGCGAAAAAGGAAAGCACAAAATATTGTGAGTGACATTCATTAACACTGAAATAGTTTGGGCGACAATGAGTAATATTAGAATTGTGCACACAAAGCAGATATCATTGTTGCGTATTATGAGATTCCATGTTTGCTGTAGAAAGACTATTTCGAGATGCCATGATTGTAGCAGAGAGACTATTTCAGGAAGTTGTGGTTGTAGCAGAGAGAATATTTTGAAACATTGTATGTCAAATGAATGATGAGAAATATCATTGACTAGATGAAATAATTTGGATAAACTACATAGCACTGGAAGTTTAAAATGGAAAAAAGACTTTGTGCGTGCATGTAGTTTTTTGTGATAGTTGGCAATGAGCTATTCAATTAAGTAGTGTTTTGGCATATTTTTGTAATATAAAGAAAGCCTATTTTGATAAGTGAAATGGCAACGATGTATTGAGACTCATAGATTTATGATTGGAAGACAATGATTTTAAGGTGATGCATTTTGAGGAATTTTTGATGAAGTGATTGCGGGAATTGTGTAGAAAAAAAAATATTTAAAATATTTCTTATACTCCATTAATTTCAACCATAGGGGAATTGAAGCAGTGTTTGGATTTATGTTAAGACACGGTGTGGAAAGGATCGTGGCTAAAATATGCGACATAAATTTTGAAGTTTTTGAAAAGCCTAACGGTTGGATAGCCATGAGCATTATCATAAAGGAAGGTGTAAGGTTCAAATATCATGCTACATATGGTTCCACTAGTTTTGCTGTGAGTTCACCTATTTTGAAAGAGTGCAATAGTATTTGTGTTGTGTATGGTTTCCTCTATCAATTGAACCAATCAATCACAAGCAGAGTTGATGTGATAGGCTAATAGGTCAAATCAGTTTATGCTTACCAAATTTTTGTGAGGTATGTAATAAGGAATTTTGGTCATACTGCTTTGAAATAATTTGAAATAGAATTTGCTATTGTGGTGTTTGTTGTTTGAAAAAAATATTATTGAGAGTTTGATATTGTGGGAGACATAAGAGATCATTGGATTTGTGGTTTTAAGTTTTATTATTGAGGATATTGGAGGAATAAGGACTTTCTAAGTGCATCGCAATTGATTAAATTGAGAGATTAAATAGGGTAGAGTATGTGTATTACATTGAAATAAATTGAAGATACTTGTACTAGAGTTTGAAAATAAAATTGTGCTTCATTGCTGAATGATATTGGAAACACTTATGCTAGGATTTGTGAACAATTTGTGCATAATTGATTAGTGAAATTGGAACCACATGTGCTAGGGTTTGAGAGTTATTTGAGCTTCATTGTTGAAGGAATTTGGAAACACATGTGCTAGGGTTTGAGAGAAAGCATTGTGCATAATCTTGATTGATATTGGGATAGACTTGCAAAGGTTATAGAATATTTTTGTGAAGTAATTGGTACATTGGATTTAAGTGATATTGGAAAGAACATATTGTGAAATTATATTGTATATCTTCTTTATATGTTCTTAAAATAATTTTGGGAAGAATATGTCTAAATTTCCTAGTTGAAGAAAGCATTTTTGAAATAGATACAAACATTATTTTTAACATAATTTGTGTGCAATATTTGGGATTGTTTGAGTATGTGTTATGAGTAGTTTTGAGCACGTGTTAGAGCAGAGTTGAGCAAAGATAGTGAGGCAGATTTGAGAAAGTATTTAGAGAAGACTTAAAGTAGGTTTGGTGTAGATTTGAATAAGTCTTGTGAGAAGACTTGAAGCAAGTTTAGGAAGAGTTGAGCAAGTATTGTGAGAATACTTGAAGTAAAGTTGAGATAAATTTGTGCATGTAACGTGTACATATTTGAAGCAGAGTTGAGACAAATTTGTGCATGTAATGTGTACAAATTTAGGGTAGAGTTGAGATAGATTTGTGCATGTAATGTGTGCATATTTAGGATTGAGTTGAGATAAATTTGTGCATGTAGTGTGTGTAGATTTGGAGAAAAGTTGAGATAAATTTGTGCATGTAATGTGTGCATATTTGGGATAGAGTTGAGACAAATTTGTTCATGTAGTGTGTGCAGATTTGGGGTAGAGTTGAAAGTAGATTTATGAGCAGATATGAGTAAGCCTATTGAGTAGGCTTAAAGTAGAGTTAAGAAGAGGTGTGTACCAGCTTTGGAGGTGACCAGAGCATATAGGAGAGGTGTCTCTAGTGGATAGAGGTCCACTAGCTAGAGTAGTGGGGACAGAGGTCTGCTATGGATAGAGGTCCACTAGCTAGAGTAGTTGGGACAAAGGTATCCTGTGGAAAGAGGTCCACTAGCTAGAGCAGTGGGGACAAAGGTCTCTTGTGGATAGAGGTCCACTAACTTGAGCATAGGGGATTGGAATATCCTTTGGGAAGAGGCCCATAAACATTATAATAAGGAATTGATTCCCAAGAGATTTTTTGATAAAATGTATAAGAAATATTTTCTCTGTGAACGTAGCCCACATTGGGTGAACCATGCTAAATTTGTGTCTCTAATGTGTGTGATGATTTGTGCATTGCCTTGTTACTGCTATTTATGATATTGGTTAATGTTGCTTTAGATATTTATTGCAATTGTTAATATTAGATAATATTAATTTGAAAAGAAAAGTAAAAGTTTTGGTCTTATACTATTCACCCCCCCCTCAATATAAGCTTGTGTTCTTCACCTATTGCATAAACTTGTGACATTAGTTGTGGATATTATTTCCTTATTTAAAATTTTATGATCCATTCCCCATAGTGACCAAGTTGTCTTACCCTAACCACTCTATACATTTGAATGGACTACCTTTTGGTGGTTTTAGTCCATATATCGACAAACTAATCATCCTCTAATGGTACTAAATTGTATTGATTAAGTTCTTTAATTTTCAATTATTCTTCTACTAAAGTATCCAATATAGGTGGATGATAGGGCTTGAGAAGTTCAACATTAAATATTGGATGAACTAGATAAGATGAAAGATTAAATTCGTTGGAAATATCTTCCACCTTATTGGTGATAGTGTATGATCCATAGCAAAGAGGTTTAATATTCCTATTAGGTCCCATAAGTTTCTCTTTATGAAGAAATAAATATACCTTATCTCCAACCTTGAATTGATGCCAAACCTTATGATGGGTATGGAGTTGCTTGTATTTTTGTTTATCTCTTACAATAGGTCATGGACCTATTCTTGGATATGTTGAATTTGTTTTACAAATAATGCTACATTTTTTGCTTCTTTTTATCCATGAGGTGACTACTCCATGGGTTGCATAAGGAGTGCAACATCAGTGGGTACCAAGGGTTGGAACACAAATGAAACATAAAATGGGATATGTTTTATAGAGCTATGTAGATCTTGATTGTATCCATGTTGAACATAGGGAGGTCTCTCATTACATTTTTGTCGATGCTTGGAAATATTTATTCTAATAAGTTGTATAATTAGTCAACTCATAACTCTATCTCACCATAAATATAAGGATGGAAGATTGTAGACATGTTCAACCTAGTGTCCATCATGCTCCATAGGGTGGATTAAAAAATACTTAGAAATCTATTTTTTTTCTATGATAATGGAACTTAGAAATCCAATGTTGAGCCACACATGACTAAAATAGAGATTAGAAATCTCCTCAACTAAAATGGATTTCTTACAAGGAATCATGATTTAAAAAAATATCAACTACTATGGAAATATAATCATTACCATTATTAGGTATGGTTAAATCTAATAGGAAATCCATGGAGATTGATTTCCAAGGATTGGAAGTCACTGGAAATGGTGTATATAGTCCCTACTTCATGTTTTTTCATTTTGAATTAGCACTAGGGATAAATGAGTAAATGACATCTTGAAGTCATTCCTAATTTTGGGCTAATAAAAGTAATTTTTAAGAACTACCAATATTTTCTCCATTTCAAAGTGACCTACTACTTTTTTAAGTGTGCTTAAAAAATCATGTTTGAATGCTCACTAGCTAGTATACAAATATATTCCATATGATACAGTAGGTTATTATATAAATAAAAATTAGAAATATGCTTAGCCACATGAAGATCTTTGTATGTATCAACATAATCAAAATTTCATTAATGAAAGATGGAACATTTGGAGTTGTTATACCCATACGAATCAAGAATGGTGGTCAATGCTATGACTAGAGGTTGGATCAAATAATCTGTTGTTGAATTGGATCTCCATTTCTTGTGATTAATGGTAATATGGAATTGCTATAGATATATGGACCATATTTCATGTTTTTTATTTCTTAACTTAAACTAAATATAAATTAATTCAAAGGTCTATGATTTATATGGATGATGGTTTCCTCATCTAATATGTAGTGATTAATTTATTTATATGCTAAGACAATAACATAGATATCATTGTCATATGTGGGATATTTTTGGTTTACTTCATTGAATGTTTCACTATGATATGTAAGTAGATGCCCATATTGTATGAAAATTACTCCCAATACATCCTCTAATAAATTTATTATTACCTCAAAAGGTTGATGCATATAAAGTAGACAAAGTGCGGGAGTTAAACATAATTGATTATTAAACCTAGCAGATATCATATATAATGTATCTCCCAAATGGAACTTGGATTTGAAAGCTCCTTTGGTTACTTTGTATAGTGGCAAAGCAATGTGTGAAAATACCAATACAAATATCTAGTATAAATAGGTAATAAAAAAAACACTAAAAATATCTATAAAATTCTTTAGCATAGGACAATATCTAATGACTTTAATCTTCTAGGGATCAACATGGACTATCTCTTTATCAATAATATACCTAAGTTACTAAATCCTTGTAATGCCAAATAAAAATATCTCCAAATAAGCATATATCTTGTGTCTTAGAAGGGTATAAAGTACTTGTCAAACATGTTGTAGATGTTCCTCTTATGAATTAATAAACATAGGAATGTGATTAAACTAGACTACCACAAATGAGTTAGTGTAGGGGCACAAGGTGTCATTAATCATGTCATGAATGTGATAGTGTATTGGTCAAGCTAAAAGGCATAACCAACCACTTATATAAACCCTCATTGGATTTGAATGAAATATTTCATATATCAATGGGCTATATGGTGTAAGGAAATTTCCAATTAAAACAAACACATCCACACAAATATTACAATAACTAATAGAAAAAGAAGAACTGAAATAATAATATTACAATACAAAATGGAATGCAACAACTTTGTTACTCAAAAATATAATTCACAATATAGAATTGTGGGTCTCTTTAAGGGGGCAACCTTTTTGGAAGGAGAGATTCATTAAAATATTAGAAAATGACTTGATACATTTCAACTTGGCTCTTTAATTTTTATAGATTAGTATCAGTCCTAACCCTAATGCTCAACGACCAATCTACATACAACTGGAGATCTTGATTTAGTAACTCCTAATAACAAAATATTTATATCTTTTATAAAACCCTTGTAACAAGTAATGCCTACATCACATGGTTCCATATCCACTAGGATTTTAATGTGCTACATTCACATTTACATAGTAACATTAGGATAGAATCTTAACATGCCCTTCCCCTTTAGAATTATTTGTCCTCAAATCTTGAGATGAGAAAAATGCTACTAGATATGATGTAGAAATTCTCACATGGTATCTTCTAGCTGTAATATCCATCATTCTAATAAAACATCAATGATGGTTCAATTATAGAGTGTAAATATTTGTGGATCCAAAATATGCTCAAGCTTTAATATAATATATCCTTCTTCATCCAAATTTGGAAGTGTTGATTAGACCTATACTCAACTTCTAAGAACCTTTTTCAAGGAGAAGATATGAAAATTGGATGTATCTTGGAAGAGGGTGGTAAGTTGAGCTTGTAGGAAAATGAGCCAATCCATTGTAATACCTAATAGGGTCCATAGATTTTTATGACAAGATTTTGATGACCATGAAACTACAATGATGATTTCTTGTATGGATATAGGTAAAGAAAGACCATTTTCCCTATATTAAAACCACACTTTGTACAATGTTGATTATCCTGTTGACAAATATAGTTTTGAACCATGGCCAAATTCTCCTTGAGCTATGTAAGTAGTGCATGCTCATGAAGAGTGGAATATACCACTTAGACCTTAGAGCTACCTAGGATATATGAAAAAAGTGATTGAAGATGATTTCCACAAATTACTTCAAATGATATCATCTTGGTAATGGTATGTTAAGAATTGTCATGTCATCATTCTACCAAGTGAATCCATTTAACCCACGAAGTAGGATGTTTGAACACAAAGCAGTAAAGGTATATCTCCAAGCACTTTTTAAAAATATTCATTTTTCTATCTATCTCAATATAGCATGTTGAGATCATTTATAGTTTTGTGCCCTATAGTTTAAGTAATTCCTACTAAAAATTATGAGTAAATATGGGATTTTGGTTAGAAACAATAGATTAGGTATACCATACAAACAAAAAATGAAATCCAAGGATATTTGGGAAACTATGGAGGCCTTGTAGGTATGGGTTAGGGAACAAAAATTAGCATACTTTGACACATAATCCACCACCACAAAAATGATTATTTTAATGCGATACTTTATAATCCCATCAATAAATTCCATGGGGATATATGTCCAAACATTCACTAGAGTTGAATGATGCTAGAGGGTACCTTTAATGCATACAATTTTTCCTTTCCTTCATTGAGAAGTGTCACATTCATCTACAAAGGTCTAAATGTCATTTTTATTCCTACCCAAAAGGTTTGTTTTATCCTCTCATAAGTTCTAAGGAACCCATAATGGCCCACAATTAGGGTATACATGTATTTATTATAATATGGATTCATAGAATGACAAATTCTCTAAGATAACAAGGCAACCTTGATATCTCAATTATTTTCCATCCCATGAATATCTTGGCTATGAGTTGGGATCATTTTTGAGTTTCTAAATTAATACTTGCAAGGTGGAGTCTTTATCTACCTCATCTTGGAGATGATGGATCCATTGAGTAAGTAGAGTTGGAATAGCACACAATATACTATGGTGATCATATTGGTAAGAAAAGGCATTAGCCATTACATTATCCTTTACCTTTTTATAAAATATCTCATAATCACACTCCTTTAATTTGGAGACCCACCTATACTATTCTATTGTGAAGAACCATTTCTCTAAAAATTATTTCAAATATTGATTATTTGTTTTGATTAAAAAATGTTTCCCAATAAGGTAGGATCACTAGTGATTGATGGCACATAAGATTTCTATAATTTACTTCTCTTAGGTTTATTTACACAAGTTTTTCCATGATAGTTACTTTCTCATAAGATCCAATGGCCATAATTCTTACATCAAAATTACACCAATTAAATTGTCCAAAGCATCCATTTCAATCATAAAAAGTTTGGAGAAATTAGACATCACCAACATAGACATAGTTAAGATGACTTGTTTAAGGTTTAGAAATGCTTTCTCTATTGGTTTTGCTTGCACAAACAAGTTCTTTTTCAACATAGTTGTCAAAGGAGCTACAATATTCCCATAATTATGGATAATTATTTGATAGTAACCTATGAGAACTACAAAACCCCAAAGACCCTTGACAGTGTGGGGCTTTGGCCATTCTTAGATAGTCATGATTTACTTTGGGTCCACCTTAACCCCTTGCCTAGAAACTATATGGTTCATGTACTCTACTTATTACATTCCAAAAGAAAATTTAGGTCATTTTACACATAATTGATGATTAGAAAGTAGTTTCAAGGTTTTGTCTAGATAATGCAAGTGTTCTTCCAAAATGCTCCTATAAATTAGGTTGTTTTCAAAGAAAACCAAAATTAATTTACATAGAAAGGGGAAAAATATAGCATTCATAATAATATACAAGGTAGAGGTTTTGTTGGTAAGACCAAAGAGAATAACCAAGAATTTATAATGACCTTCATGAGTCCTAAATTCTATTTTTGGAATGTCTTATTCTCTTATTCTAATTTGATAATACCTCAAGTGCAAATCCAACTTGGAGAAAAATTGAGCTCCATGGAACTCATCTAATATCGCATCAATAATAGGAGAAAAATAATTTATCCTTGACAAGAATTTTATTGGGCTCATAATAATGCACACATAATAATCAAATCCATCCTTTTTATATACCAAAATCATTGGTGAAGAATAAGCATAGACACTAGGTCGAATAACCCCTATTGCTAGTAATTCCTACAATATTTTCTTATTGTTTGACTTTTGTACATAAGGGTACCTAAATGGGAATATGTTTTGTGGTAATCTATGTAGTATAAGTTGGATTTCATGATCATGGTTACACTATGGTGGTAGACATTTGGGTTCTACAATGATAGATGTATGTTTATCTAGGATGATTTATAATTCTCTTGGTTGTTCTATATCATTGATATTTAGCACTTATATTGCAAATAATATGACTTCTTTAAAATATTTTGCATCTTAAAAGAAGAGATAAGTTGGGTAGTCCTTGTGAACATTACTTAGAGAGTATATTGTGTTTTGTACTAGGTGAATTGCATCTAGAGTTTATTAAAATCCCAAGTTATTAGACCCCAAGTTTGAAGCCACTACATTCCCAACACAATATCACATCCTTCCAAAGAAAGGATAAACATGTTAGCCTTGAGATTATATTATCCAATTTACATATTAATATTTATACTATTATATTTACATGGAAAGGTTACCCCATTGAATATCATAACCTCAAAATAATTTCATGAATTTAGGTAAAATTTTTCTTATTTGACCACTTAAGGATCCATGAAATTGTGGGTACTACCATAATTGATGAGTACTATGATTTGTTGACCCTATAAATGTTCTAAAACCTTCATGGTTTGGGGGGTGGATATTCCTTCTATAACATGTACTAAAATTTTAGGTTGTGGTTTCTCTACTACTTTATGTTCTTCTTGTTTCTCTTCTTCTTGGGACTCACAACTTGAGGGTTCACCCACATCAAGAAAATACAATTTTTGTTTTATGTACTTATGTCTTAGGAATATTTTCATTATAGTTATAACATAGTCACTATGATTTATGGGTTTCAATCTCTTCTTGGGTCAAAAGTTTGATTGCAAGTGATTTATTGGTAGGATTTGATACTAGCTAATTTGGAAGTGGGGGTTTAGCTTATGACTAATAAATCATAGGGGATCTCCCTATATACCTAAGGGTATGTGGGCACTCATCATAATATGCATGTGTTGTCTAAGGCATGGGTATTGGAGTCTGATCACACTTCACTTCATTATATGCTTTATGAGAAATCTAGATTAGCCAAAAATGACAACTCCTTTGTTATATTTAAAAACCCCCAACATAGGGATTTTAACTTATTCCACTAAAAATAGAAAAAAGTGCTATTTTTGTAAGGTATTTTAGTGGAAATAAATATAAGGAAGGAAAAAGTATACCTATTAGTGAATGAATAGTTGGACAATTATTGTTGTGATTATAGTAGAACATGGCCATGGAATGTGCTATCATACCACTAGCTAAGAAAATTACAAATAAAATAAGCACATCCACATCAATATTGAAATAATTAATATAAAAAAAAGAACTAAAATAATAATAACACAACAAAGAATGGAAATGCAATTGCTTTATTTTTTTTTATTGATTGGAGGAAGGGGTTTTAAAATGGTCTCCAAACCTTTAACATCAAAATACCATCAAGAGAGACTATCTCCTAGAGATAAAATAAGAAGATCCAACATTGAGATCAATGGATACTGTCTTCTTGAGATTGGGTCAAGAGGACAAGCAATGACATAAATAGAAAAGAGGGGATCTCCAAAATAGAGGATACTACCTAAAAAATAAGTAGAAGAACACAAAAAACAAGAACCAATAAAGAAGAGGAAAGAGGCTCATCATTTACCATCACTAGGAGTAAGGAAATCTGCATGATCCACTTGTTCCCTTGAACTGGTTCCTAAATTCATATAGGATGACTATGACCTACTATAGCAGAGAGGCATTCATATTGGTTGCTCTAGATATAGCACTCATTAGGTCATTGAGCTCCTACATGTATCCCTTCTTGGTTATGAATGAAAAATATGATCTCTATTGAGTGTGGCTAGGCGGCTTAGAGGGGCCAGTCTAGGGAGCTCCCTTTCAAGATAAGAACCACATCAAGGTATCCTCATGTTTGGATTTGTGAAACATAGTGGGAGAGTCTTTTAAATTCTTATGTTCTTGCTTGAGGATAATGGGCAATTTTCATTTTCTAGTTAGGGACTTACTACAAGTTGAGCAAATTCAAGCCTTCAATTTCACTATGGGAGAAGTGTATCCAACTTTAGACTTGATATATAGCATCCAAATTGAAGAGAAATAATACCTCGATAAACAAAATCTAGAAAAGCAGTAAGTGCAGAATCAAAAGGAAAAATAGAGAAGAAGAACACATTACACAAGAATTTATCCTAGGAAACCCTTTCGAGAAAAACCTAGCAAGAATATCTCCTTATTGTATAAACTTGACCATCTCCAATACAATAATATCCTTTCACTCACTTTTCGCTTGCGATTACATTTCTTGCAAATTCATTACCAAACCCTCATGCAAGTGTTGTTTTATATACCAACAACACAAGAAGGGGTTTTACAATACCATGGGCGCAAAACCATGGGCCGACATTACATTAACCCAAAAACACCCATATGGGTCTAAAAATAGCTTAAACCCCCAAACCTCAATGAGGATAGGGGTAGAGTGTAAAGTCCTTTCAGAGTTAGCCCCACTTGAATAACATGGAAAATATTCAACACAAGTCCAACATTCTCCCACTTGTTGAATACTTTCCATAGGGGCTAAAAATTGCCATTGTCAACTATCAAGGGCAACCATACCCATAGATCTTCTACACCAAGAAAATTTTTGAGCAGGAACAACCTTTGTTAATGAATCAACAGTATTCTTCTCTGTATCAACTTTCTCCAACATCACCCAGTTCTCTTCAACCATCTCTCTCACAAAATGGTACTTGATATCAATATGTTTTGATCGATCATGAAAACCAGGATTGTTTGCCAAAAATATTGCACTCTGACTATCACTATCAATTCTCACAACCTTCTGCTTAATGCCAACTATTGAACACAACCTCTATAGCCACACTACTTCTTTACAGGTATGAGTTGTTGCAATGTACTCTACTTCTATAGTGGATAAAGCAACAACTGATTACTTTTTACTCATCCAACTTACTGCCCCTCCAAACAGCCTGAACACATAAGCACTCATGGATCTTCTCTTGTCAAGATCTCCAACCTAGTCAACATCCACAAACCCTTGTAGATTTACAATATCATTATCTCCAGATTTTCCTTCATAATAGATAGCATAATCTGTAGTTCCATGCAAGTATCTGAAGATCCTCTTCACAGTAGTCCAATGTTCCTTTCCTAGATTGGACATATATCTTCTAACTACTCCCACTACATGTGCAATATCAGGTCTAGTATAGACCATTGCATACATCAGACTACCCACAACACTAGCATAAGGAACATGATGCATTTCTTCAATTTCCTCATCTATTTTAGGATATTATTCAACAGATAACTTTTGACCAATAGGATATGGAGTACATATTGGTTTACAATCATGCATCCTAAACCTTTGTAGTATCAAATCAACATATTTCCTTTGATTTAACCACAACTTTCTATTTGCATGATCCCTTATTATTTCCATACCCAAAATAAATTTTGTAACACCCAAATCCTTCATGTCAAATTCAGAAGATAACTGAGATTTTAGTAACTTTATCATCTCCTTATTGTTACCAATTAACAACATGTCATCCACATACAATACAATGATAACAAAATTTTCACCTTCCTTTTTGAAATATACACATGGATCTACTTTACTTTTTCCAAGCCCAAGTGTCAAAACAAACCTATCAAATTTTTGGTTCCACATCCTTGGAGACTACTTCAACCCATAAAGAGACTTCTTCAACTTGCATACCAAGTCCTCCTTACCTTTTACCTTGAAGCATTCTAGTTGTGACATATATATGTCTTCATCAAGTTCACCATGTAGAAAAGTTATCTTTACATCCATCTATTCTATTTCAAAATCAAAAGCAGTAAAAATAGCCAACATAACTCTAATTGATGTTAGTTTAGCCATAAGAGAAAAAATCTCACCAAATTCAATTCCCTCAACTTGAGAAAATCCTTTTGCTACTAGGCGAGCTTTGTACTTCTCCAAATTTCCTTCTACATTGTACTTTTTCTTGAATAACCACTTACAACCAATAGGTTTTCTACCAAGGGGTAATTTCACCAAGTCCCATATCTTATTTTTATCTAGGGACTCCATTTCTTCTTCCATAGCCCTTTTCCAAGACTTATTCTCACTTGACTGAAGTGCCTCCTTTATAGTCTTGGGTTCTTCATCAGTAACTGATAAATTAAATGCAAAACAAAAATTTGAAGGGCTATACCTTTCTGGGAGTCTTCTCACCCGATCTGATCTCCTCAAAATTGGAGTTCTAGGTTCTGCATCTTCAACTTCCTCCTCACCTTCTTCCTCTGAATATTCCTCTTCAGACTCTCTCTGTAATTCATATTCTTCTATAGCATCAGGTTCTACCATAGGTTCTTCCTCCTATTCCAATTTTACCTGAACTATTTTTGGTTCTTTTCTTGGTTGCATTTCCTATTTTGGAACCCCTTTTGTTTCTCTAAAGATCACATTACGATTGTAAGTAATCTTCTGTGTTTCTAGATTCCACAACTTATATCCTTTCACACCAGTACTATAACCTAGAAATATGCATTTCTTATATTTATAGTCTAGCTTAGTCCTTTTCTCTTTTGGGACATACATATAAGCTTCACAACCAAAAACCCTTATATGATTGAGAGAGGGTTTCTTACTAGTCCACACTTCCTATGGAGTTTTATCCACCAAAGCTGAGGTAGGAGATCTATTGATGAGGTAGCAAGCAGTTAACATGACTTCTACCCAGAATTTCTTTTCTAACCCTACACCGCTTAGCATGCTTCTGGCCTTATCCATCAATGTTCTATTCATCCATTCTACAACTCCATTCTGTTGTGGAGTATATGGAGTTGTTCTATGCCTTTCTATTCCATAATCCTTGCAAAACTACTCAAATTCATTAGAGCAATACTCACCACCATTATCACTTCTCAAAACCTTTATCTTTTTCTCTATCTGATTTTCTACAAGAGCCTTGAACTCTTTAAATTTATTGAAAACATCATATTTGTACCATAAAAAGTATACCCAGGTCTTTCTTGAGAAGTCATCTATAAATGTAACAAAATAGATGGATTTACCTAATGATGGTACTTTTGTAGGTCCAAACACATCATTATGAACTAGATGCAAAATTCCTTCAGATCTTGTAGCACTACTGGGAAACTTAACTCTGGTTTGCTTTCCAAAAATATAGTGCTCACAAAAATCAAAATTTAATGGGCAATCAAAAATTCCTTCAACCATACCTTTCATTTTCAATGTTTGAAGGCCTTTCTCACCAATGTGCCCCATGCGTTGATGCCACAATATTGTCTTCACTATAGGAATACTTGGAGCTTCTTCTACCATATTAATTTCCTCTACAACTGAAGAGTTATTGCAATCAATACTTATAGTGCTAGCCTCAAGTTTGAACAAAGTTCCTATACGAACTCCCCTTGCCAACACTAAGCATCCATGAACCATCTTGCAACTATCCTTATTGAATTCCATAATCACACCCACATCATTCATCTTACTAATGGATATCAGATTCCTTGCCAAACCTAGAATATGCAGCACACCAGGAAGGGTTTTAACTCTTCCATATTTTAACCTCAATTTGACTCTTCCTCGACCTATTATTTTCTTTGTCGAATTATCTCCCAAGAAGACTTCACCTCCATTTATCTTTTCATATTCATAAAACCCCTCCCTATGAGGAGTCATATGAAAAGAAGCACCTGAGTCAATCAACCATGAGTCATGGTGTTCACTTGAGCATGTTGCAACTACGAACAGGTCCCCTGAATCTTCATTTGTGGTCTTCATTTCTATAGATGTTCCTTCATCAACATTTTTAGATCTATAGTCTCTTTTATAATGCCCTATTTTACCACACTTCCAACATTTCCTTTTGTCAGGAACAACAGATTTTCCCCTAGATTTTGATTTCCTTTCTCCTGATTTATTTTTGCTTCTTTCTTGAGAATGACCTCTCACAACCAAGGCATCCTTCTGATGATAATCCTTAGAATATTTTCATCTCATTTCCTCATATAGCAATGTTCCTACTATATCCTCTACTTTCAATTTAGAAGTAGTATTGGTGATAGCCATAACTAGGTTATCCTAGGAGTCAGGTAATGAACAAAGTAAAGTAATACACTTTTCCTCTTCATCCATTTTTACATCTACAAAGTTTAATTGACTTACCACAGTGTTAAAAGCATTCAGATGTTCAGCCATAGAGTCACCATCATTCATCCAAAGAGAATACAACTTCTTTCAAAGAAAGAGTTTATTTACCAATGACTTTGTCTGATACAATGCTCCCAACTTTTCCCATAACAACTTTGTCGTGGCCTCTATCGATACATTCAACAATACTAAATTAGATAAGCACAATATGATAGAGCTCCTTGCCTTCCTATCGATATTTAGCCATTCCTCATCTATCATTCCTATTGGTTTTACTCTTAAGACCATGACCCACTGATCTTTATCCACCAACAGATCCTCCATCTTGAGTTTCCATAACTCAAAATTTTATCCATTAAATTTTTTGATCTCTACCCATGTGCTTCCTATCATTTTTCCTTCACCCAGATTCTTTCATGCACTACTCCCACTCAAGAATCGATTTATCCTAGGGTTGAAACCCTTACTCCTCAAACAAAGCTAAAACCTAGCTCTGATACCAAATGAAGAGAAATAATACCCTGATAAACAAAATCTAGAAAAGTAGTAAGTGCAGAATCAAAAGGAAAAATAAAGAAGAAGAACACATTACACAAGAATTTATCTTGGGAAACCCTTTGGAAAAAACCCAACAAGAATATCTCCTTATTGTATAAACTTGACCATCTCCAATACAATAATATCCTTTCACTTGCTTTTCTCTTGCGATTACATTTCTTGCAAATTCATTACCAAACCCTCATGCAAGTGTTGTTTTATATACCAACAACACAAGAAGGGGTTTTACAATACCATGGGTGCAAAACCATGGGCCGACATTACATTAACCCAAAAATGCCCATATGGGTCTAAAAATAGCTTAAACCCCTGAACCTTGGTGAGGATAGGGGCAGAGTGTAAAGTCCTTTCAGAGTTAGCCCCACTTGAATAACATGGAAAATATTCAACACAAGTCCAACACAACTGGTCTTAGAAGAGATAGGTCTTTGGTCAACTTCATCAATAGCATCATGAAGAAGGCTTCCATAGTGGTTAGATTCAAGAACTTGGGGAAAATTTGATAGGCTTCTAACACAAGAGATAATTTCCTTTTGGAACTCCCTCTAAAGAACATAACTATAAATTATGAGATGAAGACCTTGGTGGATAGGAAAGGAAGAATATCCTTTTTGGAAATTGTTGATAGACTACTAAATGAACCTAAAAATATATTTTGGGATATTAATAAACTTGTTGCCTCGAAGGTGGTTTAGAAAGGCAATATGGAAGCTTTTGAGTATGGAATTTGGACCATCCATTATTAGTATCTCACTATTAAAAATAAGCACACTCACACAAAATACTGAAAAATAACTCAAATACATAAAATAACTCAATAAAACTATGCAAAAATTAAATGCAGAAATGGAACAATCTCACAATAACACAGAATCATAAGCATTTTAGAGGGGGTAACCTCCTTAAATATTTCATTAGCTTGAAAAAGGATGAATTTGTATATGGATTCATATATTTTAAAGAAAAACTTCATGCAACCCTACCTAAAGGCTTAAGAGTTGTCTTACATGAAAAATGCCACTCGAGCTAGAATATCCTACCTACCATCGGTTACAATATTGATAAAAAAAGTTACATGAGATGGTGCCACTTGGCTAGGAATCCTACTTGCCACATACATTACAAAGTATTACAAAATAATATCATAATGGGATCCCCCACATTGGAAGTGGGTCATTACATAAGTAAATAAGAATTACAAAATGGCGTTAGGATAGGATCCTAACATGTCCTTCCCCTTTGAAAAGTTTTGTCCTCGAAGCTAAAAATAAGGGAACTGGTGCTGGAGTTGATGGAGAGACTCCCATGTAGCATCTTCTAGCTGGATCCCGTGCCATTGAACAATAACTTCTATGATGGTATAGTTTTTGAGAGTGCAGGTTCAACGATCCAACAATTATTTAGGTTTGAGTAATATGGACCCTTCTTCATCCAATTATGGTAATGCTGACTAAAAATGTACATGTGTGCCCATAAATTTTTTGAGAGAAGAAACATGGAAAATAGGATAGAGCTTGGAGGTGGGCAGAAGAACCAATTTGTAAGCAATGGAACCAATCCATTGAAGAACTTGATAGGGTCCATAGTATTTTACAACAATTTTTTGGCAATGAGGGAGTTGTAGAGATGATTGTTTGTATGGCTACAAGCGAATGAAGACCATATCACCCACATCAAAGCTACACTCAGAACGATTCTAGTTAGCCTGTTGTCACATCCAATTTTGGGCCATGTCCAAATTCTACTTTAGCTAATGGAGAACATTGGTATGTTGGGTAAGAGTAGTGTCGACAAACTAGATCTTGCAGCTAACTAGGATGTATGAAGAAGGCGTGAGTGGAGGGTGCCCATAAATGACCTCAAAAGGGGTGAGTTTGGTTGTTGTATGATAAGAAGTGTTGTACCACCATTTGGTCAAAGGAATCCAATTTGCCCATTGAGTAGGATGATTTGATGCAAAGCAACAAAGATAGGTCTCCAAACATTTGTTGACAATCTTAGTTTGACCATACATTTATGGATGATAGGCTGAACTCATTTTGAGCTAAGTTCCCTGCAACTTAAACAATTCTTGCCAAAAAGGACTAGTGAAGGTTGGGTCTTGATCAGACACAGTAGAGGTGGGCATACCATGAAGGCAAAAAATAGAATCAAGAAATATTTGGGCAACGATGAGGGCTGTGTAAGGATGGCCAAGGGAAAAAAAATGAGCATACTTCAAAAGGTGATCCACTACCATGAGGATAATAGACTTATCGCCAGATTTAGGTAACCCTTCTATAAAATCCATGGAAATATTAGTCCAAATTTGATCTAGAATGGGCAAGGGTTGAAGAGTACCTAGAGAATGTACCATTTCATGTAGCACCCTAAAAATGACCCATTTGCATAAAAAGACAAAATAATGAAAAATAATAATTGTTGCATTTATGTGCCTCAAAAATTGTGCTCAATGGTAGAGATCGTACTACGACCAGCAGGATCGGTGGACGATCAACAAAATCGTAGAATGATTCCTGCCATCCGATTTCTGTGATCGGCGTACGATATTGCAGATCGTAATATGATCTTGCTCAGAAATAGAAAAATCAAACTTAGAAAATGACCAGTTTAGCTTAACGTCTTTTATCCCTGTCTGCGTAACTACGCGTGAAACCCGGGATCGAATCTATCCGATTTTGCTCAGTTGGGAAGAGGTTGTAACAAAATGATCCCCTTCCCCTATTTTGGTTAGTCCTCCTTGCCTATTTAATCAGGCTCAAATCATTCGAATTCTCCCCTGGCATTCCAAGATACTCTCGCTTAAATTTTACATTTTTTTGTTCCTAGTTTTCTCGTTGCAATTTGCAGGATCGGAGACTATCGTTGCAGATCGGTTGATGGTGTTGCAGATCAAAACTATGGTCATACGATGATATCATTGGTTTGGTGTACGATATCACCAGTTCGGTGTACGATCCTGCCAAGAATGCTATGATATCGCCTGCAATCTACTTGGGGGTAACCCTGAGTTTTGGTTTGCATTTTTGATATTTGTTTAAGCATATTTCTATTTCATTTAGCACTATTCCTCATATAAGCATTAAGTCTATTCATAGGCATTACTGGTGTTCACCTAATTTCATGTAGTTGCATATAATTTCATATTTTATAGCTATAAAACTTTCATTTCATCAATTTATATCACTAATATTATCTGAAGCACTTCATTACATCTTAAATCATTAGTAGAACACATTATTCTTGTCTTCTATTCTCTACCTGGTAATCTGTTGGTTTCTATCAAAATCAGAATAGCAGGTTCCTGATCGAAATACGATATCATAGATCGTATACGATCTTGCAGAATCGTAGTACGATATTGGCCTACAACATATGATCGAGACTGCATACAAATTTTAGAATCTTCATCAAACATCCGGATATAGGTAAGAGTGTGAAATCACTTTTAAGCATTGCATTAGTTTTTACATTCTATTTTCTATATTATGTTGTTTGCATTTGAATGAAAATTGCATATATTCTAGTTTAGTTTGCATATTGGCCAAACTTAGGTATGTATGTGATTTGATTAAAAATGAACACATCAAAACAAATCCCACAACCTAGGCTCAGAAGCAACCACAAATGTTTCTTGGTGAACCCAAAACCCATTCGTCAAAAAATCACCATATATAGAAGGTACGATTAAGTACCTCTCTTTTGAGGTGTAGACCACTCATTCTCCCATTCCCCTCTAAGGCGCGGATCCATCAGCCTTGAGGAAAGGAGTGCGAGAATTTTTGGGCTACATTCTTTGGTGAACCCGACGTGAAACATAGGCATTTCTTCTGATATTCTAAATAATTACAAAAAAAAAAAAAAACAAAAACATTAGTTAAATTTCATAATTTTGCATTCCATAGATGGTAGATTACAACATAAGAAGAGTCATTCAAATTAATGTTAATACAATACTAGAAAACCAAGAAATTTCTTCACTAGTTAGTGTGTCGTACTTAGATTTGGAGAAGGTTAGATATTATAAGAGCTAAAGAACCCGAACTTAAGAAAATCATAAGGTTCGACTTATCTAGAATCTTGGATCCTGATAGTGCACCTTTCTACTTTGACCTTCAAAGAGCATGTGATAGGTGGCTAGCAGATAAAAGAGCTATAATTTCTCCAAGTCTTTATTCCTTTGAAGATTATCTTGAAGATGCAATAGTAGTACATAAGTTTTTATCATGAGTGGAAAATCAAGAGATTGTTTTAGATGATAAGAGAAGATTTAATAGAGTTCCTAGAGTTGTGATTTATCGAGAATATTATCATGAATTATACTTTTATAGGTCAAATTGTGAAGTTGATTGCATTACTATAGCCCATTTCATAAAATTCTTAAAAGCCAACTTCCAATTTGAAGAAGAACATTACATGACACCAGATCAATTGGAACCTATTAATGATATTTATAGACTTTTTCAAGAAACTTAAAACATAAAATTTATAATATTATAGTTGTGTTTACTTTGTTATTTGCAATCTAAAAACTACAAAAAACCTAAAAACAATCATATTATATTTATTAGTTAGGTATATATATAACATATATACCCAAAATTTTAGCACATATATATAAGATATATATCTGCAAAAACAAATTATTCTAAAACAAAATGCCTATATTAAGAAGTGGTAAACAAGTAGATAATGATAATATGGGAGAACAAGAACAAGATGATATTGAAGATAGAGCACTTATTGGAGAGGATATACTTTCAGAAGATGAAGGTGATAATGAGGAAAATGAAATAGAAGATCCTAATGAACCTAAATTAGATGAAAAAGGAAATGTTAAATTTGAGTCTCTTTCAAATTTTACTCAATTCATAAAAGATCACATAGGTGAATTTAGTCAAGCAGTACATATGGATAATTCAGGAGAAGGTTCTATGGAAGTAGCTTTAGCAAAATCTTTTTGAATACATACAAACCCATTACCTTACATGCCTTCAATAGATCAAGATGATAATCAAGCAGGACCATCTAATCAAAATATGATACCTTTAAATCAAAATGTCTCAAAAATCAATGGCACAATCATCCAAAATTGTTGCTAGCAACCCAAAAGTAAATCTTAAAAAATAAAGACAACCATTCACATCCATGTTCTCTCAAGCTCTTAATCAACAAATGGCAAATCAACAAAAGGTTAAACAAGTGCAAAATACCAATTATCAACAAAAAATCAACAAAATATAGTTCCCACAAACACTTTACATAATAGTGTTTCAGTTGGAAATCTTCACACAACAACACCAACTTACTATCAAAGACACAACAATATGATGCAACAAAACCAATTTGGTGGAAAACAACAACAAGGACTTGAAGCTATAGTGAAACAATTAGCTTCTCGTCTTGACCAAATGGATCCCTACCATCCCTCGTACAGTTATCGAGAGATGTGTAGCCAACCCTTGGATCCTATAGTTGTAGCCCAACCTTATCCTAAGCATTTCCCTATGCCTGTCCTCCCGATATATAAAGGAACTGAAGATCCTATAGAGCATCTTCGTATGTTTAGGACGACATGTCATGATGTTTCTCATGATGATTTGTTGTTGCTAAAGATGTTCCCTAAAATTCTGGGAGGTATGGCCCTAGAGTGGTATTATCAATTACCCAATAACTCTTTAAGGAATTTTGAGGAAACAACAAAGATGTTTGTCCATCAATTTAGTGCCTATATAGAAAGGCATGTGACCATTAAATATTTATACAACTTGAAACAAGGGAAAGATGAAAGTTTTTGAATTCTTGGCTAAATGGAGACAACTTTTAGGAAAATTACACTTTGCATTACCTCATCGTGAAATGTTAGACATATTTATAGGTAATTTGCAAGAACAATTATCTTATGAACTTTCTACTACTACAGTAACCACCTTCGATCAAGCCATTGATTTAGCAAGAAGGGTAGAAGATGCCCTTATTAGAAGAGGTCAATTTAAGAAGAAATATGAAGATAAAACTTCTAAGAATCAATACAAGAATAAACAAGTAGTAGGTGATGGAGTTACTGACAGTAGAAACAACTCAAATGTTAATCTTGCAAAAGTTGTAAAGAAATTTGTATTGAAAGTTCCTGATAAACCACCAAGAGAATTTACAAGATTAAATCAACCTTTAACTATGATTTTACCTCAACTATTGGAAGAAGGTTTGATATGGTTGCCTAAAATAAGACAACCTGATACAACCGTAGCTGGATTTAGAGCTGATTTACATTGTAACTTCCATAGGACTGATGGTCATTCAACAAACTCATGTAAGATATTGAAACATATGATACAAGATCTAATTGACAATGGAAAAATGGAAGTAGAAAAATTCCCACCAAAAGATGCTCAAAATAATACACAAAAATCTCAAAATCAAAATGCAAATCAAAATTTGGACATCTTTCAACATCCTTTACCAAAGCATGGTAAAGAAGTTGTAAATCAAGTAGAACATCATAATGTTCCTCATCCAACTCGATATGTGGGAACTATTAGTAGTTTTCTACCACATCAAGACTTGCCAAAACCATATGTAACTACTGAATCTCTAGTCACTATTAGACCTCTAAAAATTTATCAAAATACATCTTTAGAAAGTGATACAGAAAGTGAAATAGGAAGTGAATTAGAGATTGCTTCAAATAGTTCTGAGTATGAATCAGATCAAGTCACACCTATTATAGATTTATTTGTTCTAGAAGAACCATTTCCAAGAAGGATAACTACTAGACCATCATCTCAACAATGGCTTTCAAATGAGCAAGCAAAAAATGCTAGACCCCATTTTGGTAATCCATGACATAGTAACATTGTAGGTACCATCGGAGTTGTTACAAGACAACAAGCACAAAACCAAAATTCTCAAGATCAAAGTCAAAATGAGAAGACAACTCCATTTGTATTAAAAGCTCCTACTAAGGGAAATAATGTAACAAGTTCACAACAAAGATCTCCATATGATATAAATTAACAACTAGCTACTATCACAACAAGAATATCTCTTTTGGACCTCTTAAGAACTTCCTCTATACATAGAGAAGAATTAATGAGAACTTTGGGTAAGATGATGGTACCTGAATATATTGAACCTAATGTTGTAGTAAATGTTGTAACTTTGGATGAAATAAACTTCATAGATTTTCATGATAAAGATATCCCTCCTCAAAGTTTGTATGGAGATAACCCTTTATACATTACAACATTGATTGGAGATGTAGGAGTTAAGAGAGTCTTAATTGATAATGGATCATCATTAAATATATGCACATATGATTTCTTTCAAAGGTTTGGATTTAAGAAAGAAGATATGAAAAATACTGAAATGATTATTAAAGCATTTAATGATGAAACTCAAGAAACATGTGGAGTTATGAAGATCCCATTGCAAGTTGGTCCAAGGATTTTAGATACGACTATGTTTGTTGTACCTTGTTTTGCATCGTACAACATTCTTCTAGGTCGACCTTGGATCAATGCAATGAGAGCAGTACCTTCCACATTACATCAATGTGTTAAATTTGAATTTAAAAATCAATTAGTCACCATTCATGGTGATCCTAGACCATTTGATATGTGTGCTGTGGTAGAACCTGTAGGGGTTCCATTTTGTCCTACTATGTCTTCTGTTCATCCTAGTCCATCTTCCTCATCAAAACCTTCCAAATCTAAATCACCTCCTAAATAAAAAACATGTTCTAAATCATCAACATCAACATCATCATCACCTTCTAAAAATATACCTAATCCATTTCCTAAATCTATAGTAATAGAATCACCTCCTGAATCTACAGTATTTAAATTTATAACATCTAAAGAACCAACTAAGGAAGATAATCCATCTACTTCATATGCCATTTCAGATGAAGTATTACCGGATTTATCTTCAGTACTTGCAACTATAGAAGAAGTTAATTTTGCTACTCAAGATTCTTTGGTACTATCTAAGTTACCACCATCTCCTCGAACATTAGGCTTACCAAAGAAAGGGAGCATTTGTCATATTGGGAGTTATGAATTTGTGTATGCAGGATATGATTGGGGAAAATTTTCAGTTATGCAGATTACAATTGATCAAGATGGATTTGCTAAATGCTATTTCTCTAATGGATATGAAAAATCAAAACCAATGATGTGTAATATGGGTTATAGAGGTAAAGGTTTAGGACCTCATGAAAATGGTATAAAAGAACCTTTAGAGGTCGAAGATTGGCCAGCCCGATGTGGTCTTGGTTATATTCCTACAAAAATAGAACCATTCCCATATAAATATGATGACCATCTTATAACATATCAAGAATATATGGATCAAAAAGAACTTTCTAAAAAAATACATACTTGTAATATGTTGACTATGGTTTATCCAAAAATGATTGCTTCTGTGGATGAATGTTTAGAAGGGGATATCTGCCATGATATATCTCTTGATGAAATTCTAAGAAATAAATTTTTCTTTGATGGATCAATGCCATGTATAGCTCATATAGAATCAACTGATCCACAAGAAGAGTTAGCTAAATGCACATTAGAAGAATTACAAGAAATGGGGGTATCACCCACACCTCCTAATTTTGAAAGAGAGTTGAATATTGTTGTAGAAAATTTCATAAAAATCAACATTGGAATAGAAGAGAATCCTCGCATGGTCAAAATTGGATCTGAATTAAGTGAAGAAAAACAAAAGCTATATGTTGAATTCCTTACAGAATATTCTGATGTTTTGCTTGGACATACGTAGATATGCTAGGCCTAGATCCTTCTATAGTTATGCACCATTTAGTAGTGCATCTAGATGCTAAACTTGTAAAGCAAAAACTTAGAAAATGCATCCTAAAGTAGCACTACTAGTTAAAAGTGAATTAGAAAAACTTTTGAATGTAATTTTTATACAAGCTATTGACTATGCTGAATGGATATCTAATGTTGTTCTAGTAACTAAGAAAGAAGCTACTAAAATTAGGGTTTACACAGATTTTAGAGATATTAATGTTGCATGCCCTAAAGATGACTTTCCTCTCCCTAATATGGATTAAATCATAGATTTTATAGCTGGGAGTGGGATGTTATCCCTTATGGATGGTTTTTCAGGATACAACCAAATTAGAATAGCTCCTGAAGACCAAGCTAAAATAGCTTTTATTACACCTTGGGGGACTTTTTGTTGGAAAGTCATGCCCTTCGGTTTAAAGAATGCTGGTGCAACTTATCAAAGAGCTATGACATATATTTTTCATGATATGATGTATGATATTTTGCATGATTATGTGGATGACATTATAGCTCGCTCAACTAAAGAAGATGATCACATTAATGATTTAAGAAAAGTGTTTGATAGATTAAGAGAATATCTGATACGTTTAAACCCAGACAAATGTGTATTTGGAGTAAAATCTGGAAAATTATTAGGAGTTATTGTTTCTATGTGAGGCATAGAGATAGATCCTTTAAATATTAAGGCTATCTATGATATACCACCTCCTAAAAACATATCAAAATTAAGAATCTTACAAGGAAAATTACAAGCTATTCATCGCTTCATTGATAAATTGGCAGATAGAACATAACCTTTTCTTAAATTACTCAAGAAAAATATTTCTTTTCAATGGGATAAGGAATGTCAAGAAGCTTTTGATAGCATTAAACAATATCTTCTCAACCCTCTAGTGCTTGTTCCACCTAGACCAGATTGTCCTTTCATTTTATATATTTCTGCTTCGAAACTTGCACTTGGAGCTATGTTGGCTCAAATTGATGATGAAAAGAAAGAACGAGCCACATATTATATAAGTAGAACTTTAATAAGTTATGAAATAAGATATACTCCATTAGAAAAACTTTGTCTAGCAGTAGTATTTTCTACACAAAAGTTGCATCATTATATGCTTAGTCAAAAAACATATGTTATTTCTAAATCTGATCCATTAAGGTACTTGATGAGTAGACCTTACTTATCAGGATGCACAACTAAGTGGGTTCTTGCTCTTAGTGAGTTTGAACTCACATTTATCGGCCAAAAATCCATAAAAGGCCAAGTTATAGCTGATCAGTTAGCTGTTGCTCCTATAGAGTCTACTCACCCCATGAATATTGAATTTCTAGATGAGTGCCTTAATTTAGAAGAAGATCATTCTAAAACTTGGACATTGTTTTTTGATGGAGCTAGATGTATGAGTGGTGCAGGTGCAGGTATTATATTAATATCTCCTCAAAATCACCTAATACCTTTATCTTTTAAATTACAATTTGCTTGTACTAATAACACTATAGAATATGAGGCTCTAATCCTTGGATTACGAGTTGCTTTAGCTTTAAATATTAAAGTTTTATTAGTTTTTGGAGATTCTCAACTTGTGATAAATCAAATCAATGAATTTTATCAAACACGATATGAGAAAATTCATCCTTATAAAGAATATGTGCTTAAGCTTATTTCATTGTTTGAAAAGGTAACTTTAGAAGCTATTCCTAGAACTAGCAATCGTGTTGTCGATGCTATGGTTGTGGTTGCCTCTTTGTTGCCTTTGGAGTTGGATGATGAATATGCTACTATAATTATTCATAAACTCCAAGAACCTACTTCTTCTAAATCTTGCTTAGAACCATTGGATGTATTTTTGATTAATGAAATCACCCTAGAACCTTGGTACATAGATATTTTTAACTTTTTATAGAATGGGACTTTCCCTGAAGGATTAGATAGAAACCAACTTAGACTACTACGTAAGCGAGATGTCCACTTTGTAATTATTTGTAATACCTTATATAGAATATCCTTTGAAGGTATCTTGTTAAGATGTCTAAACCTAGAAGAATCTAAGAAAGCCTTAAGTGAAGCCCATGATGGATCCTATGGAGGACACTTTAGTGGAAGTGCCATTTCTAAAAAGCTCCTTAGAATGGGCTATTTTTGGCCTTCCATGGAAAAATATGCTAATGATTATGTGCATCATTGTGACAAGTGTCAAAGACATGCTGACCTTGTCCATGCTCCTACTCAGGAACTCCAAACCATAGCTTCTCCTTGGCCCTTCTCTAAATGGGGTTTAGATATTATTGGTAAAATCAATCCTATCTCATCTGATGGTCATAAATTTATAATAACTACAACAAAATATTTTACAAAGTGGGTTGAAGCTATGCCTTTAGCTTCTTGCATAGGAGTTCAAGTTTCTAAATTTATTTTCAATCAAATCATTTGTAGATTTGGAATTCCATCTAATCTCATTTCAGACAATGGTACATGTTTTAAGAACAAATATGTTAAAAAATTATGTCAAAAATATAAAATTCAACATAGATGGTCTACTCCTTACTATCCACAAGGAAATGACCAAGCTGAAGCATCTAATAAAATATTGATCAAAATCCTAAAAATATTAGTTAATAAAATAGGTCGTGACTGGCATATACAATTATATCCTACCTTGTGGGCTTATCGAACTAGTGTTCGTACTCCTATAGGCGCTTCACCTTTTGTCTTGGTCTATGGTGCTGAAGCAGTTTTTCCATTTGAGTTAGAAGTTCCTTCTTTAGCTCTTCTACTTCAAGATGTCGAAGTAGGAGATGAATATCATGTTGGCAGATTAAGTCAGTTGGAACTTCTAGATGAAAAGTGCATCCATGCTTTAGAGCATCTTCATGCCTACCAAGACAAACTTAAAAGATCATATGCAAAGAAAGTTCATAATAGATCATTTGAAGTTGGAGATTTAGTCTTAAAAGAAAATAAAAAAATACTAATGCAAGAAAAGACCTTAAAGGAAAATTCCAACCTAATTGGCTTGGACCATTTATCATCACTACCAAATTTGGATCAGGTGCATATAGATTGGCTACCTTGGATGGAAAATATCTCAAGGAACCCATGAATATTATGCATCTAAAAATATATTATGCATAAAGCCAAAAGTCTCATCATTGTACATAGTTGTAAATATTTTTCTCATGCATTTCAATATATCATCAAAAATAACCAAAAAAATTACAAAATCCAAAAATTTACAAAAATATTTCAAAGCATTATTAGATCATTATCTCTGCATTTATTATCTACTAAGATTGCAAGTTATATTTTAATTTACTTCAGATAAAATTCAAAAGTTATCTTGAACCATGCACTAAAACTCATATTTAATAAGATTTTGATTTTGTTATTTTGATTATAAATCTCTCTTGTACCAAAGAACACTATTATTTCATTAAATAATTTTGAGTATTGTGAATGATCTTGCTACTCTTTTGAACCAAGAACACATTTTACATATTAAAAATGATTTGTTGCAAATTCGATAAAGTGATACTGCTTAGTAAATCTTAATACCTTAAGTGAAAAGTTTTCCTTGCTATCCTATCATGTGCATGGTCTAGAATACTAAGAAATTGGCAAAAGGACAAGCTCCTCCCTACCCAAATAAAATCCCTTGCTCTACGTCTAATCTGGGCAAGTATCCCAAAAAAAAAAAAAAGAAAAGAAAAAGAAAAAAAAAGAAAAAGAAAGAAAAAAGAGAAAAACAAGAAAAATGTTCCAAAGCAATAAAATCCCCTTGTTCAGAAATGGACAAGAAATCCCTATCCTATAAATTTGAAGAAAAGAAGGGAGTATTGAACTTGAATCCCTGGAATTTCTCAGTTATTCGAAAACCATGAGGTAAACCCCATAACAGGTGATTTGTGCCCAACTTGCTTGACATTGGGTAATTCCTTTCACATGGCGATATGTCATCACATTAGTAATTTTTTTTTATAGACCAATGTCCACTTGGATTAGCTAGCTTTTGGTAGTTTGATTTACATAGTAGTTCAGTACCAATGCATGCACAAAATCATGGTCAAATGAACATTTCACTCGCACACACATTGGTTCATTTAAGTTTGCTTTATCATTACCTTACTCAAAATCGGTAAATTAACCTTACAAAGCACACACATTTGTTACTTGAGAGATTTTGTATCATTATGACAATCAAAATAGATAATGAATTCACTTTTCACACACAATGGTTCTAGATAAATTTGAATTTGTCTTAGAAATAAATTTAAAATATTCCTGTGGAATTTTATTAGATAAATAATTTCAATCCTTTACATTAGTTCCTACAAATTATTTTATCATCATAGCACAATAATTTATTTCAACTATATTACAAAATAAAATATATATCATCCTGCATTTCATTTTGATTTTCGCGATGATGGTATAATTCCTAAGTAATTATTTCTCTTTAAATTTCACACTTAGGAATTTTATGCCTAGCGCAAGTCATCTTTCTAATTTTTCATGCCCAAAATGATTTCATAAAACTATTATAAAAATATTTTGAATATGTGACATAATGATTTATCCAACATTAATTTTGCATTTTAAAAGAATACACAAAATTTATATCATCCTGCATTTCATTTTGATTTTTGCGATGATGGTATAATTCCTAAGTAATTATCTAGGAATTCTATGCCTAGCACAAATCATCCTTCAAATTTTTCATGCTTCGATCAATAAATTGTCACAAACATTTATCAAATACATTATTCTCAAACAAACATCAAACATATTCTTTTTACCATAAAAGCCTTAAGATTATTCTTAAGCAAACAACCATTTTAGCAATATCAAAACATTCCTCACAAATAGGATTAGCTTCGTGACTTAGCGAGCTTTGAACTCCACCAACAATCACATAACAACATAACATCCTTCGAGGTATATTGCTAAAATCCATCAAAATTTATCATCACTCCAACAAACACATTTTCAAAATCAAAATCATTTTTTTATTTTCAAAGCATGATTAATGACATCTTATCATTCAAAAATTAAAATACAAAATTAAACCAAACACATGAAGTCACATAAGAGAAAAATTATCTATATATATATATATATATATCAAAAATCTATATACAAAAATAAAGTTAGACTGATATGCCACAATCCTCAAAATTGGCATACTTAGTCAGATATATCATACAACTATACAAATATCTAGGCTCACTCCCTAGAAGCCCTAGAGCTCTGTGCCTCATCATCTCTACCAGGGGTGGAGGTGGTGGTGGCATCTCTCGTGTCTCCATAGCAGTCCTAGAAGAAGTCGCCCTAGATGAAGAGCGGGATGACCTAACATAGATCGACTCTACAATATCTATAGGGAGAGGCTCTCTCCGATCTGTAGGGACTAATATAAAATATAGGGTTTGATAGAAAGTCATTTGCTACACCGCTCGTAGTAGCTCATCCCCTACCTGACTCTACTTAGATCGACCTATCTGAGCCGATGTCATAGTCCTAACTCCCTATCCCACCTGAGCCTGAGCCTCTACTAGCTCTCCCTCTAGAGTCTGAATCTTACTATGTAGACCTACATCCTTAGCTCTAGCCTATGCTAGCTCTCCCTCTAGAGACTCTATCATAGTCTTCTAGGTCGTATTCTCCCCTTGTAGCCTAGCCACCTCCACCCGTAGAGCAACCATCTCACTACTCTCTCCCTCCTCCAATACTCTCTTGCCCTTCTTGGGTGAGTATGGTCTCTCCTCCTGATGAGTAGATGCTCCTCCCTCCTCATGGGGTGATGCTCTCCTCTCCTACCTATCTTAGGGGATCATATACCTCTGAGATATATGCCCACCCTGAGTATGAGGACCTGGTCTCCTTAATGAAGCCTATGTAATCGACTGCTCCTACTGACTAGTCATCTGACACTATCTATAGACCCGATCTACTGCCTACCGCATTGCTACTCCTCCATGGTGTCAATCGAGTAGGGTGGATGCTAGCATACCACTATCTGTATCTCTCTATCACCCTAATGTCATATTTGGCCACTGTGTCCATTAGAGCATCATCAGGCTCAGGGTCCAAAAATTGAGCCAAGTTGGGAGCCCCACTAAAAGTGGTAGGATCTCGAGTAGATCTAGAAAAAGTGATATTCCTATGATAAGGAATATCTTGGAAGAGCCCAAACTGGCATTGCACCCGATCAACATGGTGCAACTCTACCTCTCCCTCATGCATCTGCACCCATATGGTCCACTTGACATGGGCTAACTCATAGGCATCCTCTCCCCATCTCGGTAGTCCTCTCCAAGGCCTCCATGTAATATCATCAGGAAGTAACTCATCTAGGAGTTGCCTCACTCCACTAACAGTAATATGTCTCCCCTGTACTCCCTGTAAAGGCTAATAAAACACCCTAGGCCTATCATCCTCTACACTGGGCTCATCGTATGCTCCTCAAGCTAGAGGAAGCCCTATAGGTCATTGGATAACTATGTGCTCCCAACACCACACCTGTAGAAAAGAGGTCAAAATGAGGCCCTTCCCGCCCTTGTAAACCACCCTATGCAAGAATATATACAAGTGACATAAAAGGAAGGGACCCCAAGCAAATTGGATACTCTGATCCCTCATATCATAGACTACCTCTTCTAGTGTCCATGGTAAATGAACCCCATTGAGATGGCATAATATTAACCCCCCAACTACACCACTCAGTACAACTATCAGTCGAGAGACCCCCTATCCTCCTGAGTCTCTCAATAGGAACCCCACCCTTCTTCAATATGAAGCTAGGGTCTCTTATCAACCTCCTCATCGCTTGGCCTTGGTTGCTAGATGTAGCTATTCGAGCACCCCTCAGTGGTAACCGTAAAATCTACTAGACATCCTCCAAGGTAGGAGTCATCTCCCTTATCGGTAATCAAAAATAGGATGATTTCGGATACCACCTCTCTTCCAAAGCTATCAATACCCTCATGTCAATAGCAATTTGTGGCATCTGCACCACATGTTTCAGACCCACTACCTCTAGACAGGCCAACTCTAGGTCTGAAAGGTCATCTAAATCTTCTTGGAGAGTGCCATATCTCCACTCCCTGTTCTTCAGCTCCTCCAACTATCAAAATCAAACATAAAATAACAAAATATTAGTAACCAGATTTAAAAAATTTGATCAAAATAAAGTAAGTTCAAAATCGTATCAAGGCCAAAAATATCATATAAGAAAATATCGATTTTGGATATCGTATTAGATGATATCACTCAAATCGATACGATATTGATAAAATCGTATCGATTTCTTCAATATCATCTAACACAATTTTACAAAATTACGATTTTGCAAAATCGTTATGATTTTTGAAATCATTACGATTTCATAGCTAGGGCTATGCGACGACAGTCGTGCCCTAAAAATTTAAATTTAATAAAAATTTAAGCAAAAACAATGCAAAATTGAAAGTAAAACATTCTTACCCGGAGTGCTCCATCTCCCGCCTAGACCAAATCGATGCGATGGGTAGCTCCCACCATGTTTTCTCCAGAGCACAGGATAGAAAATAGTAAAAGATAAAATGAATTAAGAACTTCTAACTTTTCTTTTTTTTACCCTTGCTTTTTCGAGTTTTTCACCCAAAATGTCCAAGTGGGTGCAAAAACTCGAAGGGGGCACCATAAACATCACAATTTGACAACTCACATTAAAACCTAAAATTATCAACAAAAAAGCAATAAAATTTTGCTTTCTCGTAAAGCGTGCTACACTTTTCTTTAACGTATTTTCTTCGAAATTATGCTAAAGAGGGGGCAAAATGTAGCACCCTAAAAATGACCCATTTGCATAAAAAGATAAAATAATGAAAAATAATAATTTTTGCATTTATGTACCTTGAAAATCGTGCTCAATGGTAGAGATCGTACTACGACCAGCAGGATCGGTGGACGATCAACAAAATCATAGAATGATTCTTGCCATCTGATTTCTGTGATCGGTGTACGATATTGTAGATCGTAATATGATCTTGCTTAGAAATAGAAAAATCAAACTTAGAAAATGACCAGTTTTGCTTAACGTCTTTTATCCCTATCTGCGTAACTGCATGAAACTCGGGATCAGATTTATCCAATTTTGCTCAGTTGGGAAGAGGTTGTAACAAAATGATCTCCTTCCCCTATTTTGGTTAGTCCTCCCTACCTATTTAATCAGGCTCAAATCATTCGAATTCTCCCTTGGCATTCCAAGATACTCTCGCTTAAATTTTACATTTTTTTGTTCCTAGTTTTCTCATTATAATTTGTAGGATTGGAGACTATTGTTGTAGATCGGTTGATGGTGTTGCAGATCGGAGTTGTGGTTGTATGACGATATCATTGGTTCGGTGTACGATATCACCAGTTTGGTGTATGATCCTACCAGGATTGCTACGATATCTCCTACAATCTGCTTGGGGGCAACCCTGAGTTTTGGTTTACATTTTTGATATTTGTTTAAGCAGATTTCTATTTCATTTAGCACTATTCCTCATATAAGCATTAAGTTTATTCATATGCATTACTGGTGTTCACCTAATTTCATGTAGTCGTATAATTTCATATTTTATAGCTATAAAACTTTCACTTCATCAATCTATATCACTAATATTATCTAAAGCACTTCATTACATCTTAAAACATTAGTAGAACACATTATTCTTATTTTTTTTGTTCTCTACCCAGGTGAATCTGTTGGTTTCTATCAAAATCGGAATAGCAGGTTCTTGATCGAAATACGATATCATAGATCGTAATACGATCTTGCAGAATCGTAGTACGATATTGGCCTGCAACATACGATCGAGACTGCATACAAATTTTAGAATCTTCATCAGACATCCGGATATAGGTAAGAGTGTAAGATCACTTTTAAGCATTGCATTAATTTTTACATTCTGTTTTCTGTATTTTGTTGTTTGCATTTGAATGAAAATTGCATATAAGATAGCATAGTTTGCATATTGGCCAGACTTAGGTGTATGTGTGATTTGACTAAAATGAATTCATCAAAACAAATCCCAAAACCTAGGCTCGGAAACAGCCATAAATGTTTCCTGGTGAACCCAAAACCCATTCATCAAAAAATCACCATATATAGAAGGTACGATTAAGTACCTCTCTTTTGAGGTGTAGACCACTCATTCTCCCATTCCCCTCTAAGGCGCGGATCCATCAGCCTTGAGGAAAGGAGTGCGAGAATTTTTGGGCTACACATCCATTGGTAGGTATCACAAGCTACTAAAAAATAATGGATGTCCTATTTCATACCTTTCCAGAAGAATGTGCGTTTGAGGCGTTCATATGTTTTAAGAAATCTTGAATGGCCTACAAAGGGAGAAAAATGTAGTTCCTTCATGAAAAGCTCATAGAGTGGAGATGTGTAAGGAATAACAAGGCATTGGTGATAACGCAGGTCATGGCCATCCCAATTGTAGCCTGGGAATGAAGTAGGATCATCACAGAGCGAGACCACCAAAGATTTCAAGTCTGCATCTTGAAGTACCTCCTATCGTAAGGAATCTATCCATTAAGGAATAGGTGAGGAAATGGCACATAACATACTGAGGGTCTCAAATTGGCGAGAGAGAGCATCAGCCACAAGATTCTCTTTGTCCTTTTTATAGGTGATATCATAATCATATCCCATGAGTTTAGAAATCCATTTTTGTTATTCTAGGGTAGCAACTCATTGTTCCAAGAAGTATTTGAGACTCTGATGGTCTATTTTAATGGAGAAATGACACCTAATGAGATATGGTCACCAATGGGTTACAACATGTAAGATGGCCAAAATCTCTTTGGCATATGTAGATTTTCCCAAGTTATGATCAAAGAGTGCCTTACTAGTGAAATCTAAGGGTCTCCCTTCCTACATCAACACAACCCTGATGCCATGACTGGAAGCATCACTTTCAATTACGAAAGGCATGGAAAAATATGGCATGGCCAAAACTGGTGTTTTGGTCACAGTATGCTTCAATTCGAGGAAGGCTTGGTCAGTGGGCACCGTCCAAGTAAAATATTTCTTCTTTAACAAGGATGTGAGGGGGCTGCTATTTTACCATAATTACGAACACATTTACGATAGTATTGATATTCTCACAATGACACTGAGAGGGGGGGTGAATCAGTGTAGCTATTAAAATTCAAATCTACAACACTTAATGCTGAAGCAAAGAGAACTTAAAAATAGGTAAAGCAATTTTCACAAGAGAGCACACCACAACACACAATGTAACGAGGTTCACCAATTTGGCTACTCCTCAAAAATGACCGCTTGGACTCCAATCCAAATCCAGCCTTTGCAAAACACCAATTTTACAAACACGCACCCACTGGAAGGAGCACCAACCCCTTATTTTTTTGCTTCAACAGATAGGAGCACCAACCCCTAATGCCAAGCACCAACTTGGACTGCAATTCTGAATTATCTTAATGACATAAAAATGCCTTCGTTGTTTACACGACCCTGACCGGTCTGCAATTAATCAAACTCTGCACTCTCTCACGGCTCTGCTTATTTCTCTCTCGGCCCTCTTCTAACCCTCTTTTCACAGCAATTTCTCACATACAGCAGCAACCTTATTCTTCACGCAGACCTGCTTTTATAACATATTAGTCTCTATTTTTAACTTCCATATTTACGCATGCAACCCGTAACTGTTCCTTTAATATTCTCTTCTGCCACTTGTCAACTGTAACTCCTTCTTTATGTAACTCCTTTTGTATTTATAGAGTGGGCATTATGTTACATGCAACGTATATCTCTACCATGATCGTACGTCTTCTTGAACATAACTGTTCGTATTCATTTCTGTGCATGCATGCATTTTTTGATTCTATTTATGCGACTGTTCGATTTCTCCTTCTTCGACTGTTCTTAAAATAGTTGCATGCTTTTCCTCTACAACTGCCCCTTTAACTGTTGTTCTACTTCAGTTAACTATCAGTGATCGTGCTGTCGCGACCTATCATGAAATCGTGACACTTCTGTCTCTTTATGCTCTTCTCGCCTTTTACCCATGAAAATGCAACATGTCACGAAATCATGACATTTTTGGCCTCCTTGTTCACCTCTTGTCTTGCAACCATGAAAACCAGACATGTCACGAAATCGTGACACTTTTTGCTTCCTTGCACTTCTCTGTTTTCTACCGTGAAAATGGAACATGTCACGAAATCATGACACTTTCGCTGCCTTGTGCCTTTTCTGTCTTTGGCCAGTGAAAACACAACATGTCATGAAATCGTGACACTTTTCGCTTCCTTGCACTTCTCTGCCTTTCGCCCGTGAAAATGGAACATGTCATGAAATCGTGACACTTTCGCTGCCTTGTGCCTTTTCTGTCTTTGGCCGCGAAAAACATGTCGGAAGAAATCGTGACACTTTCCTCCTTGCACTTTTTTTAAACATGTCGTGAAATCGTGACACTTTCTCTCCTTGGTGCTTTCTCTTCGAACCTGTCACGAAATCATGACACTTTCTCTCCTTGGCGCTTTCTCTTCGAACCTGTCATGAAATCGTGACACTTTCTCTCCTTGGCGCTTTCTCTTCGAACCTGTCATGAAATCGTGACACTTTCTTTCCTGTGCCTTCTCTCCAAACATGTCATGAAATCATGACAGTTTTCTTTTCTTGCGCCTTCTTTCCAAACATGTCATGAAATCATGATAGTTTTCTTACTTGCCTTCTTTGCTTCCAACATGTCATGAAATCATGACAGTTTTTCCACTTGGCTTCTTTGCCTCCAACATGTCATGAAATCATGACAGTTTTCCTTGCGCCTTCTCTCTCCACCATGTCGTGAAATCATGACAATTTTCTTGTGCCTTCTCTCTCTCGCAACATGTCACGAAATCATGACAATTTTGCTTGTGCCTTCTCTCTCCTCGTCCATGTCATGAAATCATGACAATTTTGCTTGCGCCTTCTCTCTCCTCGGCCATGTCGCAAAATCATGACAATTTTGCTTGCGCCTTCTCTCTCCTCGCCATGTCGTGAAATCATGACAATTTTGCTTGTGCCTTCTCTCTCCTCGGCCATGTCATGAAATCATGACAATTTTGCTTGTGCCTTCTCTCTCCTCGGCCATGTCGTCGAAATCGTGACAATTTTGCTTTCTCCTTCTCTCTCCTCGGCCATGTCACGAAATCACGACAGAAAACATGTCGCGATATCGCGACAGTTTTCTTACTTGTCTTTTTCTTTGATTTTTTGAATCTGGGCCACTTCTGTCTTCTTGGAAATTCACTGTACATGTTCTCACTGACCTCTGAACTCCTGTCCACTCGCATCAACTGATCTATCTGTTTGTGTTGACAACAATGACAATACTTTTGTTGCACCTTGCTCAACAATCTCCCCCTTTGGAATTGTTGGCAACACTCATGCACTCTCCTGGAATTCTTCTCCCCCTTTGACAATAATACCAAAGGGCTGCTGCAGACTCCCCCTGAGTCTATGCACAACATTCTCAGATACACATTGTTATAGTTAGCAAAAATCATGAATATGAGCAAAACTATAAACATAGGCATAAATGCTCCCCCTGAGAATGTGATCCCAATTGATAGTCAGTTCTTGGGAAATGTGACTACTCCCAACTTACTCCGAAGGTACTCAAAAACTTCCTTTGGCAATGGTTTTGTGAATATATCTGCTACTTGCTCTGTAGTCGGAACAAAATCCAATTTGACCTCACCTTCTACAACTTTATCCTTCAAGAAGTGATACCGGATTGCAATATGTTTGGTTCGAGAATGCATAACCGGATTCTTTGATATGTTTATAGCACTGGTGTTATCACATTTAATAGAAATTGGCTCTTTGAAGTGAATACCAAGATCTTTCAGGGTTTGTCTCATCCATAATATCTGTGTACAACATGTTGTTGCTGCAATGTATTCTGCCTCTGCTGTGGATAGAGAGACTGATTCTTGTTTCTTGTTGTGCCATGCTACTAGCCTGTCTCCAAGATAAAATGCTCCTCCACTGGTACTCTTTCTGTCATCAATACATCCTGCCCAATCTGCATCAGAATATGCAATAAGAGTGAAGTCCTTACCTTTTGGGTACCATAACCCATACTCCATAGTACCCTTGAGGTACCTAAAAATCCTCTTCACGTCTGTCACATGAGTCTCTTTGGGACTAGCCTGAAATCTTGCCACCATGCATACTGCCTGTAAGATATCTGGTCTGGTAGCTATCAAATACAACAGACTTCCAATCATAGATCTGTACATGGTTTGATCTACATCTGGAGATTTGTCATCCTTGCTCAACTTGCAACCTGTTGTCATGGGAGTGCTAACAGGTTTACTATCCTCCATTGTGAACTTTTTCAACATTTCTTTCACATATTTAACTTGAGAAATAAAAATGCCCTTTTCACTTTGATTGACTTGCAGTCCGAGAAAATAAGAAAGTTCACCAATCATAGACATCTCAAATTCTTTCTTCATTTTATTTGCTATGTCACTACAGGACTTATCATTGCTGCTGCCAAAAATGATATCATCTACATAAACAACAAGGACAATAAGATGGCCATTCTCTATTTTGACATACAGATTGTTGTCCACCAAACCTTTCTTGAACCCCTGTTGAATCAGATAGTTATCCAGCCTTGCATACCATGCTCTGGGTGCCTGTTTTAAACCATACAAAGCTTTCCTCAACTTGCAAACAAAGTTGGGATTATCACCGAGTTGGAAACCATCTGGCTGCTCAATGTAAACCTCTTCTTCCAGTTTTCCATTCAAAAATGCTGATTTTACGTCCATTTGATATACCTTGAAATTTTTATGAACTGCTAAAGCTAGAAACATTCTGATTGCCTCTAGTCTGGCTACTGGTGCAAAGGTTTCCTCAAAATCAATACCTTCAACCTGTGCATAGCCTTTACAGACCAGTCTTGCTTTATTTCTTACAACCTGTCCATCTTCGTTCAATTTATTTCGAAAAATCCATTTAGTACCGATTACATTTTTATTTTTCGGCCTTGGTACTAACTCCCAGGTTTTGTTTTTCTCAATCTGATCTAGTTCTTCATTAATTGCTTTCATCCAACTTTCATCTGTGCTTGCTTCAACAACATTTTTGGGCTCAATGCTGGATAATAGAGAGTAGTTCCGTACTACTGCTCTTCTAGTCTGAATACCAACCGTTGGGTCCCCAATAATCTGTTCTCTGGGATGATTTTTCTGCCAGCTACTTGTTTTGAATTTCTTGTTTTCTTCTTCTTCTGAGTCAATTCTTAAATCAGTCTAGGTCAATTTTTTGATTCTCTTCTGTTTCCATTTCTTCATCTCCTTCAATGACTTCTTCATAAATAGGGTAGTTTTCTTGATAAGTTGTTTCTCGATCTCTACCTTCATCAACTTTAACATCTGCACTCTCCACAATTTTCTTTAGCCTCTTGTTGTAACATGTGTAGGCTTTGCTTTTTGTTGAGTAACCAAGAAAAATACCTTCGTCAGCTCTATCTTCAAATTTATCGAGATTATCTTCAGTTCGTTTGATGTAGCACTTGCTGTCGAACACTTTGAAATATCTTGTTGTTGCCTTTCTCTGAACCACAACTCATACGGTGTTTTGCTTTCATGCATCCTTAGCATGCACCTATTTTGGATGTAAACCATAGTATGGACTGCCTCTTTCCAAAATCTGTCAGCTATTTTGTTCTCAGCCAACATTGTCCGTGCCATTTCTTGCACTGTCTTGTTCTTCCTTTCTACAACACCATTCTACTGAGGTGTTCTTGCTGCTGAAAACTGTCTTCTGATCCCATATTTTTGATAGTATTCTGCAAATTCTTCTGAGATAAATTCTCCTCCTCTGTCTGATCTTAGGCATTTAATTCTTTTTCCAATTTGATTCTCAACCTATTTTTTAAAAATCTTGAACATCTCAAAGGCATCTGATTTAAGCTTTAAAAATAGTACCCATGTCATTCTGGAGTAGTCATCTATGAACAACATAAAGTATTTGTCACCATTTATGCTTTGTGTTCTCATGGGTCCACATAAATCAGTATGTATCAGCTCTAACGGTTTGCTGGTGAAGTATTCCTTTGCTTTAAATGTGGATCTAGTTTGCTTCCCTTTTTGGCATGAAGCACGAGATGCTATTTACTGGTTTGCCAATGGTAGGTATATCTCTTACTGCTCTTTTTGAACTTATTTTTACCAGATTGTCAAAGCTAATATGACCGAGCCTCTTGTGCCACAGCCAATTTTCATCTTCCTGTCCAATCAAGCATGCTCCTTCTAAAGTTTCTGAGAGAGTATATAGATTTCTAGAAGTCCTCGATCCAATAGCTATCAGCTTCCCACTGTGTGCTTTTCTGACTTCACAGCCCTACTTTTTAAAGATGACTTCATGACCTCTGTCACAGATTTGACTTACGCTCAGTAAGTTGTGCTTCAAACCAACTACAAACAGAACTTCTTTGGAATTGATCTTTCCATCACTTATCTTGACTGATCCTTTGCCAACTATTTTGGCTCCATCATTATTTCCAAACTTTACAGAGCCCCCTTCATATTTCTGTAATTTTTCAAATTTTTGTTTATCTCCTGTCATGTGACTGGAGCATCCACTATCCAATATCCATGGTGCAGATTTGTTCTGTGCTTTGAATGTTGTCTAAACAATCAAGGATTCCTTTTCTTCCTTGGGTAGCTCCTTTTCTTTCCACTCTGGTTTGGCTACAGTTTTGGTTACTTGTTTAGACTTTTCTTTGTCGTAGCTTTGTGCATGTTTTTCTAGGAATTTTTTGTTTTGCCTTGAACTGTTTGGTTGAGTTCTTCTTCCCTGATATCTGTTTGCTGCATATGTGCTTCTACAGTTTCTTGCAATGTGTCCAAAGTTATGACAGTTATAGCATTCTACTGCATAATCCATCAAGGGTGAAAAGACATTTCTATCGGTGAAATTTCTTTGTCCTATATTATGAATGCAGTCTGAAATCTTATGACCGTAAGCATTGCATTTAAAACAATAACCAGAAAAGGAATGATTGAACCTGGGAATTGGTCTTTGCCATTTTGTAGTAGGAGCCACAAATTTTCTTCTCCTTTGATGTGTGACTTTTATGAATCCCTCATTGTCAACACTCTTCTCATGCCTCGGCACTAGTTGCTTTCTTTTGCCTGATTCATTTTTCCTTGATCAACCTTGATCTTATCTTCTTTCTTTACTTGTTCTACTAGTTATGGCCTTTGATCCACTTGACGATTCTCCTTCGACAAAGCCCAAGCCAAATTTGATGCCCGTAGTCCTCTGACTATTTATAATCTTTTCAAGCTTTGCAGAACTTCCTTCAAGTTTGTGATAGCAACTTAATTTTTGATTCTTTTCTTCTAGCCGCATTCTTAAGACAACAATCTCTTCTTCCATTTTGCAGCACTCATCTATTTTCATGGTTAATTGAACTTCGAGTTCTTCAGACATTTTCTTAAATTCTTCTGTCTGTACTTTCAAACTGCTTATTATGTCATTCGCATCCTCTAGTTTTCTTGAGACCTTTTTATTATTTTTCCTTTCTGTTTTCAACTCTTTAAGTGCAGCAACCAACTCTCCTTCCAGATAAACTTCAGCCTCATCCTTACTTTTTGTATCACCTTCCTATTTTTCTTCTGATTTTTGCTTCTTCAAATGCCATGAACAGAGCTTCACCTATTTCTTCTTCGGAATCTTCACCCGAGCTATCTTCAGAAGAGCTGACATTCTTGGATATGAAACTTTTCTTTTTGAAATTGCTTTTCCTAAAATTTGGTTTCTTCTTCCAGTCACTTCTTTCTTGGTGTGACCCTTCATCACTTTTGGTTTTCTCATTCATTGGACACTTAGCTGCAAAGTGACCGACCCCTCCATAATTGAAACACTTAAATGGTAACTTTCCTCTATATTTTCCTTTTCCCTTTGTAAGTTTTCGAACAAAGTTGGCTTCCGTTTCATCCGATGTCTCTTCATCCTCAGATTCTTGTTCAGCTTTTGTATTCTTGTGTGCTTTAAAAGTAGCTTCTCTGTCTATGGGCTTAGTTTGTCCTATTCTCATTTCGTATGCAATCAAAGAACCATGCATCTCATCCATGCTAAAATTATTTAGATCTTTAGCCTCTTCTATTGCAGAAACTTTAGAATTAAATCTTTTGTGAGGAGTTCTAAGTACCTTTTTCATGACAACCGCATCTTTGATTTTTTTGTCGAGTCCTCTGATTGCATTAATGATTCCATTGACTCTCAACATATAGGCCTCTATGTTCTCATCGTCATTCATTTGTAATGCTTCGAACTGAGCTCGATGAGTTTGCAGCTTGGCTTCCTTGATCTTGTTGTCTCCTTCATGGATGCTCTTCAGTTTGTCCCACATGTCTTTTGCTGATGTACAGCTCATGATCCTTATCAGTTCACTGTCTACTAGCCCACACATTATGGCATTCTATGCTTTGGAGTTATTCTCAAACTTCTTCTTCTCAGCAGTATCTGTTGGAGGAGTAGCGGGTACTGTGTATCCACTTTCTACTGATTCCCAAATGTCGTATCCTAACGCACTCAGATATGTCTGCATCCTGAGTCTCCAGAATGAGTAATTAGTTCCATTGAACAAAGGAGCTTTGTTTGATGAGAATCCTTCATTACCTGCCATTGTGTTCCTTCCAAGATCACCTTAGCTGATTAAGCTTTGTTCAGGAACCTTGCTCTGATACCAATTGATATTCTCACAATGACACTGAGAGGGGGGGTGAATCAGTGTAGCTATTAAAATTCAAATCTACAACACTTAATGCTGAAGCAAAGAGAACTTAAAAATAGGTAAAGCAATTTTCACAAGAGAGCACACCACAACACACAATGTAACGAGGTTCACCAATTTGGCTACTCCTCAAAAATGACAGCTTGGACTCCAATCCAAATCCAGCCTTTGCAAAACACCAATTTTACAAACACTTTACCAAGCACCCACTGGAAGGAGCACCAACCCCTTATTTTTTTGCTTCAACAGATAGGAGCACCAACCCCTAATGCCAAGCACCAACTTGGACTGCAATTCTGAATTATCTTAATGACATAAAAATGCCTTCGTTGTTTACACGACCCTGACTGGTCTGCAATTAATCAAACTCTGCACTCTCTCACGGCTCTGCTTATTTCTCTCTCGGCCCTCTTCTAACCCTCTTTCCACAGCAATTTCTCACATACAACAGCAACCTTATTCTTCACGCAGACCTGCTTTTATAACATATTAGTCTCTATTTTTAACTTCCATATTTATGCATGCAACCCGTAACTGTTCCTTTAATATTCTCTTCTGCCACTTGTCAACTGTAACTTCTTCTTTATGTAACTCCTTTTGTATTTATAGAGTGGGCATTATGTTACATGCAACGTATATCTCTACCATGACTGTACGTCTTCTTGAACATAACTGTTCGTATTCATTTCTGTGCATGCATGCATTTTTTGATTCTATTTATGCGACTGTTCGATTTCTCCTTCTTCGACTGTTCTTAAAATAGCTGCATGCTTTTCCTCTACAACTGCCCCTTTAATTGTTGTTCTGCTTCAGTTAACTATCAGTGATCGTGTTGTCGCGACCTGTCGCGAAATCGTGACACTTCTGTCTCTTTATGCTCTTCTCGCCTTTTACCCGTGAAAATGCAACATGTCACGAAATCATGACATTTTTGGCCTCCTTGTTCACCTCTTGTCTTGCAGCCACGAAAACCAGACATGTCACGAAATCGTGACACTTTTCGCTTCCTTGCACTTCTCTGCCTTTCGCCCGCGAAAACGGAACATGTCACGAAATCGTGACACTTTCGCTGCCTTGTGCCTTTTCTCGTCTTTGGCCGGAAAAACACATGTCACGAAATCGTGACACTTTTCGCTTCCTTGCACTTCTCTGCCTTTCGCCCGTGAAAATGGAACATGTCACGAAATCGTGACACTTTCGCTGCCTTGTGCCTTTTCTGTCTTTGGCCTAAAAACACAATGTCATGAAATCGTGACACTTTTCTTCCTTGCACTTTTCTTTCCAAACATGTCATGAAATCGTGACACTTTCTCTCCTTGCGCTTTTCTCTTTGAACATCGTCACGAAATCGTGACACTTTCTCTCCTTGGCGCTTTCTCTTCGAACCTATCATGAAATCGTGACACTTTCTCTCCTTGGCGCTTTCTCTTCGAACCGTACATGAAATCGTGACACTTTTCTTTGCCTGTGCCTTCTCTCCAAACATGTCATGAAATCGTGACAACTTTTCTTTCTTGCCTTCTTTCCAAACATGTCATGAAATCGTGACAGTTTTCTTACTTGCCTTCTTCTCTGCCAACATGTCATGAAATCGTGATGCTTTTCCACTTGGCTTCTTTCCTCCAACATGTCATGAAATCATGATAGTTTTCCTTGTGCCTTCTCTCTCTCCCATGTCACGAAATCATGACAATTTTCTTGCCCTTCTCTCTCTCGCCATGTCATGAAATCATGACAATTTTGCTTGCGCCTTCTCTCTCCTCGTCCATGTCATGAAATCATGACAATTTTGCTTGCGCCTTCTCTCTCCTCGTCCATGTCATGAAATCATGACAATTTTGCTTGCGCCTTCTCTCTCCTCGGCCATGTCACGAAATCATGACAATTTTGCTTGCGCCTTCTCTCTCCTCGGCCATGTCGCGAAATCATGACAATTTTGCTTGCGCCTTCTCTCTCCTCGGCCATGTCGTGAAATCATGACAATTTTGCTTGTGCCTTCTCTCTCCTCGGCCATGTCATGAAATCATGACAATTTTGCTTGTGCCTTCTCTCTCCTCGGCCATGTCACGAAATCATGACAGAAAACATGTCGCGATATCGCGACAGTTTTTCTTACTTGTCTTTTTCTTTGATTTTCAGAATCTGGGCCACTTCGTCTTCTTGGAAATTCACTGTACATGATCTCACTGACCTCTGAAATCTTGTCCATTGCATCAACTGCATCAACTGATCTATCTGTTTGTGTTGACAACAATGACAATACTTTTGCTGCACCTTGCTCAACAAGTAACATGTAAGCCCTAATAATCCTTGAAGTCCCTTGAGAGTGTGAGGTTTTGGCCAATATTGAACTACCTAAATCTTCTTGGGGTCGACCTTGATGCCATATTTGGAGATAATGTGTCCTAGATAATCCAATTCATTTAGACCAAAGGGAAACTTGGAGTACTTAGCAAAAAATTGATGTTGTGCCAACAATTTTAATGTCTGATCCACATGGATAAGGTGGTCTTCCCATGAGCGGCTATAAACCAAGATATCATCAAAGAAAACCAAGATGAACTTCCATAGTAGATGGTGAAATATGTTGTTCATTAGGATCTAAAATGTGGAAGGAGCATTTGTCAGACCAAATGGTATTACCAAGAAATCATAGTGACCTTCATGAGTACGAAATGTAGTTTTGGGGATATCCTCATCCTTGAGCCTGATTTGATGGTAGCCAAAATGAAGGTATAACTTGGAGAAGTACATAGCTCCATGTAATTCATCCAACAATTCATCCACTACCAAAATGGGGAATTTATCCTTGATGGTAATTTTTTTGAGCTCACGGTAGTCTGTACACAATCATCACGAGCCATATTTCTTGTGAATGATTAAAACTGGAGAAGAGTAAGGGTTGGTACTTGATCGAATAACACCAAATTTGAGCAATTCTTGTACCATATTCTTTATTTTGTACTTGATAGCGTGAGGATACCAATACAATTTGATGTTGGTTGGCGCATTACTTGGTAGTAGTGGAATAGCATGGTCATGTGAGCAATGAGGTGACAGGGTAGTTGGTTCTAAAAAATTCCATTGTGCTTGGTCAGAACAAGTTGCAAATCTACTGGAATTTAATCCAATGTGGAAGTGCGTGGTTGAATTGAAAATATTTGTGCAATTACTATGCGAGATGACTTTTTCAAAAATTTCTCCATATGATTGGAACTGATAATTTAGGAAGGGTATGTTTTGGCACCATGGACGGCGTGTGTTTGTCCATGTTATAAAAATTGCATCCATAGTTCTACAAAGTTCCAATTGATAGTGCCCAAGGTGTTCAACCATTGGGATCCCAACACAATATCACATCCTCCCAATTTGAGGGCAAACATGTCTTGCTTGAGTTCATAATATCCCATATTTATTTTAACATTATGACATTTACCTTTACAAGGTAAAGTGCCTCTATTTGCCATCATGACTTCAAAGGAATTGCATGTGTGTATATAGAAATTGTCCTGCTTAGCAATTCAATGATCAATAAAGATATGTAGTACTTGAATAAATAAGAATAGTAAGGCATTGGCCTTTGAAAAAATCCATAAATTTTATGGTTTATGGAGTGGTAACCCCGACAAGAGCATGGATGGAAATTTTTGCTTGAGGGTCTTGGGTTTCCTCTTCCTATTGAGTTGGTGCTTCAGCTATGTCACTCTCCTCATCACTATGGTCACTGCTATCGGGTTCCTCTACATCTATTAAGAACAATCTCTTATTTGCACATCTATGCCCCTTCACAAATTTTTCATCACAATTATAACATAGCCATTGGGTGCGACGCGCATCCATTTCAAATGTAACCAGTCCTTCAGGAGTAGGAGGTATATTATCAATATTATTTTGGAACTGAGGAGGAAAGGGAGGTCGATATTGACAAAATTACAGTGTCCACCATTGAGTTGAGAGTTTAGATTTGGCCAATCAGGATAAACTGATAGCCTTCATCATGGTTTGTGGTTTAAACATTTTGACTTTAGCTTGGAGATCATATTTCAATCCACTCATGGAACAACTCATAAAAAATACCTCATTCAAACCCCTTGTTTTATTGGCCAATTTCTCAATTTGTTTTTGGTAATCACGAACTATGGTAGTTTGTTTTAGCTTTGTCAACGCTCCTGTAAAGTCTTCATAGTCATTAGGACAAAATCAGGTGAGTAGTTGGGACTCAAAGTCCTCCCAAGATAGATTAGGGGTAGTGGCTCGTACCCATTGGAACCAATGTAAGGCTTCAGATTCTAAGTTGAAGGAATCCATCTGAACCCAATGATATATAGGGACATTGTGGAGTCTAAAGAATTGATCAACCCGACATAACCACCCATGACATCCTTTCCACTAAAATTAGAAAAATCTAATTTAGGTATTTTGAAGGTTGGATCCCAGCCATAGTGAGTGTCTTCGGTTCCCCTTCTCCGATATTATGTTTCCCTTCTTCGACCTTGTTCAAAATTTTTATCTTGGTATTCAGATGTGAGAGTACCCTGCAATTGTGTCTCCATCTCTATGAGTTTTTTTTCTAAGTGGATTCTAGTATTATCCTGATCCGTTCAGAGCTCTCAAATCTCTTCTCTTATGGTTTGGTTTGTAGTGGTGAAGTAGTCAAGGGATTTTTACATATAAACCAATATTGTGGTAAGTTCTAACTCCTTTTGTCCATGAGCACTGCTTACCATTGTGGGCCCTCTTTTCCTTAGTTACTAAAAATAGATGTGGGATTTCAAGAGTTACTATTTTTAGTAAGGGTCCAAAATTTAATTTGGAAATGGGTTGCAACATTGATTTTAGGATAGGATCCACTTTGATGGGTGTTTGATCTGAGTGCTCAATGAGGAGATATACTAAATTTCTTGACTTTTTGTGATCTCTTGGTTGGTTGCAAGTCGATGTCAAGGTAATTTCTTCCACTTGGACTTAAAATTTCACCAATGAGTCCTTGAGGATATTTTGTACAAAATAACAAGTAGCTTCTATTACCAAAAATTTGGATCAATTTGATTGATCGTTGAAAAGTTATGGCCTTAGCAAGAAAAATAAAAAATTGCTATTTTTGGAAAATCGGTGTAAAATTTGACCAGGGGCTCTATGTGAAGAGATATCCCTATTTTAATAAAATTTCAATGCCTTTATTTATTTATTTGTTTTCTCTTGTGTTGCTGGTGTTGTCGGTTTCTGATTTGGAGTTATGGTTCAAAATTTGGGGTCTGGGATCAACTGTCTTTGATCTGTAGTCTGCACCCTGACCACCATGTCACTATCCTGTATCTTCCTCTATCACCTATATTGCGGTTACTGACACGGTTCCTATCACTGACCCTAGGGATTCTCTAACACTGACAATACTATTTTTGACACTGGAAGTCTATAATTATGGACTGTTACAGAGGGTTTTTACTATCGACATGACTATATTTGTTAATGACCAGACTATTTCTGTCACTATACTAACTATTTTGATTCTGACCACGGGTTGTTGTAGACACTTGCAAAATCTATCCTGACTATTGGTGCATGTAAGTTTATTTTCTATGATAAGGAATGCCTTCTTTGTATGCTCACTTTTGGGGTTGTGAATGCAAGTTATAAGATCAAGGATGGTGTTGATTTGTAGGTGGAAGTTATATTTTGTAGAACTAGTGTACGCTAAGTAATGGAGTATGTAATACCCATAGGCCCTCTGTTATACCACAATGATGAAAAATAGTGCTTGGACCAATATTTCAGGCCACTACCCAAGGAGGATTACACACATACCCTTAAGCAAATTATCTACCTCTCTGACAATATAAGAGGGTGATCATTCGGGATGTTGTGTCCTATGGACTATGGATAATACAAGGCCTAAAATATTCCTAATAGATAAAATTTTGTTTAAACCTAGATTGTCTCTTGATATACTCGAATATGTGTGTAAGCTCAAGTCTGTGTGTGAGTGCTATCTAAGGCCAGGGTATTGGAGCCTAATCGCCCCTCACTTCACTAGACGCTTTATGGACTATCTAGCTTAGCCAATAATGATAGCTCCTTCACAATATTTTAAAATCCCTAGCATAGGGTTTCTAACCTACACAACTACTGAAATAGAGACTATATTTTTTTAGATTTTTGTAATAAAGGAAAAGTAGAAATGAAAAACATAAAAAATTATACCTAACAGGTGGAATGGATGGCAAAAATCATCTCAATTACAGTAGAACTCAGTCCTAGAAAGTGCTCTGATACCACTTGTTAGGATCTCACTATTAAAAATAAGCACATGCACACAAAATACTTAAAAATAACTCAAATACATAAAATAACTCAATAAAACTATGCAAAAATTAAATGCAAAAATAGAACAATCTCAAAATAACACAAAATCACAGGCCTCTTCGAGGGGGCAACCTCCTTCAATATTTCATTAGCTTGCAAAAGGATGAATTTGTACATGGCTTCATATATTTTAAAGAAAAAACTTCATGTAACCCTACCTATAGGCTCAAGAGTTGACTTACATGCAAAATGCCACAAAAGCTAGAATATCCTACCTACCATCGGATACAATCTTTATAAAAAATGGTTACATGAGATGGCACCACTTGGCTAGGAATCCTACTTGCCACATACATTACAAAGTATTACAAAATAATATCATAATGGGATCCCCCACGTTGGAGGTGGGTCATTACATAAGTAAATGAAAATTAAAAAATGGCGTTAGGATAGGATCCTAATATTCACGATGAAACATTGGAGGATAGGCACCATTACTCTATCCCATAGCTTGGGAGATAATTTTTGACAATACCACCTTTATCCCTTCTGAGCTTATCACCTTTGACATTAAAAAAGGATAATACATCAACCAAGGAATCATTTGCATCCTGAACAATCTCTCCATCATTAGGGAGTATAGTAAATTCCATTAACAAATTGACCTTAATAGTGAACTTAAGCCCTCTTACCAAAAATGTGCCATCCTCTCATGATTGATCTAGTTCCTAAGAAATCTCCATAATATTTATTTTAAACTTTTGAAGGAAAATAAGGAGCCCTTGGTCCTTGAAAATATCCTCAACAATTGCATTTAGCTAAATAACCTTAGGTTCAAATCTATAGTCACAATTAGCCATAAATAGAGATGGGGAAAAGGAAGCAAAAAATGGAAAATGTAGGGGGTATGTACATGTTTGTGACAGGGGAGGTAGGGATGGTGATCAGAGCCAACAACACATATCTCCAAGAACTAATAGGGGGAAAGTACAAATAGCCAATGCTCAAGGAAATAACAAGGTAATATAGTATACAAGAAGTGATAATGAGGGCCCAAATTTATCTTAAAATACCAGAGGTTTGGGTAACCATAAGATTCAAGAAACCACCATTGTGCATGTCGATGCACTTATAAATGATGTAATGTCATAGCCATTGATGGTCTTCCTAATGCCAAAAATAATCTTTGGTTCTAGCACCCACATTAGAAATAAGGAGGAGAAGGACTTGGCATGGAAGTAACCAATAATGGAAGTGATACTCATAGTGTGTGTCCTCTAAGTTTTATATAAAAGCATGAGTAGGTGACATGGAAGGGCCATGAAAATGCTTGAGGGAGGTGATTGAAAAAACTAATCCACAATTGGGAATGAGTACCAAAAAGGTGGCAATGAGTTCCAAAGGACCAAAAAATGATGGCAAGGATAGGGCTAACATGGATATGATTGGAAAACCAATAATGAGGATTGAATATCTAACAAAGTCCTTAATAAAAGGATAAGGTGATATTAGAGGATTAGGGAGGATCACGTGGTAAAGTTGAGGTAGGAGTAAGAAAGTGAGATGGTGAAGCAAGCAAGGCAAGACACATGATAAAGGGAGCATTGACCCATGACCAGGATCTAAGGGGTAAATTGAAGGACCAAGGTCTTGATCAAGTAAAATTTATTGGGAAAGGAATGATCTAAATATTAGGGAAAATAAAAATGAACCAAAGCATTAGATCCATGAAAATGATCCATACTAGAGGATCTACGAGACTCAAACTAGGAGTGATACCAATTCATGGACCAAAGAAAATTTCTCATGAAAGGAGACAATATTGAGGGACTGATTAAAATAATGGTGTAGCATAGGGGGATTAATCCTATAAGGGGAGGTGAAATGGGATATTTTGAGATTAATTCTAGAGTTTTGTAACTATTTTTGTCCAAATCGTATAGTTGTACGGTTTTCAACTGTACGATTTACAAAACTGACAAAAAGGGACTATACAATTCTAAATCATTTATTTGTATGGTTATAACTATAAAACACCATAAACTATATGATTTACCTATTGTACAATATGCCAAAACTCAATTTATAGATAGAAAATTAACAGTTTTACAATTGCCCACTCTAAAACTCTTATTTTCCACCTTGGACAAGTTCAACTATGCAATTGTGAGGATAAAACAAGGCAATTGATTAATTGTTCAATTTGGGAAGGCTAACTGTATGATTTGCAGCAAACCCTTGCTGCAATTCCTCAATCTTAGATCTACAAAGTTATATGCAAGAATTCATCACAACAAAGATTGATTAACCCTAATGGTAAAATTATCACTATAGTAGTCCAACATGCACATCTAGAATCACCATTCTTAGTTTGTACCAAACATTACACCTCACTATTCATTTCCAAAAATCATACAATGGCATGCAAATGTATCAATTACCATTTCCAAAGAAAGTTATTGGTCAATAGTCATATCCACAATCATCATACATGGTTGGGAATCAATTAGCACTTCATTTCCATTGTAGAATCATCCATTTACACTATCATTCTAGCCATACTTGCACAGAATGTATCATTCATGTTCAATGGAAATAATGATCAATAACATGAACAATCATCAATGAACAATTCTCCATTATGCATGGGCAACTATCAACAACAATCAATAACCTTCAATGAATCATCTATAAGCATGGACTAGACTCCATAACAATGAACAATCATCAACATCCATGAACAATCATCCAAAATTGAATGGGGGGTTTGTTGGAAATATTGAGTTATCATTGATTTCAAAGGCAAAAATATCTTCAAAGATGATTTAATGTTGTCAAAGCAAAAGTGATCTTATATGCTTTAATATTTAAATAAATATTTAAATATTAAAGAAGGTTTATATTTAAATCAAAGGATTTAAATATAGTGTAAAATTTTAAATATTTAAATGTTTTAAAATTCAAATGATGGGCGACCTCCTTAAGCGCACCATGCAAAAGGGAATTAAATATTATGGGTCGACCATGAAAAATTTTGAAAATTAAAATATTAAAAAATGTTGGGCCGACTTCGTTGGGTGCGCATGAAGAAGCATATACATATGAGCTCCTAAGTTCACTTTAATAAAGCACTACAATTCAAAGAATATTGATAGAGCGGAGAGCAGAAGTGAGGAGGGAGGAGAGGAGCATAGGTTTTGGCAGTGTCATAGTGGAAATAAAACTTTAAACATTGGTTTGTGCCACTTCTATCTCAATCGAGTGGTTAGACCAGTCGGTAGCCTAGCTCGTGCTAGGGAACTGTGTTGCAAGAGGTTAAGGGGTCAAATATCTTCGATGTTGTTTTATTGAAGAGTTGAAGATAGAGCTACGAAGAATTTAAATATTATTTTTACGCTTTTGTTTCCATTTACTGGGGTAGCCCAATTGGTTTCCTAGCTTGTGTGGAGCGCTGTTGTGTAGAAGGTTAAGGGGTTGAATCTCTTCAATGTTGTTTTGCTAAAGAATTGAAAATAGAGTGCCAAAGGAATTAAATATTATTTTATACCTTTTGGTTTGATGTGCTACATTAGCGCAGCTGGTCACTAGCCCGAGTTAGGGTGTTGCGCTTCTAGAGGTCAAGGGATCAAATCCCATCTATGACTGTGCAAGGTATTTATAAATTTTGTTTTATTAAATTTGATAAAAGGGGAGATATAAGTCATAGTATTGGGATTTGATTTTTGCAAATAATAAAAGGGGAGATATAAGGCATGGTATTAAGATTTGAATTTTGCAAATTAAAAAATGGGAAATATAAGATGTAATGCTGTGATTTGATTTTTGCAAATTATAAAAGGGGAGATATAAGGTGTAATGTTGTGATTTTATTTTTGCAATTTAATAAAAAGGAGATGTTAGAATAAAGCTTTATATTGTAAGTTTTAAAAGGGAGATATAAGGAGTTATTTTTAAGATTTATTGTGTATGTTTTTGAAAGAAGTGATAAGGGTTTTAAGTGGTTGATTTGATATTCAAATAAAAAAAGTAAAAAGAGAATTATTGTCCAGATTTGAAAAGCACATGCAAGAGGAAGATCATCATCACTAAGGCAAATTTGGAGGGCACATATTTGGAACAAGTCAAGGTGTCAAGTACACATATTCACCCAAGTATTCAATTGATAAGGAAGGACAATTCAGCCATTTCAAGAAGAAAAAAAGGTGCACATGATAGTGGAAGAAGAGCAAGGTATTAGCATATGAAAGTCAACACACAAGTAAGTTATCCAATGCTAGACTTGAGATACCTTTAAAATGTAATAAATGTGAGATATGTGGAAGCGACAGAATTAATGGATGTAAAGAATATATTGATAATTTGAAGCTTACTACATTAGTGCATATCATTCTCCATATGTTCTTGAAGATATCTGGGTAGAATATGTGTGTATTACTGTTAGTTTAAGAAGCAAAAAGAAAAATTATAGATCAGATTTGTGAGCAAATTTATGCATTGTTTATGATTGGATTTGGGAGTAGATGAGTAGTGTTTGTGAGCATATTTGTGTAAGGTTTTGGAGAAAATTAGAGCAGTGTTTGTGAGTAGATTTGAGTAGGATTTATGAGCAGGTTTTGGAGCAAATTTGAGCAGGTTTTGTGAGCAGGATTTGGAGCATATTTGAGTAGGCTTTGGAGCATATTTGAGCAGGTTTTGGAGCATATTTGAGCAGATTTTGTGAGCAGGTTTTGGAGCATATTTGAGTAGGTTTTGTAAGCAGGTTTTGGAACATATTTGAGTAGTTTTTGTGAGCAGAATTTGGAGCAAATTTGAGCAGTGTTTGTGAGTAGGTTTGTGAGTAATATTTGAGGATATACCTGAGAAAAGTTTTAAGTAGAATTGAGCTAGAGTATTGGTGTCTCTTTTGGATTTATATCCATGAAATTGAGAGGGGATTTGTGTCTCCTATGGATTAGTGTCCACAAAATTGAGAGGGAATTGGTGTCTCCTATGGATTGGTGTCCATGAAATTGAGAGGATATTTGTATCTCCTATGGATTGGTGTCCATGAACATGAGAGGGGATTGGTGTCTCCTATGGATTGGTGTCCATAAAATTGAGAGGGGACTAGTGTCTTTTATGGATTGGTGTTCATAAACTTGAGAGGGGATTGGTGTCTCATGTGGAGTGGTGTCCACAAATTGGTATAGGGGATTGGTGTCTCTTGTGGATTTGTGTCCAAAAACTTATATAGGGTATTGGTGTCTCCTGTAGGTTGGTGCCCATGAAATTTTTTGAAAAATATATAAGCAATATTTTATTGTGGTTTTCTTCCGAAAGGGTGTTTCCATGTAAAAGTTGTGTCTCTCATATGTGTGATGATTTGTGCATTGTTTCATTATTGCATTAATATTATTGTTGTTATCATTTAGATTGAAAAGTGAAAATTTTTATCTTATATTGATGACCCCCATTAGTATAATCTTGTGTTCTTTAGGGTTTTATAATGCTTGTCCATGCCATGCCAAAGTAGTTCCTAATACATCACATCATTCACAATTGCCTTCCCATAATATCTTAAAATAATTAATGCACTAAGGTTTTACTAAGTATTAATTTGATTTTTATGAAATTACCTTTCATGTGCATTTTAATTTATTTTATTTAACTTCTAGTTGTATTTTTATAACCAATTGTACAGTTACACAATTGTACATTTATAGCCCTACACTATACAATTAGAAAAAAATGAACATTTGACAGAATTGTGCAAATCCAAGTTTTACATTTCTTCTTCTTCTAGGAGGTGAATTTGCTACCTACATTTGCCCTCCCCTTTAAATCAGGTAGTTTCCTCATCGAATCATTCATATTGGTCTTGGATGACTGATCCAATTGAAGATATTGAAGCTGTACATGGAGAATAGCATAATTTTTCTGTACTTAGTTACATAGTTACTAAGTTCTACAACCTTCAAGCCATACTTGTTGGTTGTCTCCTTTGTAGTAGCCAAATCCTATAGTAACTCCTTTTCTATCTCAGATGCACCTTTACGTATCTTATCCTTTAACTCTACCTCTATCTAGGTTACAATGGTAAGCTCCTCATCCTTATTTATAATGACATGATCTTGCTACTACAATTTAACCTTATAGGCTAGCTCAAGTTCTTACTTAGCATGAAGCATCGACTTATGAACCATAATTATTTTACTATAGTGTTTGGCATCTTTCACAATTTTATCAATCTTGTGGTCCTTCAGCTGTAGTTGTTCTTCTTAATGCTTGAGTTGTTGGCTATTCTAACTCAACTGCTCCTCCTATTGCTTTATCTACATAGCATATTGTTGTAACAAATATTCTTGTTCCTCCAACTACCTCTTTTGTTCTATTTCTTGTTGGATTATAAGTTGTTTCTCTTTCTCTTGTGTTCTTAGCTTCTCTTCATAGGCTTGCTTCATATTGTTCATTTTAGTTTCAACCTTATTTAGCTTCTCCTTGGCCTATTTCTTGTGATGTTCTAATTACTCTTCAATTACAACCATATCCTTTTGAGCTGCTTCCACTTCTTCCCTTTGTAAATCATTAGCCTAATAAATTTGTTCAAGACCTAAGCTTAGCCATTCAATATAGTGTGTTAAGGAAATTTAATTTTTGGAAGATGAAAGGTAATACTGGAGATGCCTTATGATATTCTATATCTAGTGTGTTTAGTGGATATCTATAGCACTTGTATATATCTAGGTACACCCATGGATATGCTCTATAGTTTGTTTTCATTCCTTCCAACAAATCCTCAATTCCTAACATATTTGTTACCTCTCCTCTAGGTAACTACCATGGGTGTTGTGCATGAATCTAGGATATTTTTTTTGTTTGGTCTTCACTACACACCCATTCCATGACCTTCTCCATATCAGAAAAGGTTTTATCCCTCCACTACTTTAGTTATCCAATACATCATATTCTAAACTGTAACCAGGTACTAGCAAACATTTCATAAATCTATTTCAAGAAATAGTCCACATATTCATCTGTCTTCTCCATATCTATTTGAGGCATTGAACTATGGAAATTCAAGAAAAAACCTTATCTAAAGCCTTCTATCCATTTTTTGTGATGGGTTTATTTCCTCCTCTTCCTCCTGTGGAAATGAACTTCCCCCAACTTCCTTATAACCCATTGCAATCTCTTCTTGTAGTTTAATTTGGGCTACAATTTTACCTTCTTCCTATGATTTGATCTCGTCAACAACAATGATATTATGAATTAATTTTTGCTCTTCCATATATACTTGAACTTCCTCATGTGGATTCAGCAACTCCTCCTACTGTAGTTTAGACAACCCATCCTCCTACAAGTTTGACTATTCTTCTACCACTAAAGTGAATATAAGAATTAGATTATATCATTCTTGTGTCTGCATCGTGTTCTTATTACCTAGCTAACTATTTCCATATATCATTATAATAATTATTTGTGGCTTCTTCTTCTGGGTTGCCAACACTTATTTTGCTTTTATCCTTGATGGTGATATTACTCTATTCATATAAGGTTTAAATACCTCCAAAAGTTTAAATTCATTGACCTCAATTAATGTAAGAGATCCCATCACTTCTTGTAACTAGCCTACTCCCATTGTCACTCTTATATCTACCAATTCGAAGTCCTCCAATCCCAAGTGCATATCAGCTAGATCGATGAGCATTTATTGCAACCACTCACTATAAATAGGATATTTTTCATGTGTTTACCTCTCCTATTGCCTGTATGTTCAAATCCACATTAGACTAATTGCTAGTACTACTACCTCCTCCTCATGAGAGAGTGGTTGCTCCTATAGCTATTATGCAAGTACCTACTACTCTTGATCAAATTTCAAGTGTAGCTATCATCATATCTTCCTTTGAGGGTAAAATTCCTCTTCTAATGAAGTCCCATTTTCATTAAACAAAGGAGGTTATAGTATCTTGATATCCTTTTTCCATATTGACTTCTCTAGGGTATCTTTTTGGATTAGCACTATATTTGCCCATCGTAGTATGGTAGGCTAATACCTTGGTAGATCATAAGGTGATGTTAGCCTATGGAATGGAATGTTTGTCTAAGATATCACATCCAACATTATGATAATTACATGGAAGGTTATCAACAAGTTCTTCTTGATCCTCTATAGTAACCGCTATATCCTATGAGCCAAATATGTTCCCTAGTCATACTACACCGCTTTGGTAATGCATTCTACATACTGTGCCATTCATATTATTATTACTATTGATGACCATGCCTCTCCTAACAACCGATACATAACCATGTTTATGGAACACATAAGCTCCTTTATATTTAGCATACTTTTCTTGATTCCCCATCTTCCAAAACCAAAAGCCTTAGTAGTTGATGGATACTTAAGCCCTATTAGCATGGTGATTAACCTATGGGTCTCTATGGAGTCCACAAATATTTTATTAATTGGGAGACCTTCCTTTGGAAACCTAAATATTTTTTGAAAAGCTACAACCAATAATTCTACCTTGATATGATGGTTCCCAATTTGTACAAAGGTATAACTCTTGCTAAAATTGTACAACTACATAGTCTACAAAAAGCATTCATGAAAGAATATTTTATCATGTGGTGGTATCTGTGCCAATATACTCACTTTTATCCATGTCAAAGCTACATTCAATAGGTTAGTGTCCTCATGGTAATTCCACAATTTCTAGCATAATTCACCTATCGACTGAGTGAAAGTGATATCCTTCAATTCCACCTACCCTCCTTCATCCTCACTAAGCAAGTTTGTGTGTTATTTTGGGGTAGCCTCTCTATGCACCTCACTGCAAATATCCCTTTGATGTTCTTTGGGTGGTTCCATTTTATGATCTTGATTTAATCATGATTTTGCTCTTCCTCTACCACCATTCCAGTTATTGTATCCTCTCCATAGCCTATAACCCCTTCCCATCCAAGGACATAAGTGATTCCCTCTTCTTGGCTGAAACCCTCATCCTTGGCCTTGTGCTAGGTGGGTTATCTATTTTTTCCTAGGCCATGAATCCCTTTGATGAAGTAGTCCAGATGTTTTTTCCCTCCTTGCCACCACAATCCATCGTAGATGAGCCCAAAATTCTCGCTCGATGCTCATTTTTCATCCATATTCATCTAGAACCACTCTTCCCCAATATTATTCAATTCAATAATTTAAATACAATTGCATCAAAAACCCTACAACTTACCCTAATTTTGTATAATTACACCAAAAATGTACAATAGCTTCCAAAAATATACAGTTGTACCTCACAATCATATAGTTTCTTCTCGAAGCATACAACTACCTCCAAAATCATACAGTTGTTCTTAGAATCATACAACTACACTCCAATTCCATATAATTCACCCAAATCATACAATTTGTGTCCCAAAATCATATAGTTTCATCCTAAAATTTGACAATAGGTTCTAAATCACATAATTGCACCTCACTTGCATACAATTGTGCCTAGAATCATACAATTTCTATTGGGACTAAAAATATACATGTTGGATTGATACAAGAATAAGTACAATATATAGGCATGAGGCCTATATGATAACATGAAAAGTGTCAAGGACACATGTCATAACATGCAAAATATAAAGTACACATTAATTCTAACATCCCCCCTTAATGTGTACTTTTCTAAAAATAGAACCCTAACATCCTCCTTTATTACATAATTTGGTCTAGGCTCATGCTCTTTGCACTTGGCTCTCCAACTATGAATAATGCTAGATCAACGATGTATAAATCTCGGTGAAGAGAAAAATAAAGAAGAGAATAGAATATTTTGAAGTGTCAATGTCTGTAGTCTTCAGAAGTTGATATAGAAAAGTCCTTCGATAGAGTCTAGGGTGTATTTTTGTAGTCCCTAGAGTAGGTGTCCTTATGGTGACCTCCTCATCCTACTGGAATGCATGGGTAACCAGTCACTGCATCCGTTAGGTGTTATAGAAAATGTGACTAGGTACTAGGATCACATACAAAATGTCTTGGAAGTGTTGGGTTCAACCAAGAGTGCACTCCATGATACAACAATATTTGAGGCTAAAAATGTAAATTAAACAGCCTCAAAATTATAATTGGACACCACCAATGTGTCCATATCAGAAAAACCTTTTCGATGACTATAAATACCCTTATGTTCCACTATCAATGGGACCTTCATTTATGGGAAAAACAACAACATCAGGAATCTAGAATATTCTTGGCATCAAAGAATATTCCCCTAGAATATTCCTGGCATAGCTCTTTGGTGGAATACAAGGTAGACTTTAAACATCATTTCAAATTTTCCCTTGCAGGGAAGGAGAATTTACATGGTTTGAAAATATTTCAAGGCCTCGTGCTTTTCAAGCAAAATTTCCCAATATTAACATGTTCAAAATCATGGGAAGAACTCCATAATATTAAAAAAGTGGGGCCTTCAATTTAGATCTACTTCACAATTAAAAAAGGCGAGCCTTCATCAACAAATAGGTTGTAGGTGAGCTTCAAAATGGGCTCCACAACTGTACGTGGGCTGGGCGAAAGACAAAATGTAGCAACATGCAAGAATACCCACACTTAGATCTTGCATCGATTAGATCTCTCTGGCAATGATAATGATGACATTTTTAGTTGCATGCATGACACCTGCAGACCCACAAAAAAAGAACTTCACAATTGGTTGAAAGTGCATTAAAAAACTTGGTCGGTCAAAATTTTAGAATCTCTAAGCCCCTTCAATGTCTCCAAGGTTTTATGACGTGCCACTTGGTGAAGTAGGCCCCAGTCACGTAGTACTATTGGAAGTGTTGTGCCAGTAATAGCTAAATAATGACAAATACATCCATTAGCTTCAACAGTATGTATTGACTACATATAGGCCGTGAATAATATTTTTAAATCATTTTCCTCGATAACCTTCAAGACAATACCACCTCTTCAATTTCATCAGTTTTATGCATGGATAGGGCTCCATAGAACATGAAAAACAACTTAATGCAAATATTTTTTCTAGGATTGTTACTACACTCCACCGCTACATAAGGGTTCAACTACAAATGAGTAAACTAGTTTCAATTAGATGTACATGATCTCTGCCACAACAATCCTATTCAACAACACAGGATATTGTCTCAACCTTTAGGCTAATGGAGAGGATGTGGCCTGTAGCCCCTATGCCATCACCTCCTGATGATCTCCACTCAATCTAGATGTTCACATCCAATAAATTGGATCTAAAATTAAAAAAATAAATAAATTGCATGCCATTTATTGTGCGTGAGATCCAATTCCAATGGATCAATGATCTGGTCTTCATTGCCAACAAGGCTAACTGACAAAAGATAACAAGTGGCATAAGCACCATCATACTAGTATGCCAATATATAATAAAGGACATATTATAGAAGCCTCCTTGACCATTGCATGCTTAATATGTGCAGAGAAAAAACAAGCACTGAATAACATGACAAGAAACATACACACTTTCCTCCTAAGAAGCCTCTACGCTCTCACCACAATTCTAGCCTTGAGAAACTCCCACTGAATATTCTAAACCTCCTCAATATCCTAGATGAGAAAAAATACAACAAATTGAGTCATCATGTGCAAAAAAAATGCTCTTTCATTCCAAAAAAAAAATTGTGAGCATTCTTAAACAACATTGCAGGATTCCTCAATCACACACACCATCACACTCTTCTTCACTTATTTGTTGAAAAATGTTGACACAAATATTTTGTGTACTCTAGATCACTAATAAAAAATTGATTGTGTCATAGGACAAGTCCTACAAAAAAGGTGCACTGCACCTCTTGTATTTATGTCGTCCATGGCTAGCATTTTTTATAGACTAGGCTAATTTGAAGTTGTAGGCATGTGGCACCGCGCATCGTTTTGCTATGGCTGGAGTGGCCACAAATGGGCCTAATGAAAAATGTACACCACCTTCACATCCATGGTAGGAAAGAGAAAAAATATGGTTACAACCGACTAGAAAATATGCTTCATAGTTTATTTGTCAGTAGGTAGCCGTATTCTTTTGAATCTTGGAATACACGAACAATGCTCTATGAAACCTAGTAGAGAGGGCTTGCAGTAGGGTTCATAGAAAATAAGGAGGACAATTCCAACAATATTTTCATGGTCACCTCATCGTGATAGAACCTCAAAATGGAGATAAATGCTCCACTGTGAGTTTGAGCAGACGTGGTAGCCTCAAAATCCTAGTCACTACCACGAGGATAAAAGCACTATGAATATTACATTCCGTCATGAATTTGAATAGATAGTATTTTTTTAGATCGCATGGAATCCACATCCCACCACTTAAATTTAGCAAGTTTTATTAGCTTTGTGCCATCACAACTACCAAGGTGTTTCCAATCCGAAGCCAAAAGAACCAGGTGGAAATTTTCCATAGCCTATTGCTACATCTGTTTTGCATCCCTACATGTTTTTTTTATATATAGAATTGCACTGCAACACAACATTGGGTATAGATTGTTGTGCTCCTTTTCTAGTTATGAGGTGGTCAAAAAATTTATGTTGATATTAGGCAGAGCACAACACCCATTCGGTCACTGCAATAAAATGTGATTCCTTTTGAGATTCTCTCCAAGATTTTTTTGAAACTGGAAGCACCTCAAAAAATATCTACATAATAACTTTAAAAAATTAATTTGGCAACTATTAGATTATGATACAATACACTCTTTCCTTCATGTGCCCCTCTACTCCATGAAAACAAGTTCTGGTAGCTCATGAGGGCAATCACAAGGTCGATGAAAAAGGCAACGGATATGATATTGGTATGGTTACCGATAGAGTATGACTTCGTCATTGGTGAGGTTCAAACAAGGGACAACCTATCATCCATGGTTGATACTAGATGTTGGGACTGAGTAAAATACACTAGCACAAAATAAACAAGAGCATGGAAATAATAGAAAAGCTTTAAGGTCACGGTACCACATTGAACATTCCATTAATTGAAAAAAAAATAGCTCACGTTGGCTTCATCTTCTACTGCACCACTGCATACTCCATAATCCCTGTAAAACAAAACATAATCAAATGTAGATCCAACACATGGATCCTATTTTCATATCTGCATTCAAATGGGTTTTCAAGGATGAAACCAATGTATCTTATTTTTTCATTTCTCTATGGAGAAACTACTTCTATGAATGGATACATAGGGAAAAAAATAATGGTGGCCATTAATTTTTCTTCAAAATTCTAGTTTTTGATCCATCAATGATGGAGAGCATACTCCCTGGTTTGAGAAAAAAATAGGGGAAGAAAAAATAAGGGAGGGAGAAATTAGGGTAGGAGGGAGTATTTCCACGAGGTAAATCCCCCCTCAAGGGTTTACACAAGGTAGGAGAGCACGTGGGCTTTGATACCAAATTTTGGAACTCAAAAGATATGTGTTGTATTGATACAAGAAAAGTGTCAAGGACACATGTCATAACATGAAAAATATAAAGTATACATTAATTCTAACAATTACACTTTAAATTGTACATTTACAATTAAATTGCACAATTCAAATCCCAATTCATACAATTTTGATCCAAAATCGTACAACTACCCTCAAATAATACAATTTCCTTCCAAAATCATACAATGAGGTATTTAAGTCTACAATTGCCCTAAAATTCATGTTTTTGTCAAATTTGTATGATTTCTTTCGTACCCTTTTACCACCGCTGTACAATTCCTTTTTCTGCTGTAATTTCCAGTTCATTTGTGTAATTTTCCCTTTTGATTGTGTAATTATTTAGATGTACAATTTACTATGTCAATTTGTGCAATATTCTTGTATGGCCTTCTCTTTATAAATTTTCATGCAATGGATGATACATTTTATTATTTAATAGCATTTGCTTCATGCAAATTAGGGTTTCTAGTTTTACTTTGCTCAAATTTTATAAAAAAAATAAACCCTAGAAATTTCTTGCCATTCTATAGAAAATTGCTTCAAACCCTACCTTTTTAGAAAATCTCCATCATTGGGGGTTTGTTTCCAAGTAATTCTTTCAATATTTAATTATTTTAGAAAAACAACCCTACTTTTTCAAAATAAAACCCTAGATTTTTTTCACTGGTGTCCCCATTGTTGCATGCTTTTTCAAAATAAAGGAAGCCCCTTGGTGCAAATACTTAAATGGGTCATAAAAATGAGTGTACTTGTATTATTTGCATGCCCATATGATGAAATTTTCATTTATGCTGCACGTTCCTTGCTCCCAAATCACATGTTTTTACTTGTAATTCGTTTAATCTGGAGAAAAATATGCATGACACCTTTTTATAATAAAATAATCTTGTTGCATGAAAATCTACCACCTCAGCCTCCTTTGCATGTGTTTTTGGATTTTTGTACAAATGATTGCCAACTCATCCCTTTTTGCATGCAATTTTTGTCCTTTTTCTTGCTTTTTGAATATTTTATTATAACTTTTTGCTTTTCTTTTTCTTTTCTTTTTATTTTTATTATAAGAGGTTACTATTTCTAGTTTTCAACCATCTTCTATCCTAATTGCATCTTGGGGGATTTTCACAATCAATATTATTTTTCTATTTTTATATATTTTTTTCACTTTATTTTTTTTAAATTGCCTAATTTTCTCACTTACCTTCTAGGAAATTGTACAGTGATATTCACTTATAGGATTATTTTTGTCAATGTGTCATCCAAAGGTTCCTCCACCTCATTTCATGCAATCAAAGGTTGAGCAATCGTACTATTAGGTTCTAATTTTTGAACTATACAATTTGCTCCCTCTTACTAGCCAACAATACAATTTGTAACCATACCATTATCAATTGTATGATTGGCAACTATGTAATTCCATCCTTCTATAGTTGTGTTATCTCATTCATGAATTCTAATTTTCCCTATTGGATTCTCATTTGGTTACACCCTTACTACTCGATTATCATATGTGTGACTTCTACTCTTATCTCCAAAAACTAAATCTACCTCCAAACTTGGTGAATGAGTCCTTTATCAACCTCGACTTTGCTCCTCCTCAAATCATACTCTTCCTATGCTAGAAAGTCCTCTTCCTTTCACTTATATTTCATGACTTTGTCCTCTTGCTATAGGACCTCTTTGCATATTAAATGGACTAACCTCTTCATGAGACAATCCTATTTCTACTTCTATTCTTATTGGTCCTTGTCAATGCATTGGCGATCGCCCCAGTGGATATCATCCCATAACATTTGACAAGAATCCTCCTCACCAATTGAATCATTATGTATTCTTGATCCTATTGAAGGATATATGTGGTGCCTCCTTGAGATGTCTAGGCCATATCAAAGTAGGAGGTTGAATCCGTAAGCTTCTCCCTATGGGTAGAGGATCTAAATGATTCCTTCTTTCATTCATTGGTCGCAATTCTCCTCTATGACCTCTTTGCCACTCGGTGGTACTTGGGATACCCTATTGTTGATCTTATTGTTGGCTTGGTCCTTCTCTTTCCTAAGTACTAGGAGTCACATCCATAAACTATATATTGGCTAGGTGCCCTTCATTACTTTGGGCTCATGGTGAAAATTATTGTAATGTTCTTATTCAATGATTTGCATGTGCTAGTAATCTTATCCACTGTCTTTATTCTAAGTGATATTATGGGGAAAAATTTACTAAAGTTTCCCTATATTATTCTAAAAAGTTAGACTCATTACTTGAGTCATTACGATTATCTTATCTTTGTGCTAACCACTTCATTGGTAAATTTATTATTTGTTTAAGTATCCTCACTTCCCTTCTTTGCCTTCTTAGCTATTGATAGGCTATCACATATGCATCTAAATATAGACAAGCATGAGGTTCTTGTATTCTTTCCAAGAAGTCATCACTATTGCTCTCTTGGTTACTATCCCTTGTTAGTAAGGGCATTCCCTCATCACTAGACTCATTCAAATATTCATGCAGGTTCCCTTGGGTTTTAGGTGATGTAAGGTCTTACTATATCTCTTGCCAAACTATCTCAACTACCTCATATGTAATTGGCAATTCATGTGTTAGACACCTTGGTTCGACTTGTGATATTTATCCCCCATAAGGACTTACACATTCTTGCTATATTTAATTCACTTGAGGTACTTTCTCATTGCTTTCACTTCTCACTCCTAATTTCCTTTATCTTATAATCTATTTTTCATAAATTCATTGCATTTTTTCATCCACATCCTAGATAATTTATTCTCAAAGTCTTGCATTATGTTATTTTAATGCTTTATACTTTTCCTACAACTATTGAGCTTAATATCACATCCTTTGTTGCAACATGCCTATCTAAGCGAATGGAGTAAGCCCTACCAACTCCTCATATACAACTCCATCATTGTTTGTGTTTGGTATTTCCATATCGAGGTGTCCATCCTATCTTCATATTGTACTATTAGTTGTATTCTATGGTCCCTCTGCTTGTCAAGGTAACTCCCTTTGCTCAAGCTATGGATATACTACTACCTCTTCTGCTTGATTAGCTTTTTCTTGTTGCTCCTAATTTTTTGCTAACAATACCCATTCTTGATTTCTTATTTTATTGAAATAAATCCATTCTTCCTCCTCTTCCTTGATTTGTTCTATTCCATCTATGAACCTCATGTGTACTTGCATCCTTCTCCTTCCCCTAGGGTGTGATACCAATTTATGTTATTCTATAATTAGTCATGCTCTCTCTCCTTATACAAATAGATGTGTGATACCCATATCATTGTCCTTGTGTGATGAACCATGATTATACTAGGCTACTTTTTTTGGTTCTCTAGATTTAGATTTCTATTGTTATCTTTGTTTGATCTCTCATAAAGTGATGAACATACACTATACTTTGTATGGTTTCAAATTTAAACCATTAACTATTTTAGGTATAACCATTCCATATAACTTCTATAGTTTTACTACCCCATTTTCCATCACTTCCATAACTCAAAAGGGACCAAGCCATAATGTCTTCAACTTCCCAAGCTTGATTTCTTGTTTACCATTGAACTTTAGAACTAAATCACCCTGATTAAGTTCTAACTTGCGGAGATGCTTGTCATGCCATAGCTTCCTTCACTTTTGGGTCACTTAAATTTTCCACTATACCATGATTCTCCTCTCATACAATTTGATGAGTGTGTCCAGTCGTTCTTCCAGACTTTCTTGGTCACTCAAGTGATGCTCCATCACTATTCACAAACTAGGTACCAAGAATTCTACTAGTACTACTCCCTCCTAACCATACATTAGCTAGAATAGTGTATGGTCTATTTTTGGTTTAAATGTTGTCCTATAAGCCCATATAAAATATGGTAACCTCTCCTCCCAATCTACTCCTTCTATACAACATGCCTTATATAACATAGAAACCAAGTCTTTGTTGGTTGCTTTCACGTGTCTATTTTATTCGAGAGTAATACAAACTTGATAACGAATGCAAAATCATGAAGTCTATAGTCAAATTTTTAATAACCTCACTAAAAAAGTGATCTACCCTATCACTTGTTATTATATCATAATTTCTAATATTGTAATCACTTATTTGTACAAGAATAGAGTTGTACCTTTTTTTGTGTTATCTGGTAGCACCCTTGCTTCTACCCATTTTATTAGGTATTCTATTGCTACCATGATATACTAGTATTTTTTCCTATGGGTGGTTTTCAATAGTTCAACAAAATCCAAACCCCATATCTCAAATAATTCGTAAGGTTGTGATGGATGCAAAGGCATAAAGTCTTTGCCTAGTGGTTTCCCCACTCTTTGAAAAGTGTCACATGCCTGTACATATTATTTTACATCATTGTACAAAATATACCACCATAATATTGCCAAGAGTATCCTCTTAGCAATGGAATATGGCCCCATTTTTCCTCCTATTAAGCCTTTGTGGGCTTATTTTAATGATATGTTAACTTCCTCCATTATGCATCTTCATAAAATGCCATCTGCATCCATCTTATACAATAATCCAGCTACTAGCTAAAAAGGTACTGACTTCATGATTACCTTCCTTTTCTCTACCATTGTCAAGCCTTATGGAAACTTTATTGTGGATATATATTACCCAATTAACTTGTACCATGCTGGTGCAAGGCTAATTGCAAACAACTATGCATTAGAAAATTCATCTTTAATCCCCATACCTATAGGTTCTCCTAATCGTATCTGATACAACTGGTCTATAATCATATGCTTCTTACCAGGTCTTACTAATACTCAAGATACAAATTCTTGCAAAGTGATGAGCCACCTACTAACTCACCCTTGTATCATCGATTTGTTTATCAGGTACAATAGAGCTTGATGATCAACATAGAAGAAAAATGGATTTACCAAGTAATGAATATCGTTCTATACCACATATACCATCCCCAAAGCCTCTTGTTTTGTTGTACTATAATTCCTTTTCACTCTTGATAATATATGGCTTACAAAATAAATAGGTTGATCCAACCTAAAGTATCCTTCCTAAGCCAATGCACATCCTATTGTAAAATTGGAAGTGTCATCACGGACATGGAACTCTTTATCCCAATATAACAATACTAGGATGGGGCTTCTCACAAGTTTTGCTTTAGTTCCTCAAAAACTCCTTGATGCTTATTTGTCCAACTAAAAGGAATGCTCCTTTGTTAATGAGTCCAATGGATAAGACATATGTGCATAATTCCTAATAAACCTTTGATAATATCCTATGGATTCTAAGAAGATTTTTAATGAACTCACATCATATGGTTCCTCCATATTTAAAACAACACAAATTTTATCAAGATCAGTATTCAACCCTTCACTGCACACTATATGTCCTAGTAACTTCCCATATGATACCATCATATAATATTTCCTAGTATTTTGGGAGATCTATGTATTCCTACATCAACTCATACATTCACTCAGGGTCAGTATATGGTCCTTGATCTTACCATAGATGGACCAATCATCCAATAATATCTTGAACTTCCTTGTTGCCAATTGATCAAATATATATAAAATAATTTGTTGAAATGTGGTCGAGGTATTACACAACCCGAATGGCATCCGATTATATGCATAAATTCTATTTTCTAAAATAAATATGGTCTTCAACTTGTCTTCTTTGGCTATATTGATTTGATTATAGCTAGAAAACCCATCCAATAATGAATAAATTTCATGTCCTACGACTTCCTCCATAATGGAATATGTGAATGGAATAGGGAAGGGATATTTAATCGTTACTACATTTAAAATTTGAAAATCTATGCAGATCCAAATATTATCCACTTCCTTTTTCAAGGTGACCACAATAGGAGAAACCCATTCACTTGTGGTAACCCTAAAAATAAATCCAGCATCTAGTATCTTGTCTATCTCCATATTTACTAGAGCTACATACTTGGGATTCATCATGTATGGCCTCCTTCTCACTAGTTATGCCCTAGGCATTAATGTAATTTTATGGACATATAATTCTAGTGGCATACCTTTCAAATTATTATAGGACCATGCAAAAATATCCTTGTATTCCAAGAATATCTTGAAAGTTATTGCTTTCAATATTGGATCCCAATTAATACCACAATGTATCATTCTAGGTTCATTCTCTGTTCCTAGATTTACTTCTACTATCTGAAGTCTTTCATATTTGATACTTTCTAGCTCTAACTTATCCTTTTTAATATTTTTTATATGCACTGGTCTTGCATCTATCTCTACATCTCCAATTGTATATTCTACAAAACTCTTAGGAAATATCCATTTTTATTGTTCCTCTTCTTTTGGTTTCTCGCTGAATTTTGTCTTGTCTTGTCTTTTTGTGATCCCCTTTGTATTAATATAGAGAAAACTAGGCTGAAATACCTTGTACTCCTCCATATATCAATGGATAGGTTTTATATTAGATTAGGGTTCATCCTCACTACATTATTCAAGATACAACATTCCCTCTTCATTGGGTTCATATTCTTCTTCACCTAAAGAACTGCCTGACTCATCCATCGTGGCAATATCCTTGCTAATTATTTGATATTTCTAGTTAATCATATACTCATAGCCAACCTCTTCCCAATAGTGCATCATATGCAAGCTTTTGTATAGTAATCACAACAAAATACAAGATGAACTCTTGGTAAGCTATTATCACTTATTATGTTTTCAATACTCCCTTTGTCTCAATACCATATGGTCAGTATTGTAAACCCTAATTTTTTTTCCCATAATGATGGAGCATCGATATCCCTCCAAGTTTTCTCTGGTAGCACATTAACACTTGACCCTCCATCCATAATAACTTGTGTTAACTTATGCCCTAGTATCTCCATATGGACCAATGCTAGTTTCTTCCCAACATCAATCATTAATATGGTAAGATCCATAAAATAATTCTTCCATTCCTCTTCTTGTATTGGTTGGTTGTAGATCTCCATCACCTTTTGTGGTTGTATCTCTTCATCCATCACCTTATGTAGTGATGGTATGACTTCAAGCAAACTAGCCATATTAATTTCTATTATTGTATTAAGAACTTATGTTGCTAGGTCTTGTATAATTACTTTATCTTATGATATGCAAGGTTTTAATTCTTTCTACTTTGAAAGCCTTAATTGCTTAGCTTTCTGTACCTCTTCTTCAATTACCTTTTTTGCCACCTACCATCTCTTATTTTCTTTGGCAAGTTCTAGGTAAGTGTCCTTCTTAGTCTAAATTCATGTGAGCCACTCATACCTACTTTCTTGGTATAGTTGAACTCCTTGTGGTTACTTGGACTACACCATCTACACGTGTGTAGTGCTATCTTATGTTGTCTCCTATGTCTGGGGAGAAGTATAATTCTTCATAAAATACCCCCATTCCTAGAAATTAGGATATTGTATGATTGGCCTTCCTTCTAAATCATACTTCCAGTAACTCTAACCTCCTTTTCTATTGCCTTGATATGGCCTTCCCTATTTAGGATTATTTTTGTAACCTCCACTATTTGTGGCTTGTCCATTTCCTTCAGGATTTAGTTTTTCCTCTTATTCTTGAATTATGAGGATCTGCTATCAAAATTTTTAATTAAAAGAATATTTTACCATTTTATATCCCAATACATTACATATGTGGTAATATTTATTTCTAGAATAATTCACATTTGTATGTCCTTCGACATTACATTCCTACACCATATATCTTTTCTATCTTGTCTTGCATCTCCTTTGGTCTCCTTTAGTATCTTATCGAATTCCTTTTGAAATGATTGGACAGTCTAATGTATCGTATCATTTTCACTACTATCCAAGTCCTCATGCTTGGAATATATCACGATTCCTGTTGTCATCTACTTTGCCTCACTTTCGATTTTTTTTTTCTAGCACTTCTTCATATGTTGAGGATGGTATTGCCTTCATCTTCTTCCTATGTATTGGCAATAACCCATCGAGAAACCATAATTTAACCAATACATTTGCTGGTAATATTTGCATCTTATTTTCTAGTTGCTTTAATCAAGGTTTGTATGTTTTAATATCCTCATCAACACCTTGCTTTGTAGTGTATATTTCTATTACAATGTCACTATCATACCTTAAAGAATAAAATTCCTTGATGAAGGCATATTTAATTATATTCCAAACCTAAGATATTGGTGTATTTTCTCGCTTTAGATACCAATATATTGTGAGACATCATAATGTGGTGGTAAATAGCTACAACTATTCATCTGGTTGGTCTACACCATTTTCTTTCCAAATGGTTATGCATGTACCAATATGACTTGTTGGATCCTCCTTCCCTTCTCTCATGAAGGGTGGACATCTATGTTTTCATGCTCTTTGGCTACATTAGCCATTGGTGAGGTTCCTCCTTTATCACTTTATGAAGTTTCCTCTAGAATTATTGACTAATTCCTCCTTTGTATGGATGATCAACTATGCTACTCTTCATCATATGCTTCTATCCTAGGTACTTTATTTTCATTGAAGAGTAATATCCTAACCTCCTATGCATCCTCACTCTGTGACCTTCTTCACTGGTATGTTGATTGTGGCCTTGATCCTTCTTCCTGTGACCTCATGCACTATTACTCTAATGCTTGACTCCCATCCTTCACACTCCTTTGCAACCTTCCTCTCGCTTGTTCAAGTATTACCATCTACTTATCTTATCCTTACACAGTTTCTTTATCAATATTTTTTCTTATTCCAACATTCTCCTCGACTCTTGATGACTCTTGATGAGCACCAAAAATGCTCATTTTTTGTATAACATAATTGTGCAGCATATTATATTAGAAATGCAATTGTTTTGATATTTTTGCATATATTTAATGGAAATTGATGTATTATGCCTAATGTGTGTATTGAGTGAAAATTATGTGTATATGCAGTACATTATGTCTATATTCACACCTTTGTAGTCAAGGTCCCATGCAGACCTGGCATCTAATATTTTTATGACATGATTAAGGAAGGATTGGTGAGTAAACAACGATAGTAGCAAAGGAGTAAGATTCTATGAAACACGCTAAGGAAGGCACTTATCTCCAAGCCATAATAGAAAAGGCACCTATCTCCCAATAAAAAGGAAGAGCCTATCTTCTAGTACACAATATGATGCCTGTCTCCAAAAAATAGGTTGGAAGGCACCTATCTGCCATACATAAGAAAACACCTATCTCCTGACTATAGGTTGGATAACGTCTATCTCTTGATGGTAGAATAAAAGTGTGCATTTTTCGATACCCAAAAACCAGTGATGATCTTCAGTGACCAAAAGAAGGCTAAATACAGTACCTGTATCCTAGTGACAAGTTGAAAAGGCACCTATTTTCTAGCAACAGGTCGAACAATGCATGCACTGGATAGAATAAAAACATGTGCATTGATCGTAAAAATTGAAGACCATGTATAAAATTAGATGGATTTTGTTAAATATAGGAAATGCTATGATTATTCCGTGAGGGTTAATTTTAGCATGATTTATATGTTTTTAGACATCTAATAAATTTATGCACGCCTACCATAGAAAATCACATAGCATCTAAAATTGTAAATAAGGGACGATTGCATTTTGTATAAAAATGCAGGCCACCCTTGAAGAAAGGATCCAAACTTGCTTTGTAAAAATTAGTACTACATAATAAAAATCTCAAAGTGTTTTGATCAATTTCTTGAGTTTGAAGAGTGATTGCGTGAATTAACTAGGAGGATGTCTATAGAAGCCTAGGCCCACTCCAAGTAGTATTCCTTCCCCGTTTTCTTTTATTTTCATTAATAAATTTTGTTTTTTATTTTCTGCAAGTGTGTTTAAGTCCTATATTTTATTTCTTTAATTAATTCTACAAGTGTGTTTTGCTTTCCTACACTTTATTTTCCTATGCATTCCTTTTCAATCATGTGTTTGATAGTTTAATTTAGTTTTTCTACAACTTCCTATAGAATTTACTTTCCTACAATTTAATTCTACTAGTTTGGCTGAACTCCAACTACACCAACAACCACCCCCCAAACCAAAGTGACACATATGACTCATCTCTAGTCTATTGTAGGCATATACTTTGCACTGGTATTACAGGAAGATTGATAATTAATGGATAGGAAATAATTACTTTTAGAACATAATTTCTGCTCACCATTGTCAAGGATTGCCAACTGTAGTATTCAAATCTATAGGATAGTCAACCCTAAACTTACAGTTTAGAATAGCTTAACTATAGATTTTTCTATCTGATATTGTATGAGTCCATAGATATTACAAGGATCAGATGGCCATTTTTTGAAAAGCAAAGATTTTACTTCACAAATAAATGAGAAACCTACTAAAATTCCTTTTGAAACATTTGAAACAAATCCTGAAATTGAACTACCATCTCCGCCAGTAGTACATTGATGTAGTCATCCAATATTTGAATAAAGCTCTTCTTAGCAATTAAGACAAACATATTTTAATGAAGGACTATTTTTAAACTTTGGTTTAGGACATTTATTTGAGAGAACCCAATCCAAGGAAGATTTATTAAATATTCAATGGTGGAAAGCAGTTGAAGAAGGAACCATTTCAAACATTGACTTAGGAATACTTTTGGAAGACAAATAAAATCAGTGTGAAGCCTTGAAAGCTACCCTAGAAGCAATAGGTGTAGAACCTACATTACATAAAAATATGGCTAAAATTGAAGAAGCTTCAACCAACTTTGAATTCCCAATTGAGGAAGCAAGGGGAGAAACTAAGATGAAACACATATCTCCCGCTCATATTCCTATATTTAGGGTATTTCCAATTGAAGTTCCTAACATGTTACTTTTTAAATCTATTGTATTATGCAGGTCAGTGGATTACAAATCAGATGTCCAAAAATTGAAATTATTTCCCTCCACTTTAGATGATTCAGTGCTATGCTGGTTCATCAGTCTAGGAAATAAACACATTACAACCTAGGAAGATATGAAAAGGATTTTCCTATAATAATACCAAAAATTTGGGAGAGCATGAGATGTTAGGGAAGAAGTCTTGGATATGAATCAAAAATAGGAAGAATCATTGGAAGACTATTGGGACAAATTTAGCTTTAATTTGTAAATATCACCCCATGCAAAGTTGGGTGAGAAGTCCTTAAGAAGTATTTTTTGAGGGGTATCACAAATGAGTCTCTATAAGCTTTAAATCTAATATTGAGAGGGTATGTTTACCAACATCATATGATAGACATCCAATAATTATGTTGGAATTATTCTCGTAGAAAAGGTAAACCAACCGCCCAAGTAACAAAAACTATAGCCTCAGTAACTAAAGCTAAAATAGTAAACATGCTAGATGATATGAAGAGTGAGATGCTCTCATATCTCATAATTCAACTAGATACACTCTTGCTTCAAAAAAAGTAGGAAACTAAAGCAACATTAGCCTACTTATGCCCAAAACGTAGGAGAAACATCCAAAAAATGAGTGTCCAAAAAACAATGTTAGAGTGTGTGCGATATGTCAAAGGGATCATAAAACTAGGTTGTTTCCATGAATAGAGAATGTCAAAGAGGAACCTAAAGTAGTGGAAACCTATTTCATGGATAATAGGAGAAACTAGCAACAATTTCCTATAGGAAATAGTATGCGAGGAGTAATTCCACCTTATGGGGGAAGTAATTATATGAACCAAGGTCAAACTCAACCACCCAATATGGGATGGTGGGTTCAACATCCTTGGATGAATTCCAGCCAAGGATCTATTACTCATAACCCGTATCCATGGATGCCTTATTAGTAAATTGGATCGTAGTGGAGGAACCATAGTGTGTGGACTTCACCTCCACAAAATACAACCCAAACTCTATCGTAGCCCAACTTACTTGCACCTCCTAATTCAAGACCAATTCAACTACCTACACACCCAACTCCAAATCCAAATAATAGGTCAAATCAGCCCACCTATTAGGTAGACACAAAGATGTTTCCAATGTATCATATTAGAGTAGATTATAGCCCTGTACAACTTAGGTCAGGTAGACAATTAAGATTAGAACCAAATCATCCTATAGTGGAGGAAGAGGATATAGAGTTAGAAGTAGAAGAGACACCTTTGGTAGAAGAAGTGGTAGAAAAATAAATTTCTAAGAAAAATAGAGATGAAGGGGTTCCACAATTTTTGAAAATATTACAGGAAGCTAGGAATCCAACACAATTGGAATTTGATATTATGAAAGGCTTAAAAAACTTGACAGTCACAATTCCCCTCTTTCGGGCCATTACAGATGTTTCCATTTATATGAAGGACATAAGAGAATTATGTTTGAAAAGAATAGGAATAAAACCATCAAAATAAGTAAGTGTGGTAGGAAAATTGGCCGATCTCATGTTAGGCAATACCTACCATCCCAAATACTCTAATCCAAGAAGTCTAGTGCTAATAATTAAAATTTTAGGATTCCAATTACCCAACACATTGGTAGATCTAGGGGCTACCATAAAAATTATGCCCTAAGAAGCAATGCAAAAACTACAACTCACAAATATGAGGCTAACTAAAATTGTTCTTTAGTTAGTTGATTTATCCATAGTGCTTTTGGAAGGAATACTGGAATATATTGTTGTCTCAGTAGATGCATGGGAGTATCTGATAGATTTCTAGTGTTGTAATCTAGATTTGGATTGGGTGTCTATCCACTTATATAAGGTAGACCTTGGCTGACCAAAGATGATGCTTATATAAGTTGTAAGATAGGACAAATGATGATCTCAAACAAAAAAATACCAAAAACTTGATCATCTATCCACCTGCACAGTCCATTGATTTGTTGGGAGAACCAAACTATGAAGACTTAAATGATGATGCATTATCAATGCTTCAACCTATAATAGATCTACATGAGATTGAGGATGACACTGATGAAGAATAGGTCATAACACACTTTTTCCAAGGGGAATATTCTCATCCTCCTCTAGAATCCTCGCTTGTAGATAGAAAAGATAACCATGTCAAACAAATAAAGGTGGCACCTAACAGAGTATTGAATATTGATAATGAGTTGTCAATTATTCAAGAGTAAAAATTAAAAAACATTAGTCAAGCATCAAGATTATTTTGCATGGGATTACATAGACATGAGGGGATTGCACTCGAAGCCTATACTCATAGGATATATTTAGAAGATGATGTGAGACCAATAAGACAACCCTAGAGGAGAATGAATCCAGCCATGAAATAAATTGTCAAATATAAACTACAAAAACTCTTGTCAGTTGGGTTTATTTATCCAATATCGAATAGTCAATGGGTATCACCTTTAGTAGTGGTGCATAAGAAAAATGGCAAGTGGTGCACTTGTGTTGACTACAGGATGCTCAATAAAGCCATTAGGAAAGACCATTTACCCTTACCCTTTATTGATCAAGTCCTCGACACCTTGGTAGGAAGAAAATATTTTTCATTCCTATATGGGTTTAGTGGATACAATTAAATTCAAATAGGGGAAGAAGACCAGGATAAAACCATGTTTACTTGCCCATGGGGGACTTTTACTTACCGAGTATTACCATTTGGGTTGTGTAACACACCTACCACCTTTCAAAGGGTGATGCTTAGTATATTTTCAAACATGGTTGGAGAAACTATAGAAGTATACATGGATGATTTCACCATTTACGATGAAAATTTTGATGAAGCTACAACCAATCTAGAGAAAGTGCTCCAATGGTGTTAAGAGACAAATCTGTCCCTTAGCAACAAAAATTATTTTATGCTAATGCAATAAGGGATAGTGTTAGGACATCATATATTTGTGGAGGGGATTAAAGTAGATAAATGGAAAATTGAAGTAATTAAAAATATACCTACTCCTCAAACACAAAGAGATGCCCGTAGCTTTTTAGGTTCTGCTAGATACTATAGGTGGTTTATCCAAGACTTTAGTAAAATTTCCAAACCTCTGTATACATTATTGTCTAAAAATATTGAGTTTATTTGGAATAGTGAGTGTGAACAAGCATTTCAGATTTTAAAAGAAATATTAACCACAACTCCCATGTTGAAAGGTCCAAATTGGACCCTCCCCTTTCATATTTACATAGATGCATCTAATAATGCAATAGGGACTGCATTAGGGAAAAAATATGGAGATGAGTTTTACACCATATACTACGTCAATTTAAATATTACAGGTGCTAAGTTCAACTATACTATCATGGAGAAAGAGTTCCTTATGGTAGTACATGCTATTAAAAGATTCTGCTATTACATTATAGGTTATAATATTTTTATGCATAAAGATCATGTAGCCATCAGATACCTAATGAATAAACCTGTAGTGAGCGATAGAATTATTAGGTGGATTTTACTATTACAGGAATTTGATGTAACCATTGTTGACAAAACCGTCAGGGATAATGTTGTTATAGATTTTCTCTCCAGGTTGATGTCTCAAGACCATACAGTCACTAAGGATAAATTTCCAGATGAGAATATTTTTTCTTTGGATGAAAATATTCCATGGTTTGTGGATATGGTTAATTACTTAGACATCGGTAAAGTATCTCTTGCACTCTCACCTATAGAAGCTCAAATATTAATAGAAAAGAGTGCAAATTTCTCATGGATTGATGGATGCTTGTTTAAAACCAATCTTGATCAAATCATGAGGTGTGTTGTAGAAAATAAAACCACAATAATTCTCAAGGATTGCCATGATGAACCATGTGGTGGTCATTTTGTAGGAAAAAGAACTACATTTAAATTTTTTTAGGCTAGATATTTTTTGCCTTCTTTATTTAAATATGCAGTCAAACATGTTAACCAATGCGATCAATACCAATGAATGGGTAGACCAACTCTCCAAGATGAGATGCCACTTTAGCCCCATGTGCACATTGAACCTTTTGATAAATGGGGGATGGAATTTGTGGGTCCCATAAATCCACAGTCAAGAAAAAAAAGGTATATTCTTGTTTGTAATAACTATGTAATAAAATGGGCTGAAGTGCAGAAACTATAAGATTCAAAGGAAAAGACTATAGTCGATTTCCTGTATGAATCCATTTTTGCCAAATTTGGGATTTCCAAAGAAATTACCACTTATTAGGGACCTCAATTTACCTCCAAAGTGATTCAGGAGTTGATGCAATAGAATTGAATCTGGCGCAACAAAACAATCCCTATCATCTATAAGCAAATGGGCAAGTTGAAGTTACAAATCGAGAGCTGGAAAACATTCTTACTAATATAGTACAATAACATCAAAAATATTGGGAAATTTATTTACTAGAGGGAGTGTGGGCATATCACACTACCTAGAATACTACCATTGGATTTACACCATTACAATTGGTGTATGGGAAAAATTCCATGATGCCCATTGAATTTGAAATAAAAACCCTACAAACTGCTATAGCATTAATTATACATTTGGATGCTGCACAAAAATATCGAATTCAACAGCTCAACTAGCTGGACGAATATTGGAAAGATGCTTTGTAATGAATAAAAGTCATGCAGAAGTAGAGGCCCCAATGGCATGACCGCCACATACGGCTAAAATAGTTAAAAGTGGGAGAATGGACATTATTGTACAACTCTTGGTTCCAAGAGCAAATAGGAAATCTTATGCAACATTGGATAGGACCATACAAAATGATTGAGATTATAAAAAATGATGTTATGCATATTCAAACCATAGATGAAAGTGGCATTGTGTTGATACTCAACGACCATCGATTGTGGCTATATCATATACCACAAATCCATGTGGTTGAGTCTAAAGTAGGCATGGGGGAGATCCCATCGTAATGAAAAAAATTCTCCAGCAATTGATGGATGCGTGTGCATCCGCTAAAAAAAACCATTTTAAATTTTTTTTTTAGTTTTGTTTTATTTACTACTTTGTAGGAAACAATGCCTTGAATGCAATCTGTAGGCATCTTGGGAAACCTAGGCCTATCAGGCATGAGATCCATGATTCCTATTTTATGTTTTACACGTGCATTTTTTTGTAAGAAACCATACCTTGAATGCAATGTGTAGGTATCCTAGGAAACCTAGGCCTATCAGGCATAGGATCCACAATGCCATGTATATTTTTAGCTTTCTAGGAGGATAAATGAATGAACGAAGCACCAATACCCATAAATAAGGGGGTACTTATGGCTGGACATATATAGGTGTCTAATTTCTCAAGAAAGAAAATACTTGTATATGAATCGAGGTGACATATGTTGACTTTGTCACCAAGGAAAAATGCCTATAGTTGGATCGATGAAATGCACCCGACTACGGGTCAACTCAGTGGATGATTGATTATCCAGCAAATAGAATGCACCTATCTACCATGTATAGTAAAATGTGCCTATATTTGTAATATTTTTAAGGTGTCTGTATTCACAAAGGTACCTATATTCATAAAGGCACATATCTTCCATATATAGAAGGAAAAAAATATGTGTTTTGCAGGTACCAGTATGATTAATAAGGTGCTTGTATTCACAATAGCAAATGGGTGTCTATCTCTGCATTTTAGTGGAAGGTTCATGTCTCCCAAAAAATGAGTGTTTGTATCTGCACTTCAGTAAAAGGTGCCTATCTCCCTGCAAATGAGCATTTATCTCCATACTTTAGTGGAAGGTGCTTGTCTCCTGGCAAACAGGTGTCTATCTCCACACTTCAATGAAGGGTGCCTATCTCCCACACAAATAAAGGTGCATGTATTTCAACATAGTGATGACTTATATATTTAGCATCGAAGAAGTGACTAGAGCCATGTTGGCACTGAAATCCATCACAACCAAAGTCAAACTTTTCACAGATAAAATTATGTTTTTTTATCTTTTTATCAATGGAATCCATTTACTTAATTTTTAATGGAAAAAGTTCACAATTTTACATCAGTAACCAATGCATGCTTTCAAAGCAAAATAAACAAATTTCAAGGAAGGGACATGTGTCATCCCATGATAGAGTAAAAATTCCATGTTTTATTCAATTTTTTTTGCACAAAACCTCAAAATTAATAAAATTGTAGTACCCAATGAATATGCAAGTTGATGCGATTTTTGCATGAAAAAAACCACATCGATCATTTGTCCTGAAGATACTGTTGTCATGCATCAGCCAATCAAATTTTATAACTAGTATTTGCATATGATAAATCATGAAACACCATTCAGGTACATACCAAACTTTCTATTATGTGTAATCATTATTTTTATAAAGAAACATTTTTGTATAATGTGTCAACACATGTCCACGTAAATCGTATCCAATCACGAGCCCCAAAATTGTACCATACCATGTGGTGCCAATAAAATAGAAGGAAGCAATTGTATTGGTACCCATATACAATATAGCATATGATTTTAAATATAATTATGCAAATTACCCATAATTACTGTTGATTATGGGAGATAGGTGCCCTGTATGCACGGATATAATCACATGCTTCAACATGTTTTTTTTTATAGGTTAACAAAATTTATATTAAAGAGGGTATTTGAAAGGCAACCTAACACATTAGTAGATCAACAAGAAAAAATGATGCTACACAATCCAAAACAAAGAGACATCCTTAGAAACCAAGGACGTAAAACTAACTAGGACCAACCAAAAGGACAAGGATGGGACTAAAATGTCTTAATGAGATAGATATAAAAAACATCAAATGCTTCAACTTCTTCAGCAGTGATAGGATCCTTGAGGTCTTCCTTCTTGGTATCCTTGGAGACTTCCTTAAATATATCCTTGGCAATTTCTGCTACATCATCATCATGTTTGGCTTCAGCTACGTTCTAAACTGGAGTTTCCTCAGCAAAGTTATCACAGAAGAATAGAAAATTTAAGGTATTCATGTGCTCTTTCATCTGTGAATTAGCCACCATGATCATAGTTGTAGCATTATCCAATTGATTAATGGTTACAATGGAGGTTTTTATTATGTATTCTTGTAGAATATTCATCGCAGGATCTTCAAGCTCATCCTCGGTAGTGCCATCCATATTTCCCTGATTTTGAATGACCTTGTTCTTCAATCATTGAGAACTTATTGTTGGAGTGGTCTCTATCCTATCATTCTTCTTCATGGAATTATCAAAATCTTGGTGTCCTCCTTAGATATTCCTCCACTTGGAATTGTGGACAGTTGAGGAAGAAGTAAAATATATTTCCTCCTTCGTAACCTATTTGGAATCTGCTTGTTGTTCCTATAGCTGTACAATTTATTTGGGGAACTTTTCTAAAAGATGAACATAAATAACTTTGAAAATTCCTTGGTGTGATGGTCATGCTTCCTATTTTTAGAATGAGTTGCCTTAATTGTGTAATCCATGGACAAGAACAAAAATTATGGAATATTCAATGGCTTTACCTCTCGAAAATGATTCATAAACTTGATGTGGAAGCTTATCAACTAGGAAATTGGGTAATCCATAGTGATGTACTCCATGAATAATTTATCACCTCCTTCTAAGGGGATGGAATGTCATAATAGACCATACCTTGTCTCACAATCCTCTTCAGGTTCGACTTTGGCTCGAACTCCTTGAGTTCAATTTCCCAATTATGCTTATCCCTTCTGACCATTCTTCCTTCCAGTGGTTGTCTAGTAATTTTTGTGAGAATATGGACGTCCACTTGGAATTCCACACCATGGATGATAATTGTTCCCTATTACCAAGAAGACACAAAGGTCATATTGATGTCTCAATCTATCTCGAAGAATTGTTTTAGGAATGACAAAAAGCCTTTGGCACTCATGAATGCTTCAGCATGTTATAAACCAAAAATAGTGCATAATTTTGCAAACATAATGAAATCCAAATAATAGAGTTGAGATCGTCATGGGAAAACCTACTAACCACTTATTGAAGAAGAGCCCTAGGAAATTTTTGGCATAACTAGAAAATTCAAAAACCAGTTTGAGGCTATGAGATGGATGCAATATTACCACTTGGTTAGCTATGATCAAGACCGTATGGAAGTGCACAAAGTTACAACTTCAATGGATGATGATGTCATACAATTGTGTGGACTGGTCATACCAGTCACAAAAGAATATATTGCAGAGGTGACGGGTCTTCCACGCATAGGGGTACCATACATATAAGGAAGATAGTATAGCACAATGTGCATAACGATTTTTCAAGTAACCATCAACACAGACAACATGCCAAGGATTGCAAAAATAGTATATGCCAAAAATTTGGAGGGAGGTGTTCGAGTAAGTAGCTTGATTTTTCACCTGCACTAGTAAGTATTCCTAGTTGAACACCAACCATTTTATATTTCTTAATAATCTACTACATGGGTATAAAATAAATATTCCCTACTACCTAATGTGTGCCCTAAAGGACAAATCCAACCGGTATCAGGTAGGACCAAAATAATATTAGCACATCTCAGGTTGATCTCAATCCTAGTTTTACATGATAAGGTACATAGGTATGAGCTGGAAGTTGGAGATATGATTAGGCACATAAAGGATTAAAGATAAGTTGTTGTAGATGTAGCCAAGGAGTAGTAGGGGAAGAGGAGGTGCCTGAATCCCAAAACCACTAAGTTACAAAAATAATAGGGTAGGTAGAAATAGGCCCTTCTTCCCCAACACCATCGCCTGCCTCCCAACATAGCCATTATATAGGGGAGGTAGGACAAGTTGAATATAGCCTATCATAGGCAATATCATCACCTATATCCCAACATTCAAATTGGGAGGCAGACCAAACTGTTCTAATCCCATTTTGGGTTTTTTCACCACCGACAACTAGAAGCAGAACACAAAAGGAGCACCTGGTTGATTATAGTTCATATAAATAATAAAATGCAAAGGATGAACTGGTTGCTTGAGTATTACATGGAATGGCCAGTGGTGTGACATTATGCTAGAATACTTGGGAAGAAGACCTATAGAGTCAACTGCATAACATGAGAGAACAAGCCTCCAATTGGGAGAAAAAAATTAAGAAAGAGTAGACCAAATTTTAGGAGTCTCAATGGGTTGCTACAACAAGACAACAAGAAGTGAATGATGCTCTATGGTAGTTATGAGTAAAGGTTTAACAATTAGAAAATAGGGTCTAGCAGTTGTAGGCTACAAAACCGAATAAGGTCAATGCTACTGTAAAAAATAGACTGGGTCATGAATGCAATATTTTATTTCATGGACTTAGAGGAGAAAATTGCATCCACAAGGATGTTTCATTTCAATTCCAAGAGGGCATTAGATAGTCATAAGGCCAAAAAAAGGGACCAATCAGAGGCCCCTATGAAGACTACTTCCCAAGAGCAAGACAGCCCTATTGTGCAATAGAAAACCTCTATAATAGAAGTCAATGACAGTGAGGCTGAGGAGTCAACTGGAATACATGATGTTGCCCAGTCAAATCATCAACCACTAGATGACCAAGCAGGAATTACCAAGTCAGCTGGGGAGTTTGGGGCACAACTGGATACCACTCAACCAATTGAAAACACATAGATATATGACCATGCTATCCAATTAGAAGCAAGTTAGGGGCAAGGACATGAGGTGGATCAACCATAGGAGTCATTCAATCCCAAAAAGGCTGCATAGTCAACTGGTCAGCCATTGGTTGACCAAACCATGACTGGTCAGTTTGATAAATAGACCGTGGTTGGACAAACTAGGAACACACCAAGGGACCAAGATATGAAAGGTATAGATTCCTTTGAGGTCTAAGAAATACCACCTTCATAGAAGGTAGAGGAGGTTGGTACTTCGACATCCAAAATTGATGCAACAACACTTGAATCATCTAAGATATTGTGATAAAAAAAAAAATAGAGAGAGCACCGTAGAAGAGGTAGAAGACAAGGGCGAAAATAGCAAAACAACAAAAGTAGAAAGCACCCCAACAAGCGTTGAAAGTGCAGCTAGACCTAAATTTAGATGAGGAGTGGGTTGCATCTATAAAATCCTTCACCAGCCATAAAGAGCAGTTCCAAGAGCTCAAGAAGAATTTAAATAAGGCCAAGAAAGAGCACAAAACTCATAAACGGATGGCCAAGGAGCCAGTTATTTATGTTAATCCTACACAGCCAAAATAATTTTGGAGCCTATATGGTTCAACTAATGGCAATCCTTCAAGGATGTAGGAATATCTGGACAAGATAGGTATATTCAGAAAATAACCAATGATGCCATCACTAGTTCGAGCACCTAAGTCTCTACCACATTAAGATGTGGAGGAAAATGACATAGAGGACACAAAACTTGACCCAAAGGTGGAAAAATTACCAAAGACCTAGGTACATGATACATCCCATTATACACCATGGGATAATCTTGACTTTCTAGTGGCATATCAGCTTCCCCCAAACCATAAATATTGGAAACAAGTTGAGCCTACATTCCAGAAAGATGCCACTACATTCATAGGATTCTACATAGAGGAAGTTGTAGGCAAGAAGGGGTGGTGCAGGATAAATCCAAATACAAGGGCAAGGTCCAACTAGCTCTTACGGTGCAATAAAATCCAAAAGGCACTAGAGACTAAAGCAGGTCCCAATCAACCAAAATAGGGTGGTAAATGAAAACATAACAAGGAACGAGATAGAGCCATATCCAAGGAGAGAAAGCATTGGAATATGGAATACTAGCAGGTTGTTGATAAAAGAGGATATTACTAGAAATAGGTGCCACAAGAGCATGGTAAAAATTAGGATGGAGGGATTATGAGAACCAAAAATGCTTATTTTTTGTATACTTAGTAACATAATTGTATGGCATATTATATTAGAAATGCATTTTTTATAAGATTTTTGTATATGTTTAATGGAAAATGATGTATTATGCCTAATGTGTGTTTTGAGTGAATATTGTGTGTAGATGCAATACATTATATATTTTTCACACCCTTTTAGTCAAGGTCCCATGTGAACATAGCATATGATAGTTTCATGATGTGATTAAGGAAGGATTGGTGAGTAAACAATGATAGTAGAAAAAGGAGTAAGAAACCTATCTCCTAACCATAATCCAGAAGACACCTATATCTCAGTAAAAAGGAATTGCCTATCTCCTAGTACATAGAATGGTACCTATCTCCCAACAATAGGTTGGAATGCACCTGTCTCTCATACACAGGATGGTGCCTGTCTCCCGACTATAGGCTAGACGGTGCCTGTCTCCTAATGATAGAATAAAAGTGTGCACTATTTGATGCTCAAAAACCAACAATGATATTCAGTGACCAAAAGAAGGCTAAATATAGTGCCTGTATCCCAATTACAGGCTAGAAAGATGCCTATTTTCTAGTAATGGGTCGAACAGTGTGTGCACTAGATAAAATAAAAGAATGTGTTTTGATCATAAAAAATGAATACCATGTATAAAATTAGATGTATTTTGTTAAATATAGGAAACACTATGATTATTTTGTGAGGGTTAATTTTAGCATGATCTCTCTATTTTTAGACATCTAATATATTTATGTGTTCCAATTGTAGAAAATCATGTAGCATCTAAAATTTTAAATAGGGGATGACTATGTTCTGTATAAAAATATAGGTCACCCCTGAAGAAGGGATCCAAACTTGCTTTGTAAAAATTATTACTGCATAATAAAAATCTCAAAGTGTTTTTATCAATTTCTTGAGTTTGAAGAGTGATTGCATGAATTAATCAGGTGGATGTCTACAAGAGCCTGGTCCCACTCCAAGTAGTATTCATCCCTTGTTTTCTTCTGTTTTCATTAATAAGTTCTATTATTTATTTCCTACAAGTGTGTTTTAATTCTGTATTTTTTTACTTTAATTAATTTTTGCAAGTGTGTTTTGCTTTCCTGCACTTTATTTTCCTGCACATTCCCTTTTAGTCATGTGTTTTATAGTTTAATTTAATTTTTTTACAATTTTTTGTAGAATTACTTTCCTGCAATTTAATTATGCTAGTTTTCCTAAACTCCAACTACACAAACAACTGCCCCCAAACCCAAATTGACACATAGGACTCATCTCTAGTCTACTGCAGACATATGCTTTGCATTGGTACTCACAAGTCTATGAACTACCATATTGATAATTAATGGATAGGAAATGACTATTTTTAGAACATAATTTCTCTCACCAACTCTTGTACCCATTATTCTATTTCTATTAGCATTATCTCCCACCTCTCAATGTCTCCTTCATTAAAATTCCATACTTGTTCTATCACTAGTTCATTCATATCTTGTGTGGAATTCTTCACATTTCCTTTTTGAGCAATTCTAGTACTCCTTATTGAAATTTGCTCATCTCCTTGATCTCATCTCCTACATCTTCATAAAATTCTATATGACATTCAACTCTAATTAGTTCCTAATTAAAATTTTCAATCATAGGTCCTTCTAAACTATGAAAATTTGACCCTATTTTGATAATACCATTTCAAATCCTCAAAGTTTGATTAGGCAACAATACCAAATATAGCACTATTTTAGATCCTCAATGATATTCCACAATGAAAATGGGTTCTTCTCAATAATAGAAATGAGCACCAAATGTAGCATAGGGGGGATTATTCCTAGAAAGGGAGGTGAAATGGGAGATTTTGGGATGAATTCTAGAGTTTTGTAACTGTTTTGGTCCAAATCATATAATTGTACGGTTTGCAATTGTATGATTTATAAAACTCACAAACGGGACTATATAATTCTAAATCATTAAGTTGTATAGTTATAACTATACAACACCCTAAATTGTATGATTTACCAATCATACAATATGCTAAAACTCAATTTATAGATAAAACTTAACAGTTCTGCAATAATCCACTTCAAAAATCTTATTTTCCACCTTGGACAAGTTCAACTATGTGATTGTGAGTACAAAATAAGGTAATTGATCAATTATCCAATTTGGGAAGGCTAACTGTATAGTTTACAACAAACCCTTGCTCTAATTCCTCAATCTCAGATTTGCAAAGTTATATGTAATAATTCATCACAATAAATATTGATTAACCCTAATGGTGAAATTATCACTATAGTAGTCCAACATGCACATCCAAAATCACCATTCTTAGTTTGTACTAAACATTACACCTCATTGTTCATTTCTAGAAATTGTACAATGGCATGCAAACATATCAATTACCATTTCCAAAGAAAGTTATTGGTCAATAGTTATATCCACAATCATCATACATGGTTGGGAATCAATTAGCACTTCATTTCCATTGTAGAATCATCTATTTACACTATCATTCTAGCCATACTTGCATAAAATTTATCATTCATGTTCAATGGTAATAATGAGCAATAACATGAGCAATAATCAATGAACAATTCTCCATTATGCATATGAAACTATCAACAACAATCAATAACCTTCAATGAATCATCTATAAGCATGGACTAGACTCTATAACAATGAATAACCATCAACATCCATGAAAAACCATCCCAAATTGAATGGGAGGCTTTATAATGCTTGCCTAGGTTGTTCCAAAGTGGTTCTTGAGACAACACATCATTCACAACTGCCTTCCTGCAATATCTTAAAATAATTAATACACTAAGGTTTTACTAAGTCTTAATTTAATTTTTATCAAATTACCTTTCATGTGCATTTCACTTTATTTTCTTTAAATTATAATTGTACAATTACACAATTGTACATTTACAACCCTACACTATACAATTAGACAAAATTGAACATTTGACAAAAATTATGCAAATCCAAGTTTTATCATTTCTTCTTCTTTTGGGAGGTGGATTTGCTACCTAAAAATGATTCTTAGTAGGAAAATATCCAATTAGATATTGGAGTAAATTGGTGTACCAGATGAAGAAATTTTCTTGGGATAGGCCCAAATTGGCCATGACATCTATAGCTTGATTGCTTTCGCAATAAACATATTGGATAATATAGTTGTTGTGTTTTTGGTGTTGGAATTGTGTTGAATATTTTCCATGTTATTTAGGTGGGGTTAACTCTAAGAGGATTGGACACTCTACCCCTATCATCATTGAGGTTCAGGGTTAGGTTAGGCTTTGAGTAGGTGTACAGGGGCGATAGCCCTTGGGAAGATTTTTTTGGGGGTTTAATCTATTTATTAGACTCATATGGGTGATTTTGGGTTAATGTATAATCGGCCCATGGATTTGCACCCATGGTATTGTAATTCCCATTCTTATATTGTCAGTATATAAAACATCACTTGAATGAGGGTTTAGAGTGTGAAATTCACAAGCAATGTAATCATAAGCAAAAGCAAGTGAAACATGGATAAGGATATTATTGTGTTAGATATGGTCAAGTTTATACAATAATAAAATATTCTTGTGGGGTTTTTTCTTGAAAGGATTTCCTAGGATAAATTCTTGTGTAATATGTTTATTCTTCTCTATTTTTCCTTTAATTTTGCGCTTACTACTTTTTTAGATTTTATTTATCAAGGTATTATTTCTCTTCATTTGGTATCAAAGCTAGGTTTTAGCTTTGTTCTAGGAGTAAGGGTTTCAACCTTGGGATAAATTGATTCTTGAGTGGGAGCAATGTGTGAAAGAATATGGGTGAAGGAAAAATGATGAGAAGCACATAGGTAGAGATCAAAAAATTTAATGGATAGAACTTTGAGTTATGAAAACTCAAGATGGAGGATCTGTTGGTGGATAGATATCAGTGGGTTTCTATCTCAAGAGTAAAACCAACAGGAACAACAAATGAGGAGTGGCTAAATATCTAAAGGAAGACAAGGATCTCTATCATTTTATGCTTATTTGATTTAGTATTGTTGAATGTATCGATAGAGACCACAACAAATTTGTTATGGGAAAATTTGGGAGCGTTGTATCAGATAAAGTCATTGGTAAATAAACTCTTTTTCTAAAAGTTGTATTTGATTTAGATAGATGATGGTGAATCTATGGATAAACATATGAATTATTTTAATATTTTGGTAAGTCAATTAAACTTTGTAGATGTAAAAATGGATGAAGATAAAAAGTGTATTACTTTACGTTGTTCATTACCTAATTCCTAGGATAACCTAGTTATGTTTATCACCAATACTACCTCTATATTAAAAGTAGTAGAAACATTGCTTTCTAAGGAAATGAGATAAAAATCTTCTAAGGATTATCATCAAAATGATACCTTAGTTGTGAGAAGTCATTCTCAAGAAAGAAGAAAAAATAAAATAAGAGAAAGGAAATCAAAATCTAATGGAAAATTTGTTGTTTTAGATAAAATAAAATATTGGAAGTGTGGTAAAGTAAGGCATTATAAAAGAGACTGTTGATTTAAAAAGGTTGAAAATAGTAATTCATATGATGAAGGAACATATGTATAAATGAAGACCAAAAATGAAGATTCAAGGAACCTATTTGTAGTTGCAACATGCTCAAGTGAATACCATGACTCATGGTTGATTGACTTAGGCACTTATTTTCATATAACTCCTCATAAAGAGGCGTTCTGTAAATATGAAAATATAAATGGAGGTGAATTTTTCTTGGGAGACAATTTGAAACATAAAATAATAGGTCAAGGAAGAGTCAAGTTGAGGTTAAAAAATGGAAGAATTAAAATTCTTCCTAGTGTGCTGTATATTATGGATTTGGCAAGGAATCTAATATCTATTAGTAAGATGAATGACATGGGTGTGACTATGATATTCAATAAAAATAGTTGCAAGATGGTTCATGGATGCTTAGTGTTTGAAAGGGAAGTTTGTGCAGGAATTCTATTCAAACTTAAGGCTAGCACTATAAGTATTGATTGCAATAACTCCTCAGTTGTAGAGGAAATTAATATGGAAGAAGAAGCTCCAAGTATTCCTAGAGTGAAGATAATGTTGTGGTATCAACACATGGGGCACATTGGTGAGAAAGGACTTTGAGAATTAAAAATGAAAGGTATGGTTGAAGGAATTTTTTATTACCCATTAAATTTTGATTTTTTTGAGCACTATATTTTTGGAAAGAAAACCCGAGTCAAGTTTCCCAATAGTTCTACAAGATCTAAAGGAATTTTGCATCTAGTTCATAGTGATGTGTTTGGTATTAAAAAAGTACCATCATTGGGTAAATCTGTCTATTTTGTTATAGTTATAGATGACTTCTCAAGAAATACCTAGGTATATTTTAATGGTAAAAATATGATGTTTTCAAAAAAATTAAAGAGTTCAAGGCTCTTGTAGAAAATCAGATAGGGAAAAAGATAAAGGTTTTGAGAAGTGATAATGGTGGTGAGTATTGCTCTAATGAATTTAAGTAGTTTTGCAAGGACTTTGGAATAGAAAGGTAGATAACAACTCCATATACTCCACAAAAAAATGGAGTTGTAGAATGAATGAACATAACATTTATGTATAAGGCCAAAATTATGCTAAGTAGTGTAGGGTTAGAAAAGAAATTCTAGGTAGAAGTCGTGTTAACTACTTGTTACCTCATCAATAGATCTCCTACCTCAGCTTTGGTGGATAAAACTCCATAGGAAGTGTGGACTGGTAAGAAACCCTCTCTCTAAGGCTTTTTTGTTGTGAAGATTATATGTATATCCTAAAGTAGAAAAGGACTAAGCTAGACTATAAATCTAAAAAATGCATATTTTTGGGTTATAGTACTAGTGTTAAAGGATATAAGTTGTGAAACCCAGAAACACAGATGATTGCTTACAATAATAATGTGATCTAAAGAGAAACAAAAGGGATTACAAAATAGGAAATGTAATAAAGCAAATAACCTAAAATATTTTAGGTAAAATTGGAATAGGAAGAAGAACCTATGGTAGAACCTGGTGCTACAAAAGATAAACTACAAAGATATTTGAAGAGAAAAACTTAGAGGAAGAAGTTGAGGAGGAAGTTGAATATGCAGAACTTGGAACTCCAAGTTTGAAGAGATGACATAAAGTGATAAGACTCCCAAAAATGTATAACCCTTAAAATATTTGTTCTGCATTTAATATATCAGTTACTGATGAATAACCCAAGACTATAGAGGAGGCACTTTAGTCAAGTGATAATAAGTCTTGGAGAAGGGCTATGGAGGAAGAAATTAAATCCCTAGATAAAAATAAGACATGGGACTTGGTGAAATTAAACCTGGAAGAAAATCAATTGGTTTTAAGTGGGTATTCAAGAATAAGTATAATGTAGAAATAAAGTTAAAGAAGTACAAGGCACGCCTGGTAGCAAAAGGATTTTCTCAAGTTGAGGGAATTTACTTTGGTGAGATTTTTTTCTACTATGGCTAAAATAAAATCAATTAGAGTTCTATTGGCTATTTTTGTTGCTTTTGATTTTGAAATAGAATATATGGATGTAAAGATAGATTTCCTACATGGTGAACTTGATGAAGACATATATGTTACAACCAAAATGCTTCAAGGTAAAAGGTAAGGAGGACTTGGTATGCAAGTTGAAGAAGTATCTTTATGGATTAAAGCAATCTACAAGAATATGGAACCAAAAATTTGATAGGTTTGTTGATAGGTTTGTTTTGAAAATTGGGATTAGAAAAAAGCAAAGCAGATCCATGTGTTTATTTCAAAAAGCAAAGCAGAGTTAAAATCAATCAATGGTTGCTTTTTCCACTATAAAAATAGAGTACATTGTAGCAATTCGTGCCTATAAAGAAGCAATGTGGCTATAGAGGTTGTGTTCAATAGTTGGTCTTAAGAAAAAATCTATGAGAATTGACAATGATAATCAAAGTATAATATTTTTGGTAAACAATCCTGGTTTTCGTGATCGGTTAAAACATATTGATATCAAGTACTGTTTTGTGAAAGAGATGATTGAAGAGAACTAGGTGATTTTGGAGAGAGTATATATAGAGGAGAATACTATTGATTTGTTAACAAAGGATATACCTTCTCATAAATTTTATTGGTGTAGAATATTTATGGGCATGGTTGCCCTTGATAGTTGACAATGGTAGTTTTTAACCCCTATGGAAAATATTCAACAAGTGGGAGGATGTTAGAATTGTGTTGAATATTTTCCATGTTATTCAGGTGGGGTTAACTTTGATATGGTTGGACACTACACCTATACTCGTCGAGGTTCAGGGCTAGGTTGGGTCTCGAGTAGGTGTATGAGGGCAACAACCCCAATTCAAGGATCCAAGAGCGGTAGCTCCCAAGGAATTGTTTTGGGGGTTTTGGCTATTTTTAAGACCCATATGGGTGGTTTTAGGTTAATTTATAGTCGAACCATGGAGTTGTGCCCATGTTATTGTAATTAATCTTCTTGTGTTGTTGGTATATAAAACAACACTTGAATGAGGTTTTAGAGTGTGAAATGTGCAAGCAATGTAATGTAAGCGAAAGCAAGCGAAACATGGATAAGGATATTATTGTATTGGATAGTCAAGTTTATACAATAAGGAAATATTCTTGCTAGGTTTTTTCATGAAAGGGTTTCCTAGGATAAATTATTATGTAATATGTTTCTTCTTCTCTATTTTTTCCTTTGATTCTATACTAATTGATTTCTATATTTCATTTATCGAGGTATTATTTCTCTTCATTTGTAAATATCTTTTGGATTCTTCAATGAAGTTTTGAACATGTTGTTGCCATTGCATAATCCCCAATTTGGGGACCCACTTGAAATTTTGGTTTTGATCTAAATTTTTGCTTGCATTAAGGTTTCAAACTTGCTTGCATTTGAGTATTTTGAAGACTTGGACTTTAGTTCCATTGATTTCGATTCAACATTTTGAATATTTGTATGGAATTATTTTGGATTGAATGAATTTCAAAGGTTTTTTTTAAGGTTCAAAATATTAAATTCAATTTTAGGGTTCTTTAAATTTCATCATCTTGCCCTAAGTTACTGCAAAATTTAAATGGCCATAACTTTTGATATAAAAATATGTTTGAGATGATTCAAAGCCTGGTAGAAATATATCAAGCTCATTAGGACATTTTAGAAGCATAACAAATTTCATTAAATTCTAATCAATTTGAAATTTTACTATATTTTTGCACTAAGAAAATATTCTGAGCTCTTAATTAAGCATCAATATCATAGTTGTAATTTGATGAGGTTCATTCTCCATTAAATTAGGACTAAAACCAAATATCTGACAAGTATAAGAATACCTATCTTATTGTATTCATTTATCTTCTTCATCGTCTACTATATCACTATCCATTCAAATTCATCTTTTGATATCAAAGATTATGATCAAGTTTAAATGAGCCAATGGTATTGAACCTTTAAAATCAGTCTAATGGCTAATATATATTTCTTCCACCCAAAATATCCTAAGGTTCACCTTTAATTTTTCTAAGCATTAATATTCCCACTAAAATCTTAAGTGTGCATAATTATAAGTTCTTTCTAAGAATTACCGATAAAATAATTAAAGTTCTATGCTAAAGCTTCCTCCCATGGCTATAATATGGATGGCTCATAAGAGCAACCGAGAGATCTCCGATGGTTAGGAGGCACAACAAAATAAAATTAAAAGCTCAAAACATAATGCTTCCATTAATTAAATGTCTTGACTTTAGCCTTCGTTAAATATTGCTTAGATCTAACGATTAGGAGTTAGGGCTTAAATATTAGATGGTAAGGAGGCACAACTAAAGAAAATTAAAGCTTGAAACTTATTGCTTCCATCAATTAAATATATTGAATTTAGCCTTCGTTAAAGATCACTCAAATCTAATGGATAGGAGCTAGGGCTGGGAGACCAATGGTGCAGAGGCACAATCGATGAAATATAGAAGCTCAAAAATTATCACCTAAATTCTTTCGTAAAATAAATGGGATGAACAATTAGGAGCTAGGACTGAAAGATCAATGTTGTGAAAGGGTAGTTGATAAAGCTAAGAAGCTCGAAGATTAACATAGTCAGAAAAAAATAATAAAAGCACTAAGGCTCAATTTTTGTTTGTATGCGCTCATGCATTTTTTTAATAAGGTCCAAAAAACCTAAGGTAATAAAAGGGAATAATTTGACCCCTTATCATTAAAATCATAAAAAAATTGAGGAATGATCTAAATATTTTCTTTAACTTATATAAAAATTAATCGAACAAACAATAAGAGCTCATTTTAGAAATGAATTACTTGAGAGCTTAAGAAATATTGAAGAAAATCAAAGTTTTAATAAAGGAAAATTTTTAATCCAAATATTAGACTTTGAACCTTAGCAACAATAAAATTAAAATGAAAACCTTAGTGTTGGATTTAATACTTTGATATTAAAATTAAAATGAAACCTTGATATTGAATCTAATAATTTGACTATAAAATTTTTAGTGAAGACATTTAGCACATAATTAAATAAAAGGATTTTGAACCTTAGAGAATGACTTTAACATTTGACATTTAATTAAAATGGAGCTTTAAGTGTTAATTTTAATTTTAACCTAAAATTAAAAGGGATAAAACCTAAGGAAATCGACTAATAAGATTTAATAATCATCAACCTTAGTAGCTAAACAAATAAAGGAAATATATTTTAAAGATTTTTCCTACTAAATATAAATTTGAGCTAATTTTCGTTGTTCTTCTATACTACAGGCAATTAAACCAGAAAACAAGAGCTGAGAGTGAGAACCAGAAGGGAATGAAAGGAAGTATAAGGAATAAACCTAGACCTGATATTTTCCAGATTGTGTGTGATAACTCATACTTTTGGAGGAACGATGATTCAACTACCCAATATTCATAGAGATGCTACCAAAGCAATTAAAGATCCATGATTGGAATTAAAAATCTGAATCAAGAAAATACCCAATTGGACACCTCATCCTCTCAATTGAAGATAAATCAGATAGCCAACTCATTTCCAACTATAAAAAGCTAAAAGTATAGTTGTGAAGTACTAAAATACCACTGTAAAGCACTAAAAATTTAATATTGTAAGGCTATAAATAGCTATTGATATCCCATTCCAAAGGGTGATATTCCACTATAGCAATAGGCACTTTTAGAATTTTTTCTTTGGTAGTTTGTGGATGTCTACACCCCTATCATTGTACTTGGAGAGTTATCCTTGCAATCACCTGATGCAAGCAAGTCTAAGTGTAATCATTGAATATCTTATCAATACAATATATTAGAATTCTTGGTGTAATTTATGCATGATGATGGTGGTTACATTTGAGTCAATTTTAGTGCATTGTCTCTTTCTCCTTTGAAGATAGCACCATATTGGTCTCAGATTGTGTGAATATTGATTGAGCTAAGGTTGATTTTAGAATTGCTACTTCAACAGATTCAACATAAGTCTTCAATAATACGATGGTTTGTTTTATTTCTTCCTTTAACCCTTTCCTTTTATATTTTTTGAAACCTACTTAGAATAGGAGTAGATTAGTCCAATTTCATTTCTAAAGCTCATTTTATGTGATATACTCTTTTAAGTTTCAGAATAATTATTGCTATGTGCTACAATGTTTTATAAATATGATGCAATGAATGATATATAAATGATAATTTTAAGGTAATAAGCCTAGAATCTTACTTTTCTATGTTTCTTAGAAGTAATATTTGATGTTAATGCTTATACTTTGATGATTACATGAATAAATGAATCAAAATATCTATTTCTTTAAGTTATAATGACATGAATTAACACTCATCCTTGTTAACAGTTATATGTTCCTCAGATTTATCCATCTTATTTCTATTTTCATATTTTAATTTAGAATATTTGATAAGAACATAACCAGGTTAGACCAACCTTACTAGAACCTTGGGGAGATTTATTATTTCCTTTCAAGAGAGGACATCTCAAATGAGTCCTAGTTGTTGGTATATGTTTGCAAAGTGGGTAGATGTATCACTCAATAAGAAATGACACTAGGAGGGCCTAAAGTGTTTTTATTCATTGATGCTATAGATTGCTTAACTAATTTGGCTTGAAATATCTGATTCATTGTTATAGTAGGTCTAAAAACTTAATAGTCTAGTGCTTAAGGTTTGATTATTATAGATTATTTAAGTCTGAGCTTAATTTCTTGTTTTTTTTTAAACTTGAATTACTTAATTCTCACTATTATATGTTTTTATATGTCACACTACTTGACTGTTAAAGCTGGAACCTAGGATTATTAACACTAGGTCTAAGTCTTCTGAAGGTAATACTAAAATCCACACCTTTTCTCCTCCTAGAAGACCTAAAAATATTAAAGTGCAATCAAGCACTCTTCCTCCTATTAATACCTCATATCAATCCATAATACCATTTGCTGATATATTTGTCACTCCACTAAGTACACCAATGGCAACATTTACACCTTGGTTAGGTGGCAATTATCCATTGAGAATTCCTAGAGCAACCCATGATATGCCTAAAAATATTTAAAGGTATTTACCTAGGTATAGACATGATGAGGCTAGAATAGTTAAAGAACACATATAAGCCTATAAGGATGCTTTTCTTTAATTATAGGTTAAACATGAAGTTGTTTCCTGTATAAGGTTCCCCCTCACCTTGGATGAATTAGTGTATAATTGGTACATCAGTTTACTTGTAAATTCTATCACTTTCTTGGTTGAGATAGAAACAACCTTCATTAGCCAGTTTAGATTACCCATAGACCCAATAGTTTGTATGAGCAATTTTGCAATCGTGTGACATACAGTGTACCAAATTTGATTGATTTAGAATGTTGTTGAGAAAGAAAAAATTGTTTTTTGCCCCAGAAAAGGAGGGTGTATGATGATTTTTGGTAAAAGTTCTTGGAATAAATTATGTTATTTGATAACTACCCCCTCAAGCAATGAGTTGACGGATGAGAAGCACGAAGATGGTGATAAATTTATTAGATGAGACGGTGGTGATTTGGTGGAGAAAAGAATGCACATGTGGGTAAAGAATATGTTATAAAGGGTAAAAAGTGGGGTGAAGTCGATGAGTGTGAAAGGTAAAAATAGAAAGGGTGATTCATGATGAAAGCGATAAGGGTGATTTTAATGGTGACGTTGGTGGGCATGGGGATTTGGAGCGCATATTATGGAAATGCCATCATGGTGGCAACTTGTGTGGTGGGGGTGTTGGATATAATAGTGCACAAAGTGTTGGATACTGTTGCGGAGGGGTGACCAATATGATGGTCGCATGGCAGATAGAAGTGGTACCATTTTGTGAAAAAGGGAGTGGCGAACAAGGATCGACACTCGATGAAGAATATGGATATGTAATGTATGCCCAAGGGGTGATGATATATGTATGTAGAATGTAAATGGAATAATAAAATGATATAACCTAAGGTAGTAAAGCCTAGGATTTTTGTAAAGACGATAATATTTTAATAAAATATACTTTATTTTATGTAAATTATGGTGTGTGAGATGAATTAATGTAAATATTATGGTGTTCATTTTATGGGGCATCCCTAATCTAAATTATCTACATCAGGAGGAGGGGAGGTCATAGGGCATCCCTGCTCTACTTTCTTGCTCCTCCTCCCTAACCCTGCTCTTGTTTCTAGATCCCTGCTCTTTCTAGGTCCCTATTCATGGGTGGGTTGTTTGTGCAGATGTTTTGATCTATTTTTTTGCCCAATACCTTACCCTTTCTCTAGTTCCTTTTTTTTTGTAATACAACTCCTTGGGGATGTGCTTGACTAGTTTTTTGTAGCTGTAGGTGTTTCCAATGAACTGGTCCTAGATGCCTTGGTATGGTTGGTTTTTGGTAAGTCTAGTTTGAGGGGGTTGTGGCTTTTGAAAGAGGTGTGGTTATGTTTACTAATTCTAACGGCTTAGATTCTCTATCTACATATTTCATGGCTATGGGGATGGCCTATTTTTAATTTTTGTAAATAGCCTCTTTCACATATCTGGGTTCTCATTGCCCCTAGGATCTCTTAGAAGATCCAGTGTTGGTCATTTTTTCAATTTTCTCATGGTTGCTTTTGCTATAGTCTATTTTTTCAATCTTGGGGTGGACCCTACACTTCTTTGTGCAACTGTGGCTCTAGTCCCATGAGTTAATCTTGGGGTGGACCAGTTGCTCTTCTGTTGTGCATGGTTGTTTTTGGATTGGTAGTGCAGTTATTAAAGGTCTTGGTGGGAGACCTCATGACTAATAACTTCCTACACTTACTGGGATTTTTTGCAACCCCTATTTTTAGTTCTGCTCTAGTCATGGGTTTTCTTGGTGATTTTTGTTTCTGGGATTCTCTTTAGCTCACATATTTTTAGCATCCTTTGCAATGTGATATTGTAGTCTATCAAGATTTACGATCACTGTTGATCCACTTCATAGGTATTTTTGTTGTTCTATGGGTTTCAACTACTCTTTCTCACATGTTTGTGGCACCCTGGCTCTGTGTAGGACATCCCAATGCTACATCTTGACTTGCTTTCCTAGGTGGGAACCTATTCTTTAAAATTTTAAATAGCTTTCATTCCTACTATCTTGGTTTTAGTGTCCGGTTTCCTGAGTGGAAATCTAGAACTTTATTACCTTTTTCAACATGTGCCTTTCATGGTTAATCATTGTAAATTTTGATTTGTAGGCTCCTTTGGTGGGCCTTATTTGAATTATTTATGTACAGGTTTATCCTTGGCAGGTTTTAGTTTCCCGGTGTGGGCGGGATTTTAAATTTTATTTTTTTAAATTTCTTTTGCATGGGTGGAATTTTTAATTTCAAAATTTTTCCAACATGGGCAGGATTCTCCATTTTGATTTCTGGGCTCCTTTGGTAGGTCTTTTTTGAATTATTTCCATACAAGATGATCATGCATCCCACATTTGGATTGTTCCCGCATACAGGTTGATCTTGCGTACGGGTTGATCCCACATCCTAGTTTGATCCCATGTATGGGATGATCCCGCATCCTAGTTTGTTTAGTCAGTTGGTGATGATCCCTTTGGGACCATTCCCTTGTGCTCCTTTTTATTTTCTTAAGGCCTACCCTTTGGCCCTCTGGATGGTCTATTGACCTTTTGTAAAAAGGTTTTGGGGCCCCTTTCAAAACCCACTTTTAATGAATTTTTTTACCAATAAAAAAAATGTAAATGTTGTGGTAATTATGTATGAGATAAATATTATAGATGAGATGAGATGATGATTGAACGGTAATTGATAGAGGTTTTATGGAAATTGGAAACGGTAGTGATAATTGAGTGGAAATGAAAAAATTAAAAATTTGGTATGATTGGATGGACGAAGCCAAATGGGTACTCGAAAGTGCAATTTATTTTGATAACGCACCTTGGGGTGTGTTTTTGGTCAAAATGGACCTCGAGGCTTGTTTTGGGCCAAAATGCACCTCGAGGTGCATTAAGCCCAATAAACACTTTTAAAAAGGGGGATGGATGTCGTTTTCTTCATTTGCATGATTTATGAAAGGTGGAAAGGAGTGAGACAACACGTGGGTGATACAAGTGGTTGCCAGAGTGATAAGTGTGGGGGGTGAAATGGCTCAGGCCGAAGTAGAAGCAAGTGTCAATGGGGGTGTGGTTAAGGTAAGTGATCATCAACCCAAATTAACTTTTTTTAAACAAAAGAATAATGAAAAACCTAGAATTTGTACAAACAAAAACCCTAAATAAAATGGTGAAGATAATTAACCATAAAAATCTTAACATGTTTGCAAACAAAAAACCAAAATAAAATATGTGAAAGAATTTGAATAATTTAAAACCTAAAGTGTGTGTGAAATTAAAAACCCAAAATAGAATGTTTGAGAGAATGAATAGTTAGAATCAAAATTATTATGCACGACTAGGTGGTTGAAGAAAATGGGTATTGAAAAATGCCCTTGTCATTGAAAATAGACCCCGAGGTGCTTTTGAATGCCCTAACAGCCCTCAGGGTGCATTTTCAAAGAAAACTGAAGATTGGTTTGTTCGTTTGGTGTTTGTTAGTGTTTGATGTAAATTTTTGTTTAGAATAGCTTATTCATCATTTGTGCCAAAAAGTGGTTTTTATATGTCATCCAAATGTGGGATAAAAATTTGTCATTTTTTTTAAATTTGTTAAAATTTTCTCGTAAAAAAGTGGTGCAAAATTTGTCATGAAATGTCGTCGTGAAAAATTGTTGCAAATGTTGGTGAAAAGTTGTTGATAAAAAAATGTTGCAAAAATTGCTGAAAAAGTTGTTTGATAGAAAATTGTTGCAAAAAATTGCTGAAAACGTTGTTGATAAATAAATGTTGTAAAAATTGCTAAAAAGTTATCGACAAAAATTGTTGTAAAATTGCTGAAAAGTTGTTGACAGAAAATGTTGCAAAAATTGCTGAAAAGTTATCGACAAAAGAATGTTCCCAAATTGCTGAAAAGTTGTCAACAAAATATGTTGCCAAAATTGCTAAAAAGTTGTTGACAAAAAAATGTTGCCAAAATTGCTGAAAAATTGGTGAGCAAAATTGTGGAAAAAAAATGTTGCTAAAAAATTGTTTGTAAAATGTGTTAAATTTTTGCATAAAAAAAATGCTTTTACAAAAATGGCCACAATGTTGTGGATGAAAAATTGTGAAAAAATGTTTTTTTAAAAATTGTTTGTAAAATGTGTTAAATTGTTGCATAAAAAATGTTTTTACAAAAATTGTCACAATGTTGTGGATGAAAAATTGTGGAAAAAAGGTTGTTGAAAAATTGTGTGCAACATGTTTTGTGATAAAAATCATCAATTTTGTTTGTGTGAAAATGTTTTGCAAAATATGGTGAAGTTTTTGATGACGTCTGTGTTTTGTTTGAAAATGTTGTTGATGTATTGTGATAGTATGCATGCAAAAATTTACTGATTGAAATTGTTTTGATGTTGCTTTTATAGGTGAAAGATTTGATACCACGACATCACTTTTTACCATTAGCTGATGATTTGAAGATATTTGTGAAGGAGAAGGAGTGGAAGTGGTTGGAGAATATTTTTTTTATGGCCTAGTGCATATGGAGATCGTATATTGTGATCATGCTTGTTTATATGCACTTTGTGAGCATTGGGATCCTGAAAGGAACACGTTCCATTTCCCAATAGGATAAATGATGACTACATTATAGGATGTGTATCACATATACCACTTGCTAGTGGAGGGAATGATGGTGATGGTAGCGTGAGGGGGTGATACATAGAAGGGAGTGTTGGAGAGAACATTTGGAGATAAGTGATGGTGTGTGAATATCATTAACGGGGGGATTAGATATCAGGACTTGTATACTTTGGGTATGCTTCCATGGTAGCATACATTGTTGATGTTATGCATTACAAGCTACATATTACCTGATGCATTAGGGATGATATACCCCTAGAATTTGATGTGGATGGTGTGTGATATGGTGGAGCATAGAATACAGTTTGCATGGGCAGTAACGTTATTGGTGTAAACTTATTGAAAGTTGTATGAGGTTCTAAGGATGACGAGGAAGTCATTGTGTAGTAGTTTATTGCTACAATTATGGGTGTGTAAGCACATTATAGTACTAAGGTTGGAGGGGCTAGCATTTTAGGCCCACATACTATTGGGAGTATAGGTATTGTATGCTTGTCAATGGCCATGATATATGGAGGAGAGATGGAAGAGCGATCATGAGGGGTATGTATTGTATTATAGGTAGGAGCTAACCAAGTTGAAACTGAGTGATATGAGGTGGAGGCCATATCGAGAAGATCCATCATGGGATGAGGATGGGGATGATTTGGCATGAGTGTGATGACAATGGTGGGTGATGGGTAGGTATGTATTTCAGTTGGAGTTGTTCCCATTTAGTCGAGTGTAGTGATAGTTTGGGTTGATTTAGGGTGTATCAAATATACCTGAGGTGATTTAGTGATGTGTAGAAGATTAAAGAGCATGATAATAGGGAGAGGTCATAGACCAGGTTCCTCATGACATGTTGGCAATTCTAGATGTAGATGATGCAGGGGTTGTAGTGGAGTATGTGAGCTAGTGGATGATATAAAGGTGGGATATCGGGGTGAGTGTGATTGATGGAGTTAGGAATGGGGGTCCACAAGATATACCCATGAGTTTAGTGAGGATAGTGGATTGGTTGGTAGAGGTGTACCAATAGTGGGATGCAAATGATGGTGCTTATTAGGAAGAGTGTCATTTGGAGCAACATGTGCGGTCGCATCATGATGATGGGGAGAGTCCTATCATGGAGTGGCGATGGAGATTAGACCTGAGAGTGGAGATCAGGAGAAGATGTCAGATATGTGTGATGAGGAGATATGGGAGCATATACAGTATGTTGATGCATGGTAATATCAGACTAAATAGGCAAAGGCATAGAGAGTTCAGCTACGTAAGGAGATAGAGTAGTATAGCCTATAGGTAGTCAGGTTAGTGTAGGAGAAGGACGTAGTAGTGGCTATGAGGGATGCTACCATCATGGCTAGAGGGGAGTAATATAAGGTAATAGGAGAGTTAAAGGCATAGGTGGTTGGGCTACAGAGCAAACGAGATGTTGCTCTTGCTACACGGGATATGGGGGAGGTGATTCCCGAGGTTGGAGTGAAATTAGAGTAGGTGAGAGGGTAGGTGGTGGCACTTCAGCAAGAGATGGATGAGATGTTTGTAGATAGGATTATTCATAGTGGAAAATATTCACAAAATGGGTGAATATTAGCATTTTCAAATATGCAAATTGGCAATTTTGGGGGACCCTAAATGTCCACCATTTTGCCCAAAATTTTTGGGTCAAAAAATGTTTAGGTGTCAATTCGTCATGCATTGATAATTTTATTATATTTTAATTTTTTTTTAAATTCACCAACACTCCCACATAAGTCATGGACCATTTTTGCCAAAAAAATTTAAATTTTTAAATTATCCCGCCAAATTTGCCAACTATACCACTATATATAAGTAACACACGAGATACTTTTTCATTTATAACATTCAAACTATTAGAAAATTGAGTGAGAACAGATAAAAGTAAAACTTTAAAACAAAAAGATAAACTGAAATAATTGATCTATTGTAGAATTCCATCGAACTTCAATCGTGTGCAAAAACCAGTCGATTCAGATCAAAACTCTATTCAGACCAAAATCGGACCCTTTTTTGCACTCAAAATGACTGCCAAACATAATTATATACCCGTATCGACACCCAGATATAGTTATCCACACAATCTAAGTGATAGATATTATTTCTACTTGAATCGATTACTAGACTTCTTGTTCCACCTGAATCGTTCATCAGATCACTTGTTCCACTTGAATTGATTGTCGGACTGTTAGTTCCACCTGGATTGACTACTGGATATTTCTCCTATCTGAAATGATTACCAGAATGCCTATCCCTCCTAAACCATTTTTTGGATCGACTGTTCCACCCAAACTGATAGCTAAACCATATTTTCAACCCAGACCGCTTGGTGGAACTCCTTTTCCATCCGGATCGACTACCAGTCCTCTTTTCCTACACGGATTGCCTGACAGGTCTCTTTTCAAATGAACCTTTTATTACACCAAGTACTCTGTTTCTCTTTAGACATTTTGAATCTATGATCTTGTGTTTTTTAGTTTTATAGAGAATAATAGTTGAAGCAGTTGTAATAATAAGATTTTTTTTTCTATCATCTAATTGTTGGTTTTTCTTTTATTAAATTTTTATCATTTACTGAAAATAATTCAATGCTCCATTCTTCACTTTTCCCCTTTATTCTATCTATGTTAAAACTATTTGATTCTCTATTTCCATTCAGATCTGCTTTTCTATTACAAGATTTTAAATAGGTAAATATTTTTATTTTCTAAGGACATAATTATGCTCTATTTCTTGTCCATTTTGTACTAGAATATTATATTTTTCAACATTTGTATCTTTGATTAAATCTCGCATACACATAAGATTTTTTTTTACACTTTTTTCAAATTTTATATTGATTAGTTTTTTGCTCTTATTAGTTATAGGTACTATCTCCAGAAAACTGAGTATTTGAATACACTAGAAAATTCACATTAAAGAATAACTAAAAATAGGTATTTATTTTCTACCAACCATCCATACATTTATTCTAATTACAATATTATCTTGAGGCTTTACAAATTTAATATGTCTTCAACATTTTATTACTTTTTTAAATTGAAAAATATTTTCTTTACAAGTAAAATGTCACCTACTGGCGATGCAAAGAAGGGGGCCAAATCTGAAAAGAGTATCCTAAATTATTTTAGCCATATGATGAAATACAACGAGCCATCGACATCTGTGCAAATTCAAGGTACAAATGATTTTTGACTACTTAACAGTTAGGTGTACTTGTTAGTTTAAATAATACTTTATTCCTCAAATGGTTTATTTGTTGTTTGCGCCTCTAGCCATATTGCATGATGATATGAATTATATTTTTGTTTGTTAGTTTATTTTGTTAAATTAAAAAATAATTAAGAATAGTATTGTATGCTACTATGCACAATACCTTGTCAACCCTTATATGGCTCCACTTGAAGATATTCATCACCAAGAGATGCCTTCTAATGAAAATTCTCTTAACATTGACATCCAATAAGAACTTGAAGATAATCCTCAAAATAACATGCAAGTTGAAAATGAAAGTGATAAATCAAATACATTACAAACTTCTTTTGAATCTACAAGAAAAAATAAATAAAAAACAGAAGGCATCTAGCTAGGTTATTGGAAGGGCATTTAAGAATGAATGGAAAAAAATTTCCCTGGATAGATCCTATCCTAACTAATGACAACCAAGTCGATGATAAAGTATGTAGATGCAAAAATTTTAGTTGGAAACTGGGCAAGGAACATAGGTTGCAAAACAAGATAAATACAATAGAAAAACATGTTGGTAAAGTTTATGTAAAATTTAAAGGAAGTGATGGTGAAATTAATAAAATAGTTAAGTGGAAGGATGCATCATAATGTATGCATGTCAAATATGCAATAGAATATGACAATCACTTAAAGGAACAACTATCTCTTGTTGAGAAAGGTGCAACGATTGAAGCCCAATTTCATAAAATTAAAAAGACCACCTTAGCTGCAAAAAGTTTACATTTTGCTGTTGTATATAGTATTCTCAAGAAGGGTAGATCCATGTCCGATTTTATTAATTATAAGCACCTATTTCAGCTAACTAGTCTGCAAAACATTTCAAGTTCCCATTGGTCTGATCGAAGTGGTTGAGAAATGGTAAAATATCTATCATTAGTAGAGAAGGAGGACCTGAAGGAGAAAGTAAAATTTTCCAAATTTATTTCACTATCTATTAATGAGGTGATGGCTATGTACAACACATCTTGGATTTGCATGCATGTGTATACTTTTCAAAACAATGTCAGGCGACCTAGTTTCCTAGGATTACATAAGATGGTTGAAAATTCAAAGGCAAAAAACATTTAGAATGTTATTGTGACTAGTTTAAAGTAAATTGCAGGAATGAATGTCATAGATATAGCATCAAATTTAATATGCATTGGAGCTGATGGTGTTGTTATAATGCAAGGGTATAGGAGCGGTCTTTGTGTTCACCTGCAAACCATAATTGCTCCATATATGATACCCATTAATTGCATGGCTCATAGAGTGAATCTTGCATATAAAATCATGAGCACTTTTGAAAATGTTGCAAGAGTGGAAGACCTCATTTGTGAAATACATTCTTATTTTTCTTATAGTCCAAAAAGGTTTGTAGCGATTCAACAGTTTTCACTAGGAGTTATAGAAAGAAAAAAATTGTTAAAAGATATGGATACAAGGTGGATTTCATTGTATCAACCTGCACTCAGAGTTTTATAGAATATCAATCATTAACAGGGTTTATGTATGTAAATTATAGGGGAGTTGATAAAGCCAAAATATTTTTTGTGTCATTTGATTGACTTTGAAACCCTATTGATGTTATGTGGTATTTTTTCAATGTTACAGGAAATGAGTAGATTGATTAAACTTGCACAAGAGATATCCATATATATCATTGATTTCATGAGGATGAGGAAACAAATATGTATGGTTATTGATAGTTTATATGTGTCCAAAGTAGATTTTATAGATCCCTTGTTTCATAGTTGGAAAACATTGACAAACATGAACGATCCAAAAAGCTTTTTGAAGTTTGACATCAATGATCATATTTGTATTAATAATCATAGAAATTGGATGTCTCTTTATTATTTTTAAAGGTAATCAAGTATAGTTATGGATGATGTTGATGAAGTTCCTATAACACACAATAGATTTCATGTTGTATTATAGAAAACTAGAACACATTTGTCAAATATAGCAAAATATTTTACAACTGAGAGAAGAGATCATTTTTAGAGAGATGAGTTGCTTGAAGCCATGGGTGTGGTTTACCCAATGTTTTGGGCTCCTAGTGCTAAATTCAATTCTAAAAATGAGTTTTTTATTAAATATATGCTATTACTTATTCAAGATTTCAGTAAAAGTGTGGAAGTGAATGGTGTTAAAATCAATGATATACTCAACAAAGATATTTTGAAAGAACAATCAATGCATTTTGGAAGAACAATGGTTGGGAAAAAATTGCTTTTGAGTAATATCAATGAGATTGATTCCATTGCATAGTTGTGGAAAAAATTATATCCAACTATAGTCTTACAAGATACTATAAGTTAATACTTCTATTTATATGAATTATGGCAAACAATGATTTTGGGATCAGTGGAAGATGAGAGGGTTTTCAGTGCACTATATTTTGTTAAATATAAGCTCCACAATAGGATGGACAAAAATTTAGATTTTTTTTTAAATTTATGTATCATCCTATTAGTTGGACAAATTTCCTATGACAAAGAATTTGCATGCTAGAATTCCCTTGCAGGCAGAATGGGCATAACAAATACAACCGATATGAAAGATAATGATGCTTTTAGTGATTAGATTATAGAGACACAAATATATGCTATGATTCATAGTGATATTGAACAAGCTAAAAATATTTGTTTCAGCTACCTGATTTGTGATTGTTTTAGCTATTCTGAACAAGCTAAAAAATGTTTGTTTCAGCTACCTGATTTGTGATTGTTTTAGCTATACTGAACAAGCTAAAAAATATTTGTTTTAGCTACCTAATTTGTGATTGTTTCATCTATACTGAACAAGATAAAAAAATTTGTTTCAGCTACTGATTTGTGATTGTTTTAGCCATACTGAACAATGATAAATTTACCTCACTTTGTTATCAGATTTCACAATTTTTTTAGATATGTTAGATTTCACCATATCAGGATTATACATAAGCACGAAATATCATAAATTGGCTCTATTTAGGATTTTTAAAATCTTGAAAAGGCTAATTTTGGATCATTTCACCAGGGCCCATTCACCTGAAAATTATGGGGTGGAAGTTTTTTTGGGGTAAATTCACCTGTCATTGAAAATTTGAAAATAATTAAAATATTTTTATTTTAATTCGCCAACCTCAAATTATAAATAAAATTTATTTTCCCATCCAATTTGCCTTCAAATTATAAATGATTTTATTTTTCTTACCCAAATCACCTCATATACTACTCGTATATATACTGTAGTGGGTACCGATAAACATACATCGCTATGAAACAATGAAAAACTTGCCAAGGTTGAAGAAGAGTGTTAGTTGACATAAGCCGATCAGTTACAAAGGTATGTCGATCGGTTGCAGAGGTGTCGATTGGTTGCAAAGGTGTGTCAATCGGTTGTAGAGGTGTCAATCAGTTGCAGAGGTGTCGATCTATTGTAGAGGTGTCGATCGATTGCAAAGGTGTCGATCGGATACAAAACTATGTCTATCAATATAAGCCGATCAATTGTAGAGCTTTGTCTATTAGCATAAATTTATGGGTTGCAGAGTCGTGTCTATCAGCATAAGCTGATCGATTGTAGAGATGTGTTTGTCAACATAAGTCAATCGGTTGTAGAGCTATGTCTATCGGCATAAACCGATCAATTTTAGAGCCATGTCTATTGGCATAAATTGATCGGTTACAGATCTGTGTCTATCAGTTGCAATAGATTGGTAAGCTTACAACCAATCAAAATACCCTAAATCGATCAGCATGGTTGCAATCGATCAGTATAGCTACAACTAATCGACATGGCTACAACTGATTGGAATGTTTGTAATCAATCAGTATATTTATAATCGATTAGCATGTTTGCAACTGATTGACATGGTTGCAATAAATCGATATGAATGCAATTTATTGGCATGGCTACAACCGATCGACATAGCTATAACCAATCGGTATGTTTACAACCAATCGACATGGCTATAACCGATCAGTATAGCTACAATCGATCGACATGGCTGCAATCGATCGACATAGCTGCAACTGATCAGCATGGTTGCAATCGATCGATATAGCTACAACCAATTGGTATAGCTGTAACCAATTGACATGGCTAAAACTGATCGATATGTTTATAATCAATCAACATGTCTGCAACTGATCGATATGGCTACAACCGATCGGTATGGATACAACCGATCGACATGGTTGCAACCAATTGACATGGCTGCAATCGATTGGTATGTTTGCAACCGATCAATATATCTATAATCGATCAGGATGGTTGTAACCGATCACCATGGCTATAACAAATTGGCATATCTACAACTTATCATCATGGCTACAACTGATTTACATGTCTACAACTGATTAGTATACCTACAATCAATCGAATTTTACATCTCAGATCAATCATCATTAATCGTAAAGGTTAAAAGCCTTTATTTTTAGCATAAATCCTTTAATTTTGCCATAAATTTTTAGATTTTGAAAAACCGATATTCATGGTCCCAAACACAGAAAAAATTGCCACGGTTTGAAATTTTTTGGAGAAAAATAATTGCAATTCGCCACGGTTTGAAATTTTTTGGAGAAAAATAATTGGAATTCGCCATGTGTATTTCTCCATATTTCATCGGGATTCCAAGACAATTCGCCTTCAATTTATAAATAGATTTTGGGACCGACCCCTTATGCATAACCCTGCACCATATTGTTTCATAATATTTATAAATTTGAATTCAAAGATAAATTTGTATTTTTGGGATTGTTTTTCACTACTTTCATACAATAACATCGTTAATTATTTTGACATTATTTTAAAGCTTCCATATAATGATAAATGTATGAGTATTGTTGTTTTGAAATGATTTTAACTTCTTTCATATTGTCAAAGTTCTGGACAAGATGAGCAATATTTGGTTCAAGTTATTAACTAAACTGATTTCATTTGTAGTTTTTCAATATTCGTATATTTTTGTATTATTTTATTTGTTCTTTGTTTGAGATTAGTATAGTATATATAAAATTGTATTGTCATAGACGAAAAATGCATCAAAATATTTTAAACAACAAGAACCATAAAATTAAAGAGGACACAAAATTTGTAAAATACCTTTTTCATATATAGATTTAAAATATATTATAATATGTTTAACTGTTGACTAAAATACAAAAATATTTTTAGTCAACACGGGAAATTTTCAACCTAATTTTCACATTGGGTATTTGCTACTGATGATTGTCCTGGACCTGAGGATTCTCCTGAACCTGCCTATTCTTTTGTTTTTCTGCTTTGTGTACACCAGTCGTTGGCAGTGCTCCAGATCTCACTAAAATTTCTTCTTCTTTCTTAAAATTTCCCAACAGTCTGACTTCTTCTTGGGTAGGATCTTGAAGCACTTTCAAAGCAATATTTTTCTCTAGTTGTTCCCTTATCAGGAGATTCGGATCCACTTTAAGTTTATCCTGCAAATATTCTTTGAGAATGTTAGTATATATTACTTTTTTTTGGGTTGTTCTCTTCATAATTATTATCATTTCTAAAAATTTCTTTGCAACCTCTATGTTGACTTGCATGCTCTGAACTTGTAATTTCAAATTTTCAAAATTTGATTGCAAAAGAAAAAAATATAAGTTAGTAGAGTTATATGACATAATTTAAACACAACATATGCATCTAAATTCTCACATCAACCACAACTCTTGCAACCAAAGCAAATTCAATGATTTTCTTATTGAAAGCCCATTGGTTATAGTATGCTTGGGTTTTAGCATTGAGGTTATCAATTCTATTCAGCATAATATTTAAAACTTCATCATCGGATGAAGTCCTACATGTCACTGATCCTGACATGGCCTGCTATAGCAAACCACTAATCTTCTCTATTTTATTCTCATGCCAAGAAATTTTTTTTCCCTTCTATTAAATTGTTATAACGAGAATTTATTTGCTTAATAAGGACTTTAGCCCAAATTTTCTATTCTTTCATAACTTGTAAATCTTTAAGCACTCTGTCTTGGAGGGTTGCTTCAATACCATCACTCATAGAATATTGTACATAAAATTTAACTCTCATCCTTAGATTGAGGATGAGAGTGGGCTTCTATAGTAGGAGGTGATACTATTTTCTCAATTGTTGGGGGTGTTGTTTCTTTTGCCTCTACATGTAGATTTTCAAGAACATTTGTCAGTTGAAAGTCCTCAATGTTGCCTTGCAAAAAAAAATCTTCATCAAGCAAAATATTATATAATTCAACATGTGCGGTTGAAACCTCTGGTACAACACTTGTGTTAAATAAAAACATGGGAAAAATCCACTATGATCTTGGATGCATAAGTGTTTTCCCCCTTCCATGGGCCATATTGACCTAGCCTCTCATTTGTTGCACCTGTGGTTGTAGTCATGCTGGTGGTGGCCTCATGACTTATTGCTCCTAGCTTCTCATAAATTGATCTTGAGAGCTACCTTAAAACATTCAAATAAGAAATTTCCAGCTTTAATTTCAATTAAAGAGAATGATTTACCTAACGACGATTGGATCTCATGTACAATGTTGTGATCAGGGGTTGTACAAAATTCTAAAAACATGAAAATTTTAATAAAACTTATTATAATTTTATGTAACAAACTAAGAAATATACTAATAAAATATTGAAAGATAAACTTACATGTAGGATGGTTTATTTGACTCAATTTAGATCGATTTCCAAATAGAGGTGGATGAGAAGAAGACTGAGGAGTAACCTACCACATACGTTTTTTTGGCCTCAACATTGGTGATGATTCTAATTTATTTTATTCAGAATCACCACATGCCTCATGCATGTGATACCTTATGCCAACATCCTATTTTACTTTTTGTCACTGCCTTTCTCTGCATTCAGGTGCAAAAAATATTTATAACTAAAAATAGAGCTAAAATATATTAAAAAAATGGATGTGAATCATGGACTTACCCTCAATTCCTCTAGACTCATACCCATGTTCAGTAGTTTGGAAGGAAATATAGTTGGTATTTTAGCATTTTGAAGATCATGAAAACTTTCATGAAAAGAGATAAAATAAATTTAATGGTCGCCACCATTTTGACTTCCTCCATCTTGATGCCATGCAACTTTGTTCTACTGCATTTTGAAATGCACCAATCAAACTATGCCTTGAACGTTGTAAATAATATATGTCAATGCCCATACCAAAAGTTTTGTTCTTCCAAGAAAAAATAGTCTTGCTTGGAAGAACTCAATAATGGCCTTCAGATGCTTATTTTCAATATAGTTGTTTGTTAAGGCTCTTTTAGACTTAGCTACAGAAGTTGCACAAAAAAAATTAGATAGAAAATAAAAAATGTTAAATTTCAAACAATAATAGAAATAATTTATGAGAATTATACCTTCAACCACTTTTCATGGGATATCGTATTCATCCTCCAAGTAGTTTTTATCATGTTGAGACATCGAGAACCTCAAAGACATGATTGAGAAACTCTTGTGCGGAAGATCTGTTAACCTCTATATCTCAAAAGGTGTGATTGTGAATAACACTTGTTTATTCTAAATTATCAAATTCATTATTGCATGGTTATGGTTGTAACCATCAATGATAGTTTGTAGAAGGTGCTTGTCGGTCTTGAACTATGATATTGTAAGTAAGTGTTGCAAACTTGATGTAGATAGCCATGAATTGTCATAACCAAGGGTGGTTGATAAATCTATCATGGTGGTACAAGTTGTGTTATTGAAAACTAATTTTCTAATGGTAATTTGAGTAGAGGTGGTAGCGTTGGCCATTTTTTATTGATAAAGGAGAAATTAGATTTAGAAGGGTGCAGGGTGATGGTGTATTAGGAAGAGTTTGAGTGCAATCATAGAAATGTAACTGAAAAATTGACTTCTCGATGTTTGTTTATAGATATAAATGATAGGATTTGGACATGTGGTAGAATGTCATTTGACATGCAATGAGATTGACCGATCGCCTGACACATGACAAAGTAAAAATTGGTTCAGTGACGGATCTTTCATTCCACCTGGTCCACTTCCCAAACATTATTTTTCACCCGGATTGTTTTTGATTTTTTTCACCTAGTTCATTGGACGATATTTGATATTCACTCGATCCATTAGTCAAACCTTATTTTTCACTCGGTATCAACATTTTCCACCTGGACTATTGATCGGTCTCTCATTTTCTCCCAATTCAATTTTTGGACCTCATTTTCTACCCGGTCCTTTATCCAGTTCTCGCATTCCAATCGAGCCATTGGATGGTCTCTGATTTCCACTCGGTCTAATGCCCAGACCTTGTTTTACAACCGACCCATTAGATGGTCCCTGTTTTCACCCGATCTGTTAATTGGACCTCACATTACACTCGATCTATCAGGTGGACCACATTTTACACTCGATCCATTATCCATATATTGTTGGCACATTCTATTCATCCAATCCGTAATCTTACGGACAGTGGAAATAAAAAAGAAAATTAGAAAAAAAACTTACAAACTAAGTTAACCAATCTCACTATGCTTTTAATAAGAAATTAGGAATAAATAATTTAAACTAAGCATAAATATGAAATACATAATAACTGTTGACACTCAAAAATTCAAAATAAAATTATAATTTTATTATTAACCTCAAACATTTCACATATGCAGTTATTTATAGTTTAGCAATTTACAATGAGCTACTTGCATATCGAGAATGAACAATACATTTGAGATAGAACCTGATAGCTTATTTTGAAAATATCTTTCCTAATTTTGTATATTTGTAAAATATTTTGGAACCGCTCTACACAAGGGGCAACTACGGTTACCCATATCCATCCACTTGAAAATACAATTTGTGTGGAATATGTGTTCTATGGTAAGGCATGCATGTTACTAATGCTCTCGGTTCAAATTCATCCAAGAAAATAGGGCAATGTAGGACTTCATCCAATTCTTTCAAATACTTCCCTGCTTCTTCCATCCTATCTAGCAACATTCAATTAAAAAATATTTACAATTAATCATTGACAGACCATTAAATGCTAGACACAATCCCCATAAAATCCCCTTGAAATCTGGAAACAAAACGTTAATAGAAATCCCTCCAAAATCTAGAAATATGAAAACCCTAGCACAAATTTTTTCTCTTAAACAACAAATTTACTTTCTTCTTTAGTGATTTATAGAAGATCAATCAACTGCAACACCTCCCCCTTTGCCAAAAACTCCAAGCTCCCAAGTCGTTCATGCTCCCAACTTGTCTGTGTTTTTTTTGTTTATTTTTTTGAAAGATCTTTTGTTCAGATTTTATCTCTTTATTATTTTTTTTGCACAGTGTTCAAATTTTATCTCTTTATTTTTTTGTAAAACGCATAAAATTATTTCCATGCGATCTGATCTTGGACCATGTTTTTCACCCAGTTCATATCTAGACCATTTTTACCACCCGATCCATCTCCTGACTGTGTTTTCCACCCGATCCATCACCGGATCATGTTTTCCACCCAATCCATCAAAAAACTATTATTTCCATGTGGTCCATCGGTGATACCATATTTTCTACTTGGTCTATGATTCTCACGCAGTTCATGTTTTCCATGTGGTTTGTTTTCCACATAGTCCATCACCAAACCATGTTTTCCACGTGGTTCGTGATTCCACGCGATCTATGATTCCAAATGGTCTTTGATTCCCACATGGTATGTGTTTTCCATGTGGTCTATGATTTCCACATGGTTTGTTTTGCACGCAATCCATTTTTTCCACATGGTCTATTTTTTCCACCCAGTTTGAACATCGACCATATTTTCCATGTGTTCCATGATCGATCCATGTTTTACACCCAATCCATTTCTCAGCTTGTGTTTAACACCCAGTCCATAACCGAGCAATGTTTTTCACTCGCTTCAAGCTCGAACTATGTTTTCCATACAATCCAACCAAAAATATCAAATTCACCATTTTTTTTCAATTTTTTTCAAAATTAAAGGTAATTCACCATGTCCTTTGACATGAGGTTGGCTTGGATTCACCAAGGTTTCACAACAAATTTACCAATTTTTTACAAGTACATTTTAGGTTTGACCTCTTATGCATAACCCTATCTACAAAGAGAGATGAATTATGGAGTGAGGTAGATCAGCTAAAGGCTGAGGGCGGGAGTAGTGCTGTAGGCTGAGGTTATATGATTGCAATATGTGATTGATGGGTTTGAGAAGTATTTGGTGTGAGTATAGGCCTATAGAGTTGAGTGCCAAAATTTATTGATCTTCCATCAGATAGCATTGCCTGGATGTTCAAGGTCATTGTCACATCAGAGTCATAGGAGTATGGCATCTATGACTCATCAAGGTCACACTTTAGAGAGCCGAGGGCATAAGGAGTGGGAGGATCAAACTCTATGTAGAGAGGTGAGAGCTCATCGATCAAGTCATGGTGAGGGGTCATGATGGATGGAGAGGAATGATGAGATGCACCTTGATCAATAGGGTTGATGTATTATTGTGGTTTCTATTGTTCTTTTGGTGTGGTCGATGTACCACATTTTTTGTATGATGTGATGATGTTTGAGATGGATGCATGTAGCTGATCGGTAGTTTTGATGATGGATGTATGGGATTTTGAGTTCCATATATATACATATTTTGATATTTTGTGAGTTATGGATGTTTGATAGTGATAATGATGGATGTATGATGATATATGATGTATGCACATTGATGAGTAATATATATGTGTTGGATTTTTGGAGACTTGGAATGTTGGTTTGTGATCACGCTATTATGGATATTTGTGTTTGATTAAGACCACCATGTGATGGTAATAGTATGTAATGACAAAGGAATGACTAGTATGTGATGTGTGATCTAATGACGATGAAATGAGTTAAATGGTGATAATGTGAAACTAAGTATGAAATGTATGCAGATGTAGATGATAATGTTGGACTGATTGACTTATATATAGTGCCTAATGGATGGATATTTTGCTTATTTTGACAACTAAGCCATATGTATGTTTGTTTCTTCGATGAAGGTGTTTCAATTTTGAGAAATGATTTCTAGAAAGTCAAACAAGTGAGTTTTGTCATCAAACCTTTTTATTGAATCAATTGACATTCTATTGTACCTTAAACCATCTTGACTAAGGTTGAACCTATCATGGATCTATGTGTGTATAGAGTGATTCAATTCATTTATCGATTTTGAATGAGGTTGGATGAACCATTCTAGAAACTTAGCCACATAAGCTAGTTCATCCACAAGCACGTAGTGGTCTGTACAAAATAAGATCGCTAATGTGATAGACATGTCACCATGAGTAAGGCCACTCCATTTCCAGGCTGGTGTTTATAGCCCATTGTTGTAATGAAGATTACCCCATGGTTGTCAAAAACTGATAATTTTAAGGATTCAAGCTTTTTGATGGTGCTCTTTTGTGTCGTATTTTGATTTTCTTTGGTAGTGTCCTATTTTTAGGTGTTTTCTTTTATTTTATATCTTTTCTCTTATTATTTTGAATAGCTTGTCCTTTTGTCAATTCTTAATTTTGTAAACCATGCACATGATAGGATGAACAAGGGAAATCTTTCACTCAAGGGATAAATTACGTAAGATTTCATCTTTCCTAGACTCAAAATTTGTTTAAGTGTGCACATGTGTTTTTGATCCATAAAGGAACTCTAGTCATGTAGGGGAGGTCTAAAAGTGGTATTAGAATCCAATGACATTGGATAAAGCTTTGATGAGGTCAACTAAAGTGCTTGACTATCAGAAAAGACTTCTATGATGAAGCAACCTATGCATAAGATAGAACATGATATTGTTCTAGTTGTTATGACTATTGTTATGATGTTGTATGTAGTAAAAATACCTAAATGGGGGTGGATGTACAAAGTGAGGTAAGAATGTATACATGGATGAAATGTATAACAAGGTGATGCTTATTTATAATGAATTGCAAGACTAACATTGTTATTTTAACAAGTGTACCATGAGTGGGTGTGTAACCAAAATGTTCATAGCCATAGAAGGTGACCACAACATCAAAGAAGTCTCAGAAGATGATACATGCATGGAGGTAATGTGTGATGTAAAGGTGAATATGTAGTGACATCGGTACAAAGGAGGGGTGCAGCTCATGGAGAAAGAATAAGAACTAGAAGAAAAAAGAAAGAAGAAGAAGAAAGAGAAGGGGGAAGGAGAAGAAGGAACCTATCTTAGGTATGTAGCCGCTCAAAGCATGACCATACAACAAAGACGAGAGGAAGAAGGAGGAGAAAAAAAGAGGAAAGATGACCTGAAGAATGTGTTTTTGTATGTTTGAATATTTTTGTGAAAGAGAATGTACAAGAATGTGTTTTTGTATTTTTGAATGTTTTTGTGAAAGAGAATATACAAGAATGTATTTTTTTGTATTTGAATGTTTTTGTGAAAAAGAATGTACAAGAAAGAGAATGCATGTTTTTTTGTATTTTGGAATATTTATGTGAAAGAGAATGTACAAGAATGGGTTTATGTATTTTTGAATGTTTTTATGAAAGATAATGTACAAGAAAGAGAATGCATGTGTTTTTGTATTTTGGAATGTTTTTGTGAAAGAGAATGTACAAGAATGTGTTTTTGTATTTTTGAATGTTTTTGTGAAAGAGAATGTACAAGAATGTGTTTTTGTATTTTTGAATGTTTTTGTGAAAGAGAATGTACAAGAATGTGTTTTTGTATTTTTGAATGTTTTTGTGAAAGAGAATGTACAAGAATGTGTTTTTGTATTTTTGGATGTTTTTTTGTGAAAGAGAATGTACAAGAAAAAGAATGCATGTGTTTTTGTATTTTGGAATGTTTTTGTGAAAGAGAATGTACAAGAATGTGGTAGCTTTTGTTCTTGAACTCATGTGTAAAATGCATGGAGATGAATGATGTTGAGAGGCTCAGGTTCTGTGATTCCTTCAATATTGGCAAGTCGATATGCCCCTGAACCATATTTATGTGTGATGATGTATGGACCCAACCAATTTTGTGCAAATTTATCACATAGATGGCATGGTTTGTTGGGATTCTATTGGTTTTCTTTGAGCACTAAATCTCCAACTTTGAATTCCTATTGATTAATGTGTTTATTGTATGCATGATAAACATGATCTTGGTAGACATGATGATGTTCAATGGTATTTATGTGATGCTCATCAAGTAATGTGAGTTGATCTAAGTATGCTTGATGAGTTGTGTCATCATCAATGAACTCTTGTAGGGCAATTCATAAATATGGAATCTCTAACTCTAAGGGCATGATGGCTTTAGAACCATAGACCAATGAAAATGGGGTTGCCCCAGTAGGTGTTCGAATGTTGGTGCGATATGCCTAGAGTGCAAGAGAGATTTGAGTATGCCAATCATGATGAGAATTAATGACTATTTTGCGTAAGATGGCACAAATGGTTTTGTTTGTGGCCTCGAATTGACCATTACCTTGAGGATAATAAGGCATGGAAAAGCTATGTTGGATGTTATATTTTTCACAGAGAGCATGAACATATTTATTCTTGAATGGTGTGCCATTGTTCAGAGATAATGCGTGAAGGAATGCCAAAATGATATATGAGATGTTGTTGAATGAATTCAACAATTTTAGGTCCAATCGTTTGGATAAGCGAAATAGCCTCTACCCACTTGGTGAAATATTTCATTACAGTGATGATAAACTTGTGTTTGCCAAGATGATGCAAGGGTTGATTTTGCCTATGAGGTCAAGATCCCACTATGAAAATGAACACATGGATTGGATTGGTTGCAATGCTTGTGATGGTAAATGTGTTAGATTTGGGTGTTGTTGGTATTTGATGCATTTCTTGACATAGGTGCAACAATCACGTTCCATTATGGGTCAATAGTAGCCCATGCGGAAAATGTATTTAGTGATGGCCATTCCACTAAAATGACCACCACAAGTACCATCGTGTGCAACAATAATGACATGATTTGCTTCTTGTGAGTCTAGGCATCGAAGAAGGATGCCATCATAACTACGTTTGTAGAGTATGTCCCCCAACAAGGTGTATCATATGGATTTTTGTTTGAATGTTCTTCTAGTGGCTTGAGATAAATCAGGTGGTAGCACGCTCAATTTGAGATAGTCTTTGATTTCAGACATCCAAAGACTAGGATATTTTGTTTGAACAAAATTGACACTTGATGTCATCATTCGATGTGGGGGTGGAGATGGAAGATTTATACAATGTTTGAATGGAAAGATGTGTAATATATGCATGTGGATTTTGAGGTAGAAGGGAACCCAAGGAAGCCATGGTATCCATAAATTGGTTGCTTGTTCATGGTAAGGCTTCAATTTCATACCAGGTGAATTGTGATAGTAAGTCACGAGAAAGTAGTAAATATTGCTTGAGTATGACATCATAGCAATTAAATTTACTTGTGACCTAGTTAACTACTAGTGAGGAGTCCCCAAATATGTGAATCTGAGTAATGCACATAGCGAGAGTTATTTTGAGACCCAAGATGAGGGCCTCATACTTTGCATTGTTATTTGTACATGGGAACTCGAGTTTGAAAGAGAATGGAAGGGAAATTCCTTGGGGTGTAAAGAAAACACATCCAACACCTCCCCCTTGTTGGAATTTGGTCCCATAAAAGAACATCGTTAGCTCCACTTTATCATATAAATTGACATGTTCTTCTTGTTTGGTGATATGAAATATGGAATCATCAGGAAGTTTGATAAGAATGGGTTTATCATCTAGAAGGGGATCTTATACCAATTGATAAATAATTACTTGTCCCTTGATGGACCTTTGATGTATGAATTCAAAATCAAACTTGGATAGGAGCATTAACCATTTAATAGTACGAGAATTTTGGTATGATCTACCCATCATGTAGCATAGGGGATTGTCCCTAGTGATGACATAGGTAGTGTGATTGATTAAATAATGTTGTAGCTTCTTTGTGGTAAAGATGAGTGCTAAGAAAACCTTTTCAATGTACTCGTATCATGTTTCATAGCTAATGAGCATGTGACTGAGATAATACATCACTTGTTCTTGGCATCCTTGATTATTTTGGGCCAATAGAGTACCCAAAGCAAAATTTGTGGCTGATATGTACAAATGGAATGGTTGATTTGGTTGCAGTAGGGTCAAGATGGGTGGTGATGTAAGATATTGCTTGATATCATCAAATGTAGCTTGACATGCTTGGTCCCAATTGAAGGGCACCTTCTTTTGTAACAAGTGGTTAAAGGGCCGATACTTGTCTGATAATTGTACGATGAATCAATGAATAGATTGGATTTTTCCTTGTAGGCTACTCAATTATTTGAGATTGGTTGGAGGTGGTATTTCAATGATGGCTTTGATTTTATTTGGGTCCACTTTGATGCCTCACTGAGAGACAATGAATCCTAAAATATTTCTTGATAGTACACCAAATACACACTTCTTGGGATTCAATCAAACATTGTGTTCAAGGAGGTGATCAAAGACTTTTTCAAGGATGTCAAGGTGAAGATCTCATTTTGGTGACTTTTCTACCAGATCATCTACATAATCATTAAGAATTTTTTGCATGTAGTCATGAAATATGTAAGTCATAGTGCATTGGTATGTAGCTCCAATATTTTTAACCTAAACGACATGGATTTGTAGAAAAATATCCCCCAGGAGGATGTGAATGAGGTTTTGTGTTGATCATTAGGATGGACCTAGATTTGATTATAACCTAAAAACCCATCCATGAGGGATAACATTTCATGACCTACGCATGAATCGACCAATGTGTCGATGTTTGGAAGAGAGAATTCATCTTTATAACAAGCGAGATTAAGATCTTAAAAGTCCATGCAAATATGAATGACTCCTTTTGGTTTACCAATAGGAACGATGTTGGATACCCATTTAGGGTAGTCAATTGGTTGAATAAAGTCTACATCCAAAATTTTTTGCAATTTGTTTTTGACCATCAAAGCGATGGTGGGATGCATCTTATGAAGTTTTGTTTTATTGATTTTACATTATTATCTAATGTAATGTTGTAGACCACCAGGTTGGGATCAAGATTGGGTATGTCAGTGTATGACCAAGCAAAAACCTTTTTGTATTTGATAAGGAACATAGTAAATTGACATCATTCATTAGGTGATAAACTTGGCCCTAGGTATAAAATATGTGGATTCTAAGGATCCTCGCTAAAGTCAATCTCTATGGTATCCTTCACCAACATGTGAGATCCATCTACCATCTCGGTAGGAATGGGAATAAGATGTATATCATCTATTACATCTAAAATAGTCATGTTATTATCAATAGCAATATTGATGTGGTGATAATTGGAAGTGGAGTGGGAGTATGGAATGCTTGCATTAGCATGGCAAAGCATTTATGGGGTAGAAATGAAATGATGTAGAGATGGATTGGGTGGAATATTATCAAAATTGATACAATATAGATCGATTACAAGAATTCGATCAGGGTGTTTATCGTAACAAAGTGGGGCAAAGAGGTCAACTGAGATCATATCGATTGTAGGTGATGTGAAGGGTGCATGTTGCACCTAATTATATAGTTTTATGGGTTGGAGTAAGGATTATGGTAGTGGGGAAGGTGGATGAAGGATGGGGGGAATGGGAATGAAGTGAAGAAGATCAACATTCCCATATGATTTCTCAATGAGGGGAAATATAGTAGAGGATGTGTCCTCTAAGATATTTGTATGGATAGAAATGGTGTTGAAATGTGTATCTAGCTCATCGTCCAAACTGTCAAAATATTATGAGTGGATGGTGGTGACATAGAAGGAGGAAGGTATGTCAATGGATATTAGAAATACAGGCTTCCTGGTGGAGAAGGGTAAGGAGAATCCAAAAAATTCTCCTTATTAGAATCGATGAGTGTGATAATAAAGTGTCCAAATTGATGTGTCAAACCATATTTATTTGTGATTCAAAATACTATATATGATCTATAATTAGGTTGTAAGAATATGGGATTGATGAGATCACACCACCCTTTTTCAAGGTAACCTAACCCATATCCTTGCCAATTGTGTCATTGAAAATAGTGTAGGGGAAAATCTGGATTAGAAAGATAATCTATATTGGCACAAAATTATAGTTCATCTTTGGGGGGCTTGACTGATTGTAAGGAGGTATCGAGACCTTCGTAGATAAAGTTTGTATGGTTTTTTGGAACCCCCACTAGAATGATAGTGCCAATTATGAGAGGTGCATTATGGGGATGACCAAATTTGTATGTGGATTGGATGTTTAGTGGGATGAGGAAAGTATTATGTATGATGTAATCTCTTGGTCCCATACTGGTCATAATTACTGAGAGATGAGGTATATCGGGATGTGTTTGAGACATTGGGGATCTATAATTTGATGAGGGTAAGTTGGAAGATGATGCTTAGTATTTAGAGGAATTATTGATGGGTGAGGATGATATGAGATGTGGAAGGGTTCTAGGTGTAGGAGACGAGCAAGAGATGAAAGAGATAGAAGATGGTGGAGGTTGGCAAGATGGGGTGTGAGATGTGAAGAGTAGTGGAGGGGAAGTAGTGGAAGATGATGAAGGACAAGGAGAAAATATAGAAATAATATTGATGGGATGGTCTGTTAGGGGTGAAATAATATGGAGGGAAATTTGTAGTAGATGATGAAGGGTGATGAGGGGAAGTGTAAGGAGAATTTTGACAAGGTGAGTGAGAGAAGGAGTATGGGGTAGGATGAGGAGGTGTAAGTGGTAGAGGGGTTGATGAGGTGGATATTGTAGGTGTTGATGATGATGGTGGAGGGGTTTATGAGGTGGATGCTACAAGTTATGATGATGATGGTTGAAAAGTTGATGAGGTGGATGCTTTAATTATGGATGAGGATGGAGGAGTGGGTGTTACCAAAGTGGAGGGTGGAGGTTGGATGGGTGTGGTAGCAAGGTGAATGGAAGAAAGGGTGGTTGTAGGTGGTAAGAAAATTATTTTGCAAAATTTGAAGGGGCCATTATTTATTGAGATAGATGTACCACACCTTCATGGATGTATTTGAGAAAATTATCAATGGTGGAGGGAACACACTGCATGTCCTGGATCCAGGAGAAGGTTTTATTGCATTTCTCCTTCAATGATGTGGTAGAGGGTAGATATGGTTTTGGTGCCTACCTTTATGGGTAGAATTATAGTGCCCAATGTTTGACAAAGTGTGCCACTAAAAGATCATAAATCCATGGCAGGTGCAGTGCAATGCGTAGGTGGAATGTAGAGATGATCAAGGGTGGGTAATGTAATGATGTTGATGGAAGAGCTAGTGTCAATCAATAATATCTTATAGGTGGTATAATAAACTTCTACCATTATGTGCATGGGAGGATCTAATCCAGGACCAATGAGAGTGGTGATCTCGTGGTCATAGACTATAATGGATGGCTGCATACTGGTACGCACATTGCCAAAAAAGTTGGCAAAAGCATTGCTATCATTATTTTGAAGATAAATAGACCACGTTATATCATTTAATACCTCATGATGAGGTTGCGACTACTATAATAGGTCATATATAGACATCTTATCTGGGGAATTCTAAAGTTGATGTGTGAGACTATTGTGAATGGTGATGATTGGTCATGATGGTGGAGGTGGACCTTGGGATTGTGGGGGTGTGGAAGATGGTGGAGGAGGCATGAGTGCTAGTTATGGATTAGATCGAGCATGACATCAATTATCGGTTATTCTATGTAACAATCTTGATCATTTCCACAAATCCTTTTTGTTTAGGTATGCGATTGATGTGATTGACTTGGGGGTTTTGTGGTTGCATATTGGATGTGGAAGTGATTGATGGGGTGGTATTATGCTATGGTAGGGGATTATAAAAAATATCCAAGTTTTGGTTGGACAGAGCCAAGGGACTATCAACCTTGATGGCACCCTTATCAATAAGGTCTTGGATGAGATGGCAAAATTTGTAGCAACCACTAATGTCATGCCCCTTGCAATGATGATAGTCATAGTGGGCATATTCATTATATCCTCATGGTTTTGGTAGGGTGGGATATTTAGGTTGAATGGGTGGTAATGCTAGATGACCTGCAATCATTAAAAATTGAAATATAATACTCATAGACTCAATTAGTGGGGTCCATGTGTGGGGTGGATGATCACCTTGGAATTGGGAGGCTCATGGATTGGGCTATGATGGTGGGGGAATATGTTTCCTAGGTGTGGAGGAGCGTGTGGTTGTGGTAATGGGGTATTTTTAATGGGTGGTGTGGTGCTCGTATTGAGTACAAAATTGGAAATTGGAGGTGGCTTGGGTGGGGCCTGATTAGAATTGCCATTTTGGAATCTATTAGGATTGTAGCTATGTTTCTTGTGGGGCTAGATTTTTCACTTTTAAATTTTAACCTCCTCAATGAGCTTGGCATGATTGGAGGTTTCCTCAAACATGTTGTGGGGTTGCATTTGTAGATATCTAGATATGGGATTGATGCAAATTTGAACAAACACCTTAATCAATTCTATTTGGGGAAGAGGAAAATGAATATCATTAATAGCAACTCTCCATCATGCAACATAATCACTAATGGATTTGTCATCATATTATCATAAGTTGTAGAGATCGGGAAGGCCTGTTTGATTCTTGATGTTGAGGGTAAATTGTTTGAGAAATATGTTAGCCAATTGCTCAAATGTGTATAAGTTATGGTGAGGAAAATTGTCAAACTAGTTTAGAGCAGATCCCCTAAGTAATTGTGTAAAAGTATTGAGCATGAGGGCATCATGATCACTAATGTGATAGCATGCAAATTGATAATTACTCAAATGCTCTCAAGGATCCTCCTTGCCTTAGAATTTATCAAATTTGGGGTCAAACTTGGAGGGGTAGGGTGGTATGTGGATGGATGGATGGATGGGTTCAGAGCACAATTTGTTATAAGTGGGTTTTATGGACCCATAGGTATGGGAACATGTTTGCAATTGCTTGATATCTGCTTGCATTACTTGAATAGCATCTAGTAAAATGGGCATGCCCAGGTTAGAATCCACAGGAGCGAAAGCCACTGAGTGCTCTTGGGGGTTGTGGTGGGGTGGATGAGAGGTGGGATGTGCTTGTGAATGAGGGATGAAGGGGTTTGGATTGGATTGTGGATGTGCATTCTGAGGTGGTGTTTGATTGACCATAGGAATGGTCACATTTTGAGAACTATGTTGAGGTCCCTCATAATATTCAGTTTGTATGGGTAATTGTGTGTGAGTGTTGTGGCATTGTGTTTGTGTAGACCATGTAGGATTAGGAATTTATGGATTTGTGATGGGAGGAAATGATGTGGAAGTAAAATTCTATTGGATATACCCTTGTTGATGCGGTCCTTGAACCATCATTTGTTGGTGCAAGGGTATTTGCACATACCCAAATTGAGTAAATCCTTGGTTGGGTAGTTGAGTGTGGAGAGGGAATTGTGTACTCCCTTGTGGAGTGAGACCTTGAATGAAAATTTTACTATAAATAGGGAATTGTGTACCCCCTTATGAATTGAGGCCTTGAATGGGTACTTTATTGTGGAGAGGGAATTGTGTACCCCCTTGTGAATTGATATCTTGAATGGGTGTTTGATTATGGAGAGGGAATTGTGTACCCCCTTGTGGATTTTGACCTTGAATGGGTGTTTGATTATGGAGAGGGAATTATGTACCCCCTTGTGAATTGAGGCCCTGAATGGGAATTTGATTGTGGAGAGGGAATTGTATACCCCCTTGTGAATTGAGGTCTTGAATGGGCATTTGATTGTGGAGAGGGAATTGTGTACCCCCTTGTGAATTGAGTTCTTGAATGGGTATTTGATTATGGAGAGGGAATTGTGTACCCCCTTGTGAATTGAGACCCTAAATGGGCATTTGATTTTGGAGAGGGAATTGTGTACCCCTTGTGAATTGAGGCCTTGAATGGGAATTTTATTGTGGAGAGGGAATTGTGTATCCCCTTGTGAATTGAGGCCCTGAATGGGCATTTTATTGTGGAGAGGGAATTGTGTACCCCTTGTGAATTGAGGTCCTAAATGGGCATTTGATTTTGAAGAGGGAATTGTGTACCCCCTTGTGAATTGAGGCTTTAAATGGGAATTTGAGTTTGGAAAGAGAATTGTGTACCTTATTGTGAATTGAGGCCATGAATGGGCATTTGATTATGGAGAGGGAATTGTGTACCCCCTTGTGGAATTTGGCCCTGGATGGGCATTTGATTTTGAAGAGGGAATTGTGTACACCCTTGTGGAATTTGGCCCTGGATGGGCATTTTATTTTGAAGAGGGAATTGTGTACCCCCTTGTGGAATTTGGCCCTAGATGGGCATTTGATTTTGCAATGACAAGTGAGAGAACCCATGTGCAACTGATGACTGGAGGGTTTGTCCAAGAGATGTGATGAAAGGTGGGGTGGATGTCCAAGAATATGGAGCGGTGAAGAAATGGTTGGTGGCTTGGTGAGAAAGAGGGGGTGTGCTAGAATGTGTGGGTGGAAATGAGAATGCCATGGCGGTGGAAGGTGGAAGGCTAGTGGATGGAAGGTCAAGGTCAAAGCTCGACATATCAAGTTGTGAGACAATCAGTGGTTTGGTTTGGAGAATGTATTGATGGTAGAGGAGGGGGTTTTGAGTGACACTAATCGAGGACAATGAGGTGGGCAGCATGATCGAATGCTCTTGTTGAGAGGATTCTCCTTGATGTTAAAATAATGGATTGAGGTGGGTGTTTCTTAGAGGTGTGCACTCTTTAGAGAATTTTTTTCTTCATGTATTGACCATAGTGATTGTAAAAATAGAATGTATCTTGAGTTCTAGAGTGAAAAACTGATAGAAAATAACAGTTTGGACTGTGACAGGGTCTATTTTGGAACACATAAGCAATTTTATGTAAAAAATACCTTGAGGTGCTTTCTGATGCCCTAACATACCTCAAACTATAGGAAAAATAGGTTTTTGAAGTCCTTAAAGGTGTCAAAATTAATGTACAGGTCTTTGTAACTAGATTTGCATAGTTTTTGAACAATTTTGATACAATTTTGAGAACTTTTGTGATCATTTTGTGAAGTTTTGTAACTAAAATTTGTAAGGCGCAAACAACGAGCAAGGTGTGTTTTTTATGATGAAATTGATACAAGATGATATTTATTTGGAATTGTGTGTGTGTGTGTGGTGATGTGAAATAACAATGAGATTACCTTGATTTGGAGGTTTGTGTGTGTTTTGATGTAATAAAACTGCTACAAACTCAATGGGTGTGGGTGATTTCTAGAAAAGGTGTGTCATAGCATAGAACCTTCTACAACACCCAAAGGTGTGCAAAATAGAACTATGTTTCCAATAGATGAATGGTAATTAAATGGAAAGCACAACAAAATATAAATAAAAGGGGAGACTCAAAATGCTCTAATGAGTCAAAATCCTCTTACAAAAATAGATCACACTGTCAATGTGCTGCTACTGGTCCAGCCGGGCGATCGCTTAACCCTCACATTTAAGGCATGCATAATAACGATCTGCTAAACTCACTAATTATTTGAAAATACCTATGGTAAAGGGGCTTTCTAAACCTACCTACTTCAGGGGTGAACCCAAAAGTAGGGGAATTTTTAGTGATGAAGTCCGAAAAACCACTTGTGGGGGGATACTAGGTTGTTTAGTGGAGCAATTTAATAGTTTTTCTAATGAGAGTCAATACCGTTGAACTCTATTGGAGGTTGGTGATTAAATCCAACACAAAACCAATGTTAAACCTTGGTGGTTGGTGATGAAATCCAACACAAACCTAAGGTGTGTCGTACATGTATGTGTGTGAAAGCTATGTTGTAGAAAAGCAAGGCAAAAATGAACTAATCTAAGGAAAAGGAAATGCATTTTTATTTTGATTATTTTTTTATTTTTGGAAACAAGATGAAATAAATCTAAAGAAATGAAATGCACCTTTTTTTTTATAATTTGTGATTTTTATAAAGTAAGTGAACTAAATCTAAGGAAAAGAAGTGCACTTTTTCTTTTACAATTTTTGAGTTTTGGAAAGGAAGTGAACTAAATATAAGGAAAAGAAATGCACTTTTGCTTTTACAATTTTTTATTTTTAGAAAGGAAATGAATTAATCTAAGCTAAATTGAAAATTGACCACATGATTATGGTGCCTTTTTAAAAGGAAATCTATTTTATTGCCTAAGATGTTAGGTAACTTTTGAAAAATAAAATGTAAAATATGATTTGGAATACAAAAGCAAGCAAAAATAGGGTAAAACAAGTGAATTTGATGACTTCAAACAGTCTACCTATGTTCTCTAGCTTTTGATTGGCTTTTGTGGTCTGTCAAAGTCTACCACAGGTGTCAGAAGTCAAAACACACCTTGGGGTGTGATTTTATTCCCTAATGGACCTCAAGGTCTATTTTCCCCTAAGAGCAGTGATTTGATCAAGTTTTGACTTGTAACAAGTTTGGAAGATAGAAAATAGGTGATTTTCTATTAAGTACCTATAATTCTCCAGCAAATATTAGAATTATTTTAAGTAAAGGAAAACCTATTTGCAAAGTAAAACATGAAAAATCACTACAAGGTAAAACACAAGATTGGTGATAGGGATTCTGAAGTGTGTCTCAGAATGTTGGGAGAGTCCATGCCCAATTTTGGAGACCTGTAATGATAACAAGACCACAAAAAGTTAGATTTCTAACTCAAGCAATATAAACCATGATCACTAAAATGAAATAAAGAATATTTGTTGCTTGCATTGATTTATGTAAAGTGGTGTTACAAAGTGTATCTTGAAACTTTTTTACAATATACCCCAAGGGCTTAAAAATGAGGATTTATTGAAGGGTTATCCTTGTCATTGGTCTTCTTATTAGCACACAAAAATGTTCTTCTTTGATTCCTTAGAGTTGAAGTGGGCTTATGATGCTTGCCACCTTGAGCTACACCTATCTACAACACCTGTGTAACCCTACAAAAATTATTTAGATCATTTGGAGGCCTATCTCAATTAGACCTCCTATTAATAAAGACAAATTGACACAAAATCTAATGTAAAATACATAACAAAAACTAAAAATGGAATGGAAATTGAAATAAAATTGTTATATTACCTTTTTGGCTTGTATACCTGTTTGAACCAGGAAAATGCACATGGGGTGCTTTTTGTGTCAAAAGGGATCTCAAGGTCTGTTTTGGATTCTAAAAATTATAGAGTGTCATAGGTGCCCCATGGATGCCTTATGTGGTGTTCTATTCGATGTAGACCTCCGTAGTCACCTGTTCTACCCTGCAAAATGCTAAAAACCTACAATGAAGAGGTGGGGGAGAGAGCTCATGTATGAAAATGGATTCAATATACCTTGGACATAATCTTAGTAGCATAACATTGCATATTTTCTCCTCCTTTAATTTGTAGACAATGGCCTCCTTTTATAGACTTCATGGCAAGCAAGGAGGGGTGGTGAGGTGGAGGAGAGAGGAGGGGTTTAATAAATGAGCATGTGGGGGTGGGAAGACTTTTGTACCAATTTATTGAGTATGGGTGCTCCATGCCCATGTCATGCATTGGAAGAGGTGAAAGCCCATTTTTCAACACCTTTCATTTATTAATATTTAAGGAAAGTAGGTGGATTTTGAAAAAGTGCAAAGGTGGATGCATAATAAAGCATGTAAGAGGAATGGAACGGGTGTCTACATTGAAGGGGGAGAAGAATTTTCTTATTTCTTTGTTCCCTAATATTTTTGCCTTGATTTTAGGGTTTTGGAATGTTCCTACCTGTTGTGGCTGATCCACAACACACCCCAAAATTGGGGATCCACCTTTTTTGCATGCTTTCAAAGAAGATCTCAGTGACCCAGATGCTAAAAATCAAGAAAAAGGCAAAATTGCACAAGAATGAAAAAATGTCGTGATATCGCGACATGTTGCTCCGTCGCGGCCGAAAATGAAAAAGTGTCGCGATATCGCGACATGTTGCTCCGTCGCGGTCCAAAGAGGAGAGAGAAAGATAGAATGGAAAATTGTCGTGAAATCACGACATGTCACAAAATCGTGGTCAAACCAGTCAAACGGGGCACGAAGCGGAAAAACGTCGTGATATCACGACAGGTCGCGTTTTCGCGGCTCTAAGCAGCGAAGTGGTACGGAAGGAAAATATGTTGCGATTTCGCGACATGTAGCATTTTCGCGGCCAAATACAGCAAGAACAACCTGAAATAGAAAGCGTAGCGATTTTGCGATGGAAAGCCAACAAAGCAGTACGTGTTGGAATATTTTCAACATTGCCTCCTTAGTCCTAAGTATTAAGTCCTAGTATTTAGTTTTAGTTTAATGTTTTGATTTACATATTTCTAGTTAATTTGATTAGCATACATTGAGGTTTTGGATTGGTTGGTCAATGTTTAACCATAGTCCAAGATTAGCATGTTGTTAGGATAAGAGCTATCTTTAAGTTAGTTTGTTGTAATAAGTTTAAGAGGATTTCTCTCAACCACCTTGTCTATTTTTAGTTCTTTCAAGAACTATAAAACTATGTAATGCATTGTTGATCAATAGAACAATTTCACCATTGTTTCTCATTTGGTATCAGAGCAGGTTTTCTCAAATGGATCAAAACCTGTGGAGAGTGGTGTGAAGAGATCTGAAGCACACACTTTGTTAGAGAAACTCAAGTGGCCAGCACTCCGCAAATTTGCAAGGCAGAGCTCTAGTAAATCATTAATATCTCACGAATACTGAGGTATTTGATTATTAAATTTTTAGGGTTGTTAGATAATTGTATCAAGCGAATTCTGTCAAAATTTTAGGTGATTTGGAGCTAATTTACGGATTTTATTAGCATTTTGAGTTTTTCAATAAAATGGTTTTATAAGGTGGAATACAAGGTATTTGCTTTTCAAATTTTGGGAGCAATATTATTTAGATAAATTCATAATTCAAAAAAAATTTCAGGTCATTTGGATCTGTATTGATTTATTTATGTGAATATTTATTTTTCCTTCAACAATCCTAGATCCGGAATTGTGATAAAAAGGGAAAAAGTAAATGATCACATATTTTTCACCTTTGTGATTTTTCTTCTGAAATTTAGAGGGTTTTCAGATTATTGTCTCAAGAATACAGAGTTTAATTTTCAAAAATTTTGGGGTTTTATGGATTGATTTATGTGAAGAACATTGAGGTTGTCTCAAAAACACTCTAAGATCTAGAAAGGGCAAAAGTAAATTGATCACATATTTCTCATTTGTGTGAATTTGGATCTGAAATTTAGTGGATTTTTAGATAAGTATATCAGAAGTCTACAGAAAAGGAGTGGCTAAGAGCTAGGTGGAATATTGATGAATGGTGGATTGCAGAATGGCCACCATGTATAAAGAATTGGAAGTACCCAAATTCAATGGAGATAATTATGCTATTTGGAGCATAATGATGAAGACCTTCTTGAAGGCTCAAGACTTATGGGATATAGTTCAAGAAGGCTATGAGGAACCCTCTTGTAATAAGCTACAAGGTGAGGAGAGAAAAGAGAAGAAGGAGCAACAATATGCAAATTTCTTAGCTCTTATGGATTTGAGGAGAGGAATGGAAAATAATGTTTTTCCTCTCATAGCCAATTGTAGATATGCTACAATGGCATGGCAAGTGTTAAAGGATGCTTATGGGTTTGATGAGGATACCCATAAAGCCATGAGTGACAATCATGAATATTGTTTAAGCAAGGAGGAGCCTTGCTTCCTTGAAGCAATTTATGAATTAGATCCTTTTGAAGGAGTTTTTGAAGAGTCTTGTAAAGACTCATATGAAGTCATGCTTTGTAATGGAGAATTATTTCTTGCAGAGGAAGGCCTGTATGTAGAAAACCAACAAGATGAAGAATGCTTCATGGAGGAAGCATATGTTGCTGAATTTTGTGATGAAAAGATAAGAAGAGGTGTGTATTCCTCAAGAGGACGAGGAGGAAGAAGAGGATTTGTTGTTGATAGAAGAAAAAGTGATAAAAAATATCTCATGGAGGAGATAAATGAAGAGTGTATTATGGATAATGCACCTAAAATTCTCATGGGAGAGAATAAATATGATAATAGGATCAACCAAAATTGTTGGCATGTTGATGGAGAAGCAATGTTTATGGAAGACCATTGTCTTGAAGACCATTCACTTGGAATGGATGTATGCTCTCTTGATAGAGAAAATGAAGATCTCCAACAAGGAGAAGATAAAATTGTTAGAGTTCCTCTAAAAGGGGAGAAGAATGTGAAAAATGAGATAGAAAAAGAAAATGGAAATGAGATTGCTGATTTTCTTATCGTAATGGCAAAGGAAACTTCACTCATGGATGAAGATCACTCACTTGGAGTGACTACATTGCAGAAAGAGAGTTATCTTGAAAAGTCAACTATGTATGATTGCTTGAATGAATGGTGTTTCAACACACCAACATGGATTGAACAAAGGAGGAGAACTATTAGTGAAGAGTTGATGGTTGATCTTGAAGCACCATACAATGAAGGAGAACTGCTACAAAATAGATTTATGGGAAGCACCAAATCTACTCATACTAAAGGTAATGTTTTTATGATTAATGATTTGTTTTTTGTGAGCAGGAATGAAAAGAAAGGTGATTGTCTCATTGAGACAACTTTGATGAAGAATATTTTTGGAGAGAATACAATGATGGAGAACTTAGGTCACATGGATCAAAATGATGTGTTCAAAATTCCTTGGGAGAAGGATTCTTGTAAAGTCATTGTTGTGAGAGAATATTTGTGTGAGGAGCAACTTTATGTTGCATATGTAGTTGGTCATTATATGGCCATATTTGTTGTGATTTTTTGTGTGAAAATATGTGAAAGAGTTGTATGGTATAATCATCTATGTGAGATGATTAATTGTAAATACTCATGTGGAGTACTATTTAGTGTTGAATATGTAAAAGAAGATCAAAATGTGAGAGCATGGTTTAAAGACCATAATGATAAAGATGTAAGAGAGTGGTTGCCGAAAATCACAAGAGGAGATACTTTTGTTGAAGGGGGAGCTAATCAACAAAAGAAGGCACTCAAGCATTTGCAGGAAATCCCACATAAAGAGTGGAAGGAGTGCCACCATAAGTATTTTGTAAATTCTGATTTCTTGATTCAAGATTGGAGGAAACGTAAGAGAAAAAATATCTTCCAACTCTGTGATGCTTAAAGAACTCTTGCATGAGTATCTTTAGCATCAAGGGGGAGAATGTTGGAATATTTTCAACATTGCCTCCTTAGTCCTAAGTATTAAGTCCTAGTATTTAGTTTTAGTTTAATGTTTTGATTTACATATTTCTAGTTAATTTGATTAGCATACATTGAGGTTTTGGATTGGTTGGTCAATGTTTAACCATAGTCCAAGATTAGCATGTTGTTAGGATAAGAGCTATCTTTAAGTTAGTTTGTTGTAATAAGTTTAAGAGGATTTATCTCAACCACCATGTCTATTTTTAGTTCTTTCAAGAACTATAAAACTATGTAATGCATTGTTGATCAATAGAACAATTTCACCATTGTTTCTCAGTACGGAACGGAGAAGCGTAGCGATTTCGCGACAGAAAGCCTCAAGATAGCCCCAAGTGAAAAATGTCACGATTTCGCGACAGGTTGCGGCTGAAGGCGTACCAAGTGAAAAACGTCGCGATTTCACGACAGGTTGCGGCCGAAGGCGTACCAAGTGAAAAACGTCGCGATTTCGCGACAGGTTGCGGCCGAAGGCGTACCAAGTGAAAAACGTCACGATTTCGCGACAGGTTGCGACCGAAGGCGTACCAAGTGAAAAAGCGTCGCGATTTCGTGACAGGTTGCGGCCGAAGGCGTACGAAGATGAAAAGCGTCATGATTTCACGACAAGTAGCAGCCGAGGCGTACGGAGATGAAAAACGTCGCGATTTCGTGACAGGTTGCATTGGCAAGGCTGCTGGCAGGAAAATGTCGCGATATCGCGACATGTCGCGTTTTCACGATGAAAGTAAAGGAGCAAAGCTGCATGCATAAAAATGTCACGATTTACATGGGGCCATTACAGAACATGCATAGGAAGCACGAAACACGTGGCATACAAGTGTCAGGGTTACAGAAGCGTTACATGTCAACAAAAAATATCGAACGTTTCGGCATCGAACATAAATTCAAAAGCAACGAAAAGGCGGGAATACGAAACGATGCATTCGGGAGGTGAAACGAAGCGACGCAGGGCGAAACAAAGAGCCGTATCAGTTAGTATAAAATTAGAAGGGCAGATTGATACAAGGGTTGGAAATTTCTGCTGGCAGAGTTGCAGAGACAAGGGCAACAAGCCATTCTGGGCCTGCATTTGGAGCAATTTCCTCCACTTGTTCTGGATTTGTTAAACCTGGAACATTCTGTCATTGTAATTGATATATTATTTTAATACAAAAATACAGAGAGTTGGCATCTCATTGATAAGAAAGAAGGAGTCATTTTTGCATGCAAGATTTAATGTCTTACCTTTCCCTTTCAGATTTCTAGGCTTCTAGGTGAAGTTTAATGCAAGTGTTCTTGGTTGCTTCATGCGAATGTCTAAATCTGAAATTACAGTAAAAACCCCAGAAACCCGCACCTAGCTTATCTGGATTGTGCGAATTTGCAGATTCAATAGGTTAGGTTGCATGCAGAAAACCTCATTATCTTCGGTTTTGTCAAATCAAGATGGTAGCACTATGGACGTAGTTTAGTTTCATTTTCATTTGCATTTCTTTTATTTTCAATCCTTTATTTTATTTTTGCATTTTAATTACCGTCATTTAAATAAATAACTAAAAATCCATCAAAGTTCGAGATCGAAATATATTCATCTCTTAGATTTATTCACTTTGAGTCCATTGCAATTTCAAATTAAAATAAACCATAGTGCCCCTTGTTAACATTCACTTGCAACACTAAGGTATTCCCAACATTTAAATTGAATAGCATCATTGGTATACAAAGAGCTAGCATAACAAGAACCTTGGAGAAATTATCTGTTGTAATTTCTTTGCAAGCAGAGGATTTTGGGACTCAGATCCTACCGGAGAGTGTGCTTTCACAACTGGGTGAAAACACCACTCAACAGATTGGCGCTAGAAGGAGGGCTGAAATGGTTTATTTTATTGTGATTTAAGTGCTACAGGAATTGCTATGCACTGTTCTTAACGCTTTGATTGTTCATACAGGAATAATATGATTTGATTTGATTTAAAAAATAAAAAATAAAAATAAATAAATAAAAATAAAAAGAATTTTTGGGTATTAAAGTTATATTCTTTAAGATTCACTAATGGCTATGTTTACACCGTGGATGACAGGTAGCCCATTGAACATACCAGGAGTTCAACATTATTTGCCCGTTGGTTTTGAGAGATGTCTTCCTCGATTTTTGTCTAATGGGACAAATACTGCAGAAGAACATATTCAAGCATTCAAATTTGTTGTGAATCACTTAACAAGTTGGTATGATGATGTTGCTTGTAAAATGTTCCTTTACACCTTGGACAAAGTGGCATATGATTGGTTTACAAGTCTGCCTTTAGGGTCTATCACTTCTTGGGCTCAGCTAGAGGCAACATTTCTCAATCAATTCAACAAAAAGCGAGTTGACCCAATTCTCATGTACAATCGGTTGGTCTATATTAGAAAAGGACCAAGTGAAAATGTGAAGTCATTTTCTGAAAGGTTCTTTGGATTATATACGCAATTAGTGACATTTTATGTTCTTCAAGAAGAAGTGGCTCTCCAAATATACATCAATGCTCTTGACTCACCCATGTCCACATATTTGCGAGGGATGCCTCAAATCACATCTTTGTCACAAGCCTATACTCAAGCAATGGCAATTGAGCAACAATTGAGTTGTCAAAATTATGGTGTGGGTTTTGGATCATGTAATCTTCAATCATTTAATACCTCCTTTACCCACCCAATGATTTATCCACCTCAACCAAGTTCAAGTGTGAATCAATTTCAGAATCAACAATCATTCCCAAGCTTCAATCAATTCCAAAATCCTCAACCTACTATGCAAGATCAACCATCTTTCTTAAGTATGAATCAACTTCAAAATACTCATCTTGATTCAAAAGATGTTGCTAAAATCAATTTCAATGATTTTCATAAGAATATGATTTTAGGCAAGGGAGGAGTACTAGATCCAACTAGTATGGAAACATGTGACAGATTGGAAACCCTTGACTCACCAAAAGATGAATTCTATGAGGATGAATCTGATTCGGATGACACATTGGATGACATTGTTGAAAGTAATGGCCCAAAAAATTCACACCTTCCAAATTATGTTAAACATGAATCATGGGTTACACATGTGGATTATGATAACCTTATCAATTTGAATACAAGCAATAACCCAATTTTGGAAGTAATTGAACCATCTAAGGAAGGAGAGGATAAATTTGATGAGAAATATGTTGATGAATTAAAAGATGATGTAGAAATAGTTGAGCATCACAATTTGATTTTGAAAGATGATCATTATGATTCTTTGGAAGAGTATGCTCACTCCAAACCTTCTGATGAAATTTGTGTGCCTATTGATATGCGAGGATAATACAATTGCCCTTTCATATGAGGATATTACAAGTCCTGTACAATCTAAGAATGCTTTGGAAGAAGGGTTGGAATCTCATCAAAGGTTGGAGAAGGATAATGATTCTACTACCATGGATGAAGAAGGAGAATCAATTGTTTTTGTTCCCCTTGGGGGGCAAGAAATCAAAAATCTTGATCCACCTATTGTTTCTACAATGTCTATGCCATCTCAAAATGATGAAATTACAAAACCTAAGTGGTGTGGGTTGGATGCTATTGATGATCTTAATGAAAATATGGATTTTGGGGCAACTCAAGCCATTGATCGTGGAAAGGTGTCACGTGACACATATCTTGAAAAATTAGGCTCTTGTTTTGAAAAATATGGACGCATGTTTGATTGGGTGCCTAACTTTGGTGTTTTTGAACAGGTATTGGACGATGAAGAAGACAACGAGAAAAAAGAAAAGGCTACTAATACTCATCAAGTTATGGCAAATTTTAATCATGATGGGTTGAGTATGGATGACAAGGGGAAATCTTTACCTTTGGTAGTAGCTACAAAAATTTCAAGTGATAGGTTACATGATGTCCCTTTGGATGCTAACATCATTAATGAGGAAATGCCAAATTTTGTTGATGCTTGTCAAGTTTTGAATGATTTTGATTGCTTTAAAATCCTGGAAAATGATTTGAATTCAAGATTTTTAGAAATAGGCTCTTGTTTGCAACATCTCACATTTGAAAAGGAAAGCCTACTTCTAAATCATGAATGGAACGATGAAACTTGCACTTTAAAGAATAGACAAGATAAAATTGAATACCAACCATTGTCTAATCAATTTGATTTGATTCTCACCTATGATGTGGGTAATAGAACTAAATCAAAGTGGGATGGTGAGCATGGCAAGTTGAAATTTGTTGCATTGCTTGGTTTGATCTTATTGTTGTTGGATTCCTACAAAATTTGGCATGTGTATTGTGTCATATGTTTTTTGATATGTTCTAATCATGTTTGGGATCCAGGAAAGTAATAGTCCAAGCTTGGCATCATCTTGTACAATAGTGTATATAATTTTTGTTTTTTTTGGTGTGGGCTTTCAAGTTTTTGTTTTTGGGATTGTTTTTGGGTTTTGGTTTTGGTTTGTGTTTTTCAAGTTTCATTTTTTGGATTCTTAGTTTAATCATGATTTAAGTTGTGTGTTTGATTTCAATAGACATGCTTTGTTTGTTTTTATAAAAATAAAATAAAAATAAAAAAATAAAAAAAAAAAAAAAGAAAATTGAGATGTCAACTTATGCTTAAGACTAGGAGAATATGAAACATTGGAATTGTCTTGTAAAAGCTCCACAAGTAACACAAACATTTTAAGTTATATCGTTTGAAACTTGTGATGCATGAAGTAGTCAGTTTTTGTATGGCAAATATTTCATCTACAATTCAAAAGATAATGCATTCATGTTACATCTCACTTTACATATACATTCCACCTTAGTTGCATATGCATCTCAGGTATAAATCATTAAAGTGTGTCAAATCCTCTTAGGGTCGTGCTATAACATAAATGTGAAAAAATCCTAAGGTTGGAAACTGAGTCTTGAGATATCTAGAACCAAGCACATTTTATACACATTAAAAAGGATCTTGAGTAAAATGATCAAAACCTTGCTTGGAAGAAAAGGTTGGGCGAAAGAAGTATTTCATGTCTATCCTATTATGCAACATGATCCTTAAAACAGTGGTTTTGACCACTTCCATAAAGCTTAAAGCCTAAAATCAGAGTAGTAAGGATAGGGCTAAATCCTCATCAAACTTAGGTTGAGGATCCAACTCCCCAAAGCTTTGATTTGACCTACATGGAGTAGTAAGGATAGGGCATAAATTCTCATCTCGCTTAGGTTGAGAATCTGATTCCCCAAAGCTCCTATGTCTCATTTCATGATAAATCTTGGATTGGAAGGATCGTACTACTTGTCCTCTGCAAAGGATGGGTAGTCATCCCCAAGGTCTAAGCAATAAAATTAATATTTTCCATTTTCATCCAAAGCTTGGATTGGAAGGATCGTACTACATGTCCCTAGCAAGGATGGGTAGTCATCCCCAAGGTCCAAGAAGTAAAAAAATTAATTTTTCCCATCTCATATTTATATTGGATTGGAAGGATCGTACTACTTGTCCTCTGCAAAGGATGGGTAGTCATCCCCAAGGTCCAAAGAAATGAAGGTAAGTCTTGGATTATGGGGTTAAGTATGCCCATGCATGGCAGCATGTCTTGTCCAAAAAACAAGACCACTGATTGTCCAAAGGGTTAGACTAGCATGACCATTTCTTCCATAATTGGTTAAATTATTTTGCTCAAAGTGAGGTAATGAATTCCAAATCAGAATAGTAAGGATAGGGTTAAACTCCCATCTCGGTTAGGTTGGGAGTCTGATTCCCCAAAGTTCTGATTTCACGTTCACTTGCACATGGGTTCAAGATAGTAGGGACTCATAACCAACTTTGGGATATAATAAAGCAATTCATTAGTGGATCCTAAGAGGGTTTGGCAATCTTGAATGTTTGTGCATGATACTAGAAAGTTTAGGCCTTTACAAGAGCAAAATCTCTAAGCATAGTTATCAGGTTACACAAATCATTCACAATCTCACATATGCATTCATGTAAAACTGACAATGGAATGTTGATCAATTTCAAACGATAGGGAATGAAATACATTGCACACACCGAGCTAATACTTGATTATTCTGATGATTCATGTACTTCTGATCTTTGGGCATTTGTTTATATTTATTATGTGCTAACACATGTTTTCGAGTTTATATACTTCCAGGTAGGGTTCTCACTAAAATGCTCAAGAGCATTTGACAGCAGAGTCGCCATTTGTTGTGGCTGATCCACAACACACCCCAAAATTGGGGACCCACCTTTTTTGCATGCTTTCAAAGAAGATCTCAGTGACCCAGATGCTAAAAATCAAGAAAAAGGCAAAATTGCACAAGAATGAAAAAATGTCGCGATATCGCGACATGTTGCTCCGTCGTGGCCAAAAATGAAAAAGTGTCGCGATATCGCGACATGTTGCTCCATCGCGAAAATGAAAAAGTGTCGCGATATCGCGACATGTTGCTCCGTCGCGGTCCAGAGAGGAGAGAGAAAGATAGAATGGAAAATTGTCGTGAAATCGCGACATGTCACAAAATCGTGGTCAAACCAATCAAACGGGAAGGCATAAAATCGCGTGATTTCGCCAAAGCGGTACGGAACGGAGAAGCGTAGCGATTTCACGACAGAAAGCCTCAAGATAGCCCCAAGTGAAAAACGTCACGATTTCGTGACAGGTTGCGGCTGAAGGCGTACCAAGTGAAAAACGTCACGATTTCACGACAGGTTGCGGCGAAAAGCGTACCAAGTGAAAAACGTCATGATTTCGTGACAGGTTGCGGTCGAAGGCGTACCAAGTGAAAAACGTCACGATTTCAAGTTGCGGCAAGAGTACCAAGATGAAAAACGTCATGATTTCATGAAGATAAAAGTCTTTCGAAAGAATGAAAAATCGCAGATTTCGTGACAGGTTGCATTGGCAAGGCTGCTGGCAGGAAAATGTCGCGATATCGCGACATGTCGCGTTTTCGCGATGAAAGTAAGGGAGCAAAGTTGCATGCATAAAAATGTCATGATTTACATGGGGCCATTACAGAACATGCATAGGAAGCGCGAAACACGTGGCATACAGGTGTCAGGGTTACAGAAGCGTTACATGTCAACAAAAAATATCGAACGTTTCGACATCGAACATAAATTCAAAAGCAACGAAAAGGCAAGAATACGAAACGATGCATTCTGGGAGGTGAAACGAAGCGACGCAGGGCAAAACAAAGAGCCGTATCAGTTAGTATAAAATCAGAAGGGCAGATTGATACAAGGGTTGGAAATTGCTACTGGCAGAGTTGCAGAGACAAGGGCAACAAGCCATTTTGGGCCTGCATTTGGAGCATTTTCCTCCACTTGTTCTGGATTTGTTAAACCTGGAACATTCTGTCATTGTAACTGATATATTATTTTAATACAGAAATACAGAGAGTTGGCATCTCATTGATAAGAAAGAAGGAGTCATTTTTGCATGCTAGATTTAATGTCTTACCTTTCCCTTTCAGATTTCTAGGCTTCTAGGTGAAGTTTAATGCAAGTGTTCTTGGTTGCTTCATGCGAATGTCTAAATCTGAAATTACAGTAAAAACCCCAGAAACCCGCACCTAGCTTATCTGGATTGTGCGAATTTGCAGATTCAATAGGTTAGGTTGCATGCAGAAAACCTCATTATCTTCGGTTTTGTCAAATCAAGATGGTAGCACTCTGGACGTAGTTTAGTTTCATTTTCATTTGCATTTCTTTTATTTTCAATCCTTTATTTTATTTTTGCATTTTAATTACCGTCATTTAAATAAATAACTGAAAATCCATCAAAGTTCGAGATCGAAATATATTCATCTCTTAGATTTATTCACTTTGAGTCCATTGCAATTTCAAATTAAAATAAACCATAGTGCCCCTTGTTAACATTCACTTGCAACACTAAGGTATTCCCAACATTTAAATTGAACAACATCATTGGTATACAAAGAGCTAGCATAACAGGAACCTTGGAGAAATTATCTATTGTAATTTCTTTGCAAGCAGAGGATTTTGGGACTCAGATCCTACCGGAGAGTGTGCTTTCACAACTGGGTGAAAACACCACTCAACACTACCCTTTTTGGAGTTGATTTTGCGTTTTTGAAATTGACTTTGCCTTTTTGGAATTGATTTTATTTTTTTAATTAATTTTGTATTTATTTAAAAAGGTTTGAATTGATTTTGTACCCTTTAAATTGATTTTGAATTGCTCTTAGGGCTTTTGAACCAATTTTGCATTATTTTATCTTTTTGAATCTAATTGATTTTGTAAGAGGTTTAAATGAGATATTTTTAGGTGTATATAGATGTACTTTAAAAAGAAATGGAAAACATGGAAATAATACCAAATGAAGATAATTCAAATCAAGCAAGCACTAGTAATGGAAAAACTTTAGTAGAAGAAACTTTTGAATCATCAGAAGGAGATGAAGAAGGATATGATGGATTCTTAGAAGAAGTACACACATATAGGCAGTTTAAAAAGGGAAACCATAATTACATGCTCAGAAGCAAAGGCAAGGCACTAGTCACTTCTTCCACTCCACCTAATCATACTTTCATTCCTCTTGATGCTTAGGCTAACAATAATCCCAATCCACCTAAGGCTAGTGTCCCACCACAACCACACAAAGGTTTAGAATAGGATAAACCTACATATAACATCATGGAAGACTTAAAGAAAATAAAAGAAAACATATATTTGTTTGAAGTGGCCCAGTTTACTAACCAACAAGAATTAATAATTAAAGCTTTTAGTGATTAAAATAAATTTGAATCCAATAAAACCACAAATGTCAAATTTGTGTCATTAAAATATAAAGGAGAAGCTCCTCCTTTCCTCTTGACTATTAGAATTGTAGGTAAGAATTTGCACAATTGTCTTGTTGACTCAGGAGCCTTAGGTAACATCATGCCACATGTTGTTTGCAAAAGGTTAGGTTTGAAACTTTCTCCTTCTAATCGAGTAGTAGTTCAACTAGACAAAGATAAATTTAATATGGTTGGTGTACTAAAGCATGTTCATATACAATTAGCATTAGCACCAAGAATTTAGAAGTACATAGAAATACAAGTAGTAGATATCCCAGATGGATATGGAATGTTACGATGGATATGGAATGTTACTAATAACGATTGGTCAAGAAATCTAAATGGATATATGACCACTATTTTTTCTCATATGTGGTTATCCTGGAGAGGAGTTGAAAATTAGATTAGAATAGAAAGAGAACCAAAACTTAAAGATATCATTATAGATTACAATAAAACCAATGAAGTTCTCTATAATGATTCAAAATTAAGAGTTTACACTCTTGAAACCAAATAGATCACATATAAGCTTAGAATTGAGCTATCACCAAGTGAGCAAAATAAATATGAAAATTTGGTTTGGACTCTTAAGTTTTATGGATCCAAGTCTAGGAAAGGTAGTGGAGCAGGTGTTGAACTAATTAGTCCCAAAGAAAAGTCTTGTCTAACAGCCTATAAATTGTAGTTTTCTTGTACCTACAATACTGTAGAATATGAAGCATTGATATATGGTCTACAATTAGCTCTAAGAAATAATATTAAATATTTAAAGGTACTAGGAGATAGTGAGTTTGTGGCTAAAAAAGCGAGAAGACAATATGCTTGCCATGATAAAAGGTTAATCCATTATAGAAATAGAGTAAGAGATTTAATTGATTAATTTCATGTTTTTAACATTAAACTAGTTTCCAGAAGAAGTGATATAACTGTAGATTATTTGGTAATGGTAAAAAGTATATTGAAACCCATGGATAATAGGAAACTTAAGAATTTTTTCATAGAATTAGTAGCCTACCCATCCATACCTAATAATGTGCAAAATTTCCAAGTGTTTGAAGATGATAGACATATCTTTAATTTTGTTACTAATTATGGTATATAAGAAAACCAGGTTATTGATGAAGATGATAGAATCCTGGATGAAGTTGATGCAGACGATGAGGTAACACTAAAAACCAATACAATTCTCAAAGGTATGGTTTCTCTTGAAAGACTTTTCAATATAGATTATAAAAATAATGAAAGTAGAAAGTCTATATTTCAAGAAAAAGCATATGATACACCAGTCAAAATATTTAGAATGTGTTAATAGGAAAATATTGCACTAGTTAGGAAAGATAAGGAATTATAAAAGCTCTGAAATATTATGGAGATATCATAGCTTGGAGCTATGAATATCCGAAAACATATAATCAAAATTTTATAACTCATACTATCCCTTTGAAACCAAAAACAAAGCTATTTAGGCAAAAACCAAGACCTGTTAATCAATTGTTAGAATCCCTTATTCAAAAAGAATTCCAAAAGCTCCTAGATGCATGTATTATCTTTACCAATAGATGTTCCACATGGGTAGATAATATAGTGCATGCTCAAAATAAAACTAGAGAAATTCACCTATGTATTTACTTTAGTAATATTAATAAGGTTTCCTAGAAGATAACTATTTGTTGCCTTCCATAGATCACATTTTACAAATGGTAAATGGATCTGAAATGGTGTCTTTATTATATGGTTATTCCAGATATAACTAGATTATGATAGATTATATGAATAGAATGAAGATCGCATTTACCACTAAATGAGGCATCTTCGCTTACAATAAAATGCCCTTTGGATTGATCAATGTAGGTGCTACTATTCTAAGAGTAATGGATTATGATTTTAGAGATCTAATTGGCAAGTGCATAGTCATTTATGTTGATGATATTCTTGTGTTTTTAAAGGAACGTGCTATTCATGTTAATGATTTAAGAAAATTATTCCAAAAATGTAGAGAATATGGTATCTCATTAAATCCCAAGAAGTGCATTTTTGGAGTGACTAAAGGAAAATTTTTAGGTCATGTTATTTCTAACGATGGTATTTAAATTGACCTAAAAGAGTAGAGGCAATACCGAAAATTCTTGTCCTAGGTAGTACGAAAGAATTGATATTATTCTTTAGAAATATTAATTTTGTGAGAAATTTCATCTCAAGATTCGCAGAGATAGTCAGGCCACTGAATGACATGCTCAAGAAAGATGTTGATATCACTTGGACTTCTGAAGCCCAAGTAACTTTTCAAGGAATTAAAGATACTATATCCAATGCCCCAGTTTTAGTAAGCCCTGATTACACACAATCCTTTTATATTTAATCCATTTGATTTTTAACATTCAATTGCTAGTGTCCTAACATAGAAAATAAAAATAATGAAGAAAAGCCAATAGCTTTTATGAGCTCCCTGTTAAAATATTCCCAAATAAAATACACACTTATTGACAAATAGGCATATGCTTTAGTAAAGGAAATAAAAAATTTAGGAATTATATTCTACACAGTAGGATATTAGCAATTGTTCCAAACCCAACTATCAAAACCATGCTAATGAAAAATGAATTAGGATAAAGGAGAGGTAAATGGATGACAAATTTATAGGAATTTGATTTAGAGATACAACCTATGAAATTAGTAAGAGGCCAAGGATTAAGTAAAACTGTAGTAGATATTGACCCTCAAATTCTTTGCCAAAAATATTCTGTTGATAACATCACAACTGATGAGTGGTACCAAGATATTGTGTACTACTTGTTGAATAATAAATGCTCGTATAATTTTAATGCTACTCAAAGAGCATTACGTCTGAAGAGTACCAACTTCATGATCAAAGCAGGTGTTATAAATATAAGAAACCATGAAGGGATCTATATTAGGTGTTTAAATAAAGATGAAGATACTCAAGTCCTTAATTAATTTCACGGTAAATATGGAATTGTACATGGTTCAACCAATGCTCCACATCAAATATTGAGAGTTGGATACTATTGACCTCGTATTTTTAAGGATGCTCATGCCCATGTTAGATCTTGTCATTATTTCTAGATTGTTGTAAATAGATAAATAAATGATTCCATACCCTTAGAACCATTATTTGAGGCTCATCCTTTTTCCCAATGGGGATTAGACTTTATAGGAGTCATAAATCCCAATTCTTCAGCTATTCACAAGTACGTTTCTACAACAAACTATTACACTCATTGGGTAGAAGCTCAAGCTACTAAGAACTATACTATAGAAGTTGTGATTAAATTTCTTGAAGAACATATTGTAACTAGGTTTGGAATACCTTATTCCATAGTTTGTGATAATGGTTCAGCCTTTACCTCACTTCAATTTGTAGAATGGGCTTATGATAACAAAGTGACTTTAAAATTTTCTTCTAACTATTACCCTCAAGGAAATGGTTTAGCTAAGTCTACCAATAAAAGCTTGCTGACTATAATCAAGAAGATCCTAGAAAGAAATCCTAGATATTGGCACAATAAACTCAAATATGCTTTATGGGTAGATAGGATGAGAATAAAAGCTTCAATAGGTACATCACCCTATCATCTAGTATATGGCCAAGATCCTATCTTTCCCACCAATTTAAAATTGTTGACACTTTATTTCATGAAATATTACTTGGAAGTGGATGATAAAGTAGAAGCTAGGCTAATAAACTTGATGAATTTAGATGAAAATAGAGAAGATTCTCTGCAACACTTTAGTTGAAATCAAGGTATAATCAAAATATGGTTTGGTAAAAGAGCTAAGATCAAAGCTTTTAAAATTTTTGACCTATTTTTATTATGGGATAAAGCACACAAGAAAAAGGGAGATCATGAAAAATTTGACAATCTTTGGTTAGGTCACTGAATGACATGCTCAAGAAAGATGTTGATATCACTTGGACTTCTGAATCCCAAGTAACCTTTCAAGTAATTAAATATGCTATATCCAATACCCCAGTTTTAGTAAGACCTGATTACACACAACCCTTTTATATTTATTCTTTTGCTTCTGAACATTCAACTGCTAGTGTCCTAACATAGAAAATAAAAATAATGAAGAAAATCCAATAGCTTTTATGAGCTCCCCGCTAAAATATGTCCAAATAAAATACACACTTATTGACAATCAGGTATATGCTTTTGTAAAGGAAATAAAAAATTTAGGAATTATATTCTACACAGTAGGATATTAGTAATTGTGCCAAACCCAACTATCAAAACCATGCTAATGAAAAATGAACTAGGAGAAAGGAGAGGTAAATGGATGAAAAATTTATAGGAATTTGATTTAGAGATACAACCTATGAAATTAGTAAGAGGCAAAGGATTAAATACAACTATAGCATATATTGACCCTCAAATTGTTGGCCAACAATATTCTATTGATAAAATCACAACTGATGAGTGTTTTTTTTTACATGGTGGAATCGGTAGCCGCCACGAATTCGGGCATGCTGTCCAGATTTTATGGTCGCCATAGTATTATGCGCTGTGTGCACTATAAGCCACCACATAGATATTCATGTAGTCCACACCTATAACCGCCATGCCACAATCATTTTAAACCTTTTACGCCGCTGAAAGCACCAGGAATGGAATAAGCGTTCATTTCGATGAGACCCGAGATTTAAAATTTGGACCTCCGCCCCCTTATGGGGTTTGGATGAACCAATTGGTATACACCTCAGACCTAACAATTGATGAGTTTTACCAAGATATTATGTACTACTTGTTGAATATTAAATGCTCAAATAATTTTAATGCTACTCAAAGAACATTGTGTTTGAAGAGTGCCAACTTCATAATCAAAGCAGGTGTTATATATATAAGAAACCATGGAGGAATATATATTATATTTTTAAATAAATATGAAGCTACTCAAGTTATTAATTACTTTCATGGTAAATATGGAATTGGAGATGGTTCAACCAATGCCACTGCACATAAAATATTGAGATTTGGATACTATTGACCTCATATTTTTAAGGATGTTCATGCCCAAGTTAGATCTTGTCATTCTTTCTAGATTGCTGCAAATAGACAGAGAAATGTGTTGTGGCTGATCCACAACACACCCCAAAATTGGGGACCCACCTTTTTTGCAGGCTTTCAGAGAAAATCTCAGTGACCCAGATGCTAAAAATGAAGAAAAGGGGCAAAAATGCACAAGTGTAGAAAGTGTCGCGAAATCGCGACATGTTGCGCCGTCGCGGCCGAAAACAGAAAAGTGTCACGAAATCGTGACATGTTGCGCCGTCGCGGCCAAAAATAGAAAAGTGTCACGAAATCGCGACGTGTTGTGCGGTCGCTGCCAAAAACAGAAAAGTGTCACGAAATCGCGACATGTTACTCCATCGCGGCCGAAAGAGGAGAGAGAAAAGGAAAATGAAAAGTGTCACGAAATCGCGCCATGTTGCTCCGTCGCGGCCCGGAAGAGGAGAGAGAAAGGCAAATGGAAAGGCGTAGCGAAATCGTGACATGTCACAAAATCGTGGGTCAAACTAGTCAAACAGGGCAAAGCAGAAAGAACATCGTGAAATCGCGACAGGAAGCGGCAAGCGGGGCACGAAGCAGAAAGATGTCGCGAAATCGTGACGAAAATCAGCAAGGGTGCATGAAGCGCGAAATGGTCACGAAATCGCGACAGAAAGTAGCGAAGAAGGCATGCAGTGAAAAACGTCACGAAATCGCTACAGGTTGCGGCCGAGAATGTACGAAAGTGAAAACGGTCGTGAAATCGTGACAAGTTGCGACCGAAGGTGTACGAAACAGAAAAGCGTCACGATTTCGTGACATGTCACGATTTCGTGACATGTCGCGTTTTCGCTATGTTAACAGAGGAACAAGTTGCATGCATGAAAGCGTTGCGATTTCCATGGGACCGTTACAGAAGGCACAGAAAGCGTGAGACACGTGGCATACAGGTGTCGAAGTTGCAGAGGCGTTACATGCAGCGACAGATTTCAAACGTTTCGGCATCAAGCATGAAGTGAAAGCATCGAAAAGGCAAGAATTTGAAAAGACGCATTCTGGGAGGTGAAACGAAGCGACGCAGGTGAACCGAAGAGCCGTGCCAGATAGTATAAAGTCGGAAGCATAGATTGGACAAGGGGTTGGAAATTGTTGCTAGCAGAGTTGCAGAGACAAGGGCTGCATGCCATTCTGGGCCTGCACTTGGAGCAATTTCCTTCATGTGTTCTGGATTTTCTTTTTGAACCTGGAACATTCTGTAATCGTAATTGATACATTATTTTAATACAGAAACACAGAGAGTTGGCATCTCATTGATGAGAAAGAAGGAGTCATTTTTGCATGCATGATTTAATGTTTTATCCTTCATTTCAGATTTCTAGGCTTTTAGGTGAAGTTTAATGCAAGTGTTCTTGGTTGCTTCACGCGAATGCCTAAATCTGGAATTACAGTAGAAACCCTAGAAACCCGCACCTAGCTTATCTGGATTGTGCGAATTTGTAGGTTCAATAGGTTAGGTTGCATGCAAAAACCTCATTTTCTTCGATTTTGTAAATCAAGATGACAACACTCTGCTCGTAGTTTAGTTTCTTTCATTTTATTTGCATTTCTTCATTTTAATAATCCTTTATTATTCCTGCATTTTTCATTGTCATTCAAATAAATAATTGAAAATCTACCAGAGCCTGAAATCCAAATAGATTCATCCTTCTTGTATTAACTTACTATGAGTCCATTGTAATTCAAAATAAAATAAATCACCAGGCCCCTTGTTAACATCCACTTGTAACCCTAAGGTATTCCTAGCATTTCAATTGAAGAGCATCATTGGTGAATGAAGAACTATCACAACAGGAACCTTGGAGAAATCATTTAATTATAATTTCTTTGCAAGCAGAGGATTTTGGGACTCAAATCCTACCGGAGAGTGTGCTTTCACAATTGGGTGAAAACACCACTCAACAGATTGGCGCTAGAAGGAGGGCCCAAATCGGTTTACTTTATTTTGGTTTCATACATGAATAATATCTTTTGATTTAATTTTGAAATCTTTTCTTAAAACTCACAAACAACTAAACTGCAGCTTTTGTTTTCTTTTGTTGCAGGTTTTTCTTTGAAATAATCGAGGGTTTCATCAGGCAGGCTGGACCCACCGCGTCGTATTGCGACCAGGTCCCAAACAACCGGAGAAACCATTTTTCATGACCTTACTGGTACTCCCAAGAATAAAACCAAGCAAGTCGTAAGCTCACCAGTCACAAAAGACCTGTTTTCTCCAGGAACATCGAGTGGACCTACGCCCGTAATATCAGTTGCCACTAGTGTTCCTATTGTCAATAATATTTCTACTGCTATTGTAGGTTTGTCTTCATCGATTTTGAGTCAAATGGCTCAAGCTCCAGCAGCTCCTTGGTATGGAGCTAACAATACTCCTTTGAATATTGCTGGGGATATCCATGAAATCCCCAAGAACATTGAAATATTTTTGCCTAAATACAAACCAGATGGCCCAAGAATAGCAGAAGAACATATCCAAGCCTATAGGGATGTTTTAATTAGGCTGCAAGTTCAATATGAAGATGTGGCTTGCAGACTTTTTCCTATGAGCTTAGATCCAATAGCATATGAATGGTATATATGCTTACCAACCGGTTCAATCACTTCTTGGACACAAATGGAAAATGCCTTTGTTAATCAATTTAGGTCACCCTTGGATCCCGCAACCATTTACAATCGGTTTATTACATGCAAAAGGGGCCGGGGGAACCGATCGGAATGTTTAATCAGAGATTCCAAAAGTGCTATAATAGAGCAATTAGGCATTTTGCCATCGATCCCGCAGTGGCTTTGCAGATATATTTTGGGGCGTTGGACCCCATGACAGCCATGTTTGCGAGACGCAATCCTCAAGTCACCACGCTCGCTCTAGCCTATAATGAAGCCATGACTATCGAGCAGCAAATGACACCACAAGGCTACGGGTTTACCCAGATGCCTATGATGGGACAATATGCTCCATATGGTCAAGCTCCCTTGGTAAATCAAGTCATGGCACCACAAATGCCAAGCATGAACGCCTTCCCATATCAGCAGCCGTATCCACCAACACTCGCATATGCACCCATTCCAATCCAACCAATCACATCCATTCCACCTGTCCCCGCATTTTTGCAGAATAGTCAATCGACTATGCAAGGAACTAGCCAAGTCAATCCTCGGGCCATAGTTCCTTTTCCAAATCCAACCCCGATTCAAAGTGTCAATCCATACGGGAATCAAATTCCTTAGAACCCGACCCAAATGTTGAATCAAGACCCCATCAATTATGCGAATCCAACGGGGGTTAACAACAATGTGATTCCACCGAAGGAGATTTATTCAGAAGTCGAAGAGCTCAAGAAATTAGTTCATAAATTGAGCAATGACAGGGTTCAACAGCAGAAGTATGAGTCCCATGCCCCTCACCCAAATCAAAATTTTAACAATAGAGGGAGGCACTGGAACACTAAGCCAAACAATGGGGGAGTTCCCGCTCCCATTGCTAATCAACTAGATACTTCTGCAGGACCGAGCCAATCCAATTCTCTTTTGAATCTTTCAGATTTGGCATGGGAAAGGGGGTGCAGGTTGCACAACACGAAAGAACACAATGAGAGGAATTGTCCTGAAATTGCTAGATACACTCATTGTCTTCAGGCACAAGTTGATGATTTGGAACTGGTATCAAATGAGGGTCCATCGCAACATCAAGATGATAATATTATGGTGATGGAAACTGTATATCATCAAGAAGGTGAAAGTGAGGAAGAAGAAGACGAAATTTTGGAACAGGAGGTGCAAGCGTTTCGAGATTTCAGAAAGGGGAATCATGGATACCATCTGAGAAGTAAATCTAAAGCCCCTAAAACCTCATCAACACCTCCAAACAATTCCATTCTTCCTCCTGATACTAAGGCGAATAATAATCCTCCTCCTCCACTCAGAAGAGAAATGTCTAATGACGTGCAGAAGACAGTCAAATTCGAAAAACCAAATTATGACATAGTGGAGGATTTAAAGAAGTCCAAATCTAGCCTTTCATTTTTGGACGCGGCTAGATTACCTGGCCAAAAGGAGGCGTTGATAAAAGCTTTGAACTCACCTGATCAAATGTGGAAGGAAAAGGGAGTTGAGTCCCATCTGATTTTGCGAAAGGAGAGAAGGGATGTCCCGCCATTCTTACTGACTCTGAGAATTGCGGGTAAGAATTTGCATAACTTTTTGGTGGACACAGGTGCCACGAGCAACCTCATGCCTTCAGAAATATGTAAAATGCTAGGTCTGCAACCTGTTTCATCCAAATGTACGGTCTTGCAATTGGACCGTTCAGAGGTAAATGTGGTAGGGACCTTATATGATGTCAAGATTCAATTAAATTCTGAACCCAGGGTCCAAGAGGTTGTAGACATTCTGGTGGTTAATATCCCAAGTAGGTATGGAATGTTACTTGCGAGGGATTGGATGAAAACTCTGAATGGCTATTTTTCAACAGACTGCTCACATATGTGGCTACCATGGAAAGGAATTGCAAACCAAATCAGAGTGGAAAATGAACCGAGGCTCAAAGAAATCATAACAGAATTTAACAAGCCGAATGAAGTTCAGTTTTCTGAGCCAGAACTGGGGGTTTATGCGCTTGATGTTGAGGAAGCTACTGAAGAGCCTAAAAAGGAAACATGTCATAGTGGCTCTTCTGAGGAGAATGATTGCACATGGTTGCTCAGGTTCGATGGATCAAAATCTAGACAGGGAGCAGGAGCTGGAGTCGAGCTCACTGGCCCAGGAGGTAAACCATTATTGGCTGCCTACAGACTGCAATTTCCTTGCACGAACAATGTGGCAGAATACGAAGCATTGATCTTTGGTTTACGTCTAGCATTGAGCAAACAAGTCAAATGCTTGAAGGTTTTGGGAGATTCTGAGTTGGTAGTCAAGCAAATCAAAGGACAATATACATGCCGTGACAGAAGACTAAGCCTTTATAGAACTAGGGTTATGGACCTCATTGAGGAGTTCGATGCGTTCAATATAGCCCTTATTTCTAGGAAAGGAAATCGAATAGCAGACTCTCTTGCAGTCGCCACGGGCATGTTAAACCCGGTTGATGTAAAAAGGTGTAAAAAGTTTTCCATTGAATTAGTTCCTTGTCCATCAATACCCGACAACGTCAAGAATTTCCAGGTTTTTGAAAGTGACAGACACATCTACAAATTTGTCACGAACTCGGGTATTTTTGAAAATCAGGTGATTGATGAGGAACAAAGGTGGCAAGATGAAGCAGAAAATGAAATTGAAACTGCGTATCAATCCAACAAAATTCCTAAAGACGTGGTTTCATTGGAAAAAATGTTCGACATGGGATGCAAGACTAAGAAAGGAAAAAGGGTCCCACTCCCTAAAGATGCATGTGATCTAATTAATCTAGGGGGTGCAGACAATCCAAAGGAGGTGTACATTGCAAAGGCATGTACGAGATGAAGAAAGGAGCGACATAATGCAGGCATTGAAGCATTACATAGATTGCATTGCATGGAATTACAATGAGATGAAGACATACAACCAAGACATTATCACACATACCATCCCTTTGAAGCCAGACTCCAAGCCTTTTAGGCAAAGACAACGAGTTGTTAACCCGCTATTGGAGCCTTTGATCGAAAAGGAGGTTAAAATATTATTGGAAGCGAAAATCATTTTTCCTGTTAGGCACTCAACTTGGGTTGCTAACCTCGTCCCAGTAAGGAAAAAGAGTGGAGAGATTAGGCTGTGCATAGATTTTCGAAATCTTAATAAAGCCTCTCAAAAGGATAATTATCCATTGCCTTCAATTGATGAAATTCTGCAAATGGTAAATGGATCCGAAATGATGTCCTTTCTTGATGGGTATTCTGGATACAACCAAGTTCTTATACATCCAGATGACAGGATGAAAACAGCCTTCACCACCAAGTGGGGGACATTTGCATATAAGAGAATGTCGTTCGGACTGTTGAATGCTGGTGCAACTTTTCAACGCGCCATGGATTATGCATTCAAAGGGCTCATAGGCAAATGTATCATCGTGTATGTGGATGATATCCCAGTATTCTCGAAAAAGAGAGAGGACCATGTCAAAGATTTAAAGAAAGTGCTTCAAAGATGGAGAGAACATGGAATTTCCTTAAATCCCAAAAAGTGCATTTTCGGAGTTACAAAAGGAAAATTGCTTGGTCATATCATTTCAAAAGAGGGCATATCCATCGACCCGAAAAGGATACAAGCTATCCAAAACTTACCTCTCCCGGGTAGTAAAAAGGAATTGAGATCTTTCTTTGGGCAGGTTAATTTTGTGAGGAAGTTTATCTCTAGCTTTGCTGAGATAGCCAAACCTCTAAACAAGATGCTCAAGAAATATGTGGATGTAAAATGGAACGAGGAAAGTAAAGTGGCCTTTCAGAACATCAAAGATGCCATTTCCAGGGCCCCGGTCCTCATAAGTCCAGACTATTCCAAACCTTTCTACATTTATGCTTTTGCATCAGAACACTCTTTTGCGAGTGTCTTAACCCAAAAAGGCGAGGATAGTGCAGAAAAACCCATAGCATTTTTAAGTGCCCCCCTGAAAGATGCTCAATTAAGGTATTCAATCCTTGATAAGCAAATGTACGCACTTTTTAAAACGGTAAAAAAATTTAGGCATTACATTGTGCACAGCAGAGTTATTGCCATCGTGCCTGACTCTGCTGTTAAGACCATGTTTTTACAAAATGAACTAGGTGAGAAAAGAGGGAAATGGATTTCCACCATCCAAGAATTTGATCTCGAAATCCAACCTATGAAACTAGTTCGAGGACAGGGACTGGCGAAGGCGATCGCAGAAAATAATCCGCAGATAACATGCCAATACTCGAACACAGAATACATTGCTAAGGATGACTGGTATGTTGATATTGTGCAATTTTTATTGACTGGTAAGTGTCCTTCTAATCTGAATTCAACCCAGAGAAGAGCTTTAAGGCTTAAGTCTGTCAATTATCTGATGAAATCTGGTGTTCTTTACAGGAAGAATCATGAAGGGATCTACCTGAGGTGCCTGAACAAAGAAGAAGCTGCCAGGGTGTTGCAGGAATTTCACGGGAAACATGGAACTGGTCATGGTGCGGCAAATGCTACAACACATCAAATCCTGAGAGCAGGATACTACTGGCCACACATTTTCAAAGATGCACATGCCCATGTACGATCTTGTCATATCTGTCAAGTGGCTGCCAATAGAGAAAGAAATGCAGCCATGCCGTTACAACCTGTAGTTGAAATGAGGCCATTTGCACAGTGGGGACTAGATTTCATTGGGGTTATTAACCCAAATTCTTCTGATTCTCATAAATTCATATTGACAGCTACAGATTACTGCACAAGGTGGACAAAAGCGATTCCTACTAAACATGCCACCACAGACGTTGTAATTAAATTCCTTGAGGACCATATTATAACAAGATTTGGAATGCCCGATGCTATTGTCAGTGACAATGGTAAAGCGTTTATTTCTACGCAATTTGCAGATTGGGCATATGATAACAAAGTGAGCTTAAAATTTGCATCCAATTATTATCCTCAAGGAAATGGGTTGGCCGAATCTTCAAATAAAAATTTGTTGAATACCATTAAGAAGTTGCTGGAAAAGAACCCTCGGGATTGGCACAGCCAATTGAAGTTTGCCCTTTGGGCAGATAGGACCAGAGTGAAAGAATCCATAGGGAATACTCCCTATCATTTGGTCTATGGGCAAGACCCGATATTTCCTGCAAATTTGAAGTTGCAGACCTTGCATTTCATACAAGAGTACTTGGGGACAGATGATCAAGTTGAAGCCAGGTTAAGTCAGTTGTTGCACCTTGATGAAAAGAGAGAAGAGGCCATGAACCACATGAATAAACACCAGGAAGTTATCAAAAGATGGTTTGACAGAAGGGCCAAAGTTAAATCATTCAGAATTTCAGATTTGGTATTACTATGGGACAAAAGACATGAGGAAAAAGGGAATCATCAAAAGTTTGATTGTCTTTGGTTAGGCCCATATCAGATTTCGGAGATTCTTGGGAAGAATACCTTCGAGGCTAAAAACTTTAGAAGGGAGAGATTTTATGCTACCGGTTAATGGGCAGATTTTAAAGCATTATTTTAGCCCTTAGGTTGTGAGATTTTGATATTATTCTTTCGGTTTTGGTGGGGATTTTCAGTTTTTGTTTTTATTGTTTAGGATTGTTAGTTTAGCTAGGATTTTGGTTGTGGATTTGATTTCAATTGACATGTTTTGTTTATTTTGATAAAAAAAAAATAATAATAATAAATAAATATATATATATATATATATATATAAATAAAAAAATATTGAGATGTTAACTTATGCTTAAGGTTAGGGGAATATGAAATATTGGAATTGTCCTGTAAAAGCTCCACAAGTAACACAAACATCTTAAGTTATATTGTTTGATTTTGTGATGCATGAAAGAGTCAGTTTTGCATGACAAATCTTTCATTTGCAATTCAAGAGATAATGCATTCATGGTACATCTCACTTTACATATACATTCCATCTTAGTTACATATGCATCTTAGGTACAAATCATTAAAGTATGTCAATCCCTCTTAGGGTTGTGTTATAACATAAATGTAAGAGGAATCCTAAGGTTGGAAACTGAGTCTTGAGATATCTAGAACCAAGCACGTCTCATACATTAAAAAGGATCTTGAGCAAAATGATCAAAACCTAACTTGGAAGAAAAGGTTGGGCGAAAGAAGTTTTTCATGTCTATCCTATTATGCAACATGATCCTTAAAACAGTGGTTTTGACCACTTCCATAGAGCTTAAAGCCTAAAATCGGAGTAGTAAGGATAGGGTTAAATCCTCATCGAACTTAGGTTGAGGATCCAATTCCCCAAAGCTTTGATTTGACCTACATGGAGTAGTAAGGATAGGGCATAAATTCTCATCTCGCTTAGGTTGAGAATCTGATTCCCCAAAGCTCCTATGTCTCATTTCATAATAAATCTTGGATTGGAAGGATCGTACTACTTGTCCTCTACAAAGGATGGGTAGTCATCCCCAAGGTCTAAGCGACAAAATTAATATTTTCCATTTACATCTAAAGTTTGGATTGGAAGGATCGTACTACATGTCCCTAGCAAGGATGGGTAGTCATCCCCAAGGTCCAAGAAGTAAAAAATAAAATTTTCCCATCTCATATTTATATTGGATTGTAAGGATCGTACTACTTGTCCTCTGCAAAGGATGGGTAGTCATCCCCAAGGTCCAAAGAAATGAAGATAAGTTTTGGATTGTGGGGTTAGATATGCCCATGCATGGCAACATGTCTTGTCTAAAAAACAAGACCACTGATTGTCCAAAGGGTTAGACTAGCATGACCATTTCTTCCATAATTGGTTTAATTATTTTGCTTAAAGTGAGGTAATGAACTCTAAATCAGAATAGTAAGGATAGGGTTAAACTCTCATCTCGGTTGGTTGGGAGTCTGATTCCCCAAAGTTCTGATTTCACATTCACTCGCACATGGGTTCAAGATAGTAGGGACTCATAACCAACTTTGGGATACAATAAGGTAATTAATTAGTGGATCCTAAGAGGGTTTGGCAATCTTGAATGTTTGTACATGATACCAGAAGAAAGACTATGCATTTTATAAATGCGAGATCTCCTAGCATATTCATTAGGTTACACAATCATTCACAATCTCATATATGCATTCATGCAAAACTGACAATGGAGTGTGGATCAATTTCAAACGATAGGGAAAGAAATTCATTGCACACACTGAGCTAATACTTGATGATTCTGATGATTCATGTACTTCTGATCTTTGGGCATTTGTTATATTGCTTATGTGATAACGCATGTTTTCGAGTTTGTATGTGTTTCAGGTTGGGTTCTTACTAAAAATGCTCAAGAGCATTTGACAGCAGAGTCACCATTTGTTGTGGCTGATCCACAACACACCCCAAAATTGGGGACCCACCTTTTTTGCAGGCTTTCAGAGAAGGAATCTCAGTGACCCAGATGCTAAAATTCAAGAAAAAGGGGCAAAAATGCACAAGTGTAGAAAGTGTCACGAAATCGCGACATGTTGCGCCATCGCGGCAAAAATAGAAAAGTGTCACGAAATCGCGACATGTTGCTCCGTCGCAGCCGAAAATAGAAAAGTGTCACGAAATCATGACATGTTGCTCCGAAAAATAAAAGTGTATGAAATCGACATGTTGCTCTCCACCGAAAGAGGAGAGAGAAAGGAAAAGGAAAAGGCGTAGCGAAATCGTGACATGTCACAAAATCGTGGGTCAAACCAATCAAACAGGGCAAAGCAAAAAAACATCACGAAATCGCGACAGGAAGCGGCAAGCGGGACACGAAGCAGAAAGATGTCGCGAAATCGTGACAAAATCGATCGAAAGGCGTGAAGCGCAAAAGTGGTCATGAAATCGTGACAGAAAGTAGCGAAGAAGGCATGAAGTGAAAAACGTCATGAAATCGCTACAGGTTGCCGAGAATGTACGAAAGTGAAAACGGTCGTGAAATCGTGATAGAAAGTAGCGAAGAAGGCATGAAGTGGAAAATGGTCGTGAAATCGCGACAGCATTGAGCGAAAAGACATGAAGTGGAAAATGGTAGCGAAATCGTGCAACTTTTGAGAAAGCATGCCCGTCAGGCAAAAGCATCGCGAAATCGTGACAGGTTGAAGCTCAAGCAGTACGGATGAAAAAGGCGTCACGAAATCATGACAGAATCGAGCGAAAGGGTCCGAGGCATAAAAATGTCGTGAAATCGCGACAGCATGCAGCAAAGATGCCCGAAGTAGAAAAGCATCGCGAAATCGTGACAAGTTGCAGCGAAGGAGCAAGAAGTGAAAATGGTCGCGATTTCATGACAAGTTGTGGCCAAAGGTGTACGGAACAGAAAAGCGTCACGATTTCGCGACATGTCACGATTTCGTGACATGTCGCGATTTCGCGACATGTCACGATTTTGCTATGTTAACAGAGGAACAAGTTGCATGCATGAAAGCGTTGCGATTTCCATGGGACCATTATAGAAGGCACAGAAAGCGTGAGACACGTGGCATACAGGTGTCGGAGTTGCAGAGGCGTTACATGCAGCGACAGATTTCAAACGTTTCGGCATCAAGCATGAAGTGAAAGCATCGAAAAGGCGAGAATTTGAAAAGACGCATTCTGGGAGGTGAAACGAAGTGACGCAGGTGAACCGAAGAGCCGTGCCAGATAGTATAAAGTCGGAAGCATAGATTGGACAAGGGGTTGGAAATTGTTGCTAGCAAAGTTGCAGAGACAAGGGCTGCATGCCATTCTGGGCCTGCACTTGGAGCAATTTCCTTCATGTGTTATGGATTTTCTTTTTGAACCCGGAACATTCTCAGAATCGTAATTGATACATTATTTTAATACAGAAACACAGAGAGTTGGCATCTCATTGATGAGAAAGAAGGAGTCATTTTTGCATGCATGATTTAATGTTTTATCCTTCATTTCAGATTTCTAGGCTTTTAGGTGAAGTTTAATGCAAGTGTTCTTGGTTGCTTCACGCGAATGCCTAAATCTGGAATTACAATAGAAACCCTAGAAACCCGCACCTAGCTTATCTGGATTGTGCGAATTTGTAGGTTCAATAGGTTAGGTTGCATGCAGAAACCTCATTGTCTTCGGTTTTGTCAATCAAGATGACAACACTCTGCCCGTAGTTTAGTTTCTTTCATTTTATTTGCATTTCTTCATTTTTTTAATCCTTTATTATTCCTGCATTTTTCATTGTCATTCAAATAAATAATTGAAAATCTACCAGAGCCCGAAATCCAAATAGATTCATCCTTCTTGTATTAACTTACTATGAGTCCATTGTAATTCAAAATAAAATAAATCACCAGGCCCCTTGTTAACATCCACTTGTAACCCTAAGGTATTCCTAGCATTTCAATTGAAGAGCATCATTGGTGAATGAAGAACTATCACAACAGGAACCTTGGAGAAATCATTTAATTATAATTTCTTTGCAAGCAGAGGATTTTGGGACTCAAATCCTACCGGAGAGTGTGCTTTCACAATTGGGTGAAAACACCACTCAACAAAATGCTTCCATGCCCTTACAACTAGTATTTGATGTTCATCATTTTTTCCAATGGATATTAGACTTTGTATGAGTCATAAATCCCAATTCTTCAACTAGTCACAAGTACATTTTATCTGCAACAGACTATTTATATCACTGGATAGAAGATCAAGCCACTAAGAACTATACTATAGAAGTGATTAAATTTCTTGAAGAACATATTGTAACTAGGTTTGGAATGGCTGCCCCTAAATTGATAAGATAGAATTATATTCTATTTTTCGTAGGACTGCCCAAACTATCGAACTCGTTTCGGCCATATCTCACTCATCCGAACTCGGATTGAGCTAAAATTTTGAGGGTAGATGCCTGAAAAACCCTAGAACATCTCCACCAATTTTCATATCATTTGGAGCAACATAGATCCTAGCACATCCCTATGTGTGAACGATATATTTGGCAAGCGACTATGCGAGGGTTTCATCTGGGTTGAGTGCAAGCAGCTCCAGAGGTTGGTTTTTAGGGCCTTCGGGCCCTAGCGGCCAATATTTTTGTGGTTTATGCTCAATATTTTAGCAGGAAATGTTGTAGGGGATACAATATGGGTTAGAAATTTGTCTTTCAATAGATCATACTGTGAACTTGAGTGACAACGACTTCCAATTTGCTACACAAAAGAAAAGTGAAAACCATACCTTTCCACGATGTCTAGGGCAAGGATTAAAGAGATCACGAAACAAGTTTCAAGCAGTTGATCAAAAAATGGCTCATATCTCAAGTGAATCTGGTGCTAAGGTGCACCCACAAAATAATTCTACTATGAAAACCCCTATCAAGGGTAAGAATTTTGAAGACTCAGTCCCAAAAATGAATTTTAGGGATGCCCTTCATGGTGGACAGCCTCAGCCCAATGCTAATATCAATATTAGGGCTTCCCATAAACCTCTAAGAATGCCTAAGATTGATCCCAAGAAAATGGAGTCATGATGTCTTAAAGCAACTGATGGAACTCCTATTGTTAAGCTTGATATGGGTAACATTCAGACTGGCATTGAAGATTTGGAAAAAAGAGGACTAATTTGTCGGTTCATGGGTTTTCGTCCGAGTCTATCTGCTTTCAAAGTCTGGGCTGCAAAAAGCTGGAAAACTAAAGGTGAGTTACAAATCTCTATTTATCCAAATGGTTATTTTCTTGTTTTATTTGCTAATAATGAAGATAGAGAGAAAACTTTTCAAGGGGGTCCTTGGTTTTTTGGAAGGGCAGGGCTTTTCATGAAGCCCCGGCATACTAAATTTAAAGCCGAAGAAGAGATGCCTTCTATAGCTCCCGTGTGGGTTAGACTCTTTGGCCTCCCTATTGAATTTTGGAATCCTACTATTTTTTCTTCAATTGGAAACTCTTTAGGAACTTTCATGATATCTGCTGATTGTACTCAAAATTTTGAACATATTATTTATGCTCGAATTTGTGTTTTAATGGATTTTGACAAACCCCTACCTAAAAAGATCACATTACAATTTGGGGAAGACACTTGGGAGCAAGTAGTGGACTATGAGAACATTCCTTTTCGTTGTAGAATTTGCCATGAATATGGTCATTTGGCCAGTGCTTGCCCAAATAAAATTCCCGATCAAAAGAAAGAAGATATAAACTAGCAGGTTTCCAAATACCTAAGAAGAAGAACACTCAAAAAAACCAGTTATGAAGGATCAATCAAAGTCATCCGCTAATATGTTTGAAATCCTTTCCACAAATGATGTCCCAAGTGAGGAAGAGGAAATAATGGAAACTGAAATCTTAGAAACACAATTTAAATATGAAGGGAAGAACTCAGAGACAAACCAACAAATCAAAGGTTTTCAATAGAAAAAAAAGGAGAAAATTTACACAAGAAAAACAATATTTCAAATGTCAAAACTTCAAATAATGCAGGTCCCAATATAGACTCCATTGAACCATCTAGTAAAATTTTGGCTGTGTATGAGCATTCTTCAAGGTTAGAAGCCATCTCAGATTCAATTGGAATAAGTCAAGAAACAGGGAAAAAAAATTGAAGATGGATTCTAATAAAAAAGTAGGTCGCAAGACCAATCAATATCATATGGTAAAAGAAGGTGAAAAGCTTGTAGAGGAAGGTAAGATTAATGCCCTTCCCAACTTTTTTAGCCCTGGTATTAATGAAGATCATCACTTGGAATATTAGAGGACTCAAAGGGAGTCTTTCAAAACAAAATGAAATTAGAAGAATGATTCAGATAAATCATCCACATCTTGTTTTCCTTCAAGAAACAAAGATGTCAATGGAGGATATGGACTTAATTGCCGTAGAAATTTGGCCAGCTGGAAAAGTGGTTTCCCTCGGCTCCCAAGGGACTTCGGGTGGCATTGCTTGTCTTTGGGACCCAAAAGAGGTAGTTATTCACCATATGGTTGGCAGTTGGGGTTTGTTGGCTATAGCTATTCAAAGTAGACATTCCAACCAGATTATGCTCTGCATTATCGTTTATGCTCCGACTTCTTTGGAGGAAAAAAGAAGAAAGTGGAAGGATATTACTCATATTATCTCTCATTTTCCTAAATCTTGGATCTTGATCGGAGGAGATTTCAATACCATCCTCTCTCTGGATGAGAAAATGGGGGGAAATAGAAATTTGGACAAAAGCACCGACCTCATGAGCGAATATATTGCAAACCTCCATCTTGTGGATATCCAACCGGATAATGGCCTTATGACTTGGTCTAACAGAAGGCAAGGCTTAGCTTGTATAATGGAGAGATTGGATAGGTTTTTGCTCTCTAAAAATTTCTTAATCCATGGTCACATTCCTAAAGTGAAGACTCTTAATAATGCTGGTTCGGATCATTGGCCACTCATGGTGGAAATGTGGAAAACCAATGTGAGTTTCTCTCCTTTTCATTTTCAATTAATGTGGCTTAGAGACATTTCCTTCAGACCTCGTGTGCAACAATGGTGGAAGGAAGGTAAACCTAGGCATGGGACTAAGATGTTCTGTTTTGCCAAAAGACTACAATACATTAAATCCAAAATCAAGACTTGGAACTGGAAAGAGTTTGGGGATGTTCATAAAAAAAACATGAAGTTATTGCTCATATTGAAAATTTGAATAAGAAAATCCATTTAGATGGCCTCACAGAGAAGAGAAGTGCAGATGAAATTAAACTCACAACTCAGTTAGAGGAATGGGAAAAAGAGAAGAAATCTTATGGAAGCAAAAATCTAGAATTCAATGGCTCAAAGAAGGAGATCGAAACACAAATTTCTTCCACAAATCTCTTCTAGCTCGAAGATCTCACAACTTTATTTCTTCCTTAAAATCAGATTCTGGAGATGTTGTTTATACTTGGGATGGCATGAACTCTATTGTTGTTGATTACTTTTCCAATATTTTTGCCGCTACTCCTCTTGACTCAGCTTCACAACAAAATGTTCTTCAAGCAATCCCTTCTCTTATCACTTCTGAGGAGAACTCTATTTTGACTCGCTCCCGTTACTATCAATGAGCTTCAACAAGTAGTTTTTAAAATGCAAAAAGGGAAAACCCCGTGTCCCGATGGTTTTCCTATTGAGTTCTACCAAGAGTTCTGGGATATCCTTCATGTTGATTTATTAGAGGTGGTGGAAGAAGCCAGGAAAGCCAAAGAAATTTTGAAGGTTATCAATAAAACTTATATTACTCTTGTTCCAAAAGCTCAAGAGGTTGATCATATCTCAGCTTTTAGACCTATTGCTTTATGTAATGTTCTTCTCAAAATCATTACTAAAATCATGGCAGAAAGGTTGAAGCCTCTTTTGCATAAGATTATTTCCCCGGAGCAAGGGGGTTATGTGGAAGGACGTCAAATAGTAGATGAGATAGTTCTTGCTCAGGAAGCCATCCATTCCATGGATATGCAAAATTCTCCTTCCATGTTCATTCGGTTAGACTTATCCAAAGCTTATGACAGAGTGGATTGGCACTTCCTTATCAAAGTTTTGAGGCAATTTGGTTTCTCTAAGGATTGGATGGATTGGATTATGGGATGTATCTCTTCAGTTTCCTACTTAGTTCTTATCAATGGCAGGCCTTCTCAGTCTTTCCTAGCTTCCAGAGGTATTAGGCAAGGTGACCCGCTATCCCCTTATTTATTCATCATTCTTGTTGAATGCTTGGGTAGGACTATAACCAAAAAGAGGGAAAACAAAACCCTTGAGGGAGTTACCATTGCTCATGGAGCTAGACCTATCTCTCATCTTCAATTTGTGGATGACTCTACTCTTTTAGGTAAAGCTACAGTTAAGGAAGCTTCTAATATTAAGCAAATCATTAGCTATTTTTCTAAGGCTATCAGGCAGTTGATCAATGAAGACAAATCTAAAGTTATTTTCTTTCACCGCTCTCGCTAGACAGGAATCCATGGTCTTGGATAAATTAAGATATAAGAAGACCTCTCTTCCAATCACTTATTTAGGTATTCCCATAAATATTCAAAGGCAAAAAAATAAATATTGGAATTGGTTGTTGGACAAAGTCAAGAAGAAAATTGGAAAGTGGACCAACAAGTGGCTTTCTTCCGGGGTAGAATCACCTTGGTAAAATCAGTCCTTCAAGCTATTCCTATTTATGTTTCTTCCATTTTGAATATCCCAAAGGCTGTTCTTCGAGAATTGGATCAAATCAGTCATCGTTTCCTTTGGAGTGGTACTAAGGAGAAAAGAAAATGGGCCTTGGTGAAATGGGATACTTTATGTCTTCCTAAGAGTGAAGGGGGTTAGGATTCCGGTCTTCAATTAATAACAACAAAGCTTTAGCTGCTAAATTATATTTGAGGATGTTGCATAACCCCAATGCTCTTTGGGCCAATAATCTCCGTGCTAAATATGCTGAGAACAAAAGTCCTGAAGACCTTGTTCGCTATCAACTTCCTACCAAAGGTTCTCCCATTTTAGCAGTTCTTAAGACTCGGTGAGGATTTGATAAAGAAAAAATTATTTTGGATCATTCATAATGGTCAACATGCAAATTTTTGGACAGATTCTTGGGATGGTCACAAGCCTTTGATAACTCAGTTTCCCGATTGGAGGCCTTGGATGGAGGAGCTTCACCGAGCTAATTGGATAAAGGTGGCTAATTATCGTCGGTACCATACTGGTAATTCAAAGGTTGGTAGATATTGGATCCCTATTGAGGATCGGCCTATTCAAATCCTAGAAAGGCAAAGACAAGATATCCAAGGCATCCTTCATATGAGATCCCTCTCTTGGTCCCATGAAAAATATTGTTTTGGATGGAACAACACTACTAAGGGTGAGTATTCAGTTGCTCAAGGTTATTTGACCTTATGCCATAATAATCCCAACCATTCTTCTGACATATTTTCTCGATTGTGGGCTCAAAAGCTCTGGCCTAAGGTGAGGTTCTTTAATTGGCTTTTATTGCATCGTAGGGTGCTTACCGGTGAGCAACTTATGAAGCGTGGTTTTCATGGCCCTTTTAGATGTGAAATGTGTGAAGAGAATGTAGAAAATATCAACCATATTTTTATTGAGTGTACTTTAGCCTCCGAGCTATGGAGGAGAATGGCCACTTTACTTGGCTTACAGGGGTCCAATTTTTTTACTTTTGAACAACTTTGGAGGGATTGGCCTAATCAAGAGGGTGTTGATCATTTTATTAGGCAGTTAGTTTGGATGGGTTCTACCATTCTTCTTTGGAATATTTGGAATGAAAGGAACAACCAAATTTTTAATCAAGATAGGAAGGATATTCACTATATTTGGCAAAATACCATAGCCAACTTAGTTGAATCAGTCCATCAACTCCTTAATCACCCCCAAAACTCCCACCAAATATGGGATCAAGTGATGCAAATATTGAAGATTAAACCTTCTAAGGGCAACCAACTTAAAGGGAATGTGAGTATTAGTAAGATGGATAGGACTAGAAATTGGCAACCTCCTCCTAAGGATTTTGGAAAAGTCAATACCGATGGAGCCTCTAGAGGGAACCCTGGAAAAGCCAGTGTGGGAGGAATTGGTAGACTTTCGGATGGCTCCCTGGTTTTTACTTTTGCTGAGAATTTGGGTATTCTTTCCAATAACCTTGTTGAGGGGTATGGTATCCTCAGAGGCCTTCAGGAGGCTACTAAGGTTGGATGGGAAAAGGTGTTAGTTGAGTCCGACTCTCAACTTATGATTAATCTCTTGAAGACTCCTTCTAAGAATCATAAGGTGGATTGGAGAATAAAAATAATTATTGAGAAGATTCACTTAATCCAGATGGGATTTTTGAAAGTTGATTACAATCATGTGGTCAGAGATCAAAACAAGAGTGTTGATGCTTTAGCTAATTGGGCTTTGGACAAAGGTGATCTTACTTGTTATGGCCACCCTCCTATATGGTGGGCTTCTCAAATTAGGGAAGCTCTTCTTTCTATCATTTCTTTGGATGGCTCCAGCCTCGAAGGTACCTAGTTTCTTCTTGTTTTTTTTTTGCTTCTCTTTGGTTCATTCAGTTTTTTTTAGTTCCCTAGCTCATTCTATTCTTTATTTTGTTTCCTCTGTTGATTCTTGCCTTAATAGTCTTCTCGGTCTAGATAGGTCATTGTTTTGTTCATTTTTTTTTCTTTTGTCTTTTTGTTTTTTTTGTTTAGTTTTTTAAGGTGGGTGGGTTCTTTTGTTTTGTTTTGTTTTTGTGTTCTTTGTGTTGTTTTTTGTTTTCTTGTGTTTTTGTTGTTTTGTTTTTTTTTTAATGTTTTTTGTTATTGTTCTTGTGTTTTTTTCGTTCTTGTTCTTGGGTTTCTCTTTGTTTGTGTTATTTCATGTTTTTATGTGTGAGTGTTTTCTATGTTTTTTGTTTTTGTTTATTGTCTGTTGTTGGTTGTTTTTATTTTTATTTTTATTTTTATTTTATTTTTTATTTTTTAGGTTTTGGTTGTGTTTATTTTTCATGTTTTTTTTGGGTTATGTCTTTGTAGTGTTCTGTTGTTTTTGTCTTGTTTGTGTTTTGTTATGTGGTTCTTGTGTTTTTCTATGTGGTTTGTGTTGTGGTTTCTTTTATCTTATTGTGCGTGTTTGGTTGTGCTTTTGTTTTTGACACACTCAAGGAGCATGTTTTTTATTTTATTTTATTATTTTTGTTGTTATTTACTTATTTTTAAATTGGTTTTGTGTGTTTGTTTGCTCCTTGAGTATGTCAAAGGTGGTAGGCCAGGTCCGAGTCCTGGGCATTTTTGGTGGAATGGATACCCCTGCCTCCTTGGGTCTTACCCGAAAGTGGCATCCCTTTTGGGATGTTTTCCACAAATAAAAAAAAAAAGGTTTGGAATGCCTTATTCTGTAGTTTGTGATAATGATTCGTCCTTTACCTCACTTAAGTTTGTAGAATGGGCTTAATAAAGTGACTTTAAAATTTTCTTCTAAATATTACCCTCAAGGAAATGGTTTGGCTGAGTCTACCAATAAAAGCTTGTTGACTATAATAAAGAAGCTCATAGAAAGAAACCCTAGAGATTGGTACAATAAACTCAAATATGCTTTATGGGCAGATAGGATGAGAATAAAAGCTTCAACAGGTACATCACACTATCATATGGTATATGGCCAAGATTCTATCTTTCCCATCAATTTAAAATTTTTGATACTTTAGTTCTTGAAATATTACTTGGAAGTTGATGATAAAGTAGAAGCTAAGCTAATCAACTTGATGAATTTAGATGAAAATAGGGAATATGCTCTGCAACACTTTAGTTCACATCAAGGGATAATCAAAATATGGTTTGGTAAAAGAGATAAGATCAAAGCTTTCAAAAATTTTGACCTAGTTTTATTATGGGATAAAGCACTTAAGAAAAAGGGAGATAATGAAAAATTTGACAATCTTTGGTTAGGTCCCTACCATATTTTGGAAATACTTGGAGAAAATGTCTTTAGACTAAAGAATTTTAATGGAGAAGATATATCTCTACTGGTCAATGTTTAGTTCTTAAAACATTACTTTCATCCTTGAAGTAATTAATCAATGCAAAAAAAAAAAAAGTTGTCATGTATGGTAGTTTTGTTTTCCCTTATTTATTTTTTTAGATTTGTAGCTTTGTTTTATATTTTATTTTAGCATTTTAATTCTTTTATCATGATTCCTGTTTGATTTTTTTCTTCAGTTTGGTTTACCTTTCTTCCTATTTTGTTTGATTAGATAGATTTCATTGTTGTGAATTTTCTTTTATTTTATGGTTTTGGTCCCATCCATGTTTTATGAATTTACACCTGTTCTTCCAATTATGGTATGTTCATGCAATTGCAATTGAATCTTGGTTCCTCTAAAAGGGAAATGTGCTTGATCAACTAAGTATGAATTACTCACTTTGAAATCGAGTGATAGGGATGAATTACTCACTTTGAAATTGGGTGAAGCTAATGATTAGCAAATCAAATTATTTGGTCTAGTTCTTTGATTATAGGGTTAATATAAATGAAATTAGAAATAGTTTAACATGATGCTAAGGCCTCAAATTTATTAATAACCTTTAAATAATTCTTAGATCATAAGGATGAAATCATTTTGGTTTGATGATTAGGTGAAAATATACACACTCTAATTTTAGCCTTATAGATCCCTAACCTAAAAGCACACTCAATATTTGCAACTTATCTAAATCCTTCTTAAAAAATAATGAAAATCTTAATAATATAGTAAACTAAAATGCTTGGGTGATTCATAGAACCTCTACCAAGGCTATATATGCCTTTTTGACAGTAGAGCAATACCTATAAGGGATCGAGGTCATCTCCACCAGAGCTGTAAACACTTGATTGGCAATGGAGCAATGCAAAGGTAAACCAAATTTTTATGAGTGACGTCTTTAGTAGCCTAACTTCGAATTAAGTGAAAAATCCTAATGGATCTAAAGAATGGAAATGAATACATTAGCACACACTTTGAGCTGAAGCAAAATGGAGCATTAATTCCAAATAAAGTTTGTTTAACCTCATTTTCTTAAAATATTACCAAGTGATTTGCATTTCATTAGTTAAAATTTCACTTATTTCAAGTTGGGTTCTTTATCCAAAATGTTTAGGAGCATTTTCCAGTAGAGTCACCATTTGTTGTTGTTGTTGCACAACTCACCCTAATTTGGGGACCCACTTGAAATTTTGATTTTGATCTAAATTTTTGCTTGCACCAAGGTTTCAAAATTGCTTACATTTGAGTATTTTGAAGACATGGACTTTAGTTCCATTGATTTAAATTGAACATTTTGAATATTTGTATGACATTATTTATTTTTTATTTTTATTTGTGGAAAACATCCCAAAAGGGATGTCACTTTCAGGTAAGACCCAAGGAGGCAGGGGTATTTGTATGACATTATTTTAGATTGAATGAATTTCAAAGGTTTTTTCTAAGGTTCAAAATATTAAATTTAATTTTAGGGTTCTTTAAATTTCATCATCTTGCCCTAAATTTACTACAAAATTGAAATTACCATAAATTTTGATGGAAAAATCCATTTGAGATGATTAATATCCTGGTGAAAATATATTGATCTCATCTATATATTTATCCCAAATTTAAAAAAAAAGGGATGTTAATATTTTCCAAAAATAGTAGTTTTTCGAAACAGCTTGGAATTTCTAATAAAAATATCTCATAATCCACAACTAGTTTGAGTTTATCAATGGATTTGGATACCCATTAGGCCATTTTAGAAGCATGGTAAATTTCATAAAATTACAAGCAATTTAAAATTTTAGCATATTTTTGTACTAAGAAAATATTTTGAGCTCTTAACCAAGTATCAATCTCATAGTTGCAACTTGATGAGGTTCATTCTCCATTAAATTAGGTTTGAAACTAAATCTCTGACAAGTATAATAATACCTATCTTATTACCTTCAATTACATTCCTCATCGCTTGCTATGTCACTATCCATTTAAATTCATATTTTGGCGCCATGGATTATTGTCAAGTTTAAAAGAGGCAATGGTATTGAACCTTTAAAATCAATCTAATGGCTAATATATATTTATTACACCCAAATATCCTAAGATTCCTCTTTTATTTTTCTAAGCATTAATATTCCCACTGAAATTCTAAGTCTACATAATTATAAGTTCTTGTTAAAGATTACTAACAAAATAATTTAATTTCTATGCTAAAACTTCCTTCCATGGCTATAAGATGGATGGATCAGAAGAGAAGTCAAGAGATCTTCGATGGTTAGGAGGCACACCCAAAGAAAATTAAAAGCTCAAAACTTAATGCTTCCATTAATTAAATGTCTTGACTTTAGCCTTCGTTAAATATCTCTCGGATCTAACGGTTAGGAGCTAGGGTCAAAATATCTGATGGTTAGGAGGCACAGTCAAAGAAAATTAAAAGCTCACAAATTATTGCTTCCATTAATTAAATGTATTGAATTTAGCCTTTATTAAATATCACTCGGATCTAATGGTTACGAACTAGGGTTGAGAGATCAATGGTGCGAAGGTACGATCGATGATATATAGAATCTCAAAAAATATCGCCTAAAGTATTTCGTAAAATAAATGGGATGAAGGGTTAGGAGCTAGGGCTGAGAGATCAATGGTGTAGAAGGGTAGTCGATAAAGCTAAGAAGCTCGAAGACTAACATAGCTAGAAAAATTTAATAAAAGCACTATGTGCTCATGCATTTTTTTACTAAGGTCTAGAAAACCTAAGGTAATAAAATGGAATAATTTGGCCCCTTATCATTAAAATCATAAAAAAATCAAGGAATGACCTAAATGTTCCCTTTAACACTTGGCAAATAAAAATTAATCGAACAAGCAATAAGAGCTCATTTTAGAAATGAATTACTTGAGAGCTTAAGGAATAATAAAGAAAATAAAAGTTTTAATAAAGGAAATTAAAGGAAAATTTTTAATCCAAACCTTAGACTTTGAACCTTAGCAACATTAAAATTAAAATGAAAACCTTAGCATTGGATTTAATACTTTCATATTAAAATTAAAATGAAACTTTGGTATTAAATCTAATACTTTGACTATAAAATTTAAAGTGAAGACATTTAGCATGAAATTAAATGAAAGGGTTTTGAACCTTAGAGAATGACTTTAGCATTTAAAATTTAATTAAAAGGAGCTTTAAGTGTTAGTTTTAATTTGAACCTAAAATTAAAAGGGATAAAACCTTAGGAAATCAAATAATAAGATTTAATAATCACCAACCTTAGTGGCTAAATAAATAAAAGAAATAATATTTTAAAGGATTTTCTTATCAAATGTAAATTTGAGCTAATATATGATGTTCTTATGTATTGTAGATAATTATACTAGAAAATAAGTGTCAAAAGTGAGAACCAAAAGGGAACGAAATGAAGTAGAAGGAATTAACTTAGACTTGATCTTGGTCAGATAGTGTGTGACAACTCATACTACCTAAGAAACAACAGTTCAACTACCCAATATTCATAGAGATACTACCAAAGCAGTTAAAGATCCATGTTTCAAATTAAATATTTAATCAAGAAAATAACCAATTGGACACCTCATCCTCTCAATTGAAGACAAATCAGATAGCCAACTCATTTCCAACTATAAAACACTGAAAGTATAGTTATGAAGCACTAAAATACCACTATAAAGCACTAAAAGTTTAATATTGTAAGGCTATAAATATCCATTGAGATCCCATTCCAAAATGTCGGATTCAACTGTAGCAATAGGTAATTTAGGATTTGTTTTCTTTGGTAGTTGGTGGATGTATGCACCCCTATAATTGTACTTGGAGATTTATCCTTGCAATCACCTGATGCAAGCAAGTTTGAGTGTAATCATTGAATATCTTATCAATACAATGTATTAGAATTCTTGGTGTAATTTGTGCATGATGATGGTGGTTACATTTGAGTCAATTTTAGTGCATTGTCTCTTTCTTCTTTGAAGATAGCACCATATTGGTCTTAGATTGTGTGAATACTAATTGGGCTAAGGTTGGTTGATTTCAGGATTACTGCTTCCATAGATTCAACATAAGTCTTCAATAATATGATGGCTTGTTTTATTTCTTCTTTTAATCCTTTCTTTTTGATTTTTTTTAAAACCTTCTTAGAATAGGAGTAGATTAGTCCTATTTTATTTTTGAAGCTCATTTCATGTGATATACTCTTTTAAGTTTCAGAAGAATTATTGTTATGTGCTACAATGGTTTATAAATATGATACAATAAATATTATATAAATGATCATTTTCGGGAAGTAAGCCTAGAATCTTACTTTTCTATATTTATTAGAAGTAATCTTGATGTTAATGCTTATAATTTGATGATTACATGAATAAATGAATCACAAAATCTATTTATTTAAGTTCTAATAACATGAATTAACACTCACCCTTGTTAATAGTTATATGTTCCTCAGAGTTATCCATCTGATTTCTATTTTCATGCTTTGATTTAGAATATTTGATAAGAACATAACAAGGGTAGACCAATCTTATTAGAACCTTGGGGAGATTGATTATTTAATTTCAAGAGAGGACATCCTGAATGAGTTCTAGTTTTTGGTATATGTTTGTAACGTGGGCAAATGTATCACTCAATAGGACACTCCAAGAGGGAGTTTGGCCTTCTTTGAGGTAATTAATTATATTAATTGAATCACCCTCTATGATGAGACTAGATGAGGGGAGACCATATGGAAGATCTAAACCCTGGTAGAGTGCCTTGGCCTCAAAAAAATGATTGGGTTCAATTCCAATATTTTTGGTATAGTCAAGGAGAATTTGGCCTTGGTTATCTCTAATGACACCACTAGCACCTACATGCCCAGGGTTTCCTTTAGCTAATCCATAAAAATTTAGCTTGATCCAACCCATTGAAGGAGGAGACTACTTAATCTTGGATCTATCTATAGAAGGAACGATGGGAGGAGCAAGAGGGGAGGGGGAGAGGATTAAGGTAATAGCTAATCTAGACTTCGCAATGGGTTCTTGAGAGCCAGAAGAGGGGACCAAATACAAATTTTCTTTAGCTATAGAAAGCACTTGGACCCCAATAGAGATAGAATCTTTGGAGATATTGCAAAAGGCTCTAAAATTTTTCTCTCTCTAGATTTTCCAAAAATAATGAGGGAGGAAAAATGACCAAATATATTTGAGGCAATGACTAAATAAGGGAGAAGACCATTGAAGGCAAAGGTAACTGATGGAGTTGGGGTGGGCCTAAGCAATCCCAAAGGTAATAAAAATTGAATGGAGGACACTTAAATAAAATGGGCAAACAATAAAAATATGGTGGGTGGATTTAGGGATGGAATTGCAAAGTTAGGACCTATTGGGGATGGTCATTCCTTTTAATTAAAGGTTGTTTATGGTGAGAATTTTATTTTGAACCACAAGCCAAAAGAAGAAAGTAATCTTGAGGGTGAGTTTTTTGAGCCAAATGAGACTGGAAAGAAACCAATTACCCTCGTTGTCCTCTGAGATGTAGTAGGCATACTTGACTAAAAAATGCCCATATTTATTTGCTTTACAAATTGGAGAATATTCAGAATTAGCATTAGGAATGGCATAGGTCCTTAGAATATTGGAAAGGTATTTAGAAACTATCACCTACCTTTCATTTAAGTTGCTATGAAGAATGATTTTGCAAATTTTTCTCTTGTGATTGTTATCCATAAAGTTACAAACTTTTCTCCCAAATAGGTGGTTATTAATAGGCTTTAAGATGATCATATTTGGATACTCTATAAAGGGAGAGTCCAAAATCCATGGGTCTTTCTAGAAATCGATCTTTCTACCATTTCCTAGCATCCATATGACCCCTTTTTCGATAAGGTGCTTGGAATTTAGAAAAAAGTTCCAAAAGGGGGACCCTTCTAGAATAGTGGTATCATCCAAGAACTTGTTGTTCTTCCAAAGGTATTTGCCCTTGATGATATCAATCCATTCTATTTTTCATTTATGAGGAGTCTTCTTCCTTATTTGGATGTGAGAGCCAAATTCATATATTTGACCTTTCTAAATCCCATCCCTCCTTGCTATTTTTTGGAATAGACCTTGTCCCAAGTGACCACCAAAAATCTTCTATGAGCGTCAAAATTAGACCATAGGAAGTTTTCCTATATTTATTCAATTTTATGGCATATGAATGAAGGGGATTTGAATAGGAAAAGAAAAAATAGGGATACTTTCAAGGTAAGCTTCGACTAGAGTATATTTCTTGGCCTAACTAAGGAGTGCCCCTTTCCACCATGTAAGATTTTTGTGCAATATTTCGATGTCATTGTTCCAAAGGCTTTTCGTAGTACACCTTAGAAGAGTGATAGGCCAAGATAGGTGGATGGAAGATTTGAAATGGCATAGCCAAGGATTTTGGCTATCTTGTGCTGCCTACCAATAGGGGTGTTATCTTACTTTTGAGGTAGTTGATATTTTTCCCAGTGGCATATTCATAGAGATTAAGAATGGATTTAATGGATATGTCTTGGGAGACTAAGGATAATGTGGCAAGGATAGTGTTATAAATAAATTAATGATGCATAATGTGGTTGAGGTACGGGGATGCTTTGATTCCAAAGATGTATCCTTGGATATAGGTTGCCTTAAGAGATATTTCTAGAGCTTCAACAAGAATTATGAAGAGAAATTGTGAGAGTGAGTCTCCATGTGTAAGAACTCTACAAATATTGAAGTAGCCAATAATAGACCCATTGATAATGATAGAGAAACTGGTAGAAGAAATACATTCTTTGATGAGCTCAACTAGATCAATATGAAAGGAAAATTTGGATAGGACAGAGAAGAGAAACTCCCATGACACCCTATCAATGGTTTTATTCATATCAAGTTTTAAAAATAATCCATATTTCCCACATTTAGAAACTGAGTGGATGAGTTCATGAATCATGATTATTCCATCTATGATAATTCTCCCTTGGGTAGAGCTTCCTTGGCATGGGTCAATAATAAGGGGGAGAATTGTTATCCTATTTGCTATGACCTTTATAAGGATCTTATAAATAAAAATGCATAGACTAATGGGTCTAAAATTTGAGATACTTGGTGTCTATGGATTTGGGTATGAGGGCCAGGAAGGTGGAGTTGACATATTTTTGAATATGTTTATTTATTTGTATTTATTGGATGACTACAACTATATCAAGACCAAAAATATTCTAAAATTTGTGAAAGAAAAAGGTTTGGAATCCATCAGGGCCCAAGGCCTTGTCACCAAACATGGAGAAGATTGTATTTTTTATTTTAGCTTGAGAGAAAGGATGTTATAAAAGGAAATTGATATTGAGAGTTCAGATGGGGAATGTTGGCTAGTAGTATTTCAAATGCTAGAGAAGCATAGGAATTACTTGGACCGAGGAGATCTTCAAAGTGGGTAATAGCTTCAGATCTGATATCCAAAATATCTTCAATCACAATACCACCAACCTTAGTCATTTTCTTGATTTTGTTGAAACTTTGATGCCTAAGTGTGGTTGCATGGGAGAATTTAGTATTAGAGTCCCCTTATTTTTGCTAGGTTGCTCTAGATTTTTACCTCCAAAAGACTTCTTCATGCACAAAAATGTTATGAAATTCATATAAGAGATCCTTTTAGTGCATCTAAGGTTTGATGAAGAATTTCCATTCTAAAGGATCTCTTCTATGCCAATTAATTGCCTTTGAATATTCTATTTTTGAAAAAATATGTTATCAAAAACTTCCTCATTGAGATTTGCTTTGATAAATCAAAGTTTTTTGGCAACTTGAGAGATGAGCGGGCCAATTAATATCTTGTTCCACCATTCAAAGATAAAAGGTCTAAGGTCATGATAATGAATCCACATAGATTAAGACTTGAAAGGATTTTTGAAAGATGATGCAGGTTGAAGGTCTTTAAGAAGGAGAGGATTATGATCAGAGCTAATTTTAGAAATGGAATAGAGTGTGGTATCATCGAAGAGATAGATTTCCTCCTTGGAGAGGAAAACTCTATTGACTTTGAACTAAATGAGCTGATTGTCAAAAATTCTATGGATCCAAGTGAAATTTGTGCCTCTTAGTTGAATGCCCATTAATTCAATGTTATCCATAAAATTAGTAAATTTTTCTTAGCTTCTAGATGCGATGGTTGCTCCTCTATGTTTGTTATAAGGGAATATAGGAGAGTTGAAATCACTATCTAACATCCATGCTTCATTAGAGAAGATGTTTCTCATTTGAATCAGGGTGTTCCAAATAATAATTCATGCTAAAAGAGTTTTTGCAACATATACATTTGAAAGAACCCATCTGAATTTGGTTTCTCTTTAATAGAACAAAATATTTGTAATTCAATCTGATGAGGAGAGTAATATTCCTTCAACTTTGGGTCCTATAGGTAAAAAAAACCTCAAGAGACTCCCTAATTTGTGTTAGCAAGAAATTAAATTTTCCTCAACATGAATTTGGAAACATTTTCAAAATTGCAAGCTTCAATTTTAGTTTCTTGGAGGAGAATTATGATGGGTTTCAAGTCTTTCCTCATGGAAACAACCAGACATTATTTGGATTTTCTATTTAGACCTCTCATGTTCCATGAGAGGATCTTCATTTATGACCTTTAGAAGAAGTTTTCTTCCCTTTACCACGGGATGAGGGGGGTTTGGTTCGATGTTAATATTCATTAGGTTGGTCTAAAAGGATGTTCTCCTTTTGGGATAAGCATAGGGTGGACTGATTTCAATTAGCTATATATTCTTCAAATCCTTACACCTAATGTCTTGAGTGGAAGGTCACTCATTATTCTTATCACTACTGATGTCAATCGAGTATTTTTTTATTCTTGTTCACCAATCAAGGATGGCTTTGGAAGTAGTTGCCTAGCTAGGGATAGGGGAGCTTGGGATTGGGGATAGGAGCACCCTTGGAAGGAGAGGGTGGAAGGGTCCATGGCCAAGCAAGTTGAGGGACTCCTTGGAAAAGGAAAGAGAAAGGAAATTTCCAATTTTGATAGGATATTTAGAAGGGGGATTACTAAGGTCAATATAAATCTCAAAAGGGAATTTACAAAGATCTAGAGGATCCTGAATCATGGATGAAATAGGGATAAGGAGGTTTCCTATGGGGGAATTAGCCTCCATAGGAAGAGAAGCCTAATTCAAAAGACAATATAAGGGGTTTGGATAAATAAGAATGGAGCATACGTAGGTTGAGGTACCAATACCATAGTTAGATAATGACTCCTTACCTTTAGATATCACAACCTCATTACTAGGCCCAGTTAGAACTGCATACTTATTCCATGGGTTTACCTTCTACGGGGTTGATGAATATTTCTTAGGTTGGGAGCAAAGCCACTCTTTCTTAGAATCCTTAGCTTTATTCTCCACCATTGGATTCAGGGAGGGACACTATGACTTGATATGTCCCTGCTTCTTGCACTTTGAGTAGAAAGTTAGTTTGTTCACATACTCAATGGGTTGGTGTTTGTTATGAATATCTAAGATAAAATTAATGGATGTGGGTAGTTCAAACTCCAAGTTGGCATTGATGCACATCCAAGAATAAACCATATAGAATTTGTCTTTAGTTGCTAGGTTAAAGAAAATAAGTTCTCAAATATCCTAAGAACTTCCCTAAAAAATATTCTCATGACAAAATTGAATGGGAAGTCCTAGAAGCTTGACCCAAATTGGGGATATGTAAATGTTTTGAATATCAGGGTCAATGCTAATTTGGATAATGAATTGCCAAGGTTTGTGGAGCTAGAGTATGGAGAATACTATCGAAAATAGCCGATAGAATATGAGAACAAACTAAAATTCTATGTAGAACAAAAAATCAAGGACATATATGCAATAAGTGCCCTAACCTAGCAATGAATAGAGAAAAGCAGAAGCAGGGAATGCTAGACAGAGGAAATTTGAGGAGTTTCCTTGGCAGATATGATTTCAATAAGGTAAACTATGTCTACCAAAAAAAGAAAAGAGAGGGTGCAGGGTCCCAACAAGACAAAGGAAAACAACAGGTTGTTGGCAACCAAAATACTCAGGTAAGTTCCAATCCTCTAGTTTCAAATAAATTTTCAATTCTATCCAATATGGGAGTAGGAGGTTTATCAGAAGACATGGAAGCCCAAAACTTTCAGGCTAACCTTTCTGACTCTCTAGAATCCCAATCCAAGTTAGGATCCTCAAACCCTAATGCTAAAATTACTATAAGCCTCATGGGCATCACAAAGACAAACCTTAATGCCTGATCTCTAGAATCCCCATACAAGTTGAGATCCTTAAATCCCAATGCTAAAAATACTTCAAGCCCAGTGGGCATCCCAAAGCCAAACCCTAATGTTGAAGAAATTAGGAAGAAAATTAAGGCATTGGAAAATAAAAAACCTCACCTCCCTAACACCATCGCTAGGAGCCAGGTGAATCCTACTGAGGGGTCATCCCGCAGACCAGGGGAATATAGGAAAAAAGGAGAATATTTGGATGTAAGGGTGGAGATATGTGAAACTCTTTAGACTAAGTAATATGATAGTCCGATTCTGCAAAAAATTACCTCCCCCCAGTTTAGTCCAAAATAAACCAGGAGCACTATGAAGTCTCCTATATATTTTGGTAGTGAAAAAAGAAGAGGGAGAATATCAAATACTGATCAACAAAAAATTAAAACTGATAATGACATTGCCAATGGAAAATAGAGAACCTTGTTTCAATAGGTTATTCTGGGTTTTGAAGACAACAAATTAGGAAAACCCCCTCAATGGAGGGGGAGAGGAAGAAATCACAAACAATCTAAATGAAGTTCCTCTCATGGAACATGAGAGGCCTCAATGTCCTGCCCAAACACAAGGAAGTCAGTGCAATAATAAATCAAGTGAATCCAACTATTATCATGTTGCAAGAAAAAAAAACTAATGAGATTCAATAAAAAGTAGCAAAAAAATCTAGAATCAAGGGGATATGGTTTGCAAATTAGCTAGAGGAGCATCTGGAGGCCTTATGACTTTGTGGGATCCCTGGATAGTAGAAGGCACCATTATTCATAAATATGACATGGTTCTTAGTATTTTATTTAAGGAAATAAATAGCAACAGGTTGTGGATACTTTAAAATATTTATGCCCTAATTTCAATTCAAGGGAGAGCTCTACTGTGGGAGTACTTAGGCAATCTGAGTGAAATCTTCCATAATGTCCCCTGGATTTTGGCTGGGGATTTTAACACTCCTCTTTATCCTTTAGACAAAATGGGTGGAAATGGACCACCTATAAGGAGCATGGATGAGTTCAATGACTTTGTAAACTCCAACATGTTGATGGATGTAAAACTTAGTGGAGTGAATTATACCTACAGAAATCGACGAATAGGGTGTCATCTCATTCAAGAAATGCTTGATAGTTTATTTCTATAAAAGGAGGCTACAACTCTGTTCGGTGATTCTACCCTGCAAGCCCTTCCTAAAATTACCTCTGATCATAATCCCATTTTTTTGGAGATCCCTAAATCTCTGTCCTTCAAGAAACCTTTCATATTTCAATCTATGTGGATCAAACATTCTAGTTTCAGATATAACTTAATTCAGTGGTGGCAGTAGCCTGTCAGGGGTAGTGCAACTTTTAAACTTGCTGGCAAATTAAATTTTGTTACGGAAAAGCTTCAAAATTGGAACAAAGAGTTCTTTGGGAACCTATTTGAAAATAAAATATAGGTTTTTGAAAGTTTGAAGATAATTGATCAGAGGATTCAACATGGTGATGCTGATGAAACTACTAGGCAGGAGGAGCGGATAAAACTAGCAGAGTTTCATAAAATTTTGGCCTGTGAGGAAATCTATTGGAGGAAAAAATCAAGGTCTCTTTGGTTGAAATATAGAGATTCAAATTCTAAGTTTTTTCATGTCACCACGCTTAGAAACATAAGCAATAACAAGATAAATTTAAAAAAAAAAGCATATGGTTCTATTACTCAGGACTTAACAGAAATTAGAAAGGAGGCAGTAACTTATTTCAATTCTATCCTTGGTTAGGAATCACAGTGCAATGAGGAGTCCAAATATATTCTCTTTCAATCCATTCCTAGAATAAAAAATGAGGATATAAACCTTAAGCTTCTAGCTCCCTTTTTTGATGAGGAAATTAAGGAAGCTTTGTTTAGCATGGAGCCAGACAAAGCCCCGGGACCCGATGGATTTCCCCCTCATTTCTATAAATATTTTTGGGACATCGTAAGTGAGGATGTAATTTTTTCTGTCAAAGAATTATAAGCAAGCAATCATATCCCAAAAGGTCTCAACTCTACTTTTATTTCTCTAATTCCTAAGAAGCAAACCTATGAATCTATGGCTGACTTCAGGCCAATCAGTTTGTGCAATGTTTCTTACAAGATCATAACTAAAGACATTGCAAATAGAATGAGAGATGTTCTACCCCACATCATAGATCCATGCCAGGGAAGCTCTGTCTAGGGCAGGTCAATATTGGATGGAGTTATCATAGTTCATGAAGCTCTGCACTTTGCTCATAAGACTAACAAGTATGTTTTGACCTCAAGCTTGATATGAACAAAGCATTTGATAGGCTAAATTGGTACTTTATGATTGTTGTCCTTAAGTTTGGTTTTCACCAGCAATGGGTTAATTTGATCAAAGAATGCATTTCTAAAGCATGGTTCTCAATTTTGGTTAATGTAACAACTGTTGGTTACTTTCAAAGTCATAGAGGAATTCGGTAGGGGGACCCTGTCAACCCCATGTTATTCATAATTGTGGCAAAATCTTTAGGCAGAACCATAAAAAATACTTGCAGTTCAAGGCTAATATCAAGAATCAAGGTAACATCTCTCACTAGGGTTTTTTCTCACTAAAAATGCATTGATGATACCCTTCTATTAACTAAGGCATTGGTGGTTGAGGCCAAAATAATTAAATACATACTGCAACTCTAAGAAGATTCTGCTGGTCAGAAAGTTAATTTCAATAAAAGCAAGTTATATTTCTTGAACACCCCCATTTAGAGGCAAGGAAGGATTGCAAAAATTTTAGGGTGTGATATAGAAAACCTCCCCACTTCGTATCTTGGTCTCCCTCTTTTCATTGGTTCTTTGAGAGAGTCAATGTGGGACAGGGTTATTGAAAGAATTCAAAAAAAACTTGTTGGATGGAAAGGTCATCTTCTATATCAAGTAGGAAAGTTGACCCTCACTAAGGCCTCTCTTCAGAGCATTCCAGTATATTTCCTCTCCATTTTAAAAACCCCTGTGGAGGTTTTACAAAAAATTGAGAAACTCCAAAAATAATTTTTATGGACTAGATCAGAGGAGAAAATTAGGATACACCTTATAGGATGGACCAAAGTGTGCAAACATAGGGAAAATGGGGGCTTAGGTCTGAGGAGAATTGCTCATATGAATTTATATGTGAAGAAAATGAATGGACAACTATCATCAAATGGAAGTATCTTCAAAATATGGAATTTCTAAGTGAATCAATTCCAATCAGAGGTTCTGCTTGTTGGAAAGTAATTCTCAATTGTAAGGAAATCATCAAAAAAGGTTTAAGATTGGTTTTAGGCAATGGTGAGAGGATAAATTTTTGGAATGATAGGTGGGTTAAGGATGAACCACTGACACAATATCCTAACTTAGCCCAAATTAGAGATATCACGGAAGAACTCATTGGTAGAAAAGTCTTTGATTATATGGTTGAGGACAAAGGCAGAATGAAGTGGAAACAAATAAGGATTCAGGGATTTCAAGTGGAATCAAATGATCTTTGTAACATTCTCGAGCAATAGTTTATCTCCATGAGACCCAAGGAAGATCAAGTGACCTGGGCTCCTACGAAAAATGAGCAGTTCACTGTTAAATCAGCTTACAAGCTTCTGCTTAATGACGAGGATTTTGTCCTCCAAAAGGACTTAATTTGGATAAAAAATTTAATTCCAAAAATTGTAGTATTTTCATGGCTGGTTATCCAAGGAAGAATTCTAACCATTGATAATATGATGCATAAATATATTTGTATCACTAATCATTGTTATCTATGCAGGGCTAATTGGGAGACCATTTATCATATTTTTCTTGAGTGCCCTTTTTCCTTGACTGTCCTAAGTGGGGTTTTTCAGGTCTTCAATATTTCTTGGTTTAAACCAGCCCCTGTACTTGATTTTTTCATCGAGTGGCCTTGCCATTTTCAAGCCAAATACTTATATACATGTGGAAAATTTGTCTCAATCACTATCTTTGGTTGGTGTGGTTAGAAAGGAACCATAGTGTCTTTAATGAGTCTATCCATGATCATCAAACTATCATTTACAGGATCCTATCCTTTGCCAATGAGAATGTGAACCTTATCCCTTTTTATAGTCATAAACCTCATCTACAGGAGACCATGATTGCTCAATATTTAAGCTTAACCTTGTTAGATGAGTCTGTGCCTAGGGTAGTCAACCCTAGAGACAATGTTAAGTGGTGCCCACCTCCTACGGGTTGGTTTAAGCTTAATTTTGATGGATCAGCTAAGGAAAATCCTGACAGAGTAGGCGCTAGACGCATTTTGCGAGATCATAATGGGAATATGATGCTTGCATTTTTTAAATATTTGGAAACAAGAACAAACAACGAAGTTTAAGCTAGAGCTATGTGCAGAGGCCTTCAAATGATTCAAGGCTTAGAAGGCAATTTGATCATAGAAGGAGACTCTATGCATGTTATAAATATCCTCAATAATTGGAAAATACCTCCTTGGAATATTAAAACAATTGTTGAAGAGGATAGGATCCTTTTCCATGGAAGACAGGATAGAAAAGCCCAACATGTCTTCGAAAAGCTAACAAAGTTGTTGATAAGCTGGCCAATTTGGGTGTTGATGGTGATATACTTTTCAAATGGGAACATGGTGTCCCGATTGAAGTAGAGGAGATTATTCAACAAGAATTCCAAGAATGATAGTCAAATTTACCAACAGGGAACCACTAGATAGCCATCGCCATAAATCTAGCCAGTAGGTTCACTTCTCCAAGGCTGATTGGCCAAGACGGGATGTGGTCCCAAAGCATGTCATATATGGAAGAAAGCAATTAACACAAAATTATTAAGAGTAACTATCAATACAGAGCTTGTGGGAGTTTTTTCAGTACTCTGCTATGTGTCTGCAGATTTTTGTTTCTCCACTGTTTCAAGGAAGGGATCTGTGTCTGTTTATTTTTTTGTAATTATGATGTAGGTGTGTTTTCTCGGGGTATATCCAAAATGTTGTATGGAAGTTTCTTTTTGATAACGGGATATGTGCCTTACCGGATGTAATGGCTTTGGCAAAATGTAGATTTTACATATATAGGATCCTTATTAAGGACGTATTCATCAACAACCCTCGGCTGATTTTTGTAAAAGGTTTTGGGTCAACTTGTAAAACCCGGTATTAATGCTATAGTATCTTATCTACCAAAAAAATCAGGGTCAAAACCTAACCCTCATTTCCTAAGTAAGAGGTTGCATCATCCAAAAAATTAGGATCCTATAATAAGAATGTGGCTTGATTATTCCACATTGTTTAGTCTGATGAGGAAAAAACCTCTAGGAATCACTACTAGTTCCATATGACCTTGGGGATGCCACTTGGTAAAAAATAAATTTCTTGATGGACTTGATATCCAACCTTGAACTAATAAATTTCCTGATGAGGGAGAAGGCATATTGATACACATTTAAGTCCATGAGCTGAGAGGTAACTTTAAGGGTTCCTTGAATCGATAGGAGAGAAAAGGAGGCACTCAAATAAAGAGAAAAGTTGGTGTTTCTTCGGATTATCTCTACAAAAGAGACAAGGTGAGTCTTTTGAGAAAAATAATGTGGATTGGGGTTGGGAGGAGGGTCCCCTCCAACACTTGCAACATCCATTCATCCCATTGGACCATCCTAGGACCCAATACTATGAGTTGTGCTACCACCATAGTCACCTCTAGAATTCTTTCTAAGATAATATTTTAAAATTTGAGGAGAGTCACTCTCTATTGTTAATGTAGTAGCTTTATTTATTAAATATATACTTCATAATACATAATTATAGGCCTATTTGAGAGGGCAACCTCCTTGAAATCATAGTTCCATTACAATATTAGAAAAAAACTTTATATATTTCAATTTGGATCTTGCCTTGTTATAGACTATTATCAGCCCTAACCCTAATGCTCAAGGGTTAGTCTACATGCAAATTGATGGTCAAACTAGTAATTCATACTAAATAAAAAATCACATCTTTTATTAACTCCTTAGAATAAGTAACACTTACATCATATGGGTCTATATTCACAAGACACACAAGGTGTCACATTCATATTTACTTAGTAATGCTAGCATAGGGTCCTAACATATGGGTATTTTATGATAGGTCAATTTGAGATTGATTTTGATAAATAAATTTACACCATGGAGTTGGTCTAGCAAGTCATTTATTTAATGGAGTGTATTGCAATTATTCATAGTGATTTTATTCAAACATCTTTAGTCAGTATAAATTCTCCATATTCCTTCTTTCTTTGGAGTGAAGAAAATTAGAAAACTACATGGTAAAGCATTTTGTTTGATGTACCCATTTTGAATAAATTATTGGATCCACCTTCTTATTCTAATATTTAAAAATACTAATCTATGATAAATAAGTGCATTAGAGAAATAAAAACTAGGTACTAATTCAATGGAATGTTTTACCTTAAAATGAAGTGAAACCCTAGTTGGTGACTTGAACAAGTTATCATCTTCTATGAGAATCGAGTTCATTTGCTTCTATTGTATAGAGACTATGATTGATGTAGCAATGGTTCTTGTATCGCTCCAAATTTTTTGCACCCTTACCTTCAGGCTATAGGATCCGTGCCCGAAAGGGGGATGTGAAAAGGATGGGACAATACCTCGGACTGAGAGGCCCTTTGAAGGTCCCGCCTCTCGGGGGAGGTGTATAAGGGTGAATTTTTGACGGATGGTGGGGTTCACCAGGAAACTTTTGAATGGCAGTTTCCACGCCTAGGTTGGGAATGTGTTTGATGTGTTCATTTTTATCTTTAATCATTCAAATCCTAGGTTTGGCCAAATGAATCTAAACTGTTCTATATGAAATGCAGATTTAAATGAATACAGAAAACAGAATTAAACAGAAAATACAGGAAATATACTAGATTAGAAAAAGCCATACCTGATCCGGATGTCTGATGGAGGTTCTAATTTTTGAAGCAAGTCCAGATCGTGAATTTGACGAGATCGTCTCCGATCCGACGAGATCGTCTGAGATCTGACGAATTCGTTAGACGAATTCATCAGAGACCTGCAATCAGAGAAATAGACACAGAATACAGAAAATGCAGTAATACTAACAAAGGAAAATGATGTAAAATGACAATATAGATACTAAAACGATAATTACGAATAGAAATTCAAGTAAATTATAGTATTCTAATGACAAATTATGATCTTATCATGCACTTAAGCTATATGGGTGAACTCCAAGATGCGAATAGCAGAAAATAACAATAAACTGATCTAAATGCAGAATGAAATAGCAGACAAAAAGAGAAAAGTGCAAACTCTAGGCACTAATTGCCCCCAATGTTGACTGCAGTCGAAATCGTCTGTAGAGTGCGAAATCGTCTCGAATTGGGGCATGATCGTCCGAGATTGTACAAGATCATCTACGAAGATCTGAGCTTGCTTCGACTGAAGAATAACAGAGTTCCTATAAGAAAACTCAAAAAGGGACAAAGGCAAACAATAGTCTAAGACATTCTAATGCATGTAAAACTCAAAGTGCAGTAAAATTCAGCCAGGGGAATGTCAAGGGGAGGTCCTAAGATTAAATAGGCTTAGGAGGGAGGTTGAGAGGTTGGAGATCATCCCAATTTGGAAGATCTCCAACGGGGGAGGTCTCTAACCGCGTAGACACGCTTTTGCCCCAGTTAGAGACGCCGTTGAAACAGAAGCTAATTATGAAAAATTAGTTTTGGGACGAAATCGTCTGGACGTTCTGCTCCAGATGAATTCATCCGATCTGAGGCGATATCGTCTGATCGGCGACGATATCGTCCAACGGTCACAAAAAATCCTAAAAATGGCATAGAAAACAAGGAAAGCGGTTTAACAGGCGGTTCGGGGTTAAAATTTAAATTTTGAATTATTACTAAGGTTTACTGCTATTGCCAATTTTAGGGTGCTACATTTTGCCCCCTCTTTAGCGAATTTTCCAAAGAAAATGCGTTAAAGACGAGTTCTTCTCGATTTACGAGAAAGCAAAAATTTATTCCCATTTTTAGGCGACGATTCTAGGTCGAATCGTACGACAGCTTACTATGGTGCCCCCTCCGTGTTTTTACCCAAATCGAACGTTTGAGGTAAAAACACGAAAAAGCAAAAAAATTTAAAAATGTTTTTAATTGTTTTTGAATAAAATTAAGAAAAATAGGGAAAAACCCTAATTCATTTTTACTATTCATTTTCTCTGATGATATTTTTGATGATATGACTTGTGCATATGTTTTTATGATGCTTTAATGTTTGAATTGTTTGCTTATTGGATTGAGGATTCATGTAATTATGTCGTTTTGAAATATTATAATTTTGATGTCATGCTGTAAGATTTTAAATGAAATAATCTGATGTAAACAATTGGTGGTTGTGGTGTGATTTGATAAAAAATAAAAGGGACTTCTAACAATAATTTCAAAGGACATTGTCGCTATTATAGACCATTTCATGGAGTCGCCGCTCACTCGGTCGTCAAGCTAATCCCAGTATAGAAATATTGTTAAAAAGTAAAAGAGTGCTTAAGAGATTGTCTTAAGACTTTGTGTTGTAATGATGGAGATAATGATGGTTTGATGATTTGTTTTCAGATTTTCATAAAAATAGTATGCATGAAATATATATGATGTTGCTAGGCATAAATTCCTAAGTGTGATAAAATTTTGAACAATTCCTTAGAATTTATACCATGGTTGCAAAAACTGAATTTGAACATAATGTCATGAAATAGAATAAGTGTTTGTTTGTTTGTAAAGCATAATTGTGTAACATAATGATGCAAGTCACATGTTTTGATGAATTTTGTTTTAAAATAAATGGAAAAGAAAATTAGAACGATGGTTTGCGCTAGGCATAGAATTATAGGTATAGACTTATACCATCATCACGAAATCCAAAGAAGAAAATAGATTGTTGGTTTTATTGCAAGATGCATTTTTGACCTTTGATAAACAGAAAAATAATAATATGAAAATGTTGTTTGACATTATTTTTGAGATTTTGTGAGAAGATGTATGTAATTGCTTTTATACAAAACAAGAATTCTGAAATAAAAGGAGAAAATCATTCCGAAAAGAGTTACAAAAATATTTTAAATTATCTCAAAGAGAAATGTAGATTTATAAGGAATCCTCATGTGCAAATGTGAATTCATTACCGATCTTGATTTATCATAATGATACAAAATCTCTCAAATACAAATGTGTGTGCGATTGTATTGTTCATTTACCAATTTTGAGCAAGATAATTTGATACAAGTAATTTGCCTTGACCAAATAAATGTTCATTGACCATGATTTATATGCATGTAACCGTACCAAACTACTATGTAAGTTAGGTTATCAAGAGCTAGCTAATCCATAAGCTAACAGAGGTCTATACAAAATAAGGTCGCTAATGTGACAGACATATCACCACGCTAGGATTACCCAAGGCCAAGCGGGTTGGGCACAAACCACTTGTTATGGGGCTTACCTCACAGTTTTCGAATAATTGAGAATTCTAGGGATTCAAGCTCATTCACCCTTCTTTTCTTTTCAAGGGGTAGGGAAAGGAGTTTATTGCATTTTTCTTTTGCTTCTCTCTTTTTTTTTTTTTTTGTACTTTTGTATTTTTGCTTGATATTTGAGATAATGCTGAAATATTGCTGTGATGATTCAAAATAACCTTTTTCTTTTTCTCTTTTTCTTGAACTTTTCTTTTCTTCCTATGCTAGGGATACTTGCTCGGATTAGTCTGTAGAGCAAGGGATTTTTATTCTGGGTAGGGGTGAGCTTGTCCTTTTGTCAATTCTCAAAGATTCTAGACCATGTGCATGATAGGATAGCAGGGGAAACTTTTCGCTCAAGAAACCATTTCTACTATGTAGCATCATATCGAATGTGCAATGAAATCATTTTAATGTGAAGAGATATACTTGGTTCAAGTAAATAACAAGATCAGTTCTCTATGCTCAAAACTTTATTTAATTCCAATGTGGACTTTGATATAAGAGAGATTAATAATCATAACAAATAAAATCAAGATATTTATTCATGTGAATGTGAAAGTGCGGGATTCCAAATAAATGCTAATTTATCCAAAATAATTGAAAAATATAACTGCAATACTTCACAAATTGAGAGGTACAAAAATAAAATATGGTTTTTGAAGATTTTGATGATTTGGATGTTTTTGGTGTTTTTATATTTTAATTGATGAATTGAAAGAAATACAATGTGATTGTTTTTTTTTTGAAACTTTTATATTTTTATATGAATTTTTAGATGATGGAATTGTGGTATATACAAGATGATCTATATACATTATATAAGGTTATTTGAGTATAGCATGTCTAAGGTTGCTTCAAAATCAAAGGAGGTTTTGAAGGATAATTTGGTTGTGTTGAAGGTAAGAACAAAAGGTGATGAATAAAAGGTAGTGATAACAAAAGCTTTGTTATAATGTAAAATAATGTAGCAAAATATTTGACTTTTATATGTATGAAATTGATCATATTACAAAATAAAATATCAGAAGGATAAGAAAGTTCTTCATTCTTATTACTATAATCCAAGTCTTGATAAGATGGAGAAAGTATATGTGAAAGATATGCATGAGTGTTATTTGGTAAACAAGGATGATCATATATGGATGAAGAAAAGTGAGAAATAGAAGGTAATTGTGACAATGGAGAATGTATAGACCTTGATGTTTCTTGAATTTCATTGTTAAAATATTTTATAATAACATTTGATTCATTAAGATCTTCTTCCTTTATTTTGAGTTTTTGGAATAATTGATAAGTGCATAAATTAAGAGAGGAGCCATTATCTACCATGATAGTTTTAACAAGTGTTTCTTTACTAGATCCTGTAATGTAAAGAGAGGAGTCTTCTTGTGGAGTAGAGGAAGGAATCTCCTCATCATAGAATGAAATATGATTAACCTCAAGAGGGTTTACACCATTAATTATGTCCTTAGGGAAAATATCATGAGGAACAAATTGTTGGCTAGGTATTTTGAACAAAGTTTCCTTATGAGAACTTTGTAATACTTCTAAAAGGGATATCTTTGCTTGAGGGTTAATCACTTGTTGTTGGTTATCAAAGTGGACTTCAAATTGAGATTTTGATTTTAAAGATAAGCTTTCTATGCTTACATTCCATTTTGGATCATTCTCTAGAGCCAAAGATAGTTTTGAAGGTTGGTCAAATGAGGAATCCATATCTTGAATATCAGATTGAGTTGATTGAACTTGAGGTTGCTCATTTGTAGTTTTTGTTACAATATTAATAATATCATCATGATGGGACACATTAACATGCAATATTTGATTGGTTTCTTGTTGTTGATAATTGAATAGGGGTTCTTGGGAGATCCCCATGTCTTGATTGATTATTGGTATTTGTTGTGTAGGAGTTTGATTGTTTACTGGAGATTTATAATCAGTTGTAGATTGTAATTCCTTTATATTAAAAAGACCCTCATCAATCAAATCTTGAATTGCACATCTTAAATATTTACAATTTTGTGTCATATGTCCATCCACTCTATGATATTCACAATGTAGCTCAGGTTTAAACCAATCTGCTGTGGTATCAAGTTGTCTTATGGAAGGGAGTTCAATCCTATTTGTGTCAAGTAAATACTTGAGAATTATATCCATTGGTTGATTGAGCTTAGTAAATTTACGTGATGAAGGTTTTCGAGAGGTTTTTGATACGTGCCTTAGGAATTCCATCATAAAAGGACCTAATGGTTTCTCACCTCTACTTTCTTTATTATGGGTAGAATGATGATAGGAAGATTGCGAAGTATGAGGTGAGTGCATGGTAGAATTGGAAGAATAAGTATTTTCTTGTTGAAATGAATGTGTTGTATTGAAAGAAGAATATTGAAATGGTGGAGGAGGATTGTATGTGGATCGATAGACATAATATGGATATATGGGAGAATAGATAATATCATTATGAAGAGGATTGGCAAAGGGATTGTCCTGTTGGGGTAAGGATGAAAAATGAGAAAAGTGTGATGGAGGTGGTGTTGAATAGGGATGAGGTTGGTCATAATCAACAAATGTATTTAGCTGAATTCTTCCAACATTACTGATGGGCTCATATTGATTTGAGTAAAAACTCATGGTTTCTTTAGTACTTCTAAAAGTAATATTTAGTATCTACTATTTAGAATTGAATCTAAAACATACAAACTTGAAATGATGATTTTGTTACTTCTTTTTTTTTGTATACATATATATATTTTTTTGTTTTTTTATATTTTTGAATCAGAAAGATGCCTATGTTATTCACGTCGGGTTCACCAAAATGTATCGCTCCAAATTTTTTGCACCCTTACCTTCAAGCTATAGGATCCGTGCCCGGAAGGGGGATGTGAAAAGGATGGGACAATACCTCGGACTGAGAGGCCCTTTGAAGGTCCCGCCTCTCGGGGGAGGTGTATAAGGGTGAATTTTCGACGGATGGTGGGTTCACCAGGAAAATTTTGAATGGCAGTTTCCACGCCTAGGTTGGGAATGTGTTTGATGTGTTCATTTTTAGCTTTAATCATTCAAATCCTAGGTTTGGCCAAATGAATCTAAACTGTTCTATATGAAATGCAAATTTAAATGAATACAGAAAATAGAATTAAATAGAAAATACAAGAAATATACTAGATTAGAAAAAAGCCATACCTGATCCGGATGTCTGATGGAGGTTCTGATTTTTGAAGCAGTCCAGATCGTCTGGAATTTGACAGGATCGTCTCTGATCTGACAGGATCGTCTGAGATCTGACGAATTCGTTAGACGAATTCGTCAGAGACCTGCAATCAAATAAATAGACATAGAACATAGAAAATGCAGCAATACTAACAGAGGAAAATGATGTAAAATGACAATATAGATACTAAAATGATAATTACGAATAGAAATTCAAGTAAATTATAGTATTCTAATGACAAATTATGATCTTATCATGCACTTAAGCTATATGGGTGAACTCCAAAATGCAGAATAGCAAAAAATAACAATAAAATGATCTAAATGTAGAATGAAATAGCAAACAAAAAGAGAAAAGTGCAAACTCTAGGCACTAATTGCCCCTAATGTTGACTGCAGTCGAAATCGTCTATAGAGTGCAAAATCGTCTCGAATTGGGGTGTGATCGTCCGAGATTGTACAAGATCATCTGCGACGATCTGAGCTTGCTCTGGCTGAAGAATAACAAAGTTCCTATGAAAAGGGACAAAGGCAAACAATAGTCTAAGACATTCTAATGCATGTAAAACTCGAAGTGCAGTAAAATTCAGCCAGGGGAATGTCAAGGGGAGGTCCTAAGATTAAATAGGCTTAGGAGGGAGGTTGGGAGGTTGGAGATCATCCCAATTTGGGAGATCTCCAATGGGGGAGGTCTCTAACCGCGCAGACACGCTTTTTCCCAGTTAGAGATGCCATTGAAATAGAAGCTAATTATGAAAAATTAGTTTTGGGACGAAATCGTTTGGACGTTCTGCTCTAGACGAATTCATCCGATCTGAGGCGATATCGTCTGATCGGCGACGATATCGTCCAACGGTCACAACAAATCCTAAAAATGGCATGAAAAACAAGGAAAGCGGTTTAACAGGTGGTTCGGGGTTAAAATTTAAATTTTGAATTATTACTAAGGTTTACTGCACCAATTTTAGGGTGCTACAGTTCTCCTCCTTTCTATTTAGCTTGATCATTAAAAAAATGAATATTCTTGTTTTTCTATCATATTCATGTCTTTTTTATCACTAATTAAGGAAAAATAAGTAGGATATACGTTTGGTATTATAAAAAATTGACTATTAATAGTGAATATGACACTTTAGTATCTATATCCATATACAACATACCTCTTCCATATAAGTGGTTTGCCTAAAAGTACATCATCACACAAAACTTCATCTTTGAAGGGTTTGATGGCATAAGGGATGATACATTATTAAGTGACACAAATGTCTCTCCTCTATTGTAACCATCCAAATATTATATGGTTGTAAGGATGGTGTTATAGGAATAATAAAGTCTAAAATTTGAGTAGAAAATATATACTTGACTCATATTTGTAAATGAAATAGGTGTTCCTTATTTTTTGACTCTTGTTGTGATCCCTGTGATGTAACATGTGTGGTGTCAATGGTCACATTTTGTTCAATATCCATGATCCACTACCATCTATCCTTAGACTATTGATGTGGAGGCATGGTGTAGTGATGTAGAATTTTACAACTCAACAAACAATTATTAAAGTGTTCAAAACTCCTCCAGTAACTCTTGTGATAATTGAATCATTATCTAGTCACACACATTAGGAGATTATTTTCTTAGGAGTCTTTTTTTGCTTCTAACTCTAATTTTAGGGATGAGCCTTTTGTCTTGATTCTTTAGAGTCTTTATTTTATTTATACTTAGTGTTCTAGTTCTTATTCCTTTATCATCCTTTCTTTTATTTTTATTTTCTACTCCATATTTGATAACAAGTTTTTATTTTTCCCCAAACATTTTGAATTTGAAGAGGTCCAAGTCTTTTAAAGCATAGCATTGTAGCTCAATGCCATAAATGAGGATTAAAAACCTTTGTATATATTTAATAACTTGTTTTGTTATAGCAGAATGGAAATCATTGATATAATATTGAAAATTTTGGTATTTTTCTTGATATAATTATCTCCATTAAATATATAGGTATTCATAGGGTACCATTGGATATTATTCTTCTTTGATAACATCCATGAAATAATCTCATGTGAATATTACTTCATATTTATTCTATTTCTCAACATTCTTATAATATGCTTCCCACCAATTTTGAATAGGTAATGAAGCTTTAAAAGTTCATAAGTGATTTTATAACTATTGGTGAATTCATAATAGAGAAATATGAAGATAACTTATACAACAAAAATTTTAGGGAATTAGAATTAATTTTTCATTCAAGGTAAGAATATAAAAATTCACATGCACCTTAAATATTTTGGGAGTATTAAATGGTGCTAGGCCATCAAGAGGTTGTGCAGAGAAGGTTGTACTTGTAGTAGAGAGTTGTTGAAGAATTTAAGTAGATACAACATCTCATTCCATTATTTCATGAGATATTTGTTTGACATATCATTGAAAAGATTGATTATCTTAGTGTTGTTCATCATAGTTCCCATATAAAATAATTTAGAACAATGGAGGTCTTATCTAGGGATCTTGTGCATGGTACCCAAAATTTTGATATCCTAATATTGTGTTTATGGACATACACACAAAATATAGAATGCTCTAATACTGTTGATATAAAATATAGAACTTTGAGTTATGGATGATTAAGAAATATTACAACTCATAAATAATAGAGTATAACAATTTAAAACACACAAAATATAATCAAATAATTAGAATGATTTTTATTACTTAAAAATAGAGTATAATGCAAGCAATATCTGAGAAGATATATGAGTCTATAATAATACACCCATTACTCATACAATTAGAGGTGAATATATATTTATACAATATTTTTTATGCATTGAAGTTTATATTTTGATTCTATTGTCCATTGTTGATGGTTGGACTTGGTTTCTAGACAAGTTTCAATGCCACTCAATGCATTATCCTTTGCATACTTGAATCTGGTAGGCATTGTGATTGTTTGTAGTTTTTTGTAGTTATTTATTGTAAAATATTTTATAATTTCATTTTTTAGTTTCCTCTACCTTTGCTTTTTCCTTCATGGTATTTCCATGAAATTAACAAAGTAAAGTGAGCTAAGAAATAAAATATTTGAGATTTTTGTGCAGGTTTTCTCTTTTGGCTCAAATTAGGGTTTGATCACCTTCAAAGCCTAGTCATGGAAATGGCGATAGGAGATATCCCTCCCTGCCAAACCTCCTCCTAGGATGTTACCATGTTGATTGCCTTCTTACTAAATAACATTAATCATGGCTCATTTTCCATGTTCTCACTACCTCCTCTATTTGACCATTCAAAACTAGAAAATATGACCAAAGCTTTGAAGGCAAGGAGGCCATAACAATCTCAACCAAGTAACAAAGGCTCATTTTTTCCTAAGTTGAATGATGCTCCAATGGTGGAGATTCCTCCAAACCATATTTAGATCTTGATACTCATCCTAACTAAGAGAGATATTGAATATTTATGGGTATTTGGCCTTATCCCAATAGTCATTCAAAGATGGATCACCTCTTCTTGGGGATTTTAAATATATATATAAATTCATGATAGCAAGGAGAGGGTATTTCATAGTTATTTTCTCCTCAATAAAATAAATATATGCAATATTTCAAGTAGGTCCTTGGTTCCTTGGATCAATCCCTCTCTACATGATCCCCTGGTTAGTCAATTTTGACCCACAAGTAGAAGAACCAAAAGACGTCTCAATTTGGATAAGACTTTCATTTTTACCCCTACATTTATGGAATAAATTTTCTCTTGATATGAAAGGTAAATTTTTTTGGCACATTTATAGATTGGGCTCCTTTGAAGGCAAATAATGCAACTTGTACTAGGATGTGTGTTCAAGTTAATTTGAAAAAGGTATCCTAAAAACATAGATATCAAAGTCTTGGACTGGATATATACCTAGCCACTAGATTATGAGCACATTCCCTTTAAATATATCATCTAACATCAATATGGTAATTTATCAAGGAACTATCCCACTAAGGTATAAGAAGAGATAAAGGAGGAAGATCAAGAATTCTAAATAGTGAGAAGAAAATAATAGAGAAGATCTAGAAGTAGAAGGAGGAATCAACCACATCCAAAAAGATAAAATAATAAGTTATCTATTTTATTACAAAATGAGGAAGAGAAACATCAAATAAAATCTAAAAAAGGGGAAGATCCATCAGATCCTAAATTAAAAGATGAAGTGGAGGAAACTCAAGTTACCAAATAAAACCTTCAAGAATAGGATATTTAATAAATGGAAAAGATTTAGTTTTTAGCAACAATGATTCCAAGAGGTACCCCAACCACAAGATCTTCTACTAGATGGAGGAAATTTAATCAAGAGGTAAGAATAGAATAAGAAAATATAGATATTCAAAATAAATCATAAACAACCATAGAGTAAGGCTAACAGTCCACTTAAGAAATTAAGGTTTTATCATAGAATGGAAGGGGATTGTGTAGTTCCCTAAAAAAATCCACCTAATTCAATTAATAGCCTAGTAGAAGCCAATGGTTATCTACATTCAATAAACTAAATAGATGGAGCAGTTAGAAAGAATAGAATGGAAAATGATATGAATATACTCATACCTAGAAGCAATATATTCAAGTGCCTCAAGGGAACTTCTCCTTGCATGGGATCCATAGGCCCTGATATGTACTAATAAAATAAGATACTCAAATTGGATAGTAGCTTCTTTCTCCTCTCCACAAGGACAAACTTGGACCATAGTCATTTTTATGGATGAAATGACATAGTATTAAAACAAGAGGCTTGGAAAAGTATTTAGCACTAGATTCATCAAGAAATACCCTTAAATTTAATTACATCAAAGGATTTGAATGTGACTTTAGCCCAATAGGAGAAAAAGGGAGGGTAGAAAATTTAAGATATAATCCCCCAAAATGAAAAATTTACATAGAAAAATAGAAGAGTTGGGGTTAAATTCATTATAGAAAGATTAAATAGATTCTTTATACAAGAAGATATACTATTCAAGTCTTCACTTGTATCAAGTGGTATAATTCAAAGTTTAGTCTTAGATCATAAGCCTATCTATTTGGATACAAACGATCGTGTTCTTGGACAATTGAAGATTCCTTTCAAATACAATCCAAAATGGATGAAGCATGAGGAGTTTGCACCTTTAGTAGAAAGTATATTGAAGTAGCATGTTTGTGCAAAAAATACCTAAGAGGTATGTAAAATAAATTTTTACAATCTAAAGAAAGCCATTAGGAATTGGATTATCAATAAGACTACAATTCAAAATAGGTCAAGCATATTGATACAATAGATGGAGGAAATAGAGCAAGAGATAGGTGATCAGCCTTCAAACCATCAATAGGAAGAGAGAAGAATTTGATTAAACCAAGAAATGGATCAAGATTTTAGAGAAGAAGATACATATTAAGACTTCAATAAAGGAGATAAAAACAAAATTACTTTCATCTAAAAACAATGCAACACTACCAACAAAATACAATAAAAGAAATTCATAAAACTAATAAAATTTATTTTGATCAATTAGTCATAAAGTAACTAGCGAGAGATCACTACTCAACCCTTCTCACAAATACAACAATAAATCAGTGGTCTCAAGCCACTCTCATGAACAATATTCATCCTTTATTAAAAACTAGAGTTAGAGAAGATCTCTTTTCAGTTGTAACCAATGAAGAGTTGGAAAAAGTTATACATTCATTATCCAAGGACAAAGCTCTAAGACCAAATGGCTTCACCAATAATTTTTATCAAAAAATTTATGAAATCATAGGATATGACCTTTTGGAAATGATAAAAGAGACAAGGATAAGAGGTAAACTATGTAGGGAAATCAACTCCACTTTCTTAGCTTTAATACCAAAAGAAAAAATGCAATTCCTTTTGACAAATTTAGACCTATATCTTTGTGCAATTGCTCTTATAATATGACTAAAATAATAGCAAATAGAATTAAAATAAATATTAATAATTCGCTAGAGCCAAAATAAGGGGGATTTACTCTAGAGAAACAAATATATGAAAGTATTATAATGATTCAAAAAGACCTACACTCAAGTGCCAGTTCAAAAAAGAAAAGCATAGCCATTAAAATTGATATGGTTAATGACTTTTATAGAGTATACATTGTATTTTTAACATAGGTGTTAGCAAAATTTGTATTTCTAGCTCAAATGATAGATTGGACAAGAGATTGCATAGAGGGACCTTGAATAGCCCCTTTAATCAATGGGAAAACTACTAACTTATTTAAAGCAATTAGAGGATTAAGGAAAAGGTGTCCTCTCTCCCCTTGCATTTATATCCTTCTAGATAAAACTTTAGGAGGACCCTAACCAAATTGAGAAGGAAATAAATCTTGGGAATTAGAGCAACTATAGGATATAGAATAATAACTCATGCTCAATTTGTAAATGACACTATTTTACTGGGGGAAGACATAAAACTAAATATTATATTGATCAACTCTTTATCCACAAGGTAAAGATAAACACCCAAAAGAGCATATTTTACATTATAAATATTTCAACAATAGAAGATAGAGGTTTCTCTCAAATTTTGGAATTTCACAAAGGTGGTGATACCTTTAACTACCTAGGTGTTCCTATGGGCTTCCATTAAAAAAAAAAATAGAAAACTTGGTATGTAATTCTAGAAATGAAGTCAAAGAGAATACATTAGTATAACAATGGTTGGTTACATTTTACTAGAAGAGTTATTTTAATCAAATAAGTATTAGCAAGTCTTCTTATAAATCAATTTTTGGTGTATTGTGCACCCTTATATATCTTGTAGAAGTTAGATGTAATGTTAAGAACTTTTCTATGGCAAGGCGGAAGGCAATCAGATAGGAAAAAGTTACATTTGGTAAATTTAGAGACTATTACTAAGCCAAAGGAGCAGGGAGGCCTAGGAATCATAAAAATAATTTTTAGTAAAGCACTAAATGCTCATATTATTTGGAATCTACTCACTCAACCAGACTCTCCATGGAAGAAAATTTTAAAATACAAATATCTAAACAACTCTAATGAGATCCAACTCATAAAAAGTATGAAAACCATAGCAAGATCCTCCTTAATTTGGAAACATATTATGGAAGGTAAAGATATTATATTAAATCATACCTCTTGGCTTCCAAGGGATGGTAAAAAACCAATATGTGGGATGATCTAGTCTTAGGAGGACCTACAATAATTAAGATGTTTCCTAGAAATAAAAGCAGGCCTAAAATAGTTGTGTTAATTCTCTTATAAGATTTATTGAATGGGTTAGAGATCCACCCTTGCCATGTATTGACCAATACTCATAGAGACAACTGCATTGATGGCTTTTAAGCCTTACTACCACCAAATATCACAAGTCCCAATATAAAGAAGGTACACTATTAAAGGTCAAAATATCAATAATGAAGAGTAGAATTAATTATGAGCAATTTAATATGCATATCAAGGACAATATAATAATAAAAATAAAATTCACTTATATAATCAAATATGAATGTAAATGGCCTAAATCATTCATCAACTATGTATGAAGAAAACTTATAATATTAATTGCTCAAATTATGTATACAAGCTTTATTCCATTTTTCCCTCTTTACAATAAGATAATAAAATTCTCATTGGATTGATTTCTCATGGAGTGTTGTATCCATAAACTATCCATAGTAATATGACTCTTCAAGTACTTGACTATTGTTCTCCTTATGACAAGTCCCATGACCTTTGGCTTATGATCTTGCTACTTTCATACTAGACTGTTCACTTTCTTCTTGCATGCACACTTGAATCTATGACACTTGCACACTTGACTCTATGACACTTGCACACTTCTACATGACTCTTACACTTCTACATGCAATCCTACTCCAAGATACTTGTGCACATCCTCACATTTATTATTTACACACTTACATACATGAAACTTGTGCACATTCTCTCAATCTACACTTGAACTCTAACTTACATGACACTTGTGCATTTCCTACACATTGACACTTACATGAAAGGGAAAATATAAATCACACATCTAAACTATAGAATCAACTCTAATCTATTACATATTTACAATTGTACCATGAAGGTACCTTGGGGTACATTAGAATGTACCAAATAATGTAATATTCCTTAACACCCCCATGTATTACATTATTATTTTTTAATTGGTTGGAAAAAAGGTATTTTGAAATGGAACCCAAAAATTTTACAAAGAGAACACAAAAAAATGTACAAGCCTAATAAGACTATCTTCTAGAGGTAAACAAAGATCACTTAAACTAGGAAAAAAAACTCTGCAAGACCAACAACAACTAGAACTAAAATTTGAAAGGGTTTTCCCACCAGAACTAGGAAAATCCAGCAAGCAACAAAACGGGCTAAAAATTAAAAAGGGTTTTCCTCCCAAGACAAGAGAAAGCCAAAACATAGTTGGAATTGGCTAAAATTTGATTAAGTTTTTTCCACAAATATAGGAGAACCAATACATAGCTAAAGAAAATCCACAATAGAGAAAGTGAACAGAGGACCCTAGAGAAAGTGAACAAAGGACCCTAGGCCCTAATCTAAAAATAAAAATCCTCTCAAAAATGAGATAATATTTTCTCTCAAGATGAATCTTGAATACCACACAAAAGGAAAATAGAAATACCATAATAGGAGTCTTCCAAAGACCTATAAGAAATATTAGTAGTATGGGGAGATCACCACAAGCAATGAGATCTCATTGCAAAGAAGACAAATTGTATAGCCAAAGGACAAGAAATTCCAAAGAAGCATCTATCCACCATGGCACCTTGAGACTAGAGGGGAAATATCATATAGGGACTACCACAAAATAATAACTTCTATAGTTGGTAGGCAGACATAGGGTCCCCCTCCAAAGACCACAAAGATAGCAGAAGATGCCCATCAAAAAGTCACCCATACCAAATTACCACCAGTCCCACAAACTATCCCTCTAGGGAGAAACTAGAAGACACCATCATATGCAACTACATGATAAAGAGTAGGCCCAAATTGAAGACCAAAGAGGAGCTGTAGAGAATGGTTCTAGTGGTAATCCCTAAAATAGACAACAAATGGATCTTCTAAGAAACAGATCAAAATATCCCAAACCTGCTCCAAAAAGTCTATCTCAAAAACAACTACAAGAGCCACCCATATGCAGATGATAAAATCATAGCCTGATCCCAAATGCCAAAAGAAATGTAGATAGGAGACCCTAGGATGTAAATAAGATAGGCAAACAAGATAGTGGGACCCTCCTTTCGAAAGCCTAGATTTGGAGCAGAGCATAGAAAACCTTCCCTAAAGATAGAAAAAAGGTACAAGATTCTCCTAAAGAGAAGAAAGATCTATCAAGAAAGGCTTCACATATCTCACTACCAAACCAATCCATCCAAAACCCAACCACCACCAGAGGTCACCAGGGAAAGAAACTTTGGGACTAACTAGCCAAGATATAGCAAACACATTAAAAATAGGACAACACATCCTGGGAAGCCCAGGAGGGTCCTGGGGGGGTCCTAGAATTGCAGTAGGAATATCCCAAGGATATCATCCCAATTAGAGATCAACATGACTAGAGGAGGGAGAGGCAAGAAATTTGAAATAGTGTCCTCCCACCCAGAGCAGGAGACCTGTATTACATTATTTGATAATTAAAGACTTTAGTATTTAATCTTGGTATTCATATTCATTCTTCATTATTCAATATTCATATGATCTTGAATTGTTCTTGAATCTTCTTTTTATGACACTTGCTTTTGATTTGTATCTCTTATATTTCCTCTTTACTTTCTTGATCTTCTTATGTTTCTTTATTTGATTATTTTTATCCTGGTCTTGATATTGCCTTGTCATATTTTTGAATTTTCTCCTCTTGTATTCTAATGATATATAGCATCTACAATATTAGTTCCTTCATAATTATTTAAAAAATGAACATCTTCATTGACAAAGAGTTTTATTGTACTCGGTTTAATTCATTTCCCTTAGAGGTTTCTTCTAATTCTTGTATTTCATTAATTTCTTGAACTAAGTTTCCTTTTTTATTTTCTTCTCTAAATTGTATCTAAGGTTTTTATTGATGTCGATATTGATATTGAGGATGATATCAACATTATTAATATTAATATTAAAATTATTGTCATTGAGGATTATATCGATATTGAGATTGGTATTGCCTTTGTTGTACTTGGTTTATTCATTTGACTTCCTTGATTCATATTCATTTGATTTCCTTGATTATATCTACAAAAAAATGTACTATGATCCTTTTTCTTACATATATGATAGAATATTGAATTCCATTTAGATATATACCTAGATGTTGAAGCAATATTACTTGGTACATTTTATTTAGATACCAAGGCATTACTAATTATTTCATATTGGACTATAATATTTGCTTCATATTCTTGAATAATATTGACCAAATCATCAAATGTAGTCTCCTTGCTTAGAACTTGTAAATAAGTAACTAAATGTTTATAACTTTTTGGAAGTTCCCTTAGTGTAACTTGAACAAGAAATTTATCTTCTACTTTTTCTCCCAAAGTTAATAGTTTTACTTTTATATTTGCTACTTTTCAAAGAAAGAGTTCTATACTTTCTCCATTAAATATCTTTAAGGAATACAATTAAGATTGTAAGTTCAAAATTGTAGCTTTGTTTTTCCCTTCAAATATTTTGCATAATGTATTCCATGCATCTATAGAAGTTTATGCTCTACTTAAGTATGGTTGTATTTCATCAATTATTCCAAATGTTATCAACATGAGTGCCTTTGCATCACCTTCTTCAAATTTTTGTATTTCTCTTTCATCCTCACTAGGTTTTTTCTTTGTTTTGTTTACTATATCCTATAGTTTTTCTACAATAAGAATTGATTTCATTTTTTTCTTCCATGATGCAAAATTTGGTCCTTTCAAAAGTTGAGATTCAGAAAGGAAAATTTTATTATTTGACATATGGAACTCATTCAAATTTTTTTATATCCTTTGAGGTAGTAAACCTTATATATCCCAAATTTAAATATGCACTTAAATACAAAGTTTACAAATTTAAGTTTTCTAAACCTTTGATGTAGAAATATTTTTACAAAATTTCAAATTTTCAAAAAATATTCAAAAACTTTCAAATAACTCCAAACTAAAAAACTTCACTCTTCAAAAATTTTCAAAAGCTAAAAAACTTTAGATTCTTAAATCCTTTTAACTCCAGTAAAATTTAATTCATCAAGCTTTTAATTTTTAACCCTTGAAAATATATAAAAGCTTTAAATCCTCAAATATTAATAATACTAAATTGAAATTGCAACCTTATTACTCCATATATAAAAATAAATTCAAATTAATGATACTATTTGAAAAATTATAGAAGAATATTTCCATTCTTTTTGTAAGTGATGCAAATGGGCTGGCCCTAAAAATTCTAGATAAGATTTTAAATAGAGCCAAAAAATAGATTGAGTAATAGTCTGATTGGTAAATTTATTGGTTATAGACCATCTATAGATTAGATTAAGAAATGGGCTGACCTCAGGTGTAAATTTAAAGGGAATGTGGACTTCTCAGCTCTTCCAAGAGGTTTATTTTTAGCCTTTTTCTACTATGGAAGATAGGATTTAAATTTTTTGGGTGGCCCATGGTTTATGGGACGATATAGACTTATCCTAAGGAAATAGGCTCTTGGGTTCAAACCAACATTTGAAAACACCGAGGTTTCTCCCATTTGGGTAAAAATTCTAGTGTTACCCCTTGAGTTTTGGGAAAAAAAAATTAGAAGCTATTGGCAACTGCATTGGTATCTTTCTATTTTTGGATTTTGCTACTAAGCAGAGGAGGAATATGGTCTTTGCTAGAATTTATGTGCTAGTTTGAGTGGAAACATCTCTACCAAGCTTTGTTAAACTAACCTCAAGTAGAGGTACTTAGACACAATATTTCTTATGAAAATAATCCTTTTGGATGTTGGAGATGTGGCAAAATAGGTCACTTGACCAAAAACTATTGCCTTAACAAATATTCTAGAATTAGTTCAAAGGAGTAAGGAAGTAAGGGTAATTCCATTTGGAAAGTGAAAGATACTAACAAAAATTTGGAGGACATAGAACAAACCCCCAAGCTAAGCCATAGCAATCCCCTAAGTGTGCGAGAAAATATAGATGTATCTTTTGTTTCAGTATTTCATGAGGAGAGAGAAGAAAACCAAAGAATCATGGAGTAGTTGGGTATAAGCCTCCTAGAATGTAACAAAGTTATAGAGGACCTAGAGATTATCCCTTCTACATTACCATTCCTACTGGAGAAAGATAATGTAAATATGGTGAAGGAGATGCAAGAAGGGCCAATCTACCCTCAAGTAAAAGAAGATGTGAATATAGTGAAGGCAAAGCAGGAAGGAACAAACTATTCCCAAGAAGGACCAATTTATTCCCATGTGGATATGGAGATTATCCCTTCTACTTTACCACTGATACTGGAGAAATAAATTTTTATCATGGTGAAGATTAGGTAGGAAGATCTAAATTATTCCCACGAGAAAGATCAATTAGAGATTGATACTCATGTGACTGTAGAGGAACATAATTTTGAGAAAGAATCATCCTATGTTACTTAAAATGTAAGAATTACCAGGATTTCTCATAAAGCCCCCAACCTAGATTGAGAAGAGGTTAGAAAAATGAGCAGGAAGTATCTCAAGGAGAAAAGGTACAAGTAGAAGAGAAATCTATGGGGTCTCAACCTACTATTAAGGAAATTCTTGTAAGTATGAAAAATCTTGCACCCTTGAACAAATAAAACTCCTAAGTTGTAATGTTAGGGGTATGAACACCCCTAACAAACATAGGTTGGTTAAGAACTTGTATCCTCTTACCAACCATATTTCTTGCTTCTCCAAGAAACTAATTTGAATCTTATAAAATGGCTAAAATTTTAGAAAGGTATTTGGAAAAATTGTTGATAGTTTTCAAGAGGAAGATAAAGGGGCCTCCAGAGGGATTAAATATCTTTAGAATTCTAATATTTATGAGGGAGACCTACTAGCTATAATTTTATATCAAGTCATAGTACTTCTCACAGCTAAATATTCTAAAGTTTCCTTTGTGATTACCAATATCTATACCCCCAACTCAAGTAAATATTGTAGAGAACTATGGATTTCTTTAGGGGAAATGGGTAAGTAGTTTAGAGGCTTAAAATGGATTGTGGTAGACAATTTTAATACCCCCTTATCTCCAGGTGAGAAGCAAGGGGGTGTGGCTGAGTTATTAGAAAGCATGTAGGATCTAGAGAATATTTTAGTTGATGGTGGTATATTTGATGTGGATTTAGATGGTAATAGATTTAATTGGACGAACATACACTCTGGTAGAAACTTAATTCAGGTTTGGTTGGACAAATTTCTTCTTTCGAAGGATTAGTTGCAAAACAACTTCATGTTTAATATGAAATCTCTTCCTAAATCTAGATTTGATCACAATCCTTTACTTTTTTGGTATAGTGTGGAAGATCATAAGCATAATGGCCCTTTTAAGTTTGAAATTATGTGGCTGCACCACCTATATTTTTATAAAAAAATAGAAAAATGGTTGAGTATTCCTTCCTAGGGTACTAAGATGTAAATTCTCACAAACAAACTTAAAATTATGAAGAAATAAGTCAAGAAGTAGAATAGGGAGGTATTTGGAAATATATTTCAAAATAAAAAATTTATTCAGTTAGATTTGGGTATGTTAGAAGAATATATTAATAGGTTGGGTATGAACCAAACCCAATTCCAAAGAGAAAAGGAGCTTAATGTTGAACTGCACACCATAATAGCCAAGGAAGAAACCTATTGGAGGAAAAAGTATAGGATCTAGTGGTTGTAGGAAGGTGATAAGAATTCTAAGTTTATCCATGTCTCCACTATCAAAAACAAAATAAAATTCCACATTAATGAAATTCAAAAGGATGATGACCAGGTTATTAGAGAGAGTGAAGAAATTGAGTGTGAGGCTATGGACTTCTGTCAAAATATTTTAGCTAAAGATATGGAAGAGGATGAAATAGTGGTTAAGGAGATGACTAATAACATTTCTAGGTTGATATCCAAGGAGATAAATTCAGATTCTAGAGGATATTAAGGAAGAAGAGGTAAGGATAGCCACTTTCTCTCTCAGTAGAGACAAATCTCCAGGCATGAACGAGTTCCAAACAAGTTTTTTCCAAAAATTTTGGGATATTGTTAAATTTGATGTTATTGAAGCAATGAAGGAATATTTAAAGTTGGATCAAATCCTAAAGGAATTTAAAAATACCTTCCTTGTTCTAGTTCCTAAGAATAAAGGGTTAAAAACCTTCTAATATTTTAGACCTATAAGTATTTGTGATACTATTTACAAGATTATCTCTAAAGTTATAGCCCTCAGATTGAAGATCTTCCTTCCTTCCATTATCTCTAATGAGAAAGGAGGCTTTGTTAAAGGTAAATTTTTTTTGGATGACATTATATCCCTTCATGAATCTATGCATTCTACGAAAAGGCATGTTCCTGAAGTTAGACATGAGCAAGGCTTATGATAGATTTTCATGGAGTTTTTTGGATAAATTTTTGGTTGCCTTTGATTTTTGTAGATAGTGGAGAATATGTGTTGGAAGTTGCTATAATACTGCAAGGTACTCTATTCTAATCCATAATAAACCAACAATATTCTTTAGTAGTGGTAGAGGTCTTAGACAAGGTGACCCCATATCTCCTTATCTTTTCATTATTATGGCTAAAATGCTCGAAAGATACCTCAATGATACCAAGGATTTTGGCTAGATAGGAGGCCTTAAACCAACTCATAATCTTGAGGGTACTACTCATTTTGAATTTGTGTATGATACCATTTTAATTGGTAATCATATTGTGGCAAAGGTAATTGAATTTAAAATAATCTTAGACCTCTATGAGTGTGCTTCTTACAAAAATATCAATTTAGACAAGAGCGAGATCTTCTTAGTTAACATTAAATTTTCTCTCCAAAGAAGAATGGCTAGAGTGATAGGGTTTCCTATGTCAACCATGCCTTATTACCTTAGAATGCCCATGTTTTTGGGAACTTGCAAGGCATATCTTTGGAATGGTTTGGTTGATAGGTTTCAATTCAAACTTGTAGGACAGAAAGGTAATATATTGTATAAGGTAGGTAAAGTGTTGTTGGTTAAGAGTGTTCTGTAGACTATCCCCATTTATCTTCTCTCCATTTTAAAATCCCTACTAATGTTTCAAAAATTATAGGAGGAATTCAAAAATAATTCTTATGGTCAGGATTTGAAGAGAGGAGAAGGATTCCTCTTGTAACTTGGGAAAAAATATACCATTAAAATAAGCATTGTGGTATTGGTCTAAGGAGACTCGACCTAGTTAATAGTGATATGGTAGCCAAGGTGGGATGGAGAGTCAGAATTTTTGTGAAGAACACAAGCTTATACTGAGAGGGGGGTGGTGAACGGTATAAGACTGCTTTTTACTTTTTCCTTCAAATCAACTTTCAATTCAATATTATGCAGTGTATAGAAAGCAGTAACAATAGCAATAATCAAAGCAATGCACAAAACACCATCCACAATAGAGACACAATAATTTACGTGGTTCACCCAATGCGGGCTACTCCACGGATAAAATATTTCACTAAATTTTACCAATCAAATCTGGGAATACCTTTCTCTATTACAATGTTTATGGGCACCAACCCAAAGGAGACACCAATCCCCTAACTCTGTTCTGGTTGGTGATCCTCTAGAAGACCTCTGCCTCCTCTGCCCTTAGAAAATGGAATTCTATCCACAGAAGACACCTGTCTTCCCTGCTCTGGCTAGAGACCTCTGTCCTCAACTCTATCACCTCCAAAGCTGGTCCTTGAAATTGCACTAAACACAGTCCTTCGATCTAGCACAAATGTCCTCTATATCTTTCTCTGATCTACACCAAACATAGTCCTTCGGTCTGGCACAAATGTTTTTGTCCTCTTTTTTTGGTCTACACAAAAACACAGTCCTTCGATCTTTTTACGCAATCACAACTACACTTGATCAAACTTCGACCTTTGCACCTCTGTGCAATCACAACCACATAGTCTTCGTGCACTCTGCTTCCTTGCGATCTCTCTAACTTGGAAGATTCGATAGAATGCACTCTGCTCTTGGCAATCGAACTTCTTCTCTTTGCACAGTCTGTGAACGCCGCTCTTCGAACGTACACCAAAAATTGATACTTTAACTCTCCAAACAACCCTCCTTATATACTGATACTTTCAAGATCAAAACCTTGATCTTAATCGGCTGCACAACCATAAACTACGTCGACTGCAAAACCCTAAACTACGTTGGCTCAAATTTAACTCTGTCGGCTTCAATCGCCTCTATGGTTCTATAGCTTTTCTCGCAAAACTACAACATGTCGCGATATCGTGACATCTTTGCAATCGTACACTATCTTATGGCTTTTGTCGTGATATCATGACACTTTAGCCTTTGACGACTTTGACTAAGCTCTTGTCGCAAAATCATGACACCCCTGACTCTATCAGCGATAACTTTGCTTTTGTCACAAAATCGTGACACTTCTACTTCTGCTGATGTCATCTTCACTTTTGTCGTGAAATCATGACATTTCTCACTTTCTCAACCTCTTCTCGGCTTACACCCGTGAAAACGGAACATGTCACAAAATCGTGACACTTATGCTACCTTAAGCTCTTTTCTACCTTACGCCTACGAAACTGGAACATGTCACAAAATCGTGACGCTTTTGTCTTCATAGCCTTCCTCTCTGCTTTTGTCACAAAATCGTGACACTTCACCTATGGAAGACATGCTTTCAGTTTCTATCATGAAATCGTGACACTTATGCTGCCGTTTGCTATCTTTTATGCCTATCGCAAAATCGTGACACTTTCTGCATCCGTACGCTATATTTTTTTCCTGTCGTGAAATCGTGACACTTTCTGCATCCGTATGCTTTTCCTTAATCTTGTCACAAAATCATGACACTTTTAGCTTTCGTACGCTTTCTTTGTAGCCTGTCATGAAATCACGATGCTTCTCATTTCAGACTCTTCCCTTTGCTGCATGTCACGAAATCATGACAGTTCTCACTTCGAGTTTTGTAGCATGTTGCAAAATCATGACAGTCCTCACTTCGTCTTTTGCAGCATGTCTCGAAATTGTGACACTTTTTCTTTCGGACTCTCTCTTCTGCATTATGTCATGAAATCGTGACACTTTTTCTTTCGGACTCTCTCTTCTGCAACATGTCACGAAATCACGACAATTTTTCATCCGTACAACCTTCCTTGCAATATGTCGCAAAATCGTGACACTTTTCCTTCTAGGCATTCCTGCTCTTTTCAAGTCGCAAAAATGTGACATGTCGCGAAATCGTGACACTTTCCACATTGCTCTCCTTCTCTGCCAACATGTCACGAAATTGTGACAGTTTTTCCTGCTTCTTCTCTCTCTTCCAACATGTCATGAAATCGCGATAGTTTTGCCAGCTCTTTCTCTCTCCTCTAACATGTCGCAAAATTGTGACAGTTTTTCCAGCACTTTCTCTCTCCTCTAACATGTCACGAAATTGTGACAGTTTTTCTAGCCTGCTGCATACTTTTTCTAACTTGTCTTTTTATTTGATCTTTTGCAAATGAGCTACTATGATCTTCTTGGAAACTCACTGTCCATGCTTTGAATAATCTGACATTAAATCAAATTCCTTCAAGAGCTTCTTGACATCAATGACAACTTCTACACTTGAGCAAAAGCAATGTACCCAAGGTACCCAAAATTGCCAACAATCTCCCCCTTTGTCATTGATGGCAAACCTTTATTGGAAACACATCTCAAGAGCCAAAAACTGAAACCAGCTGTGCTAACAACTGACCAACATATTTTGAAGTTTTTCTCCCCCTGACTTGAAGCTTTCCTCTTCACTTGAAGCTCTCCCCCTTAGTCATATCTCTCCCCCTTTGTCATCAATGGCAAAGGGCCACCTTTGGGGCTCGGGACTAAGAATTAGCCTCTTAGCTTAGTCCCTCCCCCACCTCTTGATGAGGTGATTAATTCTGGGGTGGGAGTAAAACTCCCATTAGGCACTGATCATCATCAGTGTCTATAAATTCCTTGCCAGGCCTTCTCTTGAACTCATTGTCCATTTTCCTATTCCTGTTACTGTTCTTGTTCTTGTTCTCATCCCTGTTTTTGTTCATGCCTTGATCCTTGGACTTGTTCATACCACTATTCCTATTCCTATACCTTGGAATATCAACTCTACACTGTCTAGCTGTGTGACCTCCATTGTTGCACTTATAACAGGTAACAATGTTATTTCTTTTAGGCATACATGTTCTTTGAATCCGCCAGTTCTGCCCAAACCTATTTCGATTAATCCTGTTTTGGACAAGCCTGTTATTTATCTCGCAATAGACTGCCTTGTGCCCGAACTGTTGACAAGAGTAACAATACCCTCGAAAGAAACTGGCACTTCTGATTTTGTCATTTACTGTCTTTACTTGAGTCATGCAATGTGCAGCCATGTGACCAAACCTGTGACACGCAAAACATCTGTCGTGAAATTTTCCTTTATTCGACCTCTTGGGTCTCGAAAATTTTTTCTTCTCATTCTGAATTCTGTTTTCTATTTCTGTGCATCTATCAGTCATGGACTCAAGATCTGAAAAACTTTCCTCATCAGAACTCTCTTCCTTTTGGAGTCTCTTACTAGACTCTCCAACTTGCGGTTTGAAAAAACCAAGACCTATTTTATCTGTTGGTTTTCTTTGATATTTGATGAGTGATTTAACCTTTTTGGAGCTATATTGAAACCTGTATAGCTTATCCTTGTACTCTTTGGTTTCCTCTTTCAAAGAAGCCATTTTCTGTTCTAATTCACTATACTCAAGAACCTTCGATTCCATCTCATCCTTGAGTTCTTGTGTCTTAGCCATAGAAAAATCAAGATTTTCTATAAGATCATCTATCTCTATACAGCATTCATATAACTTATCCTTGAGTTTAGCATTCTTCTTTATTTCCCTTTTCAAAGCACTAAGAGCATTAATAAGTTCACTTTCAAGATCCTTTATTTGTTTGCTTTCTGAATCATCAAAGCCTTTTTTAGATTTCTTATCACTAGAGGTGCTACCTTTTTCAAAAACCATACATGCATCTTCCTTATAGTTTTCTGAAGCATCCTCATACATACTGGAAACCAAATCACTATTTGTACAATCATCCTCAAGGTGACCAAAATTTCCACATCTAAGGCATTTCATGATAATGAATCTATGTTTCGGTTCTTCCTCTTTTTTTGAAATAAACATCTCATTTTCATCATCACTCGAAGAACTTTCACTATCACTACTCGAACACTTACTTGCTTTGTCTAGGTAGAAACTCTTCTTGTGCTTGTGAGAATACCTTTTTCCTTGATTTTTGTGCTCATATTTGTTCTTTCTGTGATGCTTGTGCTTTTCAGAATCCTTGCTCTTAGAATCTTGTTTCTCTTCATCACTTTCATTCTTGGAAATAGTACAGTTAGTAGCATAATGACCAAACTTTCCACAATCGAAACATCTTATATTTTTCATGCTATTGTGATTTCTAGAAAACTTGCCTTTCTTGCTGTAATATGCCTCTTCATCACTAGAAGACTCATCACTCTCTTAAAGCTGTTTACCCTTGGATTTCTTGGTAGCTTTGAAAGCTGCTTCTTTCTTGACGTCAACCTTTACCTGAGTTCTCAACTCAAATGCTGCAAGAATGCTCATCCTTTTTCAGTTTATCCAAATATTTAGCTTCCTCAATAGCAGAAATATTTTCACTAAATATATTAGGAAGAGATCTTAAAATCTTATCACAAACATCATTTTCAGCAAGCTCAAGTCCTAAGTCTTTCATGGAGTTAACAACCTCATCCATACGAAGCATGTAGTCACTAATATTTTCATCATCATTCATCTTGATTTGTTCAAACATACCTTTGAAATGTCTCAACTTGGCCTTTCCGACATTTGCATCACCTGTATGAACCACCTGCAATTGTTTCCACATTTCACTAGTTGTCTTATAGTGAATTACTTTGGTGAGATCCGCTTTCTGTAAACCTTTCAGGATTGCATTCATTGCTTTTGAATTGCTATGATGTAGGAGCCTATCTTCTTTAGTAAATGGACCATTTACAGGAATAGTGTACCCATCTTCAATCACTTCCCAAACCTCATTCTCAAGTGCCATTAGATGAACCTTCATCCTTGCACTCCAAAGACCAAAATCTGATCCATCAAGAATAGGTGCTACATTGCCACTTGAATAATCCATTGTGTTCTTTGCTAGATTTTCCTTCAAGCTGTTAAACTTTTTGAAGGCACCCGCTCTGATACCAATTGAAGAACACAAGCTTATACTGAGAGGGGGGTGAACAGTATAAGATCACTTTTTACTTTTTCCTTCAAATCAACTTTAAATTCAATATTATGCAGTGTATATAAAGCAGTATCAATAGCAGTAATCAAAGCAATGCACAAAACACCATCCACAATAGAGACACAACAATTTACATGGTTCACCCAATGCGGGCTACTCCACGGATAAAATATTTCACTAAATTTTATCAATCAAATCTGGGAATTTCTTTCCCGATTACAATGTTTATGGGCACCAACCCAAAGGAGACACCAATCCCCTAGCTATGTTCTGGCTGGTGATCCTCTAGAAGACCTCTGCCTCCTCTGCCCTTAGCAAATGGAACTCTATCCACAAAAGACACCTATCTTCCCTGCTCTGGATGGAGACTTCTATCCTCAAATCTATCACCTCCAAAGCTAGTCCTTGAAATTGCACTAAACACAGTCCTTCGGTCTAGCACAAATGTCCTCGATCTCTTTCTCTGATCTGCACCAAACATAGTCCTTCGATCTGGCACAAATGTCTTTGTCCTCTTTTTATGGTCTACACAAAAACATAGTCCTTCACTCTTTTTGCACAATCACAGCTGCACTTGATCAAACTTCGACCTTTGCATCTCTGTGCAATCACAACCGCATAGTCTTCGCACACTCTGCTTCCTTGCGATCTCTCTCACTTGGAAGATTTGACAGAATGCACTCTGCTCTCGATGATCGAACTTCTTCTCTTCGCACAGTCTACGAATGCCGCTCTTTGAACGCACACCAAAAATTGATACTTTAACTCTCCAAACAACCCTCCTTATATACTGATACTTTCAAGATCAAAACCTTGATCTTAGTCGACTGCACAACCCTAAACTACGTCGGCTACAAAACCCTAAACTGTGTCGGCTCAACTTTAACTCTGTCGGCTTCAACCGCCTCTATAGTTCTATAGCTTTTCTCATGAAACTACATGTCACGATATCGTGACATATTTACAATCATACACTATCTTATGGCTTTTGTCATGATATCACGACACTTTAGCCTTTGATGAATTTGACTAAGCTCTTGTCGCGAAATCGTGACACCCCTGACTCTGTCAGCGACAACTTTGCTTTTGTCATGAAATCACGACACTTCTACTTCTACTGACATCATCTTCACTTCTGTCATGAAATCATGACATTTCTCGCTTTCTCAACCTCTCCTTGGCTTGCACCCATGAAAACGAAACATGTCACGAAATCGTGACACTTACACTGCCTTAAGCTCTTTTCTGCCTTACGCCTGCGAAACTGGAACATGTCATGAAATCATGACGCTTTTGTCTTCATAGCATTCCTCTCTGCTTTTGTCGTGAAATCACGACACTTCACCTATGGAAGACATGCTTTCAGTTTCTGTCATGAAATCGTGACACTTCTGCTGTCGTCTGCTGTATTTTCTGCCTGTCACAAAATCGTGACACTTTCTGCATCCGTACGCTATCTTTTTTGCCTGTCATGAAATCGTGACACTTTCTGCATCCGTATGCTTTTCCTTCATCTTGTCATGAAATCGTGACACTTTCAACTTTCGTACGCTTTCTTTGTAGCCTATCACGAAATCGCGACGCTTCTCATTTCAGACTCTTCCTTTTGTTGCATGTCACGAAATCGCGACAGTTCTCACTTCGAGTTCTGTAGCATGTCACGAAATCGTGACAGTCCTCACTTCGTATTTTGTAGCATGTCGCAAAATCGTGACACTTTTTCTTTTGGACTCTCTCTTCTGCATTATGTCGTGAAATCACGACACTTTTTCTTTCGGACTCTCTCTTCTGCAACATGTCACGAAATCGTGACAATTTTTCATCCGTACAACCTTCCTTGCAATATGTCGTGAAATCGTGACACTTTTCCTTCTCGGCCTTCCTGCTCTTTTCAAGTCGCGAAAATGCGACATGTCACGAAATCGTGACACTTTCCACCTTGCTCTCCTTATCTGCCAACATGTCACAAAATCGTGACAGTTTTCCCTGCTTCTTCTCTCTCTTCCAACATGTCGCGAAATTGCGACAGTTTTTCCAGCTCTTTCTCTCTCCTCTAACATGTCGTGAAATCATGATAGTTTTTCCAGCACTTTCTCTCTCCTCTAACATGTCGCGAAATCACGACAATTTTTCCAGCCTGCTGCATACTTTTTCTAACTTGTCTTTTTATTTGATCTTTTGCAAATGAGCTACTATGATCTTCTTGGAAACTCACTGTCCATGCTTTGAATAATCTGACATTAAATCAAATTCCTTCAAGAGCTTCTTGACATCAATGACAACTTCTACACTTGAGCAAAAGCAATGTACCCAAGGTACCCAAAATTGCCAACATTTTGGACAAGGATACTTAAAGAAAAATATCTGGAAAACTAAGAGGATACTAGAGTTTTCACAAGTCAAGATCCCTATTGTGGCTCTTCTTTATGGAACCACTTGGTGGAGGCTAGGGGGGCCTTGTATAAGGGTGTGAAATGACATGTTGGATATGGGGCCTCTATAAGTTTATAGGAAAATATATGGTTACATGACAATGCTTTAGACAACAATGATATTTTATCTAATATGAAAGAGGATCTAGAAGATAGTTATGGTAAAAATATTTGTGACTACATGACTTTATTGGATAGCCAATTGATATGGAAATATCTAGAGGCAGACCCTAAGAATTTGGAGGCTTTAAACATCCTTAAAGCTAAACTAAAGACTTTTTACTTAGGTGTTGTCAGGAAAAGAGACTCTATGACTTAGATCAGATTTAAGAATGGTGAATTCAGCATGAAGACAACCTATGATCTTTTGGATCATGTTGTAGATATTGGTTTCTATTGGAATATAATTTTAGGTAACATAGTTATTTCTAAACTAGAGATTTTTCTTTGGAAATCAGTATAGAATAAGATCCCAGTAGTGGATAATCTTAATAAGAGAGGTTTTTAGTTACCTAATAGATGCAATTTATGTGAAAAGGTAGAAGAATCAATGGAACACATCTTCTTGGAATGTCCCTACACTCTAAATATTTTCTAGCTCCTCATCAATAGGATGGGCATCTCTTGGGTGATGCCTTCTAATATGATTGTATGGTTACAACAGTGGGAGAAACCATTTTTTAATCCTCATCTTAATATAATTTGGAACCTGATTCTATTTCATTTTGTATGGGGAGTATGGTTAGAGAGGAACAAGAGAATTTTTAGAGGGGAAAAAAGGTCAATAGTGAGAATTTTTGGAAGTATCACCCATTTTTAGAGGAGAATGTTAAATCTATCAAGTACCCTATCAAGCTAGAGAATACTAAAGAGACTATGACAACTAAGGTATGGAATTTGGAACCTATTACTGGTGGAGAGGAAAATTTTCATGTTAGAACTGATGTAAAATGGAAACCACATTGATATGAATGGTTGAAGTTAAATTTTTATGGGGCATCCAAAGGTAATCCAAGTAAGGCCAGAGCAAGAGCAATTTTGAGGGAAAATTAGGATAGATTGGTGGGGGAAACCTACAAGGTTTTGGGAATTGCTACTAGTCATAAAACTAAAGTTAATGCTTTACATCTAGGTGTAGATCTAGATAAGGATCTAGGTGCTAAAAAAATTATCTTTGAAGGTGAATCCTTGAATATTATCAATCTTTTGAAAAATAAGGGAAAAGATAATTGGCATATTGATTACAATGTGCAAGATATTAGAGAGGTTGTAAAGCATTTTGAAGAAGTTAACTTTATTCATGTCTTTAGAGAAGGTAACAAACCAGTGGACTAGATAATAAAATTTGGTACCATTAAAGAAGAGGATAAGATATGGATCCCCCTAGAGGTGGTCCATGAGGACTTAGAAAAGTTCACGAGGAAGGACTACAACTAATTGAGGTTCAAGATGGATACTATTTGTCTTGTGTCCAAGGGATTTTTGGATTCTTGCCTTTGGTAGTTATGTAGTTGATGGACTGACTTTGTGTTGTAAAAAGGTTCATGCCCTTTCAAAATCCTATTTTTATCCTAATAAAAAAATTGAAAATTTTCTAACCCATATTACTCCAAGTTTTTCAAAAATCAATTCGAATTTATTTCCATCTAAAATGCCAAGAATAACATGTAATACATGTTAAAATTACCTAGGCTTGATCGATTCAAAATTTTCTACATGTGTATGAAATATTTATTGGCATCCATTGAATGATAGGAATTAATTATAATTTCCAATCCCTTTGCTTCATTTTTGGATTTAACCTTTTGCATGAATTTTCATATTCCCTATTAAACTTATTCTACTTTGATGAGGGTTGAGAGTTCCTTATCTAAATATGATCAAACTTATTTTGCTAGTGGCCAAGTCATGCTTTTCCAGAGGTGGAAAAATGCCTTTCTCTAGTGGTCAAGTGACTTATCTTTCACTAGTGCTCAAGTGACTCTTCACCAAATATTTTATTCTAGAGACTGAGTGATTCTTTCTTAAACATATTTCATTGGAGGCTGAGAAACTCTTCTCCAAATATCTTTTTTTGATGGCTAAGTGATGGTTAGACATTGATCTTCTCCTCTAGTGACTATTGCTCCTCCTATGAGTGAGTGTTTCTTCTCTAGTATCCACACATTGCTCCTCATTTATGTTCACACATTATCTATTTGATGTCCAAACATTGTTATTCTCTTTTCTAGTAATTTGAGAACTGCTCAAATATTAGTGCTTCTTTTTTTCTCCTTAGCACTAACTCATTTATAGGTTCTATGTTAGCACTCGAATATAGTATCCCTTTATTTTACCTTTAATATAGTGTTCCTCTATCTAGTATCAATAGACATCTTTCTTATATTCTGCCTATGTAGCATATGTCTTCTAGTTTTCCATTGAAGACTAGCATAAAACTTGTGCTTGACTTGGAAGTAGCAATTAATTGTATATTAGCACCTGAATCCTTAAATACTAGCACTTGCCTTAGATATAGTGTTATGACCTTAGATAGCCTATATAATGACCTCTTTTTCTTTACTATTGTAATGAGAATATACCTTGAATAACCTACTTCAAAAAGTGATCCATGGACAAGATTGAATTTATATAAAGATATATTCAGTCAACCTTGTTCTTCAATGTATCCTTGGAAGATTCTTCCTTCTTCTCTACTCTATACTATATTTCTTCTCTTTTGCTCAAAAAATTGACTGCTAGACTATCGTCAGGTTTCTTAGAATACTTCTTTGATTATTTGTACTCTCTAGTACTATTCTTCTCTATACTTCTACTTCTCAAATTTTGTACTCGAGAAGCTAGAATACTTTTCTATCTCTGTAAGAATATTTGATGCTTCTTAATATCTATAGAATTTTTTTTATTTATTCTGAATCTCTATAGGAAGCTTTAATGCTTCTAAATCTCTTTAAATTATGAAGCTTCAATATCTATCAAAATATTTTCTACAATCTCTTAGGTCACACCTAAGAACCAAATATGATTCTCCTCCTTGCTAAAGAACCCAATATCAATTTCTAAGTGCCTATGAATGTTCCCAAATGACCAAATTGATTCTTAATTGGTTCTTCTTCAATATTCAATAGTGATTCTCCCCTTTCTATAGAGAATTTAGAATATTATTAGGGTGAATTTATATGTCCCCAAATTTGTAACTATCTCTTGAGTTGGCTTTCTCTATCAATCAATGTCCAACTTTCTTCTAAGTTGAATTTTGAACTATAAATATAGTCGAGTCCTAGTCTTCATTGGTTTTCCTTCAACCAAGTGGAAATACCCTAGCATTTAAATTAGGGTGACTAAATCCTTGTCCCCTCAATATCTACTCAATTAGACCTTTAAAAATAGAGTCCAAGTCTTCACTTCCTTCAAAGTGGAAATACTCTAAATTAATTTGATCAAGAATGGAAAAAGTTAAATAATAGTGGTTAATAAAATAATTCTACAAAAAATGGGTAAATTCAAGTGGTAGCTTTGATACCACTAATGGCTTTTAAGCCTTACTACCACAGAATATCACAGGTTCAAATATAAAGAAGCCATAATATTAAAGATCAAAATATCAATAATGAAGAGTAGAATTATATATGAGTAATTTAATATATATATCAATGTCAATATAATAATAAAAATAACATTCACTTATACAACCAAATATTAATGTAAATGGATTAAATAATTCATGAACTATGCATGAATAAAACTTATAATATTAATTGCTCAAAATTTGTATACAAGCTTTATTCCATTTTCTTCTTCTTTACAATTAGATAATAAAACTCCCATTGCATTGCTTTCTCATGGAGCACTGTCTACATAATATAGGTATAGTAATGTGAATATTCAAGTACTTGGCTATCACTCTCCTTATGACAAGTCCCATGAGCTTTGGATTATCATCTTACCACTTGCATGCTAGACTCTTCAATTTCTTCTTGCATGCACACTTGACTCTATGACACTTGCACACTTCTCCATGACTCCAACACTTATACATGCACTTCTAATCTAATATAATTGCGCACATCCTCATATTACATATTTTCACACTTACATACATGAAACTTGTACACATTTTCTCAATCTACACTTGCACTCTAACTTACATGACACTTGTGCATTTCTTGCACATTGATACTTACATGAAAGGGGAAATATAAATCACACATCTAAAATATAGAATCAACCCTAATATATTACATATTTAAAATTGTACCATGGAGGTACCATGGGATACATTAGCATGTACCCAATAATGTAATATTCCTTAACATGCACATCCAAACTGAAGGGATTAAATTTTCTCCCCAAATTCTAAATCAACTTTTATGTGGATCTATTACTAGATTGGGTGTTTACATGGTTAAAAATGGGTTCTATTACAACAAAAGGGTTATAAGAACTTAACCATAGCTAAGGTATGGAATTACAGTGTTCCCCCAAACTTCAAGACTTTCTTTGGTTGGTACTCCAAAATAAGATTCTTACTATAGAAAACCTCATTAAGAGTGTTGGAATATATTACATTATTTGGTACATGCTAATGTACCACCTTGGGTACATATTTAGAATAGAAGTGTCTTATATTAGGGTTTTATTATTTACTTTATGCAATGTAATAAATGCACAAGTATTGTTAGAATGTGAAAAATACTTAATAATATAAATATACATGTTGTTCATGTGTACGAGTCCATAGAATAGGAAGATGAAGATTCATAGGTAGGTGGAAGGCCAAGAGTCACATATCATTATATATAATCCTTTGATAGATAATATAGAGAGTGAAAGTAGAAAGCATAGTAGATGATATGCTAGATACAATGTAAAGCATGTAAGAAATATGGAGATTTTGAGACATCCATTTTTATCATTGTACTATTTTCATGAGTCTTCATTAATGGTAGTTTTATGAGTAATTAAAAAAGTTTCTTATTATTTTTACATGCTTAGTATATTGCCATTATCATATATTTAATATTGGATACTTATTTTATATCTTGTGGTTTATTTCTCATTAAGTATCTAGCATCAAAATCTAACAGTGGTATTATAGCACAAGGGAGATTGATAGGAGATAGGGAGAGCCACAAGAGAGATTGAGAGGAGATAAGGAGATTTCATTTTTAGAAATTTTAAAGTTATTTTTGGCTAGATTATTTCCACAGAGTTGTAGTACTCATGAATACTAAGACTAAACATATCATTCCATTATATTGAAGGATAACTAGTGAAATTTATTGATTTTTAGAGATCAAGAGACTTAGATGCATTTGCTTACAACTATATAAATTTTATGACAGGAGATCAGTTTTTGAGTTGTAGTAAAAGAGAAGTTCTCATTGAAAATTGAAGATTCTAGATTGAATATTGAGAAGAGAGAAAGAGGTCAAAGGAGACCATTTAAATATTGAAGAAAGAGGAGACTCAAGAAAGATATCCCCATATAATATTGGAGATTGGATATTAAGGAGACCCAAGAAGAGGTCCACATAGAAGATTACATATTACAAATTGAATAAAGAAGAAAGAAAATCTATTGTAGAGTGAGAAGGAGGAGATCCAAGAGGAGATCAAAGAATGAGGTCCCATTGAAGAACATCCATATTTGGAAGATATAATATTGGAGAAATAAGATAAAGGACTAAGGAAAAGGTCCAATTGAAGAGTTGCAAAATTTGAAGACCCAAGAGAAGAGATCTCAAGCAAATTTGGAAGGAGAAAGAAGAAGGTTAGAAAATCCCTATTGAAGAAGTGGCCATTGGAGAATATTTGAAGCTCAAGGTAGAATATTGCAAGGAGTATCTCTTGAAAAAAATAATTTGGGACAATTATCACCATCAGACAACAAGCCCAAAAGGAAAGAGGATATAGAAAGAAGTTTGTAAAAATTTAGAAAGGATTCTTGAAGATCTCAAGACATTCAGATTCTTGAGAAAGAGGCCAGCAAATAGGCCCATTTTGAAGTTAAAATTCGATAAGAAGAGCTAAGGAGGAGAAAGAATATAGAAGAGGCCATAAATTTGAGTAATTTGAAGACTACCATTGCAAAGAAGAAGACTAATGTTTTTGCAATAGAAGTTGAAGAGTCATAGAACAACAAATTTAAGGTGACATATAGTTACGATTTGGAGAAGATTTGAGAAGATTTTGAAGTGCCATTGAATAGCCAATTGAAGGAAGGCTTGATAGTAAAATAAAGCACAAATTTGGAGAAGTTATGAGAGATTCTTGGAAAACGATATAAGGAGAAGAAATCAGATTTTGGAAGCAGTAATTTGAAGAGATTTGAGATGCAAATTTGAGAAGCATTAAGATAAGATAGTAGAGCTGCGTTTTGGAGAATTTTAGGGCATATATGCGAGAAGCGTTGGACAGAATTTGATCAAAGAAAGGTTATGTAAATTTTATAAGTTGAAGGTAATATATTGGATAGTGTTATAACTGCAAAATTATACATTCCTAGACAACACAATTGAAGGAGAGATAGGCAGCAATTTGAGCTGCAAGATTGACAAGTTTAAGGCAGCATTTGAAGAAAGAATATTTGGATAGCATAGAAGCAAATTTTTAAACAACATTGGAAGCTGCAAAATTGATAAGTTTGAGGCAAAAATTAAGAACAGAGAGATGTAAATTTTACAATTTTAGGTCAGAAAAAATGTGAATCAAATAACCAAGAATATTAGCTAAAAAAAGAGGCCAAAAGGTATGCCACATCGGTGCAATAAAAGTTTATTTTTTAAGCATTAAAATAAGTTTACTTTAAAGTTACAAGAGCACCATAAAATAGCTATTAAAATCTGCAAAAGAAAGAGTCTTCAAGCCAATTAAGGAGGCAATATTATTATCTAAGTAAAGGTTGAATAAGAGATCAAAGATAGCGTGCTCAAGGTGTCTAAAGACACCAAGTAAATACATCAAAAATTGAATAAGGTAGTGCTCACAATGGTTTTAAATTTGTATAAAAAATAAGAAGTTAGAGGACAAAGCCAAAGCAAGTATTAAGGTGCAAGATTCTTGGGAGATAAATAAAATAAAAAGCAAAGGTTTTACCCAAGTTAAAAATCTTGGATATCTAGCTGAACAACATTGAAAATCTATCGAGCAAAGGGGTGAAAAAGTCACCAAGGAAGAGTTATTATAGCATCACCAAATGAGGAGCCACCATCGTAGAAAAGGAGCAACCATTGATAGAGAGGATCCACCACCATAGAAGAGGAGCAACCATTGATGAAGAAGAACCACCACCAAGAATTAGAAATAAATAAGTACAAACAAGCATTGGAGAGTTACAAAATATGTTGGAGGAAAGAAGAGTTGGAAGTTACAACTATCAAGTAGCGAAAGATATTGTGAGCATTAAGGAAGGGCAAGCAAGTTTGAGCACCAAAGAAATATAAGATATTATAGAATTACATGCAAGTGTTGAGAGGAGTGTAGCCACCATTTGTCACTTCGGTTGAGAATGTGAAAGAACTTGGATGCCACTTGGTGCAGAGGAAAAGGAGCACTAACAACCATTAAGGGAAATAAAATTATTCAACCTAGCTATGAGAACTCTTTGAAGAAGGAAGACACTTATCAAAGGTAACGACCATATTTTCATAATATAACCAAAGTAAATAGAAGTAACGCAACAAGAAGAAAATACCTAAATAAGACGTTGAGTGTCATGTGGCACATGAGAAGAGGAATATTGATAAGTTGGAGGAGCCCAAATGATCTTCAGAATGCATTGTAAGCACATTCAATGATCAAAGAATGTAGAATAAGCACTAAAAGGATAGTCAAAGTACAAAAGAGAGCACCATACAAGGACAATCATTAAATGCAGTGAAAAGACATCATCTAGCATTGAATACTGAAAGGAGGATAACACCTAAAATAACATGCAAGTTACAATCACATAAGAAGCATACCGAATATGTAGCACTCCATTTACATGAAGGTACAAAATATTTAATCAATTTGTATTTCATAAAGGTCAAGAAGGTATAAGGTATATCTATACTAAGTTTAAGCTTAGTTAATCTATTATACTAAATATTAATTAATTGAGTGGAGGTATAAGGAAGTGAATTGATAGATTACAACTTTAGATGATTGAATGACTTTTGAAGTAAGGAGGATTTAATTTGAAAGCATTTTGAAATTGCCTTATTTGAAATTCAAGCATAGAAATATTTGCAAATAATTTAACTTGGAGGAATGATTTTTTTACATCAAAATTGAAATATTGAATTTGCAAATAGATTTGTTTTTCTAAATTACTAATTAGGGAGTTATAAGGAATTCATCACCAACATTAATTCTTGAAATTTAGAAACTAAATTATTGAAAATTGAAAGACATAGGAAACACAACATATATTTGTTAGAAAGTTGGAAAAGTACATTGGAATTAGTCTCTTATTCAAATTGAAGGGACATAAGGAATCCAACTTAAAAATCTTGAAGACAAAAAAAATTATCAATTGAAATTGCTTCAAAATTATCTTTAGTTTTCTATTCATAAATAGGGAGAAATAAAGTGCTTATATTGAAGTTGAAGGGAGAAAAAAGGGATTCAACTCAAAGGAAAACTTAGAAAGCTACGTATTTTACCAAAGCTATTTTATATTCAAAATACTAGGGAGCAAAAAGAAATTCTATCTAGAGATTTGATCCTACAAAACTTGAGAATTGAAAATATCTTATCAAATTTGATCACATATTCAAAACACTTTGGAGATATAAGGTATTCTACAAAATTTGAGAATTGAAAAGATATTATCAATATTATACTCAAAAACTAGGGAGTCATAAGGTAAACCTCAAAGGTGTAAAATTATAAAATTTACATAAAAACTAAGGAGTCACAAGAAATATTTACTCTAGAAGAACAATGGAAGAACTTATTAAATATACAAGATTCAAGGAATAAAAATGGTTTAGAGATATACTTAATTCAAGAAATGACAATATGAAAATTAAAAGAGAAGAACCAATATGGCTTAAAAGGTTTCTTGGAAAATCATAAATTGATAGTTTGGCAAGAGTAGATACTATAAAGACATCCTCTAAAAATATGATAGAAGAAATTTATGACAATCATATTAATAGAAATATGGAGAATAAACTCAAAAATTATTCTCAAAAGGTAGCAAAGAATATTGATCAAATAGATGACTTATAGATTTACAAAAGAAGTAAAGATAGAATAACTTTAGTTGTACACAAATGGTTTTTCTATTTTATCAAGGAAATGGATGAACTCAAAATTTCAAAGACAAGTAACAAAGAAATAGAGATATCTTCATGATGTACTTATTGCAATAAGATTGGTCATGAGAAAGCAAATTGTTGGAATTTCCATCCATGTAAATATTGTGGAGGAAAATCTCACTCATCTTTTTTTTGCTACTATAAAGATAGGTACTACAAAATATTTGAAGAGATACTAATATTCAAACTAGATTATCTCTTTCAAGTTCTTATTTCTGAAGCATCTACTAATGAGTTTGAGATTTTTGAAGAAATATCATCCAAATAACCAAATAAAATAAAATAGATTAATGCTGATCCACTCATGACATGTAAGATAATGAGATCTCTTGTTCATCAAGGCTATTTTTGTGGGGATTTCTTGCTTACCTCTTTTAAAATATATCATGTCGTAGGGATCCTGAGAATCACAACTAGTTTGTAGACTCTAGTGGATCTACCTCTTTGACCTAGGAATAGATTATCTATAGGACTCTAGATAGACCAAGTCGGGTAAGAAAAACCCAGACAATGGGTTCATACATTTGCCACTATGATGCTATAATCCATATCTTACCAAATTTGATGATATATTAATTTTTGTTCTTTTTGACCAAACCAAGTAGTATAAAAACCATTAATACCAAACTGGTGCCATGTCCATTGGATAGTCGTAGTAGATTTATATTTCTCATTAACTTTGAAAGGAGAATAAAGGAGAACTAGTTCATCCACATTCATTCAAATGATGTAATCAATGGAAATGATTAAACTAGTGAAGGAAAGCATCATCCACACATTCAGATTATTGTAATATGTAAATAAGCGGACACATAAACCATAAATGAAGGAAAATATAGGAATAAAGTTGGTGTTTGTATTTATATGTGTAGACACCAAAACAACACCAATCCGATTACGGGACAGTGCTTTGGTTATTTCCCGTTTGCTTTCTTCGACCGTTCCGCCTTCCCTGGTGAGAAGGCCCAACTATCGAATGTATCCTCCAAGTCCAGCTCGGGTTTGAGCTTAAGCAAATGCTGCTTTAAGCACTTAAGCAAATGCTGCTTTTAGCACTTAGGCAAATGCTGCCTGTCACGATATCGTGACGTCACGACGATCGCGACGTCACGACATCGTGACGTCGCAATGTCACAATATCATGGATCGTGACAGTCGTGCTGTCGCGATATCGCGACAGTTGCAACACATCGCGACAGTCGTGACAGTCATGACATCGCGATCGCGAAACGTCGGTGTCGCGATGTCGCGACTGTCGCGATATCGCGATAGCTCCTACCACTGCGCCCTATTTCCTTTTTGGTGTTATCGCGACGTCGCGATATCACGACAAAACTCCGCATTTATGCCTGGGCAGACTTTAACCAACGAGGACGGATTTTACACCAATTAAAGTGGACTTTTAAACAATTAGAAGTGCATTTTAAAAAATTAAAAGCGAGCATTAAACATTCGAAAGCGGACGTTAAAAAAATACAAAGGTGGACTTTAAACAACTGGAAGTGGAAGTCAGTCAAGTGCGTGGGCCGTTAGAGGACTGTCACAGAGGCATTCATGAAAGCCCGAGTCATGGAGGACTTTCCTCTCTCGTGGGAAGACATGACCGCCACATGGCACCTATGACCAACACATGGCGCTTATGCACGCCTATCCAAAGAGACCCCCTGGGTCTATAAAATGGTGGACTTTTCCACCCAAAAAGAGGAGAGCAAAAAAGAAACGTTTGGAGCAGCGAAGCCCTGCCAGTTTACCGCCAGACGTTTTAGCATTGATTTACGTCATCCGCATCCGTGATCTCTTCTGCAAGGGAGGTCATCGGGTGTTCATGGAGAACGTGAATCCGGATCCCTGGATCCATCCACTCGTCGACAAAGCTCAGTGTTCTATTTTTATTTCTTTTGCATTATGATCTCGGGATTTTAATTGCAAGCATATCAACATGCAGATTTTGATTTTAAGCATGCATTCATCGGATTTTATTTCATTCAAAAATGATGCAGACCTAGTTGACTTTATATGTATTATGACGTAATTATTTTATTACGTTTATGTTATGTTTTCCACGCTGCAGCTAAACCGTATTTTCTTTTATGTCACTGTTTTATTTGTTTTAAAGATCGAATGTTTTATTTTTACACAAGTGCTACTAACGGATCTGTTGTTTCTTTGAACGCAGGAGAAGCAGCAGCGATTGAAGATTCACCAACACAAGCGGCGGTGACAGTTTGGCCCGCCCATTCTACATGTGGGCACGCGGAAGGAGAACTACTAAAGACAGATTGTAACCGAAACATGCTAATCTTCCTAGCCCTTAAAAGGGAAGGAGAGAGATTGTAACCGAATCCGGAATCATATTAATAAAAAAAAAAGGGTTGTGCTCCTGTTTCTCATTTTATGTTAATTTTGATTCGATTACGTTCATCTTATTTTGTGCATGTTCATTTGGTATCAAGTTAGTATTGTTTTTCTTTCGAAATCTCGTGCTTTCAATGGCGATCACGGTGGGACCCTGTTCCCTGCATTTTTGAGATCAAGAAACTGATCGAAATTTATGTTTTTATGCTTGCAGGTACTGGCTGAGAATAAAAAAGCTGATTTGGGCGAAAAAGACAGCCGATTTGGGCGAAAAAGAGGTAACGGTTTCTAACTGTCCCTGTCATTTTTTGCTGTGATATTTTTATTTTCTGTCATGTTTGCCTTCTTAGGGAAAGAGGTTGCTGCCTGTTTCATTTTTAAATAAAAAGAACCACACACACTTCACGTGGTAAAATTAAACCAAGGAGCTGGTCGTAAAACCCCAGCCCTTGATCAAGACCATCGGTGGATTTCATCACCACCTTGGCTTGATTTTGCATCCATTACCCCGATTGTCACTGTTGTTAGGCGTAAATCCTGACGAAAGCTGACCGAGTGTTGTTGGGGTGATTCCCAGCGTGCAAGGATAAGTCTTCTATGGTAGGTGCCATTAACAGGACAATCCCCCTTCCGTACCGCCTACGTACCATGTACCATCTGCTCTCACGTACCTATAGTCTCCCTCTCGTAAGGGCGGGTATATAGAGAGGTTGGTATATCGGCTTGGTTGGTATATTGAAGGGGCGACCATTTTGGGAGTTATATGAGCCTTCATTATGCATTTAAACGTTCTTCAAAAACATTCAAAAACAAAAACAAAATCATCAAAACACACTAAAACCAGTCTAGGACACACCATTAATCTTTAAAAGAGATAATCACCGTTTGTGTATGTGTGTGTTCATTTCTGCTTAGTGTAAAAAAAAAAAAAAAATCAAAAATCATAAACAAAAAGATAAAAATCTGTTTAGCTAGTAGAAAAGCACCACAATGGTGTACACCCGTAGCCAAGCCCAATCAAGGGCAGAAGCTCCGGAAGGTACACAAGAAGCAGGCACAAGTCGCCTTCGCTTTAGTCTTGAAGACTTGGTCATACCGCCTTGGCGGTCTAGGCCACAAGAGAATCCACATCATTCCATGTCTAGGTGGAATTATAGGGACACCCCTCTGGGGGATACGCCCATTCAGAATAGCCCCTTTCGGGAAGAACCTTTACGTGTGACACTCAACGCAAATAGAAGACCGCCTTTTGAGGCTAGATATGAGTGGCCACCATGCGATGAAGCGCTAGAGAGGCACAGTGTCCATGAAGAGAGACAACGTGAATATGACATCTCTCCTTTGCCTCCCATTAGAACTGAAAGACAAAACCCAGAGCACGGGGCTCTCCACACAGGGCGAGCTAACTCCGCCCGCCCCTTTCACACCCATGAAAGGGAGAACGAGGAAGATCATCGCATTCCTCGAGAGCAACATACAAGCACGGGAGCCTTGCGCTTCCGCCCTGCTAGATATCATGATCACCCATTAAGGCCGGAGCCTCAAGTAAATGCCGCCAATCTCGACAGAGGGAAGCGCCACATAGAAGTCCCGGATCCTCAAAACCAAGATAGATACATCGGAGAGGCGACTAGGCCTCCTAGAATCAAAACAACAGAGCAAATTGACTTATCATTTGCTAGACATGCCGCCCGCCAAGCGCAGATCAAGCAGCTTGAGCAGGATCAACAACAACTAGAACAATTATATCACCTTAATAAAGAGCGCATTCGGTGCCAAACAAATGAGCTGCTCTGCACCACTATGCCCGAAAAGGTTCTGACCCCCCAAACGTAGAGGGCGGAAAGGTACGAGAGGCACAACCTCATAGTGCATGATAGGTCCCCAAGACCTCGCCAAGAGGTGCCTTTAAGACACCCGAGACATGAGCGGGAGGCCACTCCCAGGAATGACGATGGGCACCCTTCGCGGGCGCCCACCCCTGTTCATCGAGCTCGCCCAATAACTCCTCGAGAAGATTATGAGGAGTATGAACAAGAAGAACGAGCCGAAACGCCCTATCAAGGCGGAGGAGGTGCTATCCAGCCACCCCTCCATAGGCCCCCAGTTGCCCGTAACACACAACGGGAACGAGTTACGGAGGAAGAGATTAAATCTTTCGATGCATACAAAGCGCTATTAGAGCGTTTGGAGTCTATGGAGACTAAAGCTTCTGGGCATCAAAAGCCCACGTTACGTCAACTCCGCAGTCATCCAGTGCATCCGTCAGTGCCCACACCTCTTTACCCCAAACATTTCAAGTTGCCTCGGTTGGCGGTTTTAAAGGTGAAGAGGATGCTCAAGAGCATGTCACAAGATTCTTGAGCCAATGCTTTGGCATTCAGGATAATGATGCATTGTTGCTTAGGACATTCATAACCACATTCGTGGGCCCTACCTCGGATTGGTTCACATAGTTACCGAAGCACAACATAAATAACCTAGATCAATTAGTGGATGCGTTCCTTGAACGCTTCGCCTTCAGCACCAAGAAGAAGGCATCACTGAGCGATCTGGCCAGCCTCAAGCAATATGATGAGGAGACAATGGCGGCCTATGGGAATCGATGGAGGACTATGCTTTCTAAGCTACCTTACCTTCCCCCTATGTCCGACCTCACACAGATGTTTGCACGAAGTTGCTTGAAATCGATCTCTGGGCTATTGCAGTTGCAACAATATGCCTCTTTAGAAGAAGCTCTGGCGCAAGCCAAAATTATTGAAGAGATCAAAATAGGGGAAGGCGCAATCGCCAAGCCTAAAAAGAAAGAGTGGAACAAAAACACTAAGACCGGGACTACGCAACCAAAACCCGTTGTAGTTAATCAAGTTGCGATAAATGTTCCCAAGCTTGTGCAAGAAATACAGCCTCAAAAGGCTAATTATCAGGCAGTGCCTCCTAATTATGAAAGAGAAAATAAAAGACAGGAGCAAAATCAGCAGCGTCGCCCTAGGCGACAATTCACCCCTTATACGGAGTCCAGGGACTCCTTATTTGACCGCTTGTCAGCGGCAAATCTAATCACCCTTCCAGAAATCCAAAACATAGATCCTAACGCTCCCAAGCCTAAGGGATACAGGGAGGATTTATATTGTAGGTTCCACAGGCGAAGGGGACATGACCTAAACGCATGTTGGAAATTCAAGGGACTGATACAAGATTTGATTGATAATCAAACATTGGCGAGTGGACAACCCCATAGCACCAAATAATCAATAGATGGGGGTATTCAAGGACCCTTTGCCTGCCCACGAGGCACAGGCAAAACCTCTTCAGGTTAATGAGGTGCGACAGAATCTCCCCATGCAAGGATATGTGGGAATGATCAGCATAGTAACTAGGAACAAGAAATACCCAGGAGCTGCCCCGGAGGCAGCTACAAGAGAAGTTCCTTCAACGTCGCAACCTCAACAACCCACTGTGCAATTGCCTCCGCCTAGACCCGAGGTCACGATACGGACCAAACTCACGCAGAGTTTGCGGACCACATCGGCTAGGCTTTCCATTTATGAGCTTATACAGCAATCAGCGCCCCATCGAGAAGCTCTCATGGAAATTCTGAAAGCCATCGAGTTACAGCCTCACGAAGCAAATTCCTTCAATAACTTCGTAGGACATGTAAAACGATGTACGGAGCCAATCATTACCTTCAGAGAGGATGAAGTTAAAATAGTACCGAATGACATGGCAGATCCACCCCTGCACGTTATCGCGCGGGTCAACGGGATCCCGTACAAGAGAGTGTTGGTAGATACTGGCTCATCCAGTAACATCATTACCACTGCAGCATTAAAACATCTGAAGCTGCCAGCCTCTCATATCATGGCTTCAACATACACACTACGAGCATTCAACGATGCAATATGCTCGACAGTCGGCACAATTGTTCTACCCGTCCAGGTAGGACAAAAGATGATACCCACATTGTGCCACATTTTGGAAGGCGAGATGGCATACAACATACTGCTAGGGCGACCATGGATCAGGGACATGAAGTGTGTCCCTTCGATAGCTCACCAATGTATTGAAGTATGCATTTGAAGGAGAAATACATGTAGTCCCGATGGACTTAGAACCCTTCAAATATTGCAATGCAGTGCATTTGATGCCGCAATCGACCCTCCCATCGACGCACTTGGATTTCTAGTTAAATCCATCTAGACAGGGTCCGATGCCGCAGGCACCACGGATGACTAATCCATCAAAACCCTAGCCAGGTGCATCTACATCATCTGCTCCTTCATTACCAATGCCACTTGTCATGGCTAAATAGAAGGACAAAGGAAAAAAGATCTTGGAAGAGGCTCAACCCCTAGAAGAGGTGTTGCCAACGATATCAACTGTCTCAATAGAAGAAATACCTAGCACAATGGAAGCTGAGGTTCCTAATCCACCCAACATGGAATGGACTCGGGAAGGCCTTCCATTTCCTCCCTCTCAATCATCAACAATTATTGTTGAAATGGCCAGTACGGGCACTGGGAGAATATCTAGTGCAGAAATGTTGTAGCAACGCCCACGCTAGAATCAGTGCAGGACATGGGGAGACCTCGCCTTCCCATAGGGACAATTGTTCCTTTAGGTTACCCACCAAACCAGACAAATTTTGTGTATGGGGGCCTTGATCATGGTGTTGAACCATGCAAGCAAAAGGACGAGGACGAAGAGCCTTTTGCCAAAAATATCAATTATCTGTCGAACCCGGACTTCGCTCTGAGATATCTAGGCCAATGCAATTGGCACGGATACGGGTTAGGCAGGTATGAGCAAGGGGTGCGTGTCCTTTGCCAGCCAAGATATCAAATGCCTTATGATAAGTCGGGAGTAGGGTTCAACCACCCCCTGCCCTTAGACATCTTGGTGGAAAACATGCAAGGCCTAGGAATAGGCGACAAGGGTGGATTGGCATCAGATCCTTATGCCAACCCGAACACAACGTACACATTGGGAGATTACCTCCCATGGTCAACAACCACCCTTGGTAACAACAATAACCCTTCTCTGTTGATAGAGAGAGGTGAGAGTTCGGATACTAACTTCCAAGGAGAACATAAACGGTGTCCAGATATCTTTTTAAAATTGTTCCCTTTAGAGGTTCCAATTGAACCAGTGCAATGTCAAGCGAATCAGGTCCCCCCACTGAGTGTGGAACAACCACAATGGGATCAGATTAATTTGCTCGAACAAGATGAGCATAATATGGCACAGATAACTATCGGGGCCAATGAGGGCCTTTGGATCACCGACAATGATTACATAGATGAAACTGAGATGGAATATCTTAATCATGCACGATGGCACAATCACCCTGTAACCCATGAACAATTGATGGCACAACTAGGCATAAGGTTAGGGCATGAATGGTACATAGACCCAGCAGGGTGGGACCAAGTGTTGGATCAATGGCTCCAAGTTCACGATGAGCACCGTCCACCCCGAGACCCTATAATGACATCAGTGCCGAGGGAAGACCTTGTCTTCCTATCAACACATAGGGCCGATCCGTTCATGCCCGTCCCATTAGAGCCAGATCCAGAGCATAGGGAGCATCCAGAATGTTCGAGTTATCACACCCACGGTAATGGAGACCAAATTCATTTCATCCACATGATCTCCATTGATTTGACCGCACCCATCCGCAATCCGGCCGATCCAGCACGGTCATTGCATCTAGACATAGATGCCATCGACTGGGATCACGTCAATTCACCTCTCTCCCCATCAGAGTATTGGCCTTTCGGTGAAATGCCTCATTTTACCCCAGGGACAACTCAAGATATTTTTCAAGCTGAAGAGGGACCCGAGGTTCCAAACGTAGATTTAAACTCAGCTAATGATATCCATTTGATCCCGACTCCACATCAGTTGGAGGACGGATCCCACATGTCAATCGAGGAGATGATCGACGTAGACATCGGCTTAGACCCAATGAATCCACAGATTATCAAGCTGGGGGTAAGCTTATCCCCTGAAGAGCAAGCCGACTACATTGCCCTTCTCAAAGCGAAGAAGGAGGTTTTTGCATGGTCATACAGAGACATGCCAGGGCTAGATCCGTAGCTAGTCACGCATAATCTAACGCTTGACCCGACAATCAAGCCAGTTAAGCAAAAACTACGTAAGATGCACCCAACAGTGGCCTTGATGGTCAAAGACGAATTGCAAAAGCTGTTGGATGCACAGTTTGTCATCTGCGTGGATTATCCGCCATGGCTGTCCAACATGGTGCCCGTCAAAAAGCCCGATGGGAGGATTCGCATATGCACTAATTTTTGAGATCTAAACAAAGCGAGTCCTAAGGATGATTTCCCCTTGCCAAGCATCGACGCGTTGGTAGACGCTACAGTAGGTCATGAAATGCTATCCCTCATGGATGGTTTCTCAGGATACAATCAGATTCGTATCAATCTTGAGGATCAACTCAAAACGGCGTTCACAACGCCTTGGGGGACATTTTGTTATAAGGTCATGCCTTTTGGCCTTAAAAATGCTGGCGCCACCTACCAACGTGCCATGACGTACATCTTCCATGATTACATGCATAAAACTTTGGAAGATTACATGGATGATTTGTTAGCCAAGTCTCTTTTGCGCTCAGATCATCTCGGTGACTTAAGCAAGATCCTCGATCGCCTCATAGAGCATAAGGTCGAATGAATCCCAAGAAGTGCGTATTCGGCGTCACATCTGGAAAACTCTTGGGTTTTATAGTCTCAAAGCGAGGCATCGAGGTGGACCCAAAGAAAGTCAAGGCAATCCTTGAAATGGCTCCCCCAACTACTATTAAGTAGCTCAGAAGTCTGCAAGGAAAGGTCGCGTCGATTAAGCGCTTCATAGCGCAGTTATCTGACAAGTGTCGACCCATGAACAAATTATTGCACAAGGGGGTTACATTTCATTGGGATGACGAGTGCCGATCGACCCTTTGATGAAATCAAACAATACTTGGCTTCATCGCCAGTATTGGCACCACCTAGACCAGGAGTGCCATTCTACTTATACATCTCAGCTAACGAGGTGGCACTGGGCGCCATGCTGGCCCAAAAGAATGAACTTCACAAAGAACAGGCTACTTACTATCTTAGCCGCACCCTGGTCAGTTACTGAACTTAACTATGCATACGTTGAGAAACTCTGCTTGGCAGTGGTGTTTGCTACCAAGAAGCTACGCCACTACATGCTGAGCAACACTACGTATGTTGTGTCTAAGGAGAATCCATTGCGATACATGATGAGTCGTACTTATCATAGTAGTCGCACGACGAAATGGATCATGTTGTTGACGAAATTTGACATAGAGTTTATTGGACAAAAATCTATCAAAGGACAGGTCATAGCCGATCAACTAGCAGAGGCTCCTCTTGAAGACGATCAGCCTCTAGTCATAGAACTACCCGATGATGGGGTCTTCCATGTCTCAGAATCGCCGATTCTGATGAGCCTGAGTCACAGGCCGACATAACCTTATTTTTTGATGGTTCTAAATGTGAGCAAGGTGGTGGTGCGGGAATAGTATTCTTCACACCGCAGGGTGCTCCAATGCCCCTGTCATTTAAATTAAATTTCCCATGCACCAACAATAATGCAGAGTATGAAGCCTTGCTCATAGGTCTTCAGACAGCAATCGCCATGAACATCAAATGACTAAACATCTTTGGTGATTCGTTGTTAATCGTCAATCAAGTCAAAGGGGTATACCAATGCAAATGCCCAGTTCTACAGGCTTATAAAGCCCTTGTGGACAAATTCTTGGCAAAACTTGAATGGTACGACATCGAGGCACTCCCTCGATCATCGAATCATTTTGCGGACACAATGGCCTCCTTGGGGTCACTAATCCCGCAAGACCTTTCTGGTGATATGACAACCATTCAAGTCAAAACCTTATCGCAATCCATGATGGAGCGTGCAAGCTCTGACTTGACGTCAGGAATCCACATGATCCAGATTGAACCATCCTCGGATAAGTTCTCTCGAATCCACGATCGTCTGAAACATGCCAACTGGGGGTCCTTGTTCTCCCCTACTCCCATTAATAGCAACACAACGCTGTTCTTACAAGTTCTATCCCGCTCAGCATTTGTTAGGGAGGAACTTCAAAAGGGATTGGTTGTTCATACTGTCGAGGTTTCCGATCAACAGGACTGGTATTTACCCATTAGAGACTACCTCAAGTTAGGTAATCTCCCGCTTGGATTGACGCATGCCGCAAAATGAACATTCAAGCAGAAAGCGGCTAAGTATGTCTTGATAGGAGACATTTTGTATCGTCACAGCTATGAAGGGATCCTCCTTCGTTGCTTGGACTAGCAAGAGTCCACTTGGGCAGTCGCCCAAGCGCACGATGGTACATGTGGTGGCCACTTTAGTGGTATGGCCATTGCAAAGCGCATTCTTCGCATGGGCTATTATTGGCCATCTTTAGAGCGAGATTGTTGCGCATATGTCAAGAAGTGCGTGAAGTGTCAACATCATGCCAATTTGATGCACGTACCTTCCCGGGCCTTGCAGACAGTCCAGTCTGCTTGGCCATTTTTGTAGTGGGGCTTCGATCTAATTGGAAAGATCTCCCCTGCGTCGTCAGGCCATCACACGTTTATCATAACGGCCACAGAGTATTTTACCAAGTGGGTGGAAGCAATTCCGCTGACCTCTACGACAGGACCCCGCATTGTGGAGTTCATTTTGCATAACATCATATGTCATTTTGGTATTCCATCCAAAATAATCTCGGATAATGGGCCATCATTCAAGAACAAAGACGTGCGTGCTTTGACCACAAAGTACAAAATTCAGCACAGTTTTTTGACACCCTATTATCCGCAGGCAAATGGGCAAGCAGAGGCGTCAAACAAAATGCTAGTTGCCATCCTTAAAAATACGGTCGTAGACAGTCATAAGGATTGGCACATCCAAATTCCACTTGCCCTTTGGGCTTATCGCACTAGCATTCGGACGCCAACTGGGGCCACTCCATTTTCGCTCGTGTATGGCTCCGAGGCAGTAATGCCTCTCGAGTTGGAAATTCCTTCCCTACGCATATCAATGCAGGAGTTCATCGATGATGACGCTGCGTGACAAGCCCGGTTAGACCAACTTACGTTGCTTGACGAACGACGCGTTAATGCTCTCGAGCACTTACGTATCTATCAAGAGCGGCTTAAGAAAGCTTACAACATGAAAGTTCACCTAAGGGACTTTCGGGTTGGTGATTTGGTTTTGAAGGAAAACCAACAGAACTCTAATTTGCCGTCCCACCTAAGGGACAAGTTCACGGCAAATTGGTTAGGTCCATATGTCATTGATAGCAAAATAGGACCCGAGACGTACCGGCTAGCCTCTCTTGATGGAATCAAGGAAACAGAACCCTTGAATATCAGTCATTTGTGACCATTCTATATCTAAGAGAGCCATATCCCAAAAATGCTCCAAGGATTCCTGAAATCGCTTGGTCAATCCCAAAAATGCTCCAAGGATTCCTGAAATCGCTTGGTCAATCCCAAAAATGCTCCAAGGATTCCTGAAATCGCTTGGTCAATCCAAAAATGCTCCAAGGATTCCTAAAATCGCTTGGTCAATCCCAAAAAATGCTCCAAGGATTCATGCAATCGCTTGGTCAATCCCAAAAAGCTCCAAGGATTCCTAAAATCGCTTGGTCAATCCAAAAAATGCTCCAAGGATTCCTGCAATCGCTTGGTCAATCCCAAAAAGCTCCAAGGATTCCCGCAATCGCTTGGTCAAACCAAAAAGCTCCAAGGATTCCCACAATCGCTTGGTCAATCCCAAAAAGCTCCAAGGATTCCCGCAATCGCTTGGTCAATCCCGAAAAGCTCCAAGGATTCTAGAATCGCTTGGTCAAACCAAAAAGCTCCAAGGATTCCCGCAATCGCTTGGTCACCCCAAAAAGGCCCCAAAGGATTCTCGAAATCCCTTGGTCACCATAAAAAAAAATTCAAAAAAAAACAACAAAAATCATCAAAAACAACAAAAATTTGCATCTCATTTCAAGGCATGCTCAAATTCATCAATAGAGAGCTTTTCTCACATCTCATCTTCATAATCAAAATCAATCCATCAAAAATACAAAAATATGTAGCTGCATTAAGCATCACACCAATACACATTTGTGGTCGTACAAGTCAAAGGCACCATAGACTGTAATTATTCTGCTAATCCATCTTGTTCCATACTTTTCCATTTTACAAAACAAACAAACAAACACCATTAACTGTTGTTTACCACAATAGAGTCAGTGGTCTCGTAATGTATCAAGAGTTTTCGTCTTTCAGTCGGCATTGTGCTTTCTAGCCACGTACTGTACCAAGTCAGAGAGATTTTACGAAGGTAGAGTTCTACTTGAAATACGCCTTGTTACGTAACATCCAATCACAAGCTAAAACACTAAAACAATTCTTGAGTTGTACGAACGAAAGATGAAACCTGCATAGTAATCTAGGTCACCATAAGCGAAATGGTTATCTTGCTTATCCCCCTATGTAAATGACCCAAAGAATGCTGAGAGTTGGCAAAAGGACAAGCATCCTCCCTACCCAATTCCCCAAGAATCCCAAAATTCTCAATAGTTGCAAAACATCAAAAATTTGCAAAAAGTCAAAACACCAAAATTTGACAACCTACAGTGCACACATCAAAAGGCACAAACAATAGTGATTATAGTCACTCCACATCCCAATCCCTTGCTCAAAAGAAAAATATATAAAAATAAACAGTGATTTTTATCACTACAATCGAGCAAGTATCCCAATACAATTGAAGAAAAGAAGGGAGTCGAACTTGAATCCCCGGAACTCTCGAGCATTTCGACGGGTCATGAGGTAAGCCTCGAGTACCGGTTTGGTTGATAGCCTATCGGTCACCGGCGGTAAACCTCCCGCATGACGATATATCTATCACATTAACTTATGTACAGATCAATGTTTGCATGTGGATGAGCTAGCTTATGGTATCCTAGAAAGCACGCATGATTAATCTGACTAAATACAATAAAGGAGTTAGTGGAGCTAATTAGGTGATCCTCGATACGAGTTCGGTTGAAAGCCCATCCGCACTCGGCGGTATCCCGATGAATACCACATAAATAAACTCAATTGCACACACAGGGATGTGAAATAACTTGGTCAAAAACAAGTCCGATTCATACCTTGTCCAAAAGTCTTGTAAGATAAAGTACAGTCATGGCTAGTGAGTTAAAACCGTCTGAGTCTCAGAAAACCTTAGCTACATTTCTAAACCAACTGCGCTACTTTTCATCTTTGCCATACCATCAAAAAATACAAAAAAAGAAAAACCACATGTATACATACAAAGTCATTCATCACAGCAATCGCCTAAAAACAAATAACAAAGTTCTAAACAGTCTATGGTACCATAGCCAAACATCACAAATTCCATTCATCCATTTCATTTCTTCATATCACATATGAATCAACAACATGCGCATTTATCATACCATATGCATACGTCACCATAAACATGCATCCATCAACATCAATCATTGTGCATAACATAAAATCATGACATATACACAAAGCAAGAAAATCAAAACAACAAAAACATCACAAAAATGCAACACAAAAGAGCAATAAAAATTGTCGGATACAAGTGCTCTTGCACTTAACATCTTGGCATAGAAAAACTGATGTCGGGGTTTACATTGTCCCTATCCTACTCCCTAAGCAGGCTACCATAGCCGGACCGCTCCACGGGAGGACGGATGTTGGCCAATTTCACCCCAAACGACGTCACAAAAGGGTCAACACCCACTCAAAAACAATAAAAAACAACAAACCAACAAACACTCAAAAACAACAAAACAACAAAAACAACAAAAAAATAAATGCAACACAAACAAACAACAATAAACATTGCCAGACACAAGTGCTCTTGCACTTAACCTCTTGGCATAGCAAAATCGATGTCGGGGCTCAAATTGTCACTCTCCTACTTCCCCAAGAAGGCTACCATAGCCGGACCGCTCCACGGGAAGATGGACTTTCGACACTTTCACCCCATTATGGCATCACCAAAAGGGTTTTTACCCAACAACAATAATCCAAAAGTCAGAAAACTGCTTGCACATTCAACGGACAAACATTTGAAGGCACCCTAACCTAAGTCACCTCGGGTCAAGCGACTCGTCGCTTTTCTCATGGCGGTCATTCCCTCATCGATTCGTCGCTTGAGGGGGTAGTCACACTTAGTCACCAATCAACAAACACACACCCAATCAGGGCATTGGCATGCATTCAAAGAATCATTGACAAAGACAATCACGCTCCTGCTTGGGGCAGTAAACAAGCAACAATCACAAATTGATCAAACGCGATCAAACGCTTGGCATTCCCGAAGCATGAACTCAAGGTTCCCCCGTGGATAAAAGGTTGCGCCCTTTGCCTATTCATGACTGATCAATGTCTAAGTTCAAGTCACACCTCACCAAAATAGGTTAATACTTGAAATCAAATTCCTTAGCTCGTCAGAGGCAAGGATTCAAGAATGCATCCCCTTTCCATGCTTGGGGCATCACAAGTTGGTCGGGTTACTGAGAAACCCTAATCACTAGTGCTTTGGTTATCTATTTTTGCTTAGCACTGCGTCACCCACAGCGCTTCCCAAAAAGGGGCATCTGTAGACACCAAAACAACACCAATCCGATTACGGGACAGTGCTTTGGTTATTTCCCGTTTGCTTTCTTCGACCGTTCCGCCTTCCCTGGTGAGAAGGCCCAACTATCGAATGTATCCTCCAAGTCCATCTCGGGTTTGAGCTTAAGCAAATGCTGCTTTAAGCACTTAAGCAAATGCTGCTTTTAGCACTTAGGCAAATGTTGCTGTCATGATATCGCGACGTCGTGATCACGATATCGTGACGTGTCATGATATCGCGAGTTCGTGATATCGTGACGTCATGACATCGTCGCGATATCGCGATTGTCATCGCGACCAGATGTCGCATGTCGTGATATCGCGATAGCTCCTACCACTGTGCCCTGTTTCCTTTTTGGTGTCGCGATATCGTGACAAAACTCCGCATTTATGCCTGGGCAGACTTTAACCAATGAGGACGGATTTTACACCAATTAAAGTGGACTTTTAAACAATTAGAAGTGCATTTTAAAAAATTAAAAGCGAGCATTAAACATTCGAAAGCGGACGTTAAAAAAAATACAAAGGTGGACTTTAAACAACTGGAAGTGGAAGTCAGTCAAGTGCGTGGGCCGTTAGAGGACTGTCACAGAGGCATTCATGAAAGCCCGAGTCATGGAGGACTTTCCTCTCTCGTGGGAAGACATGACCGCCACATGGCACCTATGACCAACACATGGCGCTTATGCACGCCTATCCAAAGAGACCCCCTGGGTCTATAAAATGGTGGACTTTTCCACCCAAAAAAAGGAGAGCAGAAAAGAAACGTTTGGAGCAGCGAAGCCCTGCCAGTTTACCGCCAGACGTTTTAGCATTGATTTACGTCATCCGCATCCGTGATCTCTTCTGCAAGGGAGGTCATCGGGTGTTCATGGAGAACGTGAATCCGGATCCCTGGATCCATCCACTCGTCGACAAAGCTCAGTGTTCTATTTTTATTTCTTTTGCATTATGATCTCGGGATTTTAATTGCAAGCATATCAACATGCAGATTTTGATTTTAAGCATGCATTCATCGGATTTTATTTCATTCGAAAATGATGCAGACCTAGTTGACTTTATATGTATTATGACGTAATTATTTTATTACGTTTATGTTATGTTTTCCACGCTGCAGCTAAACCGTATTTTCTTTTATGTCGCTGTTTTATTTGTTTTAAAGATCGAATGTTTTATTTTTACACAGGTGCTACTAACGGATCTGTTGTTTCTTTGAACGCAGGAGAAGCAGCAGCGATTGAAGATTCACCAACACAAGCGGCGGTGACAGTTTGGCCCGCCCATTCTACATGTGGGCACGCGGAAGGAGAACTACTAAAGACAGATTGTAACCGAAACATGCTAATCTTCCTAGCCCTTAAAAGGGAAGGAGAGAGATTGTAACCGAATCCGGAATCATATTAATAAAAAAAAAAGGGTTGTGCTCCTGTTTCTCATTTTATGTTAATTTTGATTCGATTACGTTCATCTTATTTTGTGCATGTTCATTTGGTATCAAGTTAGTATTGTTTTTCTTTCGGAATCTCGTGCTTTCAATTTAGTCACACTTAGTCACCAATCAACAAACACACACCCAATCAAGGCAATGGCATGCATTCAAAGAATCATTGACAAAGACAATCACGCTCCTGCTTGGGGCGATAAACAAGCAACAATCACAAATTGATCAAACACGATCAAACGCTTGGCATTCCCGAAGCATGAACTCAAGGTTCCCCCGTGGACAAAAGGTTGCGCCCTTTGCCTATTCATGACTGATCAATGTCTAAGTTCAAGTCACACCTCACCAAAATAGGTTAATACTTGAAATCAAATTCCTTAGCTCGTCGGGAGGCAAGGATTCAAGAAGCATCCCCTTTCCATGCTTGGGGCATCACAAGTTGGTCGGGTTACTGAGAAACCCTAATCACTAGTGCTTTGGTTATCTATTTTTGCTTAGCACTACGTCACCCACAGCGCTTCCCAAAAAGGGGCATCTGTAGACACCAAAACAACACCAATCCGATTACGGGATAGTGCTTTGGTTATTTCCCGTTTGCTTTCTTTGACCGTTCCGCCTTCCCTGGTGAGAAGGCCCAACTATCGAATGTATCCTCCAAGTCCAGCTCGGGTTTGAGCTTAAGAAAATGCTACTTTAAGCACTTAAGCAAATGCTGCTTTTAGCACTTAGGCAAATGTTGCTTGTCATGATATCGTGATGTCACAACGTCGCGACAGTCGTGACGTCATGACGGTTGAGATGTCGCGATGTCAAGATATCGCGACTGTCGTGACATCACGACAGTCGCGACATCATGCTGTCACGATATCGTGACAGTCACGACGTCACGTTGTCGTGATATCGCGACAGCTCCTACCACTGCACCCTGTTTCCTTTTTGGTGTCGCAATATCGTGACGTCGTGATATCGTGACAAAAACTCCGCATTTATGCCTGGGCAGACTTTAACCAACGAGGATGGATTTTACACCAATTAAAGTGGACTTTTAAACAATTAGAAGTGCGTTTTAAAAAATTAAAAGCGAGCATTAAACATTCGAAAGCGGACGTTAAAAAAATACAAAGGTGGACTTTAAACAACTGGAAGTGGAAGTCAGTCAAGTGCGTGGGCCGTTAGAGGACTATCACAGAGGCATTCATGAAAGCCCGAGTCATGGAGGACTTTCCTCTCTCGTGGGAAGACATGACCGCCACATGGCACCTATGACCAACACATGGCACTTATGCACGCCTATCCAAAGAGACCCCCTGGGTCTATAAAATGGTGGACTTTTCCACCTAAAAAAAGAGGAGAGCAGAAAAGAAATGTTTGGAGCAGCGAAGCCCTGCCAGTTTACCGCCAGACGTTTTAGCATTGATTTACGTCATCCGCATCCGTGATCTCTCCTGCAAGAGAGGTCATCGGGTGTTCATGGAGAACGTGAATCCGGATCCCTGGATCCATCCACTCGTCGACAAAGCTCAGTGTTCTGTTTTTATTTCTTTTGCATTATGATCTCGGGATTTTAATTGCAAGCATATCAACATGCAGATTTTGATTTTAAGCATGCATTCATCGGATTTTATTTCATTCAAAAATGATGCAAACCTAGTTGACTTTATATGTATTATGACGTAATTATTTTATTATGTTTATGTTATGTTTTCCACGCTGCAGCTAAACCGTATTTTCTTTTATGTCGTTGTTTTATTTGTTTTAAATATCGAATGTTTTATTTTTACACAAGTGCTACTAACGGATCTGTTGTTTCTTTGAACACAGGAGAAGCAGCAGCGATTGAAGATTCACCAACACAAGCGGTGGTGATAGTTTGGCCCACCCATTCTACATGTGGGCACGCGGAAGGAGAACTACTAAAGACAGATTGTGACCGAAACATGCTAATATTCCTAGCCCTTAAAAGGGAAGGAGAGAGATTGTAACCGAATCCGAAATCATATTAATAAATAAATAAAAAGGGATGTGCTCCTGTTTCTCATTTTATGTTAATTTTGATTCGATTACGTTCATCTTATTTTGTGCATGTTCATTTGGTATCAAGTTAGTATTGTTTTTCTTTCGGAATCTCGTGCTTTCAATTTAGTCACATTTAGTCACCAATCAACAAACACACACCCAATCAAGGCAATGGCATGCATTCAAAGAATCATTGACAAAGACAATCACGCTCCTGCTTGGGGAAGTAAACAAGCAATAATCACAAATCGATCAAACGCGATCAAACGCTTGGCATTCCCGAAACATGAACTCAAGGTTCCCCCGTGGATAAAAGGTTGTGCCCTTTGCCTATTCATGACTGATCAATGTCTAAGTTCAAGTCACACCTCACCAAAATAGGTTAATACTTGAAATCAAATTCCTTAGCTCGTCAGAGGCAAGGATTCAAGAATGCATCCCCTTTCCATGCTTGGGGCATCACAATTTGGTCGGGTTACTGAGAAACCCTAATCACTAGTGCTTTGGTTATCTATTTTTGCTTAGCACTGCGTCACCCACAGCGCTTCCCAAAAAGGGGCATCTGTAGACACAAAAACAACACCAATCCAATTACGGGATAGTGCTTTGGTTATTTCCCATTTGCTTTCTTCGACCGTTTCGCCTTCCATGGTGAGAAGGCCCAACTATCGAATGTATCCTCCAAGTCCAGCTTGGGTTTGAGCTTAAGCAAATGCTACTTTAAGAACTTAAGCAAATGCTGCTTTTAGAGCTTAGGCAAATGTTGCCTATCACAATATCGCGACGTCGCGATGTCGCGATGGTCACGATGGTTGCGAAGTCACGATGTCGCGATATCGTGACTGTCGCGACATCGCGTAGTCGCGATATCGCGGTTGTCGCGATGTCGTGTTGTCGCGATGTCGCGACTGTCGCGATATCATGATAGCTCCTACCACTGCACCCTGTTTCCTTTTTGGTGTCGCGATATCGCGACACGACTGTCGCGATATCGTGATAGCTCCTACCACTGCACCCTGTTTCCTTTTTGGTGTCGCGATATCGCGACGTCGCGATATCGCAACAAAACTCCGCATTTATGCCTGGGTAGACTTTAACCAACGAGGATGGATTTTACACCAATTAAAGTGGACTTTTAAACAATTAGAAGTGCGTTTTAAAAAATTAAAAGCGAGCATTAAAAATTCGAAAGCGGACGTTAAAAAAATACAAAGTTTGACTTTAAACAACTAGAAGTGGAAGTCAGTCAAGTTCGTGGGCCGTTAGAGGACTGTCACAGAGGCATTCATGAAAGCCCGAGTCATGGAGGACTTTCCTCTCTCGTGGGAAGACATGACCGCCACATGGCACCTATGACCAACACATGGCACTTATGCACGCCTATCCAAAGAGACCCCCTGGGTCTATAAAATGGTGGACTTTTCCACCCAAAAAAGAGGAGAGCAGAAAAGAAACGTTTGGAGCAGTGAAGCCCTGCCAGTTTATCACCAGACGTTTTAGCATTGATTTACGTCATCCGCATCCGTGATCTCTTCTGCAAGGGAGGTCATCAGGTGTTCATGGAGAACGTGAATCCGAATCCCTGGATCCATCCACTCACCGACAAAGCTCAGTGTTCTATTTTTATTTCTTTTTCATTATGATCTCAGGATTTTAATTGCAAGCATATCAACATGCAGATTTTGATTTTAAGCATGCATTCATAGGATTTTATTTCATTCGAAAATGATGCAGACCTAGTTGACTTTATATGTATTATGACGTAATTATTTTATTATGTTTATGTTATGTTTTCCATGCTGCAGCTAAACCGTATTTTCTTTTGTCACTGTTTTATTTGTTTTAAAGATCGAATGTTTTATTTTTACACAAGTGCTACTAACGGATCTGTTGTTTCTTTGAATGCCGGAGAAGCAACAGCAATTGAATATTCACCAACACAAGTGGTGGCGATAGTTTGGCCCGCCCATTCTACATGTGGACACGCGGAAGGAGAACTACTAAAGATAGATTGTGACCGAAACATGCTAATCTTCCTAGCCCTTAAAAGGGAAGGAGAGAGATTGTAACCGAATCCGGAATCATATTAATAAATTAAAAAAAAGGGCTGTGCTCCTGTTTCTCATTTTATGTTAATTTTGATTCGATTACGTTCATCTTATTTTGTGCATGTTCATTTGGTATCAAGTTAGTATTATTTTTCTTTCGGAATCTCGTGCTTTCAATTTAGTCACACTTAGTCACCAATCAACAAACACACACCCAATCAAGGCAATGGCATGCATTTAAAGAATCATTGACAAAGACAATCACGCTCCTTCTTGGGGCAGTAAACAAGCAACAATCACAAACTGATCAAACGCGATCAAACGCTTGGCATTCCCGAAACATGAACTTAAGGTTCCCTCATGGATAAAAGGTTGCGCCCTTTGCCTATTCATGACTGATCAATGTCTAAGTTCAAGTCACACCTCACCAAAATAGGTTAATACTTGAAATCAAATTCCTTAGCTCATCAGAAGCAAGGATTCAAGAATGCATCCCCTTTCCATGCTTGGGGCATCACAAGTTAGTCGGGTTACTGAGAAACCCTAATCACTAGTGCTTTGGTTATCTATTTTTTCTTAGCACTACGTCACCCACAGCGCTTCCCAAAAATGGGCATCTATAGAAACCAAAACAACACCAATCCAATTACGAGACAGTGCTTTGGGTATTTCCTGTTTGCTTTCTTCGACTGTTCTACCTTCCCTGGTGAGAAGGCCCAACTATCGAATGTATCCTCCAAGTCCAGCTCGGGTTTGAGCTTAAGCAAATGCTACTTTAAGCACTTAAGCAAATGCTGCTTTTAGCACTTAGGCAAATGTTGCCTGTCATGATATCGCGACGTCACGACGGTCACGATGTCGCGATGTCACCATATCACGACTGTCGCAACATCGTGACGATCGCGACATCGCGACAGTGCGATGTCGCACTGTCATGTCGCGATGTCGCGACTGTCACAATATCGTGACAGCTCCTACCACTGCACCCTGTTTCCTTTTTGGTATCACAATATCACAACGTTATTGTGACAAAACTCTGCATTTATGCCTGGGCAGACTTTAACCAACGAGGACGGATTTTACACCAATTAAAGTGGACTTTTAAACAATTATAAGTGCGTTTTAAAAAATTAAAAGCGAGCATTAAACATTCGAAAGTGGACGTTAAAAAAATACAAAGGTGGAATTTAAACAACTAGAAGTGGAAGTCAGTCAAGTGGGTGGGCCGTTAGAGGACTGTCACAGAGGCATTCATGAAAGCCCGAGTCATGGAGGACTTTCCTCTCTTGTGGGAAGACATGACCGCCACATGGCACCTATGACCAACACATGGCGCTTATGCATGCCTATCCAAAGAGACCCCCTGGGTCTATAAAATGGTGGAATTTTCTACCCAAAAAAGAGGAGAGCAGAAAAGAAACGTTTGGAGTAGCGAAGCCCTACCAGTTTACCGCCAGACGTTTTAGCATTGACTTACATCATCCGCATCTGTGATCTCTTCTGCAAGGGAGGTCATCGGGTGTTCATGGAGAACGTGAATCCGGATCCCTGGATCCATCCACTCACCGAAAAAGATCAGTGTTCTATTTTTATTTCTTTTGCATTATGATCTCGGGATTTTAATTGCAAGCATATCAACATGCAGATTTTGATTTTAAGCATGCATTCATCGGATTTTATTTCATTCGAAAATGATGCAGACCTAGTTGAATTTATATGTATTATGACGTAATTATTTTATTATGTTTATGTTATGTTTTCCACGCTGCAGCTAAACCGTATTTTCTTTTATGTCACTATTTTATTTGTTTTAAAGATCGAATGTTTTATTTTTACACAGGTGCTACTAACGGATCTGTTGTTTCTTTGAACGCAGGAGAAGTAGCAGCGATTGAAGATTCACCAACACAAGTGGTGGCGACATTTTGGCCCACCCATTCTACATGTGGGCACGCGGAAGGAGAACTACTAAAGACAGATTGTGACCGAAACATGCTAATCTTCCTAGCCCTTAAAAGGGAAGGAGAGAGATTGTAACCGAATCTGGAATCATATTAATAAATTAAAAAAGGGTTGTGCTCCTGTTTCTCATTTTATGTTAATTTTGATTCGATTACGTTCATCTTATTTTGTGCATGTTCATTTGGTATCAAGTTAGTATTGTTTTTCTTTCGGAATCTCACGCTTTCAATATGAAATGACATAGAAAGATTGACAGAGTGCTCGGGTCTTATATGACAATAGGTACAATACCACCCTTTTTTGAATATCACAATAGGGGGTTGTTTCTCTCCATACTGATTACAATGATGTGAGAGCCTCCAAATTTGGTGCATCCATAAGACATAATCTTAGTAGACAAAGCTTCGTAGACTATCCCTGGAAATGGTAGAAGAAAGGGTGAGATAAGAAAGATAGGAAAAACACACACAAAGAAAATACAACTAGATTTTAGACACAACTATACCTAGACTCAAGTTTGCTCTCGATAAGGTTTGATAAAAAATACCGCTACTATGATGGTCTTCAATATATAGATCTAGATGCTCCAGTTGGGCTATAACTATTTTTCCATCGATCCTCCACCTAGATTGATATCCTTTCTCATACAAAAATGTGGTAGAAGTAAAAATGGATAGGTGGCCCATGTCTTCCCCTTACGTTTATTATGGTTGTTGCTACATGCCATCTTTCCTGCTATCCTAAATGGGCAGCTCTATCATGGTTTGATCTGGAGCTCCCTTCAGCGTGCTAGGTCCTACTCCATCTCCTCAAAGATTATGTATATAAACCCATGCCTCGTCATGAAAGGTCAAGGTGAACATTAGCAAGTTGACATCCTGTGTGACCTCATTCACCTGTTCCTTGGACCACTCCATGGTGTTCTCAGTGAAGAGACATAGGTGATCCACCATTTACACTAAAGAGATGAATTTTTTTGTCAAAATTGTATTTTAACCGAAGTCAAAGTCTTGTATTTTATTGAACATAAAATCCTTGATATCAGAGGTTTGGATAATTTTTTCTAGCATAAACCCAAAATAAATTAGCTCATCCTCTAATTCCTATTCAAATTTTGTGATCTCTTGGTCCTAGTGAAGCCAATTTGGTATGTTCTATAGATAAATAAAAAACTTTGTATATTATTTTGCAAAGAAACAAATGGAACCATCTCTCAAGGTAGCTGTCCTTGCGCTAATATCCACATACTTTTATTTGATTTTTTGGAACATAGGGTGTATAAGATTCTCTCTATGATTATATTTTTGTAACATGTCTTTTAGAATACCAACAGTATGCTTGGTAGCATAGATATTATAAAATATTTATGAGAGATCATCCATTTTTCTTCTACCTTATCCTTCATCTCCTGCTTGAATTCTTCAATGGATCCAAAGCGATCTCTAGCTTGCATGGTGACATCTTGAGAGGGATCTGGCACTTGCTTTAGTAGATTGATTTAGACCTAAAATTATTATACCTTATGCTATAATTATTTTGCTTGTATAGATTTGTTCTTTAATACTGCAACCTCCTTCACTACTTCTGCCACCTTGTACTTGAGAGGGTATGTGTGATTTCATCATATCCAGTGGACCTACTTTGGCCATCATCACTCCCTTACTGAGGCCAATTGTGGTTTCCTTTAGGCTTGGTGGTAGAGGGATAGTAAATGTGGTAGTGGAAACATCACATGTTTCATGTCTTACTATCCCCCTGGCCCTGCTTACTCCTTTATTAGAGGATCTTTGCTCCTCCATATCTTGTATTCAATCTTCTTCATCAGCTATGAACTTGTGTGAGTCCCTCGTTATAGATAACATGAAGTTCTCAGTGTCTAAGTCAACTAATTCAATCTTGATCCTTTTCTTAGTGGGGTATTATGAGGGACTTCCTTCCTGAACTTCATGTTCTCTAAGTATGCTCGATAGTCCTCCTACTTCTTGTATCTTCTCCAAATTTTTCAAAGGGATTGGATTTTCCTTTTGGTTTAATACTAGGATGGCAAAGAACGTGGATTGGCTGACTACCAAATTGATTTGGTCAGATTGATAGATTAACGCCTAGGTCGATGATGCAAAGCTTTGCACTTGTTGTGGGGAGTAAGTGACTAAATACTTTCCTTTAAATGTAGCAGTGGGTGAACTAGAGGATGAGGGCAGTTTCTCTTACTCCTAGTGAGCTTCATCCACTATCCTCATCATGACTTCAAATAAATTTGTATTTTGATGAACAACCTAGAAGGTGGGGTCCTAGAATTCTTCTAGGGGAGCAACTAAGACCAAAGGAACCACTTTATCGACCAATAACCCCCTATGAAGCCTCAATTCAAAGCCATAATATCATAATGCTTATAATTTTCTATGTAGCCTATTGTCCATTTTCCACACCAAATCTAATGATCGTTTCTGCTTGAACACCTTTTGCATTTCATCCTCAAAATCATCCTCCCTATGTGTGACTTGTAAGAGGGAAATTTTTGTCGAGACAGTGTGTCTATGATAACCATTAGGGTCATAGGATATCCAAGTCACTTCTTGGAAACAATGTGTCCATGTTCCATATAGCTCACAACAAGGAGAAGTGGCCCAGATATGTGTAGGGGCCCATTCTACAGGGTATCGATAACCATGGAACGCCTCTCTTTTTCCTTATGAATCAGATTTTCACTTCTTCTATCTATCGGGATATCTCCAGGATGGCTATCGATGTTGGACAGTGTCTCGACAATGCTTTTGGTTGTAACTTGGACCCATAGAGCCTAATATAAGAATAATATTCTCTATATAAAAAATCACTTGCTTTAGCTTCATGCAAGAATGTCCTTATCCTGACCCCAAATCTGTCAAGTTTTTCTTCACATAGGTGGGTATGAATTAATGGGAGGACATTCTTGAATAAGGTTGCGTAGATCGAGCACCATTATTGTATACACAACAATCTATATTAGATTGTGGCAGTGCAAATTCCTATCTGAGCGATTAAAGATTAGTTCCAATTGACCTATAACTAAGTGAAATAAAAATGAATAATAAGAGAAAGGTGGGAGTTCTTCCCTATCTGCTAGTATGGATTCTTGTAATTTTGTCAAATATTTGTCCATATTGTCACTAATGATGTCTTCCCATTGATACATGGGCACCTTATCTATTTTTTTACATTGGATTATCAGGAACAAGACCTCCTTTGTAATGTCCTCCAAATATTTTGTGCCCATCACCAGGTTGATCATATCGGTATAATATTGCACCCAGGGGTGAAGAATGAACTTGTGAATGGGGAAAATACAAGGCATGCACTTGTTTATTTTCAATATCATACCCTATAAGGAGGTATTGAGCATGAAATTGGACTGAAGAGTCAAAGTGTGGAAGTCCAAAATTTGCAAGGTTGTGGAGAGCCCGAATACCCATATAATTTTATAAGTTGTCAACCTGAATACTACCTGATTTACATGGTCTTGTATAGTCCTATTTTTTGGGTCATATGCTACTGTCAGCCATTATAGGAGGTCTAAGGAGTAATAGACCTTAGGGTAAGTTAACCCGTCAAGGTTGGTATTCCATTTATTACATATAGGGCTCGGCTCACCACTATCTCACTGCACCCTCATGAATAGATCCCTCAATAGAGTAGGGTGTCGTTGGTTATCCTCTTCCATCGGATCAAAGCCATATATCATTATTTTTTCCACCTCTTGCTACTAACTTGGTGTGATATATTTTCTTGGGTCGAGTGATTTAGTAAGTGCCTTTGGATCTTTGGCCCTTCTTACCTTTCTATTCACTGACCAAGCCCCTATTAATTTTTTAATTCAAGCCTTTACGTCCATTTCCCCCATTACAACTATGATCATGGAAGCCATTAGCATACTAGTGATGCCTTTATGCCATGGTGCTTAGTACTTTTAATATTTTAATTCAACACCCTCGAATGATACCCGAAATACACTCTACATGTGCATAGTGTCAACATCATGAGGGAAGTCCACCACCTTGCTTTTTAAAGAGTTTGCATTAATTTAATTAGGTGGAGCGTTGTTTCTTCATTGATAGGGAGAACCTTATTGGTCATGCCATGAGTTCTAGGCACATGTATTAATTTTATGTTGCATTCTAATCATACACCTCCTGAACCTGTTTGGTTGGATCTTCATTAGTTGGAATCAGGGCCACCCACGTGTCTGTTCTTTTTTGGCTTGATCAAGGAATGATTTTATGAGGCACATAAATTAAGGAAGGAGTGCATAAAGTTTGTGAATCTTTAATGCACTTGCATACCTCATAAGGAGTCACATGACTTGGAGCAAGGTATTTTGGAGTTCGTGCAATTTTGGAATCTTTCCTGCACTTTAAAGGAGGTGGAGTGCATCAAAACAAATGGGGTGAACAAACTAACACGCCCCTCAAAAACTTGTGTGCTCCACTAGAGTTGGGGCACATGACAAAAATGGGGTGCACAAACTAGCTCACCCCCTTTAAAAATTTATGCACTCCAAAGGAAGTGGAGCACACAACCCAAAAGTGGGGTGCACAGACTAGTGCACCCCTCAAAAACTCATGCACTCCATCGAAGGTGGGATGCATGACAACAAATGGGATACATGGACTAGTGTGCCCCCTTTAAAAACACATGTGCTCCAAAGGAAGTGGAGCGCATGACCCAAAAGTGGGGTGCACAAACTAGCACACCCCTAAAAAACTTGTGTGCTACACCGAAGGCAAGGTACACAACAAAAAGGGGGGCATGTGTACTAGCACACCCATCATAAACTTTGTGTGCTCCAAATAAAGTGGAGTGCATGACCCAAAATTAGGGTGCGTGAACTAGCACACCCCTTAAAAATGCGTGCGCTCCATTGGAGGTGGGATGCACGAAAAAAATGGGGCATACAGATTAGTGCACCCATTTAAAATTTGTGTGTTCCATAGGTTGTGGGGTGCATGATACTAATAGGGGCATGTTTATTGGCGTGCCCCTTGTAAACCATGTACACTCCATAGGAGGTGGGGTGCACGACTTGAACCAAAAAACAAAAATCTAAAAACTTAAGGGGAAGGGGATATTTTGTTCAGGTAAGTTGCTTACTAATACAACATAAACTCTAACTGGTATAGGGGAATGAATGAAAGGATTTCATGAACTATTCTAAGAAATCTAGAATCTCCGATTTGATTGAAAATGACCAAAAATGAAGAAAATAAAACAACACTAGGACTTGACAACAATTTTGTAAAATATTTACCATGTTTTTTTTTATTCTCCACTTCCCTCGTGGAGAGGACTAAACAACTTCGGGTGCTGACCATTGATTGGTGTAGCACCCTAAAATTGGCGCAGTAAAATTGTAATAATTAAATTCACCTTAGTAAATAATTTAAAATTCAAATTTAGCCTCCCAGACCACCCGTTAACCGCCGGGTAATCCGTTTCCCCCTTTTTCGTGCCAATTTTAGAGGTTGTTTTGACCATTTTACGATATCGTCGTCGATCAGACGATATCGCCCTAGATCTGACGATTTCGTCTGGACTAGGACGTCCAAACGATCTTGTCACAAAACTAATTTTGCAAAGTTAGCTTCTATTCCAAAGGGTCTCCAATCCGGGCAGAAGCGTGTCTGTGCCGTTAGGGACCCTCCCTCGTTGGAGATCTCCCAAATTGGGATGATCTCCAACCTCCTAACTACTCCCCTAAGCCTATTTAATCCTAAACTATTCCCTTAGCACCCTCCTAGCTGAAATTATCTGCAATTTAACTCCATCTACGTTGAAACATCCCAATTTTCATTTGCACTGGTCCCATACCAATTTTTTTTGCAGGTACATCACTATTTTTTAGCCGGAGCCAGCACACATCGTCGTCGATGAACCTGTTCAGATCGGAGATGAACTTGTCGAATTCGAGGCAATTTCATACTGATGCGAGACCATCTCGATTGCAGTCCATATTGAGGCAATCAGTGCCTGAAGTTTGCACTTTTCAAACTTTTCTCTACTGTTTTATTCTGTAAATTAGATAGTTAATTCAGTGTTTATGTTATTTTGCATTTGGAGTTCACCCATTTAGCTTAGATTGCATATTAAGATCATGATTTGTCATTATAATATTGTAATTTGTTTGAATTTATGTTCATAACTGTTATTCAGTATTCATATAGTCATTTGGTGTCGTTTCCCTCTGTTAGTACAGTAGTATTCGTTGTGTTTTGTATCTGTTTTTCTGCTTGCAGGTCTCTGACGAATTTGTATGACGAATTCATCAGATCTCAGATGATTCTGTCAGATCTCAGACGATTCTGTAGAATTCCAGACGATCTTGACTGCTTCAAACATTAGAATCATCACCAGACATCCGGATCAAGTATTCCGCATTTGTACTCTGTCAATTCTCTATTTTATGTCTTTAAATCTATTTTCTGTACTCATTGAACTTGCATTTTCATATAGCATAATCTAGATTCATTTGGCTAAACCTAGGATATGAATGCTTAAGGTTAAAAATGAACACTTTAAAACACATTCCAAACCTAGGCATGGAAACGACCCTTAAATGTTTCCTGGTGAACCCACCATCCGTCGAAAAATCATCAAAATACACCTCCCTTGAGATGCGGGACCTTCGCAAAGTCCTCTCAGTCCGAGGTACCGCAACATCCTTTTCCCATCCTCCTTCCGGACACGGATCCAATAGCCTGAAGGTAAGGATGCAAAAAATTTGGAGCGATACATTTTGGTGAACCCGACGTGAATACATTTTAAACCTTTTGAAAAAAAAAAATATATATATATATATATATATATATATATATATATATATATATATATATATATATATATATATATAAATGTATATGTATACAAGAAAAACAAAAACAAAAACAAAATCATCATTTCAAGTTTGTATGTTTTAGATTCAATTCTAAATAGTAGATGCTAAATACTACTTTTAGAAGTACTAAAGAAACCATGAGTTTTTATTCAAATCAATATGAGCCCATTAGTAATGTTGGAAGAATTCAGCTAAATACATTTGTTGATTATGACCAACCTCATCCCTATTCAACACCACCTCCATCACACTTTTCTCATTCTTCATTCTTAACCCAATAGGACAATCCCTTTGCCAATCCTCTTCATAACGATATTATCTATTCTCCCATATATCCATATTATGTCCATCAATCCACATACAATCCTCCACCACCCTTTCAATATTCTTCTTTCAATACAACACATCCATTTCAACAAGAAAATACTTATTCTTCCAATCCGACCATGCACTCACCTCCTACTTCACAATCTTCCTGTCATCATTCTACCCATAATAAAGAAAGTAGAGGTGAGAAACCATTAGGCCCTTTTATGACTGAATTCCTAAGGCACATATCAAAAACCTCTCGAAAACCTTCATCACGTAAATTTACTAAGCTCAATCAACCAATGGATATAATTCTCAAGTATTTACTTGACACAAATAGGATTGAACTCCCTTCCATAAGACAACCTGATACCACAACCGATTGGTTTAAACCTGAGCTACATTGTGAATACCATAGAGTAGATGGACATATGACACAAAATTGTAAAGATTTAAGATGTGCAATTCAATATTTGATTGATAAGGGTCTTTTTAATATAAATAAATTACAATCTACAACTGATTATAAATCTCCATTAAACAATCAAACTCCTACACAACAAATACCAATGATCAATCAAGACATGGGGATCTCCCAAGAACCCCTATTCAATTATCAACAACAAGAAACCAATTAAATATTGCATGTTAATGTGTCCCATCATGATGATATTATTAATATTGTAACAAAAACTACAAATGAGCAACCTCAAGTTCAATCAACTCAATCTGATATTCAAGATATGGATTCCTCATTTGACCAACCTTCAAAAATATCTTTGGCTCTAGAGAATGATCCAAAATGGAATGTAAGCATAGAAAGCTCATCTTTAGAATCAAAATATCAATCTGAAATCCGCTTTGATAACCAACAACAAGTGATTAATTCTCAAGCAAAGATATCCCTTTTAGAAGTATTACAAAGTTATCACAAGGAAATTTTGTTCAAGATACCTAGCCAACAATTTGTTCCTCATCATATTCTCTCTAAGAACATAATTAATGGTGTAAACCCTCTTGAGGTTAACCATATTTCATTCTATGATGAGGATATTCCTTCCTCTACTCCACAAGAAGACTCCTATCTTTACATTACAGGATCTAGTAAAGAAACACTTGTTAGAACTTTCATGGTAGATAATGACTCCTCTCTTAATTTATGCACTTATCAATTATTCCAAAAACTCAAATCAAAGGAAGAAGATCTTAATGAATCAAATGTTATTATAAAATATTTTAACAATGAAATTCAAGAAGCTCAAGGTACTATAAATTTTCCCCTCAATATTGGATCCAAGATCCTGGATACTTTATTCTATGTAGGATATTGTCCTTCACCTTACAAACTACTTCTCCAGAGTCCTTGGATTCATACGATCAGGGTTTTCCCTTCCACTCTTCACCAATGTTTGAAATTTGAAATTGCAAATAAAATTGTTACCATACATAATGACCCAACACTATTTGAAGAATATTTAACGGTTGAAATATCAAGTTCTATACATTCTCCATTGTCACAATTATTTTCTATCCATCACTTTTCTTCATCCATATATGATCATCTTTGTTTACCAAATAACATCCATGCATATCTTTTACATATACTTTCTCCATCTTATCAAAACTTGGAATATAATAATAAGAATGAAGAACTTTCTTATATTTCTGATATTTTATTTTGTAACATGATTAATTTTCCACATATAAAAGTCAAATCTTTTGCTACATTATTCTACATTATAACAAAGCTTTTGTTATCACTACCTTTTATTCATCACCTTCTATTCTTACCTTCACCTCAACCGGATTATCCTTCAAAACCTCCTTTGATTTTGAAGCAACCTTAGACATGCTATACTCAAATAACCTTGTATAGTGTATATAGATCATCTTGTATATACCACCAATTCCAATTCATAAAAAAAAAAAAAATCAAAATCCTCAGAATCTTCAAAAAATACTGATGCAACTAAGGACCTTAAAGGTAAATTTGAGCCCAACTGGCTTGGACCATACATTATTACTGCTAAATTTGAATCAGGAGCATACAAATTATCTACCTTAGATGGTAAAGAACTTAAAGAACCCATGAATATTTTGCATCTTAAACGTTACTATGCATAAATTTGGTCATTTCATCCTTGTATATAATTGTTTTCAAAATCACTATCTTATATTTCTTTCAAATTTATAAAAATCCAAAAACACCAAAAACATTCATAATCATAAAAATCTTCAAAACTATCTGTTGCATTTATTTATGGCACTTGTTAAGTTTTTTTGTTCAAAAACAAAAATAAAAAACACAAAATCAAAATAATGATAAAAATATAATAACAGCTATATACTTGACTCTTTCGAAACCAAAATAAAATAAAGAAGAAAGAGAGAGTCAACATTCTCAAAAACTTCTCAAAAAATCATTTATATATATTTTCTTACAATCATTGCAGTTATATGTTTCAAATTATTTTGGGATAAATTAGCATTTACTTGGAATCCCTCACTTGCACACTCACAACAATAAATATCTTGGTTTTATCTAGCATGATTACTAATCTCTCTTATATCAAAGTCCACAAAATTCAATTAAATAAAGTTTGAGCATAGAGAATTGATCTTGTTATTTACTTAAACCAAGCACATCTTTTCACAATAAAATGATTATATTTGTAATTTCCATGTTTTGCTACATAGTAGAAGTGATTTCTTGAGCGAAAAGTTTCCCCTGCTATCCTATCATGCACATGGTCTAGAATCTTTGAGAATTGGCAAAAGGACAAGCTCACCCCTACCCAGAATAAAAATCCCTTGCTCTACAGCTAATCCGAGCAAGTATCCCTAGCAAAGAAAAAGAAAAGAAAAAGTTCAAGAAAAAAAAAAAAGAGAAAAGAAAAATGTTATTTTATATCATTTCAGCAATGTTCCAAGCATTATCAAGCAAAAGAAATACAAAAAGAAAAATAAGCAAAAGAAAACAAAAAGCAAAAGCAAGAAAGCAATAAAATCCCTTCCCTACCCTTTGAAAAGAAAAGAAGGGTTGATGAGCTTGAATCCCTGGAATTCTCAATTATTCGAAAACTGTGAGGTAAGCCCCATAACAGGTGGTTTGTGCCCAACCTACTTGGCCTTGGGTAACTCCTAGCGTGGTGATATGTCTGTCACATTAGCGACCTTCTTTTGTACAGACCTATGTCTGCTTATGGATTAGCTAGCTCTTGATAATCCGACCTACATAGTAGTTTAGTATGGTTATATGCATCTACATCATGGTTAATGAACACTTATTTGGTTTCTTCAAATCACTTGTATCATATTATCTTGCTCAAAACTGGTAAATGAACAATGCAATTGCACACACATTTGTATTTGAGAGATTTTGTGTATCATTATGATAAATCAAGATCGGACATGAATTCACATATGCACATGGGATTCCTTATAAATCTAACTTTTGTCTTCAAAATAATTTGAAATATTATTTTTGCAACTTGTTTGGAATAAATCAAGTACAGTTGTTTACCACAAAGACAACTATATAATAGAAAAATCAAAAATTTCTTTCAAACTACACAAAACATATACATATATATTTGGTTGACTTTCGCGACGATGGTATAGTTTCAAAACCAAAATTAGAATTTTATGCCTAGCGCAAGTCCTCATTTTCATATTTTTTGTTCATCAAAAATCAACCATGCAATAAAACTATCTTTTTTGGATTTTTGCGATGATGGTATAAGTCTATACCTACATATTCTATGCCTAGCGCAGACCATTGTAACAATTTTTATTCCCCATTTATTAAAAAACATGAAAACCATATGACTTAATTCATTATGTTACACAAATTATGCTTTTCAAAAGCAAACACATTTTCATTATTTCATGTCATTATGTCAACCTACAATTTTGAAATGATGGTATAATTCCTAAAGAATTATCCAAAAATTTTATCATACTTAGGAATTTATGCCTAGCAAAAATCATTTTAAAACATTATTTCATGCACAATATTTCTTATGAAATCTGCAAAACAAATCATCATCATCATCATTTGCCCCATTGCACCAAAGTCTTAAGACAGTCTCTTAAGCACTCTTGTTCTTCTAACCATATTTCTATCCTAGGATTAGCTTGACGGCCGAGTGAGCAGCGACTCCATGAAATGGTCTATAATAGCGATAATGTCCTTTGAAATTATTGTTAGAAGTCTCTTTTTATTTTTACATCACATTACAACCAATCAATTTGTTACATCAGATTATTTCATTTCAAATATTACCAGCATGACATCAAAATTATAATATTTTAAAATAATAAAAACAACATAATTTCTTGAATCATCAATCCAATTATCAAAAAAATCAATCAAACATAAAAGCATCATAAGCATCACATAATACAAGTCATATGATCAAAATTATATCATCTCATATATATATCAACAACATATATACATCATCAAAACTGGATTGGTATGCCACAATCTGTACCTCGGCATACTCAATCCTCTATAAAAATAATAATACAACAATGACAGTCTATACAATGTCAGTGCAGCCCTCTAGCCTTGAGAGCCCCTCGAGCTCTCTGCCTCATCTCCTCCCCCACCCTAAGGTGGACGAGGTGGCCCCATCGCCGTCTATGTAGTCCTCGTCCTCGACCGGGACGTGGTCCTCGACGACCCGATCCTGATCGGATCTGCGATGTTAGCTGGTAGGGGTAGTCTATCTGCCTCTGGAACCAGCTGGAAGTATAATGTCTGGTAAAAGGTCAGATGGGTGATAGCCCATGTCAGCTCTCCAGAGCTTGCCCCTCCGCCCCATGCCCTGAGGCATGCAATCTCATCCCACAGCTGTGACACCTCAGCTCGGTGGCGTGCAGCCTCATCCTATAGCGTCTGCACCTGGGCCTGGAGACGATCTCTCTCCGCTCGGAGAGTAGCCATCTCACTACTCTCTCCTGTGTCGACACCCTTGCCCTTATCGGGCGATGGTGGCCTTTGTGGAGATGGGGGTCTCACCTCCCTCCTCTCCCTCTCTCTCTGCTACGGCCTCTCCTGTGCCTGTGGCCTCCTCACCTCTCTCCCACCATGACCCTGGGCTGCCTCCATCGCCGCCTGGCATCGCCTCCCTATCCGACACACAATCGCGTGGATCGGACCCTATGCCCTCATCATCTAAGGAGGGCGGATGCCTGCGTACCAGGCATCATAGCCATCGGCTACTCCTGTGTTGTCCCCATCCACTGTCTGGATGGGGGCATCATCCGTGTCCTGGCTCCAGAACCACTGCATGTCGAAAGCCTCGCTAACTGTAGTGTTATCCTAGACAGTCCGAGAAAACTCATAATCCCTCAGAGATGGGATCCCCTGCTGTAGACCGAATTATCGCAAAACTCGGTCGTACCTATGGAGCTCCACCTCTCCCCTCTCCATCCTCAGCCAACAAACTCGCCTAACGCGAGCCAACTCCTGTCCGTCCTCGGCCCACCTTGGATGCTCCCTCCACGGCCTCCAGGTGATCTTATTCGGGACTAATCCAACTAGTAGCCTCCGGGACATGGCGTCTTTCGTGTTGTGCCCCTCTCCGGCCGGAGACTGGGCTCTACCGTCAACCCTATCATAGGAAGCCCTCCGGCCTTCGCACTACAATGGCTCTAGACAAACCTTTAAGTCTAGACTCTACCGAGCCGCGTCGGCTTTATCGATCGTGCGCGTCTCCACCATTTTGCTTCAAAGCTCTAAAAACCAGAAAATGACGAAAATGATTGTTCTATTTTTTTAATTTTATTCAAAAATAATTTTTTGCTTTTCCATGTTTTTACCTCAAACGTTCGATTTGGGTAAAAACACGGAGGGGGCACCATAGTAAGTTGTCGTACGATTCGACCAAGAATCGTCGCCTAAAAATGGGAATAATTTTTGCTTTCTCGTAGATCAAGAAGAACTCATCTTTAATGCATTTTCTTCAGAAAATTCGCTAAAGAGGGGGCAAAATGTAGCACCCTAAAATTGGCGCAGTAAAATTGTAATAATTACATTCACCTTAGTAAATAATTTAAAATTCAAATTTAACCTCCCAAACCACCTGTTAACCGTCGGGTAATCCGTTTCCCCCTTTTCTGTGCCAATTTTAGAGGTTGTTTTGACCATTTGACGATATCGTCGCCGATCAAATGATATCGCCCCAGATTTGACGATTTCGTCTGGACTAGGACGTCCAGATGATCTTGTCACAAAACTGATTTTGCAAAGTTAGCTTCTGTTCCAACGGGTCTCCAATTCGGGCAGAAGCGTGTCTGCGCCATTAGGGACCCTCCCCCGTTGGAGATCTCCCAAATTGGGATGATCTCCAACCTCCTAACTACTCCCCTAAGCCTATTTAATCCTAAACTATTCCCTTAGCACCCCCCTGGCTGAAATTATCTGCAATTTAACTCCATCTACGTTGAAACATCCCAATTTTCATTTGCACTGGTCCCATACCAATTTTTGTTGTAGGTACATCACTGTTTTTTAGCCAGAGCCAGCACACATCATCGTCGACGAACCTGTTCAGATCGGAGACGAACCTGTCGAATTCGAGGCGATTTCATACTGATGCGAGACAATCTCGATTGCAGTCCATATTGAGGCAATCAGTGCCTGAAGTTTGCACTTTTCAAACTTTTCTCTACTATTTTATTCTGCAAATTAGATAGTTAATTCAGTGTTTATGTTATTTTGCATTTGGAGTTCACCCATTTAGCTTAGATTGCATATTAAGATCATGATTTGTCATTATAATATTGTAATTTGTTTGAATTTATGTTCATAACTGTTATTCAGTATTCATATAGTCATTTGGTGTCGTTTCCCTCTATTAGTACAGTAGTATTCGTTGTGTTTTGTATCTGTTTTTCTGCTTGCAGGTCTGACGAATTCATCTGACGAATTCGTCAGATCTCAGACGATTCTGTCAGATCTCAGATGATTCTGTAGAATTCCAGATGATCCTGACTGCTTCAAACATTAGAATCATCACCAGACATCCGGATCAGGTATTCCGCATTTGTACTCTGTCAATTCTCTGTTTTATGTCTTTAAATCTATTTTTTGTACTCATTGAACTTGCATTTTCATATAGATTAATCTAGATTCATTTGGCCAAACCTAGGATATGAATGCTTAAGGTTAAAAACGAACACATTAAAACACATTACAAACCTAGGCATGGAAACTGCCCTTAAATGTTTCTTGGTGAACCCACCATCCATCGAAAAATCATCAAAATACACCTCCCTTGAGAGGCGGGACCTTCGCAAAGTCCTCTCAGTCTGAGGTACCGTGACAAAATTTTCCCATCCTCCTTTCAGGCACGGATCCAATAGCCTGAAGGTAAGGATGCGAAAAATTTGGAGTGATACAATTGGTATGGGTATTTCCTCTCTATTCAGGTCCTACAACCTGTAAGTATGTTGGCCGATGACTTTGGCAATCTGATAAGGACCCAACCACTTTGGTTCAAATTTACCCTTTTCCCCGGGCTTATCATTTTTTGGATCCTAGTAGAGTACTACATCACCTGTAGAGAAAGATTCCCCTTTTACCTTTTTATTGAATATTTGAGTTGTCCTATCCACTTGGGAGATCATTTTGGTGACTACCTCTTTTCTATCTTCTTCCAACTATACAATCTGATCTAATCTCCTTTGCAAGGCATCAAGATTTTCATGATCCTGGAGTAGTAAGGAAAGTGTTGTTCATTCCAACTGAGGTGGTAGGAGTGCTCTTTTCACCATAAACTAGTTCATATGGTGATTTACCTATGGCTCTTTTTATCGATAGTCTATCTACCCATAATGCATATTTTAACTCACTATCCCAGCTCCTTTTGTTTTTTCCTAGTGACCTCTTGACTCGGGTAATGATGTTTTTGTTTGAGGATTCTGCTAACCCATTCCCCTGAGGGTAATAATTTGTCGAGTGGGATAAATCTATACTATACTTGGCACAAAATTCAATCATCTCAAAGGAGGTAAAATATTTAGCATTATCTATGACAAATTTTCTGGGCACCCCAAATCTAGTCAGAATATTCTCTTCTAAGAAACTGATAATAACCTCTGTTGTTGACCTTCAGAGAGGGGCTGCTTCAACCCATTTGGTAAGATAATCTATAGCTGTGACTATCCATTTATGGCCTCCTAAAGAGTTTGGGTTGATTTCCCCTATCAGGTCTATTCCCCATTGAGATAATGGAGTTTCAATGATGACAGGTTTCAGTGGCATTGCGGGTAGACTTTTCTTGCCTGTGAAAACTTGGCAGTTATAACACTTCCTGATGAATTGATAGACATATTTGAACATTGAAGGCCAATAATACCCTACCCTCATAATAGTGTTAGCTATTGCTTTTGGAGTGAAATGGCCATCACAAAATCTTGTGTGGAATTCCTTGATGATCTTGGAAACTTCCTCCTTTGATAGACATAGAAGCAACACTCCACTTGGGTGTCTCCAATAAAGCTGATTTTCTTGGAGATAATATTTTTGGGCCTGTTGTTTGATGCTCCTGATTCTACTGGTAGATTTTCCTGGTAAGAAGGATAGGGTCTTCAAATAGAATAGGATATCTTTATACCAATCACATCCCTCATCATCTGTATGTAGGGCTTGTTGTGAATCTTCTGCTAAGATGGCATTATCCATATCTTCTCCTCCTTTGTTGGCCATATATTTTGCTAATCCTTGTCCTTTGATCACTTTGATTACCTTGAACTCTACATCGTACTATAGCAATTTCACCATCCATCTTGCTGAACTTCCCATAGGTTTGGGTTGGGTGAGAACATATTTCACGACTATGTAGGGGATGCAAGTAATCACTTTACTGGAACCAAAGATGCTTTTAAAATGTTCCAAAGCCTGGATTAGGGTAAACACCTATTTCTCTATTGGCTTATATCTCAATTGAGCTCCCTTCATTCCTGAACTCATGAATGCTATGGGTTTTTCATTCCCTTCTTCATCCTTCTGGGACAATACTATGGCTATTGTGTGTTCTGAAGCAAAATAATAGAGGTTAAAGTTCTTTGAATGATCTGGACAAGTTAGCATAGGTGTAGTGGTAATAGCCTCTTTGATCCATTGGAAAGCCTTGATGTTATCTTCGTTCCACCTTATATTCACATCCTTTTTTATCATATCATTAATAGGTCTGGCAATCTTGGAAAAATTGGGGATAAATCTCCTGACGAAGTTTATCTTGCCAAAGAAGGACCTAACTCCTTTGATATTCTTCGGGGGTGGTATTTTTGCGATAGCCTCTATCCTCTGAGGATCAATGCTTATCCCTTATTTAGAGACTACATGTCCTAACAAATTGCCATGGGTGGCCCCAAATAAACATTTTTTTGGGTTCAGGGATATCCCATACTCCTTGCATCTTTCAAAAACTTGGGACAGATGGGAGAAGTGATCTGCTAGATTTTTTGAAAAGATTGTGATGTCATCCAGATATACCACCATGATTTTAAACATTAATCCTTTAAAAGTGAAGTCCATGGCCCTTTGAAAAGTGGCCCCTGCATTCATTAACCCGAATGACATCCTTTGATACTCGAATGTTCCCCATGGCGTGGTAAATGCAATTTTGTATCGGTCTTCTGGATTGACTAGAATCTGATTGTACCCTGAGAAACCATCTAGTAAGGATATTTTGGTTGACCCCACTACTGCCTGTAAAAGTTGTTCCATATTGGGGAGGGGGTAGTTATCCTTGAGAGAATTTTTATTCAAGTTTCTAAAGTTGACACATAGCCTTATTTCTCCATTCTTTTTTTTATAGGCACTAAATTTGCTATCTAGGAGGAGAATCTTACCTTTTTGATTATTTTTGCATTCAAAAGCTTTTGTACCTCTTTTTGCATGATAGGATGTAGAGTAGGATTGAATTTTCTCTGCTTCTATCTGAATGGTTTAGTATCTTCCTGTAAGGGGATAATATGGGTCATGACATCAGTATTGAAGGTCCTTAAATCATCGTAGCTCCAAGAAAAACTATCCCTATTCTTTCTTAGGTATTGGATGTATTATTTCTTTTCTTTTCTTGATAATGCTTTATCTATTCTAACTATTTTTGGTTCTTCTACTATCCCAATATTGACTTCTTCTACTTCTGACTCATGAAGAGCAGTCCTATGCACCTTGTCAAAATCATCAAAAAGGGATTCTAGAGATACCAACCCCCTAGGGATCTTATTCATTTTTAGTTGTATTACCTATGTTGGCTCTCCTATAATATGTTGTAATTTATCCTCATCTTCTTCATCACAAATCATACCAGTGAAATGATTCTGCATAGTCATAAAGTCTTTGATATCAATATCATCTTGGAAGACCTGTAAGTATACCACATTATCTGGGACAGAAGGATGGTATACAGATATAGTGGGAAACCTATCCATGTATTCTGTGTCTATTTTAGGATTGTCTGCCCTAGAAGCATTCATAACTAGTAAGTTGGTGATATGGTTCTTCTCCCTAGGTATATGAGATATGTTGAAGGCTAAAAACTTATTAATTTCATCTTGCACTGCTTGTTTATATTGCTTCAACCTAGGATGCTTGGTTTGGTATTTCCCTTTAATTTTTTGGATGATTAATTCAGCATCCCCATAAATAGTGAGATAGTTTATACCCAGTTCCTTAGCTTTCCTGAGTCCCAGTAGTAGTACCTCATATTCTACCATGTTATTTATGCAAGGGAATTCCAATCGATAGGGTATGCCCAAATAGTTCCCTTTTATGTCAGTGAGGTTGATCCCAACACTAGCCCCTATTTGTGACTTAGCCCCATCAAAGGTCATTATCCACATCTCAGTGGTTAGAACTCTGTCTGATTCTGCATCTACTACTACCCTTACTTTGGGATCCATGTCCTCTACATCAGGAACCTCTTTCAGAAAAGGCATATGCCAAATGGAATAAACACCTAATTCTTTCTCTTCAATGGAACTGACCAGGTTGACTATTGTGTTGTCAGGCCTTGTTAGTTCAACCGAGTGTTTATTAAATGGTTCCCTCCTCAAGGTTGCTTGTTCTTTGGATGAAAGGGGTATGGTGGCATATGACCAATCCAACTGGATTGACCCACCTAGTTGTTCTACCCAGTGTCTGGATAGTAGCAGAGAGAAAAATGGGTCCACATCTACTACAACCACATCCATTACAATACCCTTTTTGGGGTATTGGTCTAGGAAAACCAAGAGGTCTATGATTATCCCTACACAAGGTACTTGTCTGTTATCCATGATAGATATAGGAGGGGAATATTTAGTACATATTAATCCCAATTGATCTGCTACCTATTTTGGCATGATGTTGTGGGATGCTCCGCTATCAAGCATGCAATTGTGTATCACATAGCGATCACCATATCCAGATGTATAGCGGAGAGATATATAAAAGGGCCTTACTGAAGAGGGGTTTCTACCAGGTGGATTAGAAGTCGAAGCAGTGAGAACATGACTCTCCCCTTGTTTAGTTAATCCAAAGGCCCTACAGACCTGATCCCTATATTTGGGCACTATCATCAATTCCCCAAAAGTTATATTTATTTTCTGTTTTGACAACTCCAGTCCTATATCAAACTCAAATTTCTTATTTTTTGTTACCTTATTGACTGGTTCTAGTTTTTTGGGAGGAATGTGTTGATGGCTATCATTCGACTTCTTCATACTGGTGTGTTCTTTGCCTTCACTTGTACCCTTTTTATCAATTTTTTCGGGTATAGCCCAACTTCGGAGCTTAGTGGCATGGACTCTTTCCAAGGTTTCTACCTCTTTAGCTGTGGGGGTCAGCTTACCCTACTTCATTTGTTCAAAATGGTTATCCGATGGCCTTTTCAAAATTTTCACACCATCGAGGGTGAAGGTCATAGGTCTATCTTTAGAGTTGGAAGGTTGATTTGGCCCCTCTTGAGCTCGGTGGGGTTTTAATGGTTTCATCCCAAGTCCAACAAGCATTTATCCTGATTTCATCATCTGGTTCCTCCTCGAGGTTGACACTTGAATGGAGACTGAGGTAAACACCACAATCGACTGAGTTGTGGGGGGCATCACATGCTAGGAAAAAGAAAGGAAAATCAGAGGCCACATTGACTGAAGCCATGGGGTTTGGGATAGTATCTTGATCTTTCTGGACCTCCTTTCTTTTCCAGTTATTATTTGGGTTTCTACCTCCCTCGTTATTCCAATTCCTATTGAAATTTCTTCTAAAAGGGGTCTACCTTCATTTTGGTGTTGTGAGGGTTCTCCACTATCTGTCTTATCCCTCTCAATATTGGACAACCTATTGTTCATTGAATGAAACATTTTCATCAATTGGGTTGATAATTTTTCAATAGGATCAGGTTCTAATTTTTTTAAGATACCAAAACCCACTTTCTTAGGCTTCTTCTTGACCTAACTTGGGCTAGGATCTACTGAGGTTGGCTTCATCTTCCCACTATCTATCATGTTTCTTTCTATCACTATTGCCCTTTCCATACAAGCATCAATGGTAAGTGTGGGTTGCTATCTGAGTTCATAGTTGAAGTCCCCAGGGAATGCATTCTTATAGAAACATATAGATTGGTGATCATTAGGCCTCAGAGCCATAGGGATTTTGTTCCTCAGTTTGGTGAACCGCCTATTAAAATCATCCATGGTCTCATTGTCTTTCTTCTTCATCATGGCCAGTTCAATCAGTAGAGACTGCTCATTCTTCTTTTCCCCATATTTCCTTAGGAAGGAGGTTTCTAATTCTTGAAAAGTGCCTATAGAGTCAGCCATGAGGCCATTGAACCATTCTCGGGCATCCTTTTCCAAGGTCTGGAGAAATAGTCTGAGAACAACATCCTCATCCTCTACTTCTAGGCTATCCATAGCATATAGGAAGTCTTTGATATGGTCCTCTCCAGTTACGATGTTATCCCCCATGAATTTGGGTAGGTATTTGTGGGCTTTAGGGGGTAATGGATTTAGTAGAGGAGGTAACACAAAAGGCCTATATCTATTTGTACATCAATTATTTAAAGGTGGGTTAGCCATTCATGTAACTAGGTCCCTCAACATAGGAGGTACAATATAGAGGATAGTACTTAATAGGTGGGGACTTTTTGGAATACAATTATGATCACTTAAAGGAACAAAAATTGGAGGTTCCTTTCTATTATTACGTGGATGGAAAAGTACCTGTGGATCTAGAAGTTTGGGGTAGAGTTCCTTTCCACTTACTTCTTGTGGCCACCAGATCAACTCTTTCTTCTTGATGATGGGTTCTTTAGAGTCGCCAACACAATGTGCAAAAATAAGAGGTGCTCTTCGACCAAGATTGCTCAGCCCAATAACTCTAGATCTCACAAGGAATAACCAAGAAATTTTTGAAAATAGTAAATGGAAGGTTAGTCCCCAACAAATTGGTTTTTCAGAAATGGTGCCAAAAACTATTGTGGGGATTTCTTGCTTACCTCTTTTAAAATATGTCACATCGTAGGGATCTCGAGAATCACAACTAGTTTGTAGACTCTGGTGGATCTACCTCTTTGACCCAGGAATAGATTATCTAAGTGACTCTAGACAGACCAGGTCGGGTAAGGAAACCCTAGACAATGGGTTCGGATATTTACCATTATGATACAATCACCCATGTCTTACCAGATTCGATGATATTATATTAGTTTTTTGTTCTTTTTGACCAAACCAAGCAGTATTAAAACCATTAAGACCAGACCGGTGCCATGTCCATTGGGTAGTCATAGCAGATTTATATTTCTTGTTAACTAAGAAAGGAACAATAAAGGAGAACTAGTTCATCCACATTCATTCAAATGATGTAATCAATGAAAATGATTAAACTAGTGAAGGAAAGCATCATCCACACATTCATATTACTATAATATGTAAATAAGCAAGACACATAAACCATGAACATAGGAAATTCTAGGAATAGAGTTGGAGTTTGTATTCATATAAAATGATTTACATATGAAAATCCTGATAGAGTGCTCGGGTCTTATATGATAATAGTTACAATGGCTGCCCTTGTTCGAATATCGTAACAGGGGGTTGTTTCTCTCCATCTTGATTGTAGTGATGTGAGAGTCTCCAACTCTGGTGCATCCATAGGAAATAATCTTAGTAGACAAAGCTTCTTGGATGGTCCCTAGAAAATGGTAGAAGAAAGGGTGAGGTAAGAAAGACAAGAAAAACATACACAAAGGAAAATATGACTAAATTTTAGACACAACTATACCTGGACTCAAGTTTTCTCTCTCAAAGGTTTGATAAAAATTGCCATTGCTACAATGGTCTTCTATATATAGAGCTAGATGCTCGAGCTGGGTTGTAACTATTTTTCCATCGACCCTCCACCTGGCCTGATCTCCTTTCTCATACAAAAATATGGTAGGAGCAAAAATGGATATGTGGCCCATATCTTTCCCCCTACAGGTGTTATGGTTGTTGCTGCATGCCATATTTCCCACTATCTTGAATAGGTGGCTCTATCATGCTTTGATCCAGAGCTTCCTTTGGTGTGTTGGGCCCCACTCCATCTTCTCCAAGATTCTGTAGACTTTGATCAATATAAACCCATGCCTCATCATGAAAGGTCAAGGTGAATGTTAGCAGGTTGACATCCTGTGTGACCTTATTCACCCATTCCTTGGACCACTCCATGGTGTTCTTAGTGAAGACACATAGGTGATCCACCATTTCCACCAAAGAGGTGAACTATTTTGTCAACTTTATATTTTGACCAAAGTCAAAGTCTTGTATTTTATTGAACATAAAATCCTTGATATCAAGGGCTTGGATAAATTCATCTAGCATAAACCCATAGTCACTTAGCTCATCCTCTACTTCCTCTTTAGATTTGGTGATCTCTTGGTCCCAATGAAGCCAATTTGGTTTGTTCTATAGATAAATGAAAACCTTCACATATTCTTCTACAAAGAAACAAATGGAACCATCCCTCAAGGTAGCTACCCCTATGCTAATCTCCACATAGTTTTCTTTGAATTTTTGGAATATAGGGTATATCAGATTCACTCTCTGATTAGCTTGCTGTAATAGGTCTTTTAGAATATCGATAGTATGCCTGGTAGCATAGATATTATAAAATATTGATGAGAGATCATCCATTTTTTCTTGTACCTTATCCTTCATCTCCTACTTGAATTCTTCAATGGATCCAAAGTGGTCATTGGCTTGTGTGGTGACATCCTGAGAGGGAGTCGATATTTGCTTTAGTTGATCGATTTCTTCTTGCAATTGTTGTACCTTATGTTGTAACTATTCTGCCTCTACGACTTTGGTCTTTAAAACTACAACCTCCTTCTCCACTACTTCTGCCACCTATACTTGAGAGGCTACATGTGATTTCATCATATCTAGTGGGTCCTGCTTCGACCATCATTACTCCCTTATCAAGGTCAATCATGGCTTCCTTTAGGCTTGGTGGTAGAGGGATAGTAAATGTGGTAGTGGACACATCACATGTTTCTTGTCTTGTTGTCCCTCTAGCCTTACTTACTCCTTTACTAGGAGATATTTGCTCCTCCATATCTTGTATCTGATCTTCTTCATCGTTGTTGAACTGGAGTGAGTCCCTCATTCTGGATAATGTGAAGTTCTCTGTTTCTAAGTTAGCTGACTCAGTCTTGATCCTTTTCTTGGTGGGGGATTGTGAGGGACTTCCTTCCTGAACTTCATGTTCTCTGAGTATGCTTGATAGTCCTCCTACTTCTTGTATCTTCTTTAGAGCTTTTAGAGGGATTGGATGTTCCTTTTGGTTGATTACTAGGGTGGCAAAGAACAATGTGGATTGGTCGACTACCAGATTAGTCTGGTCAGATGGAGACATTAATGCCTGGGCTGATGATGCAAAGCTTTGCACTTGCTGTGAGGAGTAAGTGACTAACTCCTTTCCTTTTGATGTAGTAATGGGAGAGCTAGAGGATGAGGGGAGTTTCACCTGCTCCTACTGAGCTTCATCCACTATCCTCATCATGACTTCAAATAAATCTGTATTCTGATGAACAACCTGAAAGGTGGGGTCCTAGAATTCTTCTGGGGGAGCAACTAGGACCAAAGGGACCACCTTATCGACCAACAACCCTCTATGAAGCCTCAATTCAAAGCTATAATCTCCTACCACTTCTAATTTTCTATGTGCTATATTATCCATTTTCCACACCAATTCTAATGATCGTTTTCTCCTGAGCGCCTTCTGCATTTCATCCTCAAAATCATCCTCCTTGTGTGTGACCTGTAAGAGGGAAATTTTTGATGAGATAGTGTGTCTATGATAACCATGAGGGTCATAGGGTCTCCAAGTCACTTCTTGGAAATAATATGTGTCCATATTCCATATAGCTCGCAACAAGGAGAAGTGGCCTAGATATGTGTAAGGGCCCATTCTACAGGGTATCGATAACCATGGAACACCTTCCTTTTTCCTTATGGATCATATTTTCACTTCTTCTACTATCTGTCGAGATATCTCCAGGATGGCTATGGATGTTGGGCAGTGTCTCGGAAATGCTTTCGGTGGTAACTTGGACCCATAGAGCCTAATATAAGAATATTATTCTATATAGAATAAATCACCTGCTTTAGCTTCATGCAGGAATATCCTTACCCAAACCCCAAATCTATCAGGTTTTTCTCCACATAGGCGAGTATGAATCACTGGGAGGACATTCTCAAAGAAGGTTGCATAGCTCGAGCACCCTTCTTGTATACACAATAATCTATCTTGGACTATGGTAGCACAGAATTACTCCTATCTGAGCGATCAAATATTGATCCAATTGGCCTATAACTAAGTGAATTAGAAATGAATAATAAGATAAAGGTGGGAGTTCTTCCCTATCTGCTAGTATGGCTTCCTATAATTTTATCAGCTCTTTGTCCATGTTGTCATTGATGACATCTTCCCATCGATACATGGGAACCTTATCTATTCTGTTGCATTGGATTATCAGGAACAAGACCTCCTTTGTAATGTGTTCCAAATATTTTGTGCCCAACACTAGGTTGATCATATCGGCATAATCCTGCACCCAAGGGTGGAGAATGAACTTGCGAATGGGGAAACTAGGAGGCATGCACTTATTTATTTTCAAGAGCATGCCTCGAGAAGGAGGTATTGAGCATGAAATTGGATTGGAGAGCCAATGTTTGGAAGTCCAAAACTCATGAGGTTGTGGAGATCCCGAACACCCATCTAATTTTATCAGCTATCAACCTGAATACTACCTGATTTGCATGGTCTTGGATAGTCCTATTTTTGGGGTCATATGCTACTTCCAGCCATGCTAGGAGGTCTAAGGAGTGATAGACCCTAGGGTAAGTTAACCTACCAAGGTTGGTATTCCATTTATTACATACAGGGCTTGGCTCACCACTGTCTCGCTGTGCCCTCATGAATAGACCCCTCAGTAGAGTAGGGTGTCATTGATTATCCTCTTCTATTGGATCAAAGCTATATATCATTATGTTTTCCACCTCCTACTACTAACTTGGTGTGATATATTTGCTTGGTGTCGAGTGGTTCAGTAAGCACCTTTGGGTCTTTGGCTCTTCCTACCTTTCTATTCATCGACCAGGCCCCTATCAATTTTTTGATTCAAGCCTTTACATCCATCTCTCCCATTGCAGCTGTGCTCATGGAAGCCATTAGCATACTGGTGATGCCTCTATTCCATGGTGCTTAGTAATTTCAACTATTTAATTTAGAACCCTTTACTGATACCTAAAATGCACTCTACATGCGCATATTGTCGACACCATGAGGGAAGTCTACCACCTTGCTTTTTAAAGAGTCTACATTAATTTTATTAGGTGGAGCATTATTTCCTCATTTTTAGGGAGAACCTTATTGGTTGTGCCATGAGGGCTAGGTGCATGAATTAATTTTATGTTGCATGCTGATTGGACACCTCCTAGACCTATCTGGTTGGATCTTCATCGGGTGGAATTAGAGTTGCCCATGTGTTTGTTCAATGTTGGCTTGAGTGGGGTATGCTTTTGTGAAGCATGTGACTTAAGGAAGTGGTGCATAAAATTTGTGTACCTTTAATGCACCTTCGTACCTCATAAGTAGTCGCACAACTTAGAGCAAGGTATTTTGGAGTTCGTACACTTTTGTAATATTTGTGCACTTTAAATGAGGTGGAGTGCACCAAAAAAAATGGGATGCATGAACTAACGCACCCCTCAAAAACTCATGCACTCCACGAGAGGTGGGGTGTACGACAAAAAATGGGGCACGTAAACTAGTGCACCCCATTTAAAAACTTGTGTGCTTCAAAGGAAGTGGAGTGCACAACCCAAAAGTGGGGTGCAAAAAATAGCGCACCCCTAAAAAAATATTGCACTCCATTGAAGGTGAGGTGCATGGTAACAAATGGTGCACATGGACTAGTGCACCCCCTTTAAAAACTCACACACTCCAAAGGAAGTGGAGTGCACGATCCAAAATCAGGGTGTGCAGACTAGCTCACCCCTCAAAAACTTGTGTGCTCCACTGGAGGTGGGGCACACAATAAAAATAGGGGCACACAGACTAGAATGCAACTCATAAACTTTGTGTACTCTAAAGGAAGTGGAGCACATGACCCAAAAGTAGGATGTGTGGACACCCCTCAAAAACTCATGCGCTCCACTAGAGGCAGGGTGCATGATAAAAATGGGGTATGTGGACTAGCACAACCCCTTTAAAACTCATGTTCTCCATAGGAGGTGGGGTGCATGATCCTAATGGGGGCATGTGGACTAGCATACCTCTTGTAAACCCCTTGTGCTCCATAGAAGGTGGGGCACATGACTTGAACCAAAAAACAAAAATCCAAAAACTTAAGGGGAAGAGGATATTTTTTAGGGAAGTTGCTTACTATGACAACAACTACCTTGAAAAATTCAAGGATGAAGATCATATTAAAGACTTTGAAATATAGAAAAATTATGAAATGAAGAAGGCAAGAAAATATAACATGAGTTTCAAGAATAAGGTGAATATTGAATCAAAAGAAGAAGAAGAACCTGATCAAGTTGAAGAATATTTGAAAAATGAAGATCCTTATTGAAGACTAAAGTCTTCAATAAACAAATAATGTAATACAGGGGGGTGTTGGAATATATTACATTATTTGGTACATGCTAATGTACCACCTTGGGAATATATTTATATTATGAGTGTGTCTTAGATTAGGGTTTGAGTATTTACTTTATGCAATGTAATAAATGCATAAGTATTATTAAAATGTGCAAAGTACTTGATAATGTAAATGTGCATGTTGTCCATGTGTACATTATTCCATAGAATATGAATATTAAGAATCATAGGTAGGTGGAAGGCCAATATTGACATCTCATTATATATAGACCTTTGATAGATAATATAGAGAGTGAAAGTAGAAATCATAGTAGATGATATGCTAGATACAATTTAGAGCATATAAGGAATATGAAGAATTTGAGACCTCCATTTTTATCATTGTACTATTTTTGTGAGTCTTCATTAATGATAGTTTTATGAGTAATTACATAATTTTTTTATGAGCTTTACATGCTTAGTATATTTTCATTATCATATATTTAATATTGCATCCTCAATTTATATCTTGTGGTTGATTTCTCATTATGTATCTAGCATCAAAATATAAAAAATAGGAATACCATGGGATCTCATATTTTCATAGGTATTTTAAGAACAATGAATAATATCACATCTATTCTTTTAGTGTATAGAAGCAATTAAAATCTAGATTGAAATAACCCAACAACTAGGATCAACACTATTAGGAACCTTCAACTTAGAAAATTTCCTAACTAATTGAGACCAAATGTACAAATGGGGACTAAAATACAAGCACCTTATCAAGAAAATGTGGTGTTTAGTTCCAATATTCATCATTTAGCACATATGGAAGGACATAAACAATATTATTTTTTTATGATAAAAAAACCAATTTTTGACTGTTAACCAATAGAGTGTTAAGGGAGATAATATTGAACCACAAAAGTTATATATCATAAATAACAAGAAATTAGGAGATTATGAAAAAAAGAGATACAATTGTTACACCAAATGGATCTCTAAAATATCTCAAATTTTGGGCCATAGGTTAGAATAATCAAACCTCCATAAATAAAGTTCCCTACACTTTTCTTTGATGGAGCCTTTAAATAAAATATGTATCATGAAGCAGTTGGTGGTGTGATACTAGTGGCATGACACTATGACATGCTTTACTTCAAAATAAATTTGGGAAAACAACCAATAATGTTGCAAATTCAATAGGTTGTGAAATGGGGCAAAAATTGGCCTAGGAACAAGGCATTAAGCAACTCCATGTGTATGGTGATTTGAGACTTGTGACCTCTGCCCTATCTAAGGGGAAGGATTTCTCATAAATCCAACTACAAATAGTTTAGAGAAGACTAAGATAATTGGAGTAGAAATTTGAATATATACAATACTCCCACATTAGAAGGAGGTATAATACGATGGTTGATCACCTTGCAAATGAGGCCATAAACATATCCTATTTGAATCTCAGAGTAATAAGAAAAAATAAAAGTAGACACATGAGTGGTACATATGACAGAATGTATATGGAAATTTTTTATCATTTGGAGATTCTAGAGCCTTTGAAAATTTTAGCACCCCTAGAGATTTTGATACCTCTGGACAACCCTGGAACATTGCATGATTCTAGAGCTTTTGGTGTTTCAAGTTTTCTTGGTGATTATGGTACCCTTTACATATTTGGTACCCTTGGTATACCATTGCACTTTTTGGAGTAAATGAATTTGTTGTGTTGTCTATTCCTCATTTTGGATAGTAATCATGTGACCTCCAAGCTGCTTTTTGGATAATTATTTTTTGAAAATTTTAATATCAATATATAACTTATTTTCTTTTGAAAAACATACTTTTGATGTGTTGGAAATCCACCATATTGAATATATAAAATCACCCACATAAAAATATGGTGGTTCACCTCCAATGAGTTAGAAGGTCATCCATATGAAAATATTGTGATTCACATTCCATGAGATAGAAAATACATATTAAATGAAAATTACATACTTATGACTTGAACTTTTATGTTTTATCTTTAATTGATGTGTCAACATGGCTAGAGATGCATTTTGGCTACCAAAACCTAAAAATAAAAAAAATACAATTGCTTTGTATTTTTTAGAGCCTCTAGAGAATTTCTCAACACAATTTCGAGCAACCTATCTATGATAGAGCTTACTTTTATAATTCTTGTTATCCATCTATTCTTTCCAATGATTCTTGAATGAAAACGATGGTATTTAGCATAAAATTATGCCCTTAATAGCATGGTAAGGATCAACAAATAGATTTTCAAGTATTTTTTAGGTATAATGGCATGCCCCAAAAATTTCACATACTTGGATCAAGAAAAATACTTGTGTGGAAAATAATGAGATATGTGACAAGAACCCAAAGAGCTCCTATTCATGACAAACCATTTGATGATCATTTTTTCAAGTATCTAGTATTGAAGGCATAAAATGACCACAAAAAGAGAAATGATAATCAAAGAGTATCTCATTATTCTAAATATCCCATTGTTATTTGGTCCACACATGTTGGCAATAGTTAGTAGTATAGTGCAAGATATGGTGAAGGAGCACATGGAGGTATGACAAAGAGACCTACATATTTTGAATGATATAACAATAGAATAAGTAGTAGATTAGGTCCTAAGAAAAGGTGCAATGGAATATTAAGAGGGATAAATTACATAGGAGGTGCTCTAAAGAACATGGACATCACTAAAGAACAATAGAAAATACTTTATACTATTACTGTAAGTGTAAATAATGAAGGGCTCAAGGCCCATGATAAGCCTCGTTGAGATAAAAGGAACAAAAATAGGGTAACTATTAAGGTAGTAGTGGATATTCACAAGGAAAAAGAGTGCCTAAATAGGTATATAATAAATTCCATAACTACTACCAAAGCTTATACACTTCCTTCCCCTCATATATGTGAGGAATCTCCCCATTCCCCTTCTTTTCCTCCACTTCTATTCTATCACCTATTTATATTCCTACCTCTTCAATTAACCTTATTTTTTGGTTGCACTCTCTTCTTCCTCTACAAATATATTCATTGGTTCTCCTAGAGGCACACCACCTCCCACCTATGGTCAAGTCTATAGCTTCTCCATTGCACCTATCATTTCATTTCCACTACTCATTATTGAAGTCACCACAACATTTCCATTGGTTTTATACTTTGATAGTCCATATTTATATCCACTCATGTCACCTCTCTACCATGTTGACACAAATTTTTGAAGTGTTAATATCTTCATCCACATTTCCCTCCATCTCCACTCAATTCATTATACCAACCATGTTGTCACATTTGTAGTATCTTTATCTCAATATTGTTGGGAAGACAATGTTTTCATATGTATATTATTTCATGATTAAATTAATACATAATATCTAAAAATAATATACAAACATAGGGCCTATACACATATTTATTTTCCAAATTACTTATGTGCTAGGGGTTTAGTACATCAAGGACCTATTTGATTGTATGAAATAAAGAGGGTTGGAGATGAATTATATTGAATAAAGAATCAAAACCCTAGGGTGTCAATGGACTTGTGATCATAAATAATAGAGAGTGGTAATATGATCATTGTTATATAGGCACTTAGGAAGGACCCTTCCAATACTTTCCAATTCCTATATAGATTTTGCCAATTTTGTCACTAGGATGTTCAAGTTGGATTTGATGTACACTAATCCTTTCCAGATTTTATAGTTTTTGGATGATCTATAGCTTGGAACCACAATCAAACATGTCGATATAGTGATGGAGGATGAATCCACCAAGAAGTAAGCTCAAGAAAGTGCATACGTAGTGGCCTAGCTAATAGGAGAAAAGAATCAACTCAAACAAGAGATGGAAGACCTAAGAAAAGATGTGTCCAAGGGAGCATAACTAATGAGATAAGTAGAGGAGATTTACATGTTGAAAGTAAAAAATAGAGAAAGTAGCTGATATGTCAAGATAATATTATATTTTTATATAGTTATATCTCAAGAGATATAATAGTTGTAGCCTACTATTATATCAATTAGGAAGGTACAACTATTAATTTATTTTTATATATTGGTTATAACAACTATAACCAATTTGCATGTATTTATCTCTTGTTACATATAAATGAAGTTGAATTAATTATGTACAGTAATGGTATTAGAGTAGTAAAGAGTTGTAACTCATAATTAAATAAGATAAGATCCTCCGACCACTAGCATATGAAACTTAGCACCTCTATCTACTATAGCTTATCAATCAACCTAAGCATGGATCCCTTAAAATGTGAAGGTAGTGTTCAAAAGGTGCATATTTCATTAGTATGGAGTTACACTTGCATAATGGGAAAATCCATTGGCTAACACTTAAGTCCTTAGAGAACCTACACATCATGTACTAGCAATGCTAATAGTTGTGAAGCACTTTACTTATGTAGAATTTTTTATACTCATATTTTTTAACTTTATGAAATTCTCTATAGCTATGAAATTATATGGGTACATGTAACATGAGTATCAATAGTGAGCTTATCCAAAGATATAGCTACTTTGAATTTAGAATAAAATAAAATAATAAAATATAAAAGATCAAAATCTTGCTAGAATTTTCCTAGCCTTCCACTATTATGTTTAGTGGAGGATATATTCCTCAAACTCAATTTTGATAGTACCTTTAGGTAGTACCTTAATATTAATGACACCTATAGATAATTCACATAGAAATGGATATAGAAAATGTTAGTATATCATACTGGTGGTATATATAAATGAGGACCATTTTTGAGATATAAGGAACCCTCACCATGGTGACATCAAAATCATATTTTCTTATAGAATCACAATTTTTAAAAGGCCCAAATTTTACACCATAGAAGACCAATATGAGGACTATTCTAGTGGTTAAGAAACTTTGAAATATAGTCAATGGGATAGAAATTAGACTTATTTAGGATACATATGCTCAATAAAAGTTTTATGGATAAATTCTAAGGCACTAATGATCATCACTCTCGATGTAGTATATGAAATCCAACCACATATCAGTGACGTAAATACATCCAATGAAGCTTGGGATATACTCTCCAATATATTTGAAGGTAAGAATGAATCCACAATTCTTGAACTCTAGTTCCAACTTCATACATTGATGATTCATGATAGAGAAAGTACTGAGTGATATCTTTACAGAGTTGTAGAATTAAAATCAAAATTGAATACCATGGGGATATAATAGAAGATAAGCTCTTAGTACCCACCATACTTATAACTCTCCCAAATTCATATCACATGTTGGTTACTTCTTTGCATGTTTTAAATAAAGAGGTTTATTTTTGAATAATTGGTAAATATGCTTGAACAAGAGGAAGTAAATAATAAATTGAGGGACCCAGAGTCAAATAATGCACTTATCTCAACAAAGAAACCATAGAAGATTCCTTCCATTTCCTCTTCATCATAAAAAAAACCTCATAGATGAATGAGGTATTATCATATTTGTGAAAAGGAAGGATATGATACCAAGTTTTATAGATACGAGTCAATTATTAGAAGGGTTTAGCTTTGCAAGCCTCCTCAAAATAAGTAACAATTCAAACCACAACAACAAGGGTATGTTGTACATGAGGAACAAAAACTAGATTATAAATAGAAATTTGACCTAGCCCACAAAGTACTGATGTCTAAAGTAATGATAAAACCAAGGGATTGTATTTGGTATAGTAAATATAGGATTGAAGATAAAATATGGTTTTATTCCTTACAAGATAAAGAAGAAAAACTAGTCATAACTATTGATGATAAGAATTATCAAGTTAAAGGGAATGTTTCTATCAATATAACTAATAGAAAATGCACAATTGATAATGTACTATATATCCCAAGATTAGAAAACAACTAGATATCTATTTCATAAATATTGGATCAAGACATGGTAGTCGAATTCAAATTTGTTGATGGTAAGAAGAAGTGTTTCATCATAAAAAATGACAAGTTTGTTGCAACTGGTTCCTATAAGAATGGCTTTTTTGCCCTTAATGTTGTATCATCTCCTAATGTTGCACTATCTACTATCATGATAAATTCTACCTCAATCTAGCATAGGAGATAAGGACATAAGTTTTGGATATTTAATCTAGATAAATAAACATAATGTGGTGACAAGGTTGCCCAACCTTTCACCAATATTACCAATTTTCTTGGGTTGTCTAGCAAGAAAGCAACATTGAGTACCATTTGACCTTAGCATACATAGAGCTAAAGGACTATTAAATGTCACACACAGAAAGAGAAGTAGATTGCCAAAAAATGTCCTTTGTATTGATATTGATACAATTTTTACAAAATATTTTGAATTACCCCAAGTGTGTTGGGGGTAATGTTACAATGCTTCTTTTCTCTCTGAAATACAACTCTTCTGATGAAAGAGGGGAGATCCTTCAACTCTTCCACAAGATATGGTGTTCTTCGTTCTCTTGTCACAACTTCAAGGGGTGAGTGGGCTTTGGTATCCAATGTGAGGACCACTCCAGCTTCAACAACTTCTCCAATGTACCTATCACCTACACACATTCAACCAACAAACGGATTAGTAGCACCTATCACAATCAAGCAATAAATCCAATGCTACACATAAACCCTAAGTTGATGCGAATGAAAAATAGATAACAGAAAACAATTAACAAATAAAGCCTTGCTAACACAAAAATTACTGATCTCGATCATGCGTGTGGTTTCGTGCTCGGGACTATGGAACCGTGAAAGCGCGGTTGTGATGGAAAAGGACTAGAAAAAGCATGGACATGGGATGGTTGTGAAACCGTGAACACATATTTTCGACTATGGAACCATGGACGGGCGGTTTTGGCTGAAAAATAGATTACCTCGGGATTCGAACCAACAGTACAAAATGATGCTCATGCTCACAATTTCTCATTGGGTCTAGGTCGATTTTGGTAGCCTATCGGTATGCAAATTCAGCTCCCTTTTCTTGGTGGAATAATGGTGCCTTTATAGGCCTCTTGGGGTTTTGGAGGGAAATGGGAGGTGGCAAGCCCAACTTGCCAAGTGGTAAATCTGGACTGCCAGGTGGAAGGGGCAGTTATAGTGAGTCACCCAGTGTGCCTCACTTAACTGGGGTGATGTGGCTTCAAGTGGAGTGGGATATGGGATCTTGTTTTATGTGAAGGGACAAGGGAGACAAAAATGGATGAGATGTGGCATGGGTGTTGGGAATCTACCCCATGTGCAAGGACAAGGGGGACAAGAGTGGGTGAGATGTGGCAAGGATGTTGGGTGAAGTGTCCAGGACACATGTCCAATGGGTAGGTAGGGTATCCTAGGGTGATTTTCTAGATTTAATAAATTTGGAAAATAGGATAATATGCAGGATTTTATATCCCTAAGTTAGAACTTAGGCATATATTTTTATTATGCAGCATTTGATGGTGGGGTGATAAATGTGGTTTTGAAGGTGTTGGATTTTGGTGTCTATAGTTGCCCCTTTTTGTATTGCGTTGTGTACAACACAATGCGGTGCAAAAACTAATGACACTCAACTTTTATTTGATGAATGGACTCAACTCTCTTTGGTGTGGCAGAATGAATGATTATTGTAAATAAAATTTTAATTGCATGCTTACCCCCTCAATTGGTGAGTGGGTAATGAATGAGACCCAATAGCCAATTGAAAGTGTAATTTTATGTTGCCCCAAGTTAATGGTGGACTTGTTTTCTAGATTACCTTTGGTTTGTTGACATGCAAGTAATGAAGTAAAGGAACCAATCACCCTAGGCGCTTGTCCTAGTGACTGTTAGCAATTCCATTATGCAATTTGATGGATTGTAATTTACCATGTTTTGTAACCTCATGGAGTAGGCGTCATTTCTACCTTGGATTGTTTGCATTGAACATTATTAAATTTTGAGTAACGGTTTGGTTGTGCATTTGAAACCGTGGTTGCGGTTTTAACTTAACCGTGGGTCTGTTTAGTTGGAACCATGGGTTTGCATTTTGCCCCTAAAATGTGGATGCATTTTTCTTAGGCTATAAATAGGCTAGTGCCTAGTCATTTTCATTTTTTGCCATTTGTCATTCTGATTTGTTGAGAGTGATGAGTGAGATGGAGATTGGCGAGGGTAGCGATGGAGGTGGGGTGGTGGCTCGGTTGGAGCGGAAGGTGGCGTCCGCTATGTCGAGGTTGGTGGTCTTGCCCTTTAGTTTAGGTTTCATTTATTGTTGTGTGTTTTTTTTTTTTTTTTTTTTTATAAATAGTGGGGTTGGTAATGAATTTTTTTTTTTTTTTTTTTTTTTTTTTTCTTTGATTTATGATCACCTAGGGGTAGGTGAAATTTTTTTTTTTTTTTTTGTTTTTTTTTGTTTTTTTTTTTCTGTTGATTTTTGATCACCTAGGGGTAGGTGAAAGTTTTTTTTTTTTTGTTTGTGTTTTTATTTTTTTCGGTGAAGCTTCTTGATGCTCGACATAGATGGCCAAGGGCTATTCGAAAAGTGTGAAAGACACTTTCTGATGATGATTGGACTTTTTTAGAGACCATTGGTCTTGATGGTTGTGGGGGTTGGGAACCATCCGAGCTGATGAGGATTTGCTTTCTGCCTTTGTTGAGCGTTGGGATCCTGATTGGGGCACTTTTCAGCTTCCTATGGGGGAGCTCACTATGACTCTTGAGGATATTTACCAGATTTTTTGTGTTCTTGTCAAGGGTCCTATCTAGTTGGCCTTGACAAGAAGGAGGTATTGTATCCTATTTTGGTGAGTTGTGGGATGTGGACTACAGCAGGGGTGGCATTGCTTATTTGGATTTATTTTGGGATGAGAGACTTGGTGCAGTTCCTACTTTTTTGATGTATATATTGAGCAACATGTTGTTGCCCAATTCCATGGGGTCGAGGATCCCATGGAATCAGGTTCCTATTGTGTTGGGTTTGATTGGTGATCCTCGATGGTTGGCTTGGGCTCCCACTCTTTTGTGTCATATTTATAGTGAGTTGTATGAGGTGAAGAGGTAGGGGTGGAAGGGCCTCGATTGCAGCTTGGTGCTCCAGATTTGGTCTTGGGAGCATATTATTATTGGTCGTCCCATTGGTCTTCCTTGTGCTTGTGATGCTTCCTCTCCTCATGCTTATAGGTGGCTTCTTAGTGAGGAGCTCAGTCATCCAGTGGTGGGGGCATCAGAGTATAGAGATATTCTTAGCTCACTTACTAGAGATTTTATGAGTTGGTGCCTATGGAGGGGCTTGGATTGGGTGACTAATGTGGTAGAGCTTCATCGTATCAAGCGAGGTCGATGGGTTGTTGGTGCTCATCTTAGGGAGATGGAGTATATTCAGTTTAGTCGGGTGCAATGTTAGTTTGGTTTGGTTCAGGGTGTTCTTGATGCGCCTGTGACTTATAGGTGATGGGGAGATGAGCTGGGGCTTCTTGTTACTCCTAATTTTTGGAGGGTTGATGACCCTTCGATGATCTTGATATGGAGCTTGTTGATTTGGATGATGTGGGTACTACTCCTGAGTTTGATGTCTGGTTTGCTTCTCAACCTCCTTGGACTTCGAGTTTGGTTGTTGATGATGAGGGGAGTGGTGATGAGGTGGAGGTGGCAGGATGGGTTCCTTGGTCGATGAAGCACGATGAGGTAGTTCTTCTAGGGTTGAGGTGGCTACTGATGTACAACAATTGATGGAGGGAGGTGGAGATGGGGATGGAGAGGGGGATGCCCCTCCTCGATGGATAGAGGAGGATTGGGGTATTCTATAGGTTGAGCGGGATAGTCTGGATTTGGAGGTGGCTCACTTGAAGGGTGAGTTGGCATTATGTCAGAGTGAGGTGACTCACTTATAGGCTGAGGTGGATGGACTATGGGGTGGACCTAGTAGTGATGCTATTGCTACTAGGGATGTAGATATTTCTAGGCTTGGGGGTGAGGTTTCTCGACTTGAGGGTGAGCTTAGTCGCTTATAGGTGGGTTTCGGTGGAGGTGACATCGTAACTACTATTGTTGCTTTATGAGTGGATATATCTCAGAGGGTTGCTCGTCAGGGTGCAGATTTGAGGACCCTATGTAAGTAGGCTACTTATATTGAGATGTTGGAGAACATCTTGCATGAGCGGCAGATTCCTTTCCTGTTCCTCCTTCATCGTCAGTGGCTACTACTAGTCGAGGGACCGAGACGAGTCATAGGACTCATCGATGGACTAGCTCACATGCTGCTTCATCGGCTAGGGTTCTCGGAGGGATCCTGTTGGCACCAACTAGTTGTGCCTTATTATCTCTTTTTGTATTTTGTGGTGTATCTATTTTGGTATATGAGCCTTGGTGCTCTGATGTATACAGCCTATGAGCATTTTGTACTTTGAGACCTCCATATATATATATATATAACATGGCTTTTGTATTTTGGTTATCTCTTGTGTTAATGATTATTTATGTATGTTTCATTGGAATGCTTTATTTTTTATTGATGTAAATGCAATCTAAATATTTATGTGTTTGCTCTATGATGATTTATGGTTTTCATTTGATGAGTTTGCATTTATTGTGTCAATTATTGATGCAAACTAATATGGAATATGCAGTTTAATTATTTGTTTATGCAAACTATATGATTGAATGCATGGTGTTCATGTGATCTTTTTATAGCTTAGAATATCATTGACCATTACTTGTTCATTGTTGCAATTGGGGGTATCCAACTTGATGACTTTATGTGGGTGATGTATGATGTAGATATGTATGTGATTATGGAAGAATATATGGATGTTGATATGGAAGATGTTATGGTTTTTGATTGTTAATAGTGGAAGATTTTCAAAGACTCAAATAGGCTAGTGATATCAACAAACTTACTTGACTATTGTCTAACTTTCTTTAGGACCAAGGTGTGTGCAAGTGAAGTTCATTTACTAAATCTTGAGCATGGCAATGACCCTAAGCAATCAAGAACCAGTGTATGTGAATGTGAAGTTCATTAACCCATTATGAGTAAATTGGATGTGACCTGTTATGGGATTTACCAAGTAGCTAGCTTGCCCGTATGTGCGGTCAGAGGTCTCCCTTTTGGGAGAGAGACATGTCACCCTGCATGAGTTTACTCCACTGCCAGTCAAGCATCTATAGCCCCGGTGGAGGTTCACTCCATAGTCCAATGATCTGATCTTTAGGCTTTGGGGATGACTACATAACTTTTTGAGGGGAATGTAGTACGATCCTTTCAGCTTTAGGGATCTGTGGTGTGTGCATGGAATTAATTTTGTATAGAGTTTTGGGGAATCGGATTCTCAACCGAAGTGTGATGAGAATGTGATCCTATCCTTACTACTCTACATTTTGTTTATATTTGGAGAGGAATTGTGATAGTGGTGAAAACCACTATTTTTTATTTTGGACTATGTTGCATGATAGGACAAGCGAGGAATACTATCTTTTCACTTCAAGGTGCTACCCAAGTTTGGCGTTATCCTTCTCTTACTCAAAATGTTTTTAAGATGTGAAGAAGTGTGTTTGGTGCAAGATTGTTTTGGGGTCAGTCGACAATACTCAAGACTTTTTTAATGTGAGAAAAGTGCTTTGGTCCTAAAGAAAATTGGACATTTTATGAAAGTTGGTTTTACACTAGACATGGTTGAGTGACTGAAAATTTGATTTTATGACATAGGAAAAACATATATGGGTGTAGTGTTTGTTGAATTGCGTAAATGCCTTAGTTGGGTACCCCCAATTCTTGGAACTTGTTTTTCTTTGGCCATATCATCACCACTACAAAAGATCATTGAACATGGGATGGGATGGATGCAATTATATATATATATTTTTTTTTAATGTAGCTAATTGCTTATGATATGTTTATTGTAATGCAAATTTATTGAAATTCATGGATATGTAATGTAAAATTAAAATTTTGTGATATGAATATTATCTATGTGATATGTGAATGCAATGTGTAAAATGCATGTAAAGATGTTTATATACAATGTAAAATGTATGCAATTTATATTTTTTTTAGCCATGTATATATATACATATATTGCAAGTCGATTTATGCATAAAATGCCTTTAGGTGCATTATGTTTAATGGCTCTGGTTCCAACTTTCCTTCTAAGTTGGCAAGTCTATACGTTCTTGGTCCCAACTTTTGCTTTACAATATATGGGCCTAACCAATTAGCTATAAATTTATCTCTCAAGTGTGGCAATGCATTGGTATTTTGTTGATTTTCTTTGAGCACTAGGTCCCCTACTTGAAATTCGTGAGGATGGACTTTTGCATTGTAAGCACGTTTGATTCTGTCTTGATATACTCGCAAATGCTCTAGAGCGTTGATGCATTTTTCATCAATAAGTGTTAATTGGTCAAGACGTGCTTGCCTAGCTGTGTCATCATCCATGAATTCTTGTAATGCGATTCGCAAGGAGGGTATCTCGAGCTCAAAAGGTAATATAGCTTCAACACCATAAACTAATGAAAATGGTGTTGCTCCCGTTGGCATTCTGATGCTTGTTCTGTAAGCCCATAGTGCCAAAGGAAGTTGAGTATGCCAATCTCTATGATTTTCTTTGACCAGTTTCTTGAGAATGGATACTATTGTCTTGTTGGTTGCTTCAACTTGCCCATTTGCTTGTGGGTAATAAGGTGTTGAGAAACTATGTTGGATATTGAATTTGTTGCATAAGGCTCTAACATCCTTATTCTTAAATGACTTCCCATTATCAAAAATGATCTTAGAGGGTATTCCAAAATGATAGATAATATGCTGAAGTATAAACTCCGCTATTCGAGGTCCAATCGTAGTGGTCATTGGAATTGCTTCCACCCATTTTGTGAAGTATTCCGTAGCGGTTATGATGAATTTATGTTGTCCTGATGAGGCAGGTGATATTTTACCAATCAAATCGAGGCCCCATTGTGAAAATGGCCAAAGACTTTGAATGGGTTGTAGAGCTTGTGATGGTACATGAGTCAAATTGGCATGATGTTGGCACTTTTGGCACTTTTTGACATATTGACAACAGTCACTTTCCATTGTTGGCCAATAGTATCCCATGCACAATATTCTCTTTGCAATGGCCATTCCACTGAAATGACCACCACAAGTACCATCATGGGCTTCTGTTATAGCTCGTTCTACCTCAATTGGATCTAGACATCGTAATAATATTCCATCATACCCACGTTTATACAACACGTCCCCCAAGAGAGTGAAACGAATTACTTTTTGTTTGAACGTTCTTTTTGCAGTTCGTGACATTTCTATTGGGAGTGTTCCAGACTTGAGAAAGTCTCTTATTTCATCAAGGTAAGAATTGTAAGGTTCAACATGTATCAAACAAACATTCTTCTCACCTGTAGATTCTGCTCTTTGAATTGATGGTTTTGACACTGTTGTTATGATTAGCGGTTGTACTTCTCCATGCTCATTCTTAGGGATGAGAGATCCCAAAGAAGCCATTGCATCCACAAATCTGTTTGTCGAACGGGGTAAGTTACTAATTTCATACCAGTCAAACTTTTCTAGCAACTTTGTTGCTACTTCATGATATTGCTTTAAAACTGGTTCTTTACATTGATATTCTCCTTTTACTTGGTAAACAACTAGTTGAGAATCACCAAAAATGCTTAGTATTTTTATGCCCATTGCTATAGCTGATTGAAGACCCAATATTAAGGCTTCATACTCTGCATTATTGTTAGTGCATGTGAAGTCAAGTTTGAATGATAAAGGAATTGGTATTCCTTCGGGTGTATAAAACATGACTCCCGCACCTTGTCCTTTTTTGCACTTAGATCCATCAAAGAACATTGTCATGTCTGCTTCATCCTCAGGAGGAACTAACTCTTCTTGTTCTGTGATAGAGAATATTGAATCATCTGGAAGCTCAATGATTAGTGGTTTATCATTTTGTAAAGGAGCTTCAACTAGTTGATCAGCTATCACTTGCCCTTTTATGGATTTTTGACTTATGAATTCAAGATCAAATTCTGTTAAAAGCATTATCCATTTAGTTGTATGGGTGTTGTTGTAAGTGCGAGTCATCATGTATCGTAGAGGATTTTCTCTAGCTATGACATAAGTAGTGTTGCTTAGCATATAATGTCTAAGTTTCTTAGTGGTAAAAACCATTGCTAAACACAACTTTTTGACATAAGCATATCTTGTTTCGTAACTTACCAATGTTCGACTAATATAGTAAATTGCTTGCTCCTTATGATTTTCATTCTTTTGTGCAAGCATTGTCCCTAGTGCAAAATTTGTTGCAAAAATGTATAGGTGAAAAGGGACTCCTGTTCGAGGTGGTGTAAGAACTGGTGGTGAAGCCAGATACTTCTTTATGTCATCAAATACCTCTTGACATTCAGTTGTCCAAGAGAATGTCACCCCCTTTTGTAGCAAGCGGTTGAAAGGCCTGCATTTATCTGAGAGTTGTGCAATGAATCATCGGATAGATTGGATCTTTCCTTGTAAACTATGCAACTCTCTCAAGTTCTTGGGAGGTGGCATCTCTATTATAGCTTTTACCTTACCTGGGTCCACTTCAATGCCTCGCTTGGAGATAATGAATCCTAGAAGCTTTCTTGATGTGACACCAAATACACACTTCTTAGGATTTAACCTTACTTTGTGTTCTAGCAATCGATCGAACGCTTTTTCCAGGACTTCAATGTGCTCAAGACGTGTTTTTGATTTAGCAATCAGGTCATCTACATAATCCTCGATGATCTTATGCATATAGTCATGAAATATGTACGTCATAGCACGTTGATATGTAGCTCCTGCATTCTTAAGTCCAAAAGGCATCACTCTATAACAGAATGTACCCCAGGGTGTTGTAAATGTTGTCTTATGTTGATCTTCGAGATTAATTCAAATTTGGTTGTATCCCAAGAAACCATCCATTAAGGAAAGCATTTCATGGCCAGCATAGGAGTCTACTAGTTGATCGATATTAGGCAAAGGAAAATCATCCTTGGGACATGCTTTGTTTAAATCTCAAAAATCAGTGCATACACGTATCCCTCCGTTCGGTTTGCGAATGGGTACCATATTTGAGAGCCATTCTGGGTAATCAATTGGTACTATGAAGTATACATCCAATAACTTTTGTAGCTCTTCTTTCACAATTAATGCAACTATTGGATGGACTTTCCTAAGCTTTTGCTTGAAAGGTTTTGCATCTGGTGCCAATGTAAGGTTGTGGACTACCAACTCTGGGTCTAAACTAGGCATGTCTTTATATGACCATGCGAACACTTCTTTCTTTCTCATTAGCACGTTGATTATGCATTCTTTTTCTTCTATGGATAAATATTTTGCGATTTTGACAATTTGGGGATTGTCCACGTCTTGACTAAGGTTCACATCTATAGATTCTTCAATTAGCATGTGAGAACCTTCCTCTAGTTGATGTGGAGTTGGGATGAGGTGGATATCATCCACCACATTCTCAAATGTCTCAGGGGCTTCCCCTTCTATTTTAGTTTGAAAAATTGAGTTATTTTATGATGAAGGTTGTTGTGGAATATATGCATTTGAAGCATGTAGCAATTCTTCGGATAGGATAAATTTGGCAATGGATGGTGGGGATGAGATCCTATCCATGGCAATGAGGCTAGTGTCGATATGGATCGGCTTTGCCTTATCATATGGATTATGGAGTGGGGTGAGCAAATCAACAGAAATCATGTTGACTTGATGGAAATGAGGTGGCTACGATTTGAGAGGTGATGACTCATCCTCTCTAGGTTGCAACTGACCTAATGTGTGTGATTGGCGATGTTGCATGCGATGCCAATGTGATGGAGGAGGTTCTGGTTCAGGACTCTCATGCTCTTTGCTTAGCCAAAAGAGAGTGTGGTCTATTGGGAACTTCTTTTGGTACCAGTCATCTCTTCGAATAGATTCTGCATACACTACCTCTTCTTGAGGATCTTCTTCTGGATTTTCCTCCACTCTTTGGAATCCTCTGACATTTTCTTGCATTTGGTGCATATGATTAAAATATATCATTTTAGTTTCATCCTCATAATCATCATCGCTTATCCAGAAGCCATTAGCATTAGTATGAGGTCCTAGAATGAGTGGCATGTAATCTGGCCTAAGGTAGGCCATCTCTATTGGATCTTCATATTCTGGTCCTTGTTGTAAGGCTTGCTCTAGGAAAGCTCCAATTTCATGAGGGTAAAAATTGTAGATTAGGTATTCACCATCTATATCATCATCCTCATCATTAGGTTCATCCTCTTGGTCACTTCCTTCTTCTTCCTCGCACTCAATGTCAAGTTCTTGGAAGGCATGATTAAGAGAAGAGCTTGCGATGGAAGGTCTGTAGCCTAGACCGGAGCGGTCACTTGGCTCTCTATATTCTAGCTCAATAATGTGGTGAGGACCTTGTTCATGTCATCCAAGTCCATATCCTTGCCAATTAACCCTTTGAAAGTATCTCATTGGGAATGTTGGGTTAGATAAATAATCAATGTCTTCATTAAACTCTTGTAAAGGGTCCTCATCTAGAGGAGATGGATCAGATGAAGAATCTACCCCCCATATATGAAATTGATTGCATTTTATTGAGAACCCATTCTGTATATCTCACCTATGGCTAAAGGTGGGTCGTGAGGGTGACCATAATCTCTGGCTGACTCAATAGGTGGTGTAACTGTGACACTTTCAATAATATACTCACCAATACCTGGACTAGCAAGATGTACTACAACTCGAGAAGGTTGGGAGGTTGATGGCTCGGTGGATGAAGAGGGTTCTTCTGAGCTAGCCTATGGCTCTAATGGTGGTGGTGGATTTTCTCTGATAGGTGGCCCTATTTGTGAGACTACGGGTTGTGATGTTTGTGGTTTGCTAATGGATGGAGTGGGTTGTGCTGTGAATATGAATGGTTTTTGTGGATTTGGTAGTGTGGTAGATGGAGTTGGTGGTTGGTTGGCAGGATGATCAAGTGTGATTGGAAAATGATATGTAGTGTTTGAAGGTTGAATTGAGCTGACACTTTTTAATGCAAAAGTTGGGTCAACTATGGGCAATTCTTCTTGGATGGGGGCTTTTGATGAGGTGTTACTAGGTGGAATGGTCCTGATGGTGAGTGGCTGGATAGATAGGTGTGTTGATGGAAGCAAGGGCTCATACGGGTTTGAAATCAAGTTGCAGTACTTGAAAGGTTCTGTGTCAACTGGAATACAATGTACTTTACCTTCATGTACATACTTTAAGCATTGATGCAATGTTGAAGGTACACACTTCATTTCCCTAATCCAAGGGCATCCAAGAAGTATATTGTATTGCATTTCTCCTTCCAAGATGTGGAAGAGGACATGTATTGTTTTCACCCCCACGGTGATGGGAAGAACAACATTTCCCACAGTTGAGCATAAAGCATCATTAAAAGCCCTAAGGGTGAAGGTGGATGTTGTGATGTGTGATGATGGGATGTTGAGTTTTTCATTGCAGGTGTGGTGATGAGGTTGATGGAGGAACCGGTATCAATAAGAACTCTCTTGAATGGCTTCCTATCAATGTGAGCTACTATGTGCAATGGTGGATCAGGTGAATCTACTAAAATTTGCTTTTCCTCGAAGTCATAAAATGCTATCGAGGGTTCCATGCACTTTTGCACACTCCCCACGAAGGAATTGAATGCATTGGGGTCTTCTAACTGTACTTGGATAGACTTTAAGATTTCCATCAATGCTTCCCTATGGGGTGCTGATTGTTGTATTAGCTCATAAATTGACAATTTTTTTGAAGCCATTTTTAAACTTTGGGTTAACCGACTACTTAAGGTGACAACTGGGCGATTATGAAAAGGTGGTGGTGGAATGGTTGGTCCAAGTTGTATGGGCACATTTGTGGGTTGTGTTGTTGTAGCCTGAGTTGTGCGATTTGCTTGTCTCTGTCCATGGGTAACTATACTGATAGCCCCTACAAAACCTTGTGGTAGTTGAGACACATAATTAACCTGATTGGGAGGAACTGTAGAAGTTGATGCTCTCATCGGTTGTTGATTTGCCTCATGATGTGGCAAAGGTGTCTGATAGATGCCTAGGTTTTGATTATTTTGGGCTAATGGGTTGTCAACTTTGATTGTACCCACTTCCAATAAATCTTGCACAATACCTTTGAAACCATGACAACCTTCGATGTCATGTCCTCTTTGTCTATGATAGATACAAAATAGGTGCTCTTTATAGCCTTTTGTCTTTGGTTTGTTAGGATCCTCAGGTTTCATCTCCGACAATGTAAAGAGTTTTTCCGCATACAACTTTTGAAAAACTAATGAATATGGCTCTTGTACTGGTGTGTAATTTCTTTTTGGCTTAAAATGACGTTGTTGCCTTTCTGCAGGTTGTGTCTGATTTTGTGCCTGTTGTGGGGGTGGAACCGCTTGATAATTCAATTGTTGTGGTTGTTGTTGTTGTTGGGGTTGTTGGATTTGTGCTTGGGCTGGTTGATTTAACTGTGGTTGGCCCAAGACTATCTGGTTAACCTACATGGTCTTGGACGGACCGTGGTTATTCCCCTTTTGATTCTTATTGTGCCACTCTTTCTTCTTAGGCTTTATCTCACCTTCTTGAATTTTTATCTCTTCTATTACCTTTGCTTGGGCAAGTGCCTCATCGAATGTTCTATACTGTTGTAGTTGTAGTAATGAAGAGATGGGCCTAGCACAACTCTTCGTGAACATTCATGTTATCTCTGACATAGGGAGGGAAAATGGTAGCTTGATCATGATTGCCCTCCATCGATTGCCAAAGTCATGGACCGATTCATCATCATATTATTTTAGATAAATCAAATCAGTCAATGTGGTTTGCTTTCTGACATTTAGGGCAAATATTTCCAAGAACTGGTCCGCTAGTTGTTCAAAGGTAAAAACACTTTGATGTGGCAGGTGGTTGTACCAGTCTTGGGCTTCTCCCCCTAATGTCTGAGGAAATGTGTGTAACATGAGTGCATCATTGCTCTTGATTCTGAAGCATGCATTTACAAATCTAGTTACATGTTCATGGGGGTCCTCTTCCCCCTTAAATTCAAGCTTGGGTATCTAAAAATCCATTGGATATGGCGGCTCAGGCACCGAAGCATGAATAGGATGATTGAGTAGTTGCCTTAAAGTTGGCTTTTGGTATTGCAAACCTGGAGTTTGCATGGCAAGACTATCAATCTGACTCTATAAGAACTGGTATCTAGGGTCATCCATAGGACTAACACTCGAGTGTACTTGATGTTGTTGGTAATGGGGTGGATTGTATGTAGGTTGTGGGTGATAAGGTATGGTTGGCTGAAATGTGTTATGGTATGGATGTTGATGGAGGTTATGATATGGATGGGGTGATGGAGGTATGATGGTATGCTGACCTACTGTATTAGCATATGGATGTGGAGGTTGATTATGAACCATAGTGGTAGATGGAGGGCGCATTACCCAAGATGGATCTTGGATAAAGGTATTAGTTTGGTGAGATGTAGGTGGAAAGTTGTGCTCAATCCCTTGCAAATGTTGGTTGGGGTCAAGATTTACGCTACGGTTAGCATTATCTAAAATCATTTGTTGTAGTTGTAAGAAAGCCTATTGCATAGCAATTGCATTTGAAGTAGGGACCACCACATGTGATGTGGTAGGTTGGGTTGGTTGTGAGGCAACCATGGTAGTGGAAGTGAGTGGGGGGTAAGTAGCAAAGGGTATTGCCACTGAATGTGGTATGGTATGAGATGTAGAACCTATGAGGGTAGTGGGTGGAGTGGATGTTGGGGCTTGCGAAACAACATGAATTGTTTCATACAAGGGATTGGTGGAAATGATTATTTGTTGAGGCAATGTGAGGGGTGGTTGGTTGGATGATGATGGTTGGTTAGCTAGTGCTACAACAACCAACTCAAAGAGAGGATTTGTGAAGACTTGTTCTGGTTGCTATGGGTAAGTGAATGTGGACTCTTGTTGTAATGGTGGTATGACATGAGATGGGATGGAGAGTGGTGGCAATGATGGGAAGACCATTCCAGCTGCATTCAAGTACATTCTAATAGTATCCATGTCCAACATGGTGACACGACTATCCATCACTATAGGAGGTTCACTCCTAGGTGTCTCAGGTATGGTTGTGTGAGTGGCCCTATGCATAATGTCTATGTCCGTATTAGGGGCACTACTAGAGGGCCCTACATTAAGGCTTTGGGACATAGAAAGGGGCATGCTTACTTGCCCTACCACCGAAGTGTTAGGGATGTTGCCAGACTGAGATGCCATGGGGGAAGACCACTGACTTTGGCTTGACACTAATTTCTTAGCCTGACTACGAGTCACTACCATACGCTACTATGTGATAAAATGCCAAGTGCAACTATGTGTCTATGTAAATAAAATGACAATACAATGCAATACAACATGCAAAGCAAACAAACACACAAAGTTTTTGGTCCTAGATTTTTGCCAGTTTTGATTTTTTTTTTTGAAATTGTTTAAAAATGAAAAGATGTGTGCTCAATGTTTTGCCCTAAATGAATCTAGGATTTCACCTGTATACTCACAGCTCGACAACCTGGCTATGAACTCCAGGTCGCGTAAACCCCCCAAAGTGCGGTAGTGAAAGTCCACACCCGGGCAGGGAGCACAGGTCCTACCAGTCCTCACCCAGTCTCACTTGGTCAGCGTCATACTCTCCGAAGAGAAATATATGCAAATTTTCCAAGCTATGATGGTTCTTGGAGCCGACCTTGGCCAAAATTAGGGTATAATGTTGGTGGTTCGGTGATGAAATCCAAACCCGATGGTGATGAAATCCAATCATTTTCCAATGTTTATGTGAGTGTGTGGTGGTTTTGTTTAATTATTGTGGTATGCAAGATTATCATGCAATTTTGTTTCAATGCCTAGATGTAGAAAAATAGAAAATAGAGAATGGCAAATAGTAGATCAGGGGTAAAAGTGCCAACTTCGGGTCTAATCCAATCAGATTTTGTTTAATAGGGCTAACCATGGGTGGGTGATTAGTTCTGGTAAACTATGGATGCACGGTTTGCCAATCGCGTGTCTGCGTTTGGGATATCCCAATCATGGATGCATGGGTCCTTTCTGTCAATAGAAATAGATTGGTCTTTTATAGACCCAAACCTAAAAATAATTTCTAAGTTATTTCTAACTCAACAGATGCAAAGATGATTTTTTCTATTTTTGCGAATGCAAATTTTATTGAACTCTATCCTATGACCTATATGCAAACAAGTGGCAAACAAGACTAGACCTTCTAATTTACCCTAAGTGCAATGCTAAGAACATAATTCAAATAAAGAAGTAGAAAAGAAACAGAAATCACAAGGTACAGACCTATGATCCTATCGTTGCTCCTTCCAATTTTCAACCATTGGCCTCATTTTCACAAATAGCAACCATCATTTATGTTTTTCAGAGTAAACACGTTCTTAACGCTTTCTTTTTCAGGATAGAAACCGTGACATTTTCTCAGGGCAAAAACTATGATTCTATGTTTTCATAATGAATAGGCCAAGCACAGGGTTCTTCAGATTTATCGATCCAGGGTCGAATCTACATGTGCCTCGAACTCTCGAAACCTGTAGATACAGAATAGAGATCAAAAAATAAATTTAAAAAGCAAGGCAAAACAAAATGGAACCTTTAGGGGGTCCCACCGTGATCGCCATTTCTGTAACAAAATAACTGAACACAAATAAAGATATATAAAGAGAAGTAGATTGCCAAAAATGATCCTTTGTATTGATATTGATACAATTTTTACAAAATATTTTGAATTGCCCCAAGTGTGTTGGGGGTAATGTTACAATGCTTCTTTTATCTCTGAAACACAACCTTTCTGATGAAAGAGTGGAGATCCTTCAACTCTTCTAAGATATGGTGTTCTTCGTTCTCTTGTCATAGCTTCAAGGGGTGAGTGGGCTTTGGTATCCAATGAGAGGACCACTCCAGCTTCAACAACTTCTCAATGAACCTGTTACCTACACACATTCAACCAACAAAGGGATTAGTAGCACCTATCATAATCAAGCAATAAATCCAATGCTACACATAAACCCTAAGTTGATGTGAATGAAAAGTAGATAATAAAAATAATTAATAAATAATGCCTTGCTAATAAAAAATTATTGATCTCATGTGTGTGGTTTTGTTCTGGATTGTGGAACCATGGATGCGTGGTTGTGGACTGGAAAGTGGGACCTACGTGTTTGAAACATGGATGAAATTATGGAACCATAGATGAGGGTTTTGGATAAAAAATAGATTACCTCAGGATTCAAACCAATAGTATGGAATCATGTTCTTATAATTTCTTGCTAGGTCTAGATCAATTTTGGTAGCCTGTCGGTATGCAAATTCAGCTCCCTTTTCTTGGTGGAATAATGGTGCCTTTATAGGCCTCTTGGGGTTTTGGAGGGAAATGGGAGGTGGCAAGCCCAACTTGCCAAGTGGCAAATCTGGACTGCCAGGTGGAAGGGGCAGTTATAGTGAGTCACCCAGTGTGCCTCACTTAACTGGGGTGATGTGGCTGCAAGTGGAGTGGGATGTGGGATCTTGTCTTATGTGAAGGGACAAGGGGGACAAAAATGGATGAGATGTGGCATGGGTGTTGGGAATCTGCCCCATGTGCAAGGACAAGGGGGACAAGAGTGGGTGAGATGTGGCAAGGATGTTGGATGAAGTGTCCAGGACACATGTCCAATGGGTAGGTAGGGTATCCTAGGGTGATTTTCCAGATTTAATAAATTTGGAAAATAGGATAATGTGCAGGATTTTATATCCCTAAGTTAGAACTTAGGCATATATTTTTATTATGCAGGATTTGATGGTGGGGTGATAAATGTGACTTTGAAGGTGTTGGATTTTGGTGTCTACACATACTAATCTATGTATACCAATGCAATATATTTATAGTGGACATAAGTATTTTTATCTATTTGTTGATGATTACTCATGGAAGATGCGGGTATATTTCCTACCACTCAAATTAGATGCCTTCTTAAATTTTTAATGCTTTGTGAAGCTTGATGAAAATTGGGTGTCATATTCGAGTCCTCCACTATGACCAAGGGAGGAATATGCATCCAAAACTTTTCAAGGTTCCTAATACAACACAAAAATATTACTACCATCTACACTTCACAATAAAATAGAGTTGTTGAAAGAAGAAATTATTCCATCATGGAAATGGTTCATTGCATACTCACAAGAGATAGTCTAGAGTAGCAATATTGGGTTGAAGTTATCTCTATTTTGATGTATCTTCAAAATAGATCATCAACAAAGGCACTTCAAGGGACTACACTTGAAGAACCTTGCTCTATGAGGAAGTTGTTAGTTGCGCATCTTAGAGTTTTTGGAAGCAAGGCATACATGCATGTGCCAAAAAAACTTGCATAATTTTAGGGTATGATAAAGCATAAAAATCTTATTGATTGCTTTATCTAGTCATAATAGAGACATGTGGTATTTGATAAATAATTTTGAAATTATAAAAATTCTATAGATTTTAAGGAACCTAAATCTTCAATTATAAACATTGAGACAATTAAAAATATTCTACAAGATGAGTCAAATTCAGAAATGGTTGATAAACCAATAATAAAATTGATAGTGGATTTTCCACCACCACAAAGAGAAATTCCACTATGGCTCACAAAACTTCAAATATGCTCAGCTTGATGCACCACATAATCTAACCTCCACACAACCTCATACTCATAATAAGAAGTATATTTAGGGTCGATGACTTCTATAATGATGAATGCAAAACCAACCTCTGTAAAGAACTAATTGAGCTTGACACAATGGAAGTAATCCATGGAAGTAAAGTACACATCTCTTATGAAGAATGAAACATGGGATATCATTGATTTACTAGTAGGAAAGAAGTCTATAGGTTACAAGTGGTTTTTCAAACTATATATTCACACCATTTTCATGTGGGATGATAGCTCTAGTCTCTTTACAAAGGAGACTTTAAATTTTATTTCATGCAAGTTGGCTCTACCTCCATGTACATGCATATGTTGTCATGTATATGTTTATGTTCAAGAGGTGTTTTTTTATGTTAATTAATAAACACCTAAGTTTTTGTCTCTAGCAATTTTTCTTAAGATAAATTTGACTAAAATTTATCAAGATGATCACTAAATTTATAAGCTAGATGCAATAATATAAGAATGTAGCAAAAAATGTTTCTAAGATAGCATGCTTTTCAAATTTTAATGATTTGCTAAATCTAAGAGAGTTTTTTATTTTCAAGGAAAACAAAATATGATATAGCAAACAAGCTAACCTAAATGCTACTATATGACTTAACAATCCTTGCCTAATCACTTTTTGAAATGAAAGGTTTGAACTATCTAGGGATTCTTTAATTTATCCAAAATAAGTGTGTTTCAAGAAAAAAATATAGAAAAATGAGATGCAGAAAATAAGTAACAATGAATAGAAAATCCTAGAGATAGAGTTACATATTTTTAGAAGGTTGAGAAAAAGCACCACTAGATTTAGTGGTAGATTTAACAACCTACAACTAAGGGGAAAACTAATTGGGTGTTAGGTTTAGGGGATCTATATAATTGTAGATAAGTGATAAACTACCTTCCTAATCTAAATATACCCCCTATCGTTAATAAAAATTGAAATGATACCTTGACCTTGGAAGGGAATAAAAATTATGCAAAAGCATTACTATTTCAAAAGCACCATAAAATTTAGAGGTAAATTTGCTCTATATAAAATAGAGAGTTAAGAGTGCTAATTTTGGGATGTGTGGTATTATTGAATCTATAACTATAAATTGGAATATTTCTAGATAAAATTGGAAGCTATTTGGTCCAAATTCTATTAAATTTTTAAAAAAAGTAAAAAACCTTAATTCCTAACACCTACAAACTTGGGGATTCATAAAATCTTGTCAAATGATCCTCAAAATTTCCAAAGATTATGGGATTATTTAGAAATGGTATAAAACCTAAGATATGATAGTTTGTTGCTTGAAATAACAAAAACCATAGCCTACATATGTTTAATATGTGAGAAAAATGAACTAAAATGGCTATATAATGGGGTAAGGAGGTTACAAAACTTAGTTGGAATTCAAGTTATACCTATGGAAAGTAATTTTATTATTATTCTATGTGTAATAAATCAATGTGTCATCACAATAACCAAACAAAATCCTACAATAGTAATTTGGGTGGTTTGTGAGATCAATAGAGAAGCTAATTCTTAATGGAAACTAAGATTTAATGAAGTAATGAAAGGATGAAGATATTTAAAAACTTTAATGCTTTCAAACAATACTAATGCGAGTTCAAAACATGCATAAATACCTGCAAATGAAGACAATATGAATTTACAACAAAGATTAGTGATCAAAGTATAAAAAGAGTAATATTAGATTGTAAAATAAATTTCTAAGCTTGCAAATGAGCTATTAGCAAATGTGTAAGATGATTAAATCATATAACAAGCTTACTACAAGATATAATTAAGAAAAATAAACAAATATATGTGAATAGTGTAGATTTAAAGATTAAAATACATGAATAAGAAGTGTAGTAGAGAGTTAGCAAAAAAATTATAGTAAATAACCTTGCATAAAATGATTAGAGGAGCAAAGATAAATGAAATGGATGTAAATAAAATAGAGGCACAATACAACTTGTTAGAATTCTACAAGTAAGGATTAGAAGCATAAAATAACTATAAACATGAATATTAGTGAAGGCAAAAAGGAAACCCAAGTATTAGCAAGGCTTAGAAAAGAGGTAATTGCATAAAAATAGGAGATGAAAAGAGAAGGAATCTTGTTATTTTACTATGTATAAATACCTCCTCTTGGAACTAATATGGTATCCTTGCCCCAATATCTCTTTTCCTTGCTCTAATTACCCCAAATGCTTGATTCATGTGCTCCAAATGCAATAAATGAAACAAATAAGAGTGAAAGAGAATAAGAGAAATTTTGTTTAGAGTATAACTATCATAAATTATTCCATGAAATGCTCACCCCAATAAATCTATTTAAACATTTTGGGAGGGAATATCCTTGGATGGAAAGAGGGTCAAATATGCCATCAAGGCAATAACCAAATTTAAATTTCACAAACCTAAGGAGAGGACTGAGCATGTGTGATCAGATCAAAGAGTGGGATTTAAGAATCTACTTGCTTCTAGCTCATGCCAAGATATTTTCCTCATGTTGCAAAAGTACTATTATTTTCAGTGGCAGTTTTATCAAAGTGGTGCTTTTGACAAATAGTCAAATTGATCGGTCAAATTACTAAGAAATGGTTATTTGGAAAAAATACCAATGTTTACCAATAGCACCACTATGGAAATTTTCACATGAGCTAGGTTGGATTTCTGGGTCACCTAGGTTCAAATGATTGACAGTAAATATGATGTCTAGTATGCTCCCTAGAGTTAAGGATTACTAGGCAAGTTAAAATTAGGTGTCTATATTTTACCCTATTTTGATGTGATTATTGTGAAATAATTACATTAAAAATACATTGTAGGACTCCATTTTGGATATTATGGCGCTTTATGATGTCAAAATATGTTGTGCTAAAGAAATAATTGCAAGTAGATCTGATTTGGAAAATTGATGATTGTTTAATATCATTGTTGCATGTATGCATCAAAATTGATGTTGGAGATATTAAACTATTTGCCCCCATTATAATATTATTTTGGTAGATGATTTATAATTTATATAATATATGTGGCAAGATGAGAGTTTTGTCTTCATAAGAGGAATATGAAAAGTTGCATCTCCCAGATGAAAGAGGAGATAAATAGTTAGAATACTAAAAAGACATGTAATAGTATATATTGGAGATCTCTCTCTATGCAATGTAATCTATCTATATCATTAATGAAATCTTATGATATTGTGTGCATCTGAGTTATATTCTATGAGATATTATCTGTAAAATATTGTTGTAATTTTATTATTGAGTTTCATTGTTAGTAGCATTTATTTGATTTATTTTAGATCTTGGATAGAGCTTTCTATGAGTTAACCTATTTAAAAAGCTAATAGTGGTATTAGAGCTACAAAGTGTCTAAGTGAAGTTTTTGAACAATCATCATCATTTAATGACATACCCAGTTGAAATATTGAGAGGAGAAAGTATACTATGTAGAGAAGTCATAATAAGGCTTGAAGGTAGCTAGTTTAAAGTGAAAGATAGAGGACAATATACAAGAAATGATTCATCTAAGAGGACAACAACATTAAGGTTGGAAGACAAATAAGAAGAGAGTTCATTGAAAAAACTTGAGAGAAAATATTATCCAAAAAGTAAAGATTGTTATTCTATTTTTCTAACATCAAAGAGCTACATTATTAGGTTGAATAGTTTTCAAATGCAAGGCATAATTTAGGGTGTCTAGGTATACCAAAAGAGACACCCAACTAGTAGAGTCTTGAATATCAAAAAATAGCAACAAAGAAGAGTGCACATAAAAAATTGAACCAACAGAAACCTTAGACATTGAACCGGTAGAGAATTCAGATGATAAACCAACAAGGGAGGATATTCAAATGTCTCTTATTGTAACAAGTTGAACCATATTCGGAGGAAGTCAAAACATTGAGCAGAGGAGGTGAAATGTTTGAATGATTGAGTGGTGGAAAGTTGAAGAGCCAAGCAAGGTAACCAAGAGCCAAAGGACATAGTCTAAGTGAAAATGAAGCTGCACCATCATCAAGGAGAAGACAAACAAGCCCAACACGGTAGAATACCGACCGTTACCAAGGAGGATCAAAATTGAAATGTCCATCAGTTATATTACCAAGTGCTATGTCTGTTGAAGAAGTGGAAGGGTGTATGAGATACTTGTCACCCTAGAAAGGAATCCCCAACCACCAAGGAGCAAATAAAATATCTTTCAAGAGCATCATAAATGCATGTGAGCAAAATTGCACTAATCATCTATCAAGGCATCAATTTGGAGTAAGTGCTTTAGGAGGAAGCAACATTGTCAAATTGTCGTAGAAGTAGAGAAGGTCAAACATAGAATATCATTTTTTGTGTGCACCCATACAAGGAGGTAAATGAAATTCAAATTACATTTGATATATTCTAAGGTTTAGGAGGCATAAGGTGAATTTAATTTAATTTTTCTAATGTTAGATAAAATTAATATAATCCTACTTAGATTAATTATATTAGTGGAGAGATAAGGATCATGTTTAATATTTTGGTATTTTAAGGTTAATTATTTGATTAGTAGGAGAAATTAAATTATAATGGAGTTATAAGGAATAATAATTTGGGGATATAAAGTTGAAATGACTAATTATTTGCGAATTGATTTATTTGGAACAATACATTGATTATTTACAGTTTCTAAAGTTTTTGGAAATTTTTAAAAAAATTTAAACTTCATATTTTTTTGGAAGTTTAATTGAAGTATTTGAAGTTTGGAAAAAATCAAATTAGGGAGATAAAATATTTTCATCAACAAAGGTTAAAAGAATTTGGAAATTATTATTTCTACTCCTAAAAGTTTTGATAGAAAATTTAAGAGTAGAAAATTATTAAATTAGTGAATTATTGCAAATTTAGTTATTTGGGAGACAAAAGGGTTTCAACCTTAGATTTTAGGAAAAAGTATAAATTTACAAAATTTATTCTTTAGTTTCTAAAATCTAGGGAGTTATAAGGTTGTCAACTCCAAAGGAACATGGCGAAGAAGAAGCAAATAAAAAAGAAAACAAATGATCAAAAAATAGAAACATAAATACATGAGTTGAAAACAATTGAAATAGGAAACTTATGTTTTCAAGAAGAACAAATAAACATTCAAGATGACTCATTAGAAGAAACTAATGAAATGTTGCAAAATTTGAAATGTTGTATTAAATACATGATACCAAAAATTGAAGGACAAAAGGATACATCAATGAAGGAAAATAAAATCTTACAAACAATCATGGGAGAAGCCAAAGATGAAAACTTTTCAATGCTTCAAAATTATCTAAATTCAAAGCTTGAAGAAGCAATTGAAGACTCTAAAAATATTTTCACATTACCTAATGATATAGGAACAATAATGAAAATAGTATTACTTTCTAATGAAGTCCTCAAAGGTAAGAATAGAAAACAAGAAGAAATGACCAATAATTTGAAGAATAGTCTTGTTGATATTTCTAATGAAGCAGAAAAAGGAGAATTTTCAATACTTCAACAATGTATGCAAAGTATACTTAGTGATGCTAATAATTGTCATGAAGATCTTGTTACTATACCTATTGGTCTATGGAAAACAATATACAAGGGAATAATCACTCTAAATATTTCCAAGATAAGAAAACAAGAAAAGGTTGAAGAATTAGGAAACAAATCAATGATGAAAGGTGTTTCTTGTGATAAAAATAATTTAAGGCCCATGATGATAAATGCATGCTGTGATACTAGTGATCTTACTAAAAAATAAAACAATGAAAATTATGATTCTTATCAAAAGGAAAAGAAATATTGTGATGCAAGCAATGATACTTGTGATTTAGAGATAAAAGAACCTGTTACAAAAATAGATTTTACATGTGATACAAGTGATTTAAATTTAGTTCGTGATTGTTCAAAAAAGGCTAATGCTATCAAAATTGATGTTGACATAAATTCAAAATATGAAAAATATAGTGATGCACATAGTTGTGTTGATATTGATAAAGATCAGTCTAATGATATCTTTGGTTATTTTGAAAAGCATACTAAAGGATTTGGTTCAAAGTTGTTAAATAAAATGGGATATAAAGATACAAGTTTGGGAAAACATGAATAAGGAATGAAAGAACCAATTGTATCATAAATAAGACCAAAATATGAAGGTCTTGGATATACAGGTCAAACTAGTAGTAATAAGCAAGAAACTAAAATTGTAATAAGAAATCATGACATCAAATTTATGATAAAGACTGATAGAATCAATAACAATAAATGATATATTGGTAAAAAGAATGTAACAAAGAATAAATGTAATCATTGTGGTAGATATGGCCATCATATAGAGAGATGTTTAAATATCCATAGTTGTAAAATTTGTGGAGCATATAATCATTCACAAATATTTTATCTACAAAAATAAAAGAGAAAATATAGATTGAAATTGGATTACGGATGGATAAAAATGAATGAATGAGATAAAATGAAAGGAATGTTGTATGGTTTCTACAAAAGGAAATAAATTATGATCAAATCTTGCTTACACATAACCTAAAAGTTGTAAAAGATAAGTATTACCACTAGATTGAAGGAAATTTAGTGGAGATCTACCAAAAAAAAAAAGGATTACTACCACTAGGTTGAATAACAACCAGTGAAGAATAAGTTTCAAAATTTTGAGAAAGAAACAACTCAAGAAAAATATGGTCATTATTGAAAAAATATTCATAAGTAATGCTAAAGAAAGATATTTGTTGCAATGAAAATTGATCTTTAGAAGTTGAGAATCTTCCTACACTAGATAGAGAATCCTTTCATCTTCGATTGCTTGAGGACCATGAATTTTCCTCATGTAGAGATTGATTTGAGTTGTAGTTAAGTCTCAGATATAGATCTTGATAGACATATTGAGTTTACCTTTTCCAAGAATATATTCGAAATATAAGGCAGTCTATAAGAAATTGAAAGTCATATTAAGGTTACCCATGGAAAGAGGTCCCATAACAAACAAAGAGAAAGAAGACCCAATAATAGCTTGGAATATGGCTTATAGTAAAAGCATATGTATTGATGATTCTACAAATATGATGATCTTATAAATATTATAGTGGATGACCTATAGATAATGATAATATAGAGGTGACCTAGAGGTAGATTTCTAGAGGTAGTGACCCAGAGTTAGTGATCCAGTGGGAGTGACCTAGAGGTAGTGACCTAGAGGTAGAGACCCAAAGGTAGTGACCCAGAGGTAGATCTAGTGGAAGTGACCCAAAGGCAATGAAATAGATATAGAGATCCAAAAATAATTCATATACATTGATCCAGAGGCATACACAGATAATAGTATCCAACCATGACATAGTCAAATCTAAAGAATGAATACAAAGAAGAATCAGAGAATTAAGGCATAAGGTCTTCCTACCAAATAATGTAATACAGGGGGGTGTTGGAGATATTACATTATTTGACCCTATTATAATATTAGTTTGGTAGATGATTTATATTTTATATAATGTATGTGGCAAGATGAGAGTTTGTATTTATATGAGGAATATGAAAAGTTGCATATCCTAGATAAAATAGGAGAGTAATAGTCAGAGTATTGAAAATACGTAATATTATATATTGGATATATCTCTCCATGCAATGCAATCTATCTATATAATTAATGAAATTTTATGATATTGTGTACATCTGATTTATATTCCATGATATATTCTTTATAACATATTTCTATAATTTTATTATTGAGTTTAATTGTTAGTAGCATTTATTTGATTTATTTTAGATCCTGGATAGAGCTTTTTGTGAGTTAACCTATATAAAAAGCTAACAATTGATTCCCCCGTGGATACCTCTTAATTTATACCCAATGGATCCTGGATAGAGATTTTTGTGAGTTAACCTATTCAAAAAGCTAACAATTGATTCCCCCATGGATAACTCTTAATTTATACCCAATGGATGCCACCTCAATATTTTTTCCAAAAAGATAATTTGGAAAAAAATATTGATAAAATGGGGTGCAAAGATGACTAGGTCGATATAAAAATATAAACTAGAGTGAAAGGTAGTAGGGTGGTGTCGGTGTGATTTTGACCGTATTGCATTACATAAACAAAAGATATCCCTTTCAAAAAATCATGTTAAATACTATATGTACAAATGTGTCATGGGACGAGGAATATCTCGAGACTATGACACAACAAGTTCCACATCAACTAAAAGCCTCAAGATCATAGGAATGAGAAAATCGGTGACAAAAGTAAAAAATTCTTGAAACTATGCTTTAGTTGACAATGATGTCAAAAAATAGAATGAAGTCAGAGACTCAGGAGAAGAAAATAAAATTCACTGAAAAGTGTGTTCCAATGATGTGATAGTTACAAAATTGGGCTGCCCAAGGTAATAACACTGGAAAAAATAAAATTACCTAGGACCATGCTAGCTAGACAAACAAAAATTGTCTAGGGTCACGATGCTCAAAACCACACTAATTAATATGACATCATCAAAAAATATTTTAGCCCATGATTGTGCCTACAAAGAAGACAAAAGAAAAGAAAATATGCCCAAACCCAAAAATGTTTGAGACCATGGTTTTACTGCAAAAGAGCCATGCAACATACAAAAAGCTTGGTTGTGGAAATATTTCAGTTACAAGTCACTTTTAGACCTACAACTACCATGGTGCTCACCAGCTAAAATCTAGCTCATCTCCAACTAAAAAATGAGCAACTCCAATAATACAATGGGAAGCTTCAATAATACAACCACCGATAAAAAATAGTTGCAGATCAACGAGCCTTGTTCAAATTCATGCTCAAGATGAAACAAAAGACTACCACATCATCATTTTTGGTTCTCCCACTAGATTGTCATTCAAATGACCATTCAACTTCCCTTCACCAAGAAAATTTGAAATTGTAATCTATAAATATGAGTTCAGACCTCATTCAAAGGGTTGGCTCTGTAGTCCTTTCTTGGTATTACTTTGTAATTTTCTTGCTAATCAATGAAGTGGTAGTTGTTTGGTCTCCATTTTCTCACATTTACAGGTTTTTTATGAATATACTTCTCTAAGTCATTTTTGTTACACTAGGATGTTAGTCTATTTTGTTAAAGTAGTTTAGGAATATGAATTACCTATTAGATTGCTAACATTTACAATCCTTTGAATGATTAGATTTTATGTGTTGTTTTAAGTCATTTTTATTACATCCAGTACTTAGTGTATTCTATTAAAGTGATTAGTGATTGCCTATTGGATTAGCTAATTGCTTGGATCCTTGGAATAATTAAAATAAATACATTGCACTTAAATGAACCAGTAAATGTGATTCATGGTTGATTTGTTAAGTATCATATAAGTGATCAGATTAGTGTCTCGCTTTGTAAGATCCAATGTTGTTACACTATATCCCATCCATTTTCTACCCTTTCCTTTTCCTAACCCTAACTTCTCTTATCCCTTTTCCTAAACCCCTTCTTTAAAGGAGCCAGCCTTCTTTGGAGGTTGAAGCATAGGGTAACCTTGTTTCATCCAATTACTATACTTTGGCTAAAATCTATGGGTGCAATATATTTTCTTAATAATGGTAGATTTTAGTCCAATAGAATAGTAAGTTTTTGGCATACCTAGTAGGATGAATTTAACCGTTTTTATCTCACCTTCCTAGAGAGTTCAATATTAAATGAATAGTCTTGACCTCATTAGCAGAGATTGTATGTTCATTTGGTGACTCTGATTAAAAGATACTACCAGAATCTTTGTGAAGTTAAATTATCAGTTCAATTTCTATATAACTCATATAACAACTAGATATTTGTTTCAATTCTTATATGATTACAAGGTATACAACCAAGAAATTGGAAATTTCATTATCATTTATTGAATTACCACTTCATAAGCCGAGATGTGTTGAAATTTTAGTGCCAATATCTCGTTACCAAAGTGTAAATTCTTCCCCTCATAATTCCCCTATAGTATCATCAAGTAGCAAGTCTTGGAGCCATGGCTCAGAATGTAAATCAGATTGTCCCTAAATTTTCCTAATTGGAACACCACTGGACCTTTAGGCCTAGCTCAAATAAATGATATTCCTCAGGTCACCCTTAAAGCTCTTCCTACCTATGATGGCACTAGTAAAACTGCATATGAACATTGTCAAGATTTAGTGTCCTTAGTTGCAATTCATAATATCATAGATGAAGATGTCATGGTTAGGCTTCTCGCTATGTATTTTTGAGGAAAAATACTCAACTGGTATCATACCCTAGGAGACAATAGTATCCATACATGGGCTGACCTATCTGGACCATTTGTAGAAGAATTTAATGAGCTAGCCAATCCTTTTCTTTATTGACTTAGTTCACCGTTATCCAGAGATATCCTCAAGAATTAATTATTGATTTTAACCTTAGGTTTAGTAGAACTTGGAAACACATACCTCAAAATATTAAACTATTAGGTCCATTAGCATACATTTATTACACCATAGTTTTAGGCATCAAATTAGGGTTGAAAACTCAATAGTCAAATATAGTTGATTTTCCTCAAGTGTACCAGGTTGCTATCATAGCTGAAAATGCTCTGATTTCTGTAGGAAGATTACCACCAAGAGCAGTAATGCCATATTTCCCAGAAATATCCCAGTATTAGAAAACTGAAATACCTTTGTTCCCTTCTCTCACCACAATTGCTCCCATCCCCGCTCCTAGAGAGTCGTCATCTGTGCCTACTTTACCCGCACTACCAATGCCAGAGCCTAAAGAATCACATAATGTTAGAGGTTCTATCTACATTGAAGACTCTGAATAACAAGGTAACAACAATTGAAAAAAGAGAAGCAGAGAGATCTCAATTTAAAATATTTCCATATGTAACTAGAGATCAAAAAGCTTCAAGTAGTAACATGACCAAAAAAACCAATAATAGCTATCAAGAAGAAGAAGCAATGATTGCAAAACCTAAAAACTGCCCTTGGTGCTTAGTTTGCAGTGACCATCATAGTGCAAATACATGCATTATGTACCAACATCATGCTCAACTAGCCATTGAAAAGAAGAAATATCTCAAAAAGGTCAAGTTAATATGTTATGGGATTAACAATAAATTATGCTTACACAAGATCCTTTAGAAGAAGAATCCATTTCTGTGCTAACCAGGTCTAGTAAGAAGCAAATTTAGGTAAACCCATAGAAATTGAAACCTTTTAAGGTCTCATCTTAACCATAAAATCTAAAAGAGTAGAATGTGCCTGGGACTAGTAAGATTTTAGTTCAAAGAGAATTTGAAGCCTCCATACTAGCACCACAACCATAGATAGGGCCCTCTAGCTCAAAATAAATAGAAAAGACCAAAGAAGTATTGCTTGATACAAAAGAGAAAGTATGTGATAAACTCAGATTTCTCTTAGTCACTAAGAGATAGAGAATTGAAGCTACACAGGAATACAAAAGGAATTTCGATGAGCCTAAAAATATGAATGAGAAAACGAATATAGAAATATCCAAATTTAAAATAGTTGAAAAGCTACAAAATACTCCTCTCAAAGTGAGCTTGTATGATGCACTGATGATTCCTAGATAGATAGATCTCTTGAGGGTTTCATTGAGAAAGGTTAGCCTTGGAGACAAACTGGTTTCTAAATATATTCTTACTTAAGAAATAATGATTCCAAACACTATGAAAAACATACCACATTCTTTATATATATCTTTATGGAAGGTTGGGTAGTTCACAATTATATGACTGACTCTGGAGCTGCTACTACTGTGATGTCAAATGCAGTATGTGAATTGATGGGTATGAAATATACTTGATCTTGTCGTGGTGTACTTCAATTATATGGAACTCCTATAAAAATAGTTACACTAATCAAATATGTCCCCATGATGCTTCATAGGGCACCTAAGATAACTATAATACAAGAAATAGTGGTGGTTGATTTAGAGCCTTATTTCGGTCTTTGCTTATTATGAGAGTTCACAACAAAATTAGGAGGTTACATGTACTTGGACTACTCTCACATGATGATTCCTTATAAAGGCAAGAAGATTAATATTCTTTCATAGAATCCTAAAACCTATCACATCAAAAATATAGAGAAAGATGAATATATCAACACTATCTTTGACGAAACAAATTTACTTCTTGAAGATACTCTAGATGAACTCAAAATAGAAGATCAATTCTCTCTCAAGAATTATAATTGTTTGATTGAAATTGGTATTGGCACTTATTGTGTCATAAATTCAAAACATAAAAAGATCAAAATAGTTTTAGACCAAGAACTATGAGAAATAGAACTCTGGAAACTTTATTTTGGTGGAGCCAAATGCAAAAATAGTGTTGGAGCTAGAGTTGCATTAGTTTCCCCTTCTGAAGGTACAATTTTTTTGCACACAGACTAACATGGAGTTACATCAATAATACCACTAAATATGAAGCATTATATCTTGGTTTGAAGCAAGAAGAAAAAATGGAAATTAAGTTGCTCACAATCTATGGTGATTCAAAGTTGATTGTTAATCAAGTCATAGAGAAATGCAATAGTAGACACCACTACTTGAAATCATATTGTAACAAAGTATGGGACTTAATGGAGAGATTTGAAGCTTTAAATATAAAATATATCCCTTAGGAATAGAACAAGTTAGCTAATGTGCTCGCTACTAGAGGAGCTAATGATACCTCCTCTTTATATTTTGGTTCAAATAAGAACAAAGTTAAGTTGATTTTTAGACCATCTATCCTAGATAGAGAGGTATTCTAGAAAATCCTCGAGAATGACCAATAGATTATAGATTTCTTGATGAAAGCGTTAATATACTCAACCCAATAAGAAGAAATATCTCAACAAGTAGATCAAGAAGATATAATTCAGCTAAAAAATAATCATATTCCTAAAGGGTTGATTACTTTAGAGAGCTTGTTTGATAACAATGATAGAAATATAGGTCATCAAATGAATATAGAAAAACAAAAATACAGAGAAACTAAGATTGAATCAGGAAAAAGTCTAAAAATCAAAATACATTGTACTAATGAAGAGGTTGAATAGCTCAGACAAATTTGTATGCAATACCAAGATATCATAGCATGGGGGTATGATGATATTTGGGTGTAACCTAACTTATGGCCAAGGCCAACATTGTATGGTGTACGTTTGTATAGGACTATGGGAATTCATTGTACAATATATTTAATTATTCATTTATATAAGCCCTATGGGCCATAGTTAACATTTTTATGGTTAAAACCATCTTATATTATGTAATTAGCTTAAATACCTCTTGTTATGTTGGCTTAGGTTAACTTAGTTTTATAATTGGAGTTTTTCATATCGGTATAAATACCCCTACCATTCCATCAATTGTATGAGAGTTTTTTGGTCCTTATCTATGAATAATATATTAATTATTTATGCTTCCCACAAGAGCACACTATCTATTTTATCCTTTCATCCTTTTGCACTTTCTATATAAGATTTAAGTGGATGGATTACTTTTGTTTATTTTTGGAAATAGGTGTGAATTCCTAGAAAGGTATGATTTATTATAGAGGTGTTATTACCTCACAAATAACTGAATCACTTCTTTAGAAGGAATAAATTGTTCTTATTTTAGAGAAAACTACTCTTTAGTGGACCAAGTAGAATAAGAATCATAGTTGGTAAAGAAGAACTTTTGAAAAGCAAATATTTATCTTTTTGTGGTGCCATAACCCATTTAGAAGACTTCTAAGCTAGTTATTGATGTAATTGGATCCATGTGATATTTGGTATGCATCATTTTCTAAAAATATTTCCAAATTGGTATAATTACTAGAATTAGAAATTTTTCACCCTTGGTAACTATTGGGTGAATTTATCCTATAAGTAGTAGCCATGGGATCCATCGTAGGAAACTTTTAACATTTAAAATATTAAAGCTACACTCTATTATATATACATTATAATTACTCTAATTATGAAAATAATAAAGAAATTGTACAAGAATTTTTTCTTTCCTATTGTAGCACTCCTATTTTGAACTATGGGATGCATAGTGATTATGGTACTAACATTTTTTCTTATCATTCCTTTCTATTTCTATTTCACATACATGAGAACATATTTTTGTTATTCAATTTTCTTATGTGTTAATTGATCACACACTCTCCTTGCAACTATGATCATATTTGATTTAATCTCTCACATCTATACCCTAATTTAATTTCCATATTTATCTGTTATAAAATAGATTAAATTATCTCAATTTAACAAGGATAGTGGGGATTCAACATAAATCCATAGGTTGAAGGGGGCATGATCCCTCTTCTTCCAATACTATTAATATATTTATGAGGTGCACAAGAAGTTAGACAATTCCTTGATCAATAGTTAGATACAAAAGGATAATCTAATTTAATGAGAGCTTTATCTTTGCTCTTTCTTTACCTTATAGGTTGTAATAATATCTCTTACTATAGTGATATATCATGAATCTCCTTCTCATACAAAATAATCTATATTTTCATTCGTGTCTCATTTTTCCCTCAATTATATATCTCTCTAAGGTTGTATCTTCCCCTCCTTGGGATTCTCCCACCATCCACCCCTTGCATGTCTCTATGTCCTCGATTTTTATATTGTCCAATATCAAAATTAAAGGCGGGAGTAATTATCTTTGACATTGAGCATAAGTGGGTGAATGGTGTGTTAATTGATTGTAATTCCAATATATTATCTTTAATGCTTCTATGGTTTTTTTCAAATTGTCTAGCATTTTTTTTTGAATTTCCATGGTGAAATTGGTAGCTGCCACGAATCCAGGCAGGTTGTTCAGCTTTTATGGTTGCCATACAGATCTTTGTGTAGTCTTCCCCAAAAGCTGCTACATAGATCTTTGTGTAGTCCACCCCTATAACCACCATGCCACAATCATTTTAAACCTTTTACGCTATTGAAAGCACCAGGAAAGGGACAAGTGTTCAGTCCAACGAAGCTCGAGATTTGAACCTTGAACCTCCACCCCCCTTATGGGGTTTGGTTGAACCAATTGGTCTATATATTGGACCTTAAAAATATTTGTTGTTTTACATATTTTTGAGGCAAGTGACACGGTTTCTGAGGTGGACCAATGGACTCAACACATGTGCGATCAACACAGTCAACACTCGATGTGATCTTTGAGGCGGTCAAGAAAGGTGCAAATCAAAGAGCCACCCAATGGCTTGGCTGAATAAAATGGTCTAGCATTTAAGTGATCCTTTACTTACCAATTAAAATGGATTAGTGTTTTCCTATCCTTTCCACCATAGAATACAATAAATTACATCTATATTTAAACTTGGCTTAAAACATAAGCTCCATGTCATATTCTAGTTTCCAACTAATAGGATTGAACTCAATTAATACATATTTTCTTGTTCTATAAACTTAGACAAAATTACTTTTAAATTAAAATCATTAATATAATATTTTTATTATGTTTGAATTGACTATTTAATTACATTTTTAATCCTTCTAAAAATGATAATTAATAACAATATTTTCTTACTCTCAAAGATATTGATAAACATACAAGAAAGTTTTTGTGGTTAGGTGCAAGGGAAGAACAAAAATTAGCACTAGTTGGGTGGGAGAAAATATGTCAACCAAAAAAACAAGGAGGATTGGGGATAAGATCAGCATCCCAAAGCAGCAAGGCACTAGTAGGGAAATTATATTGGAGATGGATTATAGCTACCAAGGGCTTATGGAGTAGACTGTTACAAGCTAAATATTACCCAAGAGTGGTTGAGAAAGGCATCCCAAGACACAGAGTGTAATGAGAGGGATATATTGTATGGATAACAATGGAAGTAGGTCAGGATTTAATAAAGCCATACCTATATTGGCAGTTAGGGGATGGAAAGGAAGCCCTACTTTGGTAGGATTCATGAAATCAATCTCAACCAATTATTCAGACATTCCCAAAGATGGAGTGTTGGAAAGCAGAGCTCCAAAAGGTAGCGTGGTGGAAAGCCTCTTCCTATATGAAATCATGAATCAATATGTGTTAGACTTACTACAATGGAAACATCCTCGAGAATGGCCAATGAGGGAGATAGAGGAACTAACTAAAAAACTATAGAGACATCTCCAAAGACACCCAATTTAAGATGATTCTACAAGGGATATGCTTGGATGGGGAGGAAGCAAGTTAGGAATCTATAAGGCAAAGGAGGGATACAAGTTAGTTTTTGGATATGATATTATCCCAACACCACTTCCATGGATATTTATCTAGCAAAAGGAAGGATGGCCAAAAATTAAAATTTTCTCATGGTTGATTAACCATAAAAATTGCTTGAAATTTGATAATCTGAGAAAAAGAGGTTTCTATGGGCCTTCCAAATGTGTTATGTGTGGAAAAGAATAGGAGACTTTGAATGACCTCTTGTTTGGGTGTTATTTTGCTAAAAATATATGGATCAGTTGGTGGAGGTAGATGAGATGACATTGGAAAATTTGTGAGAGCCATGAAAGATTTTATGAGAAATGGAAAAAATGCAACTTTAATACTAAAACAATGAAAATGACATGGAAGTTGGGGCCTAGATTCATATGGTTAAAGTTATGGATAGAATGAAATGCATGCACATTTAGAACAAAGCACAAAATAATGGAGCAAGTATGGGAGAGGATTATGAGTAAGGTAATGGAAATGCTATCTATCAGATTATAGGAGGAAAGAAACATAGAAATGGAGGAAGTGACTATTTTACGGAGCTTTGGAATAATTGTAAAAGAAAAATAATTAAGGTTTGGATGTGTATGTGAGATCTCCTCAAATAACATAGAGTGGAGACCTCCTCCCAGAGAGTGGGTGAAGGCAAACACAAATGGAGCTTCTAGTAAAAACCCTAAAAAAGTTGGTTTTGGTATTATCATACAAAATTGGAAAGGAGAACAAGTGTACTGGAGAGCAAAAGGTATGGGTAAGACAATAAATAATGAAGCAAAAGGATAGGCGATCTTGTCAGCATCAATGATAGCTACAAATCTACATTTAAATAAGCTATAGATAGAGACAAACTCTTAGATATGGGCTGGAATCTTGGATCCTATAAGACCCTTTCAGGTGCTGGAAATTTGCAAGAGAAGGAAGGTGGAAGCAGTTCAAAATATTTAGAATATTTTTCAAGATGTTTTTATTACACATCAAGCGAGAGGGAAATAGAGTGGCAGATTATTTAGCAAAAAGGAGAAAAGATCTAGAGGAAGGGCAATATGTTGACTCTCATATAGAAGATCATATAAGATGGTACCAAATAATCCAAGGTATGCAAGAGGTGGTACACACAAATAGCAGAATAGGAAGAGCAACTAGTGATTCTAATGAATCTATCATAGTTAAGCCATTGAGTGAAACAACATGAAGATAGAGGGATGGATAATTTTTGAGCCAAGAGATATTTGTGGAGGATTTTTTTCTACCATATTTCATGTCAAGCTCATTTTAATTTGTAATACAGTTTCTATAAATATAATATATTTTTCATTTTTTCAAAAAAAATAACAATATTTCCTTATCAAATAGCATGAGATCTCAAATTGTTAAAAATGTAGACTCTCAATGTGGAGACTTATATTCAAATTTTGTGGAACTATATATGCATATAATGTTTATTAACATACCATGCTAACCCAATTATAATGTGACACATATGGATCTTTTCAATCTCATATGACACATGCTAACCCAAAAATATAATTGCAACATGGAGACTTATGTTCAAATTTTGTCAAACCATATATACATAATTGTTTATTTATTTATTTTTAATTTTTTGAATTTACATGGTGGAATCGGTAGTCACCATGAATCTGGGTAGGCTATTCGGCTTTTATGGCCGCCACAGTATTCTACGTTGCCCACCCCGAAAGCCACCACACAGATCTTCACACAGTCCGCCCCTATAACCACCATGCCACAAACATTTTAAACCTTTTACGCCATTGAAAGCATGAGACAAGCGTCCAGTCCGACAAGGCCCGATATTTGAAGCTTGGACCTCCACCCCCTTACAGGGTTTGGTCGAACCAATTGGTCTACAACCTATGCATAATTGTTTATAATAATAACTTGATTATGATGTAATATGAATAGACAAATTCAATCTCATATAACCTATAAAAAAATAATGACATTTTCTTTGTGTTTTAATTATAATTTTTCTAACCTTTTAGTTCACTATAACACTTTAATTGAATCAAATTTCATTTTATGTAAGCAATAAGAATAATTCTTTCATCCACAGGACCCAAGTCCAAATTATAAATTTTCTAACCTTTTCGTTCACTATAACACTTTAATTGAATCAAATTTCATTTTATGTAAGCAATAAAAATATTTCTTTCATCCACAAGACCCAAATTCAAACTCTGATTACAAGGGGACCAGGACCCCTTATAAAAACCCACTCTTTACCCTAACATCTTAGTCTGCAAGGACAACTTGGTCGTTTGGGCTTTGGACTCTCTTTCATGAGACCCAGGTTTAGATCATGATCTAGAATCTAGGGTTTATAGTATCCGAGGTCCTCTTATATATTAAAATATATATTTGTTGACTTTATCTTACCCAATGGACTAGGGTCTATGGTTTATAGTGATGGCTTTAATCATAATCTAGAATTAAGGTTTATAGTATTCAAGGTCCTCTTATGTATTAACAAATATATTTAAAATGCATTTTATATGTTAATCTGTAAATTAATTAATGAATGCTATTGACAAATAGCATGGCATAATATATACATAATTCAAATCACAAGTACATATTTAGGATAGTTGATAAAAACAACAAGGGGATTGATAATGTAAGCGAAGGTTTCACACAACTTAAGTAAATGTTTCATTCCCATATGTTAAGTTAACCCTAACATTGGTTTTCGTTTGGTTATCAACGGGTAGCCTAGCTCATTTATAAATTGAGTTAAGTTATTATTAGTGTTATTTTGAAATTAGGCAAGATAGAGAGCATCAGCTACTAGGCTATTTGATACAGTCAGATCAGCCAGCAATGGAATGTTAGGATACGGTTTATACGGGCTTTAAAATCCAAAGTTGCATCACTGTAACATAAATTTAGAGCAATATGTCTATTAAGCGTATGCATCCACGTCCAGTCAAAAAAATGAAGACTTTCTTGCTTGAAACAGATCATTCGTACCCAAAACCTCCTTGTTATCTCCGTGCAGATGCACGCTGATAAACGTTAATGAAGTTCATCCTTGTTATCTCCGTGCAGATGCAGACTTCAATGTTTCCAATTATTGTATTTATATGGCAAACAAAAGACCCTTAAAAATATATATATAACTCTAAAGCTATTAGAGCTACGCAATTTTACTTGATTTGCACATTACCCAAATTTTGAAAAAGAAAAACTAAAAAAAATTGAATCTACACAATGATCACCAATCCAACTCCAGAAATATTTGTTTATAAAACCCTGACCAGGAAAAACAAAATGAAACTTGGTGAAACTTCTTATTCAAATTAATCCTGGTATAAACTACATCTTATCCTCCGGATCCAAAATAGACAAGATGACTCTTATTAGTCCTACAGCAGACTATTCTAGCTCATAACATGTTGAAACCGTTCTCATCTTCAGCACTCTTCCACCTTTGTTGGTTTGGCCAGAAAACTGGGCCTGTCGTCCCCTGCCATAATCACAACAATCTTTTCCTCATCTTCACAAGAAATCTCACAAGAAACATGGCTAGCATTTCCATGACCATTACCAGAGGATGATTTAATGTATGAACAAGCGAGAATCAAGAGGGCCAATCCTACCAGAGCAATCATGGCACCTATTCCACCCATGAGATATGGAGCCGGAGATTTCCATGTTATATCAGTGCCATTGAGGACACCTCTCTCTGAAATGGGCTCCGCTTCAGCATCCACAGCCATGACCATAACCATGTTTACATTCAATGTTCCTAATTGCAAGAGTCTCATAAATCAATGGATACTTGACTGATCCGATCTATCCTTGAGGCATTAGCTTACATTTATCAAAACACAATTTCTACAAGTGGACAAGAGGAATTGATGCCAAAGTTGCAGGTTTCTGGTGAGGAATAGGGACGGGCATTAAGTGCAATAGATGCTTTGGGCGTGTGAGTCGTGACAGGTTGTTGACGCGGAAAATCGTGCAAGGGAAGCCATCTCTCGTTTTCTCTTCCCCGCGTCTCACACTTTTGTCGCTGTCATAATTTGAAAGGCAAATCCCATATTGACATCAGTACTGAATTTCGTGACTCGTTCACTAATTTTGCGGGGAGGATGACGTTTGTTATACGTCACGTCCAGTTCTGGAAGCGAGCAACCTAATGTCAACTCATCTTTGTGTGGATGTATGAAGCATAAAGACCAATAATAAAAAAATGACACAACACACACAAGACAATCATTACCTGTGTTACACTCAGAGGTAGGTTTTCAAAACCATGAAGAGATATCTCCTACAGCCAAGTAGTGATAGCACAATAGAAAACTACCCCATCGCCGACTCAACCGCATGGGAAAGATTAGGGAGAGAGATAAATAGTATAAATATCTTCAGTAATACATTAGAAGTCTATAAAAGGAAAGTCTCATCCTCATGATCCAAAACCTCATTTCTCAAATTCTTAAAGCTTCTACACCCAAAGGATAATGCTACTAATTGTTGGGTTCTTTAACGACTACAAGAAAAAGTCCCTTGTGAGTTGCCAAATTATAGCGAAGATTTCAATACAATGGGATAGATCCCTTCCTTAAGTAAAATTCAAGCAAAGCTATCACTAAAATAACCAGATGAGAGATTTTGAATCTTTATCTACATATCAAATAGTTGATTTGAAGAAGACACTAGGCAAGGATAGTCTACACCAAAGACTAATAGCATGCTCTAAGATTCTCTCACCTTGAGGCAAAGTCATTCACCCTTATCAAGCTAATAAAGGATTTTGGCCTTTCTAGTGATGACTAGGCCCCATCCCATTATCAAGAGGAACCCTAGAACCTACCTAGAGGTGACTCAAAGGGTTATCTTAAGGACAATACCTCTAAAATATTGGTTCACTATGACCTATCTACTAATTAGCACTAAGGCCTCCAAATCGAGCCACCCTCCTTCAATAATAAGGTTACAACATTCCATACACATAAGGATAGTTGTTCAATGGCATCACCAACACACCCACAAGGGGATGCCCAAGGATATTAGAGGAAAATAATAAGGGTGATGAGATGAGTCAAGTAAGGACTCAAAAAGGCCAACAAACCTTGTCGTTTCACATATAAATCCCCCATAGGCTCAAAGGTGGGATGGGTGATAAGAGCATGGAAAGTCCACTAGGGACCATAAGCATGCCTACCAAATGAGGTTTGATGGAATCCTACACAAAGGCATATTCAAAAACTTAGCTAATAGGGGAACTAGGGCAACACCCGAAGCAATATCAACAAGGCTAAAGGTTGACCAGAAGCATAAGGATGGATGTCACAAAAGCAACCATATCACTAGAGGGGAGGTCCTAGACCAAACAATACCATAACCTAGTGATCTAGCATGTAGGATGGCAAATCATCGAGGCAGGTCAGTTATTGAAGAGTCATAACTCTATAACCACCAACACAAAAATTCATCCTTAGATACCATCACCTAGATACATATATCCATAGAGGATGTTGGGTGCATTAATGACACCTCTATAAAGAGGACTACATCACCTATGGAGGTATTTATGATGATTTAACCTGAAATCAACTCTGGACCTCCCAAAAATTAATGTGGCATAGTCCTAATCTAACTAAAGATGACATTGATGCTCCCACCCATACCCATTTTTGGGGGAATTTTAAATTTTAAATTTTTCTTGTTAATATTATAAATATCCATCCCGAGGACTAAGCGAAAGAGGGTTGGAATTGTTATTGTGTCTAGCATCTGACCTATGGTAGTTCTCTCTCCCTTCCATTTACTTCTCAATTTAGACTTGATCCTTGGGCCAATTGCATGTACAGGTCATCGAGCTCTTTTGATTATATATGAATATAATATGCACTTTTAATATGACTACAAGGGCTTGTAACTATACCAATATTTTTGTCCTATTATGAGTGTTCATATACTTCTCTACAAGGGACTATAACTACTCCAATATTTCTATCCTAGTCTTTGTAAGAAGTCATTTGAATTGCATGTGTATATGATCAAATCTATGTTCAATATCATTGTCATGTCTAGTTCATGTGTTCACTCTTGCCACTCAAATGTACAATGGAAATTGCATTCTCTTGGCACATTACCACCCTTAGCTAGGCTATACAGGCTAGGTAGGTCTAATTTTCTATAATTTACATTTCAATTCATTTAATATTTTCTTCTCTTTTTATTTTACCTAGAGAAAAACTAGATAGAATAGGCTAGCGTAGAAGGAATGAGCACCAAAAACTGCATTAGAATAAGGATCTAACCATGGTAAAAAATCTTGAAGGTCATATGAAGGAACTACATCCCATGCTCCCTAAACTTCCCAATATTGGCACCCCACATGAGGAGTAGGGCATAAAATGCACATGCTCAAAGATATTAGATCAATTGCAACCATGTGGGGTCATGGTGTCTAGCACACAAGGATCATTTTAGGCCCCCAATAGGTATGTCGACCAATTGATTGATATGCATAGAATTTGCTACATATCTTAATCAATATTTAATAAAATGTTCTCTCCTCTTTACTCAAAACTTATAACCTATGGTTGAACATTGATATAACACATGTAGAAAAGGTCTAACATCAACATCTTATGAATATTTTTCACATCCTCATGAAGAACAAGAAGAAAATCCTTGGGTAAACCCTAAATATAGAGAAGTGGAACATGTTGAAAATGTGACTTTTGATTCTATAGATCATATTAGAGAATATGTAAGAAGAAACTAAAACATTTTCTTAGATGTACTTAGAGAAGAATTGAAGAACAAAATAGGAGAGAACCTTCTAATTCTAATGAAAATATTGAGCATTCTAATGAACAATCTATTATTGCACAACTTAATAAAAATTAAAATAATCTTGCTAGTATTAATGTGGCTATGGTATAACCTACTGACTCTACAACTCCTCCCAACTATATCCATAGGCATACCTATTTCAAAATTATCTTCTAGTATCTCCATGACCATTCCTATTCTAAATCTCAATTCTACTAATCTCTTTTTAACAAATGATTTAGGGATTAACTGCATTCTTGCACACACTACACCTAATCAAGTTACACAATGTTCAGCAACTCTACCTCCTATACCTAAACCTTATTCTCAACCCTTGATCATTTTACCAATACCTCTAAATCAATCAAATATAAAATTTCAAAATATAAATGCCAAGTTAGAACACCTTGAAAAGAGGGACTCTAAATTTGAAGAATGCCAAATTGCCTCTCTTCAAGAAACATCTAGACAAAAGTATTATTTTGATGAATTCTATAGTCAACCTTTAGATCCCATGATCACTAATCACCCTTTTCCACCTAATTTTGAAACACCTAAATTTTAAATGTATAATGGTTGTAGTTTGTGTGGCGGTATTCCTGATGAGGGAGGTGGGATGATAGATTTTGGAATGATATTCCAAGGATTGTTATGCAAATAAGATAATTGTATGGTTATACGATTCCAATCACACAACTCCACAAAATGTAAAATAGGGAACTATATGGTTACAAAACATATATTGTATGATTTTACAAAATGTTCAATTTACTAAAAATGTTTAATTCACAATTTATCGATCTTATCAATCATGCATTGAAATCATTCAATTGGCAATTAACTTATCTTAACCCAAACAGTACAATAAGTGTATCCATGCCAAAATAATATGGTAAGAGGTTGACTATATGATTTGGTGACCTGGTTGTATGATTTACCAAACCCTTAGTAATTTGAACTACTTAGTCCTACAATTTTCCAAATTGCATACCGATTGCATGGATATTATTGCCAATGGTTGTAAATATCAATTAAGCATGATATATCTTCACTATACATTCCTTGCAATAGTTCATGGATGATTGTATAGTTTTTCAATATGCTTATCTGCCATGAGTCTGGGATCAACAATACTTGTAATAATAATTAAATTCCCTAAATAGTACAGTTGTTGAAAATACACTCTAATTACCACACATGCACACACAAATCCAATTCAATTGCGATTCATATTGGTCATGGTTGTTATTCATAGCAATTGTACAATGCAATAAGATACATAGAAACACACATACTACAATAGTAAACCATTATGCTCATTCCATGAATGTATCTCCAAGGTATCACACAAGACTTCAACATAAACACAATATGAACATAGCATGAACCATACATGAACAACCTACAAAAATTAAATGGGAGGGCTTATAATGCCTGTCCAAGACATTTCGAAGTAGTTCCTAAGATAACACATCATTCACAACTACCACCTGCAACTAACATATTTTAACCTTTCTATTTGAAATTACTAAGGTCTAATGTATTTTTTATCAAATTACATTTCACATGCATTTCATTTAACTTTATTTTTCACATACTATGTACATTTAACTCAAAATTGTACAAAAACTCTTATGTTGTATGGTTTCATTTATTTTTTTGGGGAGGCAAATTTACTGCCTACAATGGTAAGCAAGACCTTATCTTGGCACCAAGATTATCTCCTTGCCCCTATGCCTCTTTGGCTTGGTCTACTTGCCCCAAATGCTTGATTCAAGTGCTCCAAATTTAAAAAATGAGAGAAATAAGAGTGAAAGAAAATAAAAGAAAATTTTGGTAAACTATGGCTATAACAAAACCTTCCATGAAATGCCCATACCTACAACTCTATATAAATACTTTAGGAGGGACGATCCTTGGAGGGAAAGAGGGTCAAAAATGCCATTAGGGCAATGATAGAATTCAAATTTTACAAGCCTTAGGAGAGGAATGAGCATGTGTGATTATACTAGAGAGTGGGATGAAAGAATTTGTATATTTTTGGTTCGTGTTGAGAGATTTTGCTTTTGTTATAAAATTGCCACTATTTTTAGCTGTAGTTTTTCCAAAGTGGTACTTTTGACAAATAGTCAAGTTGATCAGTCAAATTGCCAAAAAATGGTTGTTAGGAAAAAGCACAAATGTTTAGTAATAGAGCCATTGTGGCATTTTTGACAAGAGCTAGATTTGATGTTTGGATTTCCTAGGTTAAGATGATTGACTATAGAAATGATTTTTAGTGTTCTTCCTAGAGTTAAGGATTACTAGGTGTGTCAAAATTGGGTGTCTACACAAATTCAAGTATAAGGTAAACATATCCATTGAAAATTATAAGACATGGATCATTGTGAAGGACTATGCATAGAAGGAAGGAATATACTCTAAAGAGACATTCACATTGATAGCAAATATGACCATCATTCATGTAGTATTTACAATAGTAGCATAGTTTGGTTGGAAAATTCATCAAATAGATGTCAAAAGTGCCTTCCTCAATGGTGATCTTGAATAAGAAGTATACATGATACATCTTGAAGGTTTTGTTAATAATGGGCAATGTCAAAAAATTTCTAGATTGAAGAATTCATTATATGGATTGAAGCAGGCTCCTAGAGCTTGGTATATCAAAATTAATGATCACACATTACAACATGATTTCACTAACAATCCCTCTATTCCAAATCTCTATGTCAAGAAAATTGGAAATAAGATGGCAATTCTTATGGTCTATGTCAGTGATTTGGTAATCACTACAAGTTAAAACAAACTAGTGAATAATGTGAAGGATGAGAAATCATTTGACATGACAAATTTGTCATATTTGTACTAATGTGTTGGCTTAACATTTTGGCAGAAAAATAACCACTTTTGGTCACACAAAAAAATATGCCAAGACTGCTAGAGAATATTATATTATTTGGTATATGATAATGTACCCCATGGTACGTATGTTACAATGCAAGTAGTAGAATAGGGTTTGAGTATATAGTTTAAGAGTGTGATTTATATTTCCCTTTCATGTAAGTGTCTATGTGCAGTATACACATAAGTGTCATGTAATTAATTGTTCAAGTGTGTAATGTGAGAAAGTGTGCAAGTTTTATGTATTAGGTGTGCATGTAGAAGTACAAGTGTCATAGAGTTAAGTCTGCAAGTAAATAGAGAGTCAAGAGTTATGCATACAAGTGGCAAGATGAGAAGCCAAAATACATGAAAGGATTTATCTTATGCATGGAATAGGAAAATATTCATCTCTTGGATATGTGAGGAGGGAAATAGTCAAGTACTTGAAGAGTCACCTTTCTAAGGTTATATTATGGAGATAAAGCTCCATGTATTGTATCTAAGAAGATCACATTCAAGCATTGATAATATTGAAGCTTGTATGCATATTTTGAGCAATTCTATTGTAAGTTTTCTTCATGTTATTACATGAATGATTTTGGCCATTTATATTCATATTATCGTCATTTTAATAAATATCATTTTAAATAATTTTTACCATATAATATTTTTATTGATCTTATATTTGAGTCTACTCAAGATCCAAGATACTAGGACCTAAGATAATATGGCTTAAAAGCCAACAAATACACTACTAGAAAAATATAGGATGATAGATTGTAGACCTATGACAACACCAATAGATCTAGGCTTACAACTATCTAGATATGACAATTATCTCAGGTATGTGTTACTCTTTATCAACAACTAATTGAGAGTCTCATATACTTGACAAAAACTAGGCCTGATATCATTTTTGCTATAAGTTATATTTTAAGATTCATGTAGGATCCTAAGGAGAGTAATTGGAAATATTCAAATATGATATCACATTATGTCCATGGTATAGTAGAATATGGCCTAGAATATAAGAATAATAATATTATTTTCTTATAAGGATACAAAAACTTAGACTATGTTGCATCTATAGAGGACAAGAAATAAAAATGAAGCTATGTGTTTCATCTAGGATATGGACCTATCTCATGGCATAGAAAAAATCAAACATGTAGTGGCACTATATTCCATAGATGAATAATATAATTTTGTACAAGGAGTTGCATATGAAGCACTATGGTTGTAATTCATACTATTAGGTATGGGTGTGTAAAAATCAACCAACAGTAATGAATTATGATAATCAAAGTGTTTTGAATTTAATAAAAAGTCCAATATTTCATTAAAAAACAAAACACTTGGAAGCTCAAATTCAAGAACAAGTTTAGAATCACCAGATTTAGCTCTAGTACATTCCCACTATAGAACTTACAAAATATTTTAGGACACTTACACATGTCAAATTTGAATTGTTTTGCAACTCTCATTGTATACCAAATAATGCAATAAGGGAGATGTTAGAAATATTAAATTATTATATAGTTATATCTTAGGAAATATATTAGTTTTATCTTACTGTTGTATTAGTTAGGAAGGTATAACTATTAGGTTATTTTTATATACTGGCTATAATAACTATATCCAATCTGCATGTATTTATCTCTTAATAACTGAAGGATATTTTTATAAATTTTATTTAATTAGCTTTATATGCTTTGTATTGTTTACATGTAAAATGTAAGCATAACATTTAACTCTCATTAAGTCTCTAGAAGCTCCTAACTTTAAGTTAGCAATTAGTTAAGCACTTATGCCTAAGATAGCTTTAGTTAGTTTATTTTGGGCTTGTATGATTTGATCTTTCCAAGATAGCACTTCATATGCAATTTGGAGGATCTTCATATCTTGTAATTTAGGCATCTGAAATGCCTATATAATATTGCAAATAAATAAAAATTATAAGTGGAATTTGGTTCCACATCTTCTATAGATAATATAATGATTATTTTGTTGGAGGTATTACATTATTTCGTACCTTGAGTATTATAGTAAATATTTAGATTAGGGGGTGTGTTTACTTTTAGTATGTGTCAAGTTGTGAAGTGTGTTTATGTGTCATGTAATCAAGTGTAAGTTATGAGTATGAGGAGTCATGTATGTAAGTGAAGATTTATGTCTAAGGTGTCATGCATGTTAGTGAAGAGTTGTGTGAGGTGTCATGTATGCAAGTGAGATTTATGAGTGAGTGTGATGTGTCTAGTTTAGAAGTAGGGAGTTATGTAGTCATGAAAAACTTTATCATTATGTAATATGAAGAGTTATGCATCTCCCCTAAGTCTGAGGAGAGTAAAGGTCAAGATTCAGGTGTATTAAAGAGTCTCATGTAAGGCTATATATTGAAGATAAATCTCTAAGTTATCTAATGAATGCAATACAACAATGTTTTATCAATAAAGTTTCTTATTTTATGTAATATAGTTATTATAATTAAATGAGATTATCCTAGAATTATAGACCTATGATAGTTTTAGGCCCATTTTATAATAGTGATATTAGAGCCATGTACCAACAAGGAAGAATGTGAGAAATATTTTAAGCATGATGTGTAAGATTTGCATAAGGTAGGAAGGATTGTTGGAGGAAAATTGTTGAAGAGAAAGCATTGGAGAAGATATTTTTTGGAGTAAAGGATTGTTGAAATAGAAGCATTAGAGATAATTATTACTACAAGATTGAAAAGGTTGAAGACAAGAGACAGTAAAGAGATAGTTTGGAAGAACATTTAATATTGATATGGTTGAATATTGAAGTGACAATGCTAGAAGTAAAGGAGTGGTGGTACAAAACAAGAGCAAGTTTTTGGAGAAAAAGACTGGTGATCCATGTTATGTTTGGTGGAAAGTATAACATGAGTGTCAATTTGATGTGGAACATATATGTAGATAGTGCCTAAGAAGTTTGTTGGAAAAAATTCAATGAGCACCTAAAAAATTATGCCTGGAAGATATCCAAAGGAGGTTTTATCTTGTAGAGAAGCGAGTAGAAGAATACAAGTTGAAGAGCTACGTTCAAATTAAAATACGTAGAAGCTTTTTGAGTGATAGTGTCAAAGCATCAACATAAGTATAACACCTAAGAAAGACTATGGCCTAAGAGAGACTATGGGATTTAGAGGTGAATGTTAAGAGGAATGAAATGGAAAAATAGCATTTCATGAGGAACATTGCAACATTATTTTTCATCTGCAACTAGAGCATTTTGTAACATTCATATTGATATGGAAAACGAAGAATAAAGGTTTCCCTAACACCAAGATTAAAGTGTCACATGTGCATGCCAATGTGATAAATTTTAATAAGGATAAAGAACCATAAGTCAAAGGTATATTATCAACCCTAATAGTAGCCACACATTTGCAATTGAAAATTGAGCTCACATTAGTTTGTATTATTTTCGTTTTGGGAGATATAAGACAATGATTTAATTAATTGAGAAATGAATGAATGGAAAACATTAGGAGATTAAATATTTAAAAATTCTAATTGGAGATTGATTAATATAATTGAAGATTTGTTAAATTGAAATTTGGAGGAATTAATTGTGAAATTGATAATTAGGGGAACATAAGAAGATTAATAAATTTGAAATTGATTGATTGAATAAAAATTTTATGAATGAAAAATTGAATATTGAAGAAGAAGAAGATTATGAAATTGAAAAATTGAAAGCTTAATTGAGAGGAGTGAAAGGAAATTGAAGTTGAAAATTGATTGAATAAAAAATAAATATTTGAAGGAAGAAAATAAATTTGGGAAATTAAATTTGTAGACACAAAAATCTAGCCACTTGTCGTCCATCCAGGTATTCCCGCCATTTTTTTTAATAGGTTATATGTGGCTTCTATTGGGGGCCACTCCCATCAAAATATCAAAATATTACATTTGTTGTAGTAAACATTTTTATCATGGTTTTTCCTCTTAAATATATTCTTCAAATTCTTCAACGTGCTATGTTTCCACAATCAACTCCTTGACATAATTTTAATTAAGACATAAAATATCACTTGGCCATTTGTCTTCTAAAATTTGAATTTCACGGGGATGTAGATCAACACCATAATTCACTAATTTATCTGCTACTCAATTTCCTTCTCTATAAATATGCTTACATTGCTAGGAGATTGCCTCTAGTAATAGATGATGAACATCAACAATAATATTATTTTTTATCCAGTCTCCACATCCATTTTTGTTAATAGCATTGATGATAATTTGTGAGTCCCCCTCAATTGAAATATATTTCCATCCTTTTTCTGCTGTAATTTTAATCCTAGTAAGAAGTGCCCTAGCCTCTACATAGTTGTTAGTTGAAGTTCCATATGATTATGAATAAGTGAGGAGAATTTTGCCTTCACTATTTCTAAAAACACCACCTCCACTAGCTTTCCTGGATTTCCTTTAGAAGCACCATCAAAATTAATTTTGATAAATCCAAATTTTGGACATTTCCATTTTACCATAGATCGAAGAAGATCCTTTGTTTTAATTACGTTGTCATAGATGACTCTTCCATGTATGTTCAAATCATGTAGTCAAGTTATTAGCACTTATTTTTCTGCAATTGAGACTTCCCATGATGAGCACCATATTTGTAGACATTCTGCAAGAGAGGCATTGATACAGTTCCAAACTTGGGCATGATTTTGATATTTATTTTTAAAAATTCTATTATTCCTTTCAAGCCATAAATTCCAACAAATATTGGTAGGGCCAATCCTCCAAAGAATACATAATGCTTTAGCTTTAAAATAATTTATCCAACATTTTATCGATTCTTTCAATGTTGATGGAGATACCCAATATGATTTCATATTTTTTAAAAAGTAACCCCAAATGGTGTGAGCAAATGGACAATGAAGAAGTAAATGGTCTAACGTTTCTAAATCCTTCTCACACAAGGCACATCTGAAGGGTCCATAATATCCTCTTCTTTGTAGACTCTCTCTTGTAAGAATATTACTTTGAATTGCTAACCAAAGAAATGTTGAGGCCTTAGGGAGAGTCTCTAATGACCAAACATTCTTCCAAGGAAAATATTTGGGAGAAGGAAATTTTGATTGTTCTAAATCCTCATATCCCAACTTTACTGAGTATCCACCATCCTTTGATAAGTTCCAAACCAACTCATCTTTTCGTGTAAAATTTGGCAAATAAAACTCTAGAAGCAAATTTTGAAGCTCATCTGCAATTTTTTTGAGTTCCTCTTCTTTAACCAGGTCACTAAAATAAATCTATGATCTTGAGTTTTTTCTCATAATAGTATAATATTTTACCTTTGGACCTTTACATGCTAGGCACACTTGAGCCAATGGTTTCCATTTTGAGTTAGATATAAGAGGATAAGGCTTCAACCAAGCATAAGACCAAAAATTTGCATAACTTCCCTCATTGATTGACCATCTAATATGTTTTTTTATCAATTGTAAACTCTCTGATATGAAGTTCCATGTTGATGATCCTTTGGGTAGAGTTATTTTCCTAAATAATTTCATTGCATCAAGAGAACCTATATATTTTTGAAGTAATATTTTTACCCAATTCTTTCCTTGATATTTGAATAATCTCCACCCAAGATTTTGCTCCTAATGCCAAATTCATAAGTCTGCAATTTTGCAAGCCTGCTCCTCCAATATTCTTTCCTCTACAAAACCTTTCCCCACTTACAAAGAGGAAACCTATATTTTTCCTCACAAACTTTCCATAGAAATTCTCTTTGAATTTTATCAATTTTTGATGCAATACCTGTTGGCAGTCTTGAAAGTGACATCATATAAATAGGAATGGATTGCAAAGTAGTCTTTATGAGTTGTAGCCTTCCTGCCATGGTTAAGAACTTACCTTTCCAACCTACCAAGCAAGATTTCATTCTATCCAAAAAAGAGATCCAAAGCTCCTTTTTATTTCCTTTATCAGACAAAGGAATACCTAGGTAGATTGATGGAAATTTTTCAATTTTAAACCCCAAAATATTCACAATAATTTGTTGTAAATCTAGGGTAGTATTAATGAAAAAATCCTGGATTTTGAAGTATTTACCAACTTTCCAGTAGCCTTCTCATAACATGACAATATTGATTTAAAATCCATGGCCTCACTAACTAAGGGATGACCCAAAAGAAAAGTATCATCAACAAATTGGAGATGAGATTCAAAGGGATCATTTTTTGCAACTTGAATACCCTTGATTTTTCCTTCCATTTTTGCATTTGAAAATGCTCTCCCTAATGCTTCTATCAAAATAATGAATAGATAAGGAGAAAGAGGATCACCTTGATGAATTCCACAAGATGAATTGAAGTACCCAGTAGGAGAACCATTGATCAAAACAATTATTTTTGTAGTGCTATAACAACATTTAATCCACTCACACCAACTATAATCAAAGCCAAACTTTTTGAGAATAGCATGTAAAAAATTCTAGGAAACCCTATCATATGCTTTGTTCATATCTAATTTCAAAAGCATACCTGGTTTTTTCATGGAATGAAGAGAATGTATGGCCTCTTGTGCAATAATTATACCATCAAGAATTTGTTTACCTTGAACAAAGCCACCTTGTTCCTCTGAGATAATACACCCTAGAATGCCCTTCAACTTGTTTGCCATAATTTTTGAAATGATCTTGTAAATCATATTACAAAGGCTTATTGGATAAAAATTATCAAAATATTTTGTGTCACCCTTCTTGGGAACCAAGGTAATAAAAGTAGCATTGATATCACTTATTATAGCCTTCCTTTTTGGGCCTCTTCCACTGCATCTAACATATCACTCTTCAATAAATCCCAAAATTTTTGAAAGAAAATTACAAGAAATCCATCGGGGCTAGGTGCCTTGTTAGGATGGAAAGAGAAAACTGCTTCATGGAGCTCCTCCATAGATATCTTCTTCATCAAGCTTTTGTTTTGTCTTTGAGTGATAATTGATGGAATATTTTGCAAAAGTTTTTCTTGTGCCTCCTTATCTTGCCTAGAATATGACAAAATATTTTTGAAATAATTTATTGCTTCCTTCCTTATATCTTCTTCATCCTCAATATTTCTTCCATATTGGAGTTATAATATTTTTGATATGATGAACATAAAAATTTGTTTTTGTTGTAGCATGAAAAAAATTGTATTTCTATCTCCTTCCTTGAGCCATTTCTCTCTAGATTTTTGGAACCAATATGACTCCTTTTTCAATTCATTATGATAATCAGAAAGTAATTATTTTTCTTTCACATAAGAATCCTGGTCCATTCCATTAATTTCTACTATATCTTGTAAATTTTGGAGCTTGGATTCAACTTCTTTTTTTATTTAAAAATGTTACCAAAATATTTGACATTTTGTATCTTCATTTGCTCCTTTAAATGTTTCAAATTTTTAACAAACTTGTACATGCATGATCCTTCAAATTTTGATTCATCCCACCATAACATAACCATTTGGAAAAAATCAGGGTCTTGGAGCCACATAGACTAGAAGCGAAAAGGCTTTGGATGACCATTGCTAGGTGACTCACAAGTAAAAAGAATGGGTTTGTGATCTGACCCTGCTCACAATAAAATATCCGAAGAGATTGTATACTTTGTTTACAACCAATTATTGGATAACAAGAATCTATCTAGTCTTTCTACTATATGATTTTTCCCAATGCGTCTATTATCCCATGTGTATTGAAAGCTTGAGGGACTAACATCCCAAAGGCCATTTGAATTGACAAATGAAGAAAAATATTGCATTGATTTAGACCATCCTAAAATGCCACCCTTATTTTCCAAAGGAGATATAACAATATTAAAATCACCCCAAGAATCCATAGATCACAATGAATCATCATTGTATTTGACAAAAATATGATAAGGTCCTTCCAACATATTTTATGTGGAGTAACTATAGTTGGAGCATATACATTTATAACCCCAACTTATAAATATCAGATCAATACATTTATAATGGAGTAACTATATTTAGTGGGCTTAGCCGCACTTCTTGTTAACACCTATGATATTTTTATTTGGCTTCCCAGATCAATATCCTTTTGAGTTTCTTTTTCTCTTAGTTTGTGGTTTGATGGCCTTCCTCTCCTTCTTCCATTCTTGCCAACACTCTCATATTCATCAATCTCTTCCATTTTTTCATATTTTTCAAAATGAGACTTATCTTCTAAAGGTTTATGTTGCCTTAAAGAGACAAAAGTGCAAGGAATAGTCTCATTAGCATTTTCTTCTTTATGTTGCCTTAAAAACTCTAAACTACAAAGATGATCCTCCATAGTCATCACTTTTTTATGTTGTCCTGAAAACCTTAAATTTCCTTGGATATCCTCCATAAGATTTTATTTACTATACTGCTCTTGAAAACCTAAAGTGCAAGGAACACACTCCATACTACTTTCATTTTTATTGGAAGGAGAATATTTTAAGCTACTTGAGGATAGTAAAGGTGATTTACCTAGATTAAGCTTGACCTCCTTCAAATCATTTTATTTAAGATTCATCTCCCAATTTTCCTTTGTATTAATATTTGTCTTCCTCTCTTCCTTTGCACCTTGAGCTCTTTCTATATTTGAACTTGCACAATGTACTTCCTAATCTTCCATACCATTTTTTTCTTCTAATGGCTGATTCAAGTGAACTGTAATTGCTTTTTCCATTTGATGATGTAGAGGGATTTTTCTTGCCACTTTCTTAGGAATGGAAAATCCTTTATTTGACCTAGATTCTTATGGGATATGGTCTACATGTTTCAAATTTAAATTACCCTCATGCCCAAAAAATTCCATCTCTTCCTCCACTGTTACTTTGCAGTATTTTGCCATGTGCCCAGTTTCGTGATATTTGTGACATCGAAATGCAATATTTTCATAATCCACCCACTAATACCATTCTCTTGATTTATTTTTAATACTAATTGATTGTGGTAAAGGTTTAGAAATATCAATGGAAACACATATTCAAGTGTATAAAACATGCCTTATCTTCTTAGTAGATGGTCCCTCTTGGATGAATTCTCCTAGAGTATTACCAATACTCTTCAAAACCTCCTTATTCGTGAGTTGATAAGGAAGTCCAAAAATCCTAATCCATACCAGAAGCCTTTTAATAGTTTTTGTTTCGATAGAAAATTTCTCACTCCAAGGTCTTAAGTATAATGCATATTTATCCCTAAACCATGAGCCTTCATCCAATATTTTATCCCTTATTTCTAAACTAGAGAAAATAATGAGGAAAAATCCTTTTGGAAGGAAAGTCATGGAGTAATTTGAATTCAATCCCCACTTCCATTTAATCCATTTTTGAATCTAAAAAAAACCTGACCAATATCCATGAAACTTACAGATTAACCCTCTGGTTTTAAGAATCATTATATCATGCTCAATAATCTCATATTTGATAATCACTTCTGGTGTAGAATCTGCTCCTCGGACTAGGTTTGCCATAGATTCTCTCTTACCATTATTGCTAGATAGGGCATCCAAACTTCCAACTTGTCCATTCATACTTTCAGTAAGGAATTTCACAAATAATTTTTTTCCATGTTACCTAGGTTTTTTTTCAAATGAATCCTCTAAATTTTGCTTTTGGTTGTTCACTCCTGGTTGTGCTCGCTCACTCTTGGATACACTCGCACTTACTTTCGATTGTGCTCAATCTTGGTTGTGTTCACTCTTGATTATGATTGTGCTCACTCTTGGTTGTGTTCACTCCTAGCTATGCTCAATTCTAGCTACGCTCAATCCTGGCTATGCTCACTCACTCCTGGCTGCGCTTGCTCACTCATGGCTATGATCACTCACTCATGGTTGTGCTCAATCTTGGCTATGTTCGCTCACTCTTGGTTGTGCTCAATCATGGCTACACTCACTCAATCCTATCTGCATTCAGCTATAAGATATTCTTTTTTTTGTAGAATATCCTAGCTACACTGGTTGGTTGTGTTCACTCCTGTATGCGATTGTGCTCACTCCTGGTTGTGTTCACTCCTGGCTGTGCTCAATCCTAGCTGCACTCGCTCACTTTTGGGTGTGCTCTCTCAATCTTGGCTATGCTTGCTCACTCTAGGTTGTGCTCACTCACTCCAAGCTGCGCTCACAAAATCATTTGATTTTAACTCAAGAGGAAAATGGTCTTCCCACCATTTTACGCATTTATTTATATATATTTAGGCATATTTGTTAAATATATTTAATATTAATATTTAATAATATATATATATATATATATATATATATATATATATATAAATATTATATATGTAAATAAATCTCAACCATCAAATTTAACTTAATCCTAGCCATCCATCCACATAAATCCATACCATGCACCCAGAATTAATATCTATCCTCCAATATGTTTTAAATCTAAGTTATACAATTTGTGTCACTTAAAATATAACATACCCCAGTGTGGATTATTAATAAGAGCCATTTTTATGGCTCAACCCCTAAGTATTTTACCTTTAATTCCCTGATTTGTTCCTGAGTTCTCACCCATTAGTAATTGATGCTTATCCAAGCACTCTCACCATCTGCCCTCGCTCACCCTAGCCTCCGCATCAGTCGTCACCTATTTTTCTCAGCTAGATCTATTATTGTAGATCTTCACCTTAGCTCTTGAATGCCTTCGGGTGCTCTCTGTCATTATCGAGTACCTCCAGGTACTTCCTTCCACCACCAAGCACCATTGGGTGCTTTCCACCATCCCCGAGTGCCCACATGCATTTTATGATACTGTCGAGCACCCGGAGGTGTTTCAAAATTTGCTACTGAAGGCTAGAGAAGCCCTTGGGTGTCGCTAGGGCATCCACACACTATCTTCCTGCAACAATGACTACAAATAAGAAAAAATCAAGTTCAACAAGGTAAATCTTTTATTTTTATACTACTTTTATTATTTCAACATTTGTATGCAGTTTATTACTTGGTATTTAGGGTTTTTATTAATTTTTGAGGGTCTCACACAGTGGAGCCCTCACAGTTACTACTAATCATATTATTTCATTCTCTATGTGCAAGTTTGGAGATACATAAGCATCGAGAAGTTGTTTAAGCTAAAGTGGTCCAGCCAAAGGATATTTGAAACCCACTCAGTTCTATTGGGATCAATCGAGCGTGAAGACACCACCCTGATTTGTTGGCTAGGGTTTCAGAGAACCCTAGCATATTGAGATTATTTTATTGAGCAATAAAGCTTTGTAAAAACCCTAATCTAGGGCATATTTGGTTGTAATATAAAAAACCCACCCGATAATAAAAATATCAAATTTATTTCTGTGCAATCATATGTGTTTATCTTGCTTTAATTGTTCATTTGTTTAAGTTTAGTCATTTTGTGTTGTTTGATTTGCATTTATAAAATTGATTTGTGAATTAATTACCATGAAAGAAATAATTTAAAATGCATCTTTAAATGACGGTAAAAATAATATTGAAAAATATAAAACTTTGCACATAAAACATGATAGAGAATACTGAGAAATAAAAAGATATATCAATAAGATTAAAAGGAGTCTTACAAACAATTCTTAGAGAAGCCAAAGATGATTTTTTTTGTGATATTTGAAGATTATCTAAGCACAAAACTGATCAAAGCAAATGAAGATTCTAAGGGTACTATTATAGTACCTATTGATATAGGAAAAGTAGCACATATGGAATTAATATCTCTATGTTCATAAAAGGAAGAAATAATAGTTGAATATCACATATTCTAACCATGAAATTGATGATAGAAAGGATCATGATAAAAATGCACAAAATCAGTTGATTATGAATGTGAAAATAGTACATTTTTACATTCTATATTTGATAACAAATAAAATAGCAATAGAGATAATAATGATGAAAAACATGATGATTTGCTAAGAAATATGATATGAGTAGGCAATATCTAAAAGAATCAGAATAAAAAGACTAAGACCAAGAAAAATAAGCATAAACCAAAGAATCAAAGGACAAAGACAAGAGTCATAGATTGAAGGTAAAATCCTTCACACCAAATAATGTAATATGAAGGGGTGTTGGAGGTATTATATTAGTTGGTACCTTAAGTACCATTGTAAATATTTATATTAGGGTGTATGTTTATTATTTAGTATGTGTCAAGTTGTGAAGTGTGTTTATGTGTTATGTAATCAAGTGCAAGTTATAAGTGTGAGGTGTCATGTGTGTAACTAAAAATTTATGAGTGTTAGGTGTCATGTGTGTAAGTGAAGAATTGTGTGAGGTATCTTGTATGTAAGTGAGAGTTATGAGTGAGTGTGATGTGTCTAGTTTAGAAGTAGGGAGTTATGTAATCATGAGAGACTTTGTCATTATGTAATATGAAGACTTATGCATCTCCTATAAGTTTAAGAAGAGCAAAGGTGAAGAGTCAAGTGCATTGAATAATATCATGTAAGGGTATATATTTAAGAGAAATCTCTTTGTTATGTAGAAAATGCAATACAACAATGTTTTATCAATAAATTTTCTTATTTTATGCAATGTTTTTATTATCATTAAATATGGTTATATGAGATTATCCTAGAATTATAGACCTATGATAGTTTTAGGCCCGTTTGCTAACATATTTATGTAACCTATGAGTTCCAATTATCTATTTATCTCTTTTCTTCATTTTTTATACTTTCTATGTATGATAGACTATATGGATTACTCCTATTCATTTCTAGATACAAGTGTAAATTCCAACATAGTATCAAAGAAAATATGGAGTGACATCACATGGTCATACAAAATTTCATCTTTGCGTCTTTGATACTTCTCCCAATATCTAAGGTGATTTACTCTTCAAAGGTTCATAAGCATATTTAACATAAAAGGTATAGAGAATATCTTATTCCATAGCTTATTATCCATTTTTTTAATGTTTAAAAAAATCCTACTTATCAAGGTGATTATGATAAATTGTATGTAATTTCATTTTAATTTTAGTGTCGTAATTATTCATATTGTGTTGAGAGAAAAAGATAAACTAAAATTCAAATTTGGTGTCAATTTTTTTAAATTTGAAATTGGCACTATAAAAAGGGTGCATGCTTGTCATTGAATGTACCCTCTATTTTGCATCATTTACAACATTGTAATCATGTGTAGCCTTTGACAAGGTATACATATGCTTGGATGCTTAGGTATTGATGGTGAATAGATGGCTACGTGAATGTATGTTAGGGTAGATCACATCATGGATCATAGGATAGAAACATTATTTCATCCTTTTTACTATCATTAGGACCTAATAATAGGTAAAAAGTACCTCATGTTCCTCAATAATAAAAAAATGGAAAACAACACCTTTTGGATTTTGAATGGTATGCCTACCATACTTAAATAAGGGCTAAGCATTATCAACTACAAAAAATGTGTTACTCAATTAGTTGGTTCTTCTTTGCTAATGCATTAGCGATACAAACAATCAAGGTTTGATTCTTGATAGGAAGCACCTCTTTTGACTGCACTTTCTTTTTTTTTGCTAGCTTTAAGATTTTATTAACAAAATAGGCATTCACTCCTCACAAGAGTAAGGTAGTTGAATTGGTTAGAACAATGTGTCTAACCTATAGGATACCCAAGTTTGATCCTCCCATATTGGTTCTTCAAACACTTTGGATCAAACAATTGCATTGGTTGAGGTGGTGGTTTTTATAATCATCAATCTAGTTTTAACCTATTTATACTTATTCAACCAATTAAATCTAAGTTTCAAACTCATAGTTTATTTTAATAGTCTAGTTATGATGTAGTGGTGTAGGATAGGTGGTAATCATCAATAAATTATTAAATGACAAGTGATAAGTTATTATTAGATATTGCATTTCTAATATTTGAAGTTTTAGATTTTTAATTTAGAACTTTCTCAACTATAAAGGTCTCATAAAGCATCTATTATGGGGTGAAAATGTTATTACCACTAAAATACTCTCTCCTTGTTCTTAAATTCAAAATATGATGGGGTGTTGAAAGTGTGACCTAACTTATGGCCAAGGCCAACATTGTATGGTGTACTTTTGTGTACGACTATGGGAATTCATTGTACAATATATTTAACTATTCATTTATATAAGCCCTATGGATCATAGTTAATATTTTTATGGTTAAAACCATCTTATATTATGTAATTATCTTAAATCCCTCTTTTTATGTTGCCTTAGGTTAACTTAGTTATATAATTGGAGTTTTTCATATTGGTATAAATACCCCCGCCACTCCATCGATTGTATGACAGTGTTTTGGTCCTTATCTATAAATAATATATTAATTATTTATGCTTCCCACAAGAGCCCACTATCTATTTTTGTCTTTTCATCCTTTTGCACTTTCTATATAAGATTTAAGTGGATGGATTAAGTTTGTTTGTTTCTGGAAATAGGTGTGAATTCCTAGAAAGGTATGATTTATTATAGAGGAGTGATTGGCTCACAAATAAGTGAATCACTTCTATAGAAGGAATAAATTGCTCTCATTTTAGAGCAAACTGCTCTTTAGTGGACCGAGTAGAATAAGAATCATAGTTGCTAAAGAAAAACTTTTTAAAAGTAAATTTAGAAGACTTCTAAGCTAGTTATTGAGGTAATTGGATCTATGTGATATTTGGTATGCATCATTTTCCAAAAATTACTCCCAACTTGGTATAATTACTAGGGCTAGAAATTTTTCACCCTAGGTAACTAGTGGGTGAATTTATCCTATAAGTAGAATCCATGGTATCCATTGTAAGAAAATTTTAACCTTTAAAAAATTAGAGCTACCCTCTATTAAATATACAGTACAATTACTCTAATTATGAAAATAATAAAGAAATTATATAGGACTTTTTTATTTCCAATTGTAACACTACTATTTTGGACTATAGGATGCATAGTGATTGTGGTACTAACTTATTTTCTTATCATTCCTTGCTATTTCTATTTCACATACATGAGAACACATTTTTGTTATTCAATTTTATCATGTGTTAATTGATCACACACTCTCCTTACTGCAACTATGATCATATTTAATTTTATGCAATTTAATTTAATATTTCACATCCATACCCTAATTTAATTTCCATATCTATTTGTTATAAATTAGATTAGCTCAATTTAACAAGGATAGTGGGGAGTCAACCTAAATCCATAGGTTGAAGGGGGCTTGATCCCTCTTCTTCCAATACTATTAATATGTTTATGAGGTGCACAAGAAGTTAGACAATTCCTTTATCAATAGTTAGATACAAAAGGATAATATAAGTTATTGAGAGCTTTATATTTTCTCTTTATTTACCTTATAGGTTGTAATAATATATCTTACTATAGTGATCCATCATGGATATCCTTCGCATACAAAATCATCTATATTCTCAGTTGTGTCTTCTTTTTTCTCAGTTATATCTCTCTCTAAGGTTGCATCTTCCCCTCCTTGGGATTCTTCCACCATCCACCCCTTCATGTCTCTATGTCCTCAATTTTTATATTCTCCAATGTCAAAATTAGAGGGGAGTAATTATCTTTGACATTGAGCATAAGTGGGTGAATGGTGTGTTAATTGATTGTAGTTCCAATATATTATCTTTAATGCTTCTATGGTTTTTTCAAATGGTCTAGCATTTAAGTGATCCTTTATTTACCAGTTAAAATGGATTAGTGTTGTCCTATCCTTTCTATTATAGGATACAATATATTACACCTATATTTAAATTTGGCTTACAACACAAGCTCCACGTCATATTCTAGTTTCCAAATAATAGGATTGAACTCAATTAATACATATTTTCTTCTTCTATAAACTTAGAAAAAATTATTTCTAAAGTTAAATAATTAATATGAAATTTTTATTATGTTTGATTTAATATTTAATTACATTTTTAATCCTTCTAAAAAATGATAATTAGTAACAATATTTTCTTATCAAGTAGCATGACATGTCAAATGGTTAAAATTGTAGACTCCCAATGTGGAGACTTATGTCCAAATTTTGTGGAACAATATATGCATATATAATTTTTTTTTTTTTTGGTAAGTAGTGTTTGTATTTACAGTGGGTTTTAACAAGGATCCCAAAACCTGATTACATAAGCAATGGGCCTAGGGCATCAATCCCTTGAAACCAAACACCAAAATAGAAATCCCGCCCAGCGGTAATAGTAAGCATGAAACAATCCCTCTCAGCGGGAAACAAACAAATAAGAAAGAAAGTAGTTTTGGATATCCCGCCCAGCAGGGAGTAGCCAAAAACCACCATAGAGAAGATCCCACCCAGTAGGAAGCAAAGAAAAACCGTTACAATAAAATCTCGCCTCGCGAGAAGCAGTCAAAACCACCACAAACAGTCCCACCTAGCGAGAAGCAGCAGGGAAATCCCACCATCCGGGAAACTAGCAAAAAAGAAAGGATCCCGCCTCACGGGAAAACCGGCGGATTTGGCGGATCCCACCCTGTGGAGAAACCATCCCGCCCATCGGGAAAACATTCCGTTCAACGAGAGCCATCCTACAAGAAGCCGACAGCCAGCACAGAGAGGATCCAGCCCATCAGGAAGCGACCAGAGAGCTGCACCATGAGGAACCCGCCCCGGGAAAACAGAAGAGGATCCCGTCTCGGCAAAACAAAAAGAAATAGCAGGTTAAGGGACCAGGGATCTAGGGACTGGGAATCCCGAGCGGGAAGAGGAAACAGTCACAGGGATGGGATCCTTAGGAACCAAAATAGTGGGATCTATGGTCTGCATGCATAGATCAGACCCCCCCAAGAATGAAACATGCAGCAGAAAAAGGAAACCCAGCAGTAGGGACCAAGAATCTCGTCCAAGCACAGAGGCAGCTTCAGGGAACTGGGACTGGGAATGGGAACAACCCAGATAGGGAAAAGCCCCCCCAAGGCCAAACCAGATGCCCAGGGTGTCCACCAAGGAGCAGAACCAGCACGAAGAAGCCTCCACGTGGGAATAACAGCAGCCAGGATCCCGTCGAGGATTCACAAGCAAAAGGGGGAAAGAGGCCCCCCCAGACCACCCCCAAAGCTGTGAGGACCTCAAGGGAGACCCCAGAAAGCTGTCCAAACCCTAAACCATCACCTCCACCACACCGAGAAACGCAGGGGACCAGATCCACATGAATAACCTATAAAAAACCCCAAGGGGAAGCCTGAGGGAAAAAGGGAAGGGATCCCCAACCAAACAGGGATCCCTAGGATGCATATATAGTTTATTAACATACCATGCTAACCCAATTATAATGTGACACATATGGATCTTTTCAATCTCATATGACACATATTCTAACCCAAAAATATTTGCAACATGGAGACTTATGTTCAAATTTTGTCATAATTGTTTATAACTATAACTTGATTATGATGTAATATGAATAGACATATTCAATCTCATATAACCTATAAAAAATAATGGCATTTCTCTTGTGTCTTAATTATAATTTTTTTAACCTTTTAGTTCACTATAACACTTTAATTGAATCAAATTTCATTTTATGTAAGCAATAAAAACAATTCTTCCATACACAAGATCCAAGTTCAAACTTTGGTTACAAGGGGACCATGACCCCTTATAAAAACCCACTCTTTACCCTAACATTTTAGTCTGCAAGGACAACTTAGTGGTTTAGGCTTTGGGCTCTTTTTCATGAGACCCAAGTTCAAACCACAATGTATCGAGAAGGGAATAGACCCCAATGCCTTGAAGGGTCAGGCAACTTCGAGTTTCATACGAGGATCAAGGTCCTATTGACTTCATCTTAGTCAATGGGTTAGGGTCTAGGGTTTATAGTGATGGCTTTAGATCATGGTCTAGGATCTAAGGTTTATAGTATCTAACTTCATCTTACTCAATGGCTAAGCTCGAGGGTCTATAGTGATGGCTTTAAATCATGGTCTAGGATCTAGGGTTTATAGTATCATAGATCCTCTTATGTATTAAAAATATATATATTCAAGATGTATTTTATATGTTAATCAAGATAATGTAAATTAATTAATTAATGTTATTGACAAATAACATGGCATAATATACACAGAATTTCAAATCTAAAGAATTTCAAATCACAAGTACATGGACTTAGGATGGTTGATAAAACAACAAGGGGATTGATAATGTAAGCGAAGGTTTCACAAAACTTAAGTAAATGTTTCATTACCATAAGTTAACGCTAACATTGGTTTTCGTTGGGTTATCAACGGGTAGCCTAGCTCATTTATAAATTGAGTTATTATTATTATTATTTTTTTTTTGAAATTAGGCAAGATAGAGAGCATCAGTTACTAGGCTATTTGATACAGTCGGATCAGCCAGCAATGAAATGTTAGGATACAGTTTACACAGGCTTTAAAATCCAAAGTTGCATCACTGTAACTAAAGCTTAACTAAAGCTCATCAAAAGATCCTTTCCATTTTCATCATTAATTCCAATGTTTAGAATTATAAGTTTGTCCAGCTTTTCAAGCACAAGAACACACGCTTATAACAGTTCACTGGTGTTACAGACTTTCTTCCTAAATGTAGGGTAAAGTTATAGTCGTTCACTTTGATCGAATTTCAAAGTTCATGCACTAGGCTACTTAAAAATCTGCATCCACGTCCAGTCAAAAAAGACGAAGACTTTCTTGCTTGAAACAGATCACTCGTGCCCAAAAATGTCCTCTTATTCACATAACCTTTCATGTAAACTATTGTTTAAGTATTATATACATCGCCATAAACCAGAAAGAAAATTTAATCAACATTAATGAAGTTCATCCTTGTTATCTCCCTGCAGATGCAGACTTCAATGTTTCCAATTATTGTATTTATATGGCAAACAAAAGACCCTAAAAAAAAAAAATGAAAGTCTCCCCAAATTTTGAAAAAAAAAAATTAAAAAAAAAAAAAAAAATTGAATCTACACAATGATCACCAATCCAACTCCAGAAATATTTGTTTATAAAACCCTGAACAGGAAAAACAAAATGAAACTTGGTGAAACTTCTTATTCAAATTAATACTGGTATAAATTACATCTTATCCTCCGGATCCAAAATAGACAAGATGACTCTTATTAGTCCTACAGCAGACTATATTCGCTTATAACATGTTGAAACTGTTCTCATCTTCAGCACTCTTCCACCTTTGTTGGTTTGGCCAGAAAACTGGGCCTGTCGTCCCCTGCCATAATCACAACAATCTTTTCCTCCTCATCTTCACAAGAAATCTCACAAGAAACATGGCTATCATTTCCATGACCATTACCAGAGGACGATTTAATGTATGAACAAGCGAGAATCAAGAGGGCCAATCCTACCAAAGCAATCATGGCACCTATTCCACCCATGAGATATGGAGCCGGCGATTTCCATGTTATATCAGTACCATTGTTGGCACCTCTCTCTGAAATGGGCTCCGCTTCTGCATCCTTAGCCATGACCATAACCATGTTTACATTCAATGTTCCTAATTGCAAGACTCTCATATTCATGGATACCTATATAAATACTAGACTGATCAAATCTATTTTTTTTTTTTTTTTTTCTTTAATCTGATCTATTCTTAAGGCTGTAGCTTACATTTATCAAAACAAAATATCTACAAGTGGACAAGAGGAATAGATGCCAAAGTTGCAGGTTTCTGGTGAGGAATAGAGACGGGCATTAAGTGCAATAGATGCTTTGGCGTGACAGGTTGTTGACGCGGAAAATCGTGGAAGAGAAGCCGTACGCTAAGCAATCTCTCGTTTTCTTTTCCCCGCGTCTCACACTTTTGTCGCTGTCATAATTTGAAGGGTGAATCCCAGGTCGACATCAGGTACTGAATTTCGTGACTCGGTCACTAATTTTGCGGGGAGGGTGACGTTTGTTATACGTCATGTCCAGTTCTGGAAGCGGGCAACCTAGTGACAATTCATCTTTTTTTGTGTGGATGTGAAATCACCACCATCGCTTTGAACATTTTGGAGAGTTGTAACAGACGAGATACGGGGCAAAGATAAAGGGGGACTAATACTAAATATATGAAGTGCCATTTGGTTGTTAAATCTTCTGCTTTAACTCATATTTTCGTCTCTAGATTCGTTGAACGTGATATGAAGTGCCATTTGGTTGTTAAATCTTTTCCTTTTAGCTCATATTTTCGTCTCTGTATTCGTTGAACATGTAGCAACGTCGCGCTTAGTTATTAAAGTCAATACAAAATCAAAATTTTCAATTGTATTCTTCAAAATTACTATTTAAATGGTAATCTTTACTATTTATTTATTTTTTAATTTTTTTTTCACATTAATTTTACGGTTTAAAAACTTCAACATTTGTCATATTCTTTGTCAATGGGGTAGCAGGCTTAAAAGGTGCAAATCCTTAGTTCCACTTTGTGGGATTCCTCACCCCTATTAACATCGAGTTTGGGCATGTGTGTGGAGGGCTGGCCCTCTTGCTTTCTAACCGCTGGTTAATGTAATGATGCAAGTCTAGTGTCATATTTCATGATTGGAATTCCATTTCACGTTAATACCTATCTATCTTAATACGAGTTTATTGACACAAAAATGCATGCACATCCAACATGGTTTTATCACAAGCTTATTGACACAAAAAAAATGCATGCATACCCAAGTGTGGTTTTGTCACAAACTTATTGACACAAAAATGAAAGCACATCCTTCTATAGTTTGAACTTGAGTTTCTTCAAAAAGAACCTAAAGCCTTAACCATGATGGGCGATACAAAAATGCATGCAAATCCTACCTAGTTTTATCACAAGCTTATTGACACAAAAATGCACGCATACATATCAGTGATAGGTTTATGTGTAGCATTGGGTTTACCGCTTGACTATACAAGTGCTATTAATATTCTTTGCTAGTTTGCATGTGTGAAATGGTGTAGGTACAAATACTATTTGATAGATATTCCTCTTGAGGCATTACTAAAACTTTGATGGTACCTTCCTCCTTGATGCGAAATGGCATAAGATTCTTTTGCTGGCCTGTGACAGATGGATCCTTCTTTCTTTATATGTAACCAAATTCTTCAACGTCTTAATGCTCTTCTAATTCCTTGCAAGTTGTTCAACTTCTATTCTAGCATGCTTTCTTGAACCTTAACGTATGGTGGCTCCTCTTCGATGATGGTGGCTCTTCCTCAATGGTGGTGGCTCTTCCTATGGTGTTTCAAAGCTTACTTCATTATGGTCATTTGTCCAAGCTCTTCTCTTCTTCTACTTGGGTGTTTCTTGATGGTAATATTCTTACAACTTGCACTTTTGTTGCTTCATGTTATTCTTGCTATTGATGCTATACCATTCTTTACTTAGTCTCCTTCTTACTACAGGTTCCTTGAGCACTACTTTCAAGAGACTATGGCACTAGAATTTGGTGTCTTTAAACACCTTATCCACGATGATATTGAGCCTTTATATGGCTCTATATCCCTTGTTATGTAGCTTGAGATTTTAATTTGTTTATGTAGACACCAAAATTCGACACCCTCTAAATCACATTTACCACCCCACCATCAAATCCTGCATGATAAAAATATATGCCTAAGTTCTAACTTAGGGATATAAAATCCTATACATCATCCTATTTTTATAATTTACTTAATTGAGAAAATCACCCTAGGATACCTTTTCCATCCATTGGACATGTGTCCTGGACACTTCACCTAGCATCTCTGCCACATCTTACCCACTCTTGTCCCCCTATATTTACACATGGGATAGATTACCAACACCCATGCCACATCTCATCCACCTTGTCTCCTTTGTCCCTTCACATAGGACAAGATCCCACATTACACTCCACTTGCTGCCATATCACCCCAGTTAAGTGAGACACACTGAATGACTCACTGTAACTACCCCTTCCACCTGGTAGTTCAGATTTACCACTTAGCAAGTCAGGCTTACCGCCTCTCATTCCCCTCCAAAGCCCTAGGAAGCCTATAAAAACACCATTAGTCTACCAAACAAAGGGAGCTAAACTTGCGTACCAATAGGCTATCAAAATAGATTTGGACACAATGAGATATTGAGAGCGTGAGCTCGATTCTGACCATTGGCTTGGATCATGAGGCAATTTGCCATTCAGCCGAAACCGCTTGTCTGCGGTTCTACAGTCAAAAACATGACTCTATGGTTTTACAACCACAGGTCTACAGTTTCCAGCCCACAACCGCGCTTTCACGGTTTCACAGTCTCGAGAAATTTCATAAACGAGGATAAGCGATTTAAAATATGGAGTAAGGCTTTATTTGTTAATTGTTGCATGTTATCTTCTTTTCATACATATTAGTGATAGGTTTATGTGTAGCATTGGGTTTACCGCTTGACTATACAGGTGCTATTAATCTTCTTTGTTGGTTTGCATGTGTGCAGGTAACAGATATCTTGGATAAGCTGCTGAAGCGGAGTGGTCCCTTGTTGGATACCAAAACCCACTCACCCTTTGAAGCTATGATGAGAGAATGAAGAACACCACATCCTATGGAGGAGTTGGAATATCTCCCTCTCCCATAACAAAGCACTATATTTTAGAGAGACGAAGAGCATTGTAACATTGCTCCCAACACGCTTGGGGTAATTCAAAATCTTTTATAAAAGTTGTATCAATACGAATACAAAATGGGTATTTTGATAATCTACTTGTCTCTATCTTTGTCATTTATTTTGTGTTCAGTTATTTGGTTACAAAAATGGCGATCACGATGGGACCCCCTAAAGGTCCTATTTTGTTTTGCCTTGCTTTTAAATTTGTTTACTAATCTCTGTCTACACCTACAGGTTTCGAGAATTCGAGATGCACATAGATTCAACTTTGGATCGATACATCTAGAAAAACCTTGTGCCTAAATTATTTACTGTGGAAACGCGAAAACACGATTTATGTTTTGAAGAAATGCAGGCGCGCGGTTTTTTTTTTGTAAAACCGTAGACGAGTGGTTCTTGTTCTAGGGAAACGCGAGCCTATGGTTTCTGTTTCAAAAACATAGACCAACGGTTGAAGCTAGAAGGAGCAGTGAAAGGAACACAGGTCTATACTTTGTGCCATTTGTTAAATTCTTCCTTTAGGTCTAGTTTAGGCTGCATTTAAGTAGATTAAGGGTCTCAGTCCTGTATGCCTTTGTATGCACTTAGGTCTTAGAGATAAAAAAAAGTACTTAAATTTTGCATCCATACATAAAATGACAAGAAAATATTAAAGAGAATCTACATTTGCATAATAGAAAACATATCATTTTGCATTCATCGGGTTAGAAATAACTCAGGTGTGTATTTCAGGTTTGGGTTTGTAAAAGTATTATTTTGTTTCTGTTGACAGAAAGGACCCACGCATCCGTGGTTGGGATATCCCAAATGCAGACACCCGATTGGCAAACCGTGCATTCACGGTTTACCAGAACTAACCGCGCACCCATAGTTAGTCCTGTTAAATAGGATCTGATTGATCTAGACTTGAGATTGGCACTTTTGCCCTTGATTTACTATTTTTTATTCTCTATTTTCTATTTTCCTACATTTAGGCATAAAGTGCATAGTAATCTTGCATACCACAATAATCAAACAAAACCACCACACACTCACTTGAATGTTGGAAAACGGCTAGATTTCATCACCGTCGGGTTTGGATTTCATCATCGAACCACCAAAATTATACCCTGATTTTGGCCAAGGTCGGTTCCAAGATCCATCATAGCCCGTGGGTTATAGCACACATTTCTCTCTAGAGAAGTGTATCGCAGACTACGGGTGAACTGGGTGAGGAACTGGTAGAACTTGTGCTCTCTGGCCATGTGTGGGCTTTATTACCACACATTATAGGCAGTATTACACGATCTAGAGTTCATATGTCGAGCTGTGAGTATACAGGTAAAATCCTAGATTCATATAGGGCAAAACATTGAGCACACATCTTTTCATTTTTAAAACAAAAAAAACTAACAAAAACCTAGCATCAAAAACTTTTTGTGTTTGTTTGATTTGCGTGTTGTATTGCATCGTACTATCATTTTATTTACATAGATAGTCGCACTTGGCATTGTACCACATAATAGCGTATGGTAGTTACTCATAGTAAAGCTAAGAAACTAGTGTCAAACCAAATTTAGTGGTCTTCCCCCGTATGGTAGTGATTCGTAGTCAAGCTAAGAAACTAGTGTCAAACCAAATTCAGTGGTCTTCCCCCATGGCCTCTCAGTCTGGAAATGTCCCTCACACTTTGGTGGTAGTACAAGTAGGCATACCCTCTTCTATGTCCTAAAGTCTTAATGTAGGGCTTTCTAGTAATACCCCTAATACAGACATGGACATTATGCATAGGGCTACTCACACAGCCATACCTGTGACACCTAGGAGTGAACCTTCTACAGTGGTAGATAGTCATGTCACCATGTTCGACATGGATACCATTAGAATGTACTTGAATGCATTTGGAATGGTATTCCCATCATTACCACCACTCCCCATCCCATCTTGTGTTGTACTATCATTACAACAAGAGCTCGCATATACTTACCCATAGAAGTCGATTTTTTTTTTATAAATCCTCTTTTTGAGTTGGTTGTTGTAGCACTGGCTAACCAACCATCATCATCCAACCAACCACCCCACACATTACCTCAACAACTCACCATTTCCACTAATCCCTTGTATAAAACAATTCTTGTTGTTTCACAAACCCTAACATCCACTCAACCCACCACTCTCATAGGTTCTACATCCCATATAATACCATAGTTAGTGGCAATACCCTTTGCTACTTACCCCCCACTCACTTCCACTACCATGGTTGTTCCACAACCAACCCAACCTACCACATCATAGGTGGCGGTCCCTACTTCAAATGCAATTGCTATGCAACAGGCTTTCTTACAACTGCAACAAATAATTTTAGATAACGCTAACCGTAGCGTAAATCATGATCCCAACCAGAATTTGCAAGGGATTGAGCATAACTTACCACCTTTGTCTCACCAAAAAAATACCTTTATCCAAGATCCATCTTGGAAAATGCACCCCCCATCCACCACTATAGCTCAAAACCAACCTCCACATCCATATGCTAATACAGTAGGTCAGCATACTATCATGCCCCCATCACCCCATCTGTATCATAATCTCCATCATCATTCATATCAGAACACATTTAATCCAACCATACCTTATCACCCGTAGCCTACATAGAATCCACCCCATTACCAGTAGCATCAAGTACATTCAAGTGTCAATCCTATGGATGACCCTAGATAGCAGTTTTTACAGAGTCATATTATTGCCATGCAAACTCCAGGTTTGCAATACCAAAAACCAACTTTAAGGCAACTACTCAATCATCCTATTCATGCTTTGGTCCCTAAGCTACCATATCCAACATATTTTCAAATACCTAAGCTTGAGTTTAAAGGGGAAGAGGACCCCCGTGAACATATAACTAGATTTGTAAATACATGCTTCAGAATAAAAAGCAATGATGCATTATTGTTACATACATTTCCTCGGACATTAGGCGGAGAAGCCCAAGATTGGTACAACCACCTTCCACATCAAAGTGTTTTTACCTTTGAACAACTAGTGGACTAGTTCTTGGAAATATTTGCCCTGAATATCATAAAACAAACCACATTGACTGATTTAATTTATCTAAAATAATATGACGATGAATCATCTATGACTTTGGAAATAGGTGGAGATCAATCATGATCAAGTTGCCATTTTCCCTCCCTCTACCAGAGATGATACGAATGGTCACAAAGAGTTTTGGGAGACCCATATCTTCATTATTATAGCTACAGTAGTATAGGACATTCGATGAGGCACTCACCCAAGCAAAGCTAATAAAAGAGATCAAAATTCATGAAGGTGAGATAAAGCCTAAAAAGAAAGAGTGGCACAATAAGAATCAAAAGGGAAATAACCACGGTCAATCTAAGACCACACAGGTTAACCAGATAGTTTTGGGCCAACCATAGTTAAATCAACCAACCCAAGCACAAATCCAACAACCCCAACAATAACAACAACCATAAAAATTGAATCGTCAAGCGGTTACACCCCCATAGCAGGCACAAAATTAGACACAACCTACAGAAAGGCAACAACATCATTTTAAATAAAAAAGAAATTACACACCAGTACAAGAGCCGTATTCATTAGTTTTCCAAAAGTTGTATGTGGTAAAATTCTTTACATTGCCAAAAGTGAAACCTAAATATCCCAACAAACCAAAAACAAAAGTGTACAAAGAACACATATTTTGCATCTATCATAGACAAAGAGGACATGATATCGAAGGTTGTCATGGTTTCAAAGGAATTGTGAAAGATTTATTGGAAGTAGGTACAATCAAAGTTGACAATCCACTAACCCAAAACAACCAAAACCTAGGCATATATCAGACACCTTTGCCACATCGAGAGGCAAATCAAAAACCGACGGGAGCATCAACTTCTATAGTTCCTCCCAACCAGGTTAATTATGTGTCTCAGTTACCGCAAGGTTTTGTAGGAGCTATCAACATAGTTACCCATGGACAAAGGTAAGCTAATCACACAACATAGGCTCCAGCAACACAACCAACAAATATGCCCATACAATTTAGACCAAGCATTCCACCACCACCTTTCCATAATCGCCCAGTGGTCACTTTAAATAGCTGATTAACGCAAAGTTTAAAAATAGCTTTAGCAAAATTATCAATTTATGAGCTAATACAACAATCAACACCTCATAGGGAAGCATTGATGGAGATCTTAAAGTCTATACAAGTGCAATCAAAAGACCCCAATGCATTCAATTCCTTTGTAGGGAGTGTGCAAAAGTGTATGGAACCCTCGATTGTATTTTATGACTTCGAGGAAAAATAAATTTTGACAGACACACCTGATCCACCATTGCACATAGTATCTCACATTGACAAGAAGCCATTCAATAGAGTGCTTATTGACACCAGTTCAACAATCAATCTCATCACCACACCTACAATGAAAAATCTCAACATCCCATAATCTCACATCACAACTTCCACCTTCACCCTTAGGGCTTTTAATGACGTTTTATGCTCAACTGTAGGGAATGTTGTTCTTCCCGTCACCATGGGGGTGAAAACAATACATGTTTTCTTCCATATATTGGAAGGAGAAATGTAATATAATATACTTCTTGGACACCCTTGGATTAGGTAAATGAAGTGTATGCCTTCAACATTACATCAATGCTTAAAATATGTACATGAAGGAAAAGTATATTGTATACCAGCTGACACAAAACCTTTTAAATATTGTAACTTGATTTCAAACCCGTATGAGCCCTTAATTCCATCAAAACATATAATTATCTAGCCACTCACCATTAGGACCATTACATCCAGTAACACTTCATCAAAAGCACCCATTCAAGAGGAATTGCTTATAGTTGACCCAGTTTTTGCATCCAAAAGCATCAACTCAATTCAGCCTTCGAACACTGCATATCACTTTCCAATCACACCAAACCATCCTGCCAACCAACAACCAATTCCATCTAGTGCACTTATAGATCCAATACAACCATTCATATTCGTAGCACAACCCAATCCATCCATCAATAAACCATAATCATCATAGCCCATAGTCTCAAAAATAGGGCCACCTATTAGAGAAATTCCACCACCACTATTAGAACCACAAACTAACTCAGAAGAACCCTCTTCATCCATTGAACCATCAACCTCTCAACCTTATGAGTTGCAGTACATATCTCCAATCCAGGTATTGGTGAGTACATTATTGAAAGTGTCATGGTTACACCACCTGTTGAATCAGTCAAGGATTACGGTCGCCCCCACGACCCACATTTAGCCATAGGTGAAATATAAAAAATGTTTTCCCCATAAAATTCAATAAATTTCATATATGGGGGAGTTGAATCTTCATAAGGAGCATCTCCCCTAGAGGAAGACCATGTAAAAGGGATTAATGATAACATTGTTTTTTTTATCTAACCCATCATTTCCAGTGAGATACTTTAAGAGGGTTAATTGGAAAGGATATGGACTTGGAAGACATGAACAAGATCCTCACCGTATTATTGAGCTAGAATATAGAGAGCCAAATTACCTCTCAGGTTTAGGTTACAAACCTTCCATCGCAACCTCTTTGCTAATTCAAACATTCCAAGAGCTGGATATTGAGTGTGAAGACGGAGAATGAGAAAGTGACAAGGAGGATGAACCTAATGATGAGGATGATGATATAAATGGTGAATACCTAATAAATATTTTTTACCCTCATGTGTTTGGAACTTTATCAGAACAAGCCTTGCAACAAGAACCAGGATATGAAGATCCACCAGAAATGACCGACCTTAGGCCAGACTACACACAACTTGTTCTAGGACCTCATACAAATGCTAACGACTTCTAGATAAGCGATGACAATTATGAAGACAAGATAGAAATGATATTTATAAATCATGAGCGTGAAATGCAAGCTAGAAGAATACTACAAGCAGAGGCGCATCATGAACAACATAATCAAGAGGAAGAAGAACCTAGAGAAGAGTTAGTACATGTAGAATCTATTCAGAAAAATGACCGGTACTAAAATAAATTCCCAATAAACCAAACTCTCTTCCAGCTAAGCAAAATGTGTGAAATTATTGAACTAGAACCTCCTCCACCACCTTGGCCACTCCTGCAACACCACCGATCACACACATTAGGTCAGTTGAAACCTAGGGAGGATGAGTCGTCACCTCTTGAATCTCAACCACATCACCTTCATCAAGTCAACATGATTTCTATTTATTTTCTCACCCCACTCTGCAATTCGTATGATGAGGCAAATATTATCCATATTGAAACAAGCCTCATTGCCATGGACATGATTTCATCTCGACCGTACATTGCTAAATTTTTCATCTCTAAAGAGTTACTGCGTGCTTCAAATGCAAATATTTCACAACAACCTTCATCATCAAATAATTCAGTTTTTCAAATTGAAATAAAGGGGGAAATACCAGAGACATTTGGAAATGTGGCAGATGATATTCACCTCATCCCAACTCTACATCAACTACAAGAAGGTTCCCACATGCTAATTGAAGAATCTATAGATGTGAACCTTAGTCAAGATGCAAAAAATCCCCAAATTGTCAAAATTGCAAAAGATTTATCCACAGAAGAGAAAGAATACGTAATAAACATACTAATAAAAAATAAAGAAGTGTTTGCATGGTCATACAAAGACATGCCAGGTTTAGATCTAGACCTGGTATTCCACAATATTACACTGGCACATGATGCAAAGCCTTTCAAACAAAAGCTTAGGAAGGTTCATCCAACAGTTGCATTAATTGTAAAAGAAGAGCTGCAAAATTTGTTGGATGTGCACTTCATAGTACCAATTGATTACCTAGAATGGCTTTCAAATATGGTACCTTTTCGTAAACCGAACAGAGGTATACGTGTATGCACTGATTTTTTAGACTTAAACAAAGCATGTCCCAGATATGATTTTCCTTTGCCTAATATCGACCAACTGGTAGATTCCTTCACTAGTCATGAAATGCTTTCCTTAATTGACGGTTTCTTGGGATACAACCAAATTCGAATTAATCCCAAAGATCAACACAAGATAACATTTACAACACCCTAGAGGACATTCTGTTATAAAGTGATGTTGTTTAGACTCAAAAATGTAGGAGCTACATACCAACAAGCTATGACATACATATTTCATGATTATATGCATAAGATCATCGAGGATTATGCAGATGATTTTATTACTAAATCTAAGACACGTCTTGAGCACATCGATGTACTAGAAAAAGTGTTTGATCGATTGATAGAGCACAAAGTAAGGTTAAATCCTAAGAAGTGTGTATTCAGAATCACATCAGGAAAGCTTCTAGGATTCATTGTCTCCAAGTGAGGCATTGAAGTGGATCCAGGTAAGGTAAAAGCAATATTAGAAATGCCACCTCCCAAAACATTGAAAGAGTTGCATAGTTTACAAGGAAATATCCAATCTATCTGATGATTCATTGCACAAATGTCAGATAAATGCAGGCCTTTCAATCACCTATTACAAAATGGAGTGACATTTTCATGGACAACTAAATGTCAAGAAGCATTTTATGACATAAAAAAATATTTGGCATCACCATCAGTTCTTACACCGCCTAGATCAGGAATCCCTTTTCACCTATACATTTCTGCAACACATTTTGCACTAGGGACTATGCTTGCACAAAAGAACAAAAAACATAAGGAGCAAGCAATTTACTATATTAGCCGAACACTGGTAAGTTACGAAACAAGATATGCTTATGTCGAAAATTTATGCTTAGCAGTGCTTTTTACCACTAAGAAACTTAGACATTACATGATAAGCAATACTACCTATGTCATAGCTAGAGAAAATCCTCTATGATACATGATGACTCACACATACAACACCCGTAATGCTAAATGGATAATGCTTTTAACCGAATTTGATCTCGAATTCGTAAGTCAAAAATCCATAAAAGGTCAGGTGATAGCTGATCAACTATATGAAGCTCCGCTACATAATGACAAAACACTATAATTGAGCTTCCAGATGACTCAGTATTTTTTGTCATAGAACAAGAATTAGTTTCTCCTGAGGAAGAAGTAGACATGACTATGTTCTTTGATGGGTCTAAATGCGACAAAGGACAAGGTGCGGGAGTCGTGTTTTATACACCTGAAGGAATACCAATTTGTTTATCATTCAAAATTGACTTCACATGCACCAATAATAATTCAGAGTATGAAGCCTTAATATTATGTCTTCAATCAACTATAGCAATGGGTATAAAAATACTAAGCATTTTTTATGATTCTCAACTAGTTGTATACCAAGTAAAAGGAGAATACCAGTGTAAAGAACCAATATTAAAGTAATACCATGAAGTAGCAAATAAGTTGCTAGAGAAGTTTTACTGGTACAAAATAGTAACTTACCTCGATCCAAAAATAGATTCATGGATGCAATGGCTTCTTTGGGATCTCTCATCCCTAAGAATGAGCATGGAGAAGTACAACCGCTAATCATAACAACAATGTCAAAATTATCAATTCAAAAAGTAGAACCTATAGGTGAGAAGAACGTTTGTTTGATACATGTTGAACCTTATAATTCTTACCTTGATGAGATAAAAGACTTTCTCAAGTCTGGAATACTCCCAGTAGAAATGACATGAACTGCAAAAAGAACATTAAAAAAAAGGTAATTCGTTTTACTCTACTGGGGGATGTGTTATACAAACGTGGGTATGATGGAATATTATTATGATGTTTAGATTCGATTGAAGAAGAATGAGCAATAATAGAAGCCCATGATGGTACTTGCGGTGGCCACTTCAGTGGAATGGCCATTGCAAAGAGAATATTGTGCATGGGATACTATTGGCCGACCATGGAAAATGATTGTTGCAAATATGTCAAAAAGTGTCAAAAGTGCTAATATCATACAATTTTGACTCATGTACCATCGCACGCATTACAACCCATTCAAAGTATTTGGCCCTTTTCACAATGGGGTCTCGATTTGATTGGTAAAATATCACCTGCTTCATCAATACAACATAAATTCATCATAACTACTACAGAATACTTCACAAAATGGGTGGAAGCAATTCCAATGACCACTACGATTGGACCTCGAATAGCGGAGTTTATACTTTAGCATATTATCTATCATTTTTTATGATTCTCAACTAGTTGTATACCAAGTAAAAGGAGAATACCAGTGTAAAGAACCAATCTTAAAGTAATACCATGAAGTAGCAAATAAGTTGCTAGAGAAGTTTTACTAGTACAAAAAAGTAACTTACCTCGATCCAAAAATAGATTCATGGATGCAATGGCTTCTTTGGGATCTCTCATCCCTAAGAATGAGCATGGAGAAGTACAACCACTAATCATAACAACAATGTCAAAATTATAAATTCAAAAAGTAGAACCTATAGGTGAGAAGAACGTTTTTTTGATACATGTTGAACCTTATAATTCTTACCTTGATGAGATAAAAGACTTTCTCAAGTCTGGAATACTCCCAGTAGAAATGACATGAACTACAAAAAGAACATTAAAAAAAAGGTAATTCGTTTTACTCTACTGGGGGATGTGTTATACAAATGTGGATATGATGGAATATTATTACGATGTTTAGATTCGATTGAAGCAAAATGAGCAATAATATAAGCCCATGATGGTACTTGCGATGGCCACTTCAATGGAATGGCCATTGCAAAGAGAATATTGTGCATGGGATACTATTGGTCGACCATGGAAAATGACTGTTGCAAATATGTCAAAAAGTGTCAAAAGTGCTAATATCATACAATTTTGACTCCTTTACCATCGCACGCATTACAACCCATTCAAATTATTTGGCCCTTTTCACAATGGGGTCTCGATTTGATTGGTAAAATATTACCTGCTTCATCAATACAACATAAATTCATCATAACTACTACAGAATACTTCACAAAATGGGTGGAAGCAATTCCAATGACCACTACGACTGGACCTCGAATAGCGGAGTTTATACTTTAGCATATTATCTATCATTTTGGAATACCCTCAAAAATAATTTCTAATAATGGGAAGTCATTTAAGAATAAGGATGTTAGAGCATTGTGCAACAAATTCAAAACTCAACACAGTTTCTCCACACCTTATTACCCACAAGAAAATGGGTAAGCTGAAGCAACCAACAAAAAAATGGTATCCATCATCAAGAAAATGGTCAAATAAAATCACCGAGATTGGCATACTCAACTTCCATTGGCATTATGGGCTTATAGAACAAGCATGATAACGCCAATGGGAGTGACACCATTTTTGCTAGTTTATGGTGTTAAAGCTATATTACCTTTAGAACTTGAGATACCTTCCTTGTGAATCGCATTATAGGAATTCATGGACGATGAAACAGCTAGACAAGCACATCTTGACCAATTGACATTTATTTATGATAAATGTATCAATGCTTTAGATCACATACGAGTGTATCAAGACAGTCAAATGCGCTTATAACGTAAAAGTCCATCCTCGTGAATTTCAAGTGGGAGACCTAGTGCTCAAGGAAAATCAACAAAATACCAATGCATTGCCACACTTGAGATATAAATTTACGGCTAATTGGTTAGGCCTGTACTTTGTAAAGCATAAATTGGGACTAGGAACATATAGACTTGCAAACTTCGAAGGAGAATTAGAGCTAGAACCACTAAACATAATGCACCTAAAGACATTTTATGCATGAAACGACTTGCAATATATGTATATATATGTACATGGCTAAAAATAAAATAAAAAAAGAAAAAGATTTTTTATTATTATTTTCTAATAAATAGTTACATTGTAAATAGAAATGTCATTACTAGCACTTAGCATATTGCTTTGCATATTACAAAAAAAAAACATGTGCATTAAATAGACATATCACAAGCATATAGCAGCATTATACTAATCAAATAATTGCATCCATCCCATCCCATGTTCAGTGATCTTTCATAGTGGTGATGATACGACCAAGTAAAAACAAGTTCCAAAGAATTGGGAATACCCAACTAAGACTCTTCGTAAGTCAACAAAAGTCATATCCACACATGTTTTACTATATCATAAATCAAATTTTTAGTCACTCAAAAATGTCTAGTGAAGAACCAAAAATCATAATATGTCCAATTTTCTTTAGGACCAAAGCACTTATGTCACATTAAGAATTTCTTGAGTATGGTAGATTGACACCAAAGAAATATTGAACCAAAAACACTTTACAAATTTTAAAAAATTTTGAGTAAGAAAAGATAATGCCAACTTGGGTATAACCTTGAAGCGAAAAATTAATATTCCCCTCTTGTCCCATTACACAACATAGTCCAAAATCAAAAAGGTGGTTTTCACCACCATCACAACAATACAAACAATTAAATTAAAAGGTAGATAGTAAGGATAGGATCACATTCTCATCACACTTCGGTTGAGAATCTGATTCCCCAAACTCTATCATGATAAATACTATACACACACCATAGATCACAAAAGCAAGAAAGATTGTACTACATTCTCCTCAGAAAGTTATGTAGTCATCCCCAAAGCTCAAAGATCGAATCATTGGACTATGGAGAAAACCTCCACCAAATCTATAGACACTTGACTAGCAGTGGAGTAAACTCATGTAAGGTGACACGTCTTCCTCCCAAAAGAAATATCTCTGACCACACATACGGACAAGCTAGCTAATTGGTAAACCCATACAGGTACCATCAAATTTTACTCATCATGAGTTAATAAAATTCACATACACATGTACTGGTTCTTGATTGCTTAGGGCCATTCCCAAACCAAATATTTAGAATAACGAACTCCACTTGCACACACCTTGGTCCTAAAGAGGGTTAGAAAAGCATTGAGAAAATGGTTGACATCACTCAACTATTTGAGTATTTGAAAATCCTCCAATGTTATATATCAAACCATACCAACTACCATATCATTATCACATGTTCTATATTATCATATACATACACCCATAATACATCAATCATGAAGAGTCATCAAGTTGGATACCACCAATTGCAACAATGAACAAATAATGGTCAACTAATCTGAACTATAAAATATTACAAAAAAATCATGCATGTCATCATATAGTTACATGAAAATAAACATAAACTACATATTACATATTAGTTTACATTCATTTATCATAGCGCAAATAAACAATGTGTACATTGCATCACATAAGCATTAAAAAAGCATAAACAAGAAGCATGCATATAACATTAACACATGAGATAACCAAAATACAAGGCCATATATATATATATATATATATATATATATATATATATATATATATATATATATATATATATATATATATATATATATATATATATAAGTCCCAAAGGTAAAAAATGATCGTAGGCTGTATACATTGAAGCACTAAGGCTCATAGCAAAATAGAAGCAAAATATAAAAAGAGAGAAATAACAAGTACACTAGCTAGTACCATCAGGATCCCTCCGAGGACCCTACGCTGTAGAAGCACCATGAGAACTCGATGACCAATGAGTCTTACGAATCCTATCAGTCCCTTGGGTAGCAGTGGTAGTTGATGAAGAAGGAGGAACATGCCAAGAAATTTGATGCTCATGCATAATATTCTCCAACATCCCTTTATAAATAGTCTATTTGCATAGGCTCCTCAATTTAGCACCCTCATGAGTAACCCACTAATAAGTATCTACTCAAAGAGAAGCCACAGTAGTTGGAGTGTCACCTCCAAATGACCCAGCATGTAGCCGAGTCATATCGCCCTCTAACCGAGTGATCCCACCTCCACACCTGGTAATATCCAAGTCCTTTATAGTGAGAGCATCACTGCTAGGCCCATCATGCATCCTATTCACCTCACCCTAGATGTGATTCACCTTGCCCTGGTACCATGCTAACTCACCCTTTAGGTGAGTCATCTCTAAACTAAGGCTTTCATGCTCAACCTATAACAAATCCCAATCCTCCTCTGTACACTAAGGAGGGGCATCCTCATCACCACCACCATCATCATCTCCCTAAGTACCCCCATCACCACCAGTCTCCTCAGGCTGCTAAAAATCGGTGCCCATTTTAGCTCTCGAAGAACTACCTCATCGGTGCTTTATCGACCAGGGGACCCATCCTCCCACATATGCATCATCACAACTCCCATCATCGTCTACAATGTCACTCGAAGTCCAAAGAGGCTGGCCAGCAAACTAGGCATCATACTCAGGGGTGGTACCCACATCATCCAAGTCAGGAACCTCCAAGCTAGAGTTGTCAAAAGGATCATCAACTCCCAAAATTTAGGAGCAACAGGTAACACTAACTCATCACCCTGTCGCCTGTAGATCACAGGCACATCAGGAACATCCTGCACTAGCACAAACTGACGATGAACTCTATAAAATTGAATAAAATCCATATCCCTCAGATGGGCACCAATGACCCATCACCCTCTCCTGATGTGATGAAGCTCTACTACATCTGTCACCTAATATAGACCTCTCCATGACCGCCAACTCATCAAATATTTGGTAAGAGAACTGAGGATATCTCTATACTTCGAGGCACCCACCACTGGATGACTAAGCTCCTAACTAAGTAGCCTTCTATATGAGTGATGAGAAGTGGAATTGATTGTGCAAGGGAGAACAATAGGTATAATAATGATAATGTGCTCCCAAGACCAAATCTGGAGCAACAAACTGTAGCCCAGGACCTTTCGCCCCTGCTTCTTCACCTCATATAACTTGTTGTAAACCTCACAAAGAAGAGTGGTAGCCCATACCAACCATCAAGGATCAGATATCAGATCTAGAACAATTGGTACCTGGTTCCATGGGATCCTCAATCCCATGGAATTGGGCAATAACATGTTTCTCAATATATACATAATAAAAACTGGAAGCTGAATAACACAAGCTTATACTGGGGGGTGAATAGTATAAGACCACTTTTTACTTTCTTTCCAAACCAATATCAATTAATGTCCTTAATTACAATAACCAAATATAGCAGTGTGCATTAATAACTTAGATAGTAGTAGTAAGCAAGAGCACAAGTCACCACACACAATTGAGACACAAGATTTAACGTGGTTCACCCAATGTGGGGTACTCCACGAAGAAAATATTTTACTAAAACTTTCTCAATCAATCTCTTTGGGAATCACTCCTAATTACAATGTTTATGGATCTCTGTCCAAAGGAGATGTTGATCCCCTAATCTCAAGTTCGTGGATCTCTTCCATAGGAGAACTCTTTCCCCTTCTGCTCTATGTGATCTTCTAGAAGACTTTGTCTCTCTACTACATTGACTGGTGGACCTCTCTCCACTTGAAGACTCCTCACTCAGATCTATCTTCAACTGTGCTAGTTGTTGGATCTCTATCCACTGAGACTCTGTCCTCTATACTCTATCACCTCCAAAGCTCTATCAATAGGCTCACTAAGAACCTGCTCAATAGGCTCACATAGAACCTGCTTAACAAGCTCACACAGAACTTGTCCAAAATTGAATAACAAGCTCACACAGAACTTGTCCAAAACTGAATAACAAGATCACACAGAACTTGTCCAAATATGCTCTAGCAAGCTCACCAAGAACTTGCCCAAATCTGCTCTAGCAAGCTCACCAAGAACTTGCCCAAAACTATCCATAAATTTGTCCCAACACTGTCCTCAAATTTGTCCCAAAGGCCTTCTCAAAGGCTCAATCAATCATGCACAAAAATTCCACAAATTTGTCCAAAAATCTATCCCAAAAGCCTTCTCAAAGGCTCAACCAATCATGCTCAAGTAGTACTCAAAAATCATCCACAAATCTATCAAGGCAAAGCTCAAATATGAACTCAACAATGAATGGCAATGTACTCTTCAATGGATGACAACAATGATCCACAATGATCTCAACTCAACTCAACTCATAGAAGCATAAAGAGAATTGTTAGAGACTCAATATGTTCTAATCTCAATCTCAACTCAACTCAACTCAAATCAACTCATAGAAGCATAAAGAGAATTGTTAGAGACTCAATATGTTCTAATCTCAATCTCAACTCAACTCAACTCAAATCAATCTCAACTCAACTCAAGTCAATCTCATAGAAGCATAAAGAGAATTTTTAGAGACTCAATATGTTCTAATCTCACTCTCAACTCAAATCAACCTCAACTCAATTCAAGTCAACCTCAACTCAACTCAAGTCTTATAGAACCATAAAGAGAATTGTTAGAGACTCAATATGTTCTAACCTTAATCTCAAATCAACATAGAATGATGGAATAGTTTGTTTCATAGAACTTGAACAATCACTTCACACATCACTTGACTAGGCTCAATCAACTCAACTCAACCAATCATCACAAGGGACAACTCTTTCTCACACAACCCTAGTCCAAGTATGTATCAACCAACTCAAATTTTTCCAACAATGCTCAACCACAAATCTCACATAACAATGATACTCATGTTATTTTCTAACTCAAGTTCTTTCACAACCAATGGGCTTCAATAACAATGCTTATAAAAAAAGGTTTAACCTCAACTCTCAAACTAGAAAACCTTGAAGCATTAAACCAATCACTTTCAAAAAGGAAACCACAATCAATCCTTTTCTCTCCAATGATATTTCAGAAATCAACCACCATAAACAATCAATAGGAGAATGTGCCCATACCTTTTATGAAGATGAAAAAACCTCTTTGTAAATCTACCACAATCACAAAATTCTTTTGCCAATCTTCACAAGGGTTAGTAGATCACAAAATAATCAACATTACTCCACTTTTCAATAATCATCACCAAGGCCTTTAATTGCACAACTTCCTTATCTCTCCTAAAACCACTTGTACCATAAAATAAAATAAATCAAAACATTGCATAACCTTTTCACTCCCAAAACCACTTATACCATAAAATAAAATAAATCACAATATTGCATACCTTGTCACCTCATGAAAGAATTAATCCTCTTGAAAAATAACAAGGCAAACTTCACTTTTGGAACCCCTTTGCAAAATCAGAAATATCTCTTTACACACACCTTATTTCTCCTTCTAAATAAGTTAGTCAAATAGCCCTCGAAATAAGCTTTCCGACGATATATAATATGCCCCCTTTCCGAAATAAATTGAAACCTTTACATATATATATACACACACACCCAAAAAAAATATATATGCCAACCTCCATTAATTGCACATAGGTCGGCCCTCCATTAATTTAAACTTAAACTTTAAACTTTAATATCTTCATCATCGGAGGTCCTTTTTCGATGAAACAAAATTCCACCTTGGCTTTTAAGAAAATCCCTTTCCACATAAGCCCACCATGGTTTTAAATAAAACCTTTTATTTTGCCTACCTTGGTTTTCATAAAAACCCTGTATATATCCATGCTCTCCAAAATATCATAGATGATTATCTATGAAGTGCTTTTGCCACCAAAACTCAATGTGACATCAATGATCCATGTGACATCAATGACAACATAAAATAACTCAAATTTCCAACAATCTCCCCCTTTGTCATTGATGGCAACACCTCTAATGCAAACACCACAATCACTGCAAAAACCATCTCTGAGAATCAAAGTTGCTCCCCCTGACTCAATACTCTCTATGGAGGTTACTCCCCCTAACTCAATACTCTCTTTGGAGGCTGCTCCCCCTAACTCAAATCTCTCCCCTTACTCAAATCTCTCCCCCTTTGACATCAATGGCAAAATGGACACCTATGGGGCTAAAATATATGACTCTTAAGCATAGCCCCCTCACCACCTTCTCTCTTGAGGTGATTAATTTTGGGGTGGGAGTACCTTTAATCCCATATTACATTGATTCTTTCCTCTATCAACTTCCTTCCATGTTTTTTTGATATCCTTCTCTTGATGAATTACTTGATCTTCTTGTCTTGAACCTGTTTGACCTTCTTGCCTTGAACCTGTTTGGAATTGAGTCCTACACCATCTTGCAATATGCCCAAAGTTATTGCAATTAAAACACTTGATATTGTAGCCTTTGGATGGTGCCCATATCCTGAATTATTTCTTGAAGTAATTTCCATATCCATTCCTTTCCTGAACCCTGTATTGTGAAGCTCTGTTTTCATGACCATTATTACCATGACTTCTAAATTGTGTAGCTCTAAAACCAAAACCATGTTGCTCATTTTCTTTGCACTGAAAAGATTTATGACCAATCTTGTTACATGAGAAGCAATGTCCCTAAAAACCATACCTTCTTCCTTTGAAGTTTCTTCTAGCAAAATCAAACTTCTTTGATCCATGGATCCTGTAATGTATAGCCCTGTGTCCAAATACATTACAAGAAAAACAATATCCTTGAAAATCCTTTTGTTCATGCCTTGGTTCCTCATACCTTTCTTGACCATTATCCTTATGATCATCTTCAACTTGTGCATTGCATTCTTGAACCTTATTTGTAGCATCTAAAACCTCTTCCTTAGTTTCTTCCTTGCCTTTATCTTCAAGAGTTTCTTTTCCTTTTGAACTTGATTCACCTATCTCAAAACAAGATCCAAATTGAATATTTGGAGCCATAGGAACTTTGGAACTTTCCTCACAAATCTTAGGTGCTTCCTTGCTTTCATATTTTAGAACTTCCTTTCCTTTTGAGTGTGATTCCCCAAACCCGAAATATGGGACCTTTGGTGCTTTGGAATCTTCCTCTTCTTTCTCTTCATTTGTGTCAAGTAGCAACTTGGCATCCATCTCTATAGCCTCTAAAATACATGTTTCCTTCTTAGTACAAATATCTTGACCTTTTGAGTCATGTGATGGATCAAACTTCTCATGTAGGGAACATCTCAATTATTTTAGATTCTCCTTAACCTCTTGTAGTTGCTCATGGATAACATTGAAGTCTTCCTTTAGATCAACTGAGACATTATCCTCTTGTTTAACTTATTCTGTTTGGAGTGAATGTTCTTCTTCTACTTCTCTTATTCCATAGAAAAACCCTTCTTCATCTTCACTGTCACTAAGATCATTATAATCTTCTATAGCAAACAAACTCTCAAGATTTCTTTGACCATGCATGTTCCCTTGATGTGTCATCTCATCTTCACTATCACTGAAACCATTGCAATATCCTGATCTGTGATCTCTTTGACCACACACAAAACATTATTCTCTTTCACCTTCTATTCCTAGGAATAAATGCTCTTCCTTTTCATCATCTGAATTGTCTCTATCACTATGATCTGAGCTATCACTTGCTTCTACAATGTAGTAATATTTCTTTACCTTATGAAAAATTTTCTTCTTCTCATACCTATTTTGCTTGAATATGTCATCTTTTTCATGCTTATGCTTTCCATATTCTTTTCTTCTATGACCCTGTTTTTCATCATCACTGATTTATTCATGTGGACACTTGTATGCATAGTGACCAAGATCACCACACTTGTAGCACCTGACTTTCCTTATATCTTTGAAATTCCTTGAGTCCTTATTCCTTTTGATGAAGTTAGCTTCCTCATCATTTTCTAAAAATCTATCTATTTCTGAAACTTTCCATTTATCTTTTTTTGAAGCCTTGAATGCAATCTCTTTTATTGGAGCTTGATGCTTACTTACCCTCATCTCATAAGTTGTGAGAGTACCTTGCAATTATTCCATTGTTAACTTGTTGATATCCATTGTTTCTTCTATTGCTGAAACCTTTGCATCATATTTCATGGGAAGTGATCTCAAAACCTTTTGAGTAACTTCTGATTCTTTCATCTCAAAACCTAGGCCTCTCATAGTGTTAGTAATCTCATCAACTCGAAGTAAGAACTTTGCAATATCTTCAGAATCTTCCATTTTCAATTCCTCAAATATTTTTCTATGAGTTTGTAGTTTTGCCAACTTTACCTTGGAATCTCCTTCATAAGTATTCCTCAACTTGGTCCACATCTCATTAGCTGAAGTACATACCATGACCTTTGCAAAATTTGTCTCACGTAGCCCACTCAAAATACAATTCATTGCTCTTGCATTGATCTCAACCAATTTCCTTGTAGTCTTATCTTCCTCGGGATCACCTTCAACCTTATACTCTTTTTCAACCATCTGCCATACCTCATATCCTTGTGATATCAAGTAGTTCTTCATTCTCATGCTCCAAAAAGCATAATTGTTACCATCAAACAATGGAGCCTTATTTGAAGATAATCCTTTCTGTGAAGCCATTTGTGTTCTTTGTAGAATCTGCCCTCAAGTTGTTAGCCTTTCCAAAGGAACCCACTCTAATACCAATTGAAGAACACAAGCTTATACTTAGAGGGGGGTGAACAGTATAAGACCACTTTTTACTTTTTTCTTCCAATTCAATATTATGTCTTTGTAATAACCAAATATAGCAGTGATCAATAACCAGATAGTAGTAGTAAGTAAGAGCACAAGTCACCACACACAATTGAGACACAATATTTAACTTGGTTCCCCCAATGTGGGCTACTCCATAGAGAAAATATTTTACTAAAAATTTCTCAATCAATCTCTTTGGGAATCACTCCCAATTACAATGTTTATGGATCTATGTCCAAAGGAGATGTTGATCCCCTAATCTCAAGTTCATGGATCTCTTCCACAAGAGAACTCTTTCCCCTTCTGCTCTGGCTATGTGATCTTCTAGAAGACTCTGTCTCTCTACTACACTGACTGGTGGACCTCTCTCCACTTGAAGACTCCTCACTCAGATCTATCTTCAACTATGCTGGCTATTGGATCTCTATCCACTAAGACTCTATCCTCTATACTCTATCACCTCCAAAGCTCTGTCAATAGGCTCACTAAGAACCTACTCAATAGGCTCACATAGAACCTGCTTAACAAGCTCACATAGAACTTGTCCAAAACTGAATAACAAGCTCACACAAAACTTGTCCAAAATTGAATAACAAGCTCACATAGAACTTGTCCAAATCTGCTCTAGCAAGCTCACCAAGAACTTGCCCAAATCTGCTCTAGCAAGCTCACCAAGAACTTGCCCAAAACTATCCACAAATTTGTCCCAACACTATCCTCAACTTTGTCCCAAAGGCCTTCTCAAAGGCTCAATCAATCATGCACAAAACTTCCACAAATTTGTCCAGAAATCTATCCCAAAAGCCTTCTCAAAGGCTCAACCAATCATGCTCAAGTAGTACTCAAAACTCATCCACAAATCTATCAAGGCAAAGCTCAAATATGAACTCAACAATGAATGGCAATGTACTCTTCAATGGATGACAACAATGATCCATAATGATCTCAAATCAACTCAACTCATAGAAGCATAAAGAGAATTGTTAGAGACTCAATATGTTCTAATATCAATCTCAACTCAACTCAACTCAAATCAACTCATAGAAGCATAAAGAGAATTGTTAGAGACTCAATATGTTCTAATCTCAATCTCAACTCAACTCAAATCAATCTCAACTCAACTCAAGTCAATCTCATAGAAGCATAAAGAGAATTGTTAGAGACTCAATATGTTCTAATCTCACTCTCAACTCAAATCAACCTCAACTCAATTCAATTCAACCTCAACTCAACTCAAGTCTTATAGAACCATAAAGAGAATTGTTAGAGACTCAATATGTTCTAACCTTAATCTCAAATCAACATAGAATGATGGAATAGTTTGTTTCATAGAACTTGAACAATCACTTCACACATCACTTGACTAGGCTCAATCAACTCAACTCAACCAATCATCACAAGGGACAACTCTTTCTCACACAACCCTAGTCCAAGTATGTATCAACCAACTCAAATGTTTCCAACAATGCTCAACCACAAATCTCACATAACAATGATACTCATGTTCTTTTCTAACTCAAGTTCTTTCACAACCAATGGGCTTCAATAACAATGCTTATAAAACAAGGTTTAACCTCAACTCTCAAACTAGAAAACCTTGAAGCATTAAACCAATCACTTTCGAAAAGGAAACCACAATCAATCCTTTTCTCTCCAATGATATTTCAGAAATCAACCACCATAAACAATCAATAGGATAATGTGCCCATACCTTTTATGAAGATGAAAAAACCTCTTTGTAAATCTACCACAATCACAAAATTCTTTTGCCAATCTTCACAAGGGTTAGTAGATCACAAAATAATCAACATTACTCCACTTTTCAATAATCATCACCAAGGCCTTTAATTGCACAACTTCCTTATCTCTCCTAAAACCACTTGTACCATAAAATAAAATAAATCAAAACATTGCATAACCTTTTCACTCCCAAAACCACTTATACCATAAAATAAAATAAATCACAATATTGCATACCTTGTCACCTCATGAAATAATTAATCCTCTTGAAAAAGAACAAGGCAAACTTCACTTTTGGAACCCCTTTGCAAAATCAGAAATATCTCTTTACACACACCTTATTTCTCCTTCTAAATAAGTTAGTCAAATAGCCCTCGAAATAAGCTTTCCAACGATATATAATATGCCCCCTTTCCGAAATAAATTGAAACCTTTACATATATATATATATATATATATATATATATATATATATATATATATATATATATATATATATATATATGCCAACCTCCATTAATTGCACATAGGTCGGCCCTCCATTAATTTAAACTTAAACTTTAAACTTTAATATCTTCATCACCGGAGGTCCTTTTTCGATGAAACAAAATTCCACCTTGGCTTTTAAGAAAAGCCCTTTCCACATAAGCCCACCATGGTTTTAAATAAAACCTTTTATTTTGCCTGCCTTGGTTTTCATAAAAACCTCTATATATATCCATGCTCTCCAAAATATCATAGATCATTATCTATGAAGTGCTTTTGCCACCAAAACTCAATGTGACATCAATGATCCATGTGACATCAATGACAACATAAAATAACTCAAATTTCCAATAGAAGCGCCCCTAATCTACCATCAGTATACAAATCCAAGTACGCTATGCCACCCCTGTTGCAATCGACATACCACATATTACAAAACATAGAAAATAGAGTGACCTTGTCAAGGCCAACTTGAACAGTAGGACCCTTGACAAAAATATGAAAAATACGATAAATATCCTCAAGGGTAATAGTAAGCTCCCTCATAGGGAGCTGAAAGTTACCTCTATCAAGATCCCAGTGCTCAACAAGCACTGAAAGAAGATCCTCGTTAGCTCGAACGGTGCGTAGCTAACCACACCCATCAAGATTGATAGTCTAAAGGATAGGCTAACCGTCATCGAAAAGTTCCTTCCGCACCTTTCGGATAGTCCTTGGCCACCTATGCTGAGCATCAAGAAGCTTAACCTAAAAAGAACAAACAATAAAAAAATTAGCAAATCTGAAACAATAAAAACAACAAAAACAAAATCAAAACAAAAAACAAACAAAATAAACAAGAAAAAAATTTCACCTACCCCTAGGTGAACAAAAACAATCAAAACAAAAAAAACAAAATCAAAATAAAAAACAAAAAAAATAAACAACAAAAAATTTTCACCTACCCCTAGGTGAACACAAACAAACAATAACAACAAAAACAAATCAAAACAAACAAACAAACAAAAAAAAACATGAAATTTTTTTACCTACCCCTAGGTAATCAAAAATAAACAAAAACAAACAAACAATAACAACAAAAACAAATCAAAACAAATAATCAAAACAACAAAAACTAAATCAAAACAAACAAACAAAAAACATGAAAAAAAATTTACCTACCCCTAGGTAATAAAAAATAAACAGAAACAAACAAACAATAAAAACAAAAACAAATAAAAAAAAAAAAACATGAAAATTTTTTTACCTACCCCTAGGTAATAAAAAATAAACAGAAACAAAGAAACAATATCAACAAAAACAAATAAAAACAAACAAAACAATAAAAACAAAATCAAAACATACAAACAAAAAACATGAATTTTTTTTTACCTACCCTTAGGTAATAAAAAATAAACAAGAAAAAAATTTCACCTACCCCTAGGTGAACAAAAACAATCAAAACAAACAAACAAAAAACATGATTTTTTTTTTACCTGCCCTTAGGTAATAAAAAATAAACAAAAACAAACAAAAAACATGAAAAAATATTTACGTACCCCTAGGTAATAAAAAATAAACAAAAACAAACAAAAAATAACAACAACAACAAAAAAAAAGAAACAAACAAAAAAAAACATGATTTTTTTTTTTTTACCTACCCCTAGGTAATAAAAAAAAAACAGAAAAAAAAAAAAAAACAATAACAACAAAAACAAATCAAAACAAACAAAAAAAGAACATGAAAAAAAATTTACCTACTCCTAGGTAATAAAAAATAAAGAGAAACAAATAAACAATAAAAACAAAAACAAATAAACAAAAATAACAAAACTCATTAAAGGAAAACATGTTAATTACTAGCCATGCTTAATTAAATGTAAACAACATGTTAATTACTAGCCCCGCTTAATTAAACGCAAACAACATGTTCATTACCAACCCCACTTAATTAAAAACAACAAACATTCAAAACAAAAAAAAAAAGAAAAAGAAAAAAAAAACCAACAACGAGAGCAAACAAATCAAAAAACAAGAGACCACCTACCTCAGCATACTGGGTGTCGACTTTCGCTCTAGTCGAGCCATCACCACCACTTACCTCACCAAGCTCCATCTCACTCATCACTCCAACAAATCGTAAAATGACAACTAGTAGAATGACAATTGAAAACGAGATCAAGCCTTTAAATAACCGCTTTTAGCGACAAAAAATGTGCACCCACATTTTTCGCGGTGTGTAAAAACGTAGACCCATGGTTTGTGTTGCAAAACACAGACCCGTAGTTTTTCGATAAAAATGCCCACCCGCGGTTACCGCCTAGAAAACCACAAATTCGCGGTTAAAAAAAAACATTGAAAAACCAAATGAAAGCCTTACAACATTAAGTGACAAAATCAACACAAAACAACCCAAGGTTGAAATTGACGCCCACTCCGTGAGGTTACAAAAATACGGTAATGATATAATCAATATGCATTAAGCAATTTCTAACAATCACTATGATAGGCACCTAGGATGATTGGTTCCTTCAAACCACAAACATGCATGTCAATCAAATCAAACGGTAATTTTGAATGAATAGTCAACTACAAGTTGAAATTAATCATTTGCATAACAAAACCAATCAATCATAAAACAATATTTCATCAATTGGTTATTGGGCCTCACTATTCACCCACTTACCAATTGAAGGGGTAAACACAAAAACAAAATATATAATAATAATATATATATATAATAATAATAATATATATATATTCATTTTGCCATACCAAAGAAAAAAATAAGTCCATCCATCCAATAAAGTTAGATGTCATTAGTTTTTGCACCGCATTGTGTGGCACACAATGTAGTACAAAAAGGGGCAACTATAGACACCAAAATCTGACACCCTCTAAATCACATTTACCACCCCACCATCAAATCCTGCATGATAAAAATATATGCCTAAGTTCTAACTTAGGGATATAAAATCCTACACATCATCCTATTTTTCTAATTTACTTAATTGGGAAAATCACCCTAGGATACCTTGTCCACCCATTAGACATATGTCCTGGACACTTCACCCAACATCTCTGCCACATCTTACCCACTTTTGTCCCCCTATATTTGCACATGGGACAGATTCCCAACACCCATGCCACATCTCGTCCACCTTGTTTCCTTTATCCCTTCACATAGGACAGGATCCCACATTGCACTCCACTTGCAGCCACATCACCCTAGTTAAGTGAGGCACACTAAATGACTCACTGTAACTACCCCTTCCACCTAGCAGTTCAGATTTACCACTTGGCAAGTTAGGCTTGCCACCTCCCATTCCCATCCAAAGCCCTAGGAAGCCTATAAAAACACCATTAGTCCACCAAAAAAATGGAGCTGAACTTGCGTACCAATAGGCTATCAAAATAGATTTGGACACAACGCAAAATTGAGAGCGCAAGCTCGATTCTGACCATTGGATTGGATACCAAGGCAATTTGCCATTTAGTCGAAACTACTTGTCCATGGTTCCATAGTAAAAAATGTGACTATGCGATTTTACAACCGCAGGTCCGTGGTTTCCAGCCCATAACCGCACTTTCACGGTTCCACAGTCCCGATAAATTTCATCAATGGAGATAAACGATTTAAAATATGGAGCAAGGCTTTATTTTTTAACTGTTGCATGTTATCTACTTTTCATACATGTCAGTGATAGGTTTATGTGTAGCATTGGGTTTATTGCTTGACTATACAGGTGCTATTAATCTTCTTTGATGGTTTGCATGTGTGCAGGTAACAGATATCTTGGATAAGCTGCTGAAGTTGGAGTGGTCCCTTGTTGGATACCAAAGTCCACTCACCCTTTGAAGATGTGATGAGAGAATTAAGAACACCACACCCTATGGAGGAGTTGGAAGATCTCCCTTTCCCATAACAAAGCACTGTATTTCAGAGAGATGAAGAACATTGTAACATTGCTCCCAACACGCTTGGGGAAATTCAAAATCTTTTGTAAAAGTTGTATCAATACCAATACAAAAGGGGTGTTTTGATAATCTACTTTTGTCTTTGTATTTGTCATTTATTTTGTGTTTTGTTCTTTGGTTACAGTTTAATACTACTTCTTGGAGTTTGTAAATTTATGCTACATTGGTGTCTTAAGACACTTAACCTTTGTCTTCCTTTTGCTATAATGTAGAAGACAAGTATGGTGCTATTTGAACTAAGAATAACTCTATAATAAACTAATATAAGATACCTTAGTTGCACCTAAATTTTTGAGACTTTCTTAGTCTCTTTTGTAGCTTTCTTTCTAGACTTAGTATGGTGGCTTCCTTCTCTATTATTTTATGGTTATAATGCTCCTTTTGGTGGATTCTCTTCACCAAAATATGTTGTTGTTCACCTATGCTTAGTGGTATCTTTTGAAACTCCAACTCAACCTTGCTTGTGCACTAATATTTCTTCCTTTGCTAAATACTTAATGCATTTTAATAACTCTTGGAAAATTAACTTGTATTAAGCACTAAAGTTTATTTTAACCTTCACTTTAGAATAAAAGCTTTTTTGCTTTCATAGAAGGATGTTGATATTTTTATTTCTTTCAAAATATATCTAACTCCTCTTTCTTATGTGTAGGTTTTAACCTTGTAATGACTATATTTTGCACTCCCTTGAAGACTTAAATATGAAACCTCCTCCTTTGCAACTTTAAACTCTAATTTAGTGCTTAATGAAACTTAATAATAAACTTAAATTTAAGTATTCAAATAATGAACCTTTTACACCTAATTTGCATACCTTTCTAATCTCCGTAGATGATGCATTTCTTGGTGATTTGGATCACCTAATTGCTACTAAAATTTAGATGAAATCATAACTCTTTCTTTGCTATCCAAAATATTTTTTTTAACTCACCAATTTGCAACTTTAAAACTCCTCCAACTTGCTACCTGAAAATGTATTTTGGTGGATTTAACTCTCCTTCAGGATGCACCCTAAAAATCTAAAGCTTAGCAGCTATTAATGCCACCCAAATTGTTGCTTTCTTGCTATCCTCAAGTCTGAAATTTTCAGATTGTAAAGCAGTCAATTTCTCCTCTAAAATTTTGTCATTGAATCTCAAAAATTTGGTAGAAAACACCTCCAAATCGTAGTTGAGATTTTCCTTCAAGAAACCTCCAAATTTTTGTTATAAAACCAAGCTTTCAAGCCTTCATTGGAAATATTCAAATACCTTATATTTTTTGGCTTATTCTAACTCCTTTCTCTTTCAACCTCCTTGTAAAAATATAACTTAAATCTCGGCCTCTTTTTTGGCCTTCTTGTCAAGAATATGAATGTATTGGTATCTTCACTATTCTCCTCTAAAATTTGGCAATTTCCTTGCCAAATCCTTCTCCTTTTGGGCTTGTTGTTAGATGGATACAATTGTTTCAAATACTATTCTATCAGGGACTTCTTCTTGCAAGCTATATTCTCCAATGATTTTTCCTAAAAACTCTTCCAATTACCTTATCCAAATCTTCTTCAATGGCTTTCTATGAATCCTTCAATGAGGCTTTCCTAGCCTCCTTATTTCTCCTTTCAATCCTTCCTTGATACCTCTTATCTTGGGTCTCTAGTTTCTGTAGCTTCTAAAATCTATAATAGAACCTTTGCTAGTCCTTCTCAATATCCTATCTTCCAAATCTAGAATTTCTTCAATGGGACCTTTTGTGGGTCTCCTCAACTTCTTCAATATGAAGTTTTCAATATTAATTAGAGATCTCTAATCTCCAATTTTCTTCAAGATTATTTTTTGGAGTCTCTACTTCCATCAATGGGGTCTTCTTTCTTGGACCTCCTTCTTGATCTGTAGTATTTAATGTAGCTTCTTTGGCCTCCTCCTTTCTCTCTTTGCAATCTGTAATCTACAAGTCTGCAACTCTTACAATGGGACCTTTCCTTAGGCCTCCAAATATTCAATCTCTAACTTGTTACTACAGGTACTAGATTGATTCCAAAGAATATATTCTTCCTAGCTCTTTGTAGGAAGCTTTCCAAATTTATTTGAATCTCCTCTTCTCTACAACAAAGTATTAGAAAATGATAATAGAAATTTCTTTGAATCTAGAGAGAATAAACTTCACTAGTTGATTTGTCAATCTAGTGGAATCAATGCTAAGTCCTAGTATTCACAAGTTTTTTTGCAACTTTGTGGAAATACTCTAGCCAAATATAATTTAAAATTTTAAAAAAATGAGATTTCCTATCTCCTCTCAATCTCTCTTGTGTCTCTCCCTATTTCCTATCAATATACCATGTGCTTTGATACCACTATTAGTTTTTGATGATATATATTAAAGGAAATGCAACCACAAGATGTAAAATGAGTAAGCAATGATAGCTATATGATAATGACACTATAATATGAAAGAAAATTATAGGAGAAAATTCTGCAATAACTCAAAAATATATCATTAATGAAATCTCACAAAAATAGTATAATGTAATATACTGGAGGACATGAACACTCCATAAATACATGAAGGAACTAAATTGTACTCCCTCTAACTACTAATGCAACTAGTAACTATTGTATCTTGTATCTCTCTCTCTCTCTCTACACTCACTCACCCAAAGGTACATATAGGGAGATAAGTCCCTTGGTCTTTCATCTACCCTATGACTTATGTACATGTGTACTCCATGCAAATTTACATCATTGCACATTATAACACTTATACATTTATTATATTGCATGGAGTAACTACTCAAACCTTACTCTAAGGTAAACTCCTACTCTAGTTATATACCCAAGGTGGTACATTAGCATGTAACAAATAATATAATATACTCTAACAAAAACAAAGAGGAGCTATAGAAGCAAATAGATATGCCCATGTAGGGGCAAAGGAGAAAGCCTTTAGAGGCAAAAAGAGAAGCCCTTGCAAGGGTAAACAAGAAGGAGAATAGAGGAATGCAATGAAATATTCCTCAACATAAACCAAAAACCTTATAGAAACATAGAAAATAGTTGAGTTAATTTCCAGTGTTGCCAACATGATGACTTGCATCAGCCCGTCTGTCTTCACCCACCAAACTTTTGAACTCATCCATAATTTCATGTTGGCATTTATATTTCTCCAGGAGTGCATCTACTTGAATCAGTAGGTAGGAGGTCATCTTAGTAGCTCTATAGAGATATTTCATGATATCATAGACTTCCTATATGGGGCCCTTATAAAAGAGGGATGGATATCAATAAATGTGAGAAGCCAACATAGGTTGTTTAAAAGAGTATTCCAGGGAGTGAATTTTTATGGAAACATGAGTGCTCTCTAGTTTAACCTGAAATACAAGGATTCCTCTGACTAGTCTTGATTGTTGATGATGACGGGTGACTTATGTTTCCCACTAGTAGACTTGCTCCTAGTGGAGTAGCGATGAGGCTTAAACTTCATTGTGCTTAGGGGTTCCTCCGCTTTCACCCCAAAATTCAAGCATATGGTTGGATCTTAGGGATGATGGACCAACATTAGTAGTGTCATCCACAAGTACAAAAAATGTGACCATCGCTCTTCTAGCTTCCCTCTCAAGCACATGCCTATAGATGACTCGATGAAGCCCTTGATAAAGGGGAAAAGAGGGTACTCCCTTTTTGATATTCAGGACAAAGCACTCAATCAAACTATAGAGGTATTCAGGTATTTTTATAGTCTTTGCCCCCCTTAGATTATTGAGGAAAGCTAAGTGGAAGCTCCTCAGAATAGCACCAAGACCATCCATCATGAAATATTACAACATAGTTATCATAACAACATCCCAAGATTTAGGGAGTGTCTCTTTGATGATCCCCTTTATCTCTACCTAGCTTCTTCTCCTTGTCCTTGAAGAGGAAAATTTTGCTCTACAAAGAATACTTTTCTTTATGGATAATATCCCCATCATTGGGTAGACCAATTATTTTGGCTAGAATATCTATGGTGACTGTAAAACTTAGGCCTCAAAGGGTGACATGGCCATCATCCCATGTTTGAGCAAACTCCATGGATAGATCCATGTCATTTCCACTAAATTTTTGCAAGAAGTGAATTAGCCCATGATCCTTGAAGATGTCTTCCATAAGGGTATCAAGTTGGAGATATGTAGGTTAGAAATGATAGTCAAAATCCACCATAAAGCTGGGATATAGGCATAGGGAAGAGGAGGGAGAGAAATCCAAAAGCTTAGATGCAAAATAAAAGGTGATGATTGAATGCAACACATAATTATTCCTAATAATATAGGCAATGAAAGGTTCCAAGTCTTGACAACAAGATGGCCATAGGGAATGCAACTCAAGGAGGAATGACGGAGTATGTCTTTCCCATGCAATATGAATTGGTAAAATTGGTGCTTTTAAGGGTTCACTAGTCACAAAAAAGGAAGATGACTTAAGCATAATTCTACTAATTATAGCATAATACATGTTGAGGCTATTTATAAATGAAACCACATGCCAAAGATAATGAGTCATCCATGGAGCAGGGCAAGATTTAGAGATGCCTTCAAGTTCCATTGAGAAGTAGATCTTCCACACATGATCAAGGAAAGCTAGCCATCCCCAATCACATGGTAGTACATATTTCTAAGGTACTAATTCCTATCCTTTCTGGCACTCCTCACAAGACCATTAGTATTGGCATAATAGGAAGAAGTGTCATAGTGATGATTTCCAAGAGTGTTGACACTCTGCACAAGATTGTGATTACTGCAATAGGGAAGGAAGTCCCCTTGGTTCATCGATACACCATTGATGATCAACAAGTCCATGTGCCATGAGAAGTTAGAAAAAGGAAGCCTCATTGAGACGTCATAACAAAAAATGATGCTTCTAAAATCCATCCTATAACAAATCCTCTATGCATGCCAAAGAAAATAAAATAGGTATTCAATCGTGCAAAGAAAGTCTCTGATTACCAATACTATCATCATGTTGAAAATACACTCTGAATAACCCAGTATCCCCTAAAAGAGGAGGAACATAGAAGCTACATGTCATCACATAGTTGTGAGTATCCCTGCAAATGAGATTTTGATCACTAATGCCATCAGCATGCTTAACATACTCCACAAAGGACCTAGTAGCCTCCAAAAGAGGAGGCACAAGGAATATCACCATAGAGTTGTGTATCCTCACAAGGGATATTTTGAGATAAATAAACCACAAAAAAGAGGACACCAATAGACAGTGGTTTGGGTCAATCAGAGAAAATATAAAAGGGAAAGATCTCAAAGGGTCAATTTAAGGGCAAAATTAAAATTCTTCGAGATAAAAGGAAGGTGACATGAGAGTCAAGGGTGCTATGAAGAGACCACCAACCCAACCAAACCCTAAATATTTACTCAAATAAAATATGAGGATAGGTAATTTCCATTGACAAGGGTGAAGAACACAAACTTATATTGAGAGGGGGGGTGAACAGTATAAGATCACTTTTTAATTTTCTTTCCCAAATAGTATTATCCAATATAATCAATGACAATATCAATATAAATAACCAAATAAATGCACAAATCATCACACATAATAGAGACACCAATTTAACGTGGTTCATCTAATGTGGGCTACTCCACGAAGAAAATATTTCACTAAAATTTTCTCAATCTATCTCTTGGGAATCCTTTTCCTATTACAATGATTATGGACCTCTGTCCAAATGAGACACCAATCCCCTAATCAAGTTCATGTATATCTATCCATAGGATAACTACGTTCTCCTTAGCTCTGACTAGTGATCTTCTAGAAGAACTACTACCCCCACTTCTCTAGTTAATGGATCTCTATCCACTGAAGACTCCTATCCTAACTGCCTTGGCTAATGGATCTCTATCCACTGGAGATTTTCATCCTCTATACTCTATCACCTTCAAAGGTCTATCTCAAATCTACACTAAACATAGTCCTTTGGTCTAGCACAAATCTGCTCAATCTCTGTCTCTGGTCTAGCACAAACCTATCCTCAAATTTGGACCAAAATATATTCTCAAATCTACACTAAAAATAGTCCCTTGGTCTAGCACAAGTCTATCCTTCGATATGTACTAAAAACAATACTTTGGTCTAGCACAAATTTATTCTCAATATTTGTCCTATGATCTGCACTAAACATAGTTCTTTGATCTAGCACAAATATATCCTCAATATCTATCCTTTGATCTACACTAAACACAGTCCTTTGGTCTATCAAAAATCTGTCCTCAATCTTTGCCTCAAGCCTTAACACAAAGCTTGACTCAATCTCAAATAAAATCTTCTATATCTGCCCCAAACATTAACTCAAGGTTTGAATAAATCAATCAATTAAATCTGCTCACAATTCTTCTCAAAGACTTGTCTCAAATATACCTTGTAAGCTTCCACAAAAGCTCACACTAATCTGTCCACAAGTCCTCTCTAGAAATTGTCTAAATCTGCTCAACAAGTACTCACTAGAACTTGTCCAAATCTTCTCAATAAGTACTCACTAGAACTTATCCAATTCTTCTCTCAAAATGTATTTTAAGCTTCCACAAAAGCTCACACAAATCTGTCCATAAGTATTCTCAAATACTTACCTCAAATATGCTCAAAATGTCCTCACTAAAATTTGTCTAATCTCATAGAAACATAAAAAGAATGGTTAGAGACTCAATATGCTTCACATTCATCACAATGCTCAATCACTTTCAATCACACTTTTAGAAACATATAGAGAATTGTTAGAGACTCAATATTATTCACATTCACCTCAATGCTCAATCACTTTTAATCACTCTTTTAGAAACATACAGAGAATTGTTAGAGACTCAATATGTTACACATTCATCTCAATGATCAATCACTCTTTTAGAAACAAAAAATGAATTGTTAGAGACTCAATATGCTTCACACTCACAAAATCTCAATCACTTTCAATCTCTCTTTTATCATAGAAACATATAGAGAATTGTTAGAGATTCAATATGTTTCACACTCATCAACACTCAACCTCTTTTTCAAATAAATTCATAATATAGAATAATTTATTTCATAGAACTTGAACTATCACTTTAACACATCCACTTGACTAGGCTCAACCAACTCTACTCAACCAATCACTCAATCAAATAAACCTTGATCACAAACCCTAGTCCAAGCATATAATCACTCACTCAAATATTTCCAACAATGCTTATCAAACAATCTCACATAACAATGATACTCATGTTATTTTCAAAAACCCTAGTCCAAGATATTTATCAACTTAACATAATAATGGTACTTATGTTCTTTGCAAACCCTAGTTCAAATTCTTCACTTAACTAATCACTTCAACAACAATATTTCTAAAACAAGGTTTTATCAACAACTCTTTATTCCAGAAAACCTTGAAGCATTAATTCAAGCCACACTCAACAATGTTTACCAAACAATCCTTTTCACTCCAACTTTGCATTCACAATATTCAACAATAACTCACTAGGAAGATGTGCCCATACCTTTTTTTTGATGCAGAAGTGCCCTTAAAAAAACCTATCTTAATCACAATTTTCTCCTTTGCCAATTTCAATAGTTATATGACAAATATCACACTAACTCTCTTTCAAAATATTTTTCAAACACAAAAGTAATCAATACAAAATACACCTTATTACTCCTTCAAATTAGCAATCATCAAATCACTCATGAAAATAATCACTCAAAAATATCCTTATACTATCTAAATTAATAAATCGAACTCTCAAAAATAACCCTTCAGAAATAATAATTGCCTACCCTTTTATCTCCCTCAAAACACTTAATAACCAAATTTAACTTAAGCAAAATTTAAATCTCACAAACCCTCAAAAATTATTTTTAAACCTTAGGCACATAAAAATATTTTTATTTTTCCTTCAAACTTAGCACATCCCCAAACTAAGCAACAAACTCGACAAATAACAGTGCATACCTTTGTCTCATCTGCAAAAAATGCGTTTGTGGGTTTCGACCTTGAAATCTCTTTGCTGAGCGCCTTACCAAGGTGCTAGCCCACCACGTGGGCTAGGCACTCCCATGATAAGGGGAAGGTTCTAGCCTCCCCTTCTTCCTCATGCTAGGTGTCATTCACAAAATGCAAATATTCTACCATGCAAAACACAAACCCTATAGGATTTGAACCTGCGTCCTTCTGCCAGTGAAAATGTAAATACTTATCACCATCACCAGCTATTCTACACGACACGTGTGCATAGTGGAAGGAGCATTGCTCTTATTTTTACCTTTTAATTCCTCTGAAGACTTTTCAAAATTGTCGCTTTACTCTCTGTACTCATTTTTAAACTTAGGGGCATTCCCAATTATGATCGCTTGGGGGCTTAGGCAAAGGTTTTGCCTCCATATTTATACATAGTTCCTTGATGTTGTAATACGTCGGCACTTCCCATCGAATTAATAATTCAATTTATAAATTTGCTTTATAACCCTTTTTAGGGTTTATTAAATTAATAAAAATTAATTTATAATTAAATTAAGATTAACTTATAATTAAATTAAGTAACATAAGAGTTAATTAAATTAATTTATAATAAAATTATATTAATTAATTTTTAATTAATTTAAATCTCATTTTTAATATTATAATTAATAGGTCCGAGGTGTAGACCAATTGGTTCATCCAAACCCCATAAGGGGGCGGAGGTCCAAGTTTCAAACCTTGAGCCTCGCCGGACTGAACGCTTGTCCCTTTCTTGGTGCTTTCAGCAGCGTAAAACGTTTAAAATGATTGTGGCATGGTGGTTATAGGGGCGGACTGGGTGAAGATCTGTGTGGCGGCTTCTAGGGCGAACAATGCAGAATACTATGGCTGCCATAAAAAGCTGGATAGCCTACCCGGATTCGTTGTGGCTACCGATTCCACCATGTAAATTCAAAAAATATATATATATTATAATTAATTATTATAATATTATTTGCATGGGCCTCTTATTTTCCCTTTATACCTCATATAACTTCCTGGAATCAGGTCTTTATCAACCGAAGGTGAACTTATCCTTTTGCATTTATCGAAGAACCTGAACCTGATGCTACCCACTAAAACTACCACTGATTGATGCTAAAAACTTGACATCAATGACCACTCACTCTTGACATCAATGATAACTCATCTACTCAAAATGTCCAACAAAGGGAAGGAGGGAAGTTATTAGTCCATATGGTAAGGTTGGGCTCAAAGACACCCAAGTTAGCTAAGAGGTCAGCGACTTGATTACCTTCTCTAAAGACTTGTTGGATGGAGACATTGGTGGAGGAACTAAGAAAGGTTTTGGCTTTAGAGATCAAACTAAATATGTTCCAATATAGAGACTAGGTCCCTTTGAGGCTCTTAATAATATTCAGAAAGTCACCTTCAATAATGAGATTAGGACAATGAAGATGAGGTAGAAGAGACAAACCTTGAAAGAGTGCTCGAGCTTCAATGAAGTGATTGGTTTGAACACCAAGGCATTCTACAAAGGCCAGGAGGATATCCCCTATATTATTTTTGAAAATACCTCTAGTATCGGTAGGACCAAGGTTTCCCTTGGATGCACCGTTGGAGTTGAATTTTATCCAACTTGGGGATGGAGGAAACCACCTGATGAGCAAATGATTAACCATAGAATTAGGGGGAGAAATGGGAAAAGAAGAAAGCATAAGAGACTTGGCCAATCGAGCTTCATCTAGGGGTTCTAGGGATCCAAAGCTTGTATTAACAAAGAGTTATGGAGAATTCTAGAAATAACATAATGAAATTCATGGGTGGAGTTGTTAAACGCTCTAGAATTATGCTTACACCAGGCTTCCTATAATAAATGGGGAAGACAAAAAGTCCATTTTTTTTTTAAGTGGTAGCTTCTAAAAGAGTTGGGCCACTATAAGAACAAGTCATTTAATATAAGTGGGGGTTCCCAAGAAATACCAATGGTGTAGAATAAGGAGTATATTCACAAGCTTGATTACAAAGGTAACAATAGTTGGGAATAGGGATCCCATGAAGTTGGAGATTAGGAATAGAAATGGTATTATATTGGATAGCTAGCTAGAAAAAGAATCTGAATTTGGGTGTAATGTACTTATTCCAAATTATCTTTGAAGGGAACCAAGGCTACCCTATATTTTATAGTAAGGAAGTAGGTAGTTTTAATAGTAAAAAGGCCATTCTCATTGGGCACCCAAATAAGCTTATCTTCTGCTAAGGATCTAGGGATGACACAAAGGTGTAAAATATTGGATAAAATAGAGGTAGCTCTTTTTTTTTCTTCATTCAAAGAACCAAGAGGGAAGGGTTTCTAGGACATTTTTTGGTGTTAATAAAATTACACACATTTGAACCGAAAAGGATAACAGTTACAGGCTTTAAGCAAATCATATCAAAATGGTTATGAAGGGAACTATCATCCAACCATCTATCCTCCCAAAAATTAATCTTTTGGCCACTACCAAGCCTCCACAAGATACCTCTCCTGATAAGTTCCTTGGACCTTAGAATGAAGTTCCATACTATAGAACATGAAATGGGTAAGGGATCATCAAGAAAGTTTGGTTGGTACTAGAGATACTTAGCCCTGATAATTTCAACCCAAAGAGAGTTTTCATTTTTAAGGACTCTTCATCCTTGTTTAGTTATAAGAGTTGCATTCATGTTCTTAACTTTACTGAGTCTAATGCCTCCATAGTTCTTTCTGGAGTAAACCTGATCCCAGACAACTAAATGGAATATTTGCTTTGAAGCCAGATCATAAGAAATTATTCTAGATTTGTTCTATCTTGTTGCACACTTCAATTAAAATCTATAAAATGGAGATACAAAAAATAAGGATGCTCTAAAGGGAGGTTTTGACTACCGTAACCTTCCTAGATTGGCTAAGAAGACCCTCTTTCCACCCGACTAGCCTTTTTTAGATCCTTTCAATAACTAGATTTCGTAAAGTTTTTTTGCAAGTCCATCGAAGAGAGGAAAGCCAAGATAAGTAGTTGGAATATTAGCAATAGTGCAATTAAGGATATTGACTTTTCGAGCTTGCCATATAATGGGTGTGTTGATAAATTAAATTCTGCTCTTGGAGAAATTGAACTTTTGACTAGCGACTGACTCAAAGGAGAGCAAAATCAAATCAATAACTTTAGAGTGGGGAACTAAACAAAATATGGTAAGAATGGTGTCATAAAAAAATTGTATATGGGAGATGGGATAAGAGATGAGGCTGGTTTAATACTCAAGATTTCTCCCTTGGAGCAAGTTGATCTTAAAGTTCTACCCAAAGCTTGAACGAGGATAATGAAGAGAAAAATGATAAAGGGTCACCTTACCTTAATCCATTGGTCCATAGATTTTTCACTCCTCATCCTCTGTTAGAATTTTTCTAAATCTCTATGGGTCATTGATCTTTCATCGAATGGTTTGTGGAATTTTCTCTTTTTTTTTGTTGGATTTTTTTTGGAAGACCATATTTTTAGACAATTTCCTCTCAAATTTTTTGGAAGTAGCATGAGGCATTGATTTTTGATGATCAAATATACCATGGAATGTCTTATCATCATTCACCATTAGAAATCTCTAAAAATTTATGGCATGTTGATCTTTGTAATTTAATGGTCCACAAAATTTTAGAAGTGGTTATCATCCTTCCAACTTCTTGAAATAGTGCTAGATATTAATTGGGATGATCTAATGACATATGAAGCACTTACATTATCTAACACTCTTTCTCTACTTTTAATCATACTAGCTTTGTCGAAGATTTATTGAAATCACATAAATCATTATTGGGATGATCTAATATTCTAGAGAACATTTTCCTTCTATTGTCCAAAACTTTTATAAAACAACATGGGCTATCAATTATTATGATTGGATGGTCCATGAAACTTTTGGATCTTCTACTAGTTGTTTGTCTTTATATTTTTCTGACACCTTCTTATCTACTTTCATCATCCTACCTCTATCAAAAACTTCTTGAAATCACATGAACCATTGATCCCAAATTGGATAGTCCATGGATTGTTTTCCTCAATTTCATTAGAGTTATTTTAAAATGACAAGGGCTATTGATAGCTTACAATCTGATGATCCACATAATTTTTGGGAGAATTTTCTAACTTTGTGATCTCTTAGATTAGCATTCACCATTGCTTGATAATATTGGATGGTGTTCAATTATTTTCACTTAAAGTGCTCTAATATTACTTATGAATTATTAGGTCTTCAATATATTCTTTGATTGTTGCTCCTCTTGATGTAAATATTACATGCTACAAATTTGGGTGGATGCTAATAATATTAACCCTTTATGCCTTTGACTAGTTGCAAAAGGGCTAACTATGGTATGGGTTTCTTAGACCATCAAATGTCATGATTAGATAGTTTAAATATTTTTTCATGATGAGCACTTTTAGGTCCCTCTTCATCTTCCATAGATACTTGGATTCTTCCCACCCTAATATCCCATTGATGGTTTCCTATGAGTGTGGTTGGAGATGAAAACTACATGAAAAACCACTATGAGCCCAATAAAACATGGATGATAATTAGGTGTACAGGATTAACCTTATAGAGGTGAGACACTTCTACAACCATTGTTTGCCTTGAAACTTAGCCAATGGTGTAGTCATTCTAGTTATCATAAAAATAACTTTTGGAATCCAACTCATTGTATGGTTTACTTTAGATATCATTGGAAAAGCTATTAGGAATTATTTGAACATTTGGATGGTGAATGTAGTTTTGTGGCTATAAACATCTCATATTCTCTTTAGGCTTCTAGAGGAGATTTATATGACATACTTTTTGACAATTTAACCATGCAATCCACTTGAGGGTTGGTAGTTATCCTAGGACCTTTCATCTTGTTCTTTTTCTAAATCAACACCAATCAATAATTGGATAGCAAATTGAATTTATCCCTTTTGGAAAGGTTTGCTAGGTGTAGTGAATTTTCACTATAACTTTGGTGACTTATAGGGGATCTAATTATAGAAGATAACAAACCTAAAAAATAAAGGCCCTATTTTTTTGGGCATAATATCCTTGTATGAAAATATAGGAGAATTTTAGGGCTAAGGGAGAAGGAAAATTGATACTTTCTAGGACAACACTCTTCTTCTTATCCTTGGATAACATCCCCACAACTTTGTTTGAGAATTTCTACGGAAAATGAAGGTTAGGAATAATTTGATATGATTTTATCTTTGGTAAGAGATGCACCAACATGCATTGACTTCACCTTACATGAGTTTATGTCTTCTCTATCCGCCACCATCATGTTATACTCACTTGAATTGAATCATTATGTAGACACCTAAAATGCATCATGTCAAGACGACTACTCATATGGGACATGCTAGAAGACCATATGGAAGAACTTTGTATAGATCCAAGGTATAGCAGTGGTTTTTACCACTCAATTGGCCACCTTTGCCTAGTCAGTGCTAGCCACTGTTGACACCCATGGTTAGCAGAGTTGCCCGTAGATGTCACCCATAATCAAGTATCTTAGACCAGTTACAAAAGGGCTAACTATGGTAGGGATTTCTTAGACCATAAAATGTCATGATTAGATAGTTTAAATATTTTTTCATGATGAACACTTTTAGGTCCCTCTTCATCTTCCATAGATACTTGGATTCTTCCCACCCTAATATCCCATTGATGGTTTTCTATGAGTGTGGTTGGAGATGAAAACTACATGAAAAACCACTATGAGCCCAATAAAACATGGATGATAATTAGGTCTACAGGCTTAACCTTATAGAGGTGAGACACTTCTACAACCATTGTTTGACTTGAAACTTAGCCAATGGTGTAGTCATTCTAGTTATCAAAAAATAACTTTTGGAATCCAACTCATGGTATGGTTTACTTTAGATATCATTGGAAAGGATATTAGGAATTATGTGAACCATTGGATGGTGAATGTAGTTTTGTGTCTATAAACATCTCATATTCTCTTTAGGCTTCTAGAGGAGATTTATATGACATTATTTTTGATAATTTAACCATGCAATCCACTTGAGGGTTGGTAGTTATCCTAGGACCTTTCATCTTGTTCCTTTTCTAAATCAACACCAATCAATAATTGGATAGCAAATTGAATTTATCCCTTTTGGAAAGGTTTGCTAGGTGTAGTGAATTTTCACTATAACTTTGGTGACTTATAGGGGATCTAATTATAGAAGATAACAAACCTAAAAAATAAAGGCCCTATTTATGGGCATAAGATCCTTGTATGAAAATATAGGAGAATTGTAGAGCTAAGGGAGAAGGAAAATTTATACTTTCTAGGACAACACTCTTCTCCTTATCCTTGGATAACATCCCCAAAACTTTGTTTGAGAATTTCTAGGGAAAATGATTAGGAATCATTTGATATGATTTTATCTTTTGGAAGAGATGCACCAACATGCATTGAATTCACCTTACATGAGTTTATGTCTTATATATCCACCACCATCATGTTATACTCACTTGAATTGAATCATTATGTAGACACCTAAAATGCATCATGTCGAGACGACTACTAATATGGGACATGCTAGAAGACCATATGGAAGACCTTTGTATAGATCCAAGGTATAGCAGTGGTTTTCACCACTTAATTAAGCACCTTTGCCTAGTTAGTGCTAGCCACTGTTGATACCCACGGTTAGCAGAGCTTCTCGTAGATGTCACCCATAATCAAGTATCTTAGACTAGTTGCAAAAGGGCTAACTATGGTAGGGGTTTCTTAGACCATCAAATTTCATGATTAGATAGTTTAAATATTTTTTCATGATGAGTACTTTTAGGTCCCTCTTCATCTTCCATAGATACTTGGATTCTTCCCACCCTAATATCCCATTGATGGTTTCCTATGAGTGCGGTTGGATATGAAAACTACATGAACAACTACTATGAGCCCAATAAAACATGGATGATAATTAGGTCTACAGGCTTAACCTTATAGAGGTGAGACACTTCTACAACCATTGTTTGACTTGAAACTTAGCCAATGGTGTAGTCATTCTAGTTATCATAAAATAACTTTTGGAATCCAACTCATGGTATGGTTTACTTTAGATATCATTGGAAAGGCTATTAGGAATTATGTGAACCATTGGATGGTGAATGTAGTTTTGTGGCTATAAACATCTCATATTCTATTTAGGCTTCTAGAGGAGATTTATATGACATTATTTTTGACAATTTAACCATGCAATCCACTTGAGGGTTGGTAGTTATCCTAGGACATTTCATCTTGTTCCTTTTCCAAATCAACACCAATCAATAATTGGATAGCAAATTGAATTTATCCCTTTTGGAAATGTTTGCTAGGTGTAGTGAATTTTCACTATAACTTTGGTGACTTATAGGGGATCTAATTATAGAAGATAACAAACCTAAAAAATAAAGGCCCTATTTTTTTGGGCATAAGATCCTTGTATGAAAATATAGGATAATTGTAGAGCTAAGGGAAGAGATGCACCAACATGCATTGACTTCACCTTACATGAGTTTATGTCTTCTCTATCCACCACCATCATGTTATATTCACTTGAATTGAATCATTATGTAGACACCTAAAATGCATCATGTCAAGGTGACTAATCATATGGTACATGCTAGAAGACCATATGGAAGACCTTTGTGCATATCCAAGGTATAGCAGTGGTTTTTACCACTTAATTGGGCACCTTTGCCTAGTCAGTGCTAGCCACTGTTGACACCCGCGATTAGCAGAGATGCCCATAGATGTCACCCATAATCAAGTATCTAAATCAGTTGGCCTTCATCTAACCCAAAATAGGTTGCAACGACTAATTTTTTGTATATTTGAGTAGTTTGAGCAAGGAAGGTTCTGGATCCTTACATCCAACAAACTCAACCACCCAATCTTGATCTTTGCTTCATGAGGAAGCCACCCCTAGCCCTGGGCCAATGCTATAAGTTCCCCATTTGAATTAGGGAAAAGAGAGAGAAGCATATTCATTTGAGCAGTGAAGCCCTATTGAATTTCATACCCAACTACATGCATTGAGAAGGACACTTTTGCTATCCAATTGGAGATCAATTTGCCATGGAAGCCCTAGGAGCCTAGGAGAGCCAAGAAACATAAATTCATGCAATCTGTGCACAATAAAATTAATTCAACCACCAAACCTATTATAGGACACAAAGGTGACCCTTGGACATCAATTTTACAAGGTGGATCAAATAGAAAGCCCTAATTTGGAGGGCAAACCTACTCAAAGCTCCACTGAGGCTTTCAGCCACGATGAATAGTGCTACCCGTGCATTAGACCCGCGGTGAGAAAATTAGGGTAGATTCCATTTTTTTTCCTTTTGCATATTACTTAGCTAGATTAGATTAGTCTTACTAGATTAATTATAATTTTAGAGACTCTGACTAGTATTATTAGGTTTTTTTGTCATTTTCTTTCATTTCTATGATTATGCTACTAATGGTTTATTACATTATTCTATGCTCTCAATTTCATAATTGGGCCATTAGGTAGATGCAATTGCTTTTCCTTTACATATTGTAGGATATTATTTCATGATTAATAAAGGTTTAATATGTTTCTTGAATTTTATTGATTATTTCTAATCATTACATATTTTTTTGCAAGTATCTCCTAAAAGCCTCATCAAGAGAGGCCTCCTTTGTTGCTAATTATTTCTTGTTGTTTATTGCATGCAGGACTAATAGGGTTTTGGGATGCAAGGTATCAAATGCCTCTAATCATGGAGAATAGGGTCATTTACACCCTAGAGCAGTTCATGTCACCCTAGAAGGCATTTGATCGCATCTACCCTTGAGAGGGATTAGACGCTATTTTAATTGATATATCAAATGGGTATCCCTAAGAGGGATGAATATGTAATTTGACTCCATTGAAATTATTAAAGGATTCCTTGTATTCGCTTCATTTCTTGTTGTCAATTCATGTATGCCTATTTTTTTTCTTTTATCAATTGCAATAGTTAGACTAGGTGTGAGCCTTTTTGGTGGTTACAATAGGAGATCATGGTGGAACTCTGCATTTTTTGCCATAATTTCCTGACTATGTTTGGTTTTTTATGGTAGATGATCCCTGTAGTTGATAGTCACGATCAAAAAGTTGGCCCATGATTGACAGGCATGGGTTACAAGGGCAACCACACATCATACCTACGGTTAGAAGTAAACATAGTAGATAGTAGGATTTTAAAGCTCAATCATATGAGGATCTGAGGTATGCCCTTATAAAATCCTCTATTTATATTTTATGTCTATATATTTTTCCATAACCTAAAAAATGAAAATTAAATAGGATAACCATAAAAGAATGATAAAACTAATTAGGTCCTTAGGGTTGTCATATTTTTAATTTTTTCTAGGCACTGCTAGGAATAGTGGACCTTTGATTGCAGTCCACCCTAGACTCCAACGTGCTAGAATAATTTGTGTGTTGAATTTTCATGATTGATGCCAAATCAAAGGCCATTTACATCGTAAAGTTGCATTGTCAAAAGGTCATGTAGGATGTAGCATGCATACTTTCTGAATATAAAATGTTCTTTTTATGCATATCATGTAGGAAATGATCATGTGACTGTTGTATTATGCATATTTCCTCTATGCAAATTAAAAAGAACACACACAAAACACATTCCAAAGTAAACGCTAGTGAGTTGGAAGTCACATCCAACCACTAGTAGGGTTTCAATGATAGTGGAGGTGATTTCTATCTATTGGCCCAACTCCCATGTACCCTATGTTATAGACTAATACCAGATCCAAGAACCTTTCATAGCCCATAAAATTTGCATATACTCATCTTCGAAGGGTATGTCGCTGACTAGGTGAAAATGGGTGAGGATTTGGGAGGACCTATGCTCCCCGCTCAGGTGTGGACTTTAATTACTGCACTTTGGTGGGATTACGTGACCTGGAGTTCATAACCAGGTTGTCGAGTCATGAGCATACAGGTGAAAGCCATTAAAAATTTGAGAAAATCAACATTTTTTTACAAAACATGATGATAGTTACTTTACTGATACAACAAATTGAAAACACGTCAAAATAGTTTACGGATCATTTTTAAATTGTAAAAAGAGATAATCATCATTGTATTCTTTGTGTGCTAATAAAATTTAAATCTATACATAGGATACATGATGGTGCAAACACAGAGAGGTTGATCCGAGCATAGACCCAAGATTGAAGCCCAAGCTCCACCTAGTTCACAACATGATGTAGAATGCCCTCAATCACATAATCCTCCTGGACATCATTCAACAAGAATTAGAGGGGATAATTCTACATGAGAGGATTCCATTGAGAATACCACAATTAGAGGAATTTATAAACATCCCTATAGACACATATCAGAGCATGGTATGTCCTAGCATGGGGGTTCCGCATACGGTAGCATTTACCGTGACTGCATTCCACATGGATCCATGGGTTCTACCAAATAATATGTCATTGAGAAATCCAGATTGGTACCCCTTTGATAGGTATCTAAGGGAGGCTCATGACCTCCACTGTTAGAGCATAGACATATCCAATATCTACCCATTCAGGTGTGAACAAAGAGGGTTGCTTTCGAGAATAGGCCCACACAGACTCCCAATAGGGGTGAGCCCACCACGTTCACCATAGATATATCTAAAGTGGGAATAAATGGTACACCACATTATGATCCATGGCATAGAAAATAATTGGATGCTCTAGACAAGGTCCTAGGGCATCTAGGATATAATCCTACACCTGCACCTTCTCGACCCACAAGTGTGTGTAGCGAAAGCACCATTTGGACCGCCTAAGAACCTGGAGAGTGCTCCAAGTGTTCTCAAGGGATGTGTGCTCCTACATCGCATGCAGGCATTGAGTATAGGAGATAGCCTAACATGAATGTCATCTTTACAGACCTAGGAAAGGGTGTGATGAATCAGTCCATTGGAATACATGCTCATAAATCCGTTTGAACAAAACACACCCCTCTAAGGCCATAGACGGTTGATCATCTTGATAGGGCTTACATATTTATGTCAGAGTAGAGGCAACAGATTCTATAAGATCAATTAGAGGATGTTCATGTAGATAAAGAACACTTCAAAAATGAGAATACTCAGAGGTAGAGGTTCATCAGGAAAAAAATATATGAACAGTGCATGTGTGAACAACGCATCCTTGATCAGAAGGATCATGTAGAGAGAGAGGATAAATTGGCTAGCATTGGTTTACATCATCGTAATGATATTAGTAAGTGTGTCGAATGATGAGTGGCTTCATAGCCTGAGTTACACCTTGAGAAAATATACACCTATACTCTCCATATGACTCAACATAGATATCGGCATCTAGCATTCAAGAAACATAAACATAGGCAGTATGAGAATGAAGTGGGAGAGGAATTAGAACAAGAATATCTTGAAATCTCCCAATTTGAGGAGGAGGGTGAGCCTAGTCCCCTACCTTGACTGAGAAAGAACCTACCTCCAAAGCCACCTCCACGACAATATGGAGAGCAGGAGTTTATTTCTTCGCAAGCCTACAAGACCTTAGCATAGAAGGTTGAAGCCATAGAGAAGCAAGGGATGACTTATCAAAAGCCTACCTTGAAAAAAATTCATAGTGAACCCCTATGCACGTTAGTGCCTATTCCAGCATACCCTAAGAATTTTAATATGCCTATGTTGGATAAGTTTCAAGGAGAGGAAGATGCACAGGAGCACATGACTAGTTTCCTAGATATGTGCTTTCATATTGAGAGCAACGATGCTTTGCTCCTACACACCTTCATCATGAACCTCTCAAGCCCAGCTCAAGAGTGGTTCAACCAACTAAAGAGACACAACATCACTAGTTTCAAGCAACTAGCTGATGCATTTCTTGAATGCTTATGCTTCAACGTTAAGAATAATGTGAACTTATTTGACCTGGTTGCATTAACACAACATGACAATGAGCCAATGATGGGTTATGGAAAGCAATGGAGGAAAATTATGGCAAAGCTACCATTCTACATATTTTCCTCTAAATTAATGCAAAATTTTATGAAGAATTATGCCAAGCACATTTCATTATTGCTACAGTTGTAGTAATACCAGATATTCAAAGAGTCTTTAGTGTAATCCAATGTAATTAAGGACATCAAGTTACAGGAGGGTAACTTGAAGCTGAGGAATAAGAAGGAGGGACATAATAAAAGAATTAAGAGACATTAGCTATTCCATGTTAATCGGGTAGTATTGAACCTTAAAAATAGAGAAAAATGGCAGCAAAAGCAAAATTATCAGGCCCAACCTCCGCCTGTGCAGTATGAGCAGTACAATAACAATTACAAGGGTAAAAATAAGGAGCAAAACCCACCTCGCATATTCACTCAATTATCGGAGTCATTGACTTTGATTTTTCATCAGTTATGTGAGGTGAAGGCTATTAACTTACCTAAAGTCAATATGGTGGATACAAATCAGTCTAATCCTAAAGGCTATATAGATGATCAATATTGCATATTCCATAGAATGAAGGACCACGACATTGAAGTATGTTGGTCCTTCAAACACCTTGTGTAAAACATGATCGAGAGAGTAGCACTTCTCGTTGATAAACTAAAAGCACCTTATAATCAAAATATAGGGATTTATGAAAATCCTCCGCTTAATCATGAGGCACCAAGGAATAATTTTGGCTAGGTCAACCAAGTGCACATCAAACCACCAACCCATGGGTTTGTTGGCAAGGTCAATATTATCACGAGGAAGGCAAGGTACGAATGACCGAATCAACCTCCAGTGCCTATTAGGCTCTAATCTATGCCTCCTCCAAGGCTAGCCCAATATGTTCCTAGCCCACCAACTAGACCAGTGGTGACCATTAGAAGTAGCTTGGTTCAAAATCTATAGAAAACTCCAGCAAAGTTGTCAATTTATGAGCTAATCTAGCAGTATCCTAAGCATAGGGAGACACTTATGGACATATTAAGGTCCATAGAGGTGCAGCCCTAGGATCCCAAATCATTTGCATACTTCATGGGGCACATGCAATAGTGTCAGGAACCGATCATTCAATTCCATGACCAAAAAGTCAAGACGGTGTCCATTGTTATAGCAGACTTGCCATTGCATATTATCGCTTGTGTGAATCACAAACAATTCAAGTGGGTTTTGATCGACACGGGGTCATTGATCAATATCATAACTACCAATGCATTGACTCACTTGAAGTTATCCAAGATGCATATCGTTCCTTCTACCTTCACGTCGAGAGCTTTCAATGATGCATTATGCTCGACAGTCGGTACTATAGTTTTACCTATACAGGTGGGACTGAAGACCATCCTAGTGATGTTTCATGTAATAAAAGGTGCTATGCAATATAATATACTTTGGGGAGACCTTGGATCAGAGAAATGTATTGCATCCCTTCTATTCTACACCAGTGTATCAAATACATTCATGAGGGACAGGTTCACATGGTGCCTTTAGATGAAGAACCCTTTAAATACATGAATCTAGAAAATTTGTCGAGGGAATTTGTGCTCCCCTCAACACACTTGGATGTACGACCAGCATTTCCAATCAAATATCTAGGAGAAACAATCAAAGAAGTGTGTGCTAGACCCACAACGTCCATATCTCAAAGATCGAAGCACACAATAGCTACTTCCAGTAGACCGACTGCATCTACGATACAACGAGATGATAGGAAGTTGAAAGGAAATGTGGGAAAAAAAAAGATCAACCAAATTCCCAAGCCAGCCATCGTTGAAACCCCTACTCCCATGGAAGTAGAGGAAGTTAAAGGAAGAGTCGAAGATGCACCTTAGCCTACTTTGCTTGTATTTTTAGCAAGGTCATCTTCACCATAGGTGACCGCCAATTTGGTTAATCTTGGGTTAGGGGAATAAATTATGCATAATGTGATGTTCACACCGATTATAGAGACTACCCATGATATGAGATGATTGTGAGCTCATCGCCTTCCCATAGGGATGGTGGAACCATTGGGGATACCACCCAACCAAACCAACTTCATCTATGGAGGGGTAGACCAAATCACATCTCCCATACCCATGGATGAGGATGATAATGAACCATTCACCATGAATGTTCATTATCTTTCTAACTTGAACTATGCCATGTGATACTTTGAGTGTTACCATTGGAATGGTTATGATATCATACTATTTTATCAAGGTTATAAGAAGCCTATAGAACCATAGTATCAGTTACCTACTGATAGGTTTGGGTTGGGATTCTACATTGGAGGATAGGCTAAACTCCTTGCAGTATCTTTAGACCACCTATACCTCAGTCTGGGGGGTGATATTGAATTCAATCTATATCACCCTAATAATTTTACATTCCAAAGGGATAATTGGATGGTTTCTTACATCACCATAGCACCACCTAAGACATATCACGAGGATATCTTAGTGGACACTAGTCCAGATGATTTACCATGAGAAAAATTTGGTCAACAAATACATGGAGCAGTCGATGATATGAGCATGCAGGGTCAAGATGTTATCATAATGATAGATCCTAAGTTGGAAGGGTATTCCAACGACGATATAGTAGAATACACTTTTGATATAGGTGGACCTAGCTACAGTAAAGGAGAGGACAATGAGTCCTCACTTTATGATCAATCAGAGGATGAGACTAATCTAGTCTATTCGATAGTATCATATTTAGGGTGCTTGTACCTAATTTTATTGGATAGTGATGATAGTTATCAAGAGATAACCTATAGGGGGCACATTTTCTATAACATCCCATTCCAATGGGGGTGAATGAGGACCTATATTATGATAGTGATGAAGAAGATGATACAGAGAGAGCCTACTTAGGACCTCCCTACTTACGCTATCGCAATGCACCATATACGGTTGAGGATATGTACAAAGAGATCAATATCCATCCTCACCTTAGAGGGAGACCACTGAATATTAATGTGATTTATCATATGGTGTTTCCTGATCCATCGAAATACATGGAGCTCCTTAAGCCCAGTGATACCATTCGACCGTCTGTTCGTAGACCAGATTTGGAGATTCCCATACCCCCAAAACCACATCTCGTGCATGGTAGTTTTGCTAATGATGAGTCACTCACATGCGGTCCTAGAGACATGATCCATTTCATCAATGTGGTCTCCATTTATTTGACCACTCCACTCCACAATCCATTTTATCCATCGAAACCATTACATTTAAATGTAGATGCTATCGATTGGTATGATGCTGATTCACCTATAGAGCCTAAAGATTTATTACCTAATGAAGAAATGTTGCAACCTTTCCATTTTGTGCCAGGCTATGTACATGATGTATGTCATGCTGAGAATGCTTTCAATGAGGAACATATAAACCCAGTAGATGACATCCACTTGATCCCTACACCTCACTAGATTGAGGAGGGATCCCATATGTCAATAGATAAAACCTTCGAAGTGGACATTAGTAATGATCCCACCAATCCAAGGAAGGTTAAATTTAGAGAAATTTTGACTCCTAATGAACGTGCTAACCTTATCCCTCTACTGAGAGAGATACCTTCTCTCTTTTCTTGGTCTTACAAGGATATGTCGGGTCTAGATCTGAAATTGGTTACTCATAACCTTTCGCTAGATCTATCAAAGAAGCCAGTCAAGCATAAACTCAGGAAGATGCATCCAATAGTAGCCTTAATGGTTAAGGACAAGTTACAAAATTTATTGGACGTAGATTTTATTATCTCCATCGACTATCTAAGATGAGTATCCAATATGGTACCTATAGGAAAACCTGATGGAAGGATCCGTATTTGTACAGATTTTAGAGACCTAAAAAAGGCAAAACCAAAGTATTCATTTTCATTTCCGAATATCGATGCTCATGTAGATGCAACTACAGGTCATGAGATGCTCTCATTAATGGACAATTTTTATGGTTACAATCAAATTCAGATTAAGCCCGAATACCAACATAAAACTGTGTTTATAACACTATGGGGAACATTTTGCTATAAATTTATGCCATTAAGCCTTAAAAATGCTAGTGCCACATATCAACAGGCTATGACATATATCTTTCATGACTATATGCATAAAATATTAGAAGATTATATTGATGACTTGTTGGCAAAGTCATTACTATGTTCTGAGCATGTAGAGGTCCTGAAGAAGGTCTTTGATCGCCTGATAAAGTATAATGTTAGGTTTAATCCTAAGAAGTGCATGTTTGGCATAACTTCAAGAAATATGTTAGGATTCATCATTTCAAAATGAGGCATCAAATTTGACCCAAAAAAGTTCAAGGCTATTTTAGAAATGCATCCCCCATGAAAATAACTAAGAAGCCTATAGGGCAAAGTAGCATCCATAAAGTTGTTTATCGCTCAATTATCAGATAAATTTTGACCCATGAATCAATTTCTACACAAGGGGGTCCCATTCAATTGGTATGAGGACTATCAAGCAACATTTACTAAGATAAAGCAATACCTAGTGACACCGCCAGTGCTAGCTCCACTAAGGCCAGATGTGCCATTTTTGCTATATATATCAGCAACTAACTTTTCACTGGAAACCATGTTAGCCCAAAAGAATGTGCAAGACAAAGAACAAGACATATATTATATTAGACAAACCTTGGTGAGCTATGAGATCAGATATGCATATGGAAAAGTTGTGTTTAGTAGTAGTGTTCGCTACCAAGAAATTGTGATACTATATGTTGAGTCATATGACATATGTCATATCCAAACAAAATTCATTGTAGTATATGATGAGCAAGACATATCATAATACACGTACTATAGAGTGGATCATGCTACTGATAAAATTTGATTTAGAATTCATAATCCAACATTCCATTAACGTACAAGTCATAGCAGATCAACTGGCTAAGGTGCCTCTCAAAAATAGTAGGTCCCTCACCATAGAGCTTCTTGATGATGTAGTATTTTATTTATAAGAAGCACCCAAACCCAAATAACCAGAAAAAAAAGCTGATGTGACATTGTTCTTAGACATTTTGAAGTGTGAGCAAGGGGGTGGTGCAGGAATAGTGCTGTTCACACCACAAGGAGCTCCAACACCCTTGTCATTCAAGTTGCAATTTCCTTGCACTAACAAAAATGTTGAATACGAAGCCATGATTTTGGGTCTCCAAACAATGGTTGCCATGAAGATAAAAATGTTAAATATCTTTGGTGATTCCATTCTCATTGTAAACCAAGTTAAGGGACTATTTCAATGTCGATTTCTAATATTGAAAGCTTACAAGGATCTTGTTGACACATATATAGCTCGACTGGAATGGTATGACATTGAGGTAATACCTCATTTATCCAATAGATTTGTAGAAACAATGGCATATTTGGGATCTCTAATCCCTCAAAATCCGTCTGCCAATTTCACTACCATCCATGTAAAGATGTTGTCACATGTAGCTATGCAATGCAAAATAATGGATAACAAAGAGTCAATCAACATGATTCATGTGGAACCAAACAATGAGTGGTTCTACAGAGCCAAAGAATTTCTAAAGAGAGCATCCTAGGGGTCTTTTATATTGTAGGATCTGAAGAGGAGTGGTACTACCATTCACCATAGGGTTGTTTTCTAGTCTAGATTTGTAAATGTAGAACCATAGGGGGAGCATGTTGTCTTGTCAGTCGAGGTCAAAGCTTATCATAATCGGATGTCACAGATATATGACTTCTTTAAACTTGGTATAATCCCTTAGGGATTATCATGTGCTAAAAAATGCACATTCAAATATAAAGTGACAAATTATATCTTGTTAGAAGACATCCTGTACCGTAGAAGCTACGATGAAGTTCTTCATTGTATTGAGCCCCAAGAGTCATCTTGGGAAATTTTAGAAGCTCACAATGGTTCGTGTGGTGGCCATTTCAGTGACATGGCTATCATCAAGTGCATCCTTCGTATGGGTTATTATTGGCCTACTATGGAGAAGGATTACAATGTGTATGTTAGAAATGCATTAAATGTCAGCATAATGCTAACCTTTTGCACTTGCCATCACAGGCCTTACAACCCATTAAAGTGGCTTGGCCATTTGCTTAGTGGAGATTTTATCTCATCGATAAGATCTCTCCTCTGTCATTGGGTTAGAATACTTTATTATTATGGCTACTGAGTATTTCATTAAGTGGGTGGAGGCTATTCCCTTAACAATGGTAATCAAAGAACGTATTGTTGAGTTTATACTTACTAATATCATTAGTTATTTTGTGATACCATCCAATATAGTTTCATATAATGTAACATAATTTAAGAATGAAACTGTGAGATATTTGACATCTAAATATAGAATAAAACATTGTTTTATGACTCCTTATTATCCACAAGCAAATGGGCAGGCTGAAGGTTCAAATAAGATAGTGCTCTCCATATTGAAAAATACAGTACAAGAGCACCATAAATATTAGCATATCCAACTACCCTTTGCATTATGGGCTTACAAGACTAGAATTTAGACACCCACTAGGGCAACTCCATTTTCACTAGTATATGGCACTGAGGCCATTATGCCCCTAGAGTTGGAAATTCCAACATTGTGCATCACATTGAAAGAGTTCATTGATGATGAAACTATGCGACAAGCTCACCTAGATCAATTGATGCTACTTTATGAATGTCACATGAATGCCCTTGAGCACCTGTGTGTTTATCAAGAGCACTTAAAATGATCTTACAATAGTAAATTCCATTTGAGAGACTTTGAGGTTGGGGATTTTATGCTGAAAGAGAACCAACAAAACTCAAATTTACCACCAAAAATGTGAGACAAATTCGTGGCTAACTGGTTAGATCCTTATATGATCTTAGAGAATATTGGACCTGGGACATATCGCTTGGAGGAGTTGAAGAGCTTGAACCTCTCAATATCCTTCATCTTAAAGCGTTCTATGCCTAAGAACCAAAAAAGGCTCCAAAGTCATCTGTAAGCCCTTTGGTCATCCAAGAAAGGCTACAAAGGCATCTGTAAGCCCTTTGGTCATATAGAAAAGGCTCCAAGGGTTTCTTAAAATAGCTCAGTCAATCCCAAAAGGCTCCAACAATTTTCTCAAAATTGCTTGGTCAATCCCCAAAGGCTCCAAGGATTTTTCAAAACTGCTTGGTCAATCCTAAAGGCCCCAAAGGCATTTGTAAGCCCTTTGGTCATCCAAATCAAAAGGATCCAAAGGCATCTGTAAGCCCTTTGGTCAAATCAAAATAATAAAATCCAAATAAATTGGAAAAATATCAAAAATAAAAAATATATGCATTTCATTTGCATCATTTCATTGCATTTAATTTTAAATTTCATTGTATTGCATTAGGCATATTCATCCATCACACTTGTATTGGAACAAAATGTGTTAGCAATATTACAAACGACACCATGTTTGTGTTTCAATCATGCATCTATGCACTATATTTTTCATCTATTTATCACCCTTGTGAGTAATTGTGTTTTTCAACACAACCCGTATTGTTTATATGAATAATATACTAGGGTTTTTTGGTCATTCAACCATACCTAGAGGTCTTCTCAAGAGTTTATATAACTATTGCTTTGATTTTGTAGTTGAGGTCTAATTAGTATAGCCCTTAGCGTGAGACAAGCAAAGTCTCCCCAAGATCGAAGAATGCTCCACAAGATCAATCACACACAAAAGAGGAAAACCCACAACACCAATATTAAGTGGTAAAACCCTACTTCAAATGAAGAAGGGAAACATCCACTATGAAGCTCACTATATTACTCAATGATTCAACAATACAAGAATGCTTCAATGTTATGCAACAATATGCATCAACATGATATGACAAGATGTAGTAGACAACACCCCTATTTAAAGAGAAGCTTTTCTACTACAACCCTAAAATTACCCTAATCTTATCACAATATTATCTTGAGATGTGTACTTTCCACTTATCTTGAGATGTGTGACAAATCTTATCACAATCTTATCTTGAGATGTGTGACAAGTGGCATCTATCAAATATTAAAAAGTGATTGGTTACTTTTTAATATTTTCTAGAAAAGGAGAAATAACTTTTTCCCACAAATTAAATATTCCTAGCACCCTTATTTTATTTATTAATTGGGTGGGAATATTTTTACATAAAATAGAATTATTTTCTAATTCAAATATTATTCTTTAGACTTTATATTTTAGTCTAAGAATAATTTACACAATGTTGCATTACATATTCCAACACTCCCCCTTAATGCAATATTGGGGAAAGGAATTATGAAACAAAGAAACATTCTCCCCCTAAAGATACAAATGGGGATGAGAATCAAATGAGTAATATAGTTACAATGAGCTTCTATGACCAAGAATGGTCTACAATAAGGCACCAATACAAAATGGGCCAAAATGAGACTGCAAGCCCCCAATAGAGTAGCTTTAGATACAAGCAGCTTACAAAGCCATCCATCAACCACAAGTGGTTGCAAATGACAAGAAGAAAACATCACAAGGGTGTCTTCAGTAAGCCTGCAAAACCCCAAATGGAAGTACCTGCAAGCTACAAGCAGCTCAACATAAGATCAGTTAGATACATCATCATAAATATATTCACCACAACATATATGAATATCCAAAGATGATAACAAAATTGATCTAACAAATAGTGAACTATAAGTCATCACAAAAATATGCCAAGCCATACTTATAGTCACGTGCTATATAGTTGATCAAAAAATATCATGTACAAAGTTGCATAAAGCAAACAAGGAGTACCATGATAATGCAAACTCTAAAGTATGTACAAAAGTAGCACAATGCTAACAAAAAGTTGCATAAGGTATATGAAAATAATAAAGTGTGCACACCGGTTGCATAAAGCCAACCATAAAATATCATGTACAAAAGTAGCATAAATGCTAACAAGAAAGTACCATGATAAACCAATTGCATAATGCCAACTACATAAAAACATGTACAAAGTTGCACAAGGCAACAAGAAAGTACCATGTAAAAGAGTCGCATAAAGCAATTGCATCATATACCATAATTGCACAATGCCATCTACAAAGTAACATGTACAAAAGTTGCACAAGGCAAACAAGAAAGTACCATGTTCAAAAGAGATGCAAAAAGCAATTATACCACCAAATATCAACTCATATATATAGCACAAAACACCTCATAAGGATGAAGTTGTCATCACACAAGTGTAACTACACTTCATTCCCCCTTGAGGACAACTTCACCAAACCAAGTGAGTCCCTCAACTTACAAAACTGCTCCTTGGGAAGAGGTTTGGTGAACAAATCAGCAGAATTAGAAGATGATGGGCAATACTCCAACTGAATAGTCCCATCCAATACCTTCTCTCTGATAAAGTGGGCTTGGATTTCAACATGCTTTGTCCTTTGATGCATTACAAGATTTTTAGCCAAGGCAATAGCTGATTGATTATCGAAGAGCAAACGTGAAGGACCAAATTGCTCAAAGCCAATTTCCTTCATGAGGGTACGAAGCCAAACCGCTTCCTGTGCAGCTGTTGTCGTAGCCTTATACTCCACTTCCATTGTAGAAAGAGCAATTGTATCTTGCTTCTTGGAAGACCAAGAGATAGTTGTAGACCCAATACTAAAAACATATGTTGTGGTAGACTTTCTGTCTATTCTATCCCCTCCAAAATCAGAATCAGCATAGCTAAAAAGAGCAAAGGAAGGAAGCCTAGAATACTTGAGTGCCAAATCTCTAGTACCTAAAAGGTACTTCAAAATCTTCTTGGTAGCTTGTAAGTGCTCAATATAAGGTTTCTGCATGAACCTAGCCATCATACCAACTACAAAAGCAATATCTGGCCTTGTGATGGTAACATAAAGAAGACTACCAATGAGCTGCCTATACAATGTAGCATCAACCAACTGAGATTCTGTACTTACTTCCAACTTAACCCCTATAGAAATAGGAATGGAAGTAGGATTGCCATCCTCCAAATCAAACCTCTTAAGAAGATCTTCAATATACTTGGATTGACTCAAAAAGGTACAATCCTCATGTTGATAAACTTGCATGCCAAGATAGTAGTGTAGAAGACCAAGGTCAGTCATTTCATACTCCGACTTTAATTTGGAGATGAAATAAAAAATGGCCTCATTCTCATTTCCAGTCATAACAAGGTCATCAACAAATAGAGCAATTAAAATGACCAAGTTATCCTTCCTAAGCACATAGAGATCTGTATCTGAATAGCATTTATCAAAACCAAGAGACAAGAAGTAACCAGAAATCTTCATGTACCATGCTCTAGGTGCTTGCTTCAGACCGTACAAGGTTTTCTTTAGTTTACACACAAGTGTTTCCTTACCTTGTACAACAAATCCTTGTGGTTGACTCATGTAGATATCCACATCCAAATCACCATTTAGAAAGGCACTTTTCACATCAAGCTAAAAAATCTGCCAACCTTGAGCAACAACAATAGCAATGAGAAGCCGAATGGTGGGCATTTTGGCAACTGGTGCAAAGGTTTCATCATAGTCAATGCCATGTTTTTGAGCATAACCCTTAGCAACCAATCTAGCCTTATACTTTTCTATCTCTCCATTAGAATTGTACTTGATTCTATAGACCCACTTGTTCCCAATAACATTTCTCTTATTAGGATAAGGCACTAGATCCCAAGTTTTATTCTTTAGAAGAGAATCCATCTCAACCTTCATGGCATCAACCCAACAAGAGTGTTGTGAAGCTTCTTGGTAAGAAGTAGGCTCATGATCATTCTCTATCTTAGCTAGAAGAGACATGTTAAGGGTCATACTTCTAGTTATCCTTTGGCTAACTGAATTCTGCTCTTTAGGACCCCTAGAATGATCCAACCACTTGGTCCTTTTGACACAAGGCCCACCCTTTTCTAACTCAAGAAGGTCTTCATTGAATTTGACATCTCTTGAAACAAATACAATGCGTGAAGAAGGTGAGTATAACCTGTAGCCCCTATGTTCTGCATCATAGCCAACAAAGATGCATTTTTGAGACTTTTTGTCCAATTTCTTCCTCTTTTCTGAAGGAATATATGAAAATGCATCACATCCAAACACTCTTAAGTGTGACAAATTCGGCTTCTTACCATTCCAAACCTCATAAGGAGTCTTCCCCTCAACTGATTTTGAAGGACACCTGTTAAGAATGTAGATTGTTGTACTTGCTGCTTCACCCCAAAGAAATTGAGGTAAGTGGTCACCAAGCATGCATCTTACCATCTCCATGATTGTCCTATTTTTCCTCTCTGCAACACCATTTTGTTGAGGAGTGTATGGACAAGTAAACTGCCTTTTGATCCCATGAGAAGAACAAAACTCATTGAAATCATTGCTATTGTACTCCCCTCCATTGTCACTTCTAATCATTTTGATCTTTGCTCCCTTTTGATTTTCTACCAAAGCTTTGAACTCCTTGAATGTCTCAAAACAATCTGATTTATTCTTAAGTAGATACCCAAAGATCATTCTTGAATAATCATCTATAAAGGTGAGAATATAGGATGCACCACCAAGTGATCTAACATGTAATGGACCCATAATATCTGTATGAATGAGTTGAAGAATTTGTGTGGCCCTTGTTGACTTGTCCTTTGCAAACTTTTGTTTGCTCATCTTGCCTAAGATGCATGTTTCACACAAACCATGAATAGGTGAAATGTTAGGCAAGCCTTCAACCAAATTTTTGGACTTCATCATTTGAATATTTTGATAGTTTGTATGGCCTAACCTTAAGTGCCAAAGCTTGCTACTAGGAGAAACATTAGTTGCTAAACACACTTTAGGAGGAGCATCACCTAACACATAAATATTATTCTTCACATAACCTGTAATGATTGGTAGCATGCCTTTCCTAATGCTCCATGAAGTTGCATTGAACTCAATAGTGTGACCACTTCTAGCAACTTGCAAAACTGAAATTAAATTTCTCCTAAGGTTAGGCACATATAGGACATTATCAAGTAATTTCCCTTCAATTACAACATTGCCAACACCTTCTACTTGAAGTCTAGTATTATCACCAATGACAACTGAATCTGAAGAGTGCTTATGAAAGTCCACAAACTTATCCTTTTCAAAACACATATGGTTAGTGCATCCAGAATCTAACACCCATTCATTAGAAGTAGATGAGTCAATGGAGTAGAGGGCACAAACAAAGGCATTTTTATTAGAATTTTGCTTTACATTGTTGTTCTTTTTCTTTCCCTTGCCAAACCATTTCTTAGGTCCTTGTCCCTTAGCCTTTTCTTGCTCTTCCTTTTCTGCAATCTTCTTCTTCTTGAAACAATTTTGTTCCTTGTGGCCTTTCTTGCCACAAAAGTTGCAAGTGAAATCAACTCTAGGCTTGTTGGGTTGGAAATTTTGATTTTTCCTTCCCTTGTATTTCTTCTTGAAGGAAGCCTTAGTGGCACTCAAGGCAACATTCTTCTCCTTGACAACTTGACCATTCACTTTGTCTCTATTAAGAGACTCTTCATGTTGAATCAATAATTGTGAAAGAGTGTTGAGAGGAATGCCATCCTCTTCTTGCTCTAGCCTAGTCTCAATAATGGTGATAAAATTCTTGAACTTGCTTGACAAGTTCCTCAAAATGATAAAGCTTAAGAGCTTCTCACTTATCCAATCACAATTACAAGCCAATAGTTGAGTTCTCATGTCTTTCATCTTTGAGAGGAAGATCAAGGCACTTTCTTCTTCACCTTGCATAGTGCTAAGAATTTTGGACAATAAAGTGAATTTCCTTGATGTGTTGGACCCTAGATGGACTTGTTTTAGCAAATCCCATGCATCTTTAGCATGCTCACAATGGCTTATAGTGAGCAATATCTCATCACTCACACTATTGATAATCATGGAAAGTGCAAGGTGACTCTTGTTGTTGTATGTCTCAAGTGCCCTTGCCTGGGTTGGGATTGCTTCATCTCCATTCACAATGGGCCATAAATTTCTTGCTTGAAATTCAGCCCTCATCCTTGGTTCCCATATTCCAAAATTTGATCCATCAAGGATGTGCTTAGGTGTGAAGGAGATTCCATGATCAACCATTCTAGAAAGTGAACATAATCAAAACATAAGATGCATTGACAAAGGAAATAAATGATGCAATAAGAAAGTAGATAAACATACTTGCATATATAAAAAAACATAACTTTCAAGTAATCTACTTTTCAATCATCAAAGATAATCATCATGAAAGATAATCAAAATTAAGCATCATCAAGAGAGATAAGCATCATCATGAAATATAATCAACATCATCATGAACTACTATAACCATCTTGCAATAAACAACTATAACCATATTGCAATTGAATAAAGGAAATAAACCAAGATCAACTTGCAATAAGAAGGTAACTAACCATAACAATCATCTTGCAACAAAATAAACTAACTTGAATTGAACCATAAAATATTTGTTAAATGTTAGATAGTCAATAAGTTAGTAAGTTAGTGTTCATTTTAAGGTTTTGCTATAGCCTAATGAATTGCCAATTCATCTCACCCAAGGTCAACCAAGCTACCCAAAAGGGTATGGGTACGAGGACCTGAAAAGGACTTGCTATCGATAGAGCGGATTCTTTTGGATTCAATAGGTGTTTAGCAAATATAAATTGTGTTGCAAGATTAAGTAAATTTTAATCAAATACTAAAGTTGTGGTTAGTAAGTTGATTCATTTTTAACCTTCTTGATTAATATGAAAATTAGTAAATTGCAAGTTAGTTGGTTAGTAGATTGTTTAGTAGCAAGTTAGTAAGTTAGTAGTTAGATTAGTTGAGATGCAAAATAGGCAAAACACAAATACTCTCTCTCTCTCTCTCTCTCTCTCTCACTTTCATTCTCTTTTACTTTCATTATGAGAGATACAAGTTACATTAATTTACATTATGCTTCAAGCAAATGCTTGAGAGAGATTAGAAGAAATTAATAAAAATAGGGGGAAGAGAGTGAAAAAGTTGATCCGAAATTGCCTTGTATACTCCAAAACATACTTGGATAACCTTGCAAAACAAGCAAACTCACAAACAACCATTGTTAATGTGAGAAAAAAATGACTATAAGGTCTAAATTATTTGACAATTTGACTAAAAATTTGCCAAAAATTGCATAAAAGGATTCTAGTTGCATTATACAATAATAAAAAATGCATTTCAATTTATGCAAAAAAAATAACTATTAGGTCTTAAAATAAAATAAATGACTATTTTTTTTATTAAATGATTGTTTTTTTATTAAAAAATAGAATAATAAAAAATGACTTTTTTTTTATTAAATGACTATTTTTTTATTAAAAAAAGAATAATAAAAAATGACTATTTTTTTATTAAAAAATAGAATAATAAAAAAATTCAGACTGTACAACAAAATGGGTGGGGGCCATTTGGCCCCCAAATAAAAAAAAATTGCCTCAAATTTATTTTTCACCAAAATAGGGCAAATAATATATGGAAATAGGGTTTTGGGCCTTCCGGACGCAACCATGGGGTCCGTTTGGCTCCAAAACCCTTCCAAAAAAAGCTCAATGCCAAAAATTTATAGATTTAAAATGAAAACACCATTTGCAAAAGATCTAACAACTAGATAAAAAAAACATAATAAATCTATAAACCCTAATGGCAGATTTGCAAAATAAGTTTGCCCAAATATCAAATGCATAAAATACCCAAATATCAAATGCATGCATTAAAAAAATATATATATATACCTTAATGGGTTTTTCACCTCAAAGGATTGAAGACACTTGATGGAGATCCCAACCGCTCTGATACCAAATGTGAGACAAGCAAAGTCTCCCCAAGATCGAAGAATGCTCCACAAGATCAATCACACACAAAAGAGGAAAACCCACAACACCAATATTAAGTGGTAAAACCCTACTTCAAATGAAGAAGGGAAACATCCACTATGAAGCTCACTATATTACTCAATGATTCAACAATACAAGAATGCTTCAATGTTATGCAACAATATGCATCAACATGATATGACAAGATGTAGTAGACAACACCCCTATTTAAAGAGAAGCTTTTCTACTACAACCCTAAAATTACCCTAATCTTATCACAATCTTATCTTGAGATGTGTGACAAATCACAATCTTATCTTGAGATGTGTGACAAGTGGCATCTATCAAATATTAAAAAGTGATTGGTTACTTTTTAATATTTGCTAGAAAAGGGGAAATAACTTTTTCCCACAAATTAAATATTCCTAGCACCCTTATTTTATTTATTAATTGGGTGGGAATATTTTTACATAAAATAGAATTATTTTCTAATTCAAATATTATTCTTTAGACTTTATATTTTAGTCTAAGAATAATTTACACAATGTTGCATTACATATTCCAACACTTAGCATATCAAAATCCTATCACTAATCAACAAATTAAACAAATCCTAATAAATACTAGGGGAAGATGAAAGCCACGAAGCAGTACCGAGTATCCTGAAGCGAAAATATTTATTCTTTCTTATCTCCCAGTGCGGATGGTATGGGAAATGTTAGCAATTGGAAAAAGGAAAGGTTCATTCCTTACCCATAAACCCTTGCTTACATTAAAATGAGCAATATCCCAGATCAATCCTACACATTGATATCCTAGATCGATATCATAGATCGAAATCCCAGTTTGATATCCCATATTGATATCATAAGATCGATATCCCTGAAATAGTTTCCCAAAGTAAAATTCTCAAAGGAAGTTTTTGAAGCAAATGATCAAATGTAAATCCCATAAAGTTAGATCAAATGAAGATCAAATTGTACAAAGAAAGTAAAATCAGTATCAAATCCCTTGCTCAAAGATAAAGTAAAAAATAAATAGTGAGTTTTATCACTATAGTACAAAAATAAACAATGATATTTATCACTTTATATCAGAAAGTATCCTAAAAAATTGAAGAAAAGAAGGGGGTGAACTTGAATCCTTGGAATTTTCAGCAATACTTACCTTATGCATGATGATATGTCTGATGTATTAGCATCTCGCTTATGTACAGACCAATGTTTTAATGTGGAAGAGCTAGCTTCAGGTGTCCTGTATCACCTAGTGGTCTAGTCCAACTAAAATCTAAACCTAGTATTGGGTAAGACATTTACAGACCCTCGATCTTAGCAATGGGCTGAAAGAAACCTACCTAACATCGGGGTATGCTTGTGCCTTATCAAATATATTCACTTGCACACATAGGGATAATGAAAAATTAGGGTCTATCCTCGTGAAAACCTTATGTTTTAGAAGTCTAGTGTGGCTACTATACAACTTTTTATCAGTCAACTAGGGTGTTTGAGTTTCATGGTAAACCTCAAAAATTCCCAAATAGCAACAATCAAAATTTCAAATGCTATCATAAAAAATCAATTTTTTTTATGAGATTTTGTTTATTAGAATTATTTGTACTATATAATTAGATACCATATGGATGTCAAAAATGATATTTAGAAGACCACTGATCATATTATACATATTATTTTAATTTACAAAATCTTTTGAATAGAAAACATATATCACTGCATCTTGTATATGGGTGTACTATCTTTCATAAAGAGATAAAGCAACTACAATCCATGATTGTTATACATTTTGTGGTGTCATCCATTAGATCGTTAAAACCTCATATCATATTGCATACATTATGTTTTAAGTTATTAAAATGTATATGTCCATTTACAATAACTCAATACCATCAAAAATACATACAATACAAACATGGCACAAATCATGTCATAAATAACATAAAGTAAATACATACAAGTGAAGCAGATCAAAACTGCATTAAAACATCAAACATTGCATTATAGTATACATAGCATCATAAAGTAGTCCATCTACACATGTATATCACTACATCCACATCATATAGCTAGTGCATGTCATCCATACATCACATCATATAGCAATAAATAAAATATCTGCATTGCATCCATGTGCATAACATAAACATAAAATACCAAAAATAAAGTACACATATAATGAGATGAAATTTCATATCATATATATGTGTGTGTGTGTGTGTGTCAAGAGTACATAGTATCAAGGTATATTAAAATACTCGCAGGCTACAACTGTGTAGGTCCTCGACCTTACAATAAAAAATAGTACAAAAAAGTATCTCTAAGATATGTGCTAAATAGGGCCTGTACCCCTAATCTATGAGGCACCTCCATCGCCTCTACCATCCCTGTGAGTCCTCTGCGAGCTAGCACCATGAGTGCTTGAATACCTATGAGTACTCTTAGTCATGTGCATCTTGTAGCTCAAGCTAGCAGAAGACTACACGGTCTCCCTTGTCCTAGATCTGGTCCTCTGAGTCCTTGTAGTATGGGTATCTTCTAGAAACTCCCAACCTAGCAGCCTGATATGAATCTCTATTGATCAATGCGGGCTACACGTGCTATATGCCTAACATTACCCTCCTATATGAAGGAATGTAGGCGCCTGATATCTACCATGGGATCATGACCTCCTGGTAGAAAAGTAGAGGGAACTACCAGAGGCGACATGATAGCCTATGAATATGAGGGATCTCCCCTCACTGCCTTAAGCAGGTCCCTCTTAGTAATCAAGACACTCACCTATTCCTATCGCAAAACCCGCTTGCTTGTGAGCTGTGTGATCCATGTGTCTATAGTAGTAGCCTATTCCTGGAGAGCTATCACCTCCTCCTCATATCCCTACCAGTGCCTCTCCCTGTGTTCTAGCTTCATATCTAAAGTGGTGATAGAAATATCCCTATAAAGTAGCTAAGTCTACAATCTCCCAACCTGGCTCTAGAGGTTGGCAATCTAGGATCTCAAATACACAATATAACTATCTGAAGGCACCTCACCCTCCTCTAATGCCTCCTCCTCTACCTCCACCTGTGTGCCCTCATTTCTAGTAGCCCTAGCATCCCATGTGCCCTCTATCCTATGGTGGGTCCTACACCCATGAGGGTACACCTCTGCGCCCTCTGCACCCTCTTATGTGAATCCACCAGCTGGTTAGCCTAGAGGACCCTCTTCATGCCACTTGAAATATGCTCATCATCCATCATAGTCCAGAGTAGTGCCTACATATGTTAGGCGTAACTCCTAATAGTCATTGTCCTCATCCCCAATGGAGTCATCTAGGGCCATGTTAGGTCCCTATTAAGGACCAGGTGTCTGTAGATGAGTGGCAACTCTGGGACATCATACCAGATACCAAACTACTTCAGCACACAATAGTAGAAGTGGTACTCACATATGTCAGCCTTTCAGCCTAGGATCTATCTATCTATGTGCATCTGACATAGGTACTTGCTTACCTCTATCCATGCTAGACAGTCCATATACAATCACCACGATATCTGATGAGGGTGGAGCTATGAAAATATAGAAATATAGTTCTCTAGGTCTCCTACATGAGACCTACTCTTGAAGCCCTCTCGATCCTAGGGCCAACAGGTGATATAACACTAAATATCATCATCGATGTTAGTTATCAGCATAGGAAAATCAACAGGGTGCTCGATTAGGATGTGCTGCCAGCCCCAAACCTGGAGGAGGATGCTACAACTAATGTTGACTCTACTTCGACATGTGATCTAATACATATCGTGGTAGAGCTATGCTAGAAGGGAACTCCAACATGATAGAATTAGAGGATATCAGGTCGAGCTCACCATCACCTCTCTGGTCTGAGCCAGGAGGTTCCAAGGTAACCTTGCATCTGAATAATCTAGGAGTACTATCCGAATAATCAAGTGCATAAATACAGTCTCCCACTATGATAAAAATTAGGTCATGAACCACTCTTTGACATGGATGCCTCTATGGGTATTACGGTCCTACACCTCAACACTTCATCTTCCAAATATGGCATCAAATATGACCTTCCTGGTCGTGGTAGGAGAAGAGGTGATAGGATCACCATCAATTAGAAGATGGAAGATGCAGTAGACATCCTCCAAAATAATAGTCATCTCAATCGTCGGTAGGTGAAATGTGTTGGTCCATGCATCCTAGTGATGGACCAAGACATTTAGATATGCCTGATCAATATGGATGATGGGGAGGTCCAAGATGTAGCCAAACCCCAAAGCAGTGAACCACTCTTGCTCCTCGTCAGTAAGATCACCATGGAGGTTGCGATGGAGATCGGTCTCCCTTGCTCTTTTGGTCAAAGTATGAGTGACAACAAAAATAATAAACAAGAAAAACAATAAAAAATAATTCTAACTATCAAAACAAATTTCAAAAACATAAAAAAAGCATTCCAAAAATGCAACAAATGACATTTAGTGCCTAGAAAAACTCAAAAAAAAATTAAAAAATTTGAAAAAATTTCAAAAATTTGGGCATCTTGGGTCGGAATCGTGGTCGGTCTAATGGTCAAAAATTTTATCATTGGGATTTGAATCCTACCATAGCTGAAAATCATGGCCCCCAATTTGCCAATTGGGGCCCGCGACTGCCACCCATGCCTAGGGAGCTAAACCCTAAATGGGTTCGCCCTTCCTGAAAAAACCTTGAAAAATAAAAATAAACCCACCCTCTAATCTAACCTATGCTAAACCTAGATAGGGTGTGGTTCGTTATTGACAGTTTAATGAGATTCGTTAAACCATTATTTCGTGTGGTTGATTTTAAATCGATAATGTAATTGTGAGGTCTCAGTTTGTGAGTTACCTTAGAAGCATCGACTCCTCCATTGGTCGAGGATTTCGACTGATCCGCCATCGATGTGGAGAATAGGAATTATGTCAGGTTTTCGGCAATGTTTCATATCAAAAATTAGTTTTTACCTCCCAGAGCTCTCAGTTTTACCGGTATATGCAGGTAAATAATAAAAATTTACAAAGGAAAAAACCTTATATAATTTTCAATTTTGGTGTAGACCACGGTTGACATCCCAGATTAGGATTTTTCACCCATGATTTTCATCCAAAGTTAAAGAATTGGCCCACTTATGACAGGTGCGGTTAGCCAACCACATTAATTGCTCCAAATTCCCCTCATGGAAAGCCTTCAAAGGTCAAATAAAGGATATTAATCAGACCAAAAAATTCAAAAAATTTAAAATTAACAAAAAATCAAATAAATCAAAAAACAAATGCACCTCATATTCAGTTATTTACCCTCTACACTTGGCAGTTGTAGCAACTTGTGATCCATGCAATCCGAAAATATGAGTAAATTACCATAAGGACATTTGGGGTAAATTTTTCATTTCTGAATTGTTATGTTTTCAATCCCTAAGAAGGCCTTCATAGTCGGACTGCTCCACGAGAATGAGATATTCATCACAATTATCCTATGACAGTTTTCAGCATATCATTGACATTATGATTCACTTCAAGCCTAATGGACATTGCTATCATTTAGATTCCCTAATAAGGCCTTCATGTCTGGACCGCTCCACAATATAGGAATATGCAATTATTCTAAACGGTTTAATCATATCTGATTAGGCCTTGCCAAGTATTCAAATTCTCAATATTAATTTGTGCAAATATCATTCATTATGGTCAAGTGACCTCATCGTTTTATTTAATTTTCATTACCCTCATCGAATCATCGCTTGAGGGGGTAGTCATAATATAAAATCATAATCAAAGTCAATAATAGATCCCTTGATCTTGTCAAAATTGCATTCGTCCTTGTGAATCATTGCTAAAAACTATCATAGGCTTACCCTTTTTCTTGGGAAAAATAGCATATATGACAGTTAGTTTTTAACTCTCTTCCTTTCGGATTGATAGGCACGAAAGCCTACTTGGCATTGATGTTATTCGAATGTATGATGATGAGTGTATTTTTTTTCAAATTTAAACCTTCTATCAAGTTAGAAGCAATGATTCGAGGATGCACATCCTTTTGCTAGACTCGGGGCATCTAAAGTTGATGAGACTAATGATCATCATCCAAGCTATGACATCATTTTAGGTCTAGCTTTTCTTAACATTGTTCAAAATCACAATGCATATCAAAAGGGGCATCTGTAGACACCTAAAACATTTCATGTCGAAGTTTCTACTCATATGGGACATGCTAGAAGACCATATGGAAGACCTTTGAATAGATCCAAGGTATAGCAGTGGTTTTTACCACTCAATTAGGTACCTTTTCCTAGTCAGTGCTAGCCACTACTAACACCTGTGGTTAGCATAGCTGCCCATAGATGTCACCCGTGGTCAAGCCTCTAAATCAATTGGCCTTCATCCAATCCAAAATCAGTTGCAATGGCCAATTGGTTGTATATTGGATTGGTTTGAGCAAGGAAGGTTCTAAATCCTTCCATCCAAAAAACTCAACCACCCAATCTTGATCTTGGCTTCATGAGGAAGCCATCCCTAGATCTGGTACAATGTTATAAGACCCCTCTTTTAATTAGGGAAAAGAGAGAGAAGCATAGTCAATTAAGTAGTGAAGCCTTGTCGAATTGCATAGCCAACTACATGCATTGGTGTATCGTTCCAAATTTTTTGCACCCTTACCTTCAGGCTAAAGGATCCATGCCCGAAATGGGGATGCAAGAAGGATGGGCAGTACCTCGGACTGAGAGGCCCTTTGAAGGTCCCGCCTCTCGGGGAGAGGTATTAAGGTGATTTTTTGACGGATGGTGGGGTTCACCAGGAAACGTTTAGTGGTAGTCTCCACGCCTAGGTTGGGAATGTGTTTGATGTGTTCAATTTTACATTTAATCATTCAAATCCTAGGTTTGGCCAAATGAATCTAAACTGTTCTACATGAAATGCAGGTTTAAATGAATACAGAAATAGAATTAAACAGAGAATACAGGAAATATACTAGATTAGAAAAAAGTCATACCTGATCCGGATGTCTGATGGAGGTTCTAATTTTTGAAGCAGTCAAGATCGCCTCTGATCTGACAAGATCATCTGAAATTAGACAGGATCATCTGAGATCTAACAAATTTGTCAAAGACCTGCAATCAGAGAAATATACATAGAGCACAAAAAATGCAACAATACTAATAGAGGAAAATGGTGTAATATGACAATATAGATACTAAAATGATAATTACGAATAGAAATTCAAGTAAATTATAGTATTCTAATGACAAATTATGATCTTATCATGCACTTAAGCTATATGGGTGAACTCCAAAATGCAGAATAGCAGAAAATAACAATAAACTGATCTAAATGCAGAATGAAACAACAGACGAAAAGAGAAAAGTGCAAACTCTGGGCACTAATTGCCCCCAATGTTGACTGTAGTCAAAATCGTCTGTAGAGTGCGAAATCATCTCGAATTGGGGCGTGATCGTTCGAGATTGTACAAGATCATCTGCGACGATCTGAGCTTGCTCCGACTAAAGAATAACAGAGTTCCTGCAAGAAAACTTAGAAAGGCACAAAATGCAAATAAGAATTCAGGGTATTCTAACGCATGTAAAGATCAAACTACAGGGGAATTCAGCCAGCCAGGGGTAGGTCAAGGGGGGTCCTAAGGTTTAAATAGGCTTAGGAGGGAGGTTAGGAGGTTGGGGATCATCCCAATTTGGGAGATCTCCAATGGAGGAGACTCTAACGGTGCAGACGCGTCTCTGCCCGAGTTAGAGAAGTTGTTGGAACATAAGCTAATTTTGAAAAATTAGTTTTGGGACGAAATCGTCTGGACGTTCTGCTCTAGACGAATTCGTCCGATCTGAGGTGATATCGTCTGATCGGCGATGATATCATCCAACGGTCACAACAAATCCTAAAAATGGCATGAAAAACAAGGAAAGCGGTTTAACAGGCGGTTCGGGGTTAAAATTTGAATTTGAATTATTACTAAAGTAATTTTAATTATTTGCTAAGGTTTACTGTGCCAATTTTAGGGTGCTACATTTTGCCCCCTCTTTAGCGAATTTTTTGAAGAAAATGCGTTAAAGATGAGTTCTTCTCGATCTACGAGAAAGCAAAAATTATTCCCATTTTTAGGCGACGATTCTAGGTCGAATCGTACGACAACTTACTATGGTGCCCCCTCCGTGTTTTTACCCAAATCGAACGTTTGAGGTAAAAATGCGGAAAAGCAAAATTTTAAAATGTTGTTAAGTGTTTTTGAAGAAAATTAAGAAAAATAGGGTAAAACCCTAATTCATTGTTACTGTTCATTTTCCTGGTTTCTAGAGCTCTGCAGACAAGATGGTCGAGACAGTGCACAGATCGACAAGAGGTCCGACGCGGGCTATCGGTAAGGGTCCAAACTTAATTTAGAATGCTTTAATTTTGAATTTCATGCTTTTTAGATTAATTTTGAATGATTTTTGAGCATCGCGGCCATTTTTGGGCCGTCGACGTCGTCGGGACGAAATCGTCTCAATTTCATCGAAATCATCTCGATATCACTGATTTCGTCCAAGGGCAAAATCGACGATATGGGGACGATTGCATACAATAAGGGACGATTCCCTCTTGCAAAATCGAAGATGAATTTGCTCAAATTTTGGACGATATCATCCAATAGTGGACGATATCATCATTTGTATGAAATTGAACTTGTTTTACTTGCATTTTTAATCACTGTTTTATTAATGATTTTTATTGTTTTGTTGTTTATGTTGCAGAGAGGATTACTAAAGAGTCGGGAATGGAAATACGATGGGCTGAGGGATGACTTGGCCGCTCTATCTCAGGTAGAGCGAGATCAGTTGGCTCAAGTCGGCTTGCAGCATGTGGCAGATATGCCACAGGTTTCTACAGATATGGGGCTATTGACAACCCTAGCAGAGAGGTGGTATCCGGGTTCTTCTTGTTTCCGGTTACCGACAGGGGAGATGACTCCCACATTGGAGGATGTATGGAGGATTTTGAGGATCCCCATACAAGGATGGCTAATAACTCCCATGGCCAATCAGGGCCACGCGATGATGCGACTATGCGAAGATCCGAGCTTCACCCTGGAGAAGGGCGGAGTGAACATCGAGTCGCTATGCCAGATGCCTGGGGCATCTAGACTGACACAGGTTTTGGCCGGGGTGGTAGGTGGTCTGCTGCTATGCCATCGAGTGGATGCAGACTACCATGGCTATTGATAGATGTGGTCTACGACATGAGAGACCATGGGTATAGGTTTTCTTGGGGGAGCTTTGTACTATGTCGATTGTATAGGATCCTGCATGGGGTCGTATACAAGGGCGGCCGATGTCTGGTCATGACATCACTACTGCAGGTTTGGTGTTGGGAGCACATCATGGTGCGGAGGCCGGTAGGGCTCCCACTAATAGGGATTGATGGGGAGAGGCCCCGAGTTTTCTACTGGTGGCTCCGAAGAGGGTCACAGCGGCGGATAGATCCGCCAATGTCCCGGAGACTACTTGACGACCTTGTCTCCGACCAGATCACCTGGAGGCCTTGGAGAGATCATCCAGGGTGGGCCGAGGATGGACAGGAGCTGGCTCACGTTAGGCGAACCTGTTGGCTGAGGATGGAGAGGAGAGAGGTGGAGCTCCACCGCTATGACCGAGTTTTGAGGTAGTTCGGTCTACAGCAGGGGATCCCATCTCTCAGGGACTACGAGTTTTCTCGGACCGTCCGGGATAACACTACAGTCAGCGGGGCTCTAGATATGCAGCGCTTCTAGAGTGAGGACGTGGACGATGCCCCCATTCAGCCAGTGGATGGGGATGACGTAGGGGTTGCTAATGGCTATGATGCCTGGTACGCAAGCATCCACCCTCCTCGGATGACGAGGGCTCAGGGTCCGATTCATGTAGTTGTGCATCGGATGGGGAGGCGCGCCAGGCGGCCATTGAGGTGGCACAGGGTCACAACGGGAGAGAGCAGAGGAGGCCACAGGCTCAGCAGAGGCCACGGCAGTAGGAGAGGAGGGAGGAGAGACCCCCTTCTCCATGGAGAGAGAGGCCACCATCGCCCGATAAGGGCAAGGGTGTCGAGGTAGGAGAGAGTAGCGAGATGGCTACTCTCCGGGTGGAGACTATCCATCTCTAGGCTCAGGTGCAGTCCTTGTAGGATGAGGCTGCACGACACCGAGAGGAGGCCACACAGCTCAGAGATGAGGTCGCACGCCTTAGAGCACGGAGCGGAGGGGCGAGCACTCGGGACCTAGCATGGGCTATTGCCCAGATCACATTCTATCGGATGCTATACCACCATATGGTGCTAGAGGAGCAGAGGTTACCGCTGTCGGCCCCCATTGCGGAGCCTATCATGATGAGGTCATCGAGGACATCATCACGATCAGAGTCCAGGACTCATAGCACCACAGGACTATCGATGGGGCCACCTCGTCCACCTCAGGGTGGGGGAGGAGATGAGGTTGAGAGCTCGAGAGGTTCTCGAGGCTAGCTGCTATAGACTGCACTACACAGATTGATACATAGTGTTTATTATTTTTGATAGAGGATTGAGTATGCCGAGGTACAGATTGTGGCATACCGATCCAGTTTTGAGATGATGTATATATTGTTGATATATATATAGATGAGATATTTTTGATCATATGACTTGTCTTATGTGTTTGTATGATGCTTTAATGTTTTGATGTGATTGATTTGATGATTCATGTAATTATGTCGTTTGGAAATATTATGGTTTGAATGTCATGCTTTTAAAATTTAAATGAAATAATCTGATGTAAACAAATTGGTTGTTTGTGGGATAATTTGATAAAAATAAAAGGGACTTCTAACAATAATTTCAAAGGACATTGTCACTATTATAGACCATTTCATGGAGTCGCCGCTCACTCGGTCGTCAAGCTAATCCTGGTATAGAAATATTGTTAAAAGTAAAAGAGTGCTTAAGAGACTGTCTTAAGACTTTGTTGTGATGATGCAAATGATGATGATGATGGTGATTTGTTTTCAGATTTCCATGAAAATATTATGCATGAAATATTTTTAAAAAAATGATTTTTGCTAGGCATAAATTCCTAAGTGTGATAAAATTTTGAACAATTCCTTAGAATTTATACCATGGTTGCAAAAATTGAATTTGAACATAATGTCATGAAATAGAATAAGTGTTTGTTTGTTTGTAAAGCATAATTGTGTAACATAATGATGCAAGTCACATGTTTTGATGAATTTTGTTTTAAAATAAATGGAAAAGAAAATTAGAATGATGGTTTGCGCTAGGCATAGAATTATAGGTATAGACTTATACCATCATCACGAAATCCAAAGAAGAAAATAGATTGTTGGTTTTATTGCAAGATGCATTTTTGACCTTTGATAAACAGAAAAATAATAATATGAAAACTTTTGTTTGAAATTATTTTTGAGATTTTATGAGAAGATGTATGTAATTGCTCTTATAGAAAATAAGAATTCTGAAATAAAAGGATAAAATTATTCCGAAAAGAGTTACAGAAATATCTTAAATTATCTCAAAGAGAAATGTAGATTTATAAGGAATCCTCATGTGCAAATGTGAATTCATTACCGATCTTGATTTATCATAATGATACAAAATCTCTCAAATACAAATGTGTGTGCGATTGTATTGTTCATTTACCAATTTTGAGCAAGATAATTTGATACAAGTGATTTGAATTAACCAAATAAGTGTTCATTAACCATGATTTAGATGCATATAACCGTACCAGACTACTATGTAAGTCGGGTTATCAAGAGCTAGCTAATCCATAAGCAGACATAGGTCTGTACAAAAGAAGGTCGCTAATGTAACAGACATATCACCACGCTAGGAGTTACCCAAGGCCAAGCGGGTTGGGCACAAACCACCTGTTATGGGGCTTACCTCACAGTTTTCGAATAATTGAGAATTCCAGGGATTCAAGCTCATCAACCCTTCTTTTCTTTTCAATGGGTAGGGAAAGGGATTTTATTGCTTTTGCTTTTGCTTGTTTCGCTTTCTTTGCTTTCTTTTTCTTTTCTCTTTTTTTTTTTGTATTTTTCTTTTTCGTATCTTTTGCTTTGATATTTGAGATAATGCTGAAATAGTGCTAAGAGAGTACAAAATGATTCTGAAATAATGCTTCTTTTTCTCATGATTTTGCTTGATTTTTCTTTTTCTTCCTATGCTAGGGATACTTGCTCGGATTAGCTGTAGAGCAAGGGATTTTTATTCTGGGTAGGGGTGAGCTTGTCCTTTTGTCAATTCTCAAAGATTCTAGACCATGTGCATGATAGGATAGCAGGGGAAACTTTTCGCTCAAGAAACCACTTCTACTATGTAGCATAGCATGGACATTACAAATATAATCATTTTATTGTGAAAGGATATGCTTGGTTTAAGTAAATAACAAGATCAATTCTCTGTGCTCAAACTTTATTTAATTGAATTTTGTGGACTTTGATATAAGAGAGATTAGTAATCATGCCAAATAAAATCAAGATATTTATTTTTGTGTTTGCAAAAGTGAGAGATTCCAAATAAATGCTAATTTATCCAAAATAATTTGAAAATATAATTGCAATACTTTAAGAAGAAATATATACAACAAATATTTTTGAGGAGTTTGATAATTTTGACTCTCTCTTTCTTCTCTTTATTATTTTTTTTTGGTTTTGAAAGAGTCAATAATATTGTTGTTTGTTTTTGTTTAAACAGTTTTATACATTTTTAAAATGAGACAACATGCAAAATATATACAAATGATGAAATGACCAAATTTTATGCGTAATATCACTTAAGATGCATAATATTCATAGGTTCTTTTAAATATTTACCATCTAAGGTAGCTAATTTGTATGCTCCCGATTCAAATTTAGCGAGTGATAATATATGGTCCAAGCAATTTGGGTTCAAATTTACCTTTAAGGTCTTTAGTTGCATTAGTATTTTTTTGATTTTCTTTTAAAACAAGGTCGCCGACCTCAAAGGATCGATGACGAACTTTCTTAGCATATGATCTTTTAAGCTTGTTTTGGTAGGCACGAAGATGCTCCAAAGCATTGATGCGCTTTTCATCTAGGAGTTCCAGCTAACTGAGTCTACCAGCTCGATATTCATCTCCTACTTCGGTATCTTGAAGTAGTAGAGCCAAAGAAGGAACTTCTAATTCAAAGGGAAAAACAGCTTCAGCGCCATAAACCAAAACAAAAGGTGAAGTACCTGTGGGAGTACGAACACTAGTGCGATATGCCCACAAAGCTGGATATAATTGAATGTGCCAGTCGCGGCCAGATTTATTGACCAATATTTTAAGGATTTTAATTAATGTTTTATTAGATGCTTCAGCTTGGCCATTACCCTGAGGATAATAGGGAGTGGACCAGCGATGTTGAATTTTATATTTTTGGCATAATTTCTTAACATCTTTATTTTTGAAACAAGTTCCATTGTCTGAGATGAGATTTGCAGGAATTCCGAACCTACAAATGATTTGATTAAAAATAAATTTAGAGACTTGTGTTCCAGTGCGGGAAGCTAAAGGCATAGCTTCAACCCACTTCGTAAAATACTCAATGGCGAGTTATGATGAATTTGTGTCCATCAGATGACACAGGATTAATTTTGCCAATAATGTCTAAGCCCCATTTTGAAAAGGGCCAAGGAGATGAAATAGCCTGCAGTTCTTGTGCAGGGGCATGGACAAGGTCAGCATGTTTCTGGCACTTGTCGCAATGGCACACATAATCATGTGCATCAGTTTCCATGGTAGGCCAAAAGTAGCCTATCCTAAGGAGCTTTTTAGCAATGACACTACCACTGAAGTGTCCTCCACAAGATCCATCGTGGGCTTCACTCAAAGCTGATTTGGATTCTTCTAGATTCAAACATCTCAATAGGATACCTTCAAAAGATCTCCTATATAAAGTATTGCCAATTATTACAAATCGACTTGCTCGTCTACGTAATAACCGACGCTGGTTTCTATTAGAACTGGCAGGGAAAGTCCCATTGTGAAGAAAATCAAATATATCCGTATACCAAGGTTCAGGAGTAGTTTCATTGATTAGAAACACATCCAAAGGTTCTAAGCATGACTTATTTGAAGCGGGTTCCTGGAGTCGATGAATAATGATGGTGGCATATTCGTCATCTAACTCCAAGGGTAGAAGAGAGGCAGCTATGGCCATAGCGTCAACCGCACGGTTGCTAGTTCGAGGAATAGCTTCCAAGGTAACTTGATCAAATAAAGATATTAATTGTAAAACATATGCTTTATATGGGCATAATTTATCATCTCTGGTTTGATAAACTTCATTAATTTGGTTTATAACAAGTTGAGAATCACCAAAAACTAGCAGATGTTTAATTTTTAGCGCTAAGGCAGCTCGTAATCCAAGGATTAGAGCTTCATATTCAGCAATATTATTGGTGCAAGCAAATGTTAATTTAAAGGACAAAGGTATAATGTGTTTTTGTGGAGATATTAAAATAATACCTGCACCAGCCCCACTCATGCATCGGGCTCCATCAAAGTATAAGGACCATTGTTCAACATGGTCTGCCTCTAATTGAAGGCATTCATCAGGAAACTCAATGATGAGGGGATGGGTAGACTCTAAGGGTGCAGCAACTAATTGATCTGCTATGATTTGACCCTTAACAGACTTTTGTCCTATGAACGTGAGTTCAAACTCGCTTAGAGCAAGAACCCACTTTGTTGTACGACCCGATAAATAAGGTCGACTCATGAGATACCGCAAGGGATCATATTTAGCAATGACATATGTTTTTTGATTGAGCATATAATGGCATAATTTTTACATAGAAAATATGACTGCTAGACATAGTTTTTCTAATGTTGTGTAGCGGGTTTCATAACTAATTAAAGTTTGGCTAATATAATAATTAGCACATTCTCTTTTCTCATCATCAAGTTGAGCTAACATAGCTCCTAAAGCAAAATCTGAAGCTAAAATATACAGGATAAATGGGCGATCAGGTCTAGGCGGTGAAAGCACAGGTGGGTTAAGGAGGTATTGTTTGAGAAGTTCAAAAGCTTCCTTACATTTGTCGTCCCAATTAAAAGGGACATCCTTCTTAAGGAGCTTAAGAAAGGGACTGGTTTTGTCCGCCAACTTATCGATGAAGCGACGGATGGCTTGAAGCTTACCTTGTAAACTTTGTAACTCAGATATATTGGTAGGTGCGGGCATATCAGTGATAGCCGCAATCTTGAGAGGGTCGATTTTGATACCACGTAAAGAAACTAAAACCCCTAATAATTTACCGGACTTGACTCCGAATATACATTTGGTTGGATTTAATCGAATAAGATATTCTCTTAACCGATTAAATACTTTTCTCAAATCATCTAAATGATCATCTTCATTAATAGAGCGAGCTATAATATCATCTACATAATCATGTAGGATATCATGCATCATATCATGAAAGATATAAGTCATGGCTCGTTGATATGTTGCGCCTGCATTCTTTAAACCAAATGGCATCACTTTCCAACAAAAGGTACCCCAAGGGGTAATAAAGGTTGTTTTAGCTCTGATCTTCAGGAGCTATCCTGATCTGATTATAACCAGAAAATCCATCCATTAGGGACATCATTCCACTCCCAGCAGTAAAATCAATGATTTGATCCATGTTTGGAAGAGGAAAATCATCTTTAGGGCATGCAACGTTAATATCTCTAAAGTCTGTGCAAACCCTAACTTTGGTAGCTTCTTTCTTGGTGACTGGAACTACATTCGAGATCCATTCAACATAATCAATAGCTTGTATAAAAATAACATTCAGGAGTTTTTCTAACTCCCCTTTGACTAGCAAGGCCACTTTGGGATGCATTTTTCTAAGTTTTTGTTTAACAGGTTTAGCATCCGGATGGACTACTAGGTGATGCATGACTACATAAGGGTCTAAACCTGGCATATCTTCATATGTCCAAGCGAAGACATCTTCATATTCTTTAAGGAATGCAATGTATTGCTCTTGTTTTTCTTGACTTAATTCTGATCCAATACTGATGATGTGAGGATTATCCTCAGTTCCAATGTTAACCTTAATGACGTTTTCTACTTCCATGTGTAGATCTCTTTCAAAATTAGGTGGGGTAGGTGAAACACCCAATTCTTGTAATTCCTTTAAGGTTAACTTGGATAATTCATCTTGAGGAGTCGTGGCCTCAAGTTGGGCTATAGTAGGTATAGAACCATCAAAATAAAAACCATTGTGTAACAACTCTTCAATGGAGATATCATGGAAAATATCTCCTTCCAACTCATCATCGGATTCGACAATCATTTCAGGATAGGCAATGGATAGCATATTGCAGGTAGAAGAATTATTCTTGGGATACAAAGAATCTTGTTTATCTAGATAATCTTGATAACATATGAGATGGTCATCATCCTCAAATGGAAAGGGCTGACCTTTACTAGGAAATAGGCCCACACCACAGCGGGCAGGCCACGGTTCTACCTCGAAAGGTTCTTTCATACCATTTTGGAAAGGTCCCAAACCTTTCCCTTTATAGCCCAATTTAAGCATTATGGGTTTAGCTTTAATATATTCATTAGCAAAATAGCATCGAGCATATCCATCACAATGCGTCTTGATGTTTCGGGGTATTCTTCCCCAATCATATCCTTTATAAACAAAAGCACAACTTTCGACTTGGTAGATACTTCCCATAGGTTGTGGGAGGCCCAAGGTACGAGGAGAAGGTGGGAGTTTATTTAAAAGGAGGGAAGTCTGCATGGCAGTGTTGATCTCTTCTGATATAAGAATTTTAGATAAATCAGGTAAGAGCTCATCAGTGAGAGCATAAGAGGTAGAAGGAACATTTCCTTGATCTTCTGATGTGGGAAGAATGCCTGTAGTGGATGATGATGTTATAGGGATATCGATGGATGAGTCTATGGGTATGGAAGATATAGGAGTAAAACGGGAAGCATTGGGTGTAGGTTTAGGCTCTTTTCGAGGTCCTAATGTGGTTTGTTCAGAAGATGGTTGAGTTAAATGTATAGGTGTAGTTGATGGGGTAGATGATGTTATGGGTGTGTGTTTCACACGTTTGGATGGATGATAAGAACTAGGATGTGTGGATGACAGGGCGAGGGCAAAATTGCACTCCAACGGGTTCTGCCAAAGCACACATATCAAAGGGTCTAGGATCACCATGAATGGTAACCAACTGGTTTTTAAATTCAAATTTAACACACTGATGTAAAGTGGAGGGAACCGCTCGCATCGCATTGATCCAAGGGCGACCCAAAAGTATATTGTACGATGCAGGGCAATGTACAATAAACACGGTTGTATCTAGGGTTCTAGGACCAACTTGCAAGGGTATAGTAATGACTCCACACGTTTCTTGTGTCTCGTCATTGAAGGCTTTGATAATCATATCCGTTCTTTTCATCTCGTCACTCCTAAAGCCAAATATTTGGTAGAAGTCAAAAGTGCATATGTTTAAAGATGAACCATTATCAATCAAGACTCGTTTAACAACTACATCTCCAATTAGGGTAGTAATATATAAGGGGTTATCCTTATGTAAACTATGTTGTGGGATATCTTTATCTCGAAAGTCAATACAATCGACTTCTCGAGTGATGATAGTATTGGACATGGCTTCAGGTTGAATATTTTGAGGTACCATCATTTGGCTTAATGTGAGCATTAACTCATCCCTATGGGTAGGAGAAGATCTTAACAAGTCCAAAAGGGAAATTTTGGTTGTAGTATTGGATAATTGTTCATTAATATTGTAAGGAGGCTTAGGTTGAACATTAGACATATGATTCCCTTTATTGGGATTTTTCAAAATAAATGGAGCTGATCCATCATTCTGAGTTTGATCCTTTTGAGAGTTTTGAGCTTATTTGTCTGGTAACAACTCCGATGGTACCTACAATGTTATATTGAAGACGCTGAATTGGTCTCGGTCTAGCGTTTATGGCTTGTTCATTAGGAAGGAACTGATTAGAAGAGGGTCGAGTAGTAACTCTTCTAGGAAATGGTTCTTCCGAAACCATAGCATCTGTGATAGGTTGAATCGGATCTGATTCATTTTCAGAACTATTCGATTGGTTTGAGGTGATGTCTATTTCACTTTCAGTATCCGATTCTACATCACTAGGATCCGGTGTTTGAGTATTATATAGGGGTCTGGACGTAACCATGGAGAAAGTTGTGCCAAATATTTGAGGATCCTGAACAGATAATTGTCCGCTAATAGTCCCTACATATCGGGTAGGAGGGGGAACATTATGATGTTCGATTTGATTAGCCACCTCTTTGCCATGCTGTGGTAAAGGATGTTGAAATATGTCCAATGATTGATTGGCATTCTGATTCTGATTTTGGGGAATGTTCTTTTGAGCATTATTAGGAGGATTTTGTTTAGGTTGAAAGGCTTGCACCTCCATTTCATTATTATCAATCAAGTCTTGTATTTTATGTTTTAATATTTTGCAAGAGTTTGTAGCATGTCCAGGTCCTCTATGAAAATCACAATGTAAATCAGCTCCGTATCCGGGTATAGTTGGATCAGGTTCCCGGATAGTCGGTAATTGAATCAAGCCTCGTGCTAGTAATTGAGGAAGAATGGTTGATAAAGGTTGATTCAATCTAGTAAATTCTCGAGGTGGTTTATCAGGAGGTTTTAATATAAACTTCTCCGTTGTTTTCGTAGTATTAACATTAGCAATGTTTCTACTATCAGTGACTCCGTCACCCACAACTTGTTTATTTTTATACTGATTTTTGGATGTTTTCTCATCATCTTTCCTTTTGAGCTGACCTCTTCTAATGAGAGCATCTTCCACCCTTCGAGCTAAGTCTATAGCTTGATCGAAGGTGGTCAAGGTAGCAGTTGATAATTCATAGGATAGTTGTTCTTGCAAATTATTAATAAAAATGTCCAACATTTCCCTATAAGGTAGCACAAAGTGCAGTTTTCCTGTCAACTGCCTCCATCTAGCTAAGAAATCAGCAAAACATTCATCTTTGTCTTGTTTTAAGTTGTATAAATCTTTAATGGTCACGTGTCTCTCGATGTAGGCACTAAATTGATGGACAAAATATTCAGCTGTTTCTTCAAAATTCCTCAAAGAATGAGTGGGCAATTGATAGTACCACTCTAATGCCATTCCTCCTAAACTTTTTGGGAACATTTTTAGTAATAGCAAGTCATCATGTGATATATCATGACATGCTATCCTAAACATGCGAAGATGCTCTATGGGATCTCTAGTTCCTTTATATATAGGCAGGACGGGCATGGGAAAGTGCTTAGGGTATGGCTGTGCTACAACTATGGGATCCAAAGGCTGACTACACATCTCTCGATAATTATACGAGGGACGGTAGGGATCTATCTGGTCCATGCGGGAAGCTAACTGTTTCACCATGGCTTCCAGATTACTGGTTTGCCCACCATATTGGTTCGGTAGGGCATTAATATGGGATTTGTGAGCATATGATGGAGGGACATGAAGATTAGATGCTATATTGCTATTGTGTAAATTGTTGGTAGGAAGGGTGTTATGAAGAAGTTTTGAAGTTGTATTATGTTGTATCCCAGATTGTTGAAAATTGGTGTTTGGCTTCATTTTAGGTTTTTGTCGATTTGAAGCATATTGATCAATAGTTTGGCAAAATAAAGCAGTGAATGAAGGTCTCTTTTGTGTGGGAATGATTTTAGGCTCAATAACAGGTTCCTTAGGGGGTTGGGTAACCTGTTGTTGTTGCATGTTCTGAATCATAGTGACCATATCTCTATTGGATGGTCCAGCTTTATCACTTTCTTGATCGACAAAAGACAAAGGATTAGTGTGCATGTTAAATCATATCTTCTAGGGTTGCTTGAGTGTCACTAATTTGTCCTCTATCAATACGAACTGCCATATTAAGAGCACCAATATTATTATTGAAAAATTTCTAGAAATGATCTATGTTATCAAAAGCAACAGTTCTGTCTGGAGCCATTCTAGGGGATGAGGATCCTTCCTCTTTAACATTTTCTTCTTGTTCATCTACAACCAACTCATCTTCTGGCTGTTCTAGAGTTCCTCCTTCTGGAATTGAATCCTCAGGAAGGACATTTGGGTTTTTTGTTTTGTTTCCTAGCCAATCTTCTTCTTCTTCTTCTTCCATTTGTTTACCATTCCTAAGTCTAGGCATTGTGCTTAAATTTAGATTTCAGCAAATATATATATATATTTATATATATATATATATATATATATATATATATGCAACAAGCTTAAGAGGTATATATTTTAATTATATACCTACTATAGTATTTAAAATAAAATGTTTTGGTTTTGTTATGTTTTTGGTTTTTCTTGTTTTTTTTTGTGTTTTTATAACAATATTATAAAGATAACAAACAACACACTAAATGCAAGAAATAATAATAATGAAAGCAATGATCTAGTTTTCTATAAACAATTTATAAATATCATTAACGGGCTCAAGTTCTTCAGGAGTCATGAAATGTTCTTCTTCAAATTGAAAATTTTCTTTCAAGAATTTGACAAAAAGTGCTATAGTGATATTATCTGTCTCAGACTCTGGTTGGTAGAAATAAAGTTCGTGGCAATACTCTCGATATAACACAGCTCTAGGAACTCTCCTCCACCTTTCCCTATCCGTAAGAATGACCTCTTGGTCTTCTACACGACCTAGGAATTGGTGTATAACAGTTGCGTTCTCGAGGTATTCCTCGAAGGTGAACAATTCTGAAGACACAAGAGCTCTCCTATAAGCTAACCACCTATGGCAAGCTCTCTGAAGTTCATGATAAAAAATGAGTTGATGAGGATCCAGGATTCTATCTAGGGCAAACCTCTTGATTTGTTTAAGTTGTATTGATCTAGATGAAATGATACCTAGTCTCCTATCAAGTTCGTCCCACAAAAGTTGGTTTCTATCTGTTTCAGGCACACTAAGCACATAATTAATTTCTATGGCTGCTAATTGGTTTTCAACATTTATAGTGACAACTAGTCTTTTCTTAGGAGCTACCATCTAAACATGATATGCAACTTAGTAGTTTTCTAATGATTTTAAATGCATCTATGTTTTTTTGTTTTCAAAAGGTTTTAGTTTCACGTCGGGTTCACCAAAATGTATCGTTCCAAATTTTTTGCACCCTTACCTTCAGGCTAAAGGATCCGTGCCCGGAAGGGGGATGCGAGAAGGATGGGACGATACCTCGGACTGAGAGGCCCTTTGAAGGTCCCGCCTCTCGAGGGAGAGGTATTAAGGTGATTTTTCGACGGATGGTGGGGTTCACCAGGAAACGTTTAGTGGCAGTCTCCACGCCTAGGTTGGGAATGTGTTTGATGTGTTCAATTTTACATTTAATCATTCAAATCCTAGGTTTGGCCAAATGAATCTAAACTATTCTACATGAAATGCAGGTTTAAATGAATACAAAAACAGAATTAAACAGAGAATACAGGAAATATACTAGATTAGAAAAAAGTCATACCTGATCCGGATGTCTGATGGAGGTTCTAATTTTTGAAGCAGTCAAGATCGCCTCTGATCTGACAGGATCATCTGAAATCAGACAGGATCATCTGAGATCTGACGAATTCGTCAGACGAATTCGTCAGAGACCTGCAATCAGAGAAATAGACACAGAACACAGAAAATGCAGCAATACTAACAGAGGAAAATGGTGTAATATGACAATATAGATACTAAAACGATAATTACGAATAGAAATTCAAGTAAATTATAGTATTCTAATGACAAATTATGATCTTATCATGCACTTAAGCTATATGGGTGAACTCCAAAATGCAGAATAGCAGAAAATAACAATAAACTGATCTAAATGTAGAATGAAACAACAAACAAAAAGAGAAAAGTGCAAACTCTGGGCACTAATTGCCCCCAATGTTGACTACAGTCGAAATCGTCTGTAGAGTGCGAAATCATCTCGAATTGGGGCATGATCATCCGAGATTGTACAAGATCATCTACGATGATCTGAGCTTGCTCCGGCTGAAGAATAACAGAGTTCCTGCAAGAAAACTTAGAAAGGCACAAATGCAAATAAGAATTCAGGGTATTCTAACGCACACAAAGATCAAACTACAGGGGAATTCAGCCAGCCAGGGGTAGGTCAAGGGGGGTCCTAAGGTTTAAATAGGCTTAGGAGGGAGGTTAGGAGGTTGGGGATCATCCCAATTTGGGAGATCTCCAACGGAGGAGACTCTAACGGTGCAGACGCGTCTCTGCCCGAGTTAGAGAAGTTGTTGGAACAGAAGCTAATTTTGAAAAATCAGTTTTGGGACGAAATCGTCTGGACGTTCTGCTCTAGATGAATTCATCCGATCTGAGGCGATATCATCTGATCGACGACGATATCGTCCAACGGTCACAACAAATCCTAAAAATGGCATGGAAAACAAGGAAAGCGGTTTAACAGGCGGTTCGGGGTTAAAATTTGAATTTGAATTATTACTAAAGTAATTTTAATTATTTGCTAAGGGTTACTGCGCCAATTTTAGGGTGCTACAATTGGGAAGGACACTTTTGATACTCAATTGGAGATCAGTTTGCCATGGAAGACCTAGGAGCCTAGGAGAGCCAAGAAATGTTAATTCATGCAATATGTGAACCATAAAATCAATTCAACTACCAAACCTGTTAGAGGACACAGAGGTGACCCTTAGACATCAATTTGACAAGGTGAATCATAGAGAAAGCCCTGATTTGGAGGGCAAACCTACTCAGAGCTCCATCATGGCTTTCAGCTACGATGAATAGTGCCACCCATGCATCAGACCCATAAAGAGAAAATCAGGGTATTTTCCCTTGTTTTTACTTTTGCAGATTACTTAGCTAGGTTATATTAGTCTTACTATTGGATTAATTAGAATTTTAGAGACTCTGACTAGTATAATTAGGCTTTTTAGTCATTTTATTTCATTTTTTACGATTATGCTACTAATGGTTTATTTCATGCTTCCATGCTCTCAAATTCATAATTAGGCCATTAGGTAGATGCAATTGCTTTTCCTTTACATATTTTAGGATATTATTTCATGATTAATATAGGTTTAATATGTTTCTTAAAGTTTCTTGATTATTGCTAATCATTACATATATTTGTGCAAGTATCTCCTAAAAGCCTCATCAAGAGAGGTCTCCTTTGTTTCTAATTGTTTCTTGTTGTTTATTGCATGTAGGACTAACAATTTTTTGGGATGCAAGGCATAAAATGCCTCTAATCATGGAGAGGAGGGTCATTGACACCCTAGAGCAGTTTGTGTCACCCTAGAAGGCATTTGATCGCATCTACCCTTGAGAGGGATTAGACACTATTGTAATTGATTTATCAAATGGGTATTCCTAAGAGGGATGAATCTATAATTTGACTCCATTGAAATCAATAAAGGATTCCTTGTATTCGCTTAATTTTTTGTTGTTAATTCATGTATGCCTATTTGTTTATCTTTTATGAATTGCAATAGTTAGACTAGGTGTGAGGATTTTTGGTGGTTACACATTGTTTTCTTCAATAAGGTGATGTAATAAAATCTCCATTTCCCTCCAAAGTACCTGATTTGCACCATGTAAATTTATTATTCTTATTTTCTAGGAATATCGGAATAATATCACCACATATTGCATTAAATTCTTGATACATGAACTCAGGTAGTCATCTTTTCATCGATCAAAAAACTCTTAGGTTTCCTTCTTTTTTTCAATCATATAGTTAGTGATAATCTTCAGGGTTTCCTTCCTAGTGTGTGCTTGCTCCTTGGTGGTTTTGGTTATGAGATTCATGCTATTTAGGAACTAGATTGTGAAATTTCCATAGAAGTAATCCTCTTTCTAAGATTGTGTGAACCAAGGATTGCACTCATCTTGATCTAATGTTGTGGTAATTATTCATACATCTAATATCCTATCATATGTGCTTTACTAGAACCTCCTTGGAATATTCAAAAGGTGTGTCAGTGCTCTTCAAACATTTTTATAAGAAAGAAGCCTTGGCTTGAGGATCTTCAAGTTTTTTTTCTCACTTTATGCTTGATATAATAGGGTTTTTCATAATAGCTATAGATGAGATTTTTAAGGCTAGTATCAATGTAATATCCTCGCTTAGGCTCTCTTAGAGACATAAACCACATGCTACAACATCATTGGTGCTTTTTATAACTTCCTTGGCTAAAGAGACTACATGCATAGTAATAGAGCATAACTTCATAGGTCACACTTTATATAAATTTTCTCTCACCTACATGAGTATTGTGCCTCATTCAACCATGCTTGAATAAGGTGTGAGATTATATATTTAAGGTAATATTAGTCAAATACCATCACATGAAGTATCTTTCCCAACACTTGAAGTCTCATCTATTTTTTTCATGATAGATAGGGTTGAAGTTTAGGCCATGCTCAAGTTTTTAGCCCATGCCCATTACCTCAAATACTCTACAAAGATTGAAATTCATATTTTTGGTTACCCATTCATCCATATGATCATTATAAATGAATGAGTACATCTCATCCATAGACACATATGATATAAACTACTCAAATATGAAAATTTAGTCAGTGTTTGGCTCAACTACAAGCAAATATTTGACATGATTTATGTGGAGTGATTTTGATGGAATTTTGATCATGGTCCCATATCTAGTATTGAAGACCATAAGTTTCCAATCAAGATACAAATAGCCTCCCAATTTAGTGGTGAAGTCCGTAGATAAGCAAATGGCAAAAAAAACTAGGATATCAATCACCATTATTTCTTATGTTACTATGAGGCTTGGATAATCATATAGTGTGAGTGAAAAGCCATTGACTATCCCTAAGATTTACAATGTGCTCCCATATTGCTGCATTACCCTTTTGTTGATAGGCTAATAAACCAGTTCTAATGCACTTGCCATTTTCTTGGTATCATTGAAATACTTTCCCTAGAATCCACCATGCAATTATGGATTAGCCTATATCCATAGACGGTATCAAGTAGAAGGCCATAGGTTTGACTCTACTCACATCTAGACCATATATTTATAATATTGTTGATGCCTTTTATTACCCCAATCAATCCTATTTATCCAAGGCCTTCTTTAGGTCCTCCTTCTACTTGGGGTAGGCAAAATATACCATAGAGGTATAGCCATAGTGGACTTATTTAGATTCTCCACCACATTGAATGATCCAATATGATGGATATTTTGAGGGGCACTTGGTTGTGGCTAATATTTGGATTATTTGTATTTGATTGAGATTTTTTTATAGGCTCTAACATGAGTGTGCACTGCTTTGGGACTTTTATGATATTTCATTTAGCAACCATAAGGAGGTTTGGTGTATTCTAATTCTATGAGGTTATAGTAGAAATTTCCTTTCTAGGGGTAGCTAGCCTTCATTGAATGTCCTTGGCTACTTTGTTACCCTTATTTTATTCCTTTATTTCTCTCCTTTTAGTCATTATCATATAGTTCAATTGAACTTATTGCTTGCTAGTTCTATTCCTCATCCCATGTGACTAGAATACTCAAAAGGGGAAAATACCTCTAAATGAGAGGAAGGTGCATGTATAGGTTCCATTTCATTTGGCATATAATAGACTATTGAGAGATTTCTCTAGAATAGGTATTATGTGGGTAGTCATTTAGGTATGGACAATGACATGTAGTGGAATCCTCCAAATAATTTTCTTGCATGGGAGATATCTCTCTAGTAGATTTAGTATACCTTTACTATAGTGGGGTTGAAAAAGGCACTACTTTTTTATCATATCTTGAGGTATTCTTAGTATCCTTATTAGACTTAAATTGCGGTCCTTGATAATCATTAGAAGGAGGTCTATAGCCTTGATTTTTCTATTGGAAAGGAGGTTATAGATTATTCTAATATTGAAACCTTTAGGTGTTCTACTATTTCTTGAGGTACATGACCTTATTTTTATTTCACAAAACTAAAAATAATAGGGACTTGTAGAGGTATTATTAATATAAATGAGAGGGATTAGGACTATGAACGAGTTTATAGTTGGATTAGGTTGATAGGTTATAGGTTACATAACTAGAGGAGGCTAATATGGAGGCTAAACATTTGGAAACATAGGCATGGGGTGCCTGGGAGCTAGTATTCCCATTTGATTGAGGTTATTATTGACTTGAATGGATATCCCACATGTCACTGGTAAGGAATTATCTCCCCTAGACTTAACCATCATAGCTATTTATGAATTTATAGCTTTCAAATAATAAATTATTACTATACCTTGAAGGAATCACATCTCATCAGGGATTCTATACCATGTTTTATAAAATTGAGCATTGAAGTCATCCATGACCTTCATAGGTGATCTTTAATAGTCATTAGCTACTCTAGAAGAGATACTCCATTCATCTTATCCCCAAATATATTGACTAAAAAATTAGCTAGTTGATCCCAATTGCCAATTGATAATAGATTTTGGCTTATGTACCACTCTTGAGTTTTCCCTCTAAAATATGCAGCCAAAAATATCAAAGCTATGCTATGTTATTTAATGTTTTGCATCACATAAGGATTCACCATATGATGCAAGTGATTTAATTATGTAGTCACATCTCTAGTGAGGTAAGGTAGGGATTTTAGAACTAAAGCTGAAATTGTATCCCATATGGCTAGAGGGATTGGAAAAATCAAGTGGCTTCTATCTTTGTAGGTCATATATCTTTGGTGACATTGATTTGGTGGATCAACCATGTTTTGACATCTACCTCTTCTTATTCTTCTTCTTCTTGGAATTGGATTTAGAGGTTGTAGTAATACTTAAGGATTTTTAGCTATGAAGGACCTAGTGGAAAATTTTACACTCATAAACCTCTAGTTCCTTATAGAGGTGGAAAATTTCCCTATCATGTATGATTCTTAGTTGGATACACTAGGAGCTGAGGTGACCACGAGGGTGTGTTATATTATCTACACTCAAGGAATTGGAGATCGAAGGGTTCACTAGGAATGGTTTAAGGACTCGCTCCAAGTTTGGGGTGGAAATTTTTGATGTGTATATTAAGAAAATACCTATATTTGGCTTTTCTAAAATCTAATCTATGAAAATAAAATAATAATGCAAGCAAACAAAAATATAGGTAAAAATGGACTAACACTAGAATGATTCTTGATTTTTGATGATGACTAAACTCTAGCTTGCAATAAAATAAATATTTTCTTTTCCAATAAAGGTTTAAGAGAATGCACAAATAGAACTAACCCTAGAATGAAAACTCTATGCTTTTCTCTTTCAAATTCCTTGAAATGAGAACATAATATAATTTTATATTTATGATCTAGGTTTGAAATAGAAATGGAAAAAAAGAAAACAAAAAATAGCCTAAGAAATTAACTTAGGGCACTTATATAATTTGGTGGTAGGCCTTAGCTTTTAACTTACATCCAAATGTATCCAACAAATTTGAATCCTACAAAAAAAATTCACAAAACCCTAGAAAATTTGATCAATTTTTGGGGGTCTACTTAGGCCACTGTGTGACTAATCTTGGAGGTGCAATAGTCAATCCCTCTTGGTCCTTTTAGCTGACCATTCAAAATAAAAAGTTATTGTTGACCTCTTTGGAAATGAACAAGCAAGGATGCAATGAAATGAAATAGTATGAAAAATAGAATGCAAATAGTAATATGACCTAGATGAAGCATGTGAACATAGATTGAGGGTTTGGGAGCAAAACATTACCCCCAAACATGATAAAACTAAAATCATGTCCGATAAAGGGTAACCATGATTTTGAATCTACCAAAATTATGCCTTGTATGGACTAGTGAGCAGAAATCATATCTCAAAAAATAATCATTTCTCTTCCATAAATTATCAATCCGGTAAGTTCGTAAACTTATGAGTATCATGCACAGTATATTCCTACAGTGTAGGGGAATGAATCCTTCTATACCTTATTTAGTTTGGTGGGGGATATTTGTGCATTTTGATTTCATCCAAACCAAATAAACTAAGTGTGGAAAATTAAATAAATAAATTACAACTAAAATTAAAGTTTTGAAAGTAAATGTACGGGAAATTAAATGTGCAAAAAAATAAACACAACTAAATTGAAATAAAGTGTTAAATAAAGCAATAAACTAATATACAGAAAACAAATACAAAAATAAAATAGGGGACTACTACAGGGAGTGTTCCCAAGCTCTCGCAGATAGTTTTCTCGACTAATTACGTAGATATTACCTTAAGCAAGTAAGAGGAATTGCACTCTTAATAAATTATACGAGAAACGAAATAAAATAATGTTCTTTGTAAGATTAATCATCCCTTGTTCATCTAGCCTATGTCTTTATATAAAGTGTAGCCAGATCTCATTACACTAATAAATCAATCTATTTTAATCACATGATATGATTAGTTACATTTGGTTCATACATAGGTATTATTCTACTATTTTAAAGTATGTCCGTTCACCATAAGGATAAATATAAAAATCCTTAGGTGTACATAACAAACACATCCTTAAATTAATGCATCCTAAAAATAATGCTTTAAGAGATTTACAAAGTCAACCGACCAATCGGTTAATAATAAAAATACTTTATTCTATTTTAATAATAATGCATGATTAAAATATCTCTCCTTTGTCTTCACATGCAACAACCTCCTTAGCCCCTTGGTCAATCGGTCAAAGCTGGCTTGGTCATATTAAGCATCTCCAATGTATGGTAGTAAGGCACCTACCTCCTCCTCATGATGCCTACCTATTTACTAGGTTAGAGTAAGATACCAGAGTAAGGTGCCAGAGTAAGATACCAGAGTAAGACACCAGAGTAAGGTGCCAGAGTAAGGCATCAGAGTAAGGCACCGGAGTAAGGCACCTTCTTGGTGCCACTTAAGTAAGGCACCACGTGAGTAAGGTGCCTACTTGAGTAAGGTGCTGCTTGAGTAAGACTCCTTCTTGTACAATACCAGGTCCAAGTGGGGTGTAGAATAGAAAACACTAGATTAGTATTAAACCCTAAACTTATACATAGTTTCCACTAAAAACACCAGTCAAGCATAATACCAGATTTTCTATCAATTATATGCATAAGTTAAATAAAAATACATCTCACATGCTAATTAAACTAGTAATGATGCCCCTTAAGAATGTATATAAAATGAGCATTTTTGGTGCTCATCATTCCCCCATGCCTAAATATTGTCACATCCTCGTGACAACAACCCCTGAAATAATAATAATAATCTTCTTCTTTTTTAGTGGATTTACAATCTACTTTTGCTCCCTCGTATATTCCAATGGATTGTTGTTTAGCATAGTTTCAAACCAAAGGGTTACATGAGATAATTATAACTCTGGTCCACTATATTTTCTTTGAAATTCATCAAATGTCATTCCGCTCCCACAACTGTGTAAGACTTTCACGTATTTCCATCTCACTCAATAATTGTGGAATAAAGAGAAGTGTTGTGGGATAAACTATCATTGCTTCGGATTGGAGTGGGTGTTCTTCTTCTATTCCTCCATGAATCCATTGTCATATTAGAACCAAACATTCTTATTCCTCTCCAGAATACAAGCCAGAGTCAGGCGATGGTAAAAGTTACCTGGACCGCTAATTAGCTTTGTAATTCACCACCTGGATTGCCTCTATACATCGAACAGAATATGCCATCCTACTGCGGCTAGATTTTTTATTTATATATATTATTATTTTTTTTAATATCGAAGTATTGAAGTTTTTCTCATATCCAAGGCATGTCATGTGCTTGAACTTTGATGGGAGATTTTGACAGAGAGAATTTAAGGGGGCATCTACTGATATTAGTAGAGAAATTATTTTTAAAATAATTGTACACATAATTAATAGAAAACTCAGTACATACCTAGGTGATTTTCGTAGATTCTGATCTATATAATGCTGGTGGTGTGAAAATGTCTTCATGTTGCTTGTAATCCTAGTGCACCAAAAAATGAGATTTTTGTGACGTTGGTGCTCCTGGAGAGTTTTTATTTTATTATTTTATTTTTTCTTTGGTTGCCTTCATCCTCCACACCACTAATCATCTCCATTGTTCTTCCTTTGAGCGTTGATTGAACAACAACCCTCAACAATCAATGAAGACATTATTTTCTATAAGCGTGAAAATCTTGAAAATGATGCAATTTTGAATTTACACTGACAAATATTTTCTACATAGCTTCAAAATGGAAATATAGAAAATATAAAATTTTGTGCCCATCTATATTTTTAACAGAGAACAAAAAATAGACCATGGAATTATTTCTGTGGTGTTCTCCTCAAATAAATAATGACGAAGTCTAGTTATTCTGTGTGAGTCATGCACCGCATTTCCTGGAAAATAGGGAAATTCCTTTTTATGAAAGTGAGTGCCATAGCCTTGATGAAAAGAGGCAGGGTAAATTTGTTATACATACAACTACACTATATGAATTATTTCTATAGGTGTGGATTTTAACACGTCTAGCATTGCAGCCATAATTTACCACTATTATTTTTTTATAAACTTACCATAGATTCAGGTTCACCCATATCCTCCCCCACTTAAATTGGTGAAACCCTCATCACCAGTAACATGTCCCTATGTGCAATAGGTCTGCAGCCCTCTGAACATCAGGTCCCATATTGATGAAAAACACACACCCCCATCCTAGGGAGAAGAATTTTGAGTACTTCCTGAACATCAAGGAAGTTAAGCATCTTCGATCGATGAGCATCAAGGCACCCTTGGTGCAAGGCTTCTCATCATTTTTTTTTAATAAATTCTCATAAAATTTAAGCATCTCTATCGATGAGCATCCAGGAACCCATAAATACATGAGATTAGGGCACCTCCTTGAGCATCAAGGTGCCCAAAAACCCATGAGATCAAGGCACTTTCTTATGCATCGAGGCACCTTCTTACTATTGAGAATTCAATAGTCGTTGATGTGTCTACTATTGTAGAGTTGATCAGGCCCTCCAAAAATTTTCTCATTGTGCATCAGCATCTACTTTTTCCAAGCATAGAGTTGGGTACCTCTTCCCTTTGCAGGAAATTAACATTCACATCCATGTCCAAATGGGGACTATCTACTCCGAATGAAAACAGTCAAGTTTCTACCTCATAAAAAAACATGTAGGTTCATGGATGCTAAGTTGATTTAGGCCTTGTTTGTAACGACCCAAAAACACACAAACAAAAAAATAGAAAAATATAAAAGTTTTTTTGTTTTTTGTTTTTACTAAGGAGAGGGATACTCACAAAGTACCCTAACACATGTTATGCCTACACAGACAGACTTGTGATAGGGTACTTCATGAGATGTAACTTCCAAGAAAACTTAGGTGATTGAAACTCTAGGTTAATACTAGGTGGATTAGGGGTTTATGAAGGGTTCATGTATCCCTCTCCTTAGTAAAAAAAGAAACTTTTCTATTTTTGTATATTTTTGTTTGTGTGTTTTTGGGTTATTACATTGTCTACCAAGATGCCTATTTTTCGTACAATCAGGCCATTTCGCCTGCAAAAGAAATTGAGAAAAACTAAAATGTAGTTCAATGCAATCTATGTCTATTAGGCTCTAGCTCTCAAGATGCCTACAGCTTGCATGCAGACACTTTACTGCAAAACACAAAAGTAGGGAAAATAGGAATCATGACATCCATGCCTATTAGGCCCTGGCTCTTAGGATGCCTACAACTTGCATGTGGTTCATGATTTCCTGCAAAGTAATTTATCTTTTATTTATTTTTTATTTTCTTATTTTTGGATGTGGCACCTTACTATGGGAGTAAGGCGCCTCCCAAAATTTTTGGAGTAAGGTGCCTCTTGAAATTTTCAAAGTAAGGTGCCTTACTATGGGAATCAAGTGCCTCCTGATTTTTTTTTGGGTGTGGTGCCTTACTATAGGAGTAAGGCACCTCCCAAAATTTTTGGAGTAAGACACCTTACTATGGGAGTAAGGCGCATCCAGATTTATTTTTTTGGGGGGTGTGGCACCTTACTATGGGAGTAAGGTGCCACACCCCCAAAATTTTTTGGAGTAAAAAGCCTTACTATGGGAGTAAGGCACCTCCCAAATTTTTTTGGGTGTGGTGCCTTACTATGGGAGTAAGGTGCCTCCAAAATTTTTTAGAGTAAGGTGCCTCCCAAAATTTTTGGAGTAAGACGCCTAACTATGGGAGTAAGGTGTTGAGAGTAAGGCACCTCCTAAATTATTATTATTATTTCAATCATGATCAAGTGACTTCGTTGATGGAAATTAAGCGGTGCGAGACTCCTTTGATGGACATTGAGACATCGCATGAGGAGCAAGGCACATTCCTTTGGAGTAAGGTGCCTTCTTGGCACCTACTTGAGTAAGGTGCCTTCTTGGAACCTACTTGAGTAAGGTGCTTTCTTAAGTAAAGTGTATTCTTGGTGCCTACTTGAGTAAGGTGCCTACTTCAGGAATAAGGCGCCTACCTAGGGAGTAAGGCACTTGCCTCGAAAGTAAGGTGCCTTCCTGAATATTAAGGAATCCTAAAAACTATTGGTATGGTATGGGGTCTCCCCCATGTTGATGCCACTTCACGTATAAATATCACTTCACAAAATCTTCACTGAAATATCCATATTTTTCTATATCGCTCTTCATGCTATCCTGAAAAACATAAAAAAAAGACCAAACTAAAAGCATTAAAATAAAATTGTAATTATTTTTTTTTTCATCTGTTCTTCCATGACCAGAACAAATCTTGGCTCCATTTTTTTCATCATCTGCATCATAGAACGGAATGCCAACTGTAAAAATGTGAGTTGGTGATTTTAAAATTAGGTGGCCAAGCTGGAGAATTGTCACTGATCCATCCTGGATAATTGGTTGAATGTGTTGTGTATTGAAACATATTTTATTTTCCATAGAATTAAATGTTGTCATAAAAGCTATAATATTGGCACTGTGCATTAAGAAGTGGAGGACATGTAATACAGGTAACTATGTAGCCTACTGTGCAAAAATTATGGTCCATGTACCACTATTAGAGGATTTATGATTGCAAACAACTCCAAATATTTGAAACACCAAGCTCCCCATGAATAACACACACACAGATATATATATATATATATCCTACTTTGATGTATCTCAAGAGTGTGGAACTCTCCAAATTATTTACAGGGATCAACCTTTGTGCATTATTATTTTCTCACCGTGTGCTCCTAAACACGTCACTCTTTTTAATTGATTAGCCCTGACACAAGTGCATCTAAATCAAAATAATCTTCCACTCTAAATTATTTCCTTCATAGGTAGAATTAGAGTAGCACTATGATCCTCTATTTCCTAGAGTGAGGATAAATAAATCCATTCACCATCATCTACAACATGTGTCGGGTGTTCAAATGTGACGTTTTCATGAGACACATCGTTAAGATTTATGTGTTGTTATTTTTGGCCACTATGAGCTCCATTCATATTATTTATCGTGCTTAGGCACCATGTGGCCTTCTTGTAGATATTTGACATTTGATTACTTCTAGGCTCCTCCCCTGCTTTATTTAACTATCGGTTGGAGATTTCTCATTTCCCTTCTGGACCAAGTTGGTCCTCGGGAAAGAGGATACTCTCTTCCAACAAGTAGCAAAATAAAACTTTGTTTTTTATTTGCTCTTAACTTGGAGCCTTTTCAGTAGAAGATATTTTTTCTCTGCTTTTTTATAAACACTGTAAACAACATTCATTGTGCTATTGGTGGCAATGATGAAGAGAGGGTCCCCCCATGCCTACATCTGAACTAGTCTTCTGAAAATCATATCCCTTTTTATCAACTAGTTTGATATGCTATAACATGAGAAGAGTATTTTCATTTATGGTCTCACAAACAAATTCTTTCAATGTTATGATAAAATGTACAGGCTAGCAAATGACTATCTACAGGCTAGCAACTTGAAGAAAATATGGCGTAGCAGTCTTTTAAAAACATGTGCTAGTTTCTAATTCACTAGGTCATCTTAAGAGCAAGTGAAAATTATACTCCATAACAATATGTTATTTTAAATTCAAATTTGTTATTTGTCCTGCATCATTAAAAGAATTTGCCAATATGTTGCAAAGCATCAAGCCTGTAAAAATTTTTCAATCATTAAAACTAAGCTTTTGGAGGTATAATTTCCCAATGATTTCTGTATAAAAACACATCCCTAATGATTTTCAACTATATCAATTCTGGGTTGTGTTGTTTCTTTGATATCTTGAAACCATTCAAAATATGATGGAAATCCATCATTGCCTAATTTTATACATATTTTCAACAACACAATTTATTCCTACTTCTACGCTTAATATGGTACGTCAGGTTCATTCTTGTATTTACCTAAGAAGATGGTAAATTTAAACTCTTACCTATGATATTTGGCTCTGATTGTGTTGGCAACTATTTTGGCCTTGTAAAAAGACCCTTGGTGGACTCACGCTTCTCAAGTAGAAGATCTACAAGTAATTTTAAATGGGATTTTTATCTAACTTGTAAATCATAACACTATAGTTTTGACACTCCCCGACAACAATGCCAAAATGGTGAGTAGAAATCATGTCTCAAAAAACACTCATTTATCTTCCATAAATTATCAATGTGGTAAGTCCATAAACTGACGAGTGTCATGCATAGTATATGCTTGCAGTGTAAGGGAATGAATCCTTCTGTACCTAGTTTATTTTTGTGGGGGATGTTTGTGCATTTTGATTTCAGAAAAACCAAATAGACTAAGTATGGAAAATTAAATAAATAAATTACAACTAAAATCAAAATTCTGAAAGTAAATGTACAGGAAATTAAATGTGTAGAAAAAAAAACACGCGACTGAATTAAAATAAAGTGGTAAATAAAGCAATAAACTAATATACAGAAAACAAATACAAAAATAAATTAGGGGAGGACTACTGTAGGGAGTGGTCCCAAGATCCCGTAGACACCACCCGACTAATTATGTAGAGATTGCCTTAAGCAAGTAAGAGGAATTGCACTCTTAATAAATTATACCAAAAATGAAATGAGATAATATTATGTGTAAGATTAATTATCCCCTGTTCATCTAGCCTGCGTATTTATATAAAGCATAGCCAGATCTCGTTATAATAACAAATCAATCTATTTTAATCGTATTATGTGATTAGTTACATTTGGTTCATAAACATGTATTATTCTACTATTTTAAAGTATGTTCGTTCACCATAAGGATAAATATAAAAATCCTTAGGTGTACGTAACAAACACATCCTTAAATTAAAGCATCCTAAAAATAATTCTTTAAGATATTTACAAATTCAATCGACCAATCAGTTCATAATAAAAATACTTTATTCTATTTTAAAAATAATGTATGATTAAAATATCTCTCCTTTGTCTTCACGTGCAACAACCTCCTTAACCCCTTGGTCAACCAGTCAAAGCTGGCTTGGTCATTTTAAGCATCTCCAATGCATGCTAGTAAGGTGCCTACCTCCTCCTCATGATGCCTACCTGTTGACTGGGTCAAGGTAAGACACCAGAGTAAGGCACCAGAGTAAGGCGTCCGAGTAAGGCACCAAAGTAAGGCATTGAAGTAAGGCACCAGAGTAAAGCATCGGAGTAAGGTTCCGGAGTAAGGCACCTACCTAGCGCCACTTGATTAAGGCACTACTTTAGTAAGGTGCTTGCTTGAGTAAGGCATCTCTTGAGTAAGGCTCCTTCTTGCATACTTCTAGGTCCAAGTGGGGTGTAGACTATAAAACACTAGATTAGTAGTAAACCCTACACTTATACATAGTTTCCACTAAAAACACCAGTCAAGCATAATACCGGATTTTCTATCAATTATATGCATAAGTTAAATAAAAATACATCTCACATGCTAATTAAACCAGTAATGATGCCTCTTAACAATGTATATAAAATGAGAATTTTTGGTGCTCATCATGGACTAGGGATAATTTTGTAGCAGAAGTGCAAGAATATCTAATTAATGAGAAATGAGATACAAAAATGAATAATTAATTATCTAAGAATGATAAAATGCAAGAAGGAAATTAGTGGTAGTGAAAGAATAGACAAAAGGATGAAGACCTCCATAAAATGGTAGACTCATCTTCAAGGCTCCAACACTTATCATCCGAGAATAATAAATTAGTAGTAGATTAGCAAAAGAACACCAGAAGACACTTGATCTTGATCACTTAGCAATTCTAAAATCCCTTGGAACTTGGAAAGCACTTAAAACTTCTAGGAAATCAATTCTTGAACTTATTATAAAAAAGAGGACCCAAATCCTCTATTTATAAGATATTTTTAGGGGAAAATGGTGTACAAAAAAAAGGAAACCTAGGGGAGGACTGATGTCCTAAGGGTTGGTCCAAAAAATAGGGCTTTCTAAGAGAAAATTCAAACTTGCAAAATCATGCCCCATACTGGGCAACCATAGTTTTAGTAAAGCTAGAAAAAAAGAGGAAGAGAAGAGGGAAAGAGGAACAAACTTGTTCTTGGACAAGTTTGAGGACCTTCTCAATGGTTTTAGGAAAAATTACTCACTTGGGTGGGTCAATTTTCCATGTCTATAGTCCTTACTTTACAATGGAGTTGCCTGGTGAATATTAAAAATGCTTCACCAAGAAAAAATATTGATATTTTCATTATAATATCAATCCATTGTATTTATATATGGATGCTTATAATTATTCCTATTTAATGGATTCACCAACTGAATTTTAGACACTTCAAAAAGTATATGGTTGAGACATTCACACAAATCTTAACTTTAAACTCAGAATTTAGGATGAACTAACTAAATCTATCCCAACAAGGGTACCATTAAATTATTGTTATGCATGGTGGGTGTTTATTTAGTTTTTATCTAAAAGTTTTAAAATATGGGATGAATCAATTCGATTAGTCCCATCAATCATGCCATTAAATTATTGTCATCTTTGAATGTCATGGCCACCCATTGCAATGGCTAGATGCACATGACCCTCATGCCTCACATAGAGTGACAACCAAAATTCTTGAGAGTATGGGACATGACTCAAAGGACAACATATAAGATTTTTTTTATAAGTTTGGCTCCTTATACGATGTGATATTCAATGCTCACCTACTAAACTAATCCTAAGGAAAAGTTATGTGAAAAAATATACAACAAAAAAACAAAGTTCTAAGCTGGTGAAGGTGATGCACCAAGATCATGAGATTATTCTACATGTCAATGGTATTAGAGAACACATGCATAACTTGTTAGCAACTTAAAGTGAACATTATTTCATTCAATCATGAAAATTCACACACACACATATATATATATATATATATAAATTAGTCACAAATTCTCATATATATACAAACTTGATTATAATCATACCAAAAAAGGCTCAAATGATGCTACAAAATGACTCAATGCTCAAGTATTGATTGCTATATAAAAGGAAATTAAAGAAAAATTAGGTATGAATAGGAAAATTTCCAATGCCTTATGATTCACTACTTATAGACAAAATTAGGGGTTTTTTCCTCAAAAACTTTGCGGGAATTAAAAACTTATTTTTTGATATTGCATTGGGGTTCCATCCACCTTTAGCATGTTGATCTTCTTGAGGTCTCTATATTTTTAATCATCAACGTTGAAGGGTACTAGGACTTTGGATCTATTATTATCACTACTACTATTAGCCACCCCTTCTAGGGATCCCTAAAGACTAAGTGTTAGAGCTTTTTCGCATTCAATACTTTATGCTTAAGGTTATATTTTGAATCACACATTTTTTCTTTAATACATCAAGTGCTTCCGTAGACAATTGTGTTCCTGAAATACACTATTAGCTATATTTGGAGCCTTTGAAACTATTATAAAGATGGTCTCAACTTCATTTTTTGGATACTTGTGTATCTATAATAAAGTGCCTAGGGTTTCTTATTGTGTACTTTGATTCACCTCCATTATCACCTTTTCTAGTCTAGAGATATTCCAAGTCATACTACCTTTTGATTGTCCCTTTGATATTTATTTTCCACCTCTATAGTGGGCCAATGTGTTTGCCATGTGTCTCAAGACTTCTTTGTCTTGTTTTCTTTTACTCATTCCTCCAAAGCAATGCGAGTTGTTGATCTTTGATCAAAAGGTTAGTTAAAATTTTGCATCATCATCTTCCATTAGAACCATCTTCAAATATGATGGGCCATATAAATTAATTGAATGGTCTACAAAAGAATTTATCTCGTTCTTTATTGGAACTTCACTAAAATAATGTTGGTCATTGATCTTTGTGATTTGATGGTCCATGGAATTTTCACTCCTAGTCCTCCATTGGAATTATTCTAAAGCTCCATGGGTCAATAATATTTCATTAGATGGTCCACAAAATCTCCTCTCAATTTTTTTATCAAAGTTTTTATAGAAGACCCACTTTTTAAAACATTTCTTTGTTATGTCCCCTTAATTTTTTTGAAGTAGCATGGGTTGTTGATTTTTTATGATCGAAAATTCTATGGAACTTCTCCTCATAATTAACCATAAAATGTCTCTACAACTTTGTGGGTCATTTATATTTGTAATATGATGGTCCATGGACTTTAGGAGTGATTGCCAGCCTTATGAATTATTAAAATAATTCCAACCATTTATTGTGATGATTTGACAACATACAAATCCCTTACATTTGTTTGACAATATTTCTCCACTTTTCATCATCCTGTCTCAATTAGAGCCTTCTCAAATTCATAAAAATCATTGATTTGAAAGATGTAATGATCCATTAAAATTTTTATGTATCCACTTTGTCAAAACATTTGTAAAATAGTGTATATTGTCAATCATTATGATCATATGGTCCATGAAACTTTTGGATCTCCTACCAACCTTTTGCCCTTATATTTTTTGACACCTTTTTCTCTACTTTTCATCATCTCACCTTTGTTAAAACCTTATTGAAATAATGTAAACTATTGATCCTGAATTAGATGGTCTACGAAACTTTTCCTCCTTAATTTCATAAGAGTTATTTTAAAAAGGCAAGGGCCATTGATACCTTATTATCTAAAAATCCATGAAATATTTGGAAGAATTTTCTAAATTTATGATCTCTTAGAGTAATATCCACCTTTTATTAATAATATTGGATGGTATTTGGTCCTTTTAACTTAAAGTACTCCAATATTACTTATGAATTATTTTATCTTCAACTTGTTCTATTATCATTGCTCCTCTTAAACATTACATGTTGCAACCTTGGGTGGACACAAAGGAGCTTAACCATTTGTACCTTCAACCAAATTAAAAATAACTATCTATGGTAGGGGTCTCTTGGACCATCAAATATCATGACTAGATAGTTCATAGAATTTCTACATGATAAGAACTTTTGGGTCCCTCTCTATATTTTATAGCTACTGGCTTCTTCCCACTTCAATATCCCATTGATGGTATCTTATTACTATGATGGGGAGATGAAATCTATGAGAATATCTACTATAATACCAATTATATGTGGAATATAATTGGGTCTACGAGCTTGACCTTATGGGGGTGGAACATCTACATGGTTGTTTTCTAGGTTGAACATTAGCCAATGGTGGAATTATTTTGGTTATCACCAAAATGGGTCCTAGAATTTATCTCATAGAAGGGTTCACTTTAGATATCATCAAGAAGGCTATTAGGAACAATGCAAACTATTGGATGGTCAACATAGTTTGGTGACTAAAACATTTTCATATTCTCTTTGACCTTCTAGTAGATATTTTCATCTAACATCCTTTTTGGTAATTTAAGCATGTCATCCATTTGAGGGTTGGAAGTGCTCCTAGAACCTTTTATCTTATTCCTTTTCCAAATAAGTACTAATAAATTACTGGAAGGTCTATCAAATTCATCTCTTTTGGTAAGGTTTGCTAGTTGTAGTGACTTTTTACTACTACAAGAATTATTAAAATATGTCCTTAAATGGACCAATATGTACATAGATAAAATCAAAATATACCCTTAAATAGATTAATCTATATATAAATACAATCAAGATGTGTCTTTAAATAGATCACTAAGATGTGTTCCTTCCATCTATTTTCATCATTTTACATTATATATTTCCTCTTTTGCCTTAATATCTCATGTTATTTCATATTCCCTTTGTCATATGTCCTTATCTACTCCTTTCATCTTAAACAATTCTTCCTCTTCCTTACCAATCCAATTTTTAACCAATCAAATCCATAATTTTTAATCTTCATTAATTCACCCCCTATGTCTTTCATCCCATATTAACAAATCTATTTCCATTAATACCATGTGAACAAGTTTCCAGTTTCAGGTTCACCAAAGAATATGGTATGGGAAAATGGGTATCCCAAATCCACACCTCATATCAAGGGCAAATTCACATGCCCTCAATATTTGGTGTTTTTTACAGAATAAATGGGTTCATCTAGGGTGTTTAATAGATTCATACTAAATCTATGTTTAGTGAGTTATTTAACAATAACTTAAGGTTTTCATGCTAATCTAAGATTAAGGAGGATGCCAATGCAACATAATAAATGAAAACAAGATGTATACAAACAAAAGCCTAGATCTAGTATGCACTTTTAAATTCCAATACTAACAATAAAGTAAACACTCTTTTTATTATATTTATTTAGACCAACAATCAAGATGTACGAAGTACAAGTAAGAGAACTATCCTAAATATGAATGCTACATTATTAGTGCACCTATGATTAGCTTGCTTAGGTTAGTCTACTTTATTTGAGTTAGCAATTTTCCACATTTATGTTGCACTCCAAAGCTACCATATTGGAATTTACTACACTCCAAGTTGTCATATTTATGCTACAATCCAAAGCTACCATATTGGACTTTGATGCACTCCAAGTTGCCATATTTATGTTGCACTCCAAAGCTACCATATTGGACTTTTCTACACTCCAAGTTACCATATTTATGTTGCACTCCAAAGCTATCATATTGGTCTTTGTTGCACTCCAAGTTTCCATATTTATGCTGCACTCCAAGTTGCCATATTGGTGTTGCACTCCAAGTGTCCATTGCATGATGACACTCAAGTCTATATATGTAGACCTTCCTCTTCTATTTTATAGGTTGGGTGTAAGATATATGAGATAGTTATATCCTTTAATTTTTTATTTGAAAGGTTATGTGATTTCTTTTGAGATATTTGGATCTTGGTTTGATTGCTTGTATTCTAACTTTCATGGTTATTTGAGAAATCCTACATGGTACCAAAGTTGGTCATGTCTTAATATAATCCTTGTGTTTATATTTAGCCTTATGGAGATTTTTTATTCTATATTGTTGTAGATTTAAGCATCAATCCTTTCAAGGATAATTTTTGTTTTTTTTTCTTGTTTTTGTTAAGGTAGTGAAGAGCTTCAAGCATATTAGTAATTCTAAAAACCCCATTTTCAAAGCGTTCAAGGCCATTTTTGACCCAGTATTTGGATCTAGTGTTACTCCAAAACCCAAGAAAGCCTTCAAAAATGTCCTTTTTGGATGTATTTAACACTAATAAAGTGAAAAAAAATTCACAAGGGTAATTTTTCATCAATTTGAGCTTGCCTTCACCATTGAAGACTGTGAATTTATTGTTGTTTTTCAAACAACTATTTCTCCCTTGTTATAGCTCTGATTGTAGTAATTTATTTTTTTCCTTTGGCTATTTTTTCATGAGATTTACATTGGTGAATTAGTATTTCTATCTATATAACTATTTTATAGCAAAATTATAGGTTAATTACTATATATGAACTACTTGTAAAGTGCCATTTGCAACATTTAGGGGGATGGTACAAAATGCAGTAATCAAAGGGAGGGTTGTAATTGTGGTTTGTCTTGATTTATTATGCATTATGGAGTCCACACTTCCTATTTTTGTTGGACATTTTGAGTCCTAAAAGTTAAAATTGTCATTGATGTCAAGAAATGAAGTCATATTTAATATCAAGGAATTTGGAAAAAAATAAAGTCGTCAAAGGTGTCACAAATATTCAGGAAGAAGCTTCAACAGTGCAGAAGTTAAAGGCAAAAGGGCTCCATAATATTTTAATATTATATGAGAGCATAAGTTAAAATGGGTTTTCATAAATACCCAAGGAGGCCTATTGCAAAGTTCAAAGGAGGTCTAATATTTATTTTATAAAATATTTAAATTCAAAAGGAATTTAAATTTTATAAATAAATATCATCAATACAAAGTTATGCAATAAGAGAAGGCCTTAAAAGACAAAGGTTATAATTATAATTTATAAAATTTAAATTCCTTGGAATTTAAATCTTTTATAAATTACAAAGGATAAATGCGCCGATATCATTGAAAATTTGGAGCGCCGATGTTTGAAGATAATGGCAACTTCGTGTATAAAAATGGAGGCCAAAAGACCTTGAAGATTATCCCTCGAACGATTGATATGCGCCAAGGTTGAAATATTTCATATGCGATTTTGAGAGCTTCGTTGAGGAAGAAGACGAAAAATATTTTCGTCTTAACCGCAAGGCATAAGGTGAAGAGGTTGGAGATTTCTAAGCACGTTGGACACGGTGGTCCATTGGCAGCTAATGATCTACGAAAACATTGGTGGAAGCAAGAGCCCGCGTTCAAAACTCGTTGGTGGTAAGCGCCAAAGGGAAAGGTTTTTGTGCTTTGCATTTTTTGATTAAGGCGCCAGGGAAGGAAGATAGTGCACGTAGAGCCTTTTGGTTCTCAACGTGCATTGAGCGCACATGGTTGAGGAGCCCATGGCTAGGGCGTTCGTAGAGGAAGAGGTTAAGGGTTCGAAACCCGTGGAGAGGCAAAGGTAATTTTTGTTTATATTTTTATTGCCTAAAGTTTTAATTAAAGTCTTTATTAGGAGTGATAAGGGGTTTGTTAAAAGGTTTTTAGTTAGGCAATAAAATTAGTGGTTAGGAGAAATAAGGAGTGATAGCAAATTGTCATGTGTTGAATTGTGATTTATAAAAGAGGATATATTATTTTTAAATTGGAGTAATAAGGTAGTAAGAGGTTGTGATTTTTAGTGAGTGTTGATTTTATTTGTAAAAGGATTTTTGCCAAAGAGATTATTATGAGGGTATTGATATTATTTTAAATTGGTGATAAGGTGTATTTTGTTTGATATCATTTTGTATTGTGTTTTGTTGAGGAAATTATTATCTTCTAACCCTTATTGAGATTGGCAAAGAAGAAATTGTGAGTGTGGCAGATTTGTGAGATCTACTCCTTGTCAAGAAAAAAGGTATGGGCAAATTCTTCCTTGGTTGAGTTGGTTGATTGGCCTTCTAAATAAAGTTTGGAGTGAAAAGGATTTGGTTAGGGTTTCCATTTTGAAAGTGTTTGATTTAATGCTTCAAGGTTTTCTGGAATTAAGAGTTGTGATTAAAACCTTGTTTTATAAGCATTGTTGTTGAAGCCATTGGATTGTGTGAAGAACTTGAGTTAGGGTTTTGAAAAGATCATGAGTATCATTGTTATGTGAAGATTGTTTTATAAGCATTGTTGATGAAGTGAGTTGTTGTGCAAAGAACTTGAACTAGGGTTTGAAAAGATCATGAGTATCATTGTTATGTGAGATTTGTTGTTGAGCATTGTTGGAAACATTTTGAGTTGGTTGATATATGCTTGGACTAGGGTTTGTGAGAAAGGGGTGTTTCATTAAGCAATTGGTTGAGTTGAGTGGTTGAGCCTAGTCAAGTGGTTGTATGAAGTGATTGTTCAAGTTCCATAAAACAAACTATTCTATATTCTGATTTGAGTTGAGAAAGTGATTGAGCATTGAGTATAGAACATATTGAGTCTCTAACAATTCTCTTTATGCTTCTATGAGATTGAAAGTGATTGAGCATTGAGTATAGAACATATTGAGTCTCTAACAATTCTCTTTATGCTTCTATGAGATTGAAAGTGATTGAGCATTGAGTGTAGAACATATTGAGTCTCTAACAATTCTCTTTATGCTTCTATGAGATTGGACAAGTTCTATGTGGACTTGTTAAGCAAATTTGAGGCAAGTCTTTGAGGAGACTTGTGGACTGATTTTGTGTGAGATTTTGTGGAAGCTTACAATAAATATTTGGTTAAGTTCTATGTGAGATTATTGAGTAGATTTGGACAAGTTATGTGTGAGAGCTGTGTTGAGTAGATTTGGACAGGTTCTTTGTGGACCTTTTGAGAATATTTGAGCAAGTTTTGAGTGGACCTGTTGAGCAGAATTCAAAAAGTTTTGAGTGGACTTGTTAAGCAGATTTGAGCAAGTTCTGAGTGAACTTGTAGAGTTGAGCAAGTTTGAGTGGACTTGTTGAGCAGATTTGTGCTAGATCGACTAGACTATGTTTAGTGTAGATTTGAGTGGACTTATTGAGTAGATTTGTGCTAGACTAACTGGACTATGTTTAGTGCATATTTGAGTGGACTTGTTGAGTAGATTTGTGCTAGACCGATTGGACTATGTTTAGTGTAGATTTGAGATAGAGCTTTGGAGGTGATAGAGGAGAGAGGATAGTAGTCTCGAGTGGATAGAGATCCATCAGCCAGGGCAGTGAGGATAGGTCTTCTGAGTGGGGATAAGAGTCTTCAGTGGAGAGAGATCCACAAGCCAGTGTAGTGGAGGTAGTAGTCTTCTAGAGGATCACTAGCCAGAGTAGAGGAGAAGGAGTTCTCCAGTGGATAGAGATCCACGAACTTGATTTAGGGGATTGATATCTCCTTTGGACAGAGGTCCATAAACATTGTAATAGGGAAAGGATTCCCAAGAGATTGATTGAGAAAATTTTAGTGAAATATTTTCTCCGTGGAGTAGCCCACATTGGGTGAACCACGTAAAATTGGTGTCTCATGTGTGTGTGATGTTTTGTGCACTACTTTGGTTTTTGCTATTGATATTGCCATTGATATATTGCATAATATTGATTGTGATAAGAAAAGTAAAAAGTGGTCTTATACTGTTCACCCCCCTCTCAGTATAAGCTTGTGTTCTTCAATTGGTATCAGAGTTGGTTCCTTCGGAAAAGGTTTAACAACTTGAAGGAAGATCTTACAAGAACACAAATGGCAAAGAAAGGCAAAAGTAGAACCATGAGACACAAGAAGAAAAGAACACACATGGTCATGAAAGAAAAGGAATATGAATTCAATATTGTTGTTTTGGGAGGAAGAATGGAAATAGATTCAAGATATGAATCAAGCAATGGAGAAACAACCAGGTTGATAAAGTTTTGTACCAGATGTAGGAATACAGGTCACCATGCAGCTTATTGTCCACAAGAGGGTGAAGAATATTTTGTTTGTGGTCAACTCGGTCATGATGCAGGTTATTGCAATGGGTTCAGTAGCGGTGAAGATGAAGATGATATTTTTGGAAATGAAATCCTAGAGGTTGGTTCAAGAAAGGATAACAAGGACAATCAAAATAGGTATGAAGAAAAAACTCTACTTTCAGTATTAGAAGAAAATGCTCCTATAGAAGATCAAAGAAAGAAAGAAGAGGAAGATTCAAAAAAAGAAAAGGAGGAAGCCACTCTTAAGGAACTTGTTGAATTGAAAAGAGAGAATTTAGAATTGAAGGCTCAAATACAAGAAGATGAGAAATGTAAGACAAAGCTTCTACAAGATCTCTCTGACTTGAGAGATAAGGTTGAAAAGGCAAGAAGAGTTGAAGAAGGTATGATTGAAAAGTCAAAGGTAAAAAGGATAGAATGTGAAAGACTTATGGTTACTATTGAAGAATTAAAAATGGAGAACTCAGGATTAAAATTTCAAGCTCAAGAATATGAGAAAGCAAAAGCAAAGTTTCTACAGGACCTCACCAACTTCAAAATCAAGGTTGAAGAGGCAAAAAAGATTGAAGAAGGTATGGCTGAAAAATTAAAGGTAAAAGATCTAGAGTGTGAAAGATTAGAACATGAGATAGTTTCACTAAGGATGGAAGTAAAAGGTTCTAAGGACAAGCTACACAAGTTTGAGGAAAATTCAAAGACTTTAGATAGGATTATCAATGCACAAAGGTCATCAGTCACCATAACAAGACTTAGTTCTAAAGAAGAAAGATAGGATCACAGGAATAGGGAATCAAAAAGATACAGGCATCAAAAGAAAAGCAAGGATGGACAAAGTAGACAAGGAAAGAAGTTATTTCAAAGGAAAAAGAGAAGCTACTATGTGGATAATGCAAGTAAGTATTCAAGTGATAGTGATGCTAGTTTTTTAGACAATGATAGAGATGAAGTCCTATTTATGATTGAAGAAAAAGAACCAATTAAGAAAAAGACTCTAGTTATTCTCAAGTGTTTTAGATGTGGTAACTTTGGACATCTTGAATATGATTGTACAAGGGATGGTTATAGTTTTAGTGATGATGAGTATGAGAATGCACTTGAAGGACTAGATGAAAATCTTCTAATGGAATTATTAGAAGAAGATGAAGTGATCCTATAGAAGACAAGCCAAAAGAGAGTAAAGATATGGACAAAGGCAAAAAAATAGAGGATTATTCAAAAGAGAATGGTTATGATCTCAAGGGAGAACTTATCTATGCCCTTGACATGGTAAATAAGGTAAGGAAGCAACACTCTAAACTTGAAATTCAGTTTCAATAATGTGATGAAGAGAGAAGATTGCTCATAGAGGATTTAGAAAAATCAAAGGCTAAGGCAAAGAGGTTCAAAGATAAGTTAGAAGCAAAGATCTTGGAATGTGAGAAGTTAGCACAAGAAGTGGCACTACTAAAAGAAGATTTAGAGGACTCCAAGATCAATATGAAAGGATTCAAGAATAGCTCAAATAATATGGATAAGTTAGTCAAGGTACAAAATACGTACATCAAACAAAATAGGTCTTGGTTTTGAAAAAGCTCAAAATAAATGGGAAGGAGAGTCAACTTCAAGTTTTGGAGGAGAAGAAACTTCAGATGAAGATACTTCAGAAGAAGATAGTGTAAAAAAAATGAGACATCAGAGGATGGGTTGGACAATAGAGAGTTCAACAAAAATAGGAACAATGCACAAAGAAGATACATATGGAACAACAATCAGAATAGGAGACCAATGAGGTCAAGACAAGGAAACTTCAATGGAAGATGCTTTTCATGTCACAAGTTTGGGCACATGGCTTCATAGTGCAGGACACATGAAAGATAGGAATATGGGAATAGATAACTTTTTCATGGGTATTGTTACTCATGTAATCAGTTTGGTCACAAGGCAATGAATTGTAGGGTTCATGACAGAAGAGGATATGGCTTCACTAGGAGAAATCCTAAGACATTTGCACCTCCAAGGAATAATAACATTAAGTGTTATAAGTGCAATAATGATGGTCATACAACAAAGTGGTGTAGAGCAGACATTCCAAAAATAGGTATGAACAAGAACATGAACATGAACATGAATAGGAACAGGAACAAGAACATGAATATGAATAAGAATAGGAACAGGAATAGGAACATGGATAGGAATAGGAACAAGAACATGGATGTGAATAGGAATAGGAACAGGAATAGGAACAGGAATGATGACATGGATAGGAACATAGACATGGATAGAAACAGTTAGAGGATTCAAAAAATTTAGAAAAGAAGAGAAGAGGATAAAGGTAAAGAACAATGCTTTATGGGAGTAGAAATACTCCCACCCCAGAATTAACCACCTTAACAGAAGGTGGGGGAGGGGCTAAGCTAAGAGGCTCATTCTTAGCCCCGAGCCCCAAAGGTGACCCTTTGCCATTGATGTCAAAGGGGGAGAGATATTTGAGTATTGGGGAGAGATTTGATACTTGAGAGAGCATTGAGCCAGGGGGAGCAGTGTCCCAGGGGGAGTAGCGTAGAAGTCAAGTTTTCGATAAATAATTTTTGGGTTGCCATCAATGACAAAGGGGGAGATTGTTGGAAATTTTGAGTCCTAAAAGTTAAAATTGTCATTGATGTCAAGAAATGAAGTCATATTTAATATCAAGGAATTCGGAAAAAATAAAGTCGTCAAAGGTGTCACAAATATTCAGGAAGAAGCTTCAACAGTGTAGAAGTTAAAGGCAAAAGGGCTCCATAATATTTTAATATTATATGAGAGCATAAGTTAAAATGGGTTTTCATAAATACCCAAGGAGGCCTATTGCAAAGTTCAAAGGAGGTCTAATATTTATTTTATAAAATATTTAAATTCAAAAGGAATTTAAATTTTATAAATAAATATCATCAATACAAAGTTATGCAATAAGAGAAGGCCTTAAAAGACAAAGGTTATAATTATAATTTATAAAATTTAAATTCCTTGGAATTTAAATCTTTTATAAATTACAAAGGATAAATGCACCGACGTCATTGAAAATTTGGAGCATCGACGTTTGAAGATAATGGCAACTTCATGTATAAAAAGGGAGGCCAAAAGACCTTGAAGATTATCCCTCGAACGATTGATATGCGCCAAGGTTGAAATATTTTGTATGCGATTTCGAGAGCTTCGTTGAGGAAGAAGATGAAAAATATTTTCGTCTTAACCGCCAGGCATAAGGTGAAGAGGTTGGATATTTCTAAGCATGTTGGACACGGTGGTCCATTGGCAGCTAATGATCTATGAAAACATTGGTGGAAGCAAGAGCCCGCGTTCGAAACCCGTTGGTGGTAAGCGCCAAAGGGAAAGGTTTTTGTGCTTCACATTTTTCGATTAAGGCGCCAGGGAAGGAAGATAGTGCGCGTAGAGCCTTTTGGTTCTCAACGTGCATTGAGTGCATGTGGTTGAGGAGCCCATGGCTAGGGCATTCGCGGAGGGAGAGGTTAAGGGTTCGAAACCCGTGGAGAGGCAAAGGTAATTTTTGTTTATATTTTTATTGCCTAAAGTTTTAATTAAAGTCTTTATTAGGAGTGATAAGGGGTTTGTTAAAAGGTTTTTAGTTAGGCAATAAAATTAGTGGTTAGGAGAAATAAGGAGTGATAGCAAATTGTTATGTGTTGAATTGTGATTTATAAAAGAGGATATATTCTTTTTAAATTGGAGTAATAAGGTAGTAAGAGGTTGTGATTTTTAGTGAGTGTTGATTTTATTTGTAAAAGGATTTTTGCCAAAGAGATTATTATGAGGGTATTGATATTATTTTAAAGTTGGAGTGATAAGGTGTATTTTGTTTGATATCATTTTGTATTGTGTTTTGTTGAGGAAATTATTATCTTCTAACCCTTATTGAGATTGGCAAAGAAGAAATTGTGAGTGTGGCAGATTTGTGAGATCTACTCCTTGTCAAGCAAAAAGGTATGGGCAAATTATTCCTTGGTTGAGTTGGTTGATTGGCCTTCTAAATAAAGTTTGGAGTGAAAAGGATTTGGTTAGGGTTTCCATTTCAAAAGTGTTTGATTTAATGCTTCAAGGTTTTCTGGAATTAAGAGTTGTGATTAAAACCTTGTTTTATAAGCATTGTTGTTGAAGCCATTGGATTGTGTGAAGAACTTGAGTTAGGGTTTTGAAAAGATCATGAGTATCATTGTTATGTGAAGATTGTTTTATAAGCATTGTTGATGAAGTGAGTTGTTGTGCAAAGAACTTGAACTAGGGTTTGAAAAGATCATGAGTATCATTGTTATGTGAGATTTGTTGTTGAGCATTGTTGGAAACATTTTGAGTTGGTTGATATATGCTTGGACTAGGGTTTGTGAGAAAGGGGTGTTTCATTAAGCAATTGGTTGAGTTGAGTGGTTGAGCCTAGTCAAGTGGTTGTATGAAGTGATTGTTCAAGTTCCATAAAACAAACTATTCTATATTCTGATTTGAGTTGAGAAAGTGATTGAGCATTGAGTATAGAACATATTGAGTCTCTAACAATTCTCTTTATGCTTCTATGAGATTGAAAGTGATTGAGCATTGAGTATAGAATATATTGAGTCTCTAACAATTCTCTTTATGCTTCTATGATATTGAAAGTGATTGAGCATTGAGTGTAGAACATATTGAGTCTCTAACAATTCTCTTTATGCTTCTATGAGATTGGACAAGTTCTGTGTGGACTTGTTAAGTAGATTTGAGGCAAGTCTTTGAGGAGACTTGTGGACTGATTTTGTGTGAGATTTTGTGGAAGCTTACAATACATATTTGGTTAAGTTCTAGTGATATTGTTGAGAATATTTGGACAAGTTGTGTGGACTTGTTGAGTAGATTTGGACAGGTTCTGTGTGGACCTATTGAGAAGATTTGAGCAGGTTCTGAGTGGACCTGTTGAGAAGATTTGAGCAAGTTTTGAGTGAACTTTTTGAGCAGATTTGAGAAAGTTTTGAGTGGACTTGTTGAAGGAGAGTTGAGAAATTTGAGAGTGGACTTGTTGAGCAGATTTGTGCTAGACCGACTGGACTGTGTTTAGTGTAGATTTGAGTGGACTTATTGAGCATATTTGTGCTAGATTGACTATATATGTTTAGTGCAGATTTGAGTGGACTTGTTGAGCAGATTTGTGCTAGACCGACTAGACTGTGTTTAGTACAGATTTGAGATAGAGCTTTGGAGGTGATAGAGAAGAGAGGACAGTAGTCTCTAGTGGATAGAGATCCATCAGCCAAGGTAGTGAGGATAGGTCTTCTGAGTGGGGAAAAGAGTCTTCAGTGGAGAGAGATCCACAAGCCAGTGTAGTGGAGGCAGTAGTCTTCTAGAGGATCACCAGCCAGAGCAGAGGAGAAGGAGTTCTCTAGTGGATAGAGATCCACAAACTTGATTTAGGGGATTGATATCTCCTTTGGAAAGAGGTCCATAAACATTGTAATAGGGAAAGGATTCCCAAGAGATTGATTGAGAAAATTTTAGTGAAATATTTTCTCCGTGGAGTAGCCCACATTGGGTGAACCACGTAAAATTGGTGTCTCATGTGTGTGTGATGTTTTGTGCACTGCTTTGGTTTCTACTATTGATATTGCCATTGATATATTGCATAATATTGATTGTGATAAGAAAAGTAAAAAGTGGTCTTATATTGTTCACCCCCCCTCTCAGTATAAGCTTGTGTTCTTCAATTTTAATCATTATAATTATTGTTAGTCAAAAATTAATATTTTGGGTAAACTAAGGGAAAAATAGTTTCAAAGGATAATTCAAGGATTATATCTTGAACTAGAAGTAAAATGTAAAGTATAAATGGTTGAATAAATGTGACCTGGAATTAGCATTTTTTACAGTTACGTGTATCCAAAACTTAAATTTTATGTGGTAACACTTGATACTCTAAAAAAACATGGTATGCCTTACAAGGCTTGTTTGGGAAGCAGGATGAAATTCAAAGTCACTTGTTAGAAAATGAGTTGATAAGTCTAAATATTAGTCATTTTGACAACATTAATGAGAATATTATAAAATTCAACCATCTCAAAACTCATCTTAGGTATTGTGACATAGAGAAGGAATCTTAGTTGGTTGTTAGTGTGCTCTCAAGGCTTGGACCTGATTTTTTGTTTTTTATGCCTACTTTTCATGCTACAAGGGCAACCATGGGGACAACTTACACCATGCCTTATTTTAATTATTTTTCACTAGAGCTATATAAGGAGCAAGATAAACCATCCAAATGGGTGTTATAAAATCTTCAAAGTCTCATGCCTTGGTTTCTAACCAAAGCACTAAAGATAATAAAAATGGTAGCAAATATAGAAACAACAAATCTAAAGATACCAAAAAATATGACACACAAAAACAATAGTCCTCTAGTGAACCTAAGGAAAGTCATGACACCTTTGCCTCAAAAGTTAAAGTACCAAGGAGAGCAAAGGTTATTTATGGTTATTATAAGAATAACCATGATGAGTCTAAGTGTATGAAGAAATATATTGATGAACTAAAGGAGTTTCTTCACAAGAACGATATCAACACACCTTCACACAACATGAAAGAATCATCATTGTCAAATAATTATAAAGCTAAGGGTAAAGCACTTGTAGTGGTACAAAGTCTAGCATCCAACACTTGCATTTTAGATTTGGGTGCTTCTCATCACATGACCTCATATTTTGAAGAGTTTTCTTCTTTGAAGCCATGTGTAATACCTTATATTTTGATGGATAATGACACCTCCATTGATGTTATAAGGAAAGGGTCTATTTACATGGGTGAGGGAACATTTTAGGATGTCCTTCATGTGCATTCATTTTCAGCTAATATCCTATCTATCTATCTATTAGATCACACATATAGGTATAAGTAAGAGAGTTAATTTTTATCCTAATTTAGTGACTATTAGAGAATTACATAGTAATTCCACAATTGCACATGGGATCTAAAATTAATGGAAAATATTGTACACATTTACACACTTATACCAGTTGCTCCATCTGTAGACACCCAAAAGTCACACACTGCTATACCTACATACGTTTAGATCCTTCTAGACACTTGTAGGTTTACATAGGACATCCTAGATACCCATAGGCTATTGTAGACCAGCATAGACTATTGTAGATCATCCTAGACATGCATAGATTTTTGTAGTCATGCATAGTCATACATAGACAACCGTAGTCATGCGTAGATCGACATAGATTGTCATAGCATCATGTATACTCTCATATACTACTTCACAGGCTTTCAGGTCATAAACCCTTATAAGCCTTCCAAATTACATTCGACACATCAAAATATTATTCCACAATCTATTCACACACAATTAAGGCCCCCACGGGGTATTAGTTGGCCAAATTAATTAATAAGTCAATTATCAAATTCTAATTTTACATTGACTTCACTTAAGTCACTTTTAGGGTAAATTTGATTAAAAGAACCCTTAATCTTGATTAGCCTTAATCAAATCCTCCCACATGTCTGAGATTAGGATTTTTTGAGATATTTCTTTAATCATGTTTAAATTAGCTTAAGCACCTCCTAATCAGGATTAGCCCTAATCCATCCTCACACATGTGTGAGGATGAGATATTTCTCATAAGGAATATGATGTTGCCACATAGAATTTCTTAACATAACCCTAGTCAGAATTAAACCTAGGTAAGCCCGCATACAAAGAAGCCCACCTACACTGAGGGACATCAGAAGGAGGTATAAGGCCTATATTTCTTATTCATGAAAATAAAAGGGGAAACTCTCCCTATTTGTAACCTATAAAAAATTGATAATGAATAAAGCATTATATTTTTGAATGACTTGTGTTATTACTTGTTGTTAGATCAAATGTCAACTTCTGGTCATTTCACCATCATTGGAACTATTAAAACACTCACAATGTGAGCAAGTTATGGCATGATCAATTCAAATGAACTACCACTACCTTTGATGGCTCAAGAAAAATGGTATGGTTTCTAGATTGCCTCTTTTTCATTTTTTAGATGGAGTTTTCCATGGTTACATCCTTGGAAAACATACCCAAAGTTTTTTTGATAAAGGCACAACATGGGGAGCTTTACACATTTTGCATTTGATACATAGTGATCTAAGGGTTCCATTTCTAGTCTTGTCCTTCAACAAGGCTAGATATAACTTAACCTTTATTTATGATTTCTCTAACTTTACTTGGGTTTATTTTTTTGAAATAAAAGTGAAGTATTTGAAATTTTTTAAGACTTCAAATTCCTTTTAGATGGAGTTTTCCATGGTTACATCCTTGGAAAACATACCCAAAGTTTTTTTGATAAAGGCACAACATGGAGAGTTTTACACATTTTGAATTTGATACATAGTGATCTTAGGGTTCCATTTCTAGTCTTGTCCTTAAACAACGCTAGATATGACTTAACCTTTATTGATGATTTCTCTCACTTTACTTGGGTTTATTTTTTTGAAAGAAAAGTGAAGTCTTTGAACATTTTTAAGACTTCAAATTTCTTGTAGAGAAATAATTGGGAAAGGTTTTTCATATGCTTCACATTGACAATTATGGTGAGTATGTCAACCATCTACTTCAACAATATTGCACTTCAAATGGAGTCAACTATAGCACATAGTGGCCTACACTCCTCAGTAGAATAGTGTAGCAGGGCACAAGAAATGATCACTTAAGTAAATGGTAAATTATATGATACAAGCTCAATCACTTCTAGCACAATATTGGGTGGAAGCCATTAACTATGCAAATTATATCCATAATTATGAGCCTCATAAGGCATTTATGGAAGTTTCAAATATTGAATCTTGGATTGGCAGGAAAACCAAAGTGACCCACTTTTGAGTGTTTGGATCTCCTATCTGGGCCCACATCTCAATAGAAAAATGCAAAGCCATTCAACCTCAGAGTAGGCTTTGTATTTATGTTGGATATCCTAAAGGTATAAAAGTATATATACTTTTTCATCCTTGCACATATTAGCTTACTATAGTGATGATTATTTGATTTGAGGAGATTGCACCTAATCCTCCATAGAATACTTCTTCTACACCTTACATGATAGTGAATTTAGTGATCTATTCTAGTGACTAATTATTCCTGAGACAATTCAGACTTAGAGACTTCTTCTTTTAATAGTGACAAAGGATTCTATTTCCTCCACTTTAAACTATTCTAAGGGAGAAGATTCAACTCCTAGTTCTCCTTCCTTACCTACATCTTCACCTTTATGGGATTTTCATACACTTTAGTCAGTAATCAATTTAAATGGATCCTTTTGATTCCAAGAAGACTAAAGCACAGATGCATTATCACCCACATGTTTTCATAGCCATAGCCTCAGATCCATAATAATTTTGTGAGGCTTCAAGTATAGTTGAATGGGGTTTATCTATGAAAAATACCATTATTACCTATTTAGAAATCATACTTAGGATTTAGTTCCACTTCCTAAAGAAAGAAATTTGGTATGATGTAAGTGGATATATCACACCAAGTATACAACAGTGGCACATTAGAAAAGTACAAGGTACACTTAGTTACAAAGGGTTTTCATAGGTGGCAGGTATTGACTACTCTAAGAACTTAGCACCCATGGCTAAGATGACTTTGATCCACCTTACAATTTCCATTGAATCCAAACACCATTAGAATATTCATAAGTTGGATATGAAGAATGCTTTTATTTATGGGGATCTATAGGAGGAGATTTACATTAAAAATCACATGGATTCATTTAGGATTATTCCTTGGTCTACATAGGAAGTCTATCTATGATATCAAGCAATCCCATCGAGCTTGGTATGCCAAGATGGACTCCTTCCTCTTGACTATTAGATTCTCACATTACCATTCTATTTCCAAAATTTATATCTTATGAAAGGGTGATGCTCTCTTATTCCTTGTGTTATATGTTGATGACTTGATCATCACTAGGAGCTCATCATCCACCATATAGGAAATTAAATATGCTCTTCAAGATCATTTTTCTATGATAGACTTGGGTATTTTGCAATATTTTCTTGGGATTGAGATCACTTAGTCTACATTAGGGATTTGTATTGCACAGAACAAGTATGCACATGATCTACTTATTAGGTTTGATATGGCTAATTGTAATCCAACTCAATATCCTTTTCTTTTTGGATTCAATATTGATACTCATTTCTCCACTTCATTAGTAGATGCTACATTATACCATAAACTTGTTTGGAGTCTCATTTATTTAACTTACATTCATCTAGATATTGCTTAATCCATTCATATGGTTTCTCACTTCATGCAAGAACCACATGACCTTCATTGTAAGGTTGAAAAATGGATACTTCACTATATTTAGGATATTCTATAGTATGAAATCCACTACACTATGGATATTGATATTGAGTTGGTAGGGTATACAAATTTTTATTGGGCTAGAGATTCTGAGGGTTGTAAGTCCACTTTTGTTTATAGTTTCCACTTGGAATTTGGTCCTATTTTTTGGTAAAGAAAGAAGCAACATGCTATTGCTTTATCATCCACTAAGGTAGAGTATCACGGGGCTATTAATATCACCACTGAGGCCATCTAGTTTCAACATATCCTTATTGATTTTGACATTACATTTCATTGACCATATATCATTTTTTGTGACAACCATAGCATGATTACCATAACTATGGACCTCGTTCACCATCAGAGGACTAAGAACATAGATATTCACATGCACTATATCATAGAGCTAATTCAAGAGTGCATCATTGATCTTCAGTATTGTCCTACAACTAAGCAGACTATCAACATCTTTACCTAACCTTTCATAGAAATAAAATTTCTTTAGTTATGAGCTTTACTAGGGATGCAGGAGATTACTACTCAATGAGGGACTTTTGATCTTCTCTATGTTCTCTTTTTTTGGAGAAGTTTTTCCTATGAGTTTTATTCTTCTCATTATTTTATGAGAGAATTATCATACATGGGTACCCTTCTAGCTTCACTTTTATCAAGACCAATTTATTTAAGGAGGCAGACATACCCACCTAAGATACACTTATAGGGGGGTGTTGGTGCATATATTTATTTTTGCATTTATTTTATTGTATGACTAGTGCACCTATGATTAGCTTTATTATATTAGTCTACTATAGTTGAGTTAGTAATTTTCCATATTTATGTTTCACTCTAAAGTTTCCATATTGAACTTTGTTGTTCTCCAAGTTGTCATATTTATGTTGCACTCCAAACTTGTCATATTGGAATTTGCTACATTCTATGTTGCCATATTTATGTTGCACTCCAAAGCTTCCATATTGGACTTTGTTACAGTCCAAGTTGTCGTATTTATGTTGCACTCCAAAGCTACCATATTGGACTTTGTTGCACTCCAAGTTGCCATATTTATGCTGCACTCAAAAGATGTCATATTGGACTTTGCTACACTCCAATATGCCATATTTATGTTGCACTCCAAATCTTCCATATTGGTCTTTGTTGCACTCCAAGTTTCCATATTTGTGTTGCACTCCAAGTTGCCATATTGATGTTGCACTCCAAGTTTCCATTGCATGATGACATTCAAGTCTATATATATAGACATTCCTCTTCTATTTTAGAGGTTGGGTATAATATATATGAGATAGTTATATCTTCCATTTTTTATTTTAAATATAATATGATTTATTTTGAGATATTTGGATCCTGGTTTGATTCCTTGTATTCTAACTTTCATGGTTAGTTAAGCAATCCTACACCTGTTTTGTTGATTATAAAAAAGTGATATTCGAAAATAACAATGTCATGAACCCTTTTTTATTTATTTTGTAAAGTAGAAAATTTGTGAGCAAAAAAAATACAAAAATGACAATTAGTATGATAAGACTCATCTAATTTGATCAAGAAAAACAAATATTTTTGATGTAGGGATGAAGCCTCAATACCATTTATGTTGATTAAACCAAGAATATGCCTTAATTGGCACATGTTAGGGGATTAAATAATATTCACATAAGAAATATTTATTGTAATATTATTTAAAAATGCAATAAAATAATTACTACAAGATTATTTAAAAGATAAATACAAGAAAATAATCATTGCGATTTTTAAAAAAATGTAAGTAAACAATTGTTGTAAGATTATTTTTATAAATGCAAGAGAATAATTGTTGCAAGAATATTTTAAAGAATGTAAGAAAATAATTGTTTCAATATTATTTTAAAAATGCAATAAATATTTTTTTCAATGAGTTTACATAGGGTTTTTATTATGGATCTCGTCCCATCATACTCAATGGGGTTTGAACATTAGACCTCATAATAAGCCCTTACCACTAAAATAAGCTTACAACTATTAAAAATTTAAGGTTACATAGGTTTTTATGATGGGTTCCGGTCCCCTCGTACCAAGTGGGGTTTGAACTTGGGTCTCTAGAATGAAAACCCAAGAACTTTACCACTGTAGTAAGCTTGCAGCTCACAAAAATTGCAAGAGAATTATTGCTACACTATTATTTTAAAAATTAGAAAAAAAATTCTAACCCTTCTATTGGATATAGATTTGAAAAAATCCCTCTAATTGGTCTCCTATTGGTGCTAGATGCCTATGGCTAATAGCCAAGGGAAATAGATTTGGATCTAGATTCTAGATCTTCTAGTCAATCTCTAAGATTTTTTATCTTTTGAGAAAATCCCTCTAGTTAGTCTCCTTGTGTGCTAGATGCCTATGGCCAATAGCCAAGGTGGAAATAGATCTGGATCTAAATATTGGATATTCTAGTCAATCTCTAATATTTTTCATCTATTCCCTTTGTAGGATTAGAGTAATTGCCCTACAAATATAAAGTTTTTTCTAGAAATAATAGATGATATTACCAATTTTCCTAAACCATTGATTATATGATTGTTGCAACTTTTGATTCATTCACTAAATTTATAGCAATTTTTTTATTAACCACTCATTTCCCTCATAGAAGTCCCACCAAGGGAAATTTTATAAAATATGCAAATGAACATTAGAATATTCTTGCCAAGTTTGAGATGTGGACATAGAGGAGGATGAGTTGGAAATTAAGTGTTTGTTTGTTTGAGAGAGGTGGTATTTTGAATAGGGTGAGATATATGGAGCTAACTACCCTAATTGGTAGTTAAATGCATTTTATTAGAAGCCAATCACATGTTTAATGAGGTAGGGGAAATTTATGGGCAATTTTTATTTATTTATTTTTTATTAGGTATAATAAGGGTTTTAAAAGGATTCCCAAACCTTTTACAAAGTGAGATAGGTGACTAGGGGAACCCCAAGCCACAACCAACATGATAAAGCCCCGATAAGAAGGATACCAAAGAAACTAAAGAGTGGAGCTGAAACACGAACCTACACACTAGGATCCATGAAACAAAGAACAAAGTCGGATCCCAAAGATCCAAAATAACCAAAATATAACAAAGGGTTAAACAAACTATGAATGCCAAGGAAAATGTGGAATCCACTAATCCATTAAATTCAACCCCCCAAAATTTCTTGCATATGCTTGAAAAAATGTAAATTCAAAGTTGCAAAATAGTTTTTTTCCCAAGCAAGGAAATGCAGATCTAAACACAAAAAATTCAAACAAAATAAAATTTACAAATTCTCTCTCATAAAATTTCAATGGGGGAACATACATGTGATACAAGGAAATTTAAACAACCCATTTAAAAATTCCTTCCCAAACTAAGGGGGAAAGGGGACTCTTTATAGCCTAGATCCTCGCCCAATAAATTTGAGATCTCGCTCTCCTAGAATGCCACTGACCATCATGGGACACCATCCATTGGGCAAACAACTACAGTCTACTATCTCAGCATACAGATCAATAATCAATCCAGTAAATATGGCCCGCACCATCCAGACCAGCCACTACTATCAAAAACTTGTCTATAATTGCTTAAGTGATTTAATACATTTCCCATTCTAGCACACTAGTTATGAAAGGGGAAAATTTCCCCAAAAAAGTAGGACCTAGGAAAATGCAATCCTAGGACAGAAAGAGGACAACCAAAAAGGAACCACCAACAAATCCAACTTTGCAACCAAAAAAACTACAAGATCAAGATATTTGGATTAATTGAAGGGAAGACACTAGGAACCCAAATAAGAGACCCTAAGTGAGGACCCAAAGAGTCCTCTCCCAAATTGAACTTGAGCCTAAATAAATATCCAAAAAAAATCAACTCAGGACCCACTAAAGGATCCAACAACTACAAGATCTAGAAAAGCTTTAGATATGCAAAATGACCCTTGAAGCCAGTCAAATAAAAACATAGACCAAAAGAATAGAAATATCTAGGATACCTTTCCTAACTAAAAACAACCAAAATCCATTGGTTTTGAACACTGGACAACAACAATATCACCACCAAAAGCCATTATTGTTGTGAACCACCAAAGACCACCAACTTGAATACTAAAACTATAACCCCATGAATCATGGGCATTGCCACAAAGATCTCAATTTTATTCCAATCCTAGCTTGGAACTAGGAAGAAAAACCTTGAGATCCCAAAAAAATGGGAGAATAACTCCCCAAATCGCTATGGGTTCTAACTCGACAAGCAAGAAAAAAATAAAAACAGATTCAAACCCCTACAAAATACAAACACCAAGCTAGCCACCCAAAAACTCCTCAAGGGAATATTGAAGTCTTGGAATAATATGAAAAAGCATATCTATCAGGTTCCAGGGGTCCAACAATGCCATCCTCCAGAGGATCACCCAAACCATGCAAATCGCTAGTCTAAACAACACCACCAAGTAGGTGGTCCAAGAAAGATCTGGAATACAAAAAAATAGGTCCAAACTATGTGATCCAACACATAGATTAGAGCTACCAAGCAAGAGATCCAAGCAGGGTCCTCAAAACACACATGAACCAACTACTCCACTCGAACTAGAACTTTCCACTTCCCCACCCTCTTTCAAAATAAAAGAGGCAAAAAGGGTTTTGAACTTAGAAGGAGAAAAATGGGAATCCAATGAGAAGTCCAGTGAAACCTTTGCAGGAGGTTCCCCTAAAGCAAAAAGGGTTTCAAGCTCAAACAAAGAAAAATGTGAGTGCACATAGAAATCTATTTTTTAATTTTTTTTATTTTATTACTTTCTTTTATGTATTTATTTTGGCTTATTTATTCTTATTTATTTTATTTTGACTTATATTTAATTTATTTATTGTTTATTTTTAATTTTTTGGGTTATCTTTAACTTAATTTTTTTTCTAATTATTTATTCTTTATTTTTTTAGTATTTAATTTATATTTAGTTTGTTTTTCATAATTTTTATTTTGAATTTAATTTTTTAAATTTTGATTGATTTTAAACTTTCATTGAGTTAATTTTTTATTTGTTTAATTTCATTTTAATTTTTGTTTGTTTTAGTTTACCTTTAATTTTTTTTAACCTATTTGATGAATTTAATTGGTTGCTTAGAAACCTAGTGGTAGAGGTTTATAGAGGGCTTAGGTGTACCAATTTTGAGTGTCAGTATTTGCCCCCTTTTAATGCATTCATTGCATAATGGACATCAAAATTTGTATAGAGTCCCCTAGTTTTGGGTTTGTGCTTAAGGGATACAAAGGTTGCTTACTTAAAGTTCTATCAATGATTGTGCCTAGGGCAATCATTAAATGCTACCCTACCTCTAATATTATGTGCCTTTAAATAGGCCATTATTTTATGTGCCTTTAAATAGGTCAAAGAGGTATGTGCCACATCACTCTTTCTAATGACACCTCTCTCAAACAAACAATTACCTACCTGTCAACTCATCCTTCTTTACAATCACATCTTAGACTTGGAAATAAAATACCAATGGTCATTTTATTAATTTAAAAAATTACCCTTGGTGAGACTTGTGTAAGGGGAATGAGTGGTAAATCAAGAAATTGATCAATAATTCAATTTATGAATCAACAATCATAACAATAATGTAAATGATGGTTTGGGGCAATCATTAATATCATTTATTATTTCCAACAAAACCTTGGCATCTCTCGAGCAAGAACTTTGATCCTACAAAGGGCATAAATAAAAAAATCTTAAATATTGAACATAAGATCTAAGATTCAAATCCAAATATGTTTCCACCTTGACTATTGGCCATAGTCATATAGCATATAGGGTGGCCAACCAAGGAATTTACCCAAACCTAGATCCAATAGAAGGTTTATAATTATTTTCTTGAATTTTTATAATAATATTGCAACACTTATTCTTTTGCATTTTAGAAAATAATATTGCAACAAATATTTTCATATATTTATAAAAATAACCTTGTAGCAATTATTCTCTTGCATTTTTAAAAAATAATCTTGGAACAATTATTTTCTTGCATTTTTAAAATAATTTTGTAACAATTGTTTATTGTGTTTGTATTCTTCAATCCCCTAACATGTGCTAGTTTAAGCCTTTTCTTGGTTTAATCACTATTAAACAAATTGGAGCTTTATTATTGCATCAATAAAATCTATTGTTATTAATTAGATTAGACAAGACCCATCATACTAATCATAATTTTTCCTTGTTTTTGTTCACACATTTGCTATTTTATAGAAAATACCAAAATAGGGTTAACGATATTGTTACAAATCAACAACATTCTTATACAATCAACAAAATAGGTTCCAAAATCCAAACCGTAGTCTGTTAATAATTTATAGTTTATGTTTTTTTTAGCTTTATATCTAAATTGAAAAAAAAAATTATTTCATGAAATTATTCCCCTTTTACATTCTACATTTATGGTGCATTTAAAAGTGCAAAAAGACATGTAATAGCATTATGATTTGTTTGCATTGGTCAAATCTAAATTAAAAAAAGGAGTTCCATGAAATTATTCCCCTTTTATATTTTGTATTTGTTGTGCTTTTAAAAGTGGCAAAATGACATGTAATAACATTTTGATATAGTTTGCATTGTCCCCTTAAGATTTGCATAAAGAAAAAACAAAGGAAATAAATCATGTAGTTTAGGCCTAGATTGTTTCATTTGGTTCCATTTGGATCTTGTGTTAAAATTATATGAATCTTTGTATTTAGCACAAGAAAAATATATTTTATCTCCTTTTATTTCTAGGAATATTTCTTTTCAAAGTGAAATAGCATTTAGACTTTTGTCTTAGACATTGTTAAAATTATAATTATAGCAAGAAGTTTTCTTTTATAGAAAGCATAGGCAATAAAGGTAAAATGCATGTAGCATGCCAATTTAGGATAATTTTCTTGCTTGTACTTTATACATCTTGATTGTTGATTTGAAAGACTTAAAAAATAGTTTTTACTTCATTGTTATTATTAGAATTAAAAAGTGCATGCTAGATCGAGGCTCTTGTTTGTATGCATCTTGTTTTCATTTAATATGTTGCATCGACATCCTCCTTGCATATTAAATTAGTATATAAACCTTACATGATTGTTAAAGAACTCATCAAACATAGATTTAGGGTGAATCTATAAAACAAACCTTGGTGAACCCATTTATTCTAATTAAAAACACCAAAAATCAAGGGCATGGATATTTGCCCTTGATCTGAAGTATTTTATAGAACCAAAATATTTCTCAATTAACTAATCAAACACCCTACATGATTGTGTTGACCATCCAAAACTTTTAATCTTATTCAAGAAGTGTCTTATCCCAACAAAAAAAAGGCAAGACCATGATTGGACACCATGACCTCCTACATATAATGAATTACAAGCCCATCCACTAGCTATTAGGAATTATTACATCATAGACCATATAAAGTAGCAAGTGGTATAACCACTCTTCACAAGGCTTATGCATGCAGTATAGGTAGAGGTAGTTACAAGTTTGATTAAGAGGTAGTGTAGGAGAATATTACATTATTTGGTGTATGTTAATGTACCCCCATGGTACATTATGGTACAAATATAAATATGTAAATATTAGAATAGGGTGTGAGTCTATAGTTTAGGAGTGTGATTTATATTTCTTCTTTACATTTGTGTATATGTGTAGGATGTGCACAAATGTCATGTAATAATGTGTGCAAGTGTGTAGAGTATGAAAGTGCACAAGTTTCATGTAACAATATTTGCAAATATTATATAGTAAAGTGTGCATGTATGAAAGTCTCATAAAGTATGCAAGTATATAGAGAGTCAAGAGTAATGTATACAAGTGGCAATATGTGAATCCAATAGGTATGAGAGGCTTGTTTTCTATGTGGAATAGGAAATGTTACATCTCCTAGATATATGAGGAGAGCAACAATCAAAGAGTCCAAGAGTCACATTTCTAAGGTTATATTATGGAGACAAAGATCCATGTATTGTATAGAACAATCATGTGAATATTGAATCAAGCTTGTATATAATTTGAGCAATATTATTGTAATTTTTCTTCATGTTATTTCATGAATGATATTGGCCATTTATTTCCTTATTATTGTTATTTTCATGAATGTTATGTTCATTGATATTGGCCATCAATATTAAATTGCTCTAATATTTGAGACTACACAAGATCTTGGATATTTGGTACCTGTGATAATCTAGCTAAAAATCCAATAGTGGTATCAAAGCTACCATGAGTATTTTCTATCAAAAACCACCTTGATTGGAGAGAGCTACAATCAATCCAATTATCTTGGAGAATAGTCTGTAGAGTTGGAATTCAAGCCAAGATAAAGCTTGGATAATTGTGCTATTAGAGTCATATTTATTCTCACTTTGAGTGAGAATATTTGAAGACATGTTATAGGTTGAAGAGATAGCATCAAAGAAGAAATTTGGTGTGATTTGGAGGAAAATCCATGTGAAGAAAAAGTAGGACAAAATAGATTTCAGGTTATTGATTACCTTGATATTATTTTGTGAGTATTAATAATTGTAGGTAGAATTTTAAGTCCATTGAAGAGAACATGGGATAAAATAAAAATAGAAATAGTCATATTTGAAGAGATATTAAGGCTGCTATTAAGAAGAAAAATAAGTTGATAAGAAAAATAAAATGTCTACGAGCCAAAGTAAAGGTTCTATCTTTGAGATAAAAGTGCATAGGTAATGAGTGAGAAAGCTGAAGAAAAGCATTGGTTAAGAATGAATAAATACTAAAGAAAAGAGCCTATATAAAAGTTATATCCAAAGGAGTCTATGATTTACTACACACAAAAAAAATGATATTCAGATTGGGGGTGAATTGGAAAGTGTAAGATCCCTATAATGAATGTAAATCCATTAAATTTTAATAATCTAGAAGTAGACAATTATTAAAGATTTGAGTTACAATATCTAGAATAATGGAGAACAATAGTGGCTAAAAGAAGTAATAGAAGTCAATAATTAGTGCCATTATTTAGAAGTAGAATTCAAATTCGAGGAATGTTCAAACTTGAGAAGAGATATAAAATTCTTTATAAGTGTCATTCCTCATAAAGGAATATTAAGACATGAGGGACATTTGAATTTGAGAAGATATATAACATTGCCATTGCTTAGAGATAGTCAGTCGTAAAGAATTTTTGGACTTGAGAAGAAAAATTAAAGCTCTTGTAGCATCATATCTCAGGAGAATAATTTAAAGAATTTTTTAGTCCTAAGAGAAGTGAAGAGCAATATAACACCTATGAAGTGAAAAGAGCAGTAATCTAAAGCACCAAGGAGGATAAGATGAAATTGTAGTTCATGTGCTTGAGAAAGTTGTTGAATGAAAGAAGGTGAATTATTCCTAAGTATTGCATGAATAACATCCATATAAGACATTGAATTACTCTAAACTTGCCCTAACCTATGCCTTGATGAGGAGAAGAAGAATTCAATCATTGAAGATCACACAAAAATTAAGGTAAGATTTGATTTTGGGTATTATTTATGTTTTGGGTAAGTTTAAATATTTTAGTTATTTTCTAGTTCTTGGAGTAATAAGGTAGAAAGGAATATATGAGTTGTGCATAGTATTTTTAAAAATATTAAAGTGTAATAAGAAGTTTTGAGCTTTATTTAAATTTAGAGTGATAAGAAAATTTGAAATTGGTTTCAAATTTTTGATTTTAGAGAAATTGAAAGTTTGTTAGATTAATTAAAGTTTGCAGAAATAAGGTTTTCTACTCCAAAAATAAATTTGAAATTTTGAAATATTTTATTGATTAAAATTTTTTCAAATTGCTTATTTAGGAGACACAATGTCTTCTACTCCAAAAAAATTGAAATTTTATTATTGAATTTGCAAAATTAATATTAAATTTTTTTGTATGAAATTTTTAAGAGATGGATAAAAGACAAAGAATGAATTCTTAAGAACAAAGGAAATATTAGGATATTCAAGAATTAATAGAACATATTCAATTTATTTAAAATGAAGCTCAAACTATCATCTTTATGATTCTTAAGTAATGCATGATTGAATATATTGAATATATTTGTAAAGAGAAAAGAACAAATTATTATTCTACTATGATATCAAAGAGAATTGCAACATCAAGAAATATGTTTTATGTTCCCATAAAAGTTTATCCAAAAATAAATTATATTCAAATGTATAAATAAAGTAATAAACTTTGACATAAAACTAAATATTTTTGGAGTTAGATTCATTTTATAAATTGTGGTGATCATAATCATACCCACAAAACATGTTGGTCTAAACAAAATTTTGTTCATGGATGGAACACTATAAAACAAATTTTACTAATGACATTGGATGAGGTACTTAAATAGGTTGTAGAGGGGGGAAACTACCCTACCATATACAATTCTCAGGGTTGGATCCACAGGGAGCCTTGAGGTGAACCGTGGGATATATTATAACTCTACACTCAATGTTAGGAGAGGAAGGTTTCACCAGGACTGATTTTAGGACTCGTTCCAAGTCTGGGGTGGAATGTGCTTTTATGTATCAATTTAAACATACACATATGTTTGGCCTTTCTATAGATAAACTATGAAAGCAAAAAATAATGCAAGAATATACAAGATGCAATAATACAAGAGATGAACCTATAATGATTCTTTGTTTGAATGATCTCTAATCCTAGGATTGCCAAATTAAATATTTAAGCAAGCGTCCAAGGAAAATGCACAAATAATGTTAAAAACCTTAGATGCACACTATATGCTTTTGTCCTTTTTTTTTTTAAGTGAAAAACCCCTTACGGGACCGCCTTGATCCGAGATACTGTGAACAGGGGGTTCTACACCGTCAAAGTCACCCGGGAGTCACCCGCACCAAAATTATCAATTGGATTTAGGATACCCAATTCAAATTTTTTGTAGGGTGGATATTTGAACCTAGGACCTCCCCTGGAGGATTGCCCTCTCCTCTCCAACTCACATACAACACCTGGGTATTTTTTCCTTTTAAATGCATAGAAAATCAATTTATTAATTTTCCTTTTTATTTATGATCTAGGGTTTTGAAAAAAATAGAAATCACACAACAAACAACCTAAAGATATATCAAGGCACTTATCTCATCTGGCGGTTGATCCAAGCTTTATCTTGCGTCCAACAATATCCTGCAATCCTTTTCCTACAAAATGACTTCACAAAAACTTAGAAAATATGATCAGTGTTAGGGGGCCTGCTTGGGTCATTGTATGATAGTGCTCATAGGTGCATTAGTCAAGCCCCTAGGTCCTTTTAGCTTACCTTTGAAATATGAAAGTGTTGGACATTTTGCGTTCATTTAGTTGTCATTGATGTCAAGGTGAGAATTTGTCATTGATGTCAAGTGAATACATGAAGCTATCATTAACACCATGGAGTACACCATCATTGAAGCCAACATAAATGCAAAGAGTTGAAGAAAATTTGTCAAAAAAATGTTTTATAAGGGTTTTTGTTAAAACCATGGTGGTAAATTAAAAGGTTTTTATTAAAACCATTATAAGGATATAAAGGCTTCATTAAATATCATAATTGTAGAATTAAGGTTTTTATTAAAAACCATGGTGGCAGAATATTTTTATCAAATCAGTGAAGAGCAAATGAAGGTTTAAATTTTACCTAAAGGAGGCTTTAATTTTTATTAAATTCAAAGGTTTATAAATATAATTTATAAAATTTAAATTCTTTTAGAATTTAAATAATTTATAAATTATAAAGGTTTTAAGAAGCGCCGACGTCATCGAAGATTATGGAGCACCGACATATAAGCCATATGGTGAATTCATATATAAATAATATGCCAAAGGGGAATTAAAACTTACCCCTCTTCAATTCAATTTTCATGCGATCGAGCTAAAAGTAATTCATGTAATCGTTGATAATTGAGGAAGAAGACAAAGAGTTCATTTATATTTTAGTTCCAAGAAGAAGATGAAAATGGAGAGCGTAAGGTCTGACCCACATTGGATAGAGTGGTCCATTGGCAGTGTATGTTTTGTGAGAGCGTTGGGAGTGGAAGAGTCCACAATCGATTTGCATGGAGTTGGGTGTTTGTCTTGAGTGCCAAGGGGAAAGGTTTTTTGGCATGCACTCGTTTTGAGCACCAAACTTAGGAGAAAGAGCATGAAGTGCTCTTAAGGTTTAAAATGTGCGTCTAGCACATGCGATGGGCAAGCTCGTGGCTAGGGTGCATGAGGAGGCAATGATTGGGAGTTCGAATCCCATAAGTGGCAAAGGTATTTTTTATTAAAAGAAATTTTATTTGCCTAGAGTTTTTCCTAAAGTATTATTTGGAGTTATAAGGATATGTGAAAGGTTGTTTGCTTGGTTCATGTTGTTGGAGTTATAAGGAAAGTTAATTTAATTTATGTCAAAGTATTTCTTGCCATTAAATTTAATTAAAGAGGTTTTGCGTTAATTTTTGGTGGATGATAAATTTATTTTAGTTGGGAGATTATAAGGTGTTATTGTAAAAATATTTTATGTATGATGATGGTTGATTTTATAGTTGAAGTGATAAGGTGTAATTGAGTTTTTGCATTACATTGTGAGAAATATTTATCCTCTAATCTCTTTGAGATTGGCATGGAAGTGTTTGTGGTTGTGGTATATTTATGGTATCCTTTCAACATCAAGAAAAATGCATGAGCACATTCTTCCATAGTTGAGTTGATTGATTGGGTTTATGATAAATAAGTTTAGAGTGAAAAGGACTTGATTAGGGTTTCCTATTGAGTGTGTTGAGTGAATGCTTCAAGGTTTTCTGGAATAAAGAATTGTTGTTAAAACCTTGTTTGATAAGCATTGTTGTTGAAGTGAGTTGTTGAGAAAAGAACTTGAACTAGGGTTTGAAGAGAACATGAATATCATTGTTATGTGAGATTTGTTGTTGAGCATTATTGGAAACATTTTAAGTTTATATGCTTGGACTAGGGTTTGAGAGAGAGGATTATTTCATTAAATGATTGGTTGAGTAGAGTTAGTTGAGCCTAGTAAAGTGGATGTGTGAAGTGATTGTTCAAGTTCCATAAAATAAATTATTCTATATTATGAATTGAGTTAAGAAAGTGATTGAGCATTGAGTTGAATTTGAAGCATATTTAGTCTCTAAAATTCTCCTTATGTTTCTAATAGAGTGATTGAAATTAATTGAGCAATGTAATTAGTATAGAACATATTAAGTCTCTAACAATTATATTTATGTTTCTATGAGATTGAACAAGTTCTGTGTGGACTTGTTGAGTAGATTTGAGGTAAGTCTTTGAGGAGACTTATGGACTAATTTTCTGTGAGATTTTGTGGAAGTTTACAATACAAATTTGGATAAGTTCTAGAGAGGACTTGTAGAGCATATTTGAGAGCAGATGTTGGTGCATATTTGAGGATAGGTTTTTTCCAGACAAGAGACAGAGATTGAGCAGAGTTGGACTAGACCAAAGGATTATGTTTAGTGCAGATTTGAGATAGAGCTTTGGAGGTGACAAAGTAGATAGGACAATAGTATCCAGTGGATAGAGATCCATTAGCCAAGATAGTGAGGATAGGTCTTCTAAGTGGGGATACTATTATTTAGTGGAGAGAGATCCACAAGCCAGTGCAGTGGAGGGAGTAGTCTTCTAGAGGATAATCAGCAAGAGCAGAGGTGGAGTTCTCCTATGGATAAAGATCCACGAACTTGATTTAGGGGATCTGTGTCTCCTTTGGACAAAGTTCCATAAAAATTGTAGGGAAAGGATTCCCAAGAGAATTTATTTGAGATAAAATTATAAGAAATATTTTCTCAATGGATTAGCCCACATTGGGTGAACCACATAAAATTATGTCTCTCATGTATGTGATGCTTTATGTGATTTTTATTGATTTAATATTGTTGATGCTATTATTTGTGATAAGAAAAGTAAAAATTGATCTTATAATATTCACCCCCTCTTAGTATAAGCTTGTGTTCTTCAAAAAGTGAAAGATGGCCTTTGGAATATGGACAAGAAAGATATAATATAGCAAAATAGTGTGATGAACAGAACATAGAATATGCTATTATGGTAAAAATGTAGTATGAAAAGAAGACGTAGGGGTTGGAGGTAAAAAATTTCCCGTAATCCTAGCCTAGGTAAAATCATGCCCCTCATGGAGGAACTATACTTTCAAAAATAGGGTAAAATCATACCCTAAAATTACTAGTTGTGATTTCATAGAAGAAGAAATTAACAAATAAATGCAGAAAAAGTGATGCGTAATGCAAAGCTAATTAATATGTAAATGCAAGCAAGCAAAAATCAATATAGTGGTAGCAAAAAAGTACATAAAAGGATCAAGACCTCCAAGTAGTAGATTCATCCTTAAGGCTCTAATACTTGTTCACCAAGAGCAACAAACACACAATAAAAAATGTAGTAGAATATTGCTTCACAATAGAGCTTCAACAAATCACTTGGTACTTTTCAAAATTTGATTGATTAAATCGATTGCTTGGGGGAAAAGAAGATTTCAAACCCTCTATTTATAAGGGATTTGAAATGAGGAAAGGGAAAGGAAACAAGGAAGGCCGATGCCAAAAAGGTTTAGTCAAGGAAACTAGGGTTTCTCCTAGGAAAAACCTTGAAAAGGTGAAAATGTGCCTCATAAGGGACGACCACAATTTTTATGAGGCTAAGAAACATGAAAATGAAACCAAGAAATCTAGAAAGGATAAATCATACCCCGTAATGGATGATCATGACTTCACCTAGACTAAGAAATAGGGAGGCAAAAAGAGGGAAGTGGGGGTAAAAATTGTTTAGGGTAAGTTTGAGGGTCCCTTTGAGGATCTAGGGAAAATGACTCACTCAAGTGGGTCAATTTTTTGTGTCTACATTTTACTCCCTCTTTGATGCATTTATGGCCTAATAAATAATTCAAAGAAATATGTAGACCCATATGAGCAGAAGGGAAACAAACACAGAAAAGGGGTTGCTGGATTAGGATAAAGAGACGGTGTAAAAATGGTGTCATTCCAAACACTTTTTTATTTTACATGTAAATCGAGGTATTAGGAACAATAATGCTTCTTAGGCTAGGGTGCCCCTTCAAGTCTTATAAGGAACACCAAACTCCTAATGAAACTCAAAAAGGTTGAAGAGTAAAACTAGAAGAAAATATGAGAGAGAAAAGTAGTAATAACAAGCACAAAAATTGCAAAAGGGTAAAAACCCTATTCATTTTCATCGCACCAAAATAGGAGAAGAGAGATTTGGGATAAAATATGAAATAACACTATCGATGCACCATTTAGTCATGGTGATGGATAAGGCCAACACAAAAATGGAATGAGCATAGGTAAGGAATAAAATCCATCTTTTAGGGTAGATTTTATTCTATTTTGAGCATCCATTTCAAATTTTTTGCCATCACCACGAAATTCACTATGCATGAACTAGGCATGATTTCATAGCCTAATCATGAATTTTCCCTAGTTTGTGGTAATGAGTAAAATTGTGCCCCAAATACATGGGGTGCGATTTTAAAAAATCACACCTCACATACATGGGGTGCGATTTTGTAGGATGATAAGGGATAAAATCAGGCCCGATCCTTAGACGAACCTGATTTTGCCAAGGAAGGAGGGAAATAATAATAAAAAAAATAAAGGAGAGAAAGAAGAAAACAAAAAAAAAAGAGCAAGCAAGAAATAAAAGTTTTTAATTTTTTTTAATTAATTTATTAATGTGCACAAGGAACTAATGAAATTTTATTTATTTATGTTTGTGGATGCAGCATGGTGTACTTCAGAGTTGTGAGTGGAGGTTAGGCTCCTTAGAGGTGGAGCTACATGATCTTGGATAGGTGAAGAGGGATATCCTAGGGGCAGTGTAACTACACCACTTGGATGAGATGCCTTGGATAGAGGTAGACCAAGTGCTATTGATAGTTCTAGCAAAGAGATGGTATCCAAAATTGTCTACCTTCCAATTACCCACAGGGAAGATGATGGTCACATTGGATGATGTGTAGCACATCCTACGCATCCCCATAAAGAAGAGGGTATTTTAAAATACACGTGGGTAGAAGGCCACTTTATAGATGTTATTAGGAGGTCGGACCCACTAGGTTTGAGAGAGTGTCATATCAATCGATGAGGTGGTGGGGTGCTATGGGGTTGATCCATTGATGTCCATAGTCTATGGGGTGGTGGTAGGACTATTGATGTGCCATAAAAGTAGGTGATATCTACCATGGATGATGGTAGGTGTAGTGGCAGACATACGATATCAGTAGGTGAAATTCATATGGGCCCATATGTGCTAGCCCAATTCTATAGGATACTGTACAATGTCATGTATAAATGGTATACAGGGATAGTGTGCATGAATCTAATCCATGTGTGGTTCTAGGAGAACATAGTGATCTACAGACCTTCTGCACTTTCAAGATCATTACCTAGCTTAGAATGACCAACAACATACAGATGCGCTAGATCATACAAGCAAGTCTAGAGGACATATATCAGGATCCTACCACTAGGGATGTAGGTGATAGATGAGTTGAGGGAGGTGAAGATCATATTATGACCCTAGAATATACACCCTATATAGTCTAAGGATGTGATGGATCTATATTGGGTGAGGAGGGTTAGATGGCTCTCTATGGATAAGGGAAATTTGAAGCTCCACAGGTTTGATAGATTCCAATGGTAGTTTAAGATCTTATAGGGGATCATGGACTTGGGTGACTATTGGTACAGGTGAGTGTACCAAGACCCATTGAGAGTTACAGGATATCCTCATGTGGTAATGTGGGAAAAGGACCTAGATGATACATCCTATGTGGACCCTAAGGTGGATGACATCAAAGTGGCATTCAAGTATTTGAGGTGGTATAGGGGTGTTACACCCTAGAGGATATCCCCTCTAGTTCTGATATAGAGGTTTAAAGTGATGAGCCTAGGTATACAGTGGGTTTTTTGAGAGGTCATTCGATGGGTCATAGAGCAAGAGTAGTAGATATAGGTGGCCTCATCGTAGATATGGGATTGGGTTTGAGTGGAGATAGTTATGGCTACCACTATCTCAACTAGGATCGAGGAGGTAGGGGTAGCTAGAGTTTCATCCATGGTAACCAGGGCACTACCAAGTGGAGGCATCAGAGAGGCATCCACATCAGCAATGACCAGTCCAAGTGAGGCCATAAATTAGGGAGATCCAAGGAGGGAGATAGAGGTGCTACATGTATAAGTAGTGTATCTATGAAGGGAGATGTACTTGATCTAATAGGATAGGGCTGAGAGGATAGAGGGGTTGAGAAGTGATCTAGGCACTATGAAGGTGTATAGGAATGAAAAATGAGAAAATATCAACCATCTCTAGGGAGAGATGTGTTAGTTAGATGAGTAGCATTAGTGAGCTCCAGCAAAGGGGATTGTTGTAGATAGGAGCATCCAGCCAAGCGATGGGATCCACCTACTCTAGATGGAACTATAAATGGTGGGAGAGAGGTTGGAGGTGGCCATGTAGAGGGTGACCTTCTACCAGATGATGTGCTACCAGGTGGTGAGGAGCAACGAGTACTATCTCCTTCATCCCTAGAAACACCAAACCATACAAGGTCAAGGTCATATATAGTGTCACAATCCATGAACATACCCCTACCAGAGCCACCTTCGATAGGTGGAGCTAAGAATATAGGCTCCCAAAGCTAGGGGGGATCATGGTGACATGTTGACTTTGTAGTGGGGCATGCATTCCTAGGGGTGGTCGAGTGTACCAAGGTTGTATTGTGGTACATCGACCAGGTAGACCTATGTATCTCTCTTTTCTCTCGAGTAATACCATGTTGTTGTTTTATTAGTGCAATGTGTGTGCTTGTGTACTTATGTATTTATTTCCTTTTATATGATTTTTAAGTAATGCTTTTATAATGATGATATATGCAATAACTCTAATATGATCTAACCACAAATACACTAATTAAATTCAAATGAATGAATGCAAAATGAGGTGTATGCAAGACATAAGGAAGCACAAAAGCATAGAATATAGAGGGAGATAATAAGAGGAAGAAATAAAAACAAGAAAGAAGAAGAAATGAAGGGAAAAAACATCTCTAGGAAAAATCGTGCCTCACAAAAACTGATTGTTATATCATCATAGAGTGAAATCACAACCCCTAAATATGAGGTGCAGTTTCAAAAAGAAGAAAACAAAGCAAAAGAGATCAAAAGAAGAAGGATAGAAAGAAGAAGGAGCAAGGATCACCAAAAAAAAATAAGAGTTGAATTATGGTATGTGAGTCAACGCAGATTAGAGCAATTCAATGTGACAAAACACCATAAATCGAGCATGAATATGGGAAAGTGGATTTATACCCACTATGGGTGTAGTACTCATTAATATGGATAAAATGATGGAGTATGAATCACTATGGGTGCAGTGCTTGCTAAGATGGAAATATGGTCAAAATATACCCACTAGGATATATGCTCACAAATGGTCAAGATGGAGGTTGATCCTCATGTGTGGCCATGAAGCTATCTTGTATGGGGTGTGTTATGTGTGCATAATGAATAAATGAGTGCTACCCTCGATAGGGGTGTGATGTGTGCAATATATGGATAGAGAAGGCTAAGAAAAGAATATATGAGTGTGTGCAGGTGCTAGAAGTAAAGAGAGGAAGAAGGCAAGGAGAAGAAAAATTTGGTGTGTGTGCAATATAGTGAAAAAGGCAAAGAAAAAAAAATGTATATCCTCGTCTAAAAAAAGACAAAAAGGAAAACATGCAAAAAAAATGATAAGGATATACCAAAAAAAGAACCACCTCCCTCGACTTGGAGATAAAATTTATGGTCATGATAAAAACTATCAAGGTCAAGGAAGAAAAGAAAGCAAGAAGGAAAAGAAGGAAAGAAAAATAAAGGCGGAATCCTAGGTTGGGGATTTTTTTAGGCATCAGAGCCCTAGTGAAAGTGCAATGCATGTGACCTACGATTTAACTAGGTATCATCACATGCCATTGTCATGAAATCCCCAAAAATTGATATGACCAAGTAGTCATGAACAAGAAACCATGCAAGAATGACAAGAAAAATGCAAGTGGAACAATATTCTAGGCAAATCATGTAGATTATGATAGGAAGAAATGCCATATGAGAAAATAGATGGATGCAACATAATGAAAATGTAAATGCATACCTAATTAATTATTGATTTATTTTATTAATTACAAGCAAGCAAAATGATAGTCGACACACATTCTGATTGTGCCTCCTATATTAACAAAAATAATGGATGTACCAAAGACTAACCCATAAAAGATAAATCTAGAAGGTGGGCCATATTGATGATCAAAATCATGAAGACGCTCCTTTGTAGCTTTTCCTTTGGAAACCATATCCTGATAATATATACATTTTCAAACAAAACCATTTTTCTTAACATAAGGAGGGGCAATCCCTAACTTTGCAAGATATCTATAAGATAGAGAAGCAAGGTCCCTTTTAGAACTATAATACTCACCTCTAGAGTGTACAAAACCTATCACATTACAAAAAAAAATGTTATAAGTATAAGGGGGGTCCTCATATTCATCACTCCACTCCATCCTCTGATGATCGATACATTCAGCGTACGAAATACGGTGATCATCATCATCAAATAGTAAAGGTTGGTTTTTGTTAGGTATGTAGCCTATGCCACATATCCCAAGCCAAATATCAACATCCAAAGGCTCTTGAATACATTTTTCTTGTGGCCCCAAACCTTTACCTACATATATTATGCTAGATAATATATATTTAGGGAGTGAGTAATCATTGTATATGTAGCAATATGTAAAACAATGCTCAACAAGTGAGATTGCTACCACGAATATTTTATTCGAAGGCTATTACTATGAAGATAAAGGTATATGTGCCAATGTGTACAACTTCACCCTTATTATGAGGTAAACCCATAGTCCTTGGTGAAGGTGGTAGCTTGGCTAGATTCAGAAGAGGTTCTTGAATAAATTGATTATATTGATTCCATGATAAAACTTTGATTAGAGGTTCCTCAATCACTTTTAAATTTTTGAGTTGCTTAGATTTTTGAGATGAGGAACTTGGAGAAACAAATGATGAGATAGGACAAATGTTGAGATCTTATTGAGCTTGCTCAACCATTGAACAATATTTGAATGGTTGAGAATCACTTGGGATAGTGACAACTTGATCTTTAAATTCAAACTTCAAACACTGATGAAGGGTAGAAGGGATAGCCTTCATCACATGGATCCAAGGATGTTTGATAAGAAGATAAAAATATGTAGGGAAAGGTACCACGTAGAACAATGTATCTAAGATCTTGGGTCTAACCTTAAGATGGAGGGATATAATTCCACAAGCCTCTTGGGACTCATTTTTGAAAGCTTTGATGATAATACCATATTTATTTAAATAATTTGCTTTTAATCCAAAATATTAGAAAATTTTATAAGTACTTAAATTAAGGGAAGAACAATTATCAATCAAGATTCTTTTGACAAAAATTTCTCCAATAAATGTTGTAATATAAAGGGAAAAATCCCCTCACAGTTCTTAAGAAGGCTTATCATCATTTGAGAATGAGATATGATGTATACCAAGAGAACCTAAAACATTAACCACAACACTGGGAGAAATGTCCAGAGGGATAGATTATTGTTGTAAAAGTTACAAAAAAGCTTCTCGATGAGTAGAAGAAGTTTGCAAGAGTTCTAAGATAGAAATATTGGCTAGAGTACTAGTTAAATATTGTTGAAGATCATAAAATACTTTAGGTTGAGGTTTCAACATTAAAAAAAGGGTTCCTATTCTTGTATTCGTTCTCTGATTATTTTTCAAAACCAATATGGGCTACAATGAAGAACTCTTCTCCTGTTGAGACCGTTGAGCTGACATAGTTAACCATACCAACCATATTACCATATGTATATGGCACATTATGATAAGACACTTTATTAGTTGCTTGCTATCCATACTTTAGCAATGTATCTTGAAATATTTCAAGATCTTGATTAGTCGTAGGTGCTTGTTGAGTAGGAGGTTCATTATTTGATGGTTGAGAGCCTTCTATATCAATACATCCTGCATCAATCAAATATTGAACCACATGTTTCAAATTTTTACAAGAATTTATCCAGTGTCCTTCCACTCTATGATATGCACAGTGTTGTCCTACCTTATACCAATTAACTGTAATGTCTAGTTGCCTTATGGGAGGTAACTCAATCATGTTGGATTCTAGAAGATACTTTAGAACCATTTCCATGGGTATGTTAAATCTTGTGAAATTATTTTGTGGAGGTTTTTGAAGTATCATATTTTGTAGGTTGTTAACAATATTTTTCACAAGTCTACTATCCGCTGCACCATCTCCTACCACATGCTTATTCTTATGATGTGACTTAGTGGTTTTATCTACTTTCACTTTGATTTATCCTCTTATGATAAGAGCTTGTTCCACTTTTCTTGCTAACTCAATTGCTTGATCAAAATATGTGATAGTTTTTGTTTCTAATGCATAAGATAATTGCTCTTGCAAATTTCTAATAAATATTTTAAGCATGTCTCAAGGATTTAAGGTATATATCAAAATTCCAACTAGACTCCTCCAATGAGAGAAAGTTTGAGAAACTTTGTTCTTTATCTTGCTTCATATTATAGACATCTTTCATAGATACATTCTTTTCAACATAGGCACACAAATTTTGGACAAATAATTCAATTGTCTCTACAAAATCTCTCAAAGAATGGCTAGGTAACTAATAATACCATTCTAATGCCATGCCAGAAAGACTCTTAGGAAACATATTTAGTAACAACATATCATAATATATGATATCATGGCAAGTTGTTCTAAACCTCCTTAAATACTCAATTGGATATTTTTTTCCCTTGTATATTGGTAGAAATAACATGGAAAAATAATTAGGATAAAGTCTAGCAGCAACAATAGGGTCTAGGGGTTGATTGAACATTTCTTTATAGCTGTAAATGAAACTAGAGGGCTGAATCATCTCCACTTTTGAAACCAATTCTTTTACCATATTAGTTAAAATTTGCACGTCTAGATTTTTGTTGTGTAGTACCTCTAGATTCCCTAAGAGAGGAGTATAGGTAGGTTGTTGAACAAGCACTTGGATCATGTTGAAGATATTGATACTATTGTGATATGTGATACTTTGTTGGAGAGGATAACTAATATTTGGTGGAACAAAAGCAATAATGTTGAGATTAGTAGATTGAGGAGGAAATTGAACATAATTTTGAATGACACTACTGGTTGGAAGGACTTATGGACTCCTTACAATATTAGTGGTTATAGTAGTGGCATAAGTTGGTTAAGAAATATTATCATGATGCAAATATTATAACATAGGGTTATCATGGATATGCCTAGGAGAGACTACTATAGGAGGAGGAGGAGGAATATCACCTCTTTCAAGTTGGGTTTCCTTCTCCATAGCCTTCAACAATTTTTCCTTATGATGTTTCATAAAAACCCAAACATGCTCAAATGATTTAAAAAGGAAACCACCATTGGGCCCTTCAAAGGGATCATAGTTTATTTTAGTTTCAACATTTTATTTCTCTTTTGTATCAAGGTTAGGATTCTCTCTATCAACCTGATCATATTCCTAAGGAATATGATCAAATTCAAGATGCTTTCACTGAATTCTAAGGAATGGAGCCATTACATGAAGTGAAAGGATTGAAGTGAAAACTAACGAAAAACACACAAGAAAGTTTTTAAGAGGTTATTAATGTTATTCTAACTCTAGGAAAACAAATTAGTGGTCTTATTTAAAAATTTTCAAAAATAAAAGGATGAGGCTTCCTAACTTGGCCACTAAGACATGTCTTCACATTGGGTTCACCAAAGACGTAGAGGGAAAAAATTTCTCTACCATGTATGATTCTCAAGGCTAGATCTGTAGGGAGCCTTGAGGTGAACTACGAGGGTAGTGAACTACGAGGGTATGTTATAAATCTAAACTCAGTGTAGGGGGAGGAAGGGTTCACCTGGAATGGTTTTAAGACTCACTTCAAGTCCATGGCGGAATGTGTTTTGATGTGTTAATTTGAGCATACACCTATGTTTAGCCTTTCTATAGCTAAAATGTGAAAGCAAAATATAATGCAAGAATACACGAGATGCAAGAATACAAGAGCTAAACTTAGAATAATTATTTGTTTGAATGATCTCTAACCCTAGGATTACAAAATGAAATATTTGAGCAAGTATCCAAGGGAAATGCACAGTTAATGTTAAAAATCCAAGATGCACACTATATTCTTTTGTATTTTCAAATGCCTAGAAACTCAATTTATTATTTTTATTTTTATTTATGGTCTTGTTGTGGGGCTTTACTTATTACCTCCTTAAGCTTTGTCATGTCACAGGAATATAAAAACTCATAATGAGTATTGTAGAATCTTGTGGATCTACCTATTTGACCCAAGAATAAATTACCTATGGGGCTCTAGATAGACTAGGTCGGGTAAGGAAACCTTAGATAATGGGTGAAAATATTTACCATGATTACCCTTGTTCTACCAGATTCGATGATATTATGTGTTCTTTATTATTTTATGACCAAACCAAATGTTATTAAAATATACTAAGACCAGACCGGTGCCATGTCCATTGGGTAGTCGTAGCAAGTTAAATTTTATGAACCAAGAAAAGAGTAGAAAAGAGAAACTAGTTTGCCCACATTCATTCAAATGATGTAATAAATGGAAATGATTAACTAGCGAGAGAAAGCACCATTTATATATTCAGAATACTATAATACATAAATGAGCAAGACACATAAACCATACACACAAAGAAAGCTAGGAACAGAGTTGGAGTTTATATTAATATGGAAATGATTTACATATGAGGAGACCGACAGAATGCTCGGCTCTTATATGATAGTGATTACAATAAAACCCCAATTTGAATATCATAACATGAGGTTACTTCTCTCCATCCTGATTGTAGTGATGTAAGAGCCTCCAACTCTAGCTTTTCCGTAGGAAATGATCTTAGTAGACAAAGCATCCTTGGTAGTTCCTTGAGAAATGGTAGAAGAAAATATGGTGTAAGAGACATAGGGGTTGATATAGAATAGGGAAATATGAATAATAAAACACAACTATACCTAGACTTAGGCTTCTCTCTCAGAGGTTTAATAAAAAAATTTGCTTCTACAATGGTCTCCTTTATATAGTGTTGGTTGCTCAAGTGGGTACTATAAATTTTTCTTCCAGTTGGTCTGATCTCGCTCCCTCCAAAAGTAGGATATAATAAAAAATGGGTGTGTAGCCCACATATTTCTATCTAAGTGTATGGTGGATAAGGTTGTGTACTATCTCTACCACTATCCTAGGTAGGTAGTTATTCTATGCTTGACTCGTGTGCTCTCACTGGTGAGATGGGTCCCACTTCTTCCCTTTCGAGGTCCTATAGACTTTGGTCAATGTAGCCCCATGCTTCATCATGGAATATTAAGGCAAATATCAACAGGTTAAGATATTGCATGAATTTTTTCATCCTTCCTTTGGACCACTCCAGATGTTCTCGGTGAAGACACATAAGTGATCCACCATTTGTACCAAAGTTATGAATTGCTTTGATAATTTTAAATCTAGACTAAAGTTAAAGTTTTGTATTTTTTTTATCACAAAATCCGTGATATCAAGAGTTTGGATGAAATTATTCAATTTGAATCCACAGTAATTTAGTTCATATTCAACCTCCTATTCAGAGTCAAACTTCTCGGTACCAGAGGAGCCAATTTTATCTATTCTATAGGTAGATAAAAACCTTGGAATACTCCTCTGTAAAGAAATAAATATAATCATTTTCAAATATAGTCATCATTATACTGACTTCTACGTAGTTCTTCTTGAACCTTTGGTATACTAGGAATATTGCATTTACTCTTTGATCTTCTTGTTGCAATCATTCACACAAGAGACCGATAGTGTTCCTGATGGCATAAATGTTATAAAATTTGGAGGTAAGATCCTCCATTTTTTACATTATATTCTCTTTTATTTTCTATTTAAACTCTTCAAAATATCCAAAGTGGTCATTGGCCTATGTTGCAATTTCTAGGGAGGGAGCTGGCATCTACTTCAAATGATCGATCTCAACCTGAAGTTGCTACACTTAAAGCTATAGTTGTCTTGCTTTCGTAGCCTTGGTATTTAAAACTACCATCTATTTTTCCACTTTTGCTACCACCTACAATTGGAAGGCTACGTGAGACTTCATCATGTCTTTTGGGCCATATTTTTCTCTTATTACACCCTTAATGATATCAACAGTGGCTTCCTTTAGGCTCGATGGTAGAGGAATGTCAAACATAGCGGTAGACACATCACATGTTTCCTGCCCAGCTATTCTCTAGGGTTTGCTTACTCTTTTACTAGGGGACCTTTGCTCCTCTATATCATGTATTTGATCTTATTCATCTATGGTGAATTGGAGCATGTCCCTTACCCTTTATAGCATGATATTTTTAGTTTCCATGGCAAAAGACTCATTCCTAATTTTCTTCTTGGTGGGGGCTGTGAGGGATTTATTTCTTGGACTTCATACTCCTTGAGTATGCTAGATAATCCCCCCACTTCTTATATTTTATTTAGAACCTTGGGGTTAATGGGATGTTATTATTGGTTGATCACCAAGTTGGTGGTGAATAATGAGGGTTGGTACACTACCACATCAGTTTTCTCGGATGGACACATCAACGTTTGAATCGATGAAGTGAGACTTTGTGATTGTTGTGGGGAGTAAGTGACCAACTCCTTACCCTTCGGAGTGGCAACAAGAGAACTAGAGAAATATGGAAGTTTCACTTACTCCTATTGTGCTTTATCCACTATCCTCATCATGAAATAAAATAGGTCAATATATTGATGGATAATCTAAAAAGTGGGGTCCTAGAATTCCTCTAGGGGGGCAGCTGGAGCAAGTGCCACCACCTTGTCCACCAAGAATTCCCTTTGTAGTCTCATATCGGAGCCATAATCTACAACTACTTATAGCTTGTTATAAGGCCTCCTATCTATTCTACACACCAATTATAATGATCAATTTTCCTTTATGGCCTTCTGCATATCATCTTCAAATTCATCCCCCCATATGAATGACTTGCAATAGAGCAAGCTTGTTAGCAAAAAATCACCTATGATGGCCATCGAGGTCATAGGATCTCCACGTAACCTCAAGGAAGTAGTATGTATCTATGTTCCATATGGCCTACAACATTTAAAAATGGCCTAGGTATGCATAGAGACCCATCAAGAAAAGAATGGGCACCCACGACACACTCCACTTATTCCTAAGAAATCTAATTTTTGCCTCCTTGGTAATCTGTCGGGTTATCTCTAGGATATCTATGGAGGTCGGTAAGTGCTTGGGTAATGCCTTAAAAGGCAATTTAGAACCATATATTTTGATATAAGATAATTCCTCCATATATAAAAAATATCCTACCTTAGCCTCATGCAAAAAGATCCTCACCCTGAATCCAAATCTATCAGGTAATTTATCGTACAAATGGGTGTGTACCACTGGGAGAATATTTTCAAATAAAGTTTCATAACTTGAACATCCTTATTGTATACATAATAGCCCATCCTAAATAGTGGTTGCGGTTACTCCTCCCAAATGAGACACCAAATATTTGTTGAACTGTGTTATAACCAAATGAATAAAAAATGAATAGTAGGATAATGGGAGAAGCTCTTATTTATCAACCAATATGGCTGCCTACAATTTTACTAATTCTCTATCCATGTTGTCACTGATGATGTCTTCCAATTGGTAGAGAAGCATTTTATCTATCCAGTTACACTGGATAATCAGGAACATGACCTCCTTTGTAATATGTTCTAGATATTTTATGCCCAACACTAGGTTGATCATATCCGCGTAATATTATACCCAGGGCTTGAGGAGGAACTTGTGAACTGGGAAGCCAGGAGACCAGTGGTTGCCTCTCTTCAAGAGCATTTTTTGGAAATGTAGTATTCAACATAATATTGGCTTGGAGGGCCAGCATGTGGAAATCTTTTCCAGGACCTGATTTGTATGATCATGGATGGTTCTATTTTTGGAGTTGTAGGCCACTGCCAACCATACTAGAAGGTTTGAGGAGTGGTATACCTTTGGGTAAGTTAATAAGATCAGGTAAGTTAATCGACCCAGGTTGGTGTTCCATTTGTTATACACCAGGCTCGGTTTGCTACTATCCCACTATGCCCTCATGAATAGGATACTTAGCAAAGTAGGGTGGTGCTGGTTATCCTCCTCGGTGGGGTAAAAATTGTAGATTGTTATTCCTTCAATTTCCTTCTGTTTATCTGGTGTGATATCCCTAGTTGTATCAAGAGGTTCAACCAACCATACCCTCCTCTATCCTCTTGGTAATAAACCATACCCTAGTTATTCTCTCAATTCAATCTCTAACATCCGGTATCCCAGTTGTAGTCGGGCTTGTAGAAGCCATATGAGTGTGTATTCATGCAGAGAAAGAGGTTTTTCAGATTCCTATGCTCAACTTCATTGAGAATGCACTCTGCATGTGCTTTTATGTTAATATCATGGGGGAGGTTTGCCACATCATTTTTTAAAATGTCTGTATTAATTTGGTTAGGTGGGATGTTTGATTTTTTTGATCTATTGTGATACAGAGCTAAGTGCACCATGTCACTCTCCTCATCAACTATATATTGTCTAATTTTCTATCCTACTTGGTTGAGTTATGGTGAGATGGGATCCCCGTCCACTAGTGGCTTTTAATTGGCTCAAGATGGGTATGATTGAGAGAGGCATGCAAATTTTTGGAATGGGTGCATAAAATATGTGCATCATTAATTCCTTCGTGCACCTCAAATAGGATTGGGTACATGGATCCAAAATTTCATGCACTCCATTGGGGATTGGAGTGCACAGACCCCGAGTTGGGTGCATGACTGTGTGTACTCACAAAAATTTCTTGCACTCCAAGGGAGTGGAGCACATAGACTAACATGGGGTCCATAGATTCATGCACCCTTAAGACCCTTGTGTGATCCACTCTCCAATGGATTGCATAAACCTGGAGATGGATGCACAACCTTGTGCACCCGAAAGGACCCCTACATGCTCCAAGAAAGTGGAGTGCATGAACATGAATTGGGGTGCATGGGCTTTTTCACACTTATAAAATTCATGCGATCCACTTAGGTGTGGAGTGTGGGGATAAAGAGTTGGGTGTATGAACTTGTGCACCCAAAAAACTCTCATGCACTCCGTTGGAGTGGAACACACGGTTGGGACCAGGGTGCATGAAGTCACATTCCCTTAAGATCTTTGTGCACTCCACACTCAAGTGGAGTTCATGGAATCTAATATGAGCACACAACCTTGTGCACCCAAAAGGACCTTTATGCGCTCCATTGGTGTGGAGTGCATTGACTCAATTTTGGGTACACAGAGTCATGCACCCTTAAAAATTTATGCACTCCATTCTCTAGTGGAGTGCGTGGACCCACATTGGGGTTCACAGAGTCATGCACCCCTTATAAATTCTTGTGTGCTCCATTTCCCAATGGAGCGCATGGACCCAAAGTTAGGTGCACGACTTCATGCACCTGAGGAAAATTTTGTGCACTCCACTCGTGGAGTGCATGGACCTGAATTGGGGTGCATAGTCTTGTGTGCTCTTAGAATTTTTATGTACTCCACTAGAGATTGGAGCACACGGGCTTGGGTTTAGGTGCACCACCTTGTGCACCCTTAGAAAAAAAAAGGAAAGGGGAGTTGTATTCTGAGGCTAACAGGTCTAGGGTTTTTATATAAATAGAAATCACACAACAAACAACCTAAAGATCTATCAAGGTACTTATCTGATCCGACGACTGATCTAAAGCTTTATATTACATCCAACAAAATCCTACAATCCTTGTTCCTGGAGAATGACTTCACAAATACTTAGAAAATATGATCAGCATTAGGGAATCTACTTAGGCCACTGTATGATAGTGCTTGAAGGTGCAATAGTCAAGTCCCCTATATCATTTTGGCTGATATTTTAAATATGAAAGTGAAATATGGCCTTTGGAATATGGACAAGCAAGATATAATAGAGAAAAAAATTATGATGAACAAAACACAGAATATACTATTATGGTCAAAATGTAGCATGAAATATAGATCTAGGGTTTTGAGGTAGAATATTGCCACCAAGCCTAGCCTTGGTGAAATCATGCCTCTCATAGAGAAACTATGATTTTGTAAACATGGTAAAATTGTGCCCCAAAATTACTGGGCATGATTTTTCAAAAGAAGAAATTAACAGATAAATATAGAAAAAGTGATGCACAATGCAAATCTAATTAATATGTAAATGTAAGCAAGCGAAAATCAATTTGGTGGTAGGAAAAAGAATGGAGACGTATAAGTAGAAGATTTCTCCTTAGGGCTCTAACAGTTATCCACCAAGATTAGCAAACACACAATAAAAAATGTAGTAGAATATCATTTCACAATAGAGCTTTAATAGATCACTTGGCACTTTTCAAATTTTTTTTGATTAAATCGATCACTTGGGGGAAAAGAAGATTTCAAACGCTCTATTTACAAGGGAAATAAAAGTAGTAAAGTGCAGGTAAACAAGGAAGGGAAACACCAAAAAGGATTAGTTGAGGAAACAAGGGTTTCTCCTAGGAAAACCCCTAAAAAGGTGAAATCGCACCATATAAGAGACGATCATGATTTTTTTAGGCTAAGAAACATGGAAACAAAAGTGAGAAACCTAGAAAGGTGAAATCATGCCCCGTAAGGGATGACCACAATTTTTCCTAGACTAAGAAAAAGAGAGGGAAAAAGAGGGAAGAGGGGCCAAAACTTGTTTAGGGCAAGTTTGAGGGTCCCTCTGAGGATCTAGGGAAAATGACTCACTCAAATGAGTCAGTTGTCTTTGTCTACATTTTACCCCCTATTTTATGTATTTATGGCCTAATAAATGAATCAAAGAAATATGTATACCCCTATGGGCAAAAGACAAAAAACACAAAAAAAGGGTGGTTGGGTTAGGAAAAAGGGGCAGTGGAAAAACAATGTCATTCTAAACACTTTCTTGTTTTGCACATAAATAAAGGTATTAGGGACATTAGTGCCTCTCAATCCAGGATGCCCCCTTGAGTTTTAGAAGGAATACCAAATTTCTAATGAAACTTGAAGATGCAAACTCAAAAAAAAGAGGAGCAAAACCAGAAGAAAGGAGGAGAGATAAAAGCAACAAAAACAGACATAAAAAGTGCATAAGGGTGAAAACCCTAATTCATTTTTGCCATGCCAAAATAGGAGAAGAAGACTCTAGAGAAAAAGGTGAAATGACACTACTAGTACACCATTAAGCCATGGCAAGGGATGAGGCTAGCAGAACAGTGGAGCAAGATAATGTAAGGACTAAAATCCATCTTTTAGGGTAGATTTTATTTCGATTTTAGCATCCATTTCAAAATTTTCACCATCATTATGGAATTCATCATGCATGACCCAGGCATGATTTCACATCCCAACCACAACTTCACCTTGGTTCATGGTAGTGAGTGAAATCGTGCCCCAAACACATGGGGCATGATTTCATGAAATTGTACCTTGCAAACATGGGGCATAATTTTGTAGGAGGGAAAGGGATAAAATCATGCTCAATCCTTAGACGGTTGTGATTTTATCAAGGAGGGAAAATACAACAAAAAAAATAAAGGAAAGAAGAAAACAAAAAAAAAGAAAGAGCAAGCAAGAAAGAAAAGCTTTTTAATTTATTTATTTTTTAATTTATTTATTAATGTGCACAAGGAACTAATGAAATTTTATTTATTTATGTTTGTGGATGCAACATGGTGTACTAGAGAGTTATGAGTGGAGGTTGAGCTCCTTGTAGGTGGAGCTACATTATCTTGGATATGCGTAGAGGGATACCCTAGGGGTAGTGGGGCTACACCACTTGGCTGAGATGCCTTGGGTAGAGGTAAATTGAGCGCTACTGATAGTGCTAGCAGAGAGATGGTATCTAGAATCATCTACATTTTGGTTACCCAGAGGGGAAATGATGGTCATAATAGAATATGTGTGGTACATCTTGTGCATCCCCATTAGAGGTAGGATAATTTATAGGGCATGTGGGTGACCAGCTACTTTGTAGAGGTTATCAGGAGGTTGGATCCACAAAGTCTGAGATAGTGTCATCTCGGTTGATGAGATGATGGAATGTTATGGGGCTAATTTATTTATGACCATGCTCTATGGGATTATGGAGAGACTTTTGATGTGTTGTATCAGTAGGTGATATCTACAATGGGTGATGGTAGGTGTAGTGGTAGACATGCAAGATCAGTAGGTGAGATTTGCATGGGGTCCATATGTGCTAGCCTATTTGTATAGGATATTATACAATGTCATGTATAAATGATATAAAAAGATAGTGTGAATGACTCTACTCCAGGTGTGGTGCTAGGAGCACATAGTTATCTAGATACCTTCTACATTTCTAGGACCATTACCCAACATAGAGTGACCAACAACATATAGGTGGGCTAGATCAGATGATTATAAAAAATCACATGATTGAAAAGAATATGGGCTTAAATAAAAAGAGAAAAAACTAGCTTTAAAGAAATATTGAGGTTGTTGTTAATAAGAACAACAAATTGATAAAAAAAATAAAGAGGCTACAGGCTAAAGTAAATATTCTATCTTTCAGATAGAATCACTAAAGTAAGAAGTGAGAAAGCTAAACAAAAGCACTGGTAAAGAATGAGTAAATATTAAAGAAAAGAGACCATATAAAAAATTATATCTAGAAGATTTTATGACTTACTACATACCTAAAAAGTATTAATATCTATATTGAGGATAAATTGGAAGATGTAAGAGCCTTACAATGAATGTAAAGTTGTCAGCTTTTGAGAATCTAGAAGCAGATAATTGCTAAAGATCTAACTTATGTCATATGGAATGGTGAGGAAAATTAGTAACTAAAAGAAGCAATAGCAGATAGTGATTAGTACCATTATTTAAAAGGAACATTTAGACATGAATGTTCAAACTTGAGAAGAGACAACAATGTCTTTGTAAGCACCATTCCTCAAAAATAAATATTTAGACCTAAGGGATATTTGAATTTGAAAACATATATAGCATTGTCATTGCTTAGACATAGTCAATCCTAAGAAAAGTTTGGACCTAAGAAAGAAAGAGTGAAGCTTTAGCAACATTATAGCTTAGGAGAAACATTTAGGCTTGAGAGAATAAAATAATAGGATAGTACCTATGAAGTGAAAAGAATAGTAAGCTAAAGCACTAAGGAGGATAAGACAAAACCATAGTCCATGCACCTAATAAAGTCATTGAATGAAATAAAGTGAAACATTCTTGAGTATTACATGAATAACATCCACCCGAGACATTGCTTTACTATGACATACTCCCTAGCATATGGCCTAACAAGGAGAAGCAAAATTCAAGCATTGAAGACTGTGCATTGAGTAAGGTAAGAGTTGAAGTTTTAATTTTAGTCAGAATTTTTAATTGGACAAGTTTAAATATTGTAGTGCTTTCTAGTTCATGGAGCAATAAGGTATAAAGGAATATTTTATCTACACATAATATTTTTTAAAATATTAAAGTGTGATAAGATGCTTTGAGCTTTAATTAAATTTGGAGTGATAAGCAAAATTTGAAATTGGTTTCAAAATTTTGATTTTTTAAAAATTGAAGGTTTTTTAGATTAATGAAATTTTGGAGAATTAAAGTTTTCTACTCCAAAATAAATTTAAAAATTTGAAAATTTTGATTATTTGAAAAGTTTACAAATTGCTTATTTGGGAGACACAAGGTCTTCTACTCCAAAATATTTGAAAATTTGATTATTGAATTTGCAAATTTAAGATTAATATTTTTTTGTTTGAAAATTTAAAGAGATGGATAGAAGATAAAGAATGAATTCTCAAGAAAAAGAGAAATCTTCTAAAATTCAAAAATTAACAAAACATATTTAATTTATTCAAATTGAAGCTAAAAATATTATCTTTATGATTCTTAAGCAATGCATTATTTAATGTATTGAAGATGCTTGTAAAGATAAAAGAACAAGTTATGATTCTACTATGATATAAAATAGAATTGCAAAACCAAGAAAATAGTTTTATTTTCTTGTTGTCATCTTTGATTGTACTTTTCTAAACAATCATGCCTCATGAGGAGTGATACATAAGGGCTATAGCCATGATAATTGGGTTTGGCTCAATCAGGGGCCTCTAAGAATTTTTACAAGATCAAATGCTTATCAATATGTGATCTTTATGGTGAACTTGGACTCAAAAGGGAAAATGGGTGTGAGATATAAAAGAAAAACAACTCAAGAAAAGAAAAAGGGTGGCAATGTGCCAAAAAATCTGCTAATATTCCTTTACACAATAGGTCTAAATTCTATGTGTCAATGGTGAACTCTTCACTCCAAAAAATAGTTAAGCATATATGAGAGTCATCAACATAGGTATGCATAAAGAGGTGGATCCATAGGATGATCTAAAAATTAGTGTACGTCCCTCACACATACATACACCAATAAAACCCAAAGCAGGTAAATACTACAAGCACATACACACATACAAAAGTGGGTCCATAGGAAGTCACATATGATTGATCTAAAAATTGGTGTAGGCCTCCATATATATAAAAATTGCTATTATAAATATTGTGCCAAGAGTGGGGATTCAATTTTCCCATATGCCATTCAATAACTCATTGCTATACAAAACAAAATAAAGGGAGAGATTGCAAGAGAATAAAATTGCAAACTCACCAATCATTTTTACAATCTATGCTATTTCTATTTATAGATTATAACAAGGAGGATTTCCCTCTAAATTTTTCTAAGAATTTTACCCTTTCAAGTACCTATTTTTTAATATGGACATCGTCTACCATATATTTTATCAGTATAGAGTTGCCATAGCTACAAGTATTGTCTCCATGCTTTTGATATTTCATCTACATACCCCTAAATTATTAGGTTGAATTATATTTAGAGTATGATTCTATTATTTTTAGTAATGGCGCATCATTATAGCTCTACTACTTTTCTAGGAATCTATGTGACATTACTTATATCTCCCATTTTTATTCCAAGTTTTTTATTTGTTGGAGCCATGTGCCATCCTATCAAAAATTTTCCTTCCCTTTTTGGGTGTTTATTCCAAATGGTATTTGATTAATATAGATTTTTTTCTCTTTCAATATATGAACCTTTCTTAAGTCCTGATAGGCATTCTCATTAGACCTTTTCTTTCTACTTTGACCAGTTTCTCCAAAAAATCATGACCACTTTTGCTCACACATTTTTTCCTCACAACTCACAAACCTTTTTTATATTTATGATTAGATATTCTCCTTAGCTTTATTTAAGGCAAAAATATTTAGAGTCTCTCATAGTGTAAATAAAATTATGATGCTTCAATCTATGAGACTATCTCCTAGTGTATCTCCATGTCAATAGCTTTGCTTATCATTATGCATCAACCATTGTGCTATATGGGTGGTCAGTACAAAGAAGTTTCACCTTGGCACCAGTCATGTTGAATGTGGGGAAGTATATGTATCATGAGGTCTCCTAATATAGAGTTCCCATGAGTCTTGTCCTTCTTCTCTAGCTTCTGAATTTATTTCATCCATCCCTCATCACAAGATATCATCTTGAAGGTGTGGTGGATATATGAGGCATGATGATCCTAAGGATGAGATCTCAAATAAAGGTGTATGAGAATCAATTTTACTAGTTTACCTACAACCATTGCTTGGTTACTTCTACCATTGATAAGAAATTTTTAGATATCACTGAAAAGGCTCATTAGAAACCATCTATGATAAAATTTATCTCAAATATCATTGAAAGGGCTTAATAGTATTATCATAAATTTTATATGTGATGATTCAATGATAGTCATGGCCATGTAGCATGAGGTTTTTTACACCCATATTTACCCTTTGGAGATATCTAATTGGTGAATTTTGACATGGAGGTCCTAGAAGTTGATAATTACTACAAAGCCTCTACTTCCATATTAGGCCCTACACCCTTTTGGATGCTCAAAAACTAAATTTTAATGAGCCTTCACTATAGTTTTAGTGACTCATAGGGGACATTCTGCTTATAGGATGGGATGAACCCATAGCATAAGGATTTCTCCATTAGGTGTGAATATTTGAAGCATAGTTTCTTGTATTAGAATGTTGGACATTCCTTTTATAACCCTTTCCTAAGGATGCAAGATAGATACCTTTAATAATTATCTTGAGCCTTCTCTTCTTGTTTTATCTGAAGAACACAAGCTTATACTAGAGGGGGGGTGAAAAGTATAGCACCCACTTTTTACTTTCTTTCCAAACCAATATCAATTAATGTCCTTAATTGCAATAACCAAATATAGAAGTGTGCATTAATAACTTAGATAGCAATAGTAAGCAAGAGCACAAGTCACCACACACAATTGAGACACAAGATTTAACGTGGTTCCCCCAATGTGGGGTACTCCACAAGATAATATCCTTATAATATTTCACACAAAAATAAGGATCTTTATCCAATACAATGATTACTTTGATCTGCTCAAAGCTAGGCAATACACTGATCTACTCAGGTAGGCAATCCACTGATCTAGCTAGGCAACACACTTGATCTATGAATAATCTAACCAGGCAACAATTATAGGCAATCATTGATCTACTAGAAATATTCTTAGGCAATCCACTGATCTCTCAGCTAGGCAACACATATCTCTTAAATCAAAACCATAATCTCTCAACTAGGAAACACATGATCTACTTCAGCAAGCTCACCAAGAACTTGCCCAAATCTGCTCTAACAAGCTCACTAAGAACTTGCTCAAAATATGCTCAACAAGCTCACCAAGAACTTGCTCAAAATATGCTCAACAAGCTCACTAAGAACTTGCTCAAAATCTGCTCAACAAGCTCACCAAGAACTTGCTCAAAATCTGCTCAACAAGCTCACCAAGAACTTGCTCAAAATCTGCTCAACAAGCTCACCAAGAACTTGCTCAAAATCTATCCCAAATATATCCACAAATCTATCCCAAATCTGTCCACAAATCTGTCCCAAAACTGTCCACAAATCTGTCCCAAAAGCCTTCTCAAGGCTCAATCAAACATACACAAAAACTGCCACAAATCTGTCTAGAAATCTATCCCAAAGGCCTTCTCAAAGGCTCAATCAATCATGCTCAAGTAGTACTCCAATCTCATCCACAAATCTATCAAGGCAAGGCTCAATGATGAACTCAACAATGAATGGCAATGCACTCTACAATGGATGACAACAATGATCCACAAAGATCTCAACTCAAATCAATCTCAACTCAACTCAAGTCTTATAGAACCATAAAGAGAATTGTTAGAGACTCAATATGTTCTAATCTCACTCTCAACTCAAATCTTATAGAACCATAAAGAGAATTTTTAGAGACTCAATATGTTCTAATCTCACTCTCAACTCAAATCAGAATTATGGAATAGTTTGTTTCATGGAACTTGAACAATCACTTCACATATCACTTGACTAGGCTCAATCAACTCAATTCAACCAATCATCACAAGGACAACTCTTTCTCACAAAACCCTAGTCCAAGCATGTATCAACCAACTCAAATGTTTCCAACAATGCTCAACCACAAATCTCACATAACAATGATACTCATGTTCTTTTCTAACTCAAGTTCTTATAACCAATGGGCTTCAACAACTATGCTTATAAAACAAGGTTTAAACACAACTCACAAACCAGAAAACCTTGAAGCATTCAACCAACCACTTTCAAAAAGGAAACCACAATCAATCCTTTTCTCTCCAATGATATTTTAGAAATCAACCACCATAAACAAATTCAATGGAGAATATTGCTCATACCTTTTTGATGCCTTATTGGTTGTCCACTAAATCTGCCATACTCAACAAACTTTGAAAGAGAACCAAAACAACCTTCACTTTTGAAACCCTTTACAAAAATAGAAATATCTCTTTACATACACCTTATTTCTCCATCTAAGCAAGTTAATCAAATAGCCCTCGAAATAAGCTTTCCAACGATATATAATATGGTATACTTCTAAAAAGGAAAAACACCAGTAATTTCTCTTTTTCTAAAAGTGCATTACAACCCTTAATCTTGCCTTCCAAGTAAATAAAAATTTAATCAAACATTATTCCCTTAGCATCACCTTATTCCTCCAACATTAGGCAATAATAAAAAATATTTAATAAAATGTTTACTTACCTCTTAGAGGGAATCGAACCCTCATCACTACCCACTCAACACCACAACCACGGTGCCAAAGACCACACGAGCTATCTGCTCGCATAGGACAGAGAGCAAAAATGCTCCCTATATTTTGCTGCCCCTGCTCACGCCAAAAATGTGTGCCAAATGCTCTTCTTCCACACTCCACGAAAATCGAACCCGGTGGGAATCGAACGCATGCCCTATCACAAACAAAAACTCCACGCTTCCCAAGCTCACCGTTGGACCACGTTGTCACATCGAAGGATTCGGGGCATCCACCTTTATATGCTCTTCGTTCGATACTCCTAGGCTTTTGAATCGAAAGCCTTTGCATATATATATATATATATATATATGCAACCTTCCATTAATTTCACATACGTCGACACTTTTAGGTATTAATTTTCTTTTGATGGCGCATGGTTTTTTATGACGTCGATGATGACTTTAATTTTAATTTTAAAATTTAAATTTAAATTTTAAATAATTAAAATTTAAACTAAATATTTAAAATTAAATATCTCCATCACCGGGGCACCTTTTTCGACGAAACAAAAGGCCAACCTGGGTTTTAAGAAAAACCCATTTCAAATCTGCCATCCATGGTTTTAAATAAAACCTTTTATTTTGCCTGCCTTGGTTTTCACAAAAACCCTGTATATATCCATGCTCTCCGAAATATCATAAATGCTTATTTATGAAATGCTTTGGCCATCAAAACTCAATGTGATCCATGTGACATCAATGATCCATGTGACATCAATGACAACATAAAATAACTCAAATTGCCAACAATCTCCCCCTTTGTCATTGATGGCAACACCTCTAATGCAAAAACCACAATCACTGCAAAAACCATCTCTGAGAATCAAAGTTGCTCCCCCTAACTCAATACTCTCTATGGAGGCTGCTCCCCCTAACTCAATGCTCTCTTTGGAGGCTGCTCCCCTTAACTCAATGCTCTCTTTGGAGGCTACTCCCCTAACTCAATGCTCTCCCCTTACTCAAATCTCTCCCCCTTTGACATCAATGGCAAAAGGGACACCTATGGGGCTAAAATATATGACTCTTAAGCTTAGCCCCCTCACCACCTTCTCTCTTGAGGTGATTAATTTTGGGGTGGGAGTACTTTTACTCCCATATTACATTGTTTCTTTCCTCTATCAACTTCCTTCCATGTTTTTTTGATATCCTTCTCTTGATGAATTACTTGATCTTCTTGTCTAGAACCTGTTTGACCTTCTTGCCTTGAACCTGTTTGACCTTCTTGCCTTGAACCTATTTGGAATTGAGTCCTACACCATTTTGCAATATGTCCAAAGTTATTGCAATTAAAACACTTGATATTGTAGCCTTTGGATGGTGCCCATATCCTGAATTCTTTCTTGAAATAATTTCCATATCCATTCCTTTCCTGAACCTTGTATTGTGAAGCTCTATTTTCATGACCATTATGACCATGACCTCTGAATTGTGTAGCTCTAAAACCAAAACCATGTTGCTCATTATATTTGCACTAAGAAGCTCTATGACCAATCTTGTTGCATAAGAAGCAATGTCCCTAAAAACCATACCTTCTTCCTTTGAAGTTTCTTCTAGCAAAATCAAACTTCTTTGATCCATAGACCCTACAATGTATAGCCCTGTGTCCAAATCCATTACAAGAAAAACAATGTCCTTGAAAAGCCCTTTGTTCATGCCTTGGTTCCTCATACCTTTCTTGACCATTATCCTTATGATCATTTTTGACTTGTGCATTGTATCCTTGAACCTTCTTTGTAGTATCTAAATCCTCTTCCTTAGTTTCTTCCTTGCTTTCCTCTTCAAGAATTTCTTTTCCTTTTGAACTTGATTCACCTATCTCAAAACAAGATCCAAATTGGATATTTGGAGCCATAGGAGCTTTGGAACTTTCTTCATGAATCTTAGGTGCTTCCTTGCTTTCATTTTTTAGAACTTCCTTTCCTTTTGAGTGTGACTTTTCTTGGAAATGAGATACAACCTTAAAATATGTTTCCACTCCTTTTTGAACCTTTTCATCTAATGTGTCATGTCTTGTCGTCATTACCCTCAGTTCTTCATTCATCCTTTCCTCTAACCTTTTTGCATATTGAAGCTCATCTCTTAGATCACTGATTGTCTGAAGTAGTTCTTCTCTAATTTTGACATCTGTTTGAATCTTGTTTTCAAGATTCCTGATTTCTTCTTTTAGCCTTTTGACTTCTAATTTTTGTTTTCTTGGCTCATCCTCTTCTTTTTCTATTACCAAAAGTGATACTTCTTCATCTTTACTGTCATTGAGATCATTATCATCTTCTATAGTAAACAAACTCTCATGAATTCTTTGACCATGCCTATTTCCTTGATGTGTCATCTCATCTTCACTATCACTGAAACTATTGCAATATCCTGATCTGTGATCTCTTTGACCACACACAAAGCATTGTTCTCTTTCACCTTCTATTCCTAGGAATATATGTTCTTCCTTTTCATCATCTGACTTGTCTCTATCACTGTGATCTGAGCTATCACTTGCTTCTACAATGTAGTAAGATTTCTTTGCCTTACGAAAATTTTTCTTCTTCTCATACCTGTTTTGCTTGTATTTGTCATCTTTGTCATGCTTATGCTTTCCATCTTCTTTTCTTCTGTGACCCTATTTTTCATCATCACTATTTTCTTCATGTGGACACTTGTGTGCATAGTGACCAAAATCACCACACTTGTAGCATTTGACTTTCCTCATATCTCTGTAATTCCTTGAGTCCTTATTCCTTTTGATGAAGTTAGCTTCCTCATCATTATCTGGATCTCTATCTATCTTTGGAACTTTTCCTTTCTTATTCTCTGAAGCCTTGAATGCAATCTCTTTTATTGGAACCTGATGCTTACTCACCCTCATCTCATAAGCTGTGAGAGTTCCTTGCAATTCTTCCATTGTTAGCTTGTTGATATCCATTATTTCTTCTATTGCTGAAACCTTTGCATCATACTTCATGGGAAGTGATCTCAAAACCTTTTGAGTAACTTCTGATTCTTTCATCTCAAATCCTAGGCCTCTCATGGTGTTAGTAATCTCATCAACTCAAAGTAAAAACTTTGCAATATCTTCATAATCTTCCATTTTCAATTCCTCAAATATTTTTCTATGAGTTTGTAGTTTTGCCAACTTTACCTTGGAATCTCCTTCATAAGTATTCCACAACTTGGTCCACATTTCATTAGCTGAATTACATACCATGACCTTTGCAAAATCTATCTCACGTAGCCCACTCAAAATACAATTCATTGCCCTTGCATTGATCTCAACCAATTTCTTGATAGTCTTATCTACCTCGGGATCACCTTCAACCCTATACTCTTTTTCAACCATCTGCCATACCTCATAACCTTGTGATATCAAGTAGTTCTTCATTCTCATGCTCCATAAAGCATAATTGTTACCATAAAATAGTGGAGCCTTATTTGTAGATGATCCATTCTGTGAAGCCATATGTGTTCTTATAGAATCTACCCTCAAGTTGTTAGCCTTTTCGAAGGAACTCGCTCTGATACCAATTGAAGAACACAAGCTTATACTGAGAGGGGGGTGAACAATATAGCACCCACTTTTTACTTTCTTTCCAAACCAATATCAATTAATGTCCTTAATTGCAATAACCAAATATAGCAATGTGCATTAATAACTTAGATAGCAATAGTAAGCAAGAGCACAAGTCACCACACACAATTGAGACACAAGATTTAATATGGTTCCCCCAATGTGGGGTACTCCACAAGATAATCTCCTTATAATATTTCACATAAAAATAAGGATCTTTATCCAATACAATGATTACTTTGATCTGCTCAAAGCTAGGCAATACATATTTTAGGCAATCCACTAAGCTAGGCAACACTGATCTTCAGGAATATATTATAGGAAACATAATTTGCTCTAACAAGCTCACTAATAACTTGCTCAAATATGCTCTAACAAGCTCACTAATAACTTGCTCAAAATCTGCTCAACAAGCTCACTAAGAACTTGCTCAAAATCTGCTCAACAAGCTCACTAAGAACTTGCTCAAAATATGCTCAACAAGCTCACCAAGAACTTGCTCAAAATATTCTCAACAAGCTCACCAAGAACTTGCTCAAAATCTGCTCAACAAGCTCACCAAGAACTTGCTCAAAATTTGTCCCAAATATGTCCACAAATCTATCCCAAAATCTGTCCACAAATTTATCCAAAAGCCTTCTCAAGGCTCAATCAAACATACACAAAAACTACCACAAATCTATCCAGAAATCTATCCCAAAGGCCTTCTCAAAGGCTCAATCAATCATGCTCAAGTAGTACTCCAATCTCATCACAAATATATCAAGGCAAGGCTCAATGATGAACTCAACAATGAATGGCAATGCACTCTACAATGGATGACAACAATGATCCACAAAGATCTCAACTCAAATCAATCTCAACTCAACTCAAGTCTTATAGAACCATAAAGAGAATTGTTAGAGACTCAATATGTTCTAATCTCACTCTCAACTCAAATCTTATAGAACCATAAAGAGAATTGTTAGAGACTCAATATGTTCTAATCTCACTCTCAACTCAAATCAGAATTATGGAATAGTTTGTTTCATGGAACTTGAACAATCACTTCACATATCACTTGACTAGGCTCAATCAACTCAATTCAACCAATCATCACAAGGACAACTCTTTCTCACAAAACCCTAGTCCAAGCATGTATCAACCAACTCAAATGTTTCCAACAATGCTCAACCACAAATCTCACATAACAATGATACTCATGTTCTTTTCTAACTCAAGTTCTTATAACCAATGGGCTTCAACAACTATGCTTATAAAACAAGGTTTAAACACAACTCACAAACCAAAAAACCTTGAAGCATTCAACCAACCACTTTCGAAAAGGAAACCACAATCAATCCTTTTCTCTCCAATGATATTTCAGAAATCAACCACCATAAACAAAGTCAATGGAGAATATTGCTCATACCTTTTTGATGCCTTATTGGTTGTCCACTAAATCTGCCATACTCAACAAACTTTGAAAGAGAACCAAAACAACCTTCACTTTTGAAACCCTTTACAAAAATAGAAATATCTCTTTACATACACCTTATTTCTCCATCTAAGCAAGTTAATCAAATAGCCCTCGAAATAAGCTTTCCAATGATATATAATATGGTATACTTCTAAAAAATAAAAACACCAATAATTTCTCTTTTTCTAAAAGTGCATTACAACCCTTAATCTTGCCTTCCAAGTAAATAAAAATTTAATCAAACATTATTCCCTTAGCATCACCTTATTCCTCCAACATTAGGCAATAATAAAAAATATTTAATAAAATGTTTACTTACCTCTTAGAGGGAATCGAACCCTCATCACTGCCCACTCAACACCACAACCATGGTGCCAAAGACCACATGAGCTATCTGCTCACATAGGATAGAGAGCAAAAATGCTCCCTATATTTCGTTGCCCCTGCTCATGCCAAAAATGTGTGCCAAATGCTCTTCTTCCACACTCCACGAAAACCGAACCCGGTGGGAATCGAACGCATGCCCTGTCGCAAACAAAAACTCCACGCTTCCCAAGCTCACCGTTGGACCACGTTGTCACATCGAAGGATTCGGGGCATCCACCTTTATATGCTCTTCGTTCGATACTCCTAAGCTTTTGAATCGAAAGCCTTTGCATATATATATATATATATATATATATATATATATATATGCAACCTTCCATTAATTTCACATACGTCGGCACTTTTAGGTATTAATTTTCTTTTGATGGCGCATGGTTTTTTATGACGTCGGCGATGACTTTAATTTTAATTTTAAAATTAAAATTAAAATTTTAAATAATTAAAATTTAAACTAAATATTTAAAATTAAATATCTCCATCACCGGGGCACCTTTTTCGATGAAACGAAAGGCCAACCTGGGTTTTAAGAAAAACCCATTTCAAATCTGCCATCCATGGTTTTAAATAAAACCTTTTATTTTGCCTGCCTTGGTTTTCACAAAACCCTGTATATATCCATGCTCTCCGAAATATCATAAATGCTTATTTATGAAATGCTTTGGCCATAAAAACTCAATGTGATCCATGTGACATCAATGACAACATAAAATAACTCAAATTGCCAACATTATCATCCTCTCCCTCAAAATTAAGCATGGTTTGGTCTTTAAATATGATGAAATGAGTTGCCTTTCTATTGCATGATCAACTTTTGGGATCATGAAACTCTATAACCTTACTTGATTTGAGTAGTTATTGGCTTCAACATTTATCTTGAGAGTAATTATATTAATTGCATAGTGATCTTTTATTTTTCAAAAGGTCATCATGCATCAACATCAATTTAAAAAAATACATATTGACTTAACCCCCCTTTTGAGGTTGAGTTTCTTCTTTAATTTCTTTTTATCCCATACCTGTTTGTTTGTATATCTTTGGAGGATATGAATCCCAACTTTTTATTTCCCATTAGTCTATTTGGTCCTCTTGAATACATGGTTGTATTTCATCTAACATCACACAAGGGTCAAGCCATATGTCCTCAACTATCAGGATTTGATCATTATTCTATTATTACTGGGGCAACTCCTCCACATGATAGGGATATAGGGGCTCTATTGGAATCTTAATCCTAGTCTCATGTGGTGTCCTCAAGACCATAAAGGACCAATCCAAATATAAGTACCCTTAGCTTTGTAGTAAATATCTTGCAAGTAAATGATAAAGGATATAGGAATATCAATTATATATACATCTTCCATCACTATTTGACTTGGGTAGGCATTTAGGGAGAGTGGAAGTCTTTTTATGATTCTTTATTTTTAAACTGAGCTTCCATCTAACTACACAACCCTTCTCTTTGTAAGGTGATAATTTTAACCTAATGCATCCACTACTCTTTTTGGTATGATAGATGTGCTAGCCCTAGAATCTATGATGCAGTTGTAAATTAACTCATCTTAGTTTACAAGGATTGGAAAAAATGGGGGTCTTTGGGCTTGCAAATCCTATGATATGAGACCTATAGTAGTGTCACAACTTGTGTCTTCCTTTATTTATTTTCTTCTTCCTCTAGGTATTTTTTTAGGTACTCCTTTTGTCCTAGAATAGCTAGAATTTCTAAACTAAGATGTATCATGGAAATTATTAAGTGATCCACTATGTTGAAGGATCCTAGGGAATGGTATGAATTTTGGCCTTTCTTCAACGAGTTGGGTGCTTTTGATTGGTTATAGTAGCATGGCTTGTGGACTTGGAATAATTTGGGTATTATTTCTGATAAATGTTAATACTTTTAGTGGCATGAATTCTAGGAGTCTCAAACTATTATTGACTATTTTGGCCTAGTCACCTAGAGCCTTTTGGCTATTCTGTTGAGTTATAGAAAAGGGAATAGGTGCCCTTGGCTATTGAGGTATCATAATTGGATATTGTTGGATCACTTGGGATGATCTTTGCTGACTACTAGTGATTGTTAGGTTGCCTTTGTCCCTTTTCTTAGTTTCTTGCTTCTTAGACCATGTTAGATACTCCAATTGAACATGTGGTCTTTTGGCCATTAGGTTGCCTATTTCCTTGAATATTGCATAAATTTATTCCTCATCCTAAGTAACTAAAATTCACTCTTGAGGAGCATAGTTAGGCTCTAAAATGGAAGGTTTGGGTATATGTTTCTCTGGTATCTACTCCTCAACTTTTGAGTATGAAGCAGATGTCTGAGATGACATTATCTCAGTTGTAGTGGCCAGGGGTTGAGATATTTCTACTATGTTGCTATAGCAATACAAGTTTTTTAGGGGTAGACAATACTAAGAGCAAAATTCTTCTACATAGGAGTTATTTCCCTAGCATGCTTAGGGAGTTCTATTTGTAAAGGGTATGAAGACAAAAGCAAAACACCAAATAAAAATATATAGAAATTGAACTCAAAAGACAATATTACACAGTGAATGATTTATATTAAGAGGGGAGCCTCAAAAATCCATTATTACAATAAGGCTATTTGAATCCTTTGATATAAATTTTGCAATAGCTAGGGTTCTCTACAACCCTAGCAAACAATGTTGGTGGTATCTTCAAAATGTGTTATTGCTCCCAATAGAAGTGAGTGGGATTTTTATTATTCGAAGCTAGACCACTCCAGCTTAAGTAGCTACACAATGCAATGTAACACTTCCAAATTTGCACACAAGAAAATAGTAAGTAGGTTAGTAGCAATTGTGAGGGCTCCACAATGTGAGGCCCTCTATAATCAATACAAAAACCCTATCTATATGATGTAAATAGCTTGAACAAAATTTAAAGTGCATAGAATTAAATAAAAAATAAAATATTTATCTTGCTTATCTACCGTTCTCTGATATAATGAAATCTATTGCAATGGATTGGTGTGATGATGACCTAGCATCACCCAAGGGCTAGGGGAACTACAAAAATCTAGTGTGAAACACCTACGGGTGCTTGGAAGCTACAAGAAATGTCTATGGACACTTGGGGATAATGGAGGATGCCTAGAGGAACTTGGCAGCATAGGGGAAGCACCCATAGGTGCTTAGGAATGATAGGGAGCACCCAAAGGCATTCGATGGCTGAGTGGAAAGTTTGTAGAAGTAGATCTGGATGAAGGATGGATGTGATGATGGATTCATAGGTTATGGCAAGCGAGGAAAGAATGTCAGAGCACTTGAATACTCTAGGGAACTCAGGCACAAATTGCTTAGGGAACTTAGGACCAAAGACTCGGGATTCAAGGATTACTCAAGGAAAATACTTAGGGGTTGAGCCATCAAAATGACTCCTACTTATAATCTCACCTAGGGTACATTAGGGTTTTGATGACACAAATTGTGCGATCAAGATTAAAAATATGATAGAGGGTAGAGATTAAATCTAGGGTGTTGCATGGATTGATGTGGATGAATGGATCGGATTAAGTGAAATTAGATGGCTAGGATTAATTCATTTATATAAATATATATTTTTTAAATATATATAAAATATTAACATTTAAATATATATAAAATAAATAAATATAAATATATATGAATAATGGGTGTAAATGGTGGGAAAGCATACATGGGGGACAAGTGACTAGGTTTTGGTGTCTACAAATGCTCCTTTTGTACTGCATTGTGTAAAACACAATGCAATGCAAAAACATGAGATACCTATTTGGGTTAGGCACAAAAGAAGCTTCTCTCTTGAGATGTGAAACATGAGCTTGAAGATAAAATAATGAAAGAATTTTGGATTTCTGCATAGCTTACCCCTCAATTGGTGAGTGAGTTTGTAGATGAATCTCATGAGCCAATTGAAAAATTTATGCAAATGAATGATGGACGATATGAATTATGTAAATGTGATATCATTTTTGCCCCAACGATGGGAAGGGGATTGGTGAAAATGTGAAATGATTTCATCTATTTTTTCCCCAATAGATGACGAGAATTTTGAAAAATGTGACGAAATATGTGTCTATTTTTACCCCAATATATGAAGGGATTTTTGCCAAGTGTAGATGTCATGATCATGTAATATGTATGCCATTGTGGGAAAGTCAAAACCAAATGTGATTACCCAAAATTTGGGGTGATTCAATGTTGCTAAAGAATGTGCCTTTCGATGTCATTAATATGCAAGGATGAATATACAAAAAAAAAATTAGTCAACTTTCAAGGGCCAACTAGTGATGTCAAATAATTACTATGATTGGAAGCAATCATCCTAGCTAAGTCCAGTTGCCATGATGATTATGAAGAAGATAAAACTTTGATAAAACATGATTTTTTCCATGTTTTAAGCCTTACAATATAGGTCATCAATAATAGCTTTTGTGGAAATTGGTCTTGGCAATGTTTCACCCAAAAAGTGTATTACCAAATGTGATTGTTATTTCCAACAAGGAGATATGGAATGATGAAAATGACCAGTTTCCTTATGGTAAGTTATTCATCTTAATGAATTGCATGGATGCAAATTGTTGCAATCACCAAGTATATAGAATAACCCACTATACACAAGGTTCACTTGAATTTTGTTTGACCTTGGCAAATATGCAAATTGTGATGTGGATGATGTGAAAATGGTGTATTAATGATGAGAATGATGATTACAATCATTTTGTGAAGATTATGACCATTTTGGAATGCTTTTTGTAACTTGTTAAGTGGATTTGCAATTTGTGGTTGCAAATGAAAGTTATGTGTCCAAATCAATTGGAATATTCATAAAACCTATTAATATGATGAAATAGATGTGTGTATGCAATATGGAGTGATTTGGTGGGGATAAACCACTATTTTGTGAAAATTTATCTTTTGGTAAAAATTGATGCCAAACATCCATTGGTACTTTTGGAATGCAAAAATGCCTACCTATATTTGGATGTTTTGCAAATATCTTGGTGTACTTCAGTGCATCAATAAATGCCCATGGCTGTTTCAAGGTACCTGAAGTAGCTATAAATAGCTAGCAAGGTGAGAAATGAAACTCATTTGTGCATTTGTGAGGTTGAGAAGCTACATTTGGGAGAGTGGAGTGGATTAAGGTGAAGTGATTTGGGCATATAAGATATGTCAATGGAGGGAGTAGATGTAGGGGCTAAAAATAGATCTATCATGTGAACTATTGAGGTAATTCCCTATTTTGTGTTTTGATGATTTTATTGAACATGTTTAAATGACAAGTATTTTATGTTGTGTTGCAGCATAGGATTTTGGAGGATCAACACCGATTTTCACCTTACATTCATGGGATGAGGAAGGTGGTATCAGATGAGGATTGGGAGCTACTAGAGGATATTGGGCTAGCGAAGGTAGCCTGGGTTGATGTGGTGAGGGAAGATGAAGGGTACCTCTCTACATTAGTGAAGAGGTGGGATCCAGATAGGGGGATATTTCTTCTCCCCATAGGAGATGTGACCTTGATCTTGGAGGATGTATATCACATCCTAAAGGTGCTAGTGGAGGGGGAGCACATTGAGGTTGGACAAGGTATAAATATGAGGAAGATGTTTGACGATGATTGGTAGGCTATGAGGGTGGATATTGGGGGTATTCCCTACTTGTCCATAAATGTGTACAAGGAGTTGGATGTCCTATGGGATTTAGTAATTTTCGTGTTGGACAACATCGTGGTCTCGAACAAAATTAAGTGTAGGTTCCCTTAGAACCTGATAAGGTTTGTGAGTGATATGCTCACTAGGTGGTATATGTATGCATAGGATCCTACCTTATTGGTATAAGTCTACCAGGAGCTCTATGATGTGAGGATGCGAGGGAGGAAGGGGTTAGGATGTATATTGTTGTTGTAGCATTAGGGATGGGAGCGCTTTAGCATTGCTCAACCAGAGGGGTTACCAGTGGTAGGCTTAGGTAGGGAGGAACCCTATGCTAGGAGATGGGTGGTGGTTGAGGAGGTACAACTGAGTCAGCCTACAACTGAGTTGGCCTATGTGGATGAGCTAGTGGTACTATGATTTGTGGGTTGGACTAACATCTACCTAAGTGATATAGAGGCCATGGTGATGTAGCAGGTGGAATAGATATGGAGATAATATATGATGGGTATGATAGACTAGGTGGTGGTTGGAAGAAATCAGAGCGAGGTTGAGTATTTTTAGTTTTCATGAGTACTATGATAGTTCAACCTAAGGTAAGGAATTTTAGAGGAGACGGTGCTCTACAGGAGGTCTCAAAATAATATAGGGCTACCATGTGCAAATCCATGGAGGGTGGCCTATGAGAATGATGAGAAGATAGATATCCTATATGTAGATGATACAAGAACTACTATGGAGCACGATGCATGGTTTGCTACACAACCACCATGGGCACTGACTCTAGTAGCAGCTGATGGATATGGGGGTAGGATGGAGGATGATGGAACCCATGAGTCCCTCAAGTGATAGAGGTACCTTTTATTAGATAGTCAAATGAGGAGGACTAAGGGTGCGGTGAGGTAGGCTCCTAAGAGTGGAGGAGATTGTGATTATGGGGATGATGTGGAGGAGACTTCATATGGGCATCTAGATCAGATTGAGGAGGATTGGGTGAGGCTAGAGCAGCAGGTAGCAGAGTAGGATGTGAGAATTATGAGGCTCAAGTAAGAGCTACTAGAGAGGGAGCATCGACATAATGTCAACCTAATGCATCTTCAGTATCAACATAGGTATATCGAGGCATTAGAGGATAGATTTATGGATCATCATATTACCCTCCTTGATCCTCCAACCTCATCAGTATTTGAGGATGCTAGGCATAGAGATCTTAGGCATAGCTCTAGGTCTAGGGCTCCTTCTAGGTCATAGGGGTCTTCTTGGAGGGTTTAGCTAGTGCTTAGATGCACTTTTTGTATATGAGCCTTGGTGCTCCATTGTATGTAACATTTTGGCACTCTTTGTACATGCGATATTTATACATAAATATATATTTTGAATAACACAAGCTTATACTGAGATGGGGGGTGAACAGTATAATACCACTTTTTACTTTTCTTTCCCAATCAATATTATGCAATTTATAGATAGAAATATCAATAGCAGTAATCAAAGTAATGCATAAATCACCATACACAATAGAGACACCAATTTAACATGGTTCACCCAATGTGGAATACTCCATGAAGAAAATGTTTCACTAAAATTTTCTCAATCAATCTCTTGGGAATCCTTTACCTAATACAATGTTTATGGACCTCTATCCAAAGGAGACACCAAACTCTTGAAATTTCCTTGCCTTGACCTCATTGGTCTCTTAGTCTCTTTTACCCTATGTTGGTTCCTATTCCATTTATTCCTTCTTTGTACATTTTTTCTTTCCTTGTTGTCCAAATCATCCTCAGAAGTCTCACTTTATCTTACACTGTCTTCTTTTGAAGTTTCTTCTTCTTCAAAACTTGAGGTTGACTCTTCTTATTGTTTCTTTTGAGCCTGTTCAAAATCAAGACCTATTTTGTTTGTTGACCTTCTTTTTACATTGATCATCTTATCTAAAATATTTGAGCTCTTTCCAAACTTGTGTAGCTTGTCCTTGAACTTTTCTAATTCTTCCCTTAGTAGAGCTACTTCTTGTTCTAACCTTTCACATTCTAAGACCTTTGCTTCTAGCTTATCCTTGAACTTCTTTGTCTTAGCCATTGACTTGTTTAGATCCTCTATAAAATTTCCTCTCTCTTCATCACATTATTGAAACTGAATCTCAAGTTGGGAGTTTTGCTTTCTTACATTTTTAAGGTTTTAAGAGCATAAATAAGCTCTCCCTCAATATCAACTCCTCATTTTTCTGATTCTTCCTCTATTTGTTTACCTTTGATAACATCTTCATTCTTTTCTGACTTGTCTTCTATAGGATCACCTTCTTCTTCTTCTAGTGCCATTAGAATATTCTCTTCTGGTCCTTCAAATGCATCCTCATATTCATAATCATTGAAAATTAAACCACTCATTGTACAACTATCTTCAAGATGTCCAAAATTACCACATCTAAAACACTTGATAATTATTGGTGACCTTTTCTTAACTTCTTCTTTTTCCTCAATCAGAAATAGAACTTCATATTTATCATAACTTGAAGAACTAGTATCACTATCACTTGAGTACTTACTTGACTTGTCTACATAGTAATTCCTATTCTATATTTGAAATAACTTCTTTTCTTGTTTGCCTTGTCCATCCTTGCCTTTCTTTTGGTACTTGTATCTTTCTGATTCCCTATTATTATGATCCTATTTTTCTTCATCATTGTTATTTTTAGCTTCTTGACAATCAGTTGCATAGTGACCATACTTTCCAAAATTGAAACATCTAACAAATTTTGCATCTTTAAATCTTCTTGAATCCTTATTCCTTCTGCCATAATTAGCTTCTTCATTATTGGATGACTCATTACTTGAATCTAACTTTTTTCTCTTTATCTTCTTAGTAGCTTTGAATGTTGCTTCCTTCCGGAGATTAGGTTCCTATTTTGTTCTTAACTCAAAAGCTATAAGAATACCAAGTAACATATCTCTTGTCAAATAATCACCATATTTTGATTCTTCTATAGTAGAAATATTTTCACTAAATATTTTTGGAAGAGATCTTAAGACTTTATCACAAACATCTGATTATTAAATATTAAGTACAAGTCCTTGCATGGCATTAACAACCTCATCTACTTGAATTAGATAAGTACTAATATTTTTCTCATCCTTCATTATTAATTCTTCAAATTGTACTTTGATATTATGTATCTTCACATTTTTGACACTTATTGTACTTATTTTTTTTTGTATTAGTCATGTATATATACATATATAAATAAAATCACACATAGAATGATCTCAAGTGTATAACATTAAGTGGTTTGGGTTCTTCCTCTCCCTCTATATTGGAAAGTCTATAACTTTTTGAGTAACAATGTATGGACCTAACCAATTAGCCTCAAATATATCATGAAGATGCGGTAATGCATTGGTGTTTTTTTGGTTCTCTTTAATGACAAGATATCCTATTTGGAATTCATGTAGATGAACTTTGGCATTGTAATCATGCTTTAGGTGGTATTGATAAACTCGTAAATTCTCTAAGGCATTGACTTACCTCTCATAAAGAAGTGTGATTTGGTCAAGACGTGCTTATCTATAAGTGTCACCATATTTGAATTCTTGTAAAGAAATTTGCAAGGAGGGGATATCAAACTCAAGAGGCATAATTGCTTCGGCTCCATAGACCAATGAAAATGGTGTTGCCCCAATAGGCATGTGAATGCTTGTTTGATAAGCCCATAATGCCAAGGGAATTTGTGTATGCCAATATCTATGATTTTCTTTAACAAGTTTCTTGAGAATAGTAATTAAAATCTTGTTGGAAGCTTCAACTTTTCCATTTTCTTATGGGTAATAAGGAGTTGAGAAACTATGTTGAATGTTATATTTCTTGCAAAGTGCTCGAACATCCTTGATCATAAAAGACTTGTCATTGTCAAAGATGATTTTCAAGGGGATACCAAAATGATAAATGACATGATAAAGTATAAAATCCACAATTATAGATCTTGTCATACTGGTTAGAGGAATTACCTCCACCCACTTTGTGAAGTATTCAGTGGATATGATGATGAATGTACATTGTCTCGAGGAAGGAGGTAAATTTTTTTCAATTAGATCTAGATCCCATTGTGAAAAGGGACAAAGGCTTTGAATAGGTTGTAAAGCTTGTGATGGTACATGAGTTAAATTAGCATGTTCTTGAAATTTCTTGCAATGTTTAATATAAGTGCAACATTCACGTTCCATTTTGGGCCAATAATAACCCATGCATAATATACGCTTTGCAATGGCCATTCCACTAAAATGACCACCATAAGTACCATCATGGGCTTCAACTATAACTCTTTGTGCCTCACTAGACTTGAGACAATGAAGGAGGACTCCATCATAGCCATGTTTATGCAACACATCCTTAAAGAGAATAAAACGAGCTACTTTTTTCTTGAATGTGTGTTTGGTAGTTTGGGACATGTTATATGGGAGTTTTCCAAACTTGAGAAAGACTACTATTTGACTTGACCATGGATCATATGGATCCAATTGGATAAAGAAAACATCCTTTTCATATTTATATTTGAAGAACACAAGATTATACTGAGAGGGGGGATGAACAACATAAGGTAAACTTTTACTTTTCTTTCCTAAATAATTTAATCCAATGATAATAATTGAAACATCAATAGCAGTAACAAATCGTCACACACATAAGACCCAGATTTTGTAGGTGATTTGGAGAGGAGAGGGCAATCCTCCAAGGGAGGTACTAGGTTCAAATCTCCATCCTACCAAAAATTTGAATTTGGTACCCAAAATCCAATTGATAATGTTGGCGCGGGCAGGGTCAGGTGTGACTTTCAAGTGACTTTGATAGTGTAGAACCCCCTGTTCATGGTCTCTCCAACCAAGGTGACCCCTCAAGGGTTTTTTCGCTTAAAAAAATCATCACACACATAAGAGACACAAGTTTAATGTGGTTCACCCAATGTGGGTTACATCCATGGAGAAAATATTTCTTCTAAATTTTCTCAACAAATTTATTGGGAATAAATTCCCTATTACAATTTTTTTGGACATATATCCAAAGGAGATCTCAATCACCAATGATCTAGTTTGTGGATCTCTCTCCAAAGGAGAACTCTATACCCTTTACTCTGTTTTGTGGATCTCTCTCCACAAGAGAACTATTTTTCCTTCTGATTTTATTTATGGATCTCTCCTATGTTTATGGATCTCTCTCCATAGGAGAAACCTATCCCCTCTCCTCTGGTTTTGTGGACACCACTCCATAGGAGATACCTGTCCCCTCTATTCTGGTTTTATGGACACCACTCCACTATGTTCTAGTTTTGTGGATACCATTCCATAGGAGACACCTATCCCCTTTACTCTGGTTTGTCGATATATCTCCATAGGATAACTCTATTCCCTTTGCTCTAATTTATGGATCTCTCTCCACAACTCAATACTCTACTCAAAACTACTCTCAAGCATTAACACAGTACTTGCTCAAATATGTACCAAGATCTTCTCAAATCACTTGCTCAACACTACCTATTATTTGCACACAATACATGCATATATCTATCTAAAACCTACTCACACAATCTATCCAAATATGCACCAAACATCATTACAAGGTTAGAATAAATTTTCCTCAAACCTGCTCTTTGTCTCTGCCCAAATTTACACCAAACCTCGTTACAAAGTTAGCACAAATCTGCTTTAAAATTACTCTCTATCTTTACCTAAATTTGCACCAAACCTTGTTACAAGGTTAGCACAAATCTATCTCAAACATACTCTCTATATCTGCCTAAATATTCACCAAACATTGTTACAATTTTAGCACAAATCTGTCTCAAACTTTCTCACTACCTCTGTCTTAAGCCTTCTCACAAGGCTTGCTCAAATTTACCTCAATGTTGCTTCAAGTCTTCTCACAAGACTTGCTCAAGTTTGCCTACTATCTCTACTCAAATCTACTCTAACACATGCTCAAAATTTTTCATAATACATGCTCAAGACTTCTCATAACACATGCTCAAAATGGCTCACAAAAAATGCTCAACCAATTCAAATATTGCACACAAATTATACTCAAAATAATACTTGTATCTCTTTCAAATTTGCTTTCTTCTACTATACAATTACGACATATTCTACCAAAAATTATTTTTAGAACATATAAAGAATAACATGAAATGCCAATGCCCAATATGTTCTCTTCAATCCAATACACAAAATTGCTTTACAAAAACTATCCTTTATCCTTTGCAAATTTATCTCAATATCAATCAAGGCTAGTGCATAAATTTATTTCACAAAATTGGTCTATCTTTCTTGTAAATTTTCTCTCAAGGATCAAACACAATAATGCACAAATTTACTTCACAATATTAATCTCAAACACTTCACAATTACTTTCAAAATATTTCAAACCAATGCTCAAAATGTTTCACAATGATGTACAAACTTGGTCTCAATCCTAGGACAAGTTTTTAAGATTTATTTCAACAATGAAGAACAATTTATTTCACATACCTTAGCTAAAATATTTCCAACAATGCACATATGCAATATTTATTTCTCCACCTTAATATCCAAAAATATTTGCTCAACCAGACACCTTAGAGAAGGAATAATGTCAACATACCTCTTAACTTGCTTTGATGAAAAAATGCCCTCAAAAACCTATCTCAAAAGAACTTCCTCTTCTTGTGCCACTTCAAAAATGATTAGTAGATCTTTAAATTCTTTCTCAAAAATGTTCTTCAAAATAAATTTTTGACCAAAGGATGAAACCCTTTAAATTTTTCATGTAAATATTACTTTTCAATACATGTCAAAGTGCCTTTGTAACACCTAGAAACCCAATAATCAAAATACAATTTTAATTAACTTTGTACACCTTATAATTCCCCAAAATTTGTAATATAAAACTAAAAAATCAAATTCATAACTTGAAACCTTATGACTCCCATTTTATTTAATAAAATAAAAACCATATACCTTTTACTACCAACATCGTGATTTGACCTCCTCACCTTACAAGACTCAATGCAGCTTCCTAACACCGCACGTGGCCACTTGGGATGCCCTACTGAATATAAAAAAAATCCACTATAATGATTTTATTTTTTTCATGCGATATCCAAGCCCAACGATAACTCAAAAGGCTCTTCAAAAAATGCATCAACAAGCTTTGAACCATGCACCTCCCTCCACGCACGACTTAGCTCAACCGAAACCACCATCTCAGCTACCCTAGAAGATGGGGTTAATTTTGCAATTCAATGCGTTTATAATATCTCCCTATCAATACCAATTTTTTTGTTCTCTATTTCCCTATGTGCTATCTTCATCGAATGATTTTCATATTTTTTTTCATTTTTATTAAGGCAAAATCTTGTGGTATTTACATGCCTCCAAATACTTCCTTAACCTTAGTGCTTTGACGTCAATGCTTAATTTTGGTTTTGCCATAGTGCTTTTATGTAGGTTCCAATATTTGCTTTATGACCAAATCCTTTTGATGCTTGATATTATTTTATTATAATATTTAAAGTCTAGGATTTAAATATTAAATCTTTGTCCCTTTCTTTCAATATTTTAAACCTTTGTCACTTGAAATTTAAACTTGCTTTTCCTTTTGAACCATGGTCTTGAACTTGGGCCTTCAACATTTTAACCAAACACTTAGAAATTTGTCCCAAACCTCTTTGGCTTATAATATTAAAATAAATATTATAACCGTTTCCTTTTTATCAAATGCCTTGCATAATTAACCATCTTAGGAGAATATTTCTACCATACCAAACTATCTTTGACATCAATATTTTGACATCAAACCTTTGACATCAAACCTTTTACATAAATCCTTTGACATCAATGACAACACACTATACTTAAAATTTCCAACAATCTCCCCCTTTGTCATTTATAGCAACCCTTTCTAAAAATTCCTTTTGCAACCACTGGATTCTAAAACTGCTCCCCCTGACTAAATGCTCTCCCCTTACTCAAATCTCTCCCCCTTTGACATCAATGGCAAATGGAATACTTTGGGACTAAATATAAGACTCTTAGCTCATCCCCCTTCCACCTCCTCTCCTTAAGATGATTAATTTTGGGGTGGGATTAATTCTACTCCCAACATACAATGCTCTTTTTATTTTTCAACTTTCTTTTTCGACACCTTTGTAATCATAGCCTTTTGATCCTTTTGAGTGTCCCTATTCTTGCTTTACTCTAGAAGATCTAGAAAATATTTTCTATACCGCTTGGTATTATACCCAATATTATTACACTTGTAACACCTAATGTCGTAGTTCTTGAAAGGTGCAAATAAACTAAAATTTCTTTTTGTGAATCCATAATCATTTTTGCCATGATTCCTGCAATGTATAGCTTTGTGACCAAAACTATTACATGAGTAGAAATATCCTTGAAAGAAATATCCATCTTCAAATGAGTTGAAGTTCCTCTTAGTGAAGCCATAATCCTTATTTTCGTGAACCCTGCAATGCACTACTTTGTGACCAAAATGATTACATGAAAAACAATTCCCTTTGAAAAAATATTCATCTTGTCTTGAAGCCTCTGATCTCTTAGTCCTCTCTTTGCCTTCTCTGTGATTATCTCTATCTCTTGATGGTGCATTATTTGCTTTCTCTTTGATACTGTCACTTCTCAATACATTAGTATAAGTCTTAGGTTCTTCTTCAATCACTTCTTTTGATGCTTCCTTTGAAACTTCCTTTTCTTTTGAGCTTGACTTCCCTTTATGTACCTCTTGACCTTCTTCATAGCCTAGTCCTATTTTGATAAATGAATATATTTATGCTTTGGTAATGTTATCCAAAGCTTTTGAACTTTCCCAAACCTGTGTAGCTTATCATTGGCACATTTTACTTCCATCCTTAGATAAACCACCTCATGTTTTAGTAGTTCACACTCTAGCTCTTTTGTATTTAATTTTTCAGCCACAACTTCTTCAATTTTCCTTGCCTCTTCAACCTTAACCTTAAAGTCAATGAGATCTCATAGAAGCTTTGCCTTTGTTTTCTCATCATCTTGTACTTGATCCTTCAAACTTAAGTTTTCCCTTTTCAACTTAACAAGTTCCTTTTCTATATCAATTGTGGCTTCCTCTTCCTTTTCTGAATCTTTCTCTTCTTCTTGGTCTTCAAGAGCATCTTCATACTCTTCTACTTGATCTTCAATAGGAGCATCTTCTTTTTCTTCTATTGTTGAAATTAGAATTTCCTCTTTTTCACTATCTGAGAGGCCTTCATCACTATCACTTGAAGCACTGCTTGCTATTTCAACATAAAAACTCTTCTTGTGTCTTTGAAATACCTTCTTATCATGCTTTCTTTGATGGTTCCTGTCTTTATTTTCATGAATAAATTTTATTTCTTTCTTTTTCTTGTGTACCTATTCATATTTATTGCTACTACATTTATCTTATGGACAATTAGCTATCGAGTGACCAATGTTACCACAACCAAAAAAAAAATTCTTTCTTACTCTGAATCCTTGAATGTTGTCTCTCTTCTAGATGTTTGATCTTTCTCTATCCTTATCTCATAGGTTGTGAGATTTCTATGTATCTCATCCATGTGTGTTCCTATAAGATCTTCACTGCTACTATACCCAGTTTTTGAACAATGATCTACAAGGTGACCAAAGTTACCACAAATAAAATATTTGAGTATTCTTAGTTCCTTCTTATTCCTTTTTACAAAATTATCTTTCTCTCCACTACTTGATTCATCACTTGAATCTATTTCCACTTCTCCTATTAGAGCAACAATATCTTTGTGAGCAAAATCAAATCCTTTTTCCTCTTTACTGCTATTATATCCATTTTGTGGATAATAGAGTGCCATGTGACCAAGTTTACCACATTCAACACATCTCACAAATTTTTCTTCTTCCTCTTCATTTTCTTGGATCATAATTACTGGAGCATCTTCCTTTTCATTCATGGCCATGTGTGTTCTCAGGATTCTTATTTTACCTTTCCTACCCATGTGTGTTCTTGTAAGATATTCCTTCAATATGTTAGGCTTTCCAAAGAAACCCACTCTAATACCAATTGAAGAATACAAGATTAGACTAAGAGGGGAGGTGAACAATATAAGGTAAAATTTTACTTTTTTTTCCCAAACAATTTAATCCAATGATAAAAATTGTAATATCAATAGCAGTAATAAAGAAATGCACAAATCATCATAGACATAAGAAACACAAATTTAACATGTCTCACCCAATGTGGGTTACATCCACAGAGAAAATATTTCTTCTAAATTTTCTCAATAAATATCTTGGGAATTAATTCCCTATTATAATTTTTGTGGACCTCTATCTAAAGGAGATCTCAATTCCCAATGCTCTGGTTTGTGGATCTCTCTCCATAGGATAACTCTATACCCTTTATTCTAGTTTATGGATATCTCTCCATAGGAGAAATCTATCCCCTCTAATTTTATTCATGTATCTCTCTCCATAGGAGACACCTATCCCCTCTCCTCTAATTTTTTGGATACCACTCCACAGGAGATACCTGTCCCCTCTGTTATGGTTCTTTGGACACCACCCCACTCTATTCTAGTTTTATGGACACAACTCCATAGGAGACACCTATCCTATTTGCTCTAGTTTGTGTATCTCTCTCCATAGGATAAATATATCCCCTTTGCTGTAGTTTGTGTATCTCTCTCCATAGCTCAATACTCTACTCAAAACTATTCTCAAGCCTTAACACAAGGCTTGCTCAAATCTATACCAATATCTGCTCAAATCACTTGCTCAATACTGCTCCAAATCTACACACATTACATGCTTAGATCTATATCAAACATACTCATTAAATATATACAAATCTACGCCAAACCTTGTTATAAGATTGGCACAAATATGCCTCAAACCTGCTCTCTATCTCTATCCAAATTTGTACCAAAACTCATTATAAATTTAGCACAAATCTACGTCAAACCTGCTCTTTGTCATTGCCCAAATCTGCAACAAACCTTGTTACAAGGTTAGGACAAATCTATATCAAATATGCTCTCTGATTCTGCCCAAATATGCACCAAACCTCGTTATAAGGTTAGCACAAATATATCTCAAACCTGCTCACTATCTCTACCTCAAGCCTTCTCACAAGGCTTGCTAAAATCTACCTCAATGTTGCTTCAAGTCTTCTCACAAGACTTACTTAAGTCTGCTTACTATATCTGATAAAATATGCTCTAACACATGCTCAAAAATATTCATAATACATGCTCAATATTTCTCATAACACATGCTCAAAACAACTCATATAAAATTCTCAACCAATTCAAATATTGCACACAAATAATACTCAAAACAATGCTTGTATCTCTTTCAGAATTGCTTTCTTCTACTAGAAAATTCAGACATATTCTATCCAGAATTCTTTTCAAAACATATAAATAATAACATGTAATGCCAATTCCCAATATGTTCTCTTCAAGACAATACACAAAATTTATTTACAAAAACTATCCTTTATCCTTTGCAAATTTATCTCAATATTAATCAAGGCTAGTGCATAAATTTATTTTACAAAACTGGTCTACTTTTCTTATAAATTTTATCTCAAGGATAAAACACAATAATGCAAAAATTTCCTTCATAATATTGATCTCAAAAACTTCACAATTACTTTCAAATTCTTTCAAACCAATGCTCAAAATATTTTACAATGATGTACAAACTTGGTCTCAACCCTAGCACAAGTACTTTAGATCAATTTCAAAAACGAAGCACAATTTATTTCACAAAACTTGGATCAAATATTTCCAATAATGCACATATGCAATCCTTATTTCTCCACCTTAAGATCCAAAAATATATTCTCAACCAGACACCTTAGAGAAGGAATAATGTAAACATACCTCTTAACTTGCTTTGATGAAAAAGTACCCTAAAAAAGTACCCTTATTAAAAGAATTTCCTCTTCTTGTGCCACTTCAAAAATGATTAATAAATCTTTAAATTCTTTCTCAAAAATGTTCTTCAAAATAAATTTTTGACCAAAGGACCAAACCCTTTAAATTTTCATGCAAAGATTACTTTTCAATACATCTCAAAGTGCCTTTGTAACACCCAGAAACCCAATAATCAAAATATAATTTTAATTAACTTTGTACACCTTATAACTTTCCAAAATTTGTAATATAAAACTAAACAACCAAACTTATAACTTGAAACCTTATGACTCCCTTTTTATTTAATAAAACAAAAACATATACCTTGAAACCTTATGGTTCCCCTTTTTTCTAATAAAACAAAAACCATGTACCTTTTACTGCCAATAATACAATTTGACCTCCTCACCTTTCAAGACTCAACGCATCTTCCTAACACCACACGTGACCACTTTGGATTCCCTACTGGATAGAATGAAAAGCCACTATAATGAATTTGTTTTTGTCATGTGATCTCCAAGCCTAATAAAAACTCAAAAGCCTCTTCAAAAAAGGTGCCAACAAGCTTCGAACTATGCACCTCCCTCCATGCACAACTTAGCTCAACTAAAACCACTATCAAAGCTACCCCAATAGATGTGGTGAAGTTTGTAAGTCAACACCTTTATAATAACCCTGTATCACTCTTGAATTTTTGTTGTTCTCTCTTTTCCTATGCACTAACTGCAGCAAATGATTTTTGTTGTTCTCTCTTTTGCTTGTGGTATTTATATACCTCCAAATACTTCCTTAACCTTAGTGCTTTTACATCAGTTCCAATATTTTATTTATGACCTAATACTTTTTATTCTTGATATTCTTTGATTATAATATTTAAAATCTAGGATTTTAAATATTAAATCTTTGTCCATTTATTTCAAACTTTTAAACCTTTGTCACTTGAAATTTAAACTTGCTTTTCCTTTTGAACCATGGTCTTGAACTTGGGCCTTCAACCTTTTAACCAAACACTTAGAACTTTGTCCCAAAATATCTTTGGCTTATAATATTAAAATAAATATTATAAACTTTCCTTTTTATCAAATGCCTTGCATAATTAACCATCTTAGGAGAACTACCATACCAAACTATCTTAGACATCAATATTTTGACATCAAACCTTTGACATCAATTCTTTAACATCAATGACAACACACTATACTCAAAATTTTCAACAAGATTTAGCATGGGCAATTGCATATTTAGGTACTGTGGAAATTATAAGAGGTTGTACTTCCCCAAAGGAATATTTTGGAATCAATGTTTCAAGGGAGGTCATCACATCTGCAAATCTATTAGTCAAATGTGGTAAACTATTGAGTTCATACCAATCAAAATTAGAGAGTAATTTCATTACTACTTCATGATAAAGCTTAATGGTAGGTTCTTTGCATTGGTATTCTCCTTTGATTTGGTTTATGACAAGTTGAGAATCACCACGTATCCTAATACGCTTAATGCTCATAGCTATAGTTGATTGAAGACCTAAGATTAGGGCTTCATACTCTGTAGTGTTTTTTGTACATTGGAATTCAAGTTTAAATGATTAGGGGATAGGTACCCCTTGGGGTATGAAACATAACTCCAACACCTTGACCTTTCATGTAATTAGATCCATCAAAGAATAGTGTGATATCGATGTCTTCCTCCAGAATGACATCTTCTTCTTGTTTAGTGATGACAAATATTGAATCATTTGGGAGCTCAATAATCAAAGGATGATCACTAGGTAGTGGATATTTCACAAGTTTATTGGCTATTACTTGACCTTTAATGGATTTTTGGCTAATGAACTCCAAGTCGAACTCAGTAATGAGCACTATCCATTTAGCAGTGTGGGTGTTATTTTAAGTGTAGGATATCATATAACACAAAGGATTTTCTCTATCTATGACATAATTTGTGTGACTAAGCATCTATTTTCAAAGTTTCTTAGTGGTAAAAACCATTTCTAAGCACAATTTTTGTACATAAGCATATCTAGTTTCATAGCTTACCAATGTTCAACTAATGTAGTAGACAACTTGCTGTTGATTTTCTTCATTATTTTGTGCAAGAATTGTCCATAATGCAAATTCTGTTTCTAAAATATAAATATGGAATGGAACCCCCAAAAGAGGAGAAGTTAAGACAGGAATAGAATCTAGGTATTGCTTAATATCATCAAAGGTTTTTTTACATTCATCTATCCAAGAAAATGGTACCCCTTTTTGTAGTAGGTGATTGAATGGCCTACATTTTTTAGAAAGTTGCACAATAAAATGATGGATCAATTGGATATTTCCTTGTAAACTACACAATTCCTTTAATATAGTTGGGGGAGGCATCTCCATGATGGCCTTGACCTTATTTGGGTCCAACTCAATGCCTTTTTTTGAGATAATGAATCTTAGAAGTTTGCTCGAGGTAATACCAAAGACACATTTCTTGGGGTTCAACCTTACATTATGCTCTAGAAGTTGGTCAAAAATGTTCTCCAATACACCAATGTGCTCTTGTCAAATTTTAGATTTAGCCAAAATATTATCCACATAATATTCAATAATCTTATGCATGTAATCATGGAAAATGTATGTCATGGCATGATGATAAGTGGTACCTATATTTTTAAGGCCAAAAGGCATCACATTGTAACAAAAGGTTCCCAAGGTGTAGTGAATGTTTTTTTGTGTTGGTCATCAGGATTTATTCGAATTTGGTTGTTTCCTGAGAAACTATCCATGAGAGAAAGCATTTCATGGCCAGCACAGGTATCGATAAGAGTATCAATATTTGAAAGAGGAAAGTAATCCTTAGGACACACTTTTTTAAGATCTTGAAAGTCAATGTAAATGTATATCACCCCATTAGGCTTACGAACAGATACCATATTTGAGATCCATTCAGGATAATCAATGAGTACAATGAAGCCCACATCTAGAAGATTTTGAAGCTCTTATTTGACCAATATGGCAATGGTAGGATGCATCCTTATAAATTTTTGTTTAACTTGCTTAGCATCAGGATGTAAGGTGATATTATGGACAACTAGACTAGGGTTAAGACCAGGCATGTCCTAGTAGGACCATGCAAAAATACCCTTTTTCCTATTAAGGAGAACAATTAATTGGTCTTGTTATTCGGGTGATAATATTTTGCCAAGCTTGATAATTTGGGGATTGTCTTTGTATGAACTAAGATTCATATTGATGGTATCTTTAATGGACATATGGGAACCTTCCTCAAGTTTATGGGGCATAGGGATCAGATGAATTTCATCTAAGATATCATAAAATTATTTTGCTTTATACTCATCTATGTCTGCCTAGAAAACCTCAAGATTTGAAGGTGAAGATGAAGGTGAAGGTAGAGGGGATGGAGGAATGTAGTTGGCTAAAGCCCTTAAAAATTCCTTGAACAAGACAAACTTGAAAAAGGATGGAGGTGAGGAAATTTGGTCCATATCGATAAGGCTTATGTCAATTGTAATTTTTTTAGTCAGATCATATGGATTACAGAGTGGGGTGAATAAGTCAACAAGATTCATGTTGACTTATGGGCAAAGTGGTTAAAGGTTGGATGAAATGATGAAACCTAAGAATCAGTGCTAGGAGCTTGGTAAACTTGAATAGCAACAAGCAACACAAATAAATGCATTTAACTAGATGATATATACATACAATGCTAAAAAAAAAACTTGTTATTGTTTGATTTTTTATTTTTGTTTTGGTAGTGGTGAAAACCACTATTTTTATTTTATGTACATATGTTACAAGTTTAGCTTATGAAATGTATTATGGAATGGAGGTAGTGGTTCACCGATAGGGAAAGCTCATTCTTGTGGAAGAAGCAAGTGTAATATGGGCTCATGCATGGGGAAAATTATGAAATAAAACTCATCTTGTTCAGTATGGGTAATGATGAGCTCCGATTATTCTTCAGATTCATCTAAAATTATTGATATAATTTTGAATTTTTCATGAATTTCATCATCAAGATCATCAGGATAAAGGGCTTCTTCTCCTAAATTTAGATTAAGCCTTTGGAAGGCTTGTTCAAGAGAAGAGGTGGTGGAAAGTGGGTGGTAACCTATACCTAAACGATCATGCACTTCTTGATATGGAACATCAATAGGCTGAAGCACTCCCTTTTCATGTAATCATAGGCCATGACCTTGCCAATTAACTATGTGAAAATAGCAATATGGAAATCTCATCATGTTTGGAATGTTGGCAAGTGTTGGTTCCTTGGGTTCCCTAAGGGAGCTAGATTTTATGAAGAATAAATCACCCCATACACAAAATTTATGTTATTAGGAGTTGAACCCATGTCATATACTGCTCCTATGGATAAAGGTGGGTCACATGGATGACCAAAATCCTTAGCATTAGAAATGGTGAATTGTGTGATGGTGATGTCTTGGACCACATATTCACCAATATTAGGATTAGTGAGGAGGACCTCAACTTGGTATTATGTGGAAGGACCATGGTTGGATGATGGCTCATGGAATGGTGAGGATAAATATGTCTCACAATCCATCAACTCAACTTTTGTTTCATTGGATGAGGGGATAGATTGGATTGAGTAGGTTGTTGAATGGAGGATGATGATGAAGTGGATGGAAAGGATGTGGATTGAATTTGACCACATGTGCATGTAGTCAATGATGAATATGATGGGGGTATGGGAGCTTGATGGGTATTGGTGATAGGAAGCTCCTCAAGAATGGGAATTTTTTATGAGGAAATTTGTGGAGTGGTATATGGATTGGTTTATGGTGATAGGAAAAAATGGGTGGAAGGAAGCATGGATTCATAAGGATTTGAAATAAAATTGTAATACTTGAATGATTTGACATTCGTTGGTATGTAATGTACTTGTCCTTCATGAACATATTTTAAACATTGGTGTAGTATTGAAGGAACACATCTCATTTCCCTCATCCAAGGTCTTCCAAGGAGTACATTGTATGCCATGGATCCTTCCAATATGTGGAACATAGTGTGAAATTTTTTAACCCCTAATTCAATGGGTAAAACAATAGTGCCAACTATGGAACATAAAGCATCATTGAATGCTTTTAAGATGAACAATGATTTGGTTATTGATGAGCACCATAAATGCTCATTTTATATACATTGTTAAGGGGCATCATCATCGGTTTAATTAGCATTAGAGATATATTTTTATTTAACTTATGCATATAATTGATAGAAAATCTGGTATTATGCTTAACGGGTGTTTTTAGTGGAAACTATGTATAAATGCAGGTTTTGCTACTAATATGGTGCTTTCCGGTCTACATATCGGTTGAATTTGGCATACCTCTACTTCATTTATTCTAAGGTATATGGAGTAGGCACCTTACTCCGATGCCTTACTCCATACATGGGAAGGCACCTTACTGGTGCCTTACTCCCATACATGGGGAGGTGCCTTACTCTGGTGCCTTACTCCCATACATGGGGAGGTGCCTTACTATGGTGCCTTACTCCCATGTATGGGAAGTGTAGACACCTAAAACATGTCATGTTCAGGGAGACTACTCACATAGGCACACTCATAGGTCATGTGACTAAACCTTGGGACCTTCCAAGTGTCAAAAGTGGTTCTGGCCACTCATATGGGGCATTTTTAGCCCATCCAAGCCTGGCCACTGTAGACCAGAGCGGCCAGAATCCAACCATTGTAGCTCAGAGCGGCCAAACCTTAGCCATTGTAGATGACAATGACTAAGCTTTAAATGCATTTTTCCACCCATCCAGCCTAATATTGGGTGGAAGTGGTAGTCTGCATGCAATAAGGATGAGCAAGGGGATAACTTTGCATTCCTCCTCACAACCAGTCTACATGGAAGACTCTAGTATTGATTTAGACTTCAGTTAAACATAGAAAAACAAAGAGCTTCTCATGCTAACACCTAGTACGCATGAGGGATTCAGTCCTAGGGTTTGAACATTGACCTAGGGCTTCAAACACTTTATAAGGAGTAAACCTAAAAGCACTAGGGGACCTTCTTGGGACCTTCTTTTATCAATTAGAGAGAGAGAACATCATACATCAAAACTTTGAACAGGTTGGATCATTGAGGAGAGCTTCTAGAGACTTGGAGAGCTTCCCTTGGAGATCGATTCTTGTAGCGGAGCCCTATCGGATTGGAGGGAAAATCTGAACATATAAGGTAATCATTTTAACATTAGTAGCATACTTGAGCCCATAGCCTTTGGATCAATAGAGGGAGATTTCACCTTAGCGGCCATTGTCCTAGATAGTGGCCCACAACCTAGTCTAGGGTTTTAGGTGTTAGTTTCTTTTATTCTGCTTTCTCTTTCATTTCATTAGCATAAGCTTTATTTTAGTTATTCGCATTCATAGTACTAGTTTCATTGCATTTGTTTCCATTGAGCTTATTCATTGCTAACAGCCTCATCCGAGGAGGCAATCTCGGACATCTAAGTGTGTGTTGTTGTTTCATTGATTTCAGGGCTACAGGTTCAATCGAGAAAATCCACAACATACGAAAGCAAGAGGATCCCTCTAGCAATCAGACCTAGAGAAGGAGGCATCTGTAAGCCCTCATACATTTTCGTGTGCATCATCGAGAAGCCTGATAAAGTGCACCCCCTATGCGAGGGGATATTTTATACACCTGCTGCCCTCTTTGTGTGTAAAATCATGTATCAAATGAAGGGTATCCCTTAGAGGGATTCATATGTAACTGGATCTTGGGAATATCAATACAAAAAGCATTCATTCATTTATTTCTTCGCATTCTAGTTATATCTACTTTATGCCTTTCATTTATTGCATGTTTAACATTAAAGGATTCAATCGAATCACAAGTAGAGTAGTTGGTGGATGGTGCACCGCTTCCCTGGGGTCGCTATAGATGGCGATCATGGTGGGACTCCTACCCAGTTCTTTAGTTTATTTTCATTTTTTGGCACTTTATTGACTTGGGTTTTGTGTGTAGGTTTAGCCGCTCTGATCTACAGTGGCCAGAAGTCAGCCACTCTAGTCTACAGTGGCTAGGAGTCAGCCACTCTATTCTACAGTGGCCAAAAATCAGTCGCTCTGGTCGACAGCAACCAAAACTGGAGTGCAACAGAGGTCAAAACATTGATTCTCTGAGCTGGATTAAAGGTTGGTACAACTTTTCTGACACTTTATGGTTTTCTATCTATTTCTATTTTCTTAAAAATAGTGATAATTAAGACATATTTCAATTTGGAAAACTGAAAGAATGAAAGAAAAGGAACTTGCATCTTGCACATCTTAGGTTTCCTTTTAGATTTTCCACTAGGCATTGCTAGGAACAATGACTTCTGTCTGTAAAGTTCACCCTAGAATCCAATGTGCTAGACACTGTGTGTTGTTTGCTTGCTTTGAGGCCTTTCTAAAGGCCATACTTGCACCTAATAGAGTGCATTCATTAATCTCATAGTAGCTATGCACCTTTCTAAAATTGAAATGTATTTTGCATTAGGCATATAGGAAAGAGTCATTGTTGTTGTATGATGCATTCTTATTCATGCAAGCTTAAAATGAACCCCACACACACACACATATTTTAAACATTGGGGAGTTGGATTTCATCACCAACCCTCAATTCAGTCCGGTGACGTTGGCATTCATCTCCTTCCATCGGTTTACCCCCTAGAGCTTCCTAGAAATGGATTGAGGAACTTACTTATAGTGACACTAAGTTACTTGTGTTCAAACTGTCTCCCACTATTGGAACAATCATTGGTTCAGAGTGGAAGAGCTAGGCGAACCCCCCATTGGGATTTAAGCGGTGTACCCTAGTCTCTTTTGAGAAATCATGTTTGGCATGAGTGTTCTTGATTATCACTATGGATGAGTCTCCTCATTCTAAATCCAAAGAAAGAACAAGAAACAAGAAACAACAAAACATCAAAATACAACAAACAGTTTAGGGCACACTTAAATTGGTAATCAAGATAAACATTTGCTTGATATTGTTTGGTCATATTTAAGTGCAACACAAAAGCTAAATTCCCAAAAACAATGGTCAAAACAAGAAGTAAACATCCTCGGTCTGATACCGAGGGAGAATCTGAAGCAATGCATACCCTTAGGTGAAGTCGTAGTAACATTGAAAGACCTACTCGTAAGATCATGAGACGTAGTTCCATGAGTCTAAGGGGTGATAACTCAACCCTTGGGGGATCTCCTCGAGAAACCCCAAATAGGGAACCACATCATGAAACTACATCACATAAACACAAAGAGGCCTCATGGCCATCATCATCAAGGAGACATGAGGAAGACTCAAGACCTTCCTCTAAACACACAAAAACTTCTCAGAGACATGAGGAAGCTTCAAGAGCTTCCTCCTCACATGGACATAAGGAGGGTTCTAGACCCCGTTATTCACATAGGGATGATGAGGTTTCCCCATATCCATCCTCATGGAGGGTAGAGAGGGCCACGAAACCCTCATCACCAAAAAGACACACAAGAGTCCCAACATCCCAACATTCACATGAGACACTTAGAATAGATCAGCCCACTGAGGGGCATGAAACTAGAGATACATCCAGTCATAGACATCAAACAAAAGATATCCTTCACACAAGAGGAAGGATTCCATTAGACTATGACCTCATTGGAGTAAATGGCACCCCATAGGATCAGCCATGGAAAACAAGATAGTTAGATGAGGTGGATCGGATTTATTTGAGACCACCTCCCAAAACCATAGCCATAGAGAATTCTGCATCTGGAAGTTCATGAACCATGACTTCTAAGCCCACTTCTCAAACTGGGGGTGCCTCAGGGTGACCCCATAGTAAACATACAGAGTCTGATCATAGAGACACTCAAAAATATATTGAACAAGTCACATTAGCTAGCAAGAGCAAAGAAATAGTAGAAACCTCTTCGAGAAATCTATGAATCAAAACCACTAGAATAGGATCAGATAAACATGAGTCTTCTATGACCATGCAAGTTAACCACATGCGATGGTTAGAAAATGCCTTGTATAAAGAGTGAGAGCTTGTAGAAGCTCTCGAACATGATAAACAAAGAGAATGGTTGTTGCACCAACATGAGCAATATTTAAGAGAGCAAGCTGAGCAGCTAGCTCATATCAACCAACAAGAAAATAGAAATGATCATCAAAGAGATCAACACGCTGACTCACCAAGAGAGGAGTGCACTAGACAAGAAGGAAACCCACAATAGAATCACCCTCCAAATCATGAGCGAAATCCAACTGGTGGGGAAAGGGTAAACCTAATAGAGCAGGATCAGGCACATCCTGAATCCCCTCATAGGAGGGAAGAAAATAGAGCAAATAAAATGGATAGAGGGTTACCTCCACCACCACCATGGGGGGGTCTACAAGAGGAGGAACTCCTCACCTCAAAGGCATTCCAAGAACTTGCTAAAAATATGAAGTCCTTTGAAAAACAAGAGATGACTGGTAGCCAACCAACATTGAGCAAAATACACAATCAACCATTATGTCCATCTGTCCCTAGCCCCGCATACCCTAAGCATTTTGAGATGCCTAGGTTGGAAAATTTTAAGGGTGAAGAGGATGCACAAGAGCATGTTACCAATTTCATCAATGCATATTTTCATCTTGAAGACAATGATGCTCTCATGCTAAGGACATTCATAATGACATTTTTGGGCACCGCCACCCAATGGTTCAACCAGTTGCCCAAGCATAGCATATCCAATTTTGAACAACTAGTGAACGCTTTCCTAAAATGTTTCTCTTTTGGTGCTAAGAGGAAAGTGAACCTTTCAGACCTGGCCAATTTGAGACATTATGATGATGAGCCAGTAATGGATTATGGGAATAGATGGAGAAGAGTCATGGCAAAATTATCATTCTCCGTCCCCATAGAAGAGATCATCCGGATGTTCACCAAGAGTTGTTCCAAACACATTTCCCTCTTGCTACAACTTCAACAATACCCCTCATTTGAGGAAGCCTTGGCACAGGCCAAACTCATCGAGGACATAAAAGTAGATGAGGGAACCATCAAACTCTGAACCAAGAAGGAGTGGAACAAAAATGACAAAAATGGCAAACACAAGCAGAAGCAGGAAAACCCTACTCCAGTTAATCAAGTGGTATTGGTTGCGCCTAAGGATGGGGCTATGCACCAACCCCAAAATTATCAAGCACAACCCCCACCAGCCAATTATGATCAAAAGAATAATCAAGGGTAAAACAAAGAATGCAAACCCCCTCGCTATTTCACACCATTAACAGAATCGATGCAATCAATCTTCAACCAATTGAGCGAGGTAAGAAATATCAGGTTCCCTGATATACCTCTTATAGATCCCAACCATCCTAAGCCAAAAGGATATAGGGAAGATCAATTTTACCCTTACCATAGGATACCGGGGCATAATATTGAGGTTTGCATTGGTTTCAAGCACCAGGTGCAAAACATGATTGAGGTGGGAGAACTTAAAGTTGACAACCCATTGGCTCCTGACAATAGAGATATGGGCATCTACAAAAACCCATTGCCAAACCATGAGGTCCCTAGAGGGCAAGGTGCACAAGTCAATCAGGTCTGAATTGATACGCCTACCCATGGGTGCATTGGGATGGTTGAAATTGTCAATATAGCAACTAGGAGTAGACGGTATGGTCAACCACAACCTCCTGCAGCTCCCATTAATGTCCCCACTACACCTAGGTAGAGGTAGGGGTAAAACAACCTTCCAGGTCCACCAACCCGACCTGTGGTAACTATTCGGAGTAGACTTGAGCAAAACTTACAAATGACTCTGGCTAAGCTATCCATCTATGAGCTCATACAATAGTCCCCAAAGCACAGGGAGACCTTGATGGAGATTTTAAGGTCGATTGAGCTCCAACCACAAGATCCAAATGCATTCACCCATTTTGTGGGACAAGTACAAGAATGCTAGGAACCTGTAATTTGATTCTATGATTATGAGATTAAGATAGTACCTACTGCCTTACTAGACCCTCCACTGCACATTGTGGCATCAGTCAATGATTTACCTTTTAAGCGGGTCTTGATCGATACAGGTTCATCAATCAACATCATCACAACAACAACAATAGAACACCTTAAGATCCCCAAGTCCAATATCATTCCAGGAGCCTATACATTAAGGGCTTTCAATGATGCTTTATGCAATACTATGGGAATGATAGTCCTACCTATCAAGGTGGGGCATAAGACCATCCCCGTGATGTGTCATGTCTTGGAAGGGGCCATGCAATACAACATCCTCCTAGGAAGACCTTGGATAAGGGACATGAAGTGTGTTCCTTCGATCTTACACCAATGTGTCAAGTATGTGCATGATAACAAAGTCTACATGGTGTTGGCTGATGAAGAGCCATTCAAGTATGTTCATCAAGTGGATTTTCCAAGAGAATTTGTGATTCCTTCTACCCACTTGTATGTAGGACCTTCATCTCCTACTATGCAACTGAATGATAAAGACAAAGGGGTACAAAAGGACCCATCTACATCAACACCTCATCTTGCACACAAAGTGACTAATGCTTCTAATAGACCATCAATGTCTAAACCAAAAGATAATCAAAAGCTAAAGGTACCCATAGTTGAGGAAAGAAAGCCTAAGGAAGTGCTAATCATAGATGTTAAGAAGATTCCAACTCCCATGGAGGAGGAAGATCTCCAAGATCAAGCTGAGGAGATACTAGAGCCCACTTCGCCAATGTCGTCTATAGGATCATCCACATCACATGCGACTATACACTTGGCAAGTATAGGGATAGGAGAGTATCTTGTGTAGAACATAACATTTATGCCAATCATAGAGTCTGCACAAGACATGGGATGACCAAAAGACTTAAGACCACCAGTGGGAATAGTGGTCCCACTTGGGATCCCTCCCAATCAGATAAACTTTGTCTATGCTGGACTAGACTACGCCCATAAGTCTATCGATGAAGAAGAGGACAATGATGAATTATTCATCGTAAATGTTCATTACCTCTCTAATCTTGAGTTTTCTCTAAGCTACTTTGAATGCTACCATTGGCATGGTTACGGTCTTGGTATATATGAGCAGGGGCGTAGATGGCCATTCGAGCCATAATACTAGCTTTTGTCTGATAGGTTTGGGTTAGGCTATCACATCAGAGGTCAAGATGACTCTCTAGCAGTAGCCTTAGATAGATTAAGCTTGGGGTTAGGAGAAGACATCAATTTTATTCCCTATCACCCACCAAGTGCAAGATATCCGAGCAACAGACAAGTGGTTGTGGTAAACATACCACCGCCTAAGACTTATCATCCAAGCTCCATAATTGATGCCACCCCAATAGGTTACAACTCATGGGATGATGAGCAAGAAGAAAATGGATATGTAGCAGGTGATGATGAAGCATGAGCAGGCTTGGCATATCATGGGCCTCACTATTTACACAGATTTACCTGGTCCATCCACAATGAGAGTGGATTCATATCAGATGAAAGTGGTTATGAGTTAGAGGACTCAATAGAGAGAGCCTACCTAGGAACAAGGCAATGGCCCCATGACTTGGGGCAACATACTAATGCAAATGGCATCTTCATAAGTGACGAAGAATATGAGGATGAAATAGAGATGGCCTACTTGGGGCCAAGACATGTGCCCCTTACCTTGGGGCCACATACCAATGCTAATGATTTTTGGATAAGTGATGATGACTTTGAATATGAGACTGAGATGGCTTATCTTGGACCTCACCATTTATGGTAAGTCAATGCATTGGTAGAGAGAGAAGTGGTACTTCATGCCATAGACCCTGGCTTGTAGTTTTTGGGGAGACCTATTGACTTGAATGTCATTCATCACATGGTCAATCCCCCTCCATCGACATTTAGGGAACTCTTAGAGCCCAATGATCCTATTATCCGACCAGCTCATGGGCCAGATCTAGAGATTCCTTTTCCTCTAGAGCCTCATCATGAGTATAGAAGGGAAACATCTGAGACAAGATTTCACCCATGTGGTTCTGGAGATTTCATTCCATCCATCAACACAATCTCCATTGATTTAACCACTCCACTTCATAACCTAGCAGATCCCACTAAACCTTTGTGTCTTGATATGAAGGCTATTGATTGGGATCATGTTGATTCACCCATAGAGCTTGAGGATATTTTCTCTAATGAAGGAATATTACAACCATTCCATTTTGCATCAGGATGTGCATATGATGTGTTCCATGCTGGTCTGGATCCTGAGTCAGTAGGACCTATAAATCCTACCGATGACATTCACTTGATACCCATGCCTCACCAATTGGAGGATGGGTCACATATGGCTATAGAAGCGACTTTCGAGGTGGACATCAGTGATGATCCTACTCAACCAAAGAAATTCAAGTTCGGAGAAAGTCTGTCTCCAGAGGAACAAGCCATCATTATCCCTCTCCTCAAAGAGAGGCCAAATATTTTTGCTTGGACTTATAAAGACATGCCAAGGATTGATCCAAAGTTAGTTGTTCACAACCTTTCATTGGATCCCCTAAAGAAGCCAGTCAAGAAAAAATTGAGGAAAATGCATCCAACCATCACTTTGATGGTAAAGAACGAGTTACAAAAACTATTGGAGGTGATTTTCATAGTTCCCATCGACTATCCTGAATGGGTCTCGAACATGGTGCCCATGGGAAAACTAGATGGAAGAGTCCACATTTGCATAGATTTTAGGGACTTGAATAGGGCAACTCCAAAGGATTCATTCCCATTGCCAAACATAGATGCTCTTGTTGATGCCACTATAGGTCATGAGATGCTTTCCCTAATGGATGGGTTTTCTGGATACAATCAAATCCGAATCAAACCCGAAGACCAACATAAGACTGCTTTCATTACTCCATGGGGAACTTTCTATTACAAAGTGATGCCATTTGGCCTAAAGAATGTTGGTGCCACATACCAATGGGCCATGACATACATATTCCATGACTACATGCACACAATCTTGGAAGACTACATGGATGACTTGCTAGCCAAATATTTAGTATGACAAGAGCATGTTGAGATCCTTATGAAAGTCTTCGATCACCTCATAGAGCACAACGTCAGATTGAATCCTAAGAAGTGCATGTTTGGCATGACTTCTGGTAAGCTCTTAGGTTTCATTATTTCCAAGAGAGGCATTGAAGTCGATCCTGCAAAAGTAGAAGCTATAATGGAAATGGCCGCCCCTACCAACATTAGGGAGTTAAGAAGCCTACAAGGCAAGGTAGCATCCATCAAATGGTTCATTGCTCAATTATCAGACAAGTGTCGACCCATGAACCGGTTGCTATGCAAGGATGTCCCATTTCATTGGGATGAAGAATGCCAACAAGCCTTTACAGAGATCAAAACATACTTGGCAACACCACCAGTACTGGCTCCACCAAGGCCAGACATACCATTTTTACTATACATATCGACTACTAATTTTTCTTTGGGCACCATGTTGGCCTAGAAGAATGTGCAAGACAAAGAGCAAGCCATATATTACATTAGTCGCACCTTGGTGAGTTATGAGCTAGGATATGCGTATGTAGAAAAGTTGTGCTTAGCAGTGGTCTTTGCAACCAAAAAATTGTGACACTACATGTTGAGCCATACGACTTACGTTATATCAAAATAGAATCCTTTGTAGTATATGATGAACAAGACATATCATAATACACGTACTGCAAAGTGGATCATGCTATTGATAGAATTTGATCTAGAATTCATAAGCCAAAATTCCATCAAGGGACAAGTCATAGCGGATCAATTAGCAGAGGCACCTCTTCAGGATAGCAAGCCTCTCACTATAGAATTGCTTGATGATGCAGTCTTCGCATTATCAGATCCATCGAAACTCGAAGAACCTGAGAAACAAAGAGACATGGCATTGTTCTTCGATGGTTCAAAGTGCGAGCAAGGGGGCGAAGCAAGGATAGTCTTTATCACACCGTAGGGTGCTCCATTGCCCTTATCATTCAAGCTAGACTTCCCTTGCATGAACAATAACATAGAGTATGAAGCCTTGATCTTGGGACTCCAAACAACCATTGCAATGGGCATTAAAATATTGAATATCTTTGGTGACTCCTTGCTCATAGTAAATCAAGTCAAAGGATTGTTCCAATGCAGGTGCCCACTCTTGAAATCTTACAAGGAGCTTGTTGACACTTACCTAGCCCGACTAGAATGGTATGACATCGAGGCAATCCCTCATACATCAAATAGATTTGTAGACACCATGGCATATTTGGGATCCTTAATCCCTCAGAATCCATCTGCTGACTTCACAACCGTTCATGTGAAAGTGCTCACATTTTCAGCAATACAACGTGAGGTTATTGACAACCTAGAGTCAGTCAACATGATCCAGAATGAACCAAATCAGGATTGGTCCTTCAAAGTTAGAGCTTTCTTGCAAATGGCCCCTTGGGAATATTTGATCTCTCAAGGTCCTACGGAGTGTGGAACAACCATTCATCATAGGATTGTTTCCCAATCTATGTTCACAAATGCTGGATCACAAGAAGAACATGTCATTTTATCCATAGAAGTTGTGGCTTATCAGGATTGGCTATCCCAATTGTAAGATTTCTTGAAGCTTGGAATAGTACCGCAAGGCCTATCACATGTCGAAAGATGAACATTTAAATAGAAGGTGACAAGATACATTTTTCTAGGAGAGATCCTTTATAGACGAGGTTATGATGGAATGCTCCTTCATTGTCTTGAGCCCTAGGAAGCATCTTGGGCAATATCGCAAGCTCATGATGGTACGTGTGGTGGTCACTTCAGTGGCATGGCCATCATTAAATGCATTTTGAGGATGGGTTACTATTGGCCCACTATGGAAAAATACTGTTGTGAGTATGTCAGGAAATGCGTCAAGTGTCAACATCATGCAAACCTCACCCACTTGCCATCACAAGCCTTGCAACCCATCTAGGCAGCATGGCCCTTCTCGCAGTGGGGATTAGACTTAGTGGGGAAGATTTCACCCCCATCCTTAGGCTGACATACGTTCATCATAATAGCCACTGAGTATTTCACCAAATGGGTTGAAGCGATCCCCTTGACATCGACAACTGGACCAAGGATTGCGGAGTTTATACTCCACAATATCATAAGTCATTTTGGGGTCCCTTCGAAGATAATATCGGATAATGGGCCATATTTCAAGAACAAAAATGTGCATGCTTTAATGGAAAAATACCACATCCAACACAGTTTTTCAACACCCTATTATCCATAAGAAAATGGGCAAGTAGAAGCCTCAAACAAAACAATCATCTCCATTTTGAGGAAAATAGTGAGAGATAATCATAGGGACTGGCATTTGTAGTTACCTCTAGCATTATGGGCATATAGGACTAGTGTGTGGATGCCCACTAGGGCAACACCATTTTCACTTGTATATGGCATTGAGGCCATCATGCCCCTAGAATTGGAGATTCCAACCTTGCGCATAGCATTGAAGGACTTCATAGATGATGACACCACGTGACAATGCCACCTTGATCAGTTAATGCTTCTTGATGAATGATGAGTAAATGCCTTGGAGCATCTTCACATTTATCAGAATCACCTTGCATGAGCATACAATAGTAAAGTCCATTTGAGGGAATTCAAAGTTGGAGATCTTGTGCTCAAAGAAAACCAATATAACTCAAATCTGCCATCGCATTTGCGAGATAAATTTATGGTAAATTGGATAGGCCCCTACATGATTTCAGAGAAGGTTGGGCCTGGAGCATATCACCTTACATCTTTGGATGGTGTTGAAGAGCCTGAACCTCTCAATATCATCCACTTGAGGATATTTTATACATAAAAATAAAAAAATTCAAATATGTCATAAAAATAAAAAACATTCAAATATGTCATAAAAATAAAAAATATTCAAATATGTCAAAAATACAAAAACAATATAAAGCATAAAAAATGCAAACAAATTCAAAAAACATAAAAATTTCAAAAATCAAAATGCTCCAAGGGTATCTCTAAGCGCTTGGTCAAATCTCATCAAAATGCAAAGGGTATAAAAATAAAAGGCTTGGTAACAAAATAAAACAAGGGACAAAGGTTAAAATTTAAAAAAAAAAAATAAAAATTTTCAAATCACAAAATGGGCATCTATGCTTGGTCAAATCTCATCAAAAGGCACCAAGGGTATCCAAGCCACTTGGTCAAAGTCAATCAAAATGCTCCAAGGGTATGTTCATGCCGCTTGGTCAACCCCTAAAAGCCCCAAAGGCACAATAAGCCCTTTGGTCAACATAAAATCAAAAATACAAAAACAATGCAAATAATCAAAAGTACAAAAACAATGCAAAAATAAAAAATCCAAAAACATTTGCATCTTCTATCTAAATCCACATAGTTGCATTACATTCATTGCATTTGCATATGTCATGATCACATTCTTGCAAATGATGCCACAATTTGTATCACAACCACACAATACACAAGTCCACCCTCATCCATTCATTCATGTGTGTAACTATGTTTTTCAACACAACCACATCATGTTGCTATAAGAAATAGGCTAAGATTTTCCGGTCATTCAACCATATCTAGTGGTCTTATCAATTTTTGTGGGAAGCCATATTGATTAGTAGAGAGTAAGGACTAGTCATGAATACCTCAGATATTCAGAATCCTATCACTAATTAAAAACACTAAAATCCTAGTTGGTACAAGGGAAGATGAAAGTTGCATATAGTGTTCTAGGTTACCTTAAGCGAAAAGGGTCTTCCTTGCTTATCCCCCTGTGCAACCGGTTCAAAGGTGCTGAGAATTGGCAAAAGGACAAGTTCTGCCCTACCCAGAAATGAGTGATTATCATCACTACATAGATCCCTTGCTTTCATCAAAAAAAGCAAAAATCCTGAAACAAAGCACAAATTCAAAACCCTAATTTTCAAAGTCATAGTTCAAAGCAAATAGTGATTATCATCACTACATAGGTCCCTTGCTCAAGAAAAAAATCAATTAAAATAAATAGTGATTTTCATCACTAAAGTATGAGCAAGTATCCCAAATGAAATGAAGAAAAGAAGGGAATGGAACTTGAATCCCTGGAATTCTCAACATTGCACAAAACTGGAAGGAGAAATCCTTACGCATGATGATATGTCTATTACATAAGCTTCTTGAATTTGTGTAGACCAATGTTTGAATGTGGATGAGCTAGCTTTAGGTAACCCAAGGTCACCTAGTGGTATAATCCAACTAAGTCCAACATAGGATAAGATGAACAATTGAAGATCCCCGATCTTAGCAATGGGCTGAAAGAATCCCGCCTGACATCGGAGGAAATGATTGAGTTCTATCTAAATATATTCATTTGCACACACAGGGATAATGAATCCATAGGTCCATGATGAAAGCCTTGCTTCTCCAAAAGTCTAGTATGGTCAGTACACAACTATTGATAGGATGACTAGAGTGTTTGAGTTTCAGGAAAAACCTCAAAATTAAATCTTACATAGCAACAAATCATATCATCAATCACATCATCAAATTTCTTTATAAACTTCTGTAAATTAGGGGGTATTAATAAAATACATTAGATATCGGATATATGTCAAAAATGATATTTAGACGACCACTGATTATTTTATATTTCTTAAATTACAGAAGCTTATCCAAAAAATACATACATTCCACATCATTACATCACACATATGGATGGTTTAAAATAATTAATTCTTATTATTAGAATGATTATTTAACATTCATGGTTGTTATACTTTCTGTGGTATCACCCGTTAAATTGTCAACATCATAGCATATGCATCCATTATGTTTTAAAGCGATTAAAACATACAAGTTCATTCACATTAGATTACATACTGCATTCACCATATCATAGCATGAGTTAGATGCATACAATTAAATCAAAATTAAACATGTATCTAACAAAAACATTGTATCCATAAATACACAATGTCATAAATCATCCATCTATTAAGATCACATCATTGCATTCATCCATACATAAAATCATAAGTCCATCATTAAATCAACTCATGATACATCACATCATGTCACAATAATCAAATCATATAAGCATCTACATAAACACATACATAAGCATCCATCTCAAATCCATATCATCATAAATATCATCTATCATCTAACACATATATATCAACTCATCATAATGCCATCATAACATCGCATAAATAAAACAAAAACATAAGCAATAAATGACACACATAATGAAGCATAAATGCAAAGTCTCATATAAATATGTGTGTCTCAAAATGTGTATCTCAAAGTGCATGAATATACAAAATTGCCCATAGGCTATAGTCATATAGGTCAAGCAGACCTCAAAAATGAAATCCAAGTGCATCATCAATCAAACATAGGGCTATGCCCTCGACATCACCTCCCCTATGGTTGTGTCATGAGTAGAGTGATGTGACCCTATTGGTCTCTCTATGTGAGTTTGAGTCCTCTAGCTAGGATGGATGGAAGACTACCCAGAGGTGGAGCGCCTACTGACCTGTGAGCCACCTACACCTGGTGCCTCCCTAGGGACAACTCCATGCCTCCTAAGCTGCATCTGGAGAGAGGCTATATGGGAGACACACCCCTGGATCTTCCCCTCGTACTCATCTAGCAATGATTATAGGCATAGAACCTCTGCCCCTGTGTCTACCCTAGGATCTACCCCGGTATCACTCTATGGTGTAGAAGGAGGAACAAAAAACTACATCCTAGTAGCACCACCCCCGATAGTAGCCTACAAAGCCTAGATCTATAGCGTGAGCTGCTCTATAGTAGCATCTCATTGGGCTATGGTGGCATCTCATTGTTGTACCTGGATCTTGGTCGACTAGAGCTCAGCCTCGACCTCATGCAACTATGCTCTCAGAGGAGAATCCCTCTCCTTGGGATCCAGCTCCTCCTCATCCTCCTTAGGAGCCTCCTACTCCTCTACTACCACCTGCTCTGTTGCTGGCCCCATACCTCGATCTTGGCTCGGACTCTACATCCTACTGGATCTACACCATCATCCTCGCCATCATCCTCATGGCCCAAACTACCATCACCATGCCACATCAGATCCCCCACCACTGCACAAATGCATCTATGACTCCCCAATGACTCCTGGGTCAACTTCTGGGGCATCCTCCTCATTAGAAAGCTCTATGATCCATGGAGGAGGAAGGTCTCCCTCTACTGTGAGACGCCTGTACAAAAATGGAACTAGTGGCACATCCTACTATAGCTCATACTGATGGAGAACCTAGGAGTAGAAGAAATACTCCTTGATGCCAACCTTATGGTCGATGAGCCACCACTCACGTCACATCCTAGCTATGAAACTAGTTGGGTCATCCCAAATCGGGCACTCATGATATGGATGCCACATGATATCCTTAACCTTCAGCCTAGTAAAAGTAGTAGTGTAGTGGGAGAGCTCCCCTGCATGAGGATGGCTCTTGCACTCCTCGCACCCTCGAGCCCATCTAGTAGCATAGCACTACATCTGCTCCTCAATAACTATAATCTTGGTAGGAAGCCCCTTGGGATGATCTACCTTGATGTGCTCCCATCCCCAAACCTGTAGAAGCAAACTACAAGCGATGCTGATGTGACCCCATCGACGGATATGATACAACTCATCATAACACTAGGCCAATAGAGACCTACCCCATGCATAGATGATGGGCTCCTCATTGTCCATCAGATCCTAGACCATCGCAAGGAGGTTCCATGGGAACCTCAGGCCTAAGCAATCTGGAATAAGAATGTTGTTGATGACCATCAACAATACTGTGTGCCTCCCCATGAAGACACGCTCCCTGTACCAACGTATGATAGATACACCACCATATTTGGTGTCCTTGAAGGCATCTATAACATGCCTTCCGAACACCCGAAGAAAGATAGCATCATGATCATTAGTGGTCGAAGAGATAATGGCCACTCCATCAAAGGGGATCTAAAATATCCTATACACATCCTCTGGCATGATAGTCATCTCGCTAGTAGGAAGGTGGAAGGTATTAGTCCGAGAATCCCATCGGTGCACCAGGGCTATGAGGTAAGCCTGATCTGACATAATATAGGGTAGCCTAGTGACAAACTATAGCCCACGGGCCTTGAGCTAGTCCCAGTCCGTATCATCCAGGAGTGGGAGAAGGTCATTCATGAGCTTCGGGTCATGAGCTCGAGCAGTGAGAATCTAAGAGCAAAAGAGAAAATAAAGCATAACTACAATGCATCTAAGGCATAAATCACTATAAAACATGGAAAAAGTGCACATAATGATAAAACTATCCTAAGCCTGAGCAAAGAGAAATAATGCAACTAATCAGGCAACACAATGCAAGGAAGCAACTCAAAATTTTAGAAAAATCAATATAATCACCTTGCAAGAATTCAAATCTTACAAAAAAACAACTAAGGCATTTGGCCATTGTCACCTATAATGGCCATAAATTAGCCACTGTGGATAATAGTGGCCAAACCCCAATGGTCAAATTTTTGATCATTGGATTTCAAATCTAGTCGCTCTGAGTGACAATGATCAAACCATAGGTTGAGTTGGCCGCTTTGAGCAGTAGTGACCGATGGGTGACACGAGAAACCCATGAGCCCTAGGCCAAAAATACCAAAAAAAATTGAAAAATGCAAAATGGGGACCAACCCATCTCAACAAATCCTAAACTAGACCTAACTACGGGTTTGGTTCATTACCAATAAATTTAATGAGGTTCTTGTATCGATTACTTAATGCGGTTTATTTTACCCAAAAATGAAATAGATAGGGTCAAGGTTTGAGAGAATACTCAAGAAGCTCTGGCTCCTCCGCTTGCAGATGTCTCTCCCTATGTAGCCATGGCCTCTGAATCATAGCAACACTCCAAATCATAGAAGTCACTTTCACTATAGAGCTTTGAAATGCAAACTGATAGCTGGTGAAAGTGAAAAGTCAAAACCCTAGGGTTACTTTTTATATTCTTGAATTATGCCTTGGTCGTTGCTGTCATCAGTGGCCCACATTTCTTGGCCGCTCAGGATGAGAGCGGCCATGAGCAGGCATTTGGGGGTCATTGGACCTGATAGCGACCAACAACCTAGACAAAAAATAGGAAGGATTCTCTCCATGAGAAGCAACAAAAATATTAAATAAACACATTTTGATGACTCATGGTTATCATAATGTTCAAAATAACAAAAAAATTACATAAAAACAAATCTCGAGTAAGCTTCGTATTCAGTTATTTACTCTATCAACTCGACGGTTGCAATGATTTGCACTCCATGCAACTTGGTGAGATGAGTAAGTCACCATAGAGCTACTCGGGGCAAAATCTTCATTTTGGAATTATGATGCATCACCTCGACCCCGAAGAAGACCAAGATGGTCGGACTGCTCCATGGGTATGATGGAATCATCCTAATTCTCCTATGACACCAAAAACACTGAGCCAAGTGATGCAATACAAGCATAAATAGGATCACTCACCCTAACTCCCTAAGAAGGCTATTTGTGGTTGGACCGCTCCTCGGGATAAGGATGAGTGATCATCATAAACAAGTGAAATCACACTTGGATGGGGGTCACCCATTAAAGAACAAACACTAGAAAGGAACCAAACTTAGTCAAAATGGTCAAGCGACTTGTCACTTCATTCATCGCCTTTCCCTCACCAATTTATTTGTGTGAGGGGGTAGTTCAAGTCTTCAAAATAATCATAATCAAAATCAACAAAAGATCACTCGATCATGTCAAAATTGCGTTCATCCTATGAATCATTGCATCCAAAAAATTACATAACTTCCCTCATTTTCTGGGAACATAAGCAAACATGGCATCTTCAATTTGTAGCTCTCCTACCGATCGGATATGATTGTAGCAACAGAAGCTACCCGATTGAGTCTGAGGAATGAGTGTGATTGAATATGTGCAAGCCCTGTGCTAAGTAAAGCCTTCCAAATATTGAAGCAATGATTCAAGGATGAGTGTCATCTTGCATGATTGGGCCATCCAACATTGATCAGATCAATGATCATCATACACCCTGTGAACATAGCAGTCTACATTTTTGCTCCGCATTGTGTCTTTCACTCAGTGCATCGCAAAAAGGGGCATCTGTAGACACCTAAAACATGTCATGTTCAGGGAGACTACTCACATAGGCACACTCATAGGTCATGTGACTAAACCTTGGGACCTTCCAAGTGTCAAAAGTGGTTCTGGCCACTCATATGGGGCATTTTCAGCCCATCCAAGCCTGGCCATTGTAGACCAGAGCGGCTAGAATCCAGCCATTGTAGCTCAGAGCGGCCAAACCTTAGCCACTACAGATGATAATGACTAAGCTTTAAATGCATTTTTCCACCCATCCAGCCTAATATTGGGTGGAAGTGGTAGTCTGCATGCAATAAGGATGAGCGAGGACAACTTTGCATTCCTCCTCATAGCCAGTCTACATGGAAGACTCCAGTCTTGATTTAGACTTCAGTTAAACATAGAAAAACAAAGAGCTTCTCATGCTAACACCTAGTACGCATGAGGGATTCAGTCCTAGGGTTTGAACATTGACCTAGGGCTTCAAAAACTTTATAAGGAGTAAACCTAAAAGCACTAGGGGACCTTCTTTGATCAATTAGGGGACCTTCTTAGACCTCCTTTTATCAATCAGAGAGAGAGAACATCATACATCAGAACTTTGAATAGGTTGGATCATTGAGGAGAGCTTCTAGAGACTTGGAGAGCTTCCCTTGGAGATCGATTCTTGTAGCGGAGCCCTATCGGATTGGAGGGCAAATCTGAACATATAAGGTAATCATTTTAACATTAGTAGCATACTTGAGCCCATAGCCATTGGATCAATAGAGGGAGATTTCACCTTAGCGGTCGTTGTCCTAGATAGTGGCCCACAACCTAGTCTAGGGTTTTAGGTGTTAGTTTCTTTTATTCTGCTTTCTCTTTCATTTCATTAGCATAAGCTTTATTTCAGTTATTCGCATTCATAGTACTAGTTTCATTGCATTTGTTTCCATTGAGCTTATTCATTGCTAACAACCTCATCCGGGGAGGCAATCTCGGACATCTAAGCGTGTGTTGTTGTTTCATTGATTTCAGGGCTACAGGTTCATCGGGAAAATCCACAACATACGAGAGCAAGAGGATCCCTCTAGCAATCAGACCTAGAGAAGGAGGCATCTGTAAGCCCTCATACATTTCTATGTGCATCACCGAGAAGCCTGATAGAAGTGCGCCCCCTATGCGAGGGGATATTTTATACACCTACTGCCCTCTTTGTGTGTAAAATCATGTATCAAATGAAGGGTATCCCTTAGAGGGATTCATATGTAACCGAATCTTGGGAATATCAATACAAAAAGCATTCATTCATTTATTTCTTCGCATTCTGGTTATATCTGCTTTGTGCCTTTCATTTATTGCATGTTTAACATTAAAGGATTCAATCGAATCGCAAGTAGAGTAGTTGGTGGACAACACTCCGCTTCCCCAGTGTCACTATAGGAGGCATATTATTGGCACCTTACTCCCATACATTAGAGACACCCACATTGGATATGCCATATGACCAAGTCAACATTGACTAGGTTGACCAAGGGGCTAAGGAGGAGGTTGCACATGAAGACAAAGGAGAACTATTTTAATCATGCATTTATTAAATAGAATAAATTATTTGTTATTATTATCAATCGATTGGCCGGTTGACCTTGTAAGGCTCTTAAAGCATTATTTTTAGAATGCAATAGTATATGAGATGGAAGAAGGTTCAAATGATGAAGGGTAGATGTGGTGATGATATTTATGGAGGAACCAATATCAATTAGAAATATTTTAAATGGCTTCTTTTCATTTAGATCCATGATATGCAATGGAGGGTCTACTAAGTCCAATGAGATTGGATTAATCTCAAAGTCATAGAATATGATGGAAGGCTCCATGCATGTTTGAATGCTCCCTACTAAGTGTTAGAATATTGATATTGTAGTTCAATGGTTTAATAATATCCATTAATGCCTCATGATGTGGAGAATATTGTTGGATTAACTCGTATATTGATAATTTGGTGGAATCCATATTTAAATTTGTGGTTAACTAGCTACTTAGTGAGATGACTGGTCATGGCAGAAGATTAATGGGTGGAATGGGAGGATTTGATTGACTAGAAATGTAGATTGGTAATGAGATATTGGGGGAAATTTTAATGGGTGGTGATGAGGGAGGTTGTGACACACTTGCTTGAGGTTGTTGCCTTTCATTTTTTTTATTATTTATTTGACCTCTAGTGACCACATGGATGGCCCCTACAAACCCTTGGTATTGTTGCACATGATTGAATTGACTAGGAGTTTTGGTTTTAGCCCCTTCTATATTTGGTTGAACCTCCTCATGATGAGGAAGCGATGTTTGAAAAATACCAAGGTTTTGATTTTGTTGATCAAGGAGGTTGTCAAGCTTGATTGCACCGAAGTCAATTAGGTCTTGAACAATGTATTTGAATGTATGGAAATTATAAATATCATGCCCATTTTTCCTATGGTAATGGAAAAACAAATGTTCCTGATAATTTTTTCTATGTTTAATAGGATCATTTGGCCTAATTTTGGGTAAAGTAAGTTTGTTTGTGCCATACAACCTTTGGAAAAAGGAAGCACATGACTCAGCTAAGGGGGTATATTGGTGTTTTTTTTGGATAGACTATTGTTCTGGATGGTTTTCTACAGTTGGCACTATGTTTTGCAAGACTTGAGTTACCGAGGGTACCGTATGATAAGCAATTTTTTAAGGTGGTTGTTGCACTGATTGTTGCTAAGCCATTACTGAATGGTTCATGATCACTTGATTAACATGATTGGGCTGATTGGTTGGGGTAGCCTATCTGGATTTTGATTGGCCAAAATAGTTAATTTTATATTGACCCTTATTTTTCCATTCATTTTTCTTAGGCTTAAGTATTCCCTATTGGATTTGTATTTCCTTGATGACACTAGCCTGTGATAAAGCTTCTTCAAATGAATTATAAGTCTATAGTTGAAGCATACAAGAGATAGGTTTTAAAAAACTCTTGGTAAGGAATTTTATTAGCTCATTCATTGGTAGGGTGAATGGAAACTTAGTTATGACAACCCTACAACAGTTTTTAAAATCATAGATAAACTCATCATCATGCTGTCTAAAAGCATAAACATCAAACAATGAGACTTTATTTCTAACATTTAGGATGAAACATTCAAAAAATTGGTCAATAAATTGCTCAAAAGTATAAATACTATGTCTAGGTAACTGATTATACCACTCTATGGCATCTCCTCTTAATGTTTGAGGAAATATTTTGAGCATGAGAGCATTGTAATTTTGAATTCTAAACCATGTGTGTACAAAAGTGCTCACATGCTCTTTGGGATTCTTAGTTCCCTTAAAATTTTCAAACTTAGGCATCATGAAATCTGTTGAATATGGTGGTGATGGTACCAACGAATGAATAGGTTTGTTGATCAATTGACGGAAGGTTGGATTATGATTTGTCAAACCAAGAGTATATTGTATCAATTGATCTATCTATTTTTTTATGGCCTTAATTTGAGGGTCTTCTTCAAGAATGTGGAAGCCCTAAATTACCCAATGAATTTGAGTTGGGGTGGAAAAATATTATGGGATGACCAAATGATGATGAGATTGGTGATGATGACTAGGTGAATTTCATGGAAATTGATGAATGGGAGAATGATGCTAAAAATATAGGGAATTTTATAATGGGATTGATGCATGAGGGTTATGTATGGGTTGTCCAATGGGAATAGGATGGGTATTGGTATGGCTTGGTGGAGTAACAGGTATAGAAACCACAAAATATTGTGGTTTCCATGATGTAACCTAGTTGATGAGGATAGTATGAGTAGAGGTTGATAAAGGCTTAGGGTTCACTTGTACTAGCTATTGAGCTTTTTGATGTTGTCTAAGCATTTTTTTCAAGTGTTTCCATGCTTTATTAATATCTCTATCAGAAGTTGAGGGCATGGGAGTAGATGGTATGGAGGATGTGGTTGGGAGACAAGTTACACTTGGTATGGTAACTTGTGAGGCTGAAACTTGTGAAGTAACATTTACATGTGCTTCATACAAAGGGTTATTATATGTGGACGTGTATGAAGTGCTAGGAGAACATGAGGGTTGAGGAATGGACATATGATCGAAAGGTGTAACTGATGCCTCAAAAATAGGGTTAGTGTAAAGTTACACCTTCCTAAGTGAAAACTATGAAATCTATGCTTTTAAAAACCCTAAATCTAATGAAAACTATGAAGTATGTGCTTCTAAAAAATCCTATAATATGATAGAAAATAGCAAATAAATTAGCAAAGCAAATAAAAAAATAAACCCTTAGTGGGTCCCACCATGATCGCCATTTGAAGAGACAAAAATGCAACACCAAATAACAATATATAGAAATTGAACTCAAAATACAATATTACACAATGAATGATTTATATTAATATGGGGGAGCCTCAAAACTCCATTGTTACAATAAGGATCTTTGAATCCTTTGATACAAATTTTACAATAGCTAGGGTTCTCTGAAACCCTAGAAAAAAATGTTGGTGGTGTCTTCAAAATGTGTTCTTGCTCCCAACAGAAGTAAGTGGGATTTTGATTATCCAATGCCAGACCACTTTAGCTTAAGCAACTGCACAATGCTAATGTAACACTTCTAGATCTGCACACAAGAAAATAGCAAGTAGGTTAGTAGCAACTATGAAGGCTCCACCAATGTGAGGCCCTCTATAATCAATACAAATACCCTAGATATATTATGTAAATAGCATGAACAGAATTGAAAGTGCATAGAATGAAATAAAAGACAAAATATTTACCTTGCTTATTTGTCGTTCTCTAATCTTATGAAATCTATTGCAGTGGACTGGTGCAACGATGCCCTAGAATTACCTAAGGGCTAGGAGAAATATAGAACTCTAGCATAAAATGCCCGTGGGTGCTTGGTGGTTGTAGTAAATGTCTGTGGGTGCTTGGTAATAATGGAGGATGCCCAAAGGTGCTTGGTGGTGGAGGGGAAGTGCCCAGAGGCACTCAAGAATGATAGGGAGTTCCTGAAGGCATTTGACGATAGAGTGGAAAGTCTACAAAAGTAGATATGGTTGAAGGATGTAGGCGATGGTGGATGCAAATGTTATGGAAAGCAAGGATGGAATGTGAGAGCACTTGAATACTCTAGGGAACTTAGGATATGAATTTCTTAGGGAACTTAGGACCAAAGATTCAATATTCAGAGATTACTCAGGGAAAACAATTAGGAGTTGAGCCATAAAAATGGTTCCTACTTATAATCTCACCTAGGGCACATTAGGGTTTTTAAGACACAAATTATACGATCAAGATTACAAATGTGACGGAGGGTAGAGATTAAATCTGGGGTGTGGCATGAATTGATGTGGATGAATGGATATGATTAAGGAAAATCGGATGGTTGGGATTAATTCACTTATATAAATATGTATTTATTAAATATATATAAAATATAATATATAAAATATTAATATTTAAATATATATAAAATAAATAAATATAAATATATATGAATAATGGGTGGAAATGGTGAAAAAGCATAAATGGGGGACAAGTAGCTAGGTTTTGGTGTCTACAAAGAGATTACCACTAAGACTATTTGTTGATTTTAGACTTGATTTTTATCATTCTCCCAATTGCTTTGAAATTGAGACCTAGAATATCCACTAGATGGGACTCTATAGCCCTAGTTTCATTGCAATAAATAAGGTATTGTATTATTTGGGTAGGGGTACCTTGGGGTATTCCTATCAACATAAGTAATTTGTGGGATACATCATTTTTGTGATTTTTTGGAGTAGGTGAAGTTGGAATCTATGGGGCAATAGCAAGGTTATACATAGTTGTGAATATTCATAAATTAGATGAATATAAGGATTTCTAAAATTGGAAATTTGATGCAGGAGCATCCGGTGGCAGCAGAGCAATCTTGCATCAACAAAAAAATTTCTAAGTGTTTGCCTTGATTTCGCGATATCATGACAGAGAAAAGTTTTGCGATATCGTGACATGTCATGTTTTCACGACTCAGGAAGGAGAGAGAAGGCACAAAGCAAAAATGTCACAATTTCGTGACGTCACGAAATCACGACCGAAAGAAGACCGAAAAGGCCAGAGAAGAAAATGTCACGATTTCGTGACATGTCGTGACATTGCGATCGACAGAGCAAAAAGAAAGCAAGGAAGGAAACTGTCATGATATCATGACATGTGATTTTGTGACCCAAAATAACGATTTCACAACCCGAGAGGTGAGGAGGAGACAGAAAGGAAAGATGTCGCGATATCGCGACATATCACGATTTCACAATCGAAAAGGAGAAAGAGGAGCCAAAAAGGAAAGATGTCGTGATATCACGAAATGTCGCATTATCATGACCAAAGGACGAGAGAAAGTGCAAAGAAGAAAAAGTGTCACGATATCGTGACATGTCGCATTTTCATGACCAAAGGACGAGAGAAAGCGCAAAGGAGAAAAAGTGTCACGATATCACGACATGTCGCATTTTCATGACCAAAAGGTGAGGGAAGGCGCAGGAGAGAAAAGTGTCACGATATCACGACATGTTGCATTATCGTGACCAAAATGTGAGAGGAGGCGCAGGAGAGAAAAGTGTCGCGATATCGTGACATGTTGCATTTTTGCGACTCGCAAAGGGTAGGAAGGCCGAAAAACAAAAGTGTCACGATATCGTGACATATCGTATTTTCGTGACTCGAAAAGGGGTAGGAAGGCAGTGAAGCAAAAATGTCGCGATATCGCGACATGTCACATTTTTGCGACCAAACAAAAGGAAAGAAAAGGCAGGCGGTTATAGGGGTCATTACAGAGTAAATTATCAAGCGATGGATATACCGAACGTCATCATTGGTTGACAGGCAGACAGAGTCTACAGTGGCAGCACTGGAAAAGCACATGGCACCAAGGTGCAATGAAAGCAAACGAAGATCAAGAGTCAGAGGGAAAGACATTTCGAAATCCAAAACAACGAAGAGGCACAGGAAATGAAACGAAGGGTCAAAAAAGAAAAACAAAGAGTCACACCAGAGGTTTTAAAATGGGAAGCGAAGGCATGCACAAGGGTCAGAAAACTGTGGAGACAGAGTTGTGGACGTGAAGGCAAGAGGGCCATTCTGGATCTATTTAGGCTGTTTTTCTTCCAGGGTGGAAGATTTTGTAATATAAACTATCTTTCGGGATAAAGGATTTTATTTGGCAGACTACTGCCATTATTGTAATATTTTTCTGAATTGTTGAATGAGAATTGAGAATTTTGCGTGAGCAATTTTTGTTCCCCATCAAGTGGTATCAGAGAAGGAGTTCCTGAGTGTGTGAGCAGATCATCGAAAGTGATGCAGTTTGCACCAAGATCTGTGAAAGGGTTGTGAGAAGAGAGTGAGGAAGAATGCCTCCGTGAAGAAACTATGGTGGTGGGAGAAATGTGGTACCTGAAGAAGATTTCAGAGCTTTGCAGAGGCAAGTGCAAGCCCTGCAAGAGGAGTTGCGAAGAGGGGTTGAACCAAGAAGAGAATATCATAGTGAAGATGAAGCTTGGGAGGTTGATAATCCATCAGAAGAATAAGAAGCAATGAATCCTACACAAGCCAGATTGGTTAAGGCCATATCTTGGATCGGGAAGAAGACAAAGTTTGATGTCTCCACATATTCTAGGAATCTTAATCCAGAGGAGTTGATTGATTGGATCAATGATATGGAGGAGTATTTTGAGTATGATGAGGTTGTAGATCCAGATCGGATCAAGTTTGCAAAAACAAAGTTGAAAGGCCATGCTTGCATATGGTGGAAAGAAGTGCAACTAGAAATAAATAGAAGCAAAAATGAAAAGATAACCAGATGGGATCGAATGGTGGAGAAGTTGAAGAGACAGTTTATTCCTATAGATTATGAATTGGACTTGTTGAGAAAAATGCAGAGTTTGATACAGTCAAACAAATATGTCAAAGAATATATAGAGGAGTTTTTCCAGATCTCAATCAGAACTGGCCATTCAGAGGCTAACAGGGAAAAGGTGGCCCGTTACATCAATGGGTTGAGAACCAATATTCAAGAAGAATTGAGTCTGGTTAGGATGAGCACCATTGAGGATGCTTACCAGTTTGCCCTGAAAGTCGAAGAGAAGCTGAACAAATAGTTTGAGGGTAAGAAAAGAGGAAGAGGTCATGGTGGAATAACTGGTGGAAGGACCAGTGGAGAAAAATATAAGGATTAGATGAAGGCTGGTGAAACCAGTAATACCCATGATCAGAAAGAGGGGAACACCTACCAACCCCGTAATTAGAACAATGGTTACCCAAGAGGGAGAGGTAGATCTAGACATGGATTTGGAAGGGGAGGATTTCGTGGAACCTATTTCCACTATGGTGAAGAAGGACATCGAGCATACAAGTGTCCACAACATCGAGAAAGGATGAAGAAGAGACTTGAGGGTCCTGCTAGAGCTATTGTAGCAGATGAAGGTGCTGAATTAGAACATTTTGAGGAGGCAGAGGGAGGAGAAGTTATGGTTACAAGGAGGACCTTGTTGAATGAGGAGAAATGATTAGACCAGAGAAGGAGCCTGTTCTACACAAGGTGCAAAAGTTCAGGTAAGGCCTATAATATTATTATAGATAATGGTAGTACTGATAACTTGGTCTCAAAAGAAATGGTTACTAAGTTACAGTTAAAAAGGAGAATCCACCCGCATCCATATCGGATTGCGTGGTTACAGAAGGACCATAGGGCTTTGGTCAGTGAGCAATGCTCGATGAAATTTAATATTGGGAATTACTGTGATGAGGTCCTATGTGACATCTTGTCTATGGATGCTTGCCATTTGTTGTTGGGAAGGCCATGGCAATTTGATCGGTGTGCAGTGCATGATGGTCGTGCCAACACTTACTTAGTGACGAAGAATGGAGTGTGCCATAAGCTGAATCCCTTGAAGGAGACGGGTGAAAAGGTATGTAGTAGTGCTAGAATCTGTTTAGTTGAAGGGGGAAGATTTTTGAATAGTTTAAAGCATGAGCATATGTGCTATGTATTAATTCCTAGAGTTAGGAAGGAAGAATGCAAGGATACCCCTGTAGAAGTATTAGGACTATTAGAAGAATTTCCAGATATTGTATCTGATAATGTGCATGAGGGTTTACCACCAGTGAGGAAGATCAGTCACCATATAGATTTAGTACCAGGATCTAGTTTACCCAATAAGGAAGCACATAGAATGACTCCTACAGAAACTAAAGAGCTGAACAGGCAAGTCCAAGAGTTGTTGGAGAAGGGACTGATTTGGGAGAGCTTGAGTCCATGTGCAGTACCTATAGTACTAGCACTAAAGAAAGATGGAGAGTGAAGAATGTGTACAGACTCTCGAGCCATTAACAATATCACCATAAAGTACATATTTCCATTGCCAAGGATGGATGACATTATGGACTATTTGAGTGGAGCCAAGTACTTCACAAAGATTGATCTGAAGAGTGGTTATCATCAAATTCATGTCAGAGAAAGAGATGAGTGGAAGACAACCTTCAAGACCAGAGAGGGTTTGTATGAATGGTTGGTCATGCCATTTGGGCTAACCAATGCACCAAGCACATTCATGCAACTGATGAATGAGGTATTGAAAGAATTTTTAGGCAAATTTGTCATTGTCTATTTGGATGATATTTTAATATTTAGCAGAACCCTGGACGAGCATTTGATTCATATCAAAAGGGTTTTTGAGAAGCTGCAAGAGGAGCAGTTGTTAATTAATCTGAAGAAGTGTAATTTCATGAAGAAGGAGTTAGTGTACCTAGGATTTGTCATCTCAGCCGAAGGTCTAAAAATGGACCCAAAAAAAGTGAGAGCTATCATTGAATGGCCTACTCCGAGAAGCACGATTGAGGTAAGATCATTTCATGGTCTAGCAAGTTTTTATAGGAAATTCATTAGGAATTTTAGCAGTATTTGTGCACCCCTTACAGAAATAATGAGAGGGGATAAGAAAGAATTTAAGTGGACCTTAGGATCAGATAAGAGCTTTGATATGTTGAATAAGAAGGTTATAGAGCAACCTATTTTGGCACTTCCAAATTTTAATAAGGTATTTCAGGTAGATTGTGATGCTAGTGGTAGTGCCATAGGAGTTGTTTTGAGTCAAGAAGGTAAACTTGTTGCTTACTTTAGTGAGAAACTCAATGATACTAGGAAGAAGTATTCAGTTTATGATCAAGAGTTTTATGCTATAGTTAAAGCTCTAAAGAAGTGGTGACATTACTTGTTGCCAAAATATTTTTGTTCTATATACTGATCATCAGGCCTTACAATATATTAATAGCCAAGGGAAGCTAAATCAGAGGCACCTAAAGTGGGTTGATTTTCTACAGAGTTATACCTTTGTGTTGAAGCACAAGAGTGGAAGGTCAAACAGAGTTGCAGATGCCTTAAGTAGAAGGCAGTGTTTGTTGACATAAATGAAGGTGGGAGTGGTAGGATTTGATATACTGAAGGGTTTGTACCCTAAAGATCCTAATTTTGTAGAAGCCTGGAAGGCTTGCTTGGCACCTATCACTTTGGATAGGACCAAGTGGTTGGATTTTCTGATCCAAGATGGAATGTTGTTTAGAGGAAGTCAATTATGCATTCCAAGGAGTTTAATGAGGGAAAATCTGGTCAAGGAGAAACACAGTGGAGGGCTGGCTGGACATTTTTGTCGGGATAAGACCATTGCCCTGGTTAGTGAGAACTACTATTGGCCGCAACTATAGCAAGATGTGAAGAGGTTTGTGCAAAGTTGTAGAGTATGCCAGATGGTGAAAGGTGTGAACCAGAACACTGGATTATATCATCTATTACCTGTACCAGAGATACCATGGGAGGACGTCAGCATGGATTTCGTTATTGGTCTACCAAGAACACAGTGGGGAAATGACTCCATATTTGTGGTGGTTGACAGGTTTTCAAATATGGCACATTTTATTCCCTGCCAGAAAACTAGTGACGCAGTTCACATTGTAGGTTTATTTTTCAAAGAGGTGGTACGACTTCATGGTCTACCAAAGAGTATCATTTTTGATAGAGATACCAAGTTTGTGGGGTATTTCTGGAGGACCTTGTGGAAGAAATTGAAGACAGATTTGAAATTTAGTTCTGCATACCACCCACATACTGATGGCCAAACGGAGGTGGTGAATAGAAGTCTGGGAAATCTATTGAGATGCTTTATAGGAGATAAGCCCATGGGATGGGATTTGGTTTTGCCATAGGCAGAATTTGCATACAACAATTTTTTCAATAGGAGTACTAACAAATATCCATTCCAGATAGTGTATGGAAGCAATCCAAGGAATGATTTTTAGTTGAGGAAGATGGATATAGGGGAAAAGTGTAGTGCCAAGGCTAAGGACTTTGTAGCGCATCTGAAGAGCATGCATGAAGAAGTGAAGAAGCACATTACTAACATGAATAACCAATATAAGACAAGGGTAGACCAGAAGCGATGATTCAAGGAATTCATTGTGGGAGATGAAGTCATGGTCCATCTGAGAAAAGAAATATTTCCTACTAAAACCTATAACAAGCTGAAGATGAAGAAGTTTGGACTATGCCAAATTATAGGAAAATGGGATTCAGGCAATGCGTATGAAGTGGAATTGCCAAGTGGCCTTAACATATCACTTGTTTTTAACATTGCAAATTTGGTAGAATATCATGGAGGTAGTAGAGAGACACCAAGTGCAGAATTATAAAGTATTCCAACATCTACTCCAGCAACAGGCAAGATCAAGGAAATACTAGACACTCGAGCAGGAAGAAGTACTAGGAACAAGCAGTATTCTGAATATCTGGTCAAGTGGAAGGGTAGGCCTATCAAAGATGCAACTTGGTTTTTAAAAATAGAGGTCGACCACCTGGGTCTTCCTCCAACAGTACAGAAGTGAAGTACACTTCTCAATCCACCCCGGTTGTCTGATGCAGGAGCATCCGGTGGTAGCAGAGCAATCTTGCATCAACAAAAAAATTTCTAAGTGTTTGCCTTGATGTCATGATATCGCGACAGAGAAAAGTGTCACGATATCATGACATGTCACATTTTTGTGACTCAGGAAGGAGAGAGAAGGCACGGAGCAAAAATTTCACGATTTCGTGACATGTCGTGAAATCACGACCAAAAGAAGACCAGAAAGGCCAGAGAAGAAAATGTCATGATTTCATGTCATGATTTTGTGACGGAGCAGAAATAAAGCAAGGAAGGAAAGCTGTCACGATATCGTGACATGTCATGATTTTGTGACCCAAAATAGAGAGAGAAAGCAGAGAGCAAAGCTATCGCGATATCATGACATGTCACAATTTCATGACCTGAGAGGCAAGGAGGAGGCAGAAAGGAAAGATGTCGCAATATCACATGTCATGATTTCATGAACAAAAAGGAGAAAGAGGAGCTGAAAAGGAAATATGTCATGATATCGTGACATGTCACATTATCATGACCAAAGGACGAGAGAAAACACAAAGGATAAAAAGTGTCACGATATCACGACATGTCGCATTTTCACGACCAAAGTACGAGAGAAAGCGCAAAGGAGAAAAAGTGTCACGATATCGTGACATGTCACATTTTCACAACCAAAATTCGAGGGAAGGCATAGGAGAGAAAAGTGTCACAATATCATGACATGTCACATTATCACGACCAAAAGGTGAGAGGAGGCATAGGAGAGAAAAGTGTCGCGATATCGTGACATGTCGCATTTTTGCGACTCGTAAAGGGCAAGAAGGCTGAAAAGCAAAAGTGTCACGATATCGCGACATGTCATATTTTCATGACTCAAAAAGGGGCAGGAAGGCAGTGAAGCAAAAATGTCACGATATCGCGACATGTCGCGTTTTCATGACCAAACAAAAGGAAAGAAAAGGCAGGCGGTTACAGGGGCTGTTACAGAGGAAATTATCGAGCAATGGGTATACCAAACATCATCATTGGTTGATAGTAAAATAGAATCTACAGTGGCAGCACTGGACAAGCACGTGGCACCAAGGTGCAATGAAAGCAGACGAAGATCAAGAGTCGAAGGGAAAGACATTTCGAAAGCCTAGAAAACGAAGAGGCACAGGAAATGAAATGAAGGGTCAGAAAAGGAAAATGAAGAGTCACACCAGAGGTTTTAAAAGGGGAAGCGAAGGCATGCACAAGGGTCAGAAAACTGTGGAGACAAAGTTGCAGACGTGAAGGCAAGAGGGCCATTCTGGACCTGTTTAGGCTATTTTTCTTCCAGGGTGGAAGATGTTGTAATACAAACTATCTTTCAGGATAAAGGAGTTTATTTGGTAGACTGATGCCATTATTGTAATCTTTTTATGAATTGTTGAATGAGAATTGAGAATTTGGCATGAACGATTTTTGTTCCCCATCAAAATTGGTGAATATGAGGACCCTCAACATCGGCCAATTCACTTAAAAATTTTGGGACCAATTTTTTCTTTGGGTCAATTCACCACAATATATATCCAAACATAGGAATATTTGTACTCATTGGCAAGTGCTTTTTGAGCCTGATATAATGGTGGTATTTTTATGAAGTTATAAGGTGATTTTATAGGTCAAAAATTGCCCCAAATATGACCTTAATTTTTAGTACTTTAAATACCCCAAAATTTGGTGTGAAGATGATTGATTTGATTTGATTAGGATTCACCTTGATTTCGATTAGGATTCACCATTTTTTACAAGTACATTTCGAGTCCAACCCCTTATGCATAACCTTGGGCAATAGTAACCATAGGTTATATTGAGGATTCCTAAGACGTCATTAGCTAAATAGTTGAGTAGGTTGATAAGGAGATTGTGCATTGGGGTACAAAGGCATAGGGGGCCTAGAGGCTAAACTTCCAATCTATATTAAATCATGCTCAACTTGAATGGCTATCCCTTAAGCTTTTTGTAGAGAATTTCCATCTCTAGCTTTAACCATCAATAAGATTTTATAATCCAAGGCTTTCAAATAGTATATGAGTGTTATACCTAGAGGAGGATGCAACTCGTCAAGTATTCTATGCTAGAATTTATGAAATCTAAAGCTGAAATATTCTATCACCTTCATGGAAGCTCTCTTGATGGTTGAAAATTGTTCCAAGAGTGATACCCCATATACCTTTTATCTAAATATATTAAAAAAAACATTACCAAGCTAGTCACAAATAGCTATCAATCTGAACTAAATTTTGAGATACCATTCTCAGGCCCTTCGCATAAAATAAGCTACCAATAGTATTAGAGCCATATTTTTATCTAATGTATTATGAATTGTGCATATACTTACCACATGATTTTGATGCTCAATAGAGGTATTGAGCTCTTCTCCAGTGAAATAGGTGAGATAATTCAAGGTAGACTAAGAAATATCATCCCACATTTCATGTGATGTTAATGGTGCTAGTTGACATGTATCATTCTAGACATGGAATATTTTGGATGGTGGAAAAGTAGCCATAATATGGCTTGTAACTCTCTTTCTTCACATAATGGTTGCAGGTGGTGGCAACAACATAAAAAATATTTTTTAGCACATAATATGACTAAAGGTTCTTCATATAACTATTTTTGGGTTCTTCATTTGAGTGGAGTCACCAAGTTAATACAACTTTGTGCTTCTTAAAAGTAGGTATATTGAGGCCTTCACCTAAACATCAATATAATATATCTAGTAGAGGTTTCTTCTATTTTTCATTCTAGAGTAAAGTTGTCAAGTAAGTGATAGGAGATTCAATAAGCAATGGTAGGCTTAGACACTCACTAAGTTTAGCCTAAATTTTTATCATGATTATGGGACCAATGATGTGTCATTGAGTTCCCACTAGTCATGCTATTAAATTATTTTTAGTTTTGATTATCTCAATTGGAATAATCATACCTCATGAGGAATGCCATAATAGGCCTACAACTAAGAGTGTAGGGTTTGGTTCAATCAAGGACCTATGAAAATTTTTACAAGGTTGATTCATTGTTAATATGTGATATTTATGGCACACTTGGAATCACAAGGAAAAATGGGTGTGAGAGATAAAAGTAAAATAAATCAACAAAATAAAAGGATGGTAATGCACAAAAATATCCACTAAGATACCTCTACATAATAGGCCTAAATGCTATGAGATAATGGTGAACTCTTCCATTACCCAACATAGTTAAGCACATATAGGAGTCATTAATGTAGATACATTTAAAGAGGTGGTTCCATAGGAAGCCACATATGGATGATCCAAAAATTGACACAAGCCCCTCAAACATACATACATCAAAAAAACCTAAAGTAGGTAAATACTACAAGTACATACACACATACAAAGATAGGTCTGTAGGAAATTACAGATGATTGATCCAAAAATTGATGTAATATTCCATATATATGTGTGTAATAGTGCTATTACAAATATTGTGTCAACAGTGGGGGTTCGATTTGTCCACAAGCCTCTTAGTAACCAATTCCTATACAATAAAATTAAAGGAAGATCCTACAAGAGAATACAATTGCAAACACGTTGATATTTTTTATATTCTATGCTACTTATATTTAGATTACAACATGGAAGGTTTTTATCCAAAATTACCCAAGACTTTGACCCTTTTAGCTACATATTCTAAGGATTCTAAAAATTAAATGGAGACATCCTCTACCATATCTTACACCAGTCTAGAGCTACTATTGTTGCAGGTGTTATCTCCTCGCTTTTAATATTTCATCTACATGTTCCTCCATTATTAGGCTAAAGTATATTTGGAGGATGATTCTATCCTTTTTTAGTAATGGGATGTCATTCTAGATCACCTGCTTTTTTAGGAATCTATGTGCCATTACTTATATCTCCTATTTTTGTTTCCAAAAATTTTCATTTGTTGGAGCCATGTGCCACCCTATGAAAATTTTCTTCCTTTTTTAGGGTGTTTATTTTGTTATGGTATCTATTTAATCGTGATTTTACCTTCCTTTAAATAGTTGAAACTTTAGTAATTCTTAATAGGCACTCTCATTGCACCTTTTCTTTTTTCTTTGATCAAATTCCCCATAAAATAGTGATCACTTTTTCTCATGCCTTTCATCCTCATTTCTCATCGATATTTTTTTCCTTTGTATTTGGATATTATTATCTTTATTTAAGGCAACCATATTCATAGTCCCATATAGTGTGAACAAAATAATTATGCTTCAATAAATGAGACTAATTTCCTATTTATCTTCATATCAATAACTTTGGTTATCATTATGGATCGACCCATCTGTTGGATGGGTGTTCAGTGTAGAGAAGTTTCACCTTTGTATCTCTCATGATAAATATGGGGAAGAATATATCTCATGGGGTCTCCTAATGCAGAGTTCTTATGATTCCTTGCCCTCCTTCCCCAACTTCTGACTTCCCTTTAGCCATCCCACATTATAAGATATCATCTTGAAGATGTGGTGGATAGATGATGCATGAGGATCCTAATATTGAGATCCCAAACAAAAGTGGAAGAGTATCAATTTCACTAGATTATTTGCAACCATTGCTTAGGTTGACCTTTTCCCATTGATGGGGCATATCAGCAAAAAAGGCTCATTAACCAACATCTACAATGAAATTTAGCTTAGATATCACCAAAATAAATTGAAAATATTATCATGGATTTTGCATGTGATGATTCAATTATAGTCATGGCTACATATCATGAGATTTTTTACACTTATATTTACCCTTTAGAGATATCTACTTGGTTAATTTTTACATGGAGGTTTTGGAAGTTGATAATGGTTGCAAAGCCTCTACTTCTACCTTGGGCTCTACATCCTTTTGGATGCTAAAAAACTAAATTGTAGTGAGCCTTTATTACAAATCCCATCAAATTTTAGCCAAAAATAAATTATACTCAAAAGTGTAAACAAAGTAATAAATTTAGACGTAAGACTAAATATTTCTAGAGTCAGATTCATTGTCTACGTTGTGGGGATCATAATCATACCCACAAAACATGTTGGTATAAATGGATTGGTGTTCATGGATGGAATAATATAAAATAAATTTAACTAATGGCATTGGATTAGGTACTTAAACAGGTTATTACAAAAGCTAATCTTGAACTCATTAGAATTACTAAAAATATAGTACTAATGGTGATACAATAGATAAAGTAAACAAATAAATATCAGTGCTAGAATCACAAGTAGTTCTAGAGGAAGTAAAAAAGAAAGAAAAATATTTAAGATAAAAGTCTTCAATAACCAAATATTGTAATATAGGTGAGTGTTAGAGAATATTACATTATTTATTACATGCTAATGTACCCCCATGGTACCTTATGGTACAAATGTAAATATGTAAATATTAGAATAGGGTGTGAGTCTATAGTTTATGAGTGTGATTTATATATCCCATTTATGTATGTGCCTATCTGTAGGATGTGAAAAACTATCATGTAATAATGTGTGCAAGTGTTATATAGTAAAATGTGCATATGTGCAACTAGGAGTGGGCAAGTGTCATAGAGTAGAGTATGCAAGTAAATAGAGAGTCAAGAGTCATGTATAAGTGGCAATATGTAAAGCCCAGAAGCATGAGAGGCTTGTATTATATGTGGAATAGGAAAGTTTGTGTCTCTTGGATATATGATGAGAGCAATAGTCAAAGATTCCAAGAGTCACCTTTCTAAGGTTATATTATGGAGACAAAGCTCCATGTATTGTATCGAAGAACTAGATGAATATTGAATCAAGCTTGTATACAATTTAAGCAATATTATTGTATGTTTTCTTTACGTTATTTTATGAAATATGTTGTCCATTTATTTCCTTATTATTGTTATTTTCATGAATTTTATGTTCATTGATACTGGCCATCAATCTTAAATTTCTCTAATATTGGAGACTACTCAAGATCCTAATATTTGGTAACTATGATAATATGGCTAAAAATCCAACACCTTGCATCCTATATTAGTATATAAACCTTAAGTTATTGTTAAAGAACTCACCAAAAATAGATTTAGGATGAATCTATAAAACACCCTTGGTGAACCCGTTTGTTCTAAAAAAACCACCAAACATCTAGGACGTGGGTGTTTTCCCTTTATCTACTGTGTGGCATTGGAATACCCATTTTATTTCACCAAACTATTGCTTAGTTAGCTAATTAAAACCCTAATCTATTGTGTTGAGTATTCAAAAAGTTTAATCTTATTCAATAAGCGTCCTATCCCAAAAAAAAATGCAATACCTTGATTGACCCTATGACCTCCTACATAGAATGGCTTACAAGCCCTTCCACTAGTTGTTAATAGTTACTACATCATGGCCCATATAATGTGACAAGTGGTATAACCACTCCTCACAAGACTTATACATGTATTATACATAGAGGTAGTTACAAGTTTGATTAAAAGTTTGTTATTCCTAAAATAGGAATCCTATGTACTTAGATACCTATCATTGTATAATTCAAATCATTTAAGCATTGATTTATAATGTGTGGTATCAAAGCAAGTAAAGGAATAAATAATTATCCTTTTTATCCTCATATATATTTGACATGGAGAATCCAAATGACCACTCTATTTGATAAAATAAGTTTTAAAAGTAAAATTACCCAATATCAAATTTTTCAAGGAAACCTAAAAAGGAGAGGTAATTGTCATCATGAAGCAAAATTCCCTACTAGATTCAAAATTTTCAAGGTGAAAAATCCCACCCAAAGGAAAAATTCTTCAAGCTTCAAATAGGATTTCAATCCCTTTTAGGACTAATAAGGTCATAAACCTACAAAAAATAAGGCCAATCTTAGCAAGAAAGAAAAGGGGTCATAAAAGTTCCCCTAAAAAAATATCATTTCAAAATAAAAGAAAAGAATCCATACAAGCACCTTAAAATTAGAATCAATTATTTCATAAGAAGCTTCTTTAAAAGAAAGGAATCCATTAAATATCATCAAAATTAAAAATAAGATAAAAAATCCATTAAAGTTTCTTAGAATATTGTAATAATAAAACCATAAAAGAGGAAGCCATTAAAAACTCCTTAAAAATACAAAGAGATACACTATTAAGAGAAAGTGATTCATGAGGAGGGGGGCTATGCAGGAGACTTCCTATGGAAGTCCTATTCCACTTTCCTGCAACCCTTCCTCAGCCCTATCCCAGGTCCTTGATCCTATCCCAGCTTCCCTGGCACCTCATTTTCCCATCCTCCATGGTAGGAAGGTGTTGCAGACGATATCCTTTGGGGGGGAGATCATTGTTCCACTATTCTACCCCTTTCCTTACCCTGTGGTGGGAATATTACAATTACTTTGTTCTACTCCATTGTTTTACCCTTTTCCTTCGATGTCTGGGTCCTGGGATGGTTTTAGGTTCTTCCCTGGGACTTTTCCTAGGTTTTTTGGATTATTCAAGGTTTTTCCTTGAATTATCCTTTTTTCTCAGGTTGTTTTTGGAAGTCTTCTTGACATTTGCTCTTTGAGGATATTCAGTTGTGGAATGTTGGGTCTGAGGAAATTTGGCTTCATGAGCAGTTTTGCATAGCATCCTTTTGGTTTCAGGGGGACCATGCACTTTCTACTATGACTCTGCTCTTTGGGATCGAGGTGGTGGGTCCAGCAGGATTTTAGTTTCTTTTGTGAATTTTGGGAGGTCCTATGTTTTTCTTGTTGCTATATCCCTATAGAATTTCCTCATCTAAATCCTTGAAGCTATTTTTTGGTGGTGCTAAAGGATATTTGGGATGCTTGGCTACTTCCTTTTTGTTTGGGCTCTATCATTTGCAACCGAGCTTCCTCGTGATTCCTTCCTTTTGGGTTCCTATGGAACTTTCTCGTATGTTTCCTTCAGATGTGTTGTTATGCTACTGTTGCTTCCTCTTTTGGGTTGGTTTTTTTAATGGCTTTATTTTTTCTTCTTGAGGACTCCGTAGCGTGGGGAATTCCTCTTGATGCTGATCTATTTTTGCACCATATTTTAGACTATTGCTCCATTGCATGAGGATTTTTTGGCTTGCAGAATTCCTCAATATGCTACTTCATATTTCAGGATATTATTCCATTGCATGAGGATTTCATGGCCTATGGAATTCCTCATTATACTACTTCATATTTTAGGCATACAAGGGATTGTATTTTGTCCTATTTTCATGATCCTTTGCTATCCTTGGGTGTTCCTCATCCCTGTTTGGTGAGTTTTGTAGTATTTCTGTTCCTTTTCTCTGCCCATTTTTTTAGGGTGGGTGTTATATTTTATATTGGATTTCCCCTACGTAAGAAGTAGTTTTATTTCAGTTTCTAGTTTTCTAAGGGTGGTTTCTAGTTTCCCTACCTTTGGGAGGATTCAAATGTTAAATTTTAGCACTCGTGTCCTTTTCCAACTCGTGGGAGGTTTCAAATTATATTTTGGAATATTGGGTGGTTTTGCGCTTTTTACCATCCTTGAAATGCTTCAAATTTCATACTTGGTGCCTAAATTTTCAATTTTGTTGTTCTGGCGGGCTTTACTTTCCTACGCAGTTTTCCTGGCTTTTGTCCTGATTTTTCTTCCTTTGCGCCATCCTTTGTGATTTTCTCTGGTGCTTTCCTATCTTGGATACTTTGGCTTTCCTTAAGCCTGTCCTGTTGTTATTCCTTGGACGTCTTAATTTTGATGTATTCATGTTCAAATGTAATCAGGTTTTGGTATCCTTGATAAAAACCCATATTTAACTAACCAAAAAAAAAAAGAGAAAGTGATTCATCAATTATTAAAAAATAACAATTGCTATCATATTTTATTCTAAGAATAGAATTGCAAGAGATATCATTAAATAACATCAAGGAAGAATATAAAAGTGCAAGTTAGCTACATAATAAAGTATATTGTAAGTGCAAATACAATTGGGACACACCTAGAAATGGTCTCATGTGAATGTTCCAATTGGAATGAGTACTAAAAAAGGACAAGGTAGGAATCCTACATTTGAAAAAAAATATAAAAATTCAAGACTTTGAAAATTTTAGCTAGAAAATAAAAAGAACATGAAGTTAATCGTTGTTCAAAAATAAAACAAATCATGCACAGGCTTGCATGTTTTTAACAAACAACCAATATTGACAATCCCATATGGAAAACAAGGATAAAATCAATGGATCAATATCATTGATAAAGACTCCAAAGTAGAAGTGCATTTATTTATTTTTAAATATAGAATAAAATCTCATCTTCCAAACACTTCATAAGACAAAGGAATTTCAAATTATAGCAAAAGAAAATATTAGATTCAAAGAGAAAATAAAAACACTCAATCAAGATTTGACCCATTCGCAAATTCATTCAAGATCTCATAAAACTTTTTGTACATCAAGCATGCATGGATAGAGGAAAAAAATTATCCACCCTTGCACTAGGAGGATTAGTAGTGCTCACTCACATACTTGGAGGATAAAAAGCACTCACCCACACACCTAGAGGATGAAAAACACTCACTTATTCATCTAGAGAATAAATCACTCAAAGAAACTTGTAGAAAATCTCTAGCTTAATGAAGGCTTTCATAACTAGTTGGTAAACCTTGAGTACAAGGAAATAAAATGGAAATTTTCCATCATTATAATCAAAGGCATTACATACATATATTCAAAGTTTCTATTTGATAATGAATTGCTCAAGAAATAAGGAAACCAATTTCACTACTTGTCCACATCAAGCAAAGACATTAAAAATATTTCATGATTCACCTAAGGTATTTTCAAAAGAAATCAAATGTATTGAAATAACTATTAGATCCCTAAAATAAAGAATAAGTGCAAAGTCAAAGGCTTATTTTAGTTTAATTTTTACCAAGAACAAGGAAACAATATTCAAGAAGCTTTGAGAATTTAAAAATCCCACTCTCATAGTGGAAGAAGAACAAAGCTACATATATTTGAATATTTTCTTTGATTAAAAGCAAAATAGAATGAATAAATATTATTATTTTAAAAGGATACATCCATTTTCAAATAAATAAGGAAAGGAGAATTTTTACCTTCATATTTCAAATTATTTGGTGAAACAATTTTCTCACATTCTAAAAATTCAATTGAAATTGGAGTATAAATTTATATATACTTGTTGGAAAGTATTTTTTGAGGTTGATATAATGAAAAAATAATTAAAATTTTGTGAAATATTACTATGGTTAGTGGAGCACCAAATTTCTTGTTACCAAATTCCTAATTGTTAAGGGAAAATAATTATGTTGCCTAGAAAACCAAACTTAGAACATAGTTTGAGTTTGAGAAAATGTGGTGTAGAGGGGTAAAAATTCCCTACCACGTACAATTCCCAAAAATTCTAGATCCACAAAATATAAAAAGCCTTATGGGGTGAACCGCGGGGGTATTTTGTTCTCTACACTCGGTGCTAGGGGGAAGGGTTCACCAGGAATGATTTAAGGACTCGCTCCAAGTCCTTAGGGTTTCATGATAGTTTGATGTATTTAGTTTTAAGTAATCACCTAAGTTTAGCCTTTCTAGATCTATGCTATAATATAAAGGACAATGCAAAAAATAAAATGCAAGAATATAAGAGCTAACCTAGTATGATTCTTCCTTTGAATGCTTGCTAACCTAGGATTTTATCTAGAAAACCTTTAAAGCAAGAGCACAAGATAAATGCATAATAGTAATCCTAGATGCACACTATGATTTTTTACTTTCATATGCCTAAGAATAATTATTCAGATCAAATTTTCAACCAATAAAATAATTAGAGCACTTATCTTGACCGATGGTTGATCTAGTTTTTTTCTACCTCTTGTCCAATGATATCAAAAATATCTGTTTCTGTAAGATAACTTATGAAACACTTGAAAATGAGATTAGCATTAGGGGGCCTACTTAGGCCACTATAAAACAATTCTTGGAGGTGCAACAGTCAAGCCCCCTAGGTCCTTTTATATGAACTTTGAAAACAAAAGCGAAATTTGACCTTTGGAGAATTAATCATAAAAAAACAATGAAATACCAGAGAAAAAAAATATATATTATGCTATCATGCCCTATATGGGATTTATAAAATACTCATGCAATCAAAATTTGATATATTCCCTAGTTAAATCTTGGGTAAAATTGCACCTAGTAGATAGTGGGTGCGATAACGCTACAGGAGAAGTTGCGCTCTACCAGAATGGGGCACGATCTCGCTTCTGTGAGTGAAAACCCTAAATTAGGGTTAGAAAAGTTGCACCTCACTAGGATAGGGCATGATTTTTCTTTAGAGAAAAATAAAATAAAACATAAGCATATAAAATAAATAAATATAGGAAATAAAATATGGCATAGAAGTAGACAAAAGAGATCGAGGTATTCAAACGGGCACTCTCTTTCCTTTTAGACAACAACATGAATCCACCAACCACACAGTAAATCAATCAATGCAGAAGAAGATCAAATCTGAAATTTGCACTTCGGGGTTATCTTGTAGAAGAAACAAGAAGCAGAGCAAAAGTAAAAATGTGAGCATAAGTCAATCATAATAATTTTGAGCTTAATCGTGTATCCCAAAAATCATTCGTTGTTTCTTATTCTTAAAGTGTGAGATTAAACCCTCATTTTATAGATGAAATTTGAGGTGAAAGGGGTGGAAAAATAAAAATAGGCCAATGCAAAATACGTTGAAAGGGTTTAAATCTAGGTTTTAATAATTAAAATCCTAAAATAGCAAAATTATGCCTCATGCCAATGGGATGCGATATCGCTTTAGTGAAGTCATGCCTTATTGTAACAGGGTGGAATTTCACTAAAAGGCTAAAGAAAAGTAGGAGAGCTAGAAAAGAGGTTTACCCTTGTCTAAAGCAAGGGTTAGAGACCTCTTAGGGACTCTAAGGAAAATTTTCCATTGAAAGTGGGTCAATTTTCAGTGTCTATATTTTACCCCCTCTTTGATGCATTAAAGGTTGAGTAAATGTATCAAATAAATGATGTAGACACACTCACTAGAAAAATATAGCAAGAAAAAATAGGATAAACAATTTAGAAGAAAGAGGTGGTGCAAAAATGGTGTCATTCCAGACACTTTCTTATTTTACACGTAAATCAAGGCATTAGGGACATTAATGCCTCTATAGGCTAGGGTGCCTCTCGAGTTTTTATGAAGATGACAAAACTCATAAAATTTTTAAAGAACTAACACTAGAAAAAGAAAGAGGATAAATAACGAAAACTAGAGAAAGCAAGGGTAACAAACAGAGTTTAAAAAGGGTGGAAAAGGGTAAAACCCTAATTCATATTCATCATGTGTTGGCAAAGAAAGGGCTTTGAGGAGAAAAAGAAATGACATTACTAGTTCATTGAGTAGTGGTCATAAGAGGTGAATCTAGGACACGAGAGTGGGTAAGTACAAAATTCATCCCTCCTAATGCACATTTTTCTTTGTTTTTCATGGATTTTTAGGGTAGAATCAGGGAATTTCACTGATTCGATGGTGAAACTTCTGCTTGACATGGGCATTATTTTGTGGTACGGACGTGATTTTTATCTAGATGAAGTGTGAGTAAATCATGCCTGGGTAAAATAGAGTGTGATTTCATGAAATCACACCTCCTAAAATGAAGGGTGCAATTTCACCCAAAACTAAAAAAAGGAAAAAAAAAGGAAAGGAAAACAAACATAGGAGGAAAAGAGGAAAAACAAGCAACTGCAAAGTACAAACTACAAAATTATGATCAATATTTGTGTTTTAATTTAAAATTATAGATTTTATTAATTTTAAAGTATGTGTTTTATTAATTGCAGTGAAGGGCTCTATAGGGGACTTCCCTGGGAAGTCCTCCCAAGGAAGTCCTGCACAACTTACCTACAGCCCATACTTGGTTCTATCCTAGATCCCTGGCCTTGTCCTAGATCCTTCAAACTTCCTTTGTCCTTCCTCCTCAGCTGGTTGGTGGTGCAGATGATCTCCTTAGGGTGGGAGATCACTGTTCCACTTATATGCCCCTTTCCTTGTTTGGTGGGTTTTTTTATGGTGCCTGTGATCTAGGACTTCCCTAGGTTCTTCTGGGATGTCCTCAAGTTCTATTTTAGTTTCTTGGCACTCATTTACCCTCCTCCTTGGCTGTATAGTTTTGCAAATGATATCCTTGGGTTGGGAGATATCTTATTCACTAATATACCCCTTTCCATGCCCTTTGGCTAGGTTTTCCTTTGGTTCCTGTGAACTGGGACATCCTTAGGGTTTTCTTGGATGTCCTTGGTTTTTTCCTGGGTCTTCCCCTAGGATTTCTAAGTTCCTTCTAGATTACTTTTCCTTGGATCTTACTACTCTATCCCTTTTTCTTATAGGTTCCTATTTGGAGCTAAGGATTAGAGGGTCTTTGGTGCAGTGCTTCGTGGCTTGGGAGTTTGTCTTCATGTGCAACTCTTCATAGTTTCTTTTTGGCTTTGGTGGGAGGCCTCATGCTTATTATTGTGGTGTTGCCATTTGGGTTTCCAGATGTTGGTTTGGTGGTGGATTTTTAGCTTTTTCATGGCTTGGGATGAGCCTTTTTTGTGAATGCTACTATTCTCCTGCTTGTCATCCTCTTCTGGATCCCTGAATGTGCTTGTTGGTGAAGTTGAAGGTTGCTTTAGAGTTCTTGTTGTATTTTTTTGTGTTGGGGGTGGCCCTGTGCATTTTGTTGACAACTTGTGATTCATAGCTACTTCTGATGAGGTTTTCTAGGACCTCCCCACATTTTTCCTATGTCCTTTTGTTCTACACTTTTTTCTATCTCCTTTGGCTCCTAGATAGTTATCCTTGCTACATCAGATTTTCCATACCTAGTGTTGCTTCTTCTATGGTTTTTTAGTTGGATTTTAAACCGTGTTATTTCATACTCATTGTTTCTTCCTAGTATGATCCTTCCTACTACATCCAAGGTTGTCCTTAGTAGGAATGTTTCATTTTGAATTAAAATTTTAAATGTCGTTAGTGAGCGGGATGGCCATATTTTTTTTATTCCTTCCTTTAGGGTGATTGGTTTATCTTTTTCCCACTTTTAGTGCTTTGTATAATGTGTTTTTTTTTTCAAACTTTCTAGGCAGGTCAGCCCTAATTCTATTTTTCCAGGATGGCCTTGTCCCTCTTCTCCTTTCCTTGTGTAATTTTATTGTATTTTTGCTCATGTATTATTGGTATTTTCTAGGTGAGATGGTGATATCCCTATCTTCTTTGTAATGTTTCAAAAAAAAAATTTATTTTTGTCCTTCAAGGCTATCCTCTAGCCTTTCTGTAAGGTTGTCCTTAGCCTATCCTATTAGGATTTTGTCTTTCCTTTGGTCTTTGGGGATCTTTTTCGTTGGCCTTGGGGCCTTGCCTTTAGTATTACGACTTTTTGTAATTAGGTTTTGGGATCCTTGATAAAAACCCATTTCTAATTATTTTTAACTAACCTTTATTTTAATTTATGAAACTGATGTGATTTTATTTTTCTATGGATGTAGCTAGGTATTCTCGAGAGTCAAGAGTGGAGGGCAAGATCTCTAGTGGTAGAGCTAGATGCACTAGGATAGGTAGGGAGGGATCATCTAGAGGTGGTGTGGCTAGACCACTTGGTGAGGATACCTCGCATTGAGGCAGATAGGGCTATGCTAATAGCACTAGTAGAGAGGTGGTGTTAGGAGTCATCTACATTTCAATTACCCATAGGAGAAATCACTGTCACACTAGAGGATGTGTGGTAGATCTTGTAGATCCCTATCATAGGGATAGTAGTTTATAGAGCACGAGGACGAGTGGTTAAAATAGAATGGTTCTCAATAGGTTTTACCTACTAGGTGTGAGAGAGCACCATATCAGTCGATGATCTAGTGGATCTCTATGGGGTATATCCTATCATCATTGTGCTATGTGGGGTTATAGTTGGGCTATTGATGTGCCATACCAGTAGGTAGCACTTGCCATGGGTGATGGTAGGAGTAGTGGTAGACATGCGTGATCAAGGGGTTTGATTCACATGGGGCCCATATGTGTTGGCATGCCTATAAAGGATATTGTACAACATCATGTATAAGCAACATATAGGGTTGGTATGTATGACATTGATCCAAGTGTGGTATTGGAAGCACATCATGGTATGGAGACCAGAGGCACTACCACATCCGCTACCCAGTTTGGAGTGGCCGGCAGCATACAAGTGGTCGAGATCCTAGAGAGGACCGCGAGGGCCTACACAAGGAACCTGCCACTAGCGAGGCGAGTGATTGATGAGCTTCAGGAGGTGAAGATCATCTAGCAACCATGGCATCTTCACCCTCGATGGTCTGAGGATAGGATAGAGCTAGCCAAGGTATGGAGGATCAGGTGGTTGAGGTCGAAGAAGGGGGATCTGGAGGTCTTCAGATTTGACCAAGTCCTTCGATAGCATGGGATCTTACAAGGAGTCCCAGACCTAGGGGACTACTGGTACCGGAGGGTGACCCAAGACCCAGAAGGGGTAGGAGATGAGCCAGACCTCACTAGGTGGGTTGAGGAGGATATGGATGATCCTCCTTATGTCGACCTAAGGGTAGACGATGCAGGAGTGGTTATCGGGTATAGGTAATGGTATAGAGGAGTTGTGCCCCAAAGGATCTCCCCACTAGTACCGATATAGAGGCACCAGGTGATGGACCCGAGCATGCAATGAGCATTCTGAGAGGTAGCTCACCGAGCCATAGAGAGGGCACAATAGACTCCCATCACTCTGAGATAGAGATCGGCTCGTGTTTGGATCCTGGTGGTAGAGGAGGCCATCCAGGTGGTAGGGACAGGAGAGGGGGGTGAGGTATGCCCCCACAAATAGGGAGGCCACAGATCAGAGATCCTGGAGAGGCCTCCACATCTATAGTAGTGGCTAGCGAGAGCTAAGAGAGGAGGGAGATAGAGGAGCTACAAGCACAGGTAGCCTCTCTATAGATCCAGATGGCCCAGGTCCAAGAGGACAGAGCTAGGAGGCTAGGGGAACTACGGAGTTTATTGAGCATCGTAGAGGCTGAGAGGGATGCAGCTCGGGCAGAGACCGACCAGATCCAAGGAGAGATGGCTCATCTGGATGGAGAGCACTAGAGAGCCAGGGCAGAGGGGATGGCTATCATTGAGAGCAGCTAGGTAGGAGATGTAGTGCAACTTCTTCAAGCGGAGCTACGATGGATGGGAGAGAGGTTGGAGATAGCCCTTTAGTGGGCTATGTTTTATGAGATGGCTTACTGTGCAGCTATCCCACCAGGTCAGAGGATGCCACTTCCTCCATCCCTACAGTCAGTGAGCAGATCGTGGTCTCGATCATGGATGACATCGATATCATGGTAGTCCATGTCACAGCCTAGGTTGCCTCCTCCTCAGGATGGGCTAGAGGGAGCTGGCTCTCAGAGCTAGGAGAGAGAGGACTGGGGATCGGGATGATGCACCAATTTTTGGATTGTGGTGTGCATCCCTAGGTTGAGTGTACCGAGTTTGGATTGTGGTACACCAACCTGACACGGGGATGATGTACTCTTTTTCTCTCGAGTAATATATAGCTGCTTTTGTTGTTTTATTGTATGTGTAATATGTGTAATGTGTTTTTATTTATGTGTTTTTATGTATGCAAATTATCTTAATGTAAACTATATGAAAATGGATGGATGCAAAAGGAAAGAAATGAGAAGAAGGAGAAGGACGAAGGAGACAATAAAAAAGAAGGAAACAAAAGAAAGAGGAGAAGAAAGAAGAAGAGAGAAAAGGAGAGAGAAGAAGAAGAAGAAGAAGAAGAAAAAGAAGATCCAAAGGTCAACCATCTAAAAAGGAGAGGAACTAATGACCCATAGCATGGAACTAGCGTAGGTTACGAGGAACCAGTGTAGTTAGATACCATAGATCATTTCAGAAAGAGAGCTAGACCCGCTATAGGTTTAGCACTTGCAGTAGTGTAAAAATATGTGTGGAGTCTGACCCGCTATGGGTGGTTGCTCCCTTATTGATTGCTATGAGGTGTTTACCCACTAGGATGTATGTCGAGGTCTACTAAACTGACCAAGGAGCTTATCCTATAATGGGGTGTTAAGCCTACTGAGTCAAAAGAGAGTATGACCCGATAGAAGATCGTAGACAATGTAATACCCGCTAGGATGTATAAGTATCCCATGTGGGGTGTAATATGTAGATAAATAGTATGCAAGTGCTATCCCAGATAGGGATCTTAAAAATACTTTGTGAATGAAAGCATTATCATGATAAAGAAATTGAGAGAAGGAGAAGAATCAATCATAAGAAGAAAGAAGGGAAAAATCCCTAGGGGGGATCTTGCTAGGCATCAGAGTCCTAGTGAGAAGTGCAATGCATGTGAGCTATGACCTAACTAGGTATCATCACATGCCATTGTCGCAAAATCCTCAAAAATCTATATGAGCAAGCAATCATGAACAATCAATCATGCAATTATGATAGGCAAACATGCAAGGTGTTCTTTAGATGTCAAGCAATCATGCAAGGATGACAAGCAACAATGCAATATGAGCAAGCAGGTGGATGCAATGGAAATGCAAATGCAACTACATGAAATTATTATTATTATTATTATTTATACAGAATTGAAATCAATGCAAAATCTAAATGCACCATTTATCTTATTAAAATAAATGAGTGTGCCATGGGGTGTCGGATCGAAGATATCCCCAAGGAGTGCATTTTATCGATGATAAAAATCATGGGAAAGTTCCTCTAGGGCCCTTCTTTGGACATCCATGGCACGATAATCAACACATATTCTAACAACATCATTCTTTTTAGTAAAACAAACATTATAGAAAGATCCATAATTCTCTCGCACAAAAGTAATGTCATCTTTAGAACAAATAGAATCGATCATATTACAAGACATTAGCTTTGGAGGAGAAGCACAATTAACACTTTTATTTTCAGCTATTATCATCTTTTGATATTCTATATATTCTGCATAAGTCATAAGATGGTCATCATCCTCAAAAGGCAAAGGTTGATTTTTATTAGGTATAAAACCTATACCACATCTCCCAAGCCAAATCTCAACATCCAAAGGTTCTTGAATACCTTTCTATTGTGGTCCCAATCCTTTACCTGCATATCCCATACTAGATAGGATCTACTTAGGAAGGGGATAATCATTAGTGAGATAACATTGAGCAAAAGAGCGCTCACTAGGAGATGGGTTGCTACCACGAATATTTTCTTCGAAGGTAGTTCCTTCAAAGACAAAGGTACATGTGCCAATGTGTACAACATCACCCTTCTTATGGGGTAAACCCATAGTTCGAGGTGATGGTGGTAGCTTGGCTAGATCCAGAAGAGGCTCTTGAAGAAACTTGATTATCATGATCCAAGGATGAAGAATAGGGTGTACGTTCCTCACTCACTTTTAAATTTTGAAGATGCTCTAAAATTTGAGATGAGGAACATGGAGAAATTGTTGAAGAGATAGAAGGACAAGAATAAGATTCAGATTGAGCTAACTCTATATTTGAACAGAATTCAAATGGTCGAGGATCACCCGAAATGGTGATAACTTGATTCTTGAATTCAAATTTGAGACATTGATGAAAATTAGAAGGGATGACCTTCATTGCATGAATCCAAGGTCACCCAAGAAGAAGATTAAAAGATGCAGGACAAGACACCACATAAAACAAAGTATCCAATATTCTGGGCCCCACCTTTAATGGAAGAGATATGACACCACAGGCCTCTTGGGACTTATTGTTGAAAGCTTTAATAAGGATATCATATTTTGTTAAATCTTCCTCTTTTAATCTAAATTTTTGAAAGAATTGATATGTACACAAGTTGAGGGATGAGCCATTATCAATCAAAACTCGCTTGATAAGGGTATCCCCAATAAGTGCAGTGATGTAAAGTGATGAATCTCCATGTAAGTTTGAGGAAGGTTTATCATCATCTGAGAATGAGACATGATGTATCCCAAAAGAACCTATGGCATCAACTATGGCATCAGGGGCAATGTCTGAAGAAATTGATTGTTGTTTTAAGAATTCCATTAAAGCATTTCTATGATCAGGAGAAGTTTGCAAAAGCTCTAAAACTGATATTTTTGTTGGAGTATTAGCTAACTGCTTCTGAAGATCAAATGAAATATGTGATTGTGGTCTCAACACTATAGGTGGAACTCTTGTAGCTAAATATTTTCTTTGATTCTCTTTTAAAACTAAACTAGGCTGTGATGCTGAACTCTGTCCTTGCTGATTCTAAGCTTGTTTCCTTGTAGTTACCCCAACCATACCAACCACATTACTGTGGCGTAAGGAATCATCTTGATGAGCCACCTGATTGGCTTCTTGTTGATCATGCTTTGGTAATGGATCCTTGAATATTCCCATATCTTGATTTGTTGTTGGAGCTTGTTGAATAGGAACTTGATTACTTGGAGTTTAGGAATTTCTTAAATCAATGCATCTTGCATCAATCAAATCTTGAACCACATGCTTCAACTTCTTACAAGAGTTTGTCCAATGTCCTACTTTGTGATATGTGCAATATTGACCTACCTTATACCAATGAGTTGTAGTATCTGGTTGTCTTATAGGAGGTAGTTCAATTGCCTTAGCTTCCAATAGTTGTTTCAAAACTACTTCCATAGGCATATTAAGTCTGGTAAAATTCCTTTGAGGAGGTTTTTGAAGTACAATATTTTGTAGGTTGTTGGTGATATTATTAATAGGCCTACTATCATTATTACCTCATGTATGCTTATTCTTATGTTGAGACTTAGTAGACTTTTCCTCTTTAGTCTTAAGTTGACCTCTTCTAATGAGAGCTTGTTCCACTTTTCTTGCTAACTCAATTGCTTGATCAAGAGATGTGATAGTAGTAGTTTCTAGTGCATAAGATATTTGTTCTTGCAAATTACTAATGAATATATCAAGCATATATTTCTGAGACACAGGTTGTCTTAATCGACCAACTAAACTTCTCCAATGAGCTAAGAATTCTGAAAAAATTTCTTCTTTACTTTGCTTTAGATCATATAGGTCTCTCATTGTCACTTCCTTTTCAATGTAAGCACTAAATTGATGGACAAACATCTCTGCAGTCTTCTCAAATCTCTTTAAAGAATAGTTGGGCAATCGATAATACCATTCTAATGCAACTCCAACAAGACTCTTTGGAAATGTTTTCAATAGAAGCATATCATCATAAACAAGATCATGGCAAGCTATCCTGAATCCTCTTAGATGCTCTATTGGATCTTTCATCCCTTTATAGATTGGTAAAATTGGCATAGGAAAATGCTTGGGATAAGGTCTAGCAACAACAATAGGATCCAATGGTTGACTACACATTTCCTTATAACTGTATGTAAACCCTAAAGGCTGAATCATATCCATCCTTGAAACAAATTGATTCACTATATTTGCCAAATTCTGCATTTTTGGATTATGTGTGTTTCCAATATTCCCTTGACTTAGGTTGGACATGAGAAGGTTATTGTTATATGTGGTGCCTTGTGAGAATGGAAGATTTACTTGTGGTGGAACAGAAGCAATAGTGTTGACATTAGAAGATGAAGGAGGAAATTGAAAATAATTTTGGGTGCCACTACTAGTTAGAGGGACAGGTGGATTCCATCCAACATTGGTGGTATTAGTAGTAGCACTAGTTACTTGGTTCTTCAGATTACTGAGATACATAGGTTGAGATGTGGGATTATCATGATTAAGCATAGGAGACCTAATGGGAGGAGAAGGAGTAGCATCTTCCTTTTCAAGACGAGCTTCTCATTCTACATATTCCAATAGCTTCTCCTTATGAGCTTTCATGAATTCCCAAATATGATCAAATAATGAAAGACAAAGCTACCATTAGGTCCAGCATAAGGATCAAGATTAGTTTTAGTTTCCATATCTACCTCTTCTTGCTCTTCTGGACCTACATTAGGGTCTTCCCTATCAATTTGATCATCTTCCAAAGGAACATAATCAGATTCTAATTGTTTCCTCTAACTTCTAAGAAAGGGAGCCATTAGAAGTAGTGAAAAACAACTAGGGGAAAACACTAACACACATATTTTAATCTATTAAAATATTTTCAAACAAAATTAATGATCTTGCTTAGAGTTTTCAAAATAAAGGAGGTGTTCACGTCGGGTTCACCAAATATGTAGAGGGGGAAAACTGCCCTACCACGTACAATTCCCAAAAAGGCTAGATCCACGAAAGATAGAAAGCCTTATGGGGTGAACCACGGGGGTATGTTGTTCTCTACACTCGGTGCTAGGGGGAAGGGTTCACTAGGAATGGTTTAAGGACTCGCTCCAAGTCCTCATGGATTTTGGGATAGTTTGATGTATTCAGTTTCAAGCAATCACCTAAGTTTGGCCTTTCTAGATCTATGCTATGAAAGATAAAGGACAATGCAAAAAATAGAATGCAAGAATACAAGAGCTAACCTAATATGATTCTTCCTTTGAATGCTTGCTAACCTAGGGTTTTATCCAAAAAACCTTTAAAGCAAGGGCACAAGATAAATGCACAATATTAACCCTAGATGCACACTATATGCTTTTCACTTTTATATGCCTAAGAATCAATATTCAGATCAGATCTTCAACCAATAAAATAATTAGAACACTTATCTTGATCGGTGGTTGATCTAGCTTTTTCTACCTCTTGTCCAATGATATCAAAAATACCTATTTCTGCAAGATAACTTATGAAACACTTGAAAATAAGATTAGCATTAGGGGCCTTCTTAGGCCATTGTACAACAATGCTTGGAGGCACAATAATCAAGCCCCCTAGGTCCTTTTAGATGACCTTTGAAAACAAAAGTGAAAATTGACCTTTGGAGAATTAATCATAAAACAACAATGCAACAATAGAGAAACAAAAAATAGATTATGCTATCATGCCCTAGATGCGATTTAGAAAATACTCATGCAATCAGAATCTGACAGATGCCCCCAGTTCAATCCTGGGAAAAATTGTACCTCGTAGATAGCGAGTGTGATAACGCTACAAGCAAATTCATGCTCCATCATAACGGGGTACGATCTCTCTTCTATGAGCAAAAACCCTAAATTAGGGTTAGTGAAGTTGCACCTCATCGGGATAGGGTATGATTTCACTTTAGAGACACAAAAAATAAAAGATAAATGTAGAACATAAATAAATGCAAGAAACAAAGTACGCAGAACCTGATGGATGGCGCAAAAGTAGACAAAAGAGATCGAGGTATCCAAATGGGCACTCTCTTTCCTTTCGAACCACAACACGAATCCACCAACCACATAACAATCCAAATCAATGCAGTAGAAGATCAAATCCAAAATTCGCACTTCGGGGTTAGCTTGTAGAAGAAATAGGAAGCAGAGCGAAAGTAAAAATGCGAGCATAAGTCAATCATAAGAATTTTGAGCTTAATCATGTATCCCAAAAATCATTGTTGTTATATTAAAGAGTGAGATTAACCCCTCCTTTTATAGATGAAATTTAAGGTGAAAGGGGTGGGAAAACAAACACAGGTCAATGCAAAACATGTTGGAAGGGTTTAAACCTGGGTTTTAATAATTAAAATCCTAAAATAGTGAAATCGTACCCCGTGTCGATGGGGTGCGATATCGCTTCTGTGAAGTTGCACCCCATCGTAATCGGGTGCGATTTCACTAAAAGGCTAAAGAAAGGCAAGGGAGGGGGAAAAGAGGCTTACCCTTGTCTAAGGCAAGGGTTAGGGACCTCTTAGGGGCTCTAAGGAATATTGCCCACTGAAAGTGGGTCAATTTTCCATGTCTACATGTGGCAAGTATTAGATAAGACCATTACTCATCCTAAAGAAGAAAATGAAGATCTAATAAAGTTTTACAAGGTAGAAAAAATACAAGATAAATGATCATGTTTGAAGTAGCAGATAAAGTCCAATCTTACATTTAAGATTCAACCACAACCAAAGATGCATGGAAGAAGATAAAAATAATCTTTGAAATAAAAAATCAAAATCAAATTCTATACTTCTAGAGCCAACTCTATTGTTTGAAGAGGAAAGTTGGAGAGAAACTAGAATTATTCATGAAGAGAATTGTTGAGTTGTGAGCATCATTGCAAGAAATAAGATAAAATATATTTTATGAAACTATAGTTCCGATTATTTTGATATCTCTCCTATAAAAGTACACTTTTTTTGTGACAACATTAAATATTATTGAGTAAACACCAAGTTTTGAAATCTAGTGAACCTACTTCAAAATGTAGAGGCTTCACATACAACATATAAAAAATAATAATTACTTCTTACAAATCAAATGAGGAAGAAACCATTCAGAAGATGCATGAGACCTCCACAACTCTTCTAATAGAGAAGCAAGTGTCAAAAAAAAAATCAAAGAAATAATTTCACACAAATGATGTGTGAACATTATGGTGGAAACAAACACATTGTAAAGGAATGTTGGCATAATCTATTCATGAGATATGTATTGGAGATATTATATTATTTGGTGCATTCCACACCATTGAGTACTATTGTAAATATTTAGTTTAGGGAGTGAGTTTAATATTTGTCTAAAGTATGTGTCAAAGTGTGAAGAGTGTTTATGTGTCATTTAATTAAGTGTGAATTATGTGTGCAATGTGTCAAGTGTGCAAGTGTGAGTGAAAGTATGTAAGTGAAGATCCATAATAGATAGGTTTCAAGTGTGGAAGTGAAGATTCATGTGAGATGTGTCAATATGTGAAGTAGGAGGTTATGTAATCATGAGAATCTTTTTCATAATGTGAGGCATGTGAAAGGTTACATCTCCTAGGAGTTTGAGGAGAGCAATAATTAGGACTATTGAGGACTTTCTTATGTAAAGTTATTAATTAGAGATAAAAATCCATGCTATGTAATAAAAGTAACAGAATGAATGTAAAAATATTTAATTTATGAATGTAATCTTGATTATCAATTTTTTTTTTGTGGAATATTATTATTGTGTGTGTGAAGTGATTATTGGTAAGTATTCTTAAATTCATGGAACTTGGACCTACAAAATCTTCAGGCTCACTTGCTAACAGTGGTATTAGAGCCACTTTAGCTTGTCATATCCAAGGTGAAGAGACTGAGGAAAAGTTAAGATATTGAAGGATAAAGATGAGAGAGAGAAAGTATGAGAAGATTGAGCAAGGACATGAAGAGTTGTTGGAGAAGAGTTTGAAGGACAAGTGACATTCTAGACATGATAATTTGAATGTGAAGGAGAGAAGAAAGAAGAAGAGTAGAGAAGGAAGGTTTAAGTAAAAGGAGAATATTGGAGGATGAAGGAAAATATTCAAGTGATAAGGAAGAAATATTGGAGGAGATTGTCGGAGATCATGTGAATTTGGAGGACATGCGAAGATAAAGGACACAGTTGTTGGAAAGCATGGATGTTGGAAAATCGAATGTGTTGGAGAAGAAAAAATTGTGGAGGATATTTTTTAAATAGGAGGACAATATTTTTTAGGATGTGTGGTAGAGAAAAAGGTTGTTGGAAGCCTTCTACTGAAGATATATTTTGTAGTGGACATGAGAGAAGACAAGGACATAAAATAATTTTTTTTCTAGAGAGAGAGTTTGTTGTGCAATTCAAAATAGTTGAGCAAATATATTGAAGCCAAAGGACCTAATAATGTTTGAATTCAAGTAGCTAAAAGAGTTGAGCATTGAAAAAGAATCCAGATGAACTAATGATGTTGAAGTCAAGAAGCCAAAAGAGATTGAGCATGGATAGTGAAACTATAAGACCTAAGAACATTGAAGTTGAGAAGCTAAAAAAAGAACAGAGAAGTCAAAGCAAGCAATAAAGCCAAAGAGAAAGTAGTGAAGTCAAAGAAATTGTAGAGGAATTAATGGTATTCGACCTAAAATTTTGAAGCAAAATACTTGAACTATAGTAATGCATGTTGAAGTAGATAGTGCAAATAATGTCTATGCCCTAATCTAGTTCAAATCTATACATGGTAGAAACTAAGGTAAACTCTTTAGTTTCAAAGAATATTAAATGGAACAATTTGACTTATGAAATATTTTGGGTGATTTATTTCAGAGAGATAAATTATTTAGGAGTTATAAGTATTTGGAAATTAATTTGTAATATTAAAGGCTAAACATGGGAGTTAAAAGGAATTCATTAATTGGAGACAAGGAAATGAAATTCAAATGAAATGAGATAAATTGAAATTGAGATTTTTGGAAGTGGAGTAATTGAAAATTAAGATTAAGAGATATTATAAGGAAATTAAACTTTAGTGTTTTTTTAAATTATTTTGGAGATAAATTGTGAAACTAAAATTAAAAATATGGGGGAGAAATGGATATTAGAAAAATTGAGTTTGAAAATTGATGAATGATTTGAATATTTATTAACAAAATAAAGTTGAATTTGAATTTGGAGGAAATAATTTGAAATTAAATATTTGAGAGATATAAGAAGAGGAAAAAAATAATAGAAATTAATTTCTTGGAAATTTAAATTGTTGAGAGGAAAATTAAAAGAAATTGACTTGTGGAACATCATCATGGAAGAAATTATTCAAAACTCATTTTCAAAATATTGTGAGGAGATGTTGGAAAAAATAAAATATTTACACAAAATCTAATGGATAATTTTGATGAACAAGGAGATATTCCAATCAAATTAAGGAAAATATTATCTTTAATTCTCAAATATGCCAAAAATGAAAAGTTTACAACATTTGGAAATTATCATCATGAACTTTTTGAAGCAAAATAAAATTTTATGGGTTTTATTATACTTCCTATTGATATAGGCATAATAATGTATATTGCATCGATTACTTTTGAAATCTATAAAGACAAAAGGTAAGAATAAAATAAACCTAAAATGAAGGATATCAATTGTGACACAAATGATTTATGGCATATGCTATCCAAAAATATTCTTCAAGAAACACATTTGAATGTATTCAAAGACTATAAAAATAATATGAATGAGTCAAATGATATGTTGATTTATTCAACATATTTTAAATTCATTAAAGAGTCATTGAATTCAAATATTCATGAAATATATTATTGTGATGACTTGCTTGTAAGAATGACATACTTCAAGCCAAAAGAACATATTCAATGTCTAAACATAAAGGAATACTAGAGTTAGAACCAAGGATGGAAACAAGACGAAGACAAAAGATGAAGATTGAAGATAAAAAATCTTCATACCAAAAAATGTAATACAAGGGGTGTTGGAGATATTAAATCATTTGGTACATTAATTACCATTGAGTACTATTATAAATATTTATTTTAGGGAGTGAATTTAATATTTATCTAAAATATGTGTCAAATTGTGAAGAGTGTTTATGTGTCATTTAATTAAGTGTGAGTGAAAGTGAAGAGTCATAATAGATAGGTGTAACGTGTGGAAGTGAAGAGTCATGTAATATGTGTCAAGATGTGAAGTAGGAGTTTATGTAATCATGAGAAGCTTTATCATAATGTAAGGCATATGAAAGGTTGCATATCCTAGGAGTTTGAGGAGATCAATAGTCAAGAGTATTAAAGAGTTTATTATGTAAATTTATATATTGGAGACAAAACTCCATGCTATGTAATCAAAGTAACAAAGTGAATGTAAGAAATTTTTATTGTTGAATGTAATGTTGGTTATCAATAAAGTGTTATTTCATGGAATATTGTTATTATGCGCGTGAAGTTATTATTGGAAAGTATTCTTAAGATCCTATAACTTAGACCTATGAAATATTAAAAATTGATGAACCTAATTCAAAATGTAGAAAACTCACACACAACATATGAAGAATAATAATTACTTATTCAAAATTAAATGAGGAAGCAAACATTAGAAGAGGCATGAGACCTTGATAATGCTTGAAACAGAAAAACAATTATCAAAGATATCAAAATTAGAGAAATGATTCTTAAAGAAATACTTTCCACACATAGGATGCATGAAAATTATGGTAGAAATAGACACATTATAAAGGAATGTTGACATAATCCATTAAAAATTGAATATCCTTAATGATAGAAGAATTAGCAACAAGACATGTTATCTTTAGAAAAACAAAATTAAAGCCAGATAAAAGCACATCAAAATAATATAGCCGAGGAAAATAAAGTTAAAAAATAAGAATAGCATGTATTTATTACACAAGAACACCTAAGACAACATAATATTGTTTGGTATGACTCAACATCAACCAAACATATGATAGTTCAAGAAACATGAATCCATTCAAATCATACAAATCATTATACAAGGAAAGTTTTATCAGTGGATCACTTCATGCCAAGGAACCAACAAGAGGGAACAATGCCTAGATTCAAATGCAACTATTACAAGTGCAAGCTATGGGATATCTCTAAGGCTAAGAAATTCATTAAATTTTGGGATGAATATACTATGTTCAAAGTTAATTCCCTTTCTACTCATTTTCCAAGTATAGAGAAAAACATTTGCAATAGGAATGCCATATTATGAAGAAAAATTTGAACAAGAATGCCATATATTGTAAACTAGATATTTTTGAAAGAATATTATCTATCTTTTCAACATAAACAAGAGATACATACATTGTTATCAAGTCCTAGGATCTCATAAGACTTTTTTCAAGGAATGTACCAACACTACAAGCAATTAAAATTCCAATGATAAGATGCATTGTGATATCATCAAGATTGTTAACATAATAAGAGATAGAAAAAAAAAGGTTAGACAACATTAGCAGGTGTTTTTCCCGAATGGGTTAACTCTAAATACTATAGATCACTTGACAAGTTGCTACATTCTTGTTCAAGGTAAAATTTTAGTAGCTATGGGATAATTCAAAGGATAGAAACAAGTGTGTAGAATAGCTAAAGATTGCATTTGAAATATACATCCCATTTATTATATAAAATAAATTATGATAAAATGAAAACTTGCAAGGAATATAGGATTTTATCACAATAAAATAAATGCAAAGAAAATAAATGTAAAGTATAAAAATAAACCTTACACAACCTTCTTACCATCATATGCAAGACAATAATTAGTGACCAATCAATTCAATGCTTGACATTGCATGCATGGTAACACATACTTCACTTGGATATATTGAAGGAAACACATAATTCATGTATTGAATTCAATATGTATTATATTATTTTTTGTGATAAAAAGAGTTAGTGATCGATGGATCCCAACTCTCTTAAGTATTTTAGGAAGACTACATTGAGGGGGAATTTATCTTTGAAATCTATAGATTCTAGCATCACCCTAGACATTGTTATTTTATCATAATCTAAAAGTAGAGCTTTGACTATGATGTAATAAGGGGTGGAGGGATGTTAGGAGTTATTACATCATATCCCATGTGAAATAGCAAGTGGTATAACCATCCCTCATAATACTTATGCATGTAGTATAAGACAAAGGTAGTTACAATTTGGATTAAGAGTTTGTTATACTTAAAATAAGCATCCTATGTACTTAAATACCTAACATTGCATAGAATAAATCATCAAAGAATTGATTTCTAACACTAGCTTGGTGTTTCTATAATGCTATAATACCATACAAAGGGTGTCTAATCCTTGTCAAGAGAAACATTACTATCAAGAGTGGCATCAGTGACTAATGTATTCAAGGCATGTAGAAAGCTACCTATTAGTGATAAAGTGAAGGTGCCAAAACCCATTTGAAATTTCAAAATTCTCCTCTTTTGTTACAAAACTAGTTATAGAGAAAATTCAAGGAGGATCTAAATATGAAAATGATATTTTCTAATAGGTATTTTGAAATACATTAATCAATAATGGAGAGGAAAAAGAATACTTCTTCTCCACTTCTTGTTCCAAAATGTTGAGCAAGGTGTTGCAAGAGTTTTGTCATTGTTGTCAACTCAGGCAGTTAGATCTAATAATGCAGTGGACAGGCAGTTCAGAAGTCATTCAATGCAGGCTGACAAATTTTAGGGTTTGCAATTGACCACATTTAGGGTTTGCAGCCGACCATGTTTAGGGTTTGCAGCCGACCAAGATTAGGGTTTGCATTTGCATAATCAGCCGACTACTATTAGGGTTTTCATCTCAAAATCTCAAGTATATAAGCGGGGATGTTTGGAGATTTAGGCATCCATCGGGTGAATGTTGAAGTGCGAGATGCGGCCGTAAAAGCGTAGATAGCATAGAATCGACGAGATGATAGCGAAGTGCATAATGTGAGCTAGTTGTGTCGAGTTGTTCGAAGTGCGATTGTGAATGCGCACAGAGAGCAGAGTGTGGAACGACACAGAGTGTGCGAAGCGTGTGAGCAGAGAAAGCGAGAATGTGCAGAGAGCACAAAGGGCAAAGTTGATTGCAAAGTTTGGCTATAGCAGTGCAGCAGATTGTGTGAAGAGATTGCGCAAGAAAGAGCGAGTGTGCGAGAGATTGCAAAGGTGAAGTAGATCGGTTAGAGTCTTGCAATAACAAAGGTATTTGTCAAACATTTTCATTCAAAATTGAAGTCCGAGTTGGTCTTTGGCAAATTAGGGGTTGGTGCTCCTTTATGTTGGTGCGAGATAAATAAGGGGTTGGTGCTCCTTCCAGTTGGTGTTGGTAAACAAATTGTAAAGTTGGTGCTTTGCAAGAGGCTGGATTTGGATGGTAGTCCAAGCAGCCGTTCTTTTTGAGGAGTAGCCATTTTGGTGAACCTCGTTAAAAATCTATGTTGTGTGATGTTCTCTTGCTGTACTTATTATATTTGTTTATAAGTTTTAATTGCTGTGGTTTTTAGAGCTGTTAATTCATGTTTTGGAATGCCACACTGATTCACCCCCCCTCTCAGTGCCATACTAAGTACAACAATTGGTATCAGAGCCAAGTTCCCTTTAAAGGCTAAATCGGCTAGGGTTGATCTTGGATTAATACTCTAATGGCAAAGAAAGGCAAGAATGGAACCATGAGACACAAGAAGAAAAGATCACACAGGGTCATAAAAGAAAATAAAGATAAATTCATTATTGTTGTAGATTCAAGAGATGAATCAAACAATGGAGAAAAGGCCAAGAGTCAACTCGGTCATAATGCAGGTTCTCAAGGTTCAGAATGTTTTGATCAACTCCGGCATAATGAACGTCAGTGTTATGGGTTTAGTAGCAGTGAAGATGAAGAAGAAATAGAATCAGAACAGGAATGTAATAAAGAAGAAATGAATGCAGAAGCAAATTGGAATGAAGATCAAATTACAGCTCCAAGTAAGAAGAATAGAACCTCCTTCAAAAGGACATCTCAGCCAGTTTCAGTTTCTGTGGTAGAGGAAATTGAACCAGAAAAGGCAGAAGGGGTGAACACTGAAGCAGATAATAAAAACCTCAATTTTGAAGTAGACTGGGAAGGTGAGTTGATCTCTGCTCTTGAAGAGTTGAGTATAGAAAAGAAAAAGAACAAAAGATTGTCCAAGAAATTGGAAGAATATGGGGATGAGATTGAAAATCTGTTCTTACAATTCCAAGAGGCCAAGAAAATAGAAGAAGACTTGAAGTCACAGCTGAATGATAAAGTCAATGTGTGTAACAAACATGAAGAGGATTCTAACAAAGTAGTTAGTAATCTAAAGCTGCAAGTAGAAGAGTCTAAAAGGATTGAGGAAACTCTCAGGTCGCAGATCAATGAGAAAGAGATTATTTTCCGCAAACAAGAAGAAGAGATTGTTTCATTGAAGAAACAACTAGAAGAGGCCAATACAAATCTTAAATTCGAGAAGAGCACAGAATTGCTAGATAAAATGATAAGTCATCGGGAGAAGCTCCACGATTAAGCATGGTCTTGGATATGAAGGTGAACAACTCTGTATCTTCCAATTCTGCAGAGAAGAAGAAGTTCACTTGTTGAAGGGTCCGAGCAAGAAAAGGTTAAAGTTGTATCTTCAAAAGAAAGAAAATATCAAAGGAGATTTACAGCAAAGCAGCCACAACAAAAGAGGTTCTACCACTCTCACTTTTTTCATACTAACACTTTTAATGGCTATTGTTTCAGATGTAACCAGTATGGTCACAAGGCAACTTATTGTGGATTAAATAATAAATCAAAGAGTTATCTCTGGTCGAAATACATCTGCATATCTGAGTGAACACTTTGTACAATGTTTTCAATGCAATGGTCATGGGCACATAGCAAGGTTTTGTCCAAGCGCTTATGTATCAAATCTAAGGCAAAACAGTAGATTTCATAAGACGCAAAGAACACAACACAGACAGGAAATAAATCGAGGTTCATAGAAGAAAGGAAAATAATCATTCATCATGGATGCATAAGAGACAACCACACCAGAGAGATATTCAAGTTCATGCAATGATGCAAAATAGGGACGCGGGTGAAAAATCCAAGCCCGAGGTCAAGAAAGTCTGGAGAAAGAAAGAAGAGAGGAAATCGTGTCTCCTTGAACTAAAGGAGGCTGCTCTTCTCTTGCACTAAGCAACTCCGGGTAACACATCCTCGGGGGGAGCATTTTGAAAAAGGTTTTATTTTAATGCTTACGTATATTTGTGCAGGTATCCGAGGATGAAAGACCGGCGGTTGGGCTTTTGTGGTATAATTGTCAAGTGTGTTGGCTGTTCATTTAGTTGTGTGTGGAAGTGCCGTGAAGGGTAGTGTTTGCATTGAGAATCTTCACCATTGGTAGTATTGCTTATGTCATTGTTGTTTTGTTGATGGTTCTTACTGCCATTGATTATAGCTATGGATTATAACAGTTCAGATTGTTTTTGTTTATTGAAAGAATGCTTGCCCCAGTTGCGTATTTGTGTTTCGATAATAGCAGCGTGTTTTTGTTCGATGCTTGATGTGAAGATTGTCAGATCTTTCATTACACCTTGGTGAATATATTTAATTCACAGACAGTTTTGTTTTAACTTTTAATATAATGCCAATTCAAGGATAAGAAGTTTGAGGCTGAGTAAGGTGCACTACGGTTGGCCATAAAGTGTTTGACAAAATGTCTTCTTTCGACATGCACAGTTGAAAGTAAGAGTTGGCAGTAAAATTGCGGTCTTTGGACAAAAATTGGTACAGATGTGAGTCACTTGTCAATTACGTTGATAGAAGTGAAATCGGCATGTTGAATGGGAAGATTGAAGAAAAAGTTTATAATGTGCAGCCAGATGATTTCCAGCCTGGTGATGAATGTTTGAGGTGCTTTTATAAAGAATTGAGGTAGTCTGTTGGATTCTCACTACAGAGAAAGACAAACAGCTGTCAGTAGGTTCAAGTCTGTTGAGAATATTCAAGATGTATATGCAGATGTTGTTTGCATTACAGAGCAAGAAGTTGGATAGTTAAACGATCGGTGTATGCTTTCACTAAAATCGGTGGACAAGTTTGAGATTGCAGAGCAACGAGAGGGTTGAGGCTCGAGAAGACAGCGTGAATTGAAGTGGCCACATATTCCCAAGAATAGTCTAAAATTTGACTAGCCATTGGGATCAAATTCTCAGGGGGGCATTTGTGCATTTGTTCATCTTATTGATCATATCCATGATTTTTGCTAACTATTTCAATGTGGTTCTGAGAATGGTGTGTATGGACTCAGGGGGAGTCTGCAGCGGCCCTTTGGTATTATTGACAAAGGGGGAGAAGAGTTACGAGGAATGTACACGGGTGTTGCCAACAATTCCAAAGGGGAGATTGTTGAGCAAGGTGTTGCAAGAGTTTTGTCATTGTTGTCAACTCAGGCAGTTAGATCTAATAATGCAGTGGACAGGCAGTTCAGAAGTCATTCAATGCAGGCTGACAGATTTTAGGGTTTGCAATTGACCACATTTAGGGTTTGCAGCCGACCATGTTTAGGGTTTGCAGTCGACCAAGATTAGGGTTTGCATTTGCATAATCAGTCGACTACTATTAGGGTTTTCATCTCAAAATCTCAAGTATATAAGCGGGGCTATTTGGAGATTTAGGCATCCATCGGGTGAATGTTGAAGTGCGAGATGCGGCCGTAAAAGCGCAGATAGCGTAGAATCGGCGAGATGATAGCGAAGTGCATAATGTGAGCTAGTTGTGTCGAGTTGTTCGAAGTGCGATTGTGAATGCGCACAGAGAGCAGAGTGTGGAACGACACAGAGTGTGCGAAGCGTGTGAGCAGAGAAAGCAGAATTTGTAGAGAGCGCAAAGGGCAAAGTTGATTGCAAAGTTTGGCTATAGCGAGTGCAGCAGATTGTGTGAAGAGATTGCGCAAGAAAGAGCGAGTGTGCGAGAGATTGCAAAGGTGAAGTAGATCGGTTAGAGTCTTGCAATAACAAAGGTATTTGTCAAACATTTTCATTCAAAATTGAAGTCCGAGTTGGTCCTTGGCAAATTAGGGGTTGGTGCTCCTTTACTGTTGGTGCGAGATAAATAAGGGGTTGGTGCTCCTTCCGGTTGGTCTTTGGTAAACAAATTGTAAAGTTGGTGCTTTGCAAGAGGCTGGATTTGGATGGTAGTCCAAGCAGCCGTTCTTTTTGAGGAGTAGCCATTTTGGTGAACCTCGTTAAAAATCTATGTTGTGTGATGTTCTCTTGCTGTACTTATTATATTTGTTTATAAGTTTTAATTGTTGTGGTTTTTAGAGCTGTTAATTCATGTTTTGGAATGCCACACTGATTCACCCCCCCTCTCAGTGCCATACTAAGTACAACACAAAAGGTATTATGAATCTTTACAAATAAAATCCTATGAGTATTTGGAATAAAAATTAAAAACTTCAAATAAACTTTGTATTTGACCAAGTGAAGCTACTCTATACCCAATTTGATACTATGTTAAAATTCATAATATTTTCTAGAAGCAATCCATCCACTCAAATATTTTCTTTAAAAAAAACATAAAATGATTAAAAATGAAAAAGGAATAGAGATTTTAGGGTACACATAGTCACCATAAAGAGTGAAATCTTTATATTTCATTCAAAGCACTTTAGTAATAAAATTATTGGAAGGGGGTATTTATACCAATACCAAAACCCCAATTACATAATAAATTTTAAACTAATACAATGTAACAATGGGGGTTAAGGTTAATTATACATTATAAAGAGAGTTTAACCATAACAAGATTAATCATGACCCATAGTTATTACACAATAAAATATTATAATAAATTAATACATTGTACAATAAATTTCCTTAGGCGTATCAATAATACATCATACAATGTGAACCCTATGAATCAGATTATAATTTTAACATTATAATATACCTCAATACTGTCTAATGAAGAGTCAAGTTTCATACTATGAATCTTAAATAAATTTTGAAAATATTGATATTATCTTCAACTTAAAACAAAATTTTAGTGGTAGATCATGTTGTATTCTATTTTGTTATAATATTGACTTGAATAGTCTCATCAATTTTTGCACAACACTAATTTGGTTATTGGTATGGATGGGATAAATCACCAATTTGGTCTTATTAATATAGATTTGTGTTAAAATGGTTTCACTCTATTTCTTAAAGCTATTATAGCCTAGAATTATGATTTACTCAAGTAAATTCAATATGATTTTAACAAACATAAAAGCTTAATCTATACAAATCTAGATAATATCAAAGCTTAGAATTCCAACCTATCTTAGAACATATTAGATAAAAAAAATTAGATCATTCTGATATGATATAAACAAAAGGATTAATCCCCCATGAAATTAATTATACTAATTGAATTTTTCTAAGTATGTGTTGTTTATAGAAATAAATATGAATGCAAGGTATCTCTAACAACAAAAGAGATGTAATAATATATGGTAGATATAAAAAAAAAAAAAAACTTTTAAATTATTCTATTTGATGATGAGGTGGTTATTTGATGCTAAAATAATCCTTCTACTATGATCCAAATTCTATATAATATAATGTTAATTCTAAGGATTAGATTTATTAAGAAAAGCTATCAAATAAAAACTCTAAAAAGACTATCTAGGACAATGACTATAAAAAATAATAATATGTGATCTTGTAACAAAAAAGCAATAATACTTGCAACAACTACATCAAGATGTCATGGTCACTAGAATTTGATACAAAATTATATGAATGTAAAAATACATAAAAGGATTGTTAAAATTATCTATGTTGTACATTTATATATATAGTATAAATTCTTCTTTTTTTTTTTTTTTTGGTGGTGGCCACAAGGGGTAAACAGACTGTGACCACGAGGGAACCATTACATAACATATCCGCAACATGTGAGGCGAGAGATTTGAACCTGGGCCTCTCAGCAACTAGAGAGGTTTAACTACCCACTTGCTCTCCAACTCCTCTACATGGGCGGATAAAATAATTTATAGTGGAAAACACCCCTTTTGAGGTGCCACTTTCAACAGGTTGGGCATAGGAGGAATGGAGCCTTGTCGGCCTCTACCAGCACATAGGACATTCCTAACTATACCATATATCTGTAGGATGGAGACAAGGGGAATGGAACCTGGGTCGGCCTCTACTAGCACCCAGGGCATTTACCACTACACCACAACAAGCAGATAAAACTAATTTATAGTGGAAAACACCCCTTTCAAGGTGCCACTTTCAACAGGTTGGGCATAGGAGGAATGGAGCCTTGTCGGCCTCTACCAGCACATAGGACATTCCTAACTATACCATATATCTGCAGGATGGAGACAAAGGGAATGGAACCTGGGTCGGCCTCTACCAGCACCCAGGGCATTTACCACTGCACCACAACAAGCAGATATTATCTTTTATTTTTTCAAAACATTGTTAAGTAAGAATAAATTCTTCTTCTAAATAAATGACTAAGTGAAAAAAATGTTCCCATGGATTTTTCTTTTGAAAATGAAAAAGGAATGTTAAAAAATATATGTTTGAATTTTCTATGAAGATGAGCAACTAAGAAGTGTTAGGGAAGCAAAGGTGAGCAATAGTGGAGCAATTCTAGGGTAGTGTTGAGTAGTGAATTTGCAATGTTAGGGTAGTGAAGGTAAGCTATAGTGGAGCAGTGCTAGGGCAGTGTTGAGCAATGGCTAAGCAATGTTAGGGTAGCAAATACAAGTAGTGGAGCAATACTAGGGTAATGTTGAGCAGTATTAGGGCAGCAAATATGAGCAAAAATGAAGTAGTGCTAGATCAACATTATGTTATCACTATATTGATGGCAAGCGAGAAGGTGTCTAGTGGTGAAGTGAATCGTGGGAGTTAGACAAAGGTTGGAGGATTGGGGTTCTTGGCATCCCCTAAGGTATATTTTTTGGACATTTTGAGTGATAAGTTGTCATTGATGTCAAAATTGAGTGGTCCTTGATGTCAAACTTTTAGCACCAGTCAGTGGTAGTTTCAGTTGGCAGCGTCAGTTTCAGGTTCTCCAATAAATGCAAAAGGATAATTCGGTTTCAGTTTCAAGACCCGGTTCCAGGAAGTCATATTTGGCCCAGAGTGCAAAAAGAAGCCCAAGTAAATAATATTATAATATTATTTTATAATATTATACAAAGGAAGTTTAAAATTAATTATAAATTAATTTATTAGTTAATTTACTTAACTTATAAAGTTATTTAAATTAATTATTAATTAATTTAATTATTAATTTTAAATTAATTTAAGCTAAGGTTAAATAACCCTAAGGTGGGTTATTAAAATTAAAATTTGAAATACAAAGCGCCGACGTGAGGAGAAATTTAAAAATGTGTATATAAGGGGGGACTACCCACCTTACAAAATTTACCATACCTTCGAAAGTATTTGCGAGCCTTATGATTTGCATTGCATCCAAGGAAGATAAAGTGTGCGAATTTTGTTGAAAATTAAATGATGATGAAGGCATAAGAGGAAGGGACTCTTCCTTCCTTCACGTGGGCATTAGTAGCCCATACGGTGGGCTCCCAAGTGCTAAGGCACTTAGGCTTGAGGAGACGGCGGATCAAATCTCACCGAATCCCCTTTTTGGGGAAGAAAGAGGTATGCTTTAATCTTGGGTGCCGAAAATTTCGGGAATATAGTTTGAGCATTTAGAAATTAATTTTTGCATATTATAATTGGTTTCTAAGGTAGAAAGGGGAGTTATAAGGGATTTGCAAAATTATATTTTTAATATTATTTTCTCAAGTGGTTGAAAGGATAGTAAGGTGTTTGGTTGATGTTTTATGGTGTTAAAACATTATTTTGAGTTGGAGTTTATAAGGTGTATCCAAGTAATTATTTCATGTATGTTATGATGAGTGTTATTTTTAAAGGGAGCAATAAGGCATAAATTGAGTTGTGATTATTTTGTGACTAAAGGAATATTTTAAGAAAGTGTTGAAGTGATATTGTTGTGTTTAACCATTGGAATTGGAAATAAGGAAATTGTGATTGAGACAGGTTTTTCAAAGGCACTTTGACATCCAACAAAGGTATGGGCATATTCTTCCTAGTGAGTGATTGTTGAAAGTTGTGTATGAAAATTTGGAGTGAAAAGGATTGTTTGGTTAGCATTGTTGAGAGTGTTTTGATTTATTGCTTCAAGGTTTTCTGGAATAAAAAGAGTGATTGATAAAACCTTGTTTTATAAGCATTGTTGTTGAAGTAAGTAATTGAGTGAAGAACTTGAACTAGGGTTTGGAAAGAACATGGGTATCATTGTTATGTGAGATTATTTTATAAGAATTATTGTTGAAGTGAGTAATTGAGTGAAGAACTTGAACTAGGGTTTTGGAAAGAACATGAGTATCATTGTTATGTGAGATTGGTTGATAATCATTGTTGGAAACATTTGAGTGATTGTTCATGTGATTGGACTAGGGTTTGTGAGCAAGGATTATTTCATTGAGTGATTGGTTGAGTAGAGTTGGTTGAGCCTAGTCAAGTGAATGTGTTGAAGTGATTGTTCAAGTTCTGTGAAACAAATTATTCTATATTTTGAATTGATTTGAGAAAGAGGTTGAGTATTGATGAGTGTGAAACATATTGAGTCTCTAACAATTATCTATATGTTTCTGTGATAAAAGAGATATTGGAAGTGATTGAGATTTTGTGAATGTGAAGCATATTGAGTCTCTAACAATTCTCTATATGTTTCAAAAGAGTGATTGAAATTGATTGAGTATTGAGGTGAATGTGAAAGCATATTGAGTCTCTAACAATTCTCCATATGTTTCTAAAAGAGTGATTGAAAGTAATTGAATATTGAGGTGAATGTGAAGCATATTGAGTCTCTAACAATTCTCTTTATGTTTCTATGAGATTGGACAAGTTCTAGTGTGGACTTATTGAGCATATTTGAGGTAAGTCTTTGAGAAGACTTGTGGACATATTTGTGTGAGCTTTTGTGGAAGCTTACAATATAGATTGAGAGCATATTTGGATAAGTCCTAGTGAGGACTTATTGAGCAGATTTGGATAAGTCCTAGTGAGGACTTATTAAGCATATTTGGACAAGTTCTAGTGAGGACTTGTAGAGAAGATTTGGACAAGTTCTAGAGAGGACTTGTGGACAGATTAGTGTGAGATTTTGTGGAAGCTTACAAGGTAGATTTGAGATAAGTCTTTGAGAAGACTTGAGAGTAGAGTTGATTGATTGATTTGTTCAAACCTTGAGTTAAGGTTTGGGGTAGATCCAGTAGAGTTGATTTGAGATTGATTCAAGATTTGTGTTAAGGCTTGAGGATAGATATTGAGGATAAATTTGTGCTATACTGAAGGACTATGTTTAGTGCATATTTGAGGATAGAGTTTGGTGTATATTTGAGGATAGGTTTGTGCCATACCAGAGACAGATATTGAGCAGATTTATGCTAGATCTAAGGACTATGTTTAGTGCAGATTTGAGATATATCTTTGAAGGTGACAGAGTATAGAGGACAATAGTCTCTAGTGGATAGAGATCCATTATCCAGGGTAGTGAGGATAGGTGTCTTCAGTGGATAGAGATCCATTAGCCAGAGCAGTGGGGGTAATAGTTCTTCTAGAAGATCACCAGTAAGAGCTTAGGAGAAAGGATTTCTCCTGTGGATAGAGATCCATGAACTTGATTAGGGGATTGGTGTCTCCTTTGGATAGATATCCATAAATATTTTAATAGGGAAAGGATTCCCAAGATATTGATTGAGAAAATTTTAGTGAAAGATTTTCTTTATGGAGTAGCCCACATTGGGTGAACCACATAAAATTGGTGTCTCTATTGTGTGTGGTGATTTGTGTATTTCTTTGATTACTGCTATTGATATTGTTATTTATACATTGCATAATATTTATTGGAAAGAAAAGTAAAAAGTGGTCTTATACTTTTCACCCCCCTCTCAGTATAAGCTTGTGTTCTTAAATTGGTATCAGAGCGGGTTCCTTTGGAAGAGTTTAACAACTTGAAGGAAAAGCTTTCAAGAACATAATTGATTCTAAGAATGCATTTTTAGATGATTCAACACCACTATTTGATGGAAGTGATTATATATATTGGAGTATGAGAATGAAGGTTCACTTGATGGCACTTGGCAATGAAATTTAGGGAGTAGATAAAAATGGATACATACCACCAACTAATCCACCTACAAATAAGGAAGGTAAGCTTCTACAACATTACAATTCAAAAGCAATGAATGCACTTTTGAGAGGTTTGCATATAAAATAATCAATAAAAGTTATGCATTGTAAATATGCAAAAGGAATTTGGGATAAGTTGCAAAGCATATATGAAGGAGATAAAAGTGTAAAAAAGGCAAAGATATGAAATCTCAAAGGACAATTTGAAGAATTAAGAATGAAGAATGAGGAAGACGTTAGTTTTTATATTCTTCGGGTAGATGAGTTTGTTAATGTTATCCAAGGATTTTGATGTAATGTGGATGAATCAGATGTTTTTGATAAGATCTTAAGGTCTCTTACAACAAGATTTAGTGAAAATATTTCAACTATAGAAGAAGTAAAGTATGGTTATTCTTTGATAAGAGATATGTTTCTTGGTATTCTTATAGCTTTTGAGTTAATATAAAAAGAACCTAATCCCTAGAAGGAATCAACATTTAAAGAAATTAAGAATACAAAGGGTAAGAAGTCAAAATCGAGCAATGAGTCATCCAATGATGAAGAAGCTAATTATGGTAGAAGGAAAAAGGATTCAAGAATATTAAAAGATGTAAAATATATTAGATTTTTAAATTTTGGAAAGTATTGTCACTATACAATTGATTTTCAAGAAGCCAAAAACAACAAATATGAAGAAAAACAGGATCATAGGAACAAGGAATCAGAAAGATACATGTATCAAAATAAAGGTAAGGATGGACAAAGAATACAAGGAAAGAAGTTCTTTAAAATAAAAAAGAGGAGCTACTATGTAGATAAGGCAATTAAGTACTCAAGTTATAGTGATTTTAGTTCTTCAAGTAATGATAAAGATGAATTCCTATTTATGATTGAAGAAAAATAAGTTAAGAAAAGGTCACCAATAATTCTCAAGTGTTTTAGATGTGGTAATTTTGGACATCTTGAAGATGGTTGTACAAGGAATGGTTTTAGTTTCAGTGATGATGAATATGAGAATGCACTTAAAGGACTAGAAGAGAATATTCTAATGGCACTAGAAGAAGGAGATGATGATCCTATATTAGACAAATCAAAAGAAAATGAATATGTAGACAAAGACAAACAAATAGAGGAAGAATAAAAAAAATAAGGATTTGATCTTAAAGCAAAACTTATTTATACTCTTGACACAGTAAAGAAGGTAAGAAAGAAAAAATCTAAACTTAAATTTTTGTTTCAATAATACAATGAAGAAAGAAGAAAGCTTATATAGGATCTAAAAAAATCAATGGCTAATACAAATAAGATCAAGGATAAGTTAGAATCAAAGGTCTTAGAATGTGAAATATTAGAACAATAAGTAGTTCTACTAAGGGAATATTTAGAAAAATCCAAGGATAAGCTACACAAGTTTGGAAAGAGTTCAAATATTGTGGATAATATGATCAAGGTAAAAAGAAGGTCAACAAACAAAACATGTATTGGTTTTGAACAAGCTCAAAAGAAACAAGAAGAAGATTCAACCTCAAGTTCTTCAAAAGAAGAAACTTCAGAATAAAATAGTGTAAGAGAAAGTGAGACTTCTGAGGATGATTTGGACAATAGAAAATTCAACAAGAAAAGGAAAAATGCATAAAGAAAAAATAGATGGAACAATAATCAGAATAGGTTAAGATATACTAAGAGACCAATGAGTTCAAGACAAGGAAAATTCAATGGAAGATGTTTCTCATATCACAAGTTTGGGCACATGGTTTCATAGTGCAGGACACATGAAAGACAAGAAAATGGAAATTTCAAAAATTGATAGCTTTTCTATGGATATTTCTACTCATTTAATCAGATTGGTCACAAGGCAATGGATTGCAGGGTTCATGATAGAAAAGGATATGGCTTCACTAGGAGAAATCCTAAGATATTTGCACCTCCAAGGAATAATAATGTTATCCGTTATAAGTGCAATAATGATGGACATACAATAAAGTGGTGTAGAGCAGACATTTTAGAACCAAGAATGAATATGAACAGGAATAGGAATAGGAATAGGAATATGGAATATGAACAAGAGTAGGAATAGGAATAAGAATATGTATATGAACATGAATAGGAACATGAACAGGAACAAAAATATGGATATGAACATGAATAGGAACATAAACAGGAATACGAATATGGACATGGATAGGAATAATAACATGGACATGGAGAGGAACAGTCAAAGGAATCAAAAGGATCAGATAATAAGGAAAGAGGACAAAGGTAAAGATCAATACTTATTGGGAGTAGAAATACTCCCACCCTAGAATTAAACACCTCAAGAGGAGGTGGGGGAGGGGCTAAGCTAAGAGATTCATTCTTAGCCCCGAGCCCCAAAGGTAACCCTTTGCCATTGATGTCAAAGGGGGATATATTTGAGTAAGGGATAGAGATTTGGTTTAAGGAGAGATCATTGAGTTAGGGGAGTAGTTTCCCAGGGGGAGCAGAACAGGAAAAAGTTCAAGTTTTGGTAAAAAATAATTTGGGTTGCCATCAATGACAAAGGGGGATATTGTTGGATATTTTGAGTGATAAGTTGTCATTGATGTCAAAATTGAGTTGTCATTTATGTCAAAATTTCAGCACCATTCAGTGGTAGTTTCAGTTAGTAGCGTCATTTTCAGGTTATCCATAAATACAAAAGGATAATTTAGTTTCAATTTCAAGACCCGATTCCAAGAAGTCAGATTTGGCCCAAAGTGCAAAAAGAAGCCCAAGTAAATAATATTATAATATTATTTTATAATATTATACAAAGGAAGTTTAAAATTAATTATAAACTAATTTTAAATTAATTTATTAGTTAATTTACTTAACTTATAAAGTTATTTAAATTAATTATTAATTAATTTAATTATTAATTTTAAATTAATTTAAGCTAAGGTTAAATAAAACTAAGGTGGGTTGTTAAATTTTGAAATTCAATTTCAAAATACAAAGCACCGATGTGAGGAGAAATGTAAAAACGTGTATATAATGGGGGACTACCCACCTTACAAATTTTACCATACCTTCGAAAGTATTTGTGAGCCTTATGATTACCCTGCGTCCAAGGAAGATAAAGTGTGCAAATTTTGTTGAAAATGAAATGAGGTGAAGGCATAAGAGGAAGGTACTCTTACTTACTTCATGTGGGTATTAGTAGCCCTCGCGGTGGGCTCCCAAGCACTAAAGTACTTAGGCTTGAGGAGACAGTGGATCGAATCTCGTTGAATCCCCTTTTTTGGGGGGAAGAAAAAGGCATGCTTTAATCTTGGGCACCAAAACTTTTGGGAATATAGTTTGAGCATTTAGAAATTAATTTTTACATATTATAATTGGTTTCTAAGGTAGAAAGGGAATTTATAAGGGATTTGCAAAATATATTTTTAATACTATTTTCTCAAGTGGTTGAAAGGATAGTAAGGTGTTTGTTTGATGTTTTATGGTGTTAAAACATTATTTTGAGTTGGAGTTTTTTTTTTTTTTTAAAAGAGGGTAAAAATTTATTAACTCAGCAAAACATTCATGATACAAAGAAAAAGCAGAAGCTATTCAGACATATCAGCTCTCAATAAAGAAGAGAGAGATTGAGAGCAATCAGAAGAAAGTTGAGACCAATTTTGAACATCCCAACCATCTTGAAACTTAGAAGCCCATTTAGCTAACAAATCCGCTACCCTATTCCACTCCCGAGGAATATGCACAAAAGAAATGAAGTCCAAGTGAGCAGAGATATTAAGAATTTTCCGAGCAACCCAACTCAACCGCCAACAACCATGAAGACTATCTCCAGAATTTAACAAATTTATAACAATCTGAGAATCAGATTCACAAACAATCCGACGCCAACCCAAAGCATACCCTTGCTCCAAAGCATATAAAATTGCGAGTGCTTCCATGAAGTTATTAGAATGATGTCCCTTAAAGCAAGAGAAAAAAAATTGGATAGTACCACTACTATCCCGCCCCACACCACCAATACCAGCATTACCCCGGGAAGATCCATCCGTATTAATTTTCAGCACTCCCGGAGGAGGCGGATTCCATTTGCCAGCCCTCCGCACCCGATTATTCTGACCCATCCGTCTGCAAGAGACATTAGGACCAGGACCATTAACCATCAAGCCTAATCTTTCCATGATCTGACGTTCCGCATGGTCCACGGGAGAAATAATCTGACATTTTGCAGACACAGTTTCCTGGATCATTCGCAAAATCCTCTGCCAGACCTAGGAAGTAGTTAACTCCTTACCTTGGAAAATCCGACGGTTCCGTTCAAGCCAAATCTGCCAAAAAATGCATGAAGGACCAATACTCCATCCAACTTGTAAAAAGAAAGCCGCTGCGGGAGGCCGCCCCATACTCCTCCAAAAATCAACTATTGATGAAGCATGCGAACAAGGGTGATTCCATACTCCCCACCAATAATGCCAGACTTGTCGAGCAAAGTCACATTGGAGAAGTAAATGCCCAATAGATTCTTCAGCCTTCCCACGGTTATAGCATAAAGAGGGGCCAACAAACCCACGCTTTTGAAAATTATCCCAAGTGAGACAACGATTATGAGTAGCCTGCCACCCATAAAAACTACACTTCGGCCAAATAAACTTATTCCAAACTTGCTTCCACCACGGAACCTCCTCCTCACCAAACCGCTGCCGATCCAAAACACAATAACCAGCAGCAACCAAAAATATCCCTCTATTATCTCTTCCCCATGCTAGCACATCATCCCCAGGGTAGAGAAGAGCGAGGGACGGCTAGCGAGAATACGGGCCAGCTCTGCCCTCGCATCCATAGTGCCACCAGTAGGCCATTCTCGAGGATCCTTCCATTGGAGACTAACCATCTGACCAAAGGACTTAACAGTTTTGAAATCTGCCACCTTCAACCATCCAGCATCCCAAAAGCATTGAGCAAGATCTTGAAGATGTGGAAACTCGCTAAGAAGAGGAGCAAAGCCATCCCAAGAATCCTGCCAAAAAAGAGCCCGAGACCCAGTATAACAAATCCAGAATAACCCCTGCTTAACCAACTCTGCTCCCTTTTTCAAAGTATTCCAAACAAATGATCCTCGACCAGTCAAGTTGTATCGAGGAATCTATGAACCTTCCACTCCCCTAAGATACTTGTGGGAGATAATCTTGGCCCAAGTTTGCTCCTGATTACTACACCAACGCCAATACGGCTTAGCGGCCAAAGCGAGTCCCGAGAAGAGAGCTTAGACGAAGACCCAACCCCCCAACTTGCCTTGGTCGACAAATAGTCTCCCATTTAACAAGACTCCATTTTGAGGAACCAAGATTGCCAGCCCATAGGAATTGCCTAGAAAGAGAATCCAGGTCATGAAGAAAACTTGCTGGAGCAATCTGAATAAGGCATCTATACACCGGTAAAGCCTGAACAAGCGACTTCAAAAGTAAAACCCGACCGAGCAAAAGTTAACCATCTATGAGTCCAATGACTAACTCGACTACGAAATTTGTCAAGTATGTTAGTCCAAACCGCCCTAGGTAGAGGACCAACAGAAATGGGAATCCCCAAGTATGTAAGAGGAAGAGTTCCAACCTGAAACCTGAGAATCTGAACAATTCTAGCTTGAACCCTAGGATCTGTATTGAAAAATAAAATAATAGACTTGTGCTCATTAATCTCCTGACCAGAGACAGCCAAATACAAGTCCAAAGCATGTCTAAAGTTGGTTGCTTCACAAATAGAGGCTACACCCAAGAGAGCAGTGTCATCAACAAACTGAAGATGGGAAATGGCTGGCCTACTATTCTCCCATTTCCATCCATGAATAAGACCCTGGTGAACCTGATCTTTAAGCCAGCGACCCAGACCTTCAGCCATAATTATAAACAAGTACGGAGATAAAGGATCCCCCTGCCGAAGACCCCGGGAAGCATGAAACAAAGGAGAGGGCTTTCCATTAATTAGGACAGAATATGAGGGAGTTGTAATACAACTCATAATCCACTCAATCCAAGAAGGATCAAATCCAAAGGCCAAGAGGATTTTGTGAAGAAAAGACCATTTCACCCTGTCATAAGCCTTCGCCATATCCAACTTCATAAACATAAACTTATTCTTAGAAGTGCTCATAGAATGGATCGCCTCGGCAGCAATAGCCACTCCATCCAGAATCTGTCGACCAGCCACATAGCCACCCTGCTCATCAGAAACAACTCTATCCAGCCAAGGCTTGAGACGCTCCGCAATCAGCTTAGTAATAATTTTATACACCACATTGCGAGAGAGCAATAGGCCGAAGCGATCAAAAGAGCTAGCACCCTCCTTTTTAGGAATTAGCATCAAAAAAGTGGAATTCAAAGCTTTCAACAATTGATGGTTATGAAAGGACTCAAGAACAACCCTCAAAAGATCAGATTTAATAATTTCCCAAAAGTGTTGAAAGAACTCAACGGGGAAGCCGTCAGGCCCCGGAGCTTTCCCAGTCTTCATAAGGAAAACTACCCTTTCTAGTTCATCAATGGAAATAGGTTGAAGAAGGCATGCATTGATCTCTTATGAAATAACAGAAGGAATACAACGCAAAATAGTATGATCATCAACATGATCCCCACAAAAATCCTCAGAATATAAGGAAGAAAAAAATCGAACAGCTTCCGAGAGATATCCTGAGAAGCAGACAACTGAATACCTTGAGAAGAAATAATCGAAGAAATACCATTACCGTGTCTTCGAGCCTTAACAGTGTTAAAGAAAAAAGTTGTATTTCGATCTCCTTCTTGTAACCATTCCACCATGGCCTTTTGCTTCCAGAAAATCTCTTCCCGAAGCTCCCATTCTTGAAGTTCATGCAAAGCTTCAGACTCCTCCTGCAAATTCTGCTCTGTTAACCCATGATCTCTGATATGTCTGGTGATAACATCAAGCCTTCTTTGGGCCAAAGTTTTAGCCTGAAATAGATTCCCGAAACACTGCCTGTTCCACTTTTTGAGTTGATATTTCACAAATTGGAGTCTTTTAACAAAAGAGTACATAGCAGTACCGTGGGAAGGACAGCCACGACTCCACCAGACTTTCATCAACTCGTACAAAGAGGGATCCCTAAGCCACATTAAGCTGGAATTTAAAACTTGGATGATGATCCATTTCTTGTCGAGAGATAACAAGTTTAATAGGCCAGTGGTCTGATCCCCTCCAGTCAAGAATCGTTGAGTTAGTAACCCAAGAATTGCTAATCCAAAATGAAGAAGTAAGAAACCTGTCCAACCTCTCAGAGATCGAGTTAGAACCACACCGCTTATTCGTCCAAGTGAACACACCATTCTTTGGCTTAATATCCACCGGATTAAGAAGCTGAATATTATCATTAAGGAGTCTAGAGGGAGGCCCCAAAGTACCCACACCACCCCTCTTCTCATCAATACTAGATACGACATTAAAATCTCCGGCCATAATCCAAGGATAGAATGGAACCAAGGCTCGAACACTTTGAATATGATTCCATGGCGAGCACCTTCCCGGCCAAGATCCGAGGGGCGTAAATGTTAGTGAACAAAACCACTTCTCCAGACTCATGGCAAGAAGCTATCATAGAAAGAGATGACTTATTCGATACCCACCAAAGAGGAGTAAGCTTCTACGGATTCCAAAGGCTAACAAGCCCCCGGCACTACCCACAGCCCCAACACCTCGACAAAGACCTCGAGGCCAGAGTTTAGAAGCAATACTAAATAGACCCTCCATCGATAATTTAGATTCTTGAAGAAAAACAACATCCGGCTTATGTGCCTGAACCAAATCCCGAATAGCTTTTTGACGAGGTAAGCTATTCAAACCTCTCACATTCCAAGAAAGAACAATCATTTAGAGAGAGAAGAAAAGTGAGACTCCAGGGGTTTAACCACCCCACTCTCAACCAATGTTTCTCCCTCCATATGCAGTTTATGTGCATCTTTCTTTCTACCCACCTTAATCAGCTTCGCAGGGGCCTCTTTTTTAAAGTTACGTTGGAGTAACCCTAGAGAAGGACTAGGCCAAGAACCCTTTCCTCTACTAGAAGTCAGCAAATCAGCCAAAAAAGGGTCATCCCCTTTCACACCATCCTGTTGCCCCTCCGAAACAGGAACAATTGCCAGGGCTGTGTTCAAAGAAGAATCTGTCACTTCCTGTTGCCCATTAGGATTCAACACCTCAGTTACATTTTGAGTATCCATATTCAAATTACCATTCATTCCTTCATCCGGAGATACCAACTCATCTAAGGCATCAAACTTATTATACAGGCCATCCATTTGTCTAGCAGTAAAGGTCCGCTTCAACCCTTTTCCCTTATTACGATTCTTAACTGGAACAAAGCCTTCTTTGTCTACCCCACTAACATCCATGGGAGCCCTCCCTGTCCAGGTCCGGCCTCTTGTGTAGCTGACTTCCCACCACTGAGATTGTAGATTTGGATTTTTAGAACCAAATGATTTATTTTCGAGGCATTTTAGGGCATTTATGTTGAAGATGCCCGTACTCATGACACAACCGACAACGGAAAGGAATAGTTTCATAGTCTAATTGTTGAACCCAAGAAAAAGAGCCAACACATATTTGCATAGAATCGGGTAGAGGCTTAGATAAATCCAATTCCACACAAATACGGGCACATGAGACTACCTTTTTGTCTGAAGTTTCCCTGAGACGGTCCCACCGGTTTGCCTAACACCAATGCAATCATGTGCAGAATATCCGTCCGCCAAAACTCCAAAGGTAGCCATGGAAGTCGAACCCACCTGGAACCCTAGAAGGAATCTCCTCAATCGGATTAAAACCCATATGCCAGGGTTTAATAAACAGGCCAATCTGGTTGTAAAAGTATGGGCCCCCCTCAAAAGCCCTATTCCGGTCTGCCAAGCAGGAAAACACCACCAGAAAGAAATTATTAGCTCCCATCATGATCTCCATATCACCGACCGGGTTCCAAGTACTCCTGGCCCACTTTTCAAATGCCAAGAAAGGGATGCGAATACCCAAGAATTTGCATATTAAAGCATGATTTTGCATATATTCAACATCATCTGCAATTGACTCAGGCTGAATCACAAGAACAGGCCGCTCCCCAGCCCTTTCCAAGCATCCATTAACTCGCTTTGCACGAAACCCTCCTTCCAAAGAAGAATTACTTGGGCCTGAAGAATTACCCTCTGCATTATGCCAAACAGAAGAAAAGCCTGAGCCACGAAGGGCTTCCTTAAACGAGACATTATTCCGACATTGGGTTCCTCCAGGCAAAGCCATTCATGCTGTTCCAAAAATCTCAGAAATCCCCAAAAATCCAATCCGTCTCTTCAAAAATCCAACCCTAAGAGAATCAATTTCCCCCTAATTTATGAAATTTTATCAAGAACTCAACATAGCAAATACCTTGAGTTGGAGTTTATAAGGTGTATCCAAGTAATTATTTCATGTATGTTATGATGAGTGTTATTTTTAAAGGGAGCAATAAGTTATAAATTGAGTTGTGATTATTTTGTGACTAAAGGAATATTTTAAGAAAGTGTTGAAGTGATATTGTTGTGTTTAACCATTGGAATTGGAAAGAAGGAAATTGTGATTGAGACAGGTTTTTCAAAGGCACTTTTCCAACCAACAAAGGTATGGACATATTCTTCCTAGTGAATTATTGTTGAAAGTTGTGTATGAAAAGTTGGAGTGAAAAGGATTGTTTGGTTAGCATTGTTGAGAGTGTTTTGATTTATTGTTTCAAGGTTTTTTGGAATAAAAAACGTGATTGATAAAACCTTGTTATATAAGCATTGTTGTTGAAGTAAGTAATTTAGTGAAGAACTTGAGCTAGGGTTTGGAAAGAACATGGGTATCATTGTTATGTGAGATTTTTTTATAAGCATTATTTTTGAAGTGAGTAATTGAGTAAATAACTTGAACTAGATTTTTGGAAAGAACATGAGTATCATTGTTATGTGATATTGGTTGATAAGAATTGTTGGAAACATTTGAGTGATTGTTCATGTGATAGGACTAGGGTTTGTGAGAAAGGATTATTTCATTGAGTGATTGGTTGAGTAGAGTTGGTTGAGCCTAGTCAAGTAAATTTGTTTAAGTGATTGTTCAAGTTTTGTGAAACAAATTATTCTATATTCTGAATTGATTTGAGAAAGAGGTTGAGTATTGATGAGTGTGAAACATATTGAGTCTCTAAAAATTCTCTATATATTTTTGTGATAAAAGAGAGATTGGAAGTGATTGAGATTTTGTGAATGTGAAGCATATTGAGTCTCTAACAATTCTTTGTATGTTTCAAAAGAGTGATTGAAAGTGATTGAGTATTGAGGTGAATGTGAAAGCATATTGAGTCTCTAAAAATTCTCCATATGTTTCTAAAAGAGTGATTTAAAGTAATTGAGTATTGAGGTGAATATGAAGCATATTTAGTATCTAACAATTTTCTTTATGTTTCTATAATATTGGACAAGTTCTAGTGTGGACTTGTGGAGCAGATTTGAGGTAAGTATTTGAGAAGACTTATAGATAGATTTGTGTGAGATTTTGTGGAAGCTTACAATACATATTGAGAGCAGATTTGGATAAGTCCTAGTGAGGACTTATTGAGCAGATTTGGATAAGTCCTAGTGAGGACTTATTGAGCAGATTTGGACAAGTTCTAGTGAGGACTTGTAGAGCATATTTGGAAAAGTTCTAGAGAGGACTTGTGGATAGATTAGTGTGAGATTTTATGGAAGCTTACAAGGTAGATTTGAGATAAGTCTTTAAGAAGAATTGAGAGCAGAGTTGATTGATTTATTTGTTCAAACCTTGAGTTAAGGTTTGGGTCAAATCTAGCAAAGTTGATTTGATATTGATTAAAGCTTTGTGTTAAGGCTTGAGGACAAAGATTGAGGATGGATTTCATACAAATTTATGGATAGGTTTGTGCCAGACCAGAGATAGATACTGAGTAGATTTGTGCTAGACTGAAGGACTATGTTTAGTGCAGATTTGAAATAGATCTTTGAAGATGACAGAGTATAGAGGACGATAGTCTCCAAAGGATAGAGATCCATTAGCTAGGGCGATGAGGATAGGTGTCTTCAGTGGATGGAAATCCATTAGCCAGAGTAGTGGGGGTAATAGTTCTTCTATAATATCACTAGTTAGAGCTTAGGAGAAAAGAGTTCTCCTATGGATAGAGATCCACAAACTTTATTAGGGGATTGGTGTATCATTTGTATAGAGATACATAAACATTTTAATAGGGAAAGGATTACCAAGAGATTTATTGAGAAAATTTTGGTGAAATATTTTCTCCGTGGAGTAGACCACATTGGGTGAACCACGTAAAATTGGTGTCTCTATTGTGTGTGGTGATTTATGCATTTATTTGATTACTATTGTTGATATTGATATCTATAAATTGTATAATATTTATTTGAAAGAAAAATAAAAAGTGATCTTATACTGTTCACCCCCCTCTCAGTATAATCTTGTGTTCTTTAATATTGTCCTTCAAAATCCCCTAACGACCCCATAACTTCTTTTTGGGAACCTCATTTTCCATTTGGATATGCAAATCCCTCTAGAGGCCCACCAGGATTGGTTTTTTATTTTAACCTTAGGGCAAGGTCATTCGCAAGTATGGTATCAAAGTAAAAAAAGTAAAACCCTCAATTGGTCTCTTTGATCTCCAAACTAAGGACAACTAATTAAGATTATCACACACTCAGATGGATCTCACCATGGATGAGGGAGCCTTCCATTTGGTTGGTAAATTTGTAGGAGCTCGACCTAATATTGATTCCATTATAAAATGGGCTCTGAAAGGTCTTTTGAAAATTATAACTTTCCCCAAGGGCCATTTTATTATTAAGTTAATTTAGGAAGAATATTCAATGTAGATATTGGGTGGGGGTCCTTTGTTTTTTGGATGAATAATAATATTCCTTAGATGATGGGGTGGTGATTTCAATATGGATTCTCAAAATATCAACTCGAATCCTCTTTGGGTTAGAATCTTTGGTCTTCCATTATAATTTTGGTAGGAAGATATTTTATGAGGCAGCCAAAATATTAGGAGAATTAGTTTTAATTAATTGAGCCACTAGATCTAAATCTAGAATGGTGTAATCTAGAATGTGCATTAATATGATTCTCTTATCCAATCTACCTAATTCAATAGATATTATCTTATATTTTGGTACCAGAAATAAACTTGTGGAGTATGACAATAGACCTATTATCTATTCATATTGTAAAAGGTGTGGCAATTTGGCCAATCAATATCCTAACAAAAAAACATGATTAAAAAACAATTTTGGGTAAAAAATAAGAATAAACGTCCTCAAGATTCTAAGAATATGATAGGAAAGTATTTGAAGGCACATGAAGAACCTCCTAGGAAAAAAACTCCTATATTTGAAAGAGTTCCTTTACTAGAATAACTTGAACCCTGATTGATTCAATGGTCAGGTATGTGTTTTAGACCTAGGTCGTAGTTCTCATTCGGCTAACTCATTGTAGGGAAACCCCTTTGAGTGCCTTGTGACTAAACCATCAACTAATATTGAGGAGGATGCCACTCTAGATATAGTTACTATGGCTTCTCCTTCCTTGTTGGTTGAAGCAAACCTTAAAATGGACTCTGGAAATATTTGAAATGGAGACTCTATAATTTGCCAAGGATCTCCTTCCAAAGGGAAGAGTCTTGATTTTTTAGTTCAGGGAAATTTGCTAGATTCAAATATGATCTTGGATTCCTCTTCAAAAGGGAAGAGTCTTAGTTTAATGATAGACCTGAGCAATTCTTCAAGCTCTCCTTTTGGAATGATAAATGGTTCATCATCTTGAAATAAAGAAAAACTTGCTGCTTGCATTGATATATATGAAAAGGTGTTACAAAGTGTATTATGCAACTCTTTTACAATATGCCCCATGGGATAAAAAATAAGGATTCTTGAAGGGTGATCCTTGTCATTGATCTTATTTGAAACACACCAAAAGTTTCTTCTTTGATTCCTCAGAGTTGAAGTGGTATTATGATGCTTGCTACCTCGAGTTATACCTATCTACAATACCTGTGTAACCCTTCAAAAATGAGTTAGATCATTTAGAGACTTGTCTCAGTCAAACCTTATTTAATGAAAGACACCTCGACACAAAATCCAATAGAAAATGCATAACAAGAATTCAAAATGAGATAAAAATAAAAATGGAGTATTATGTTACCTATTTGGTCTGTCTGTCAGCATGAACCAAGAAAATGCACCTAAAAGTATGTTTTCTATCAAAATGGATCTTGAGGTCCATTTTAGTTTCTAAAAACTTGAGAGTTGTAGGTATCCCATGGATGCCTTCTATAGTGTTTTTTTTTGCCTAGATTATCATATTCACCTATTCTACTTTTTAGAATGTTATAAACCTGCAATGGGGGTATAGAGGAGAGAGCTCACACATGAAATGAATTGAAAAAAATTTGGACATAATTTGAGTAGCATAACCTTGCATATTTTCCATCTCTAAATTCATAGATAATGACCTCCTTTTATAAATTTCATGACAAGCACAAAGGTGTAATGAGGTGGAGGAGAGAGGAGGGGCTTATTTAATGAGCATTTGATTGAATAGACTTTACTACCTAAGTGCCTTTAATGGGAATGGGTGATCCATACCTATCTAGGACTTGGGAAGATGTGAAAAATGCACTTTTTATCCACCTTCCTTAAATGCATTTTAGTGGGAGTTGGTGCTTTTTGAAAAAAGGGGTAAGTAGGTGTTTTGAGAAATGTGCAAAGGGGGTGTGAGGGGTGAATGCATTGGATGGGGGGAATACTTTTATTTTTTTATTGCCTTCTATGGTTTTGAATTGATTTTTTAATTGATTTTAGGGTTTTGGAATGTTCTTACCCTTTTTGGAACTAATTTTACCTTTTTGAAATTGACTTTGCCTTTTTGGAATTGATTTTGTTCTTTTTAATTGATTTTGTATTAATTCAAAGAAGTTTGAATTTATTTTTTACCCCTTGAATTAATTTTAAATTGATCTTAGGGATTTTGAACAAATTTTGCATTAATTTATTCTTTTGATGTTGATATATTTTGCAAGAGATTAAATTGAGATATTTTTAGGTGTCTACATTTTGCCCCTTTTTGCATTGCATTGTGTGAAGACATGATGCTTGTGCAAAAACTTATGACACTGATTTGATGATTGATAGTAAAATAGCATGGAGTAAAATATGATGACAAGTGATTTGTCTTAAGGGAAGTAGATGTAAGATGCCCCGATTGTGTATGGGATATCTGTTATTTTAACTTTACCATTAATCGATTGATGAGACCATTTTAGATTGGTAAACTCGTCAGTAATATGTAGGTATGCTAATGATTGCTTCAGTGGACTAATTGTGCACCTTGACAAAGCATGTTTGTATGAGAAATATTGTAATTTTGTGACATAAAGTGTGCCAAATTTGTTGTTTAAAAAGAGAATTTTTCTTTTTTGTTTGCCCCAACAAATGAGGGTGTATGATGATTTTTTATAAAATTTCTTGAAAAAATTTATGTATTTGATAACTGCTCCCTCAAGCGATGAGTTTATGGGTGAAAAGTTTGAATATGGTGACAAATCGCTTGATTGGATGAGGCGGTGGTGAGTAGGTAAGAAAAATAACAAACATGTGAGTGAAGAATAATGTGTTAAAAGGTAAAAAGAGGGGTGAATTCAATGATTACAAAGGTTAAAATAGAAAGGGCAATATACAATGAAAGCGGTAGGGGTGATATTGATGGTGATGCTAGTGGGCATGGGGATTTGGAGTGTGTATGAGAGATATCTGATCACGATGACCATATGCATGTTGGGCATAGTGGATGTAATAGTGCATGAAATATTGGATGCCATTGCGAAGGGGCGACCAATTTAGTGGTGGTGTAGCAAGGTGAAGTGGATAATTTTTTTTGCAATTTTGGAAAAGGGGACCGATGGATAAGCATCAATGCTCAACAAGGAATATGGATATGTAATATGTGCCTTAGGGGCACCGCAATATGTATGCAAAATATGTATGTGGGAAAAATGATGTGCCTAATGTGGTAGCACCTAGGGTTTTTTTAACAATGATAATATTTTAATAAAATATATCTCGTTTTGTGTGAATGATGTATGTGATATGAATGAATGTAAATGTTGTGATAATTATGTATGAGATAAAGATTATATATGATATTAGATGATGATTAATGGTAATTGATTGGTTGTTTAATTGGAAAATTGAAGCGGTAGTGATGATTGGAAGGAAATGAAAAAAGTGAGAATTTTACATTATTTGATGGATAAGTTTGATTTTTTTTTGCATTTTAGTTTATTTGGACCAAATGTGTATCCTAATATGAAATTTGTTTTGAAAAAACACCTCGAGGTGTATTTTTGATCAAAATGGACCTCAAGGTCTGTTTTGACCTAAAATGGACCTCAAGGTGCGTTTTGCCCAATATGCACCTTTAAAAGGGGGCACACATCATTTTCATTATTTGTGTGATTGTGAAAGTGTGGAGGAAAGTGAAAGAACACGAGTGATATCAGATAATGTCGAATTTACAAGTGAGAGTAGTGAAATGGCCTAGGGCAAAGCAAGATCAAGTGTTTGTAGGAGTGTGGTTGGTGTAAGTGACCGTTGATCAAAATTTGCATTATTTGTTTTTTTATTTTTTGTTCTGGAATAGCATAAAATGAACTTAAAATCCTAAAATTTGTACAAACTAAAAACTCTAAAAAAAAATTTGAGACATTAATTGTGAAAAATACTAGAACTTTGTGTGAAATTAGAAAACCTAAATAGAACGTTTGTGGCAATTTACAATGAAAACCCTAGAACTTTGTGTGAAATTAGAAAACCTGAATAGAATGTTTTTGGCAATTTATAGTGAAAATCCAAAGACTTTATGTGAAATTAGAAAACCTAAATAGAATGTTTGTGGCAATTTATAGTGAAAACCCTAGAACATGTGTGAAACTAGAAAACCTAAATAGAACATTTGTGGCGGTTTATAGTGAAAACCATAGAACGTGTGTGAAACGAGAAAACCTAAATAGATCATTTGATACCATTAAGCATTAAAATCATGAATTTGTTTTTGCATGGCCAAGAATTTGGGCAAAATGGGTATAAAAAAATACCACTTTCATGGAAAATGGACCTCAGGGTGCATTTTCCAAGGAAATGGACCTCGAGGTCCATTTTCCAAGAAAAATACCTCAGGATGCGTGTTGAATAATATTGGCATGTGCATTGTGCATTTTTTGGTGTTTTGTGAAAATCTATTGCAAAAGTGCATGTTCATTTGTTTTATCAAAAAATTATCTCTTTTTTGACAAAAAAGTTATTAAAATTTTGTCAATTAAAAGTTGTTCAAAAATTGTTATGAAATATCATCGTGAAAATATTGTTGTAAAGTTGTCATTAAAATTTGCTGACGAAAGATTATTGAAAATGTTGTTGAAGAGTTGTCATCAATAAATTTTTTGAATATGTTGTCATGTAAAAATCATCAACGAAAAATTGTTGCAAATATTGGTGAAAAGTTGACAATAAGATTGTTGAAAATGTTGTCATGAAAAAAATCATCAATGACAAATTGTTATGCAAAATTATCAAAATGTTGTTGATGAAAAATTGTTGTTAAATGTTGCTGAAAAAGTTGTCGACATCAAATTGTTGAAAATTTTGTTTGGAAAAATTGTTTGTAAAAATTGTCAAAATGTGGCATGAAAAGTGTTTTGAAAAAATTGTCCAAATGTGGCATGAAAAGTGTGTTGCAAAAATTGTCAAAATGTTGCATGAAAAGTGTGTTGCAAAAATTGTCAAAATGTTGCATGAAAAGTGTGTTGCAAAAATTGTCATAATGTTGTTGACAAAAAATTGTTGTTAAATGTTGCTGAAAAATTGTCGACAACAAATTGCTGAAAACGTTGTCATGCAAAATTGTCAAAATGTTGTCGATGAAAAATTGTTGTTAAATGTTGCTGAAAAAGTTGTCAACAATAAATTGTTGAAAACATTGTAATGTAAAATTGTTGAAAATGTTGCTTGAAAATATTGTTTGCAAAAACATGTCAAAATATTACTGAAAAATCATCGAAAAGTTGTCAAAAAGTTTTTTTTTGCTTTGTTTTTTGTCAAAAAGTTTTTTTTTTTGCTAAAATGTTGCTATTTTTTTTTTCAAAAAGTTACTAATAAAAATTTTTGATGTGGTTTTTGCAGGTGAAGGAGTTGATACCATGACATCACTTTTTACCATTGGCCAATGATTTGAAGGAATTTGTGAAGGAGATAGAGTGGGAGTGGTTGGAGAAGATTCGTTTCTATGGTGTGGAATTAATGGAGACTGTATATTGTGATCACACCTATTTAGATGCACTCTATGAGCATTGGTATCCTTATAGGAACATGTTCCAATTTCCAATAGGGGAAATGACTATTACATTAGAGGACATGTATCGCATATATAGCCTACCAATGGAGGGGATGGTGGTGATGGTAGTACAAGGGGAGGAGGCACAAAAGAGAGTGTTGAAGAGGATGTTTGGAGATAAGGTGGCGCAGGTGAAGATATTCAATGGGGGGATCAAGTACCAAGATTTATACACTTTAGGCCTACTTTTGTGGTACCATGCATTGTTGATGATATGTATTATGAGTTATGTGTTGCCTAATACCTTAGGGTGATATTCCCTTGGAACCTGATGTGGATGTTTTATGATATGATAGAGTACAAGATGTAGTTTGTGTGGATGCTAGCTTTATTGGTGCAAACTTATCAAGAGTTGCATGATGTGTGAATGATGATGATAAAGTAATTTTGCAAAAATTTGATTATATATTTATGGGCATGGGAGCACATTGTAGTGCTAAGGCTAGAAGGGTTACCTTTTGAGGCCCACACACTATTGGGAGTGAAGGTACCCTATGCATGTTAAAGACCATGAGATATGGAGGATAGATGAAAGAGGGACCATGAGGGGAACACGTTGTACTATAGACAATGGTTGAGTGAGTTGGCACCTAGTGATGTGATTTGGAGGTCCTATAGAGGAGGGTCATCATGGGATGAGGATGGAGTGGAGTTGGTATGGGTGAGAAGATAGTGGTGTATGATAGGAAGGTATTTGTTTTATTTGGATCTATTTTTGTTTAGTTGGGTGTAATGATAGCTTGGATTGATGTAGGACATGATAGATACATCAATGGTGATTAGGCGATGTGTAGGATATTGAGGATCATGACCATAGGGAGAGGTCATAGATATGGTTCTAGATGAGTTGTTGGTTACCATATGTAGATGATGTGGGGGATACAATGGAGTATTTGAGTTGGTGAATGACACAAAGTTGGGAGCCCAAAGTGGGTGTGATTAATGGGGTTGGGGATGGGGGTCTACAAGATGTACCTATGAGTCTAGTGAGGGTAGTGGAGAGGTCAACTAAGGTGGAACATGAGGGGGATGTAGAGGTAGGGGAAGTAGATGATGGTACTTCCTAGGAAAAGTGTTAGTTGGGGTGATGTGTGTGATCGTGGCATGACGATGAGGTATGGTCTTCTCATGAAGTGGTTATGGAGACTAAAATTGGGAGTGGAGTGGAGGAGAAAATATTCAAGATGTGTGTTGAGGAGATGTGGGAGCATATGCAAGATACTGAAACATGGTAAAATTAAGTAGAGTAGGTGGAGGTATATAGGGATTGGCTATGAGAGGAACTATCATAGTATAGACTATATGTAGTTGGGTTTGTTCAAGAGAGGAACACAATAGTGGCTATGAGGGATGTCATTATCGTGGCTAGAGGGGAGTGGGAGTATGAGAGGGGTGTGTTACTCTAGGAGTGTGATACAATATTATCGATGAAGGAGGAGGTGGATAAGGTGATAGAAGAGTTAAGGGCTTGGGTGGCTGGGCTATAGAGCAAGTGAGATGTTGCTCTTACTGCATGGAATATGATGAAGGCGAGCCTCAATGTTGGAGTAGTGTTAGAGCAAGTGAGAGGATATGTATCGATACTACAGTAGGAGCTCGATGATATGTCTATTGAGAGAGTGTGGTTGTGAGGTGAGGTGTATCGACTGAATGTTGAGGGAGTGGAGGTAGTGCTATAGGTTGAAGTTGCACGATTATAATAGGTGGTCGATGGGTATGGGTAGTAGTTTGTGCAAGCGCAATCCTATGGAGTTGAGTGCACAACTTTTTTGATCTACAACCAAATAATATTTCCTAGATGCTCTAGTTTGTCATTACATTAGAGTCATAGGTGTATGGCATCAGTGACTCCATCAGGGTCATGCTTTAGAGAGCCAGCAGAATCGGTAGAAAGAGGATCAAATTCTATGAAAAGAGGTGAGATCTCACAAGTGAGGCATGGTGAGGGATCACAATAGATGGAGAGGATTGACGGGACACATCTTGACTAGTAGGGTTGATGTATTATCTTGTTTTTCATGCTTTTGATGTGGTCGGTGTATCAACTTTTTGGTATGATGTTATGACTTTTGAGATGGATATATGTAGTTGGTTGGTAGTTTTGATGATGTATGTATGTGATATTGATATTGTGACATGTTGTGAGTTATGCATGTTTGATGATGATAATGATGGATGTGTGTGATGTGATGATGCTATATGATTTATGCATGTGGATGAATAGTATGAATATGTTAGATATTTGGATACTTGGAATGGTGGTTTATGATAAATATTTTTATGGACATATTTTTTGATAAATATCACCATGTTATGGTAATAGTACTCAATGACAGTGCAACGACTGTATGTTATGTATGATCAAATGACAACAAATTGAGTTAAAGTATGGAATATATGCAAATGTTAATGACAATTTAGGACTAACTGACTAACATAAAATGTTTACTATACTGACACTTTGCAAATTTTTTCAACTAAACCATATGAATGTTTGTTTCTTATACTATGGTGTTTTAATTTTTTAGAAAATAATTTCTAAAGAGTCAAATATTTGAGTTTAATCATCAAACCCACGTATTAGCTGACTAGTATTCTACTAAATTTTTAGACTATCCTAACTGATGTTGAGCCTATTAAAAATCTATGTGTGTAAAGAGTGATTCAGTTCATTTACTAATTTTGAGTGAGGTTGGACTTTCCAATTTGTAAACTTAGCCACATAAGCTAGTTCATCCACAAGTGCATAGAGGTTTGTACAAAAAAAGATCACTAATATGATAGGCATACCACCACGCATAAGGCTACTCCACTTATAGGTAGACATCTATAGCCTATTTTTGGTGATGAAGATTACACCATGGTTGTTGAAAACAGAGAATTTTAGGGATTCAAGTTTTTTTTTTTTTTTAATGGTGCTCTTTTTTTTTTCTCTTTTTTATTTTATTTACTAGTTCTCTTTTAGGCATTTGCTTTTATTTTCTACCTTTTCTCTTTTATTGTGAATAACTTGTCCTTTTGTCAATTTTTAGCTTTGTAAACCATGCATATGATAGGATGAACAAGGGAAATATTTCACTCAAGGGCTAAATTACGTAAGGTGTTGTATTTCCTATAAATAAAATTTGTTAAGTGTGCACATGAGTTTTTTATCCATGAAGGAGCTCTATTCAGCTAGGGGAGCTCCAAAATTGCATTAGAATATAATGGCATTGGATAAATCTTGATGAGGTCAACTAAAGTGCATGACTAGCATAAAAGACTTCTATGACTACAAAACCTATGCATAAGAGAAAACATGATATTTTTTTAGTTGTTATGACTTGTGTATGATGTTGGATGTAATGAAAATGCCTAGATGGGTATGGATGTACTAAATGATGTGAGAATGCATATACAAATGAAATGTATAACAAGGTGATGCTTATTGATAATGATATGCAAGACAAAATAATTTCATTTAGTAAGGGTACCATGGGTGGATGTGTAACCAATATTTCCATATCCATAAAAGGAGACCATGACCTAGTAGAAGTCTCATAGGATGATACATGAATGAATGTGAGGGTTGATGTGAATGTTTAGTGGTATTGACATGAATTAGTGGTGTAAAAATGAATAAATAATTAGAAGAAGAAGAATAATAATAAAATAAGAAGAAAGAAAGGAGAGAGAAGAAGGATAATGAACCTATCACATGTATGTAGCCACTCGAAGTGTGACCATACAACAAAGATAGGAGAAAGAGGGAAAAGAGGAGGAAGAAGAGAAGAAATAGAAGAATAAGAAACCTGCCCTAGATATGTAGCCACTCGAAGTGTGACCATACAATAGGGAGAGGGGAGAGAAGAAAGAAAGATGAGGCAATGATGAATTATTTTGTTTCAAATGGTTATTTTTGTATTTTTGTTGTTTTTGATATTTTTTTTTATGAAAGAGAATGTACAATAATGTGTCAATCATTGTTCAGTGAATCAAGTGCAAAATACATAAATATGAATTATGTTGAGAGGCTCAAGTTACACAATTCCTTCAATATCGACAATTCAATATGCCTCTGAATCATATTTATGCATGATGATGAATGGATCCAACCAATTTTGTGCAAATTTATCATGTAGATGGTGCGGTTTGTTGGGATTTTATTGGTTTTATTTGAGCACTAAATATTCGACTTTAAATTCTCATTGATTAATGTTTTTATTGTATGCACAATGAACATAGTCTTGGTAGACACTATGATGTTCGATGTCATTTATGCAATGCTCATCAATTAGTGTGAGTTGATCTAAGTGTGCTTGATGAGTTATGTCATCGTAAATGAACTCTTGTAGGGAATTTTGAAAATATGGAATCTCTAACTCTTAGGTCATTATGGCTTCAACATCATAGACCAATGAGAATGGGGTTTCCCCAATAGGTGTGTGAATGATGGTGTAATATGCCCAAAGTGTGAGAGGTATTTGATTATGCCAAAATTATGAGAATCAATAACAATTTTGCACAAAATGGTATAGATGATTTTGTTCATGGCCTTTGCTTAATTATTGCCTTGAGGATAATAAGGTGTGCAAAAGATATTTTGGATTTTATATTTTCATAGAGAGCATGAACATATTTATTTTTTAATTGTGTGCCATTATAAAAAATAATGTATTAAGGGATACCAAAATGATATATGATATGTTGTTGAATGAATTCAAAAAACTTAGGTCTTGTCGTTTGAACTAGTGGAATGGCCTCTACCCACTTGGTGAAATATTCTGTGGCAGTGATGATGAAATTATATTTTCCAGATGATGCATGAGTGATTTTTCCTATGAGGTTGAGACCCCACTATGATAATTAACACATGGATTGGATTGGTTACAATGTTTGTGATGGTAAATGTGTTAAATTGGAATGTTTTTGGCATTTGATGCATTTCTTGATATAGATAAAACAATCACATTCTGTGGTGGGTCAATAGTAACCCATACATAGAATGCATTTATTTATGGTTATTTCAATGAAATGACCACCACAAGTATCATTATGTGTAGTGATAATGACATGATTTTCTTCATGTGAGTCTATGCATCGAATAAGGATGCCATCATAATTGTGTTTGTAGAGTATGTCTCCCAACAACATGTATCGTATGGCCTTTTGTTTAAACATTTTCCTAGTAGCTTGAGATTGTTGGAATATATTACATTATTTGGTACATGTCATGGCTACATCTATAGATTATGAAAAGAGTCTTAGATTAGGATTTACTTTATGCAATGTAATGCACATGTGTGCAATCATATTTTGGAATATAAATGTGCATAGTTATCCTTATGTACATGTGTCACTAGAGTAGGAAGATGAAGAGTCATAGGAAGAGTGAGACCCAAGAAACCTCCATATGAAGAGTCACATTATATTCTATATATGGATGTATTTATGTAAAAGAGATATGGTGTAGGAAGAATCACCTATGTAAGCAATGGAAGGTGATGTAGTATGATGTATTTTAATCTCTTCATTCAATAAATATTTCTAAGTATTTTTGAGTATTTGGCATTAACATTCTTTGAGTTATTATCTAGTAGATTTAGAATTTATATGCTTGATTGATCAACATTATTATATCTCTCATATTGTATTTATATTATTGATCTTGTGGTAATTATATTTGAGTATTTTCTTATCAAAATATAACAATGGTATCAAAGATATGGTAGATTTAGATAGAAATTGAAAGAGGCATAAGAGATCACTATTTCTACTATTATTATAAATCTTACTGCATCTTTCTAAATAAGACTCACCTTTGTGCATCGCCACTTACAAACAATGTTGTCTTGAGATTATTTGATAAGAGACATTATATAAATCTGAAGCAAAGAAAATTTCTTGGTTAAGAAGGGACAAGTAATGAGAAGATATTTTCCTCTAGAAAAGTAAAATAGAGAAGATAAAGAGAGATTTCCTTTCGAAAAGAAACATAAGGTCCTATTGCAATATTACTATGTTTAAGAGGAAAAATATTACTCAAACATAGAGCAGGTTTTGGAAGGAAAAGAGCTTCAAATTCAAGGTATATTTTAGGTGTTTAAAAAAACTAGATGTACAAGAAAAAAGTGGTAAATAAAACCACTAAAAGAGTGGTTTAAGACACCACCATATAGAGCACCGTTCAACACCATAATACAGGGGGGGAAAGCTCTACATCATACATCCACCCATTTGTAGGAAAGAAGCACTAACAAAAGTTCTTAAGGGAAAAGAGCAATTAGGGTCAATATTCAAAAAGAAAAAGGAGCAAGAAAATGTTAGCCACAACCTACAAAAAATCAATATATGTAAAGCAAGGCAAAAAAAGAAAAAATATAGGATGCATTATAAGAAAAAATCATCAAGAGAGAAAAATTCCAAATAAAATATTACAGGGCCATCATTGTAGTATGCAATAGGTATTATAGCTGGACCCATCAATAAAAATGTCCACCATCAACCAAGAAGATAAGATACCTCACAAAGATCAATTACAAAGAAGCAATAATACGCTAACATCCAACCTCAGCCAAGGAGAGAAGAATCCTCACAAAGTGTAGTTACAAAGAAGATAGAATATATTTACAAAGAAGAAATAATATGTTGGAGAAAAGAGAGGCATTAAAAATTTGTGTAGTTTCATATGTTGGAGAAAGGAGAACATGCATATTGCCACCTAGTACAAGGGTCAAAGTTGGCTCATAAGCCATAACATAAATCACCAAGAAAGAAACATAAATTACAAGAAAAATGAGCGCTCAATGCTCTACATCATTACCCAACACTCAAGAAAGGATAGGTAACTTCCAAACAACAAGGAATATTGAGCCAAGTGTCCATTTTACTCTTCCATGAAAATTGGCACCACCAAGAAGGGAGTCAAAATATTTTATAATGTCTACAACATGTGGCACTCGGTAAAAGAAAGGAGAAGTGCTCATATAGCCAAAACATAAGCACATATATAGAAAAGTCCAGTGCCTTACACATTGACTAAAAATAGGTAAAAGTATTAAAGAAGGATTCAAAGCATTTTCCAAGTTGATACGTAGAATATTTGACCAAAGGAGAAGTACCCAACATTAAAGAGAAGCGCCCAACAAGAAAAGGAGGAGCGCATAAATTATTAAGGTAATACTTACCATATTATTTTCATATTAAAGGCTTATATTGGTAGGAGAAATAAGGAACTAAGGGAATATATTCTAAGGTTAAATTTTTAAAGATATTAGTGGAGTGATAAGTATTTTAAACCTTAGAAAAATAAAAATATTATTTTTGAAAATCCTTTTATCATATTTTGAAGAGTTTTTTGAAATTTGAATAATTATATTTAAATTTTGTAAAATTGCATTTTTAGATTTAAAAAACAAAGTGAATATTTGCAAATTACTAAGTTTGGGGAAATAAGGCATACAACATCAAATTAGAATTACAAAATATTGCAAATATTATTTCTAGAATTTCTAAATTCTAAAATTGGAGGTATAAAGATTTCTACATCAAATATAGTATATGAAATTTAGAATTAAATATTTTATCCACAAATTTGGGAGATAAAAGGAATCCTACATATTGATAAAGATATTGCATTTGATAATATTAATCTCTAAGTTCAAAATTATTAAATATTTGAATATTTTTAAAGGATTGAAATTGTACACATTGATTGATAGAGTTGTTATTAAAATTGCATTGCATTTCAAACATTAGGGAGATAAAAGGTATTCTACAAAACATAGAATTGAAAGAACCTAGGGAGTCATAAGGAAGCCTACCTCAAAGGATTAAAGTTGTAATAATGGAAAACTTTATTAAATACGGAGGGTTCAACAAATAATCTTGGATTAAAGATCTAAATAACACAGACTTATACTGAGAGGGGGATGAAAAGTATAAGATCAATTTTTACTTTTCTTTCCCAAAAAATATTATCCAATATTATCAATGGTAATATCAATAGTAGCAATCAAAGTAATGTACAAATCACACAAGAGAGACACAAATTTAACGTGGTTCACCCAATGTGGGATACTCCACTGAGAAAATATTTCTTCTAAAATTTCTCAACAAATCGCTTGGGAATAAATTTCCTATTAAAATTTTTATGGACCTCTGTCCAAAGGAGATATCAATCCCCTATGCTCTGATTTGTGGATATCTCTCCACATGAGAAATTTATCCCCTTGCTCTGGTTTATGGATCTCTCTCCATAGGAAAATTCTATCCCCTAGCTCTAGTTTGTGGAAATTGATCTAGGATAACTCTATCTCCTTAATTGGTTTGTGGATCTCTCTCCACAGAATAACTCTATATCCCCAACTGGTTCATGAATCTTACTCCATAAGAGAACTCTTTCCCTTTTCTTTGGTTCATGGATCTCTATCCATAGGAGAACTCTATCCCCTCTGCTCTGGTTGGTGAACTTCTAGAAGACTTCTACCCCCACTGCTCTGGCTTGTGGATCTCTATCCATAGGATACCTCTATACCCACTACACTGGCTGATGGACCTCTATCCTCTCTAATCTATCACCTCTAAATCCTACTCTCAAATCTATCTCAAATATACACTAAATTTTACTCCAAGTCTAGCACAAATATGCTCTAAATATACTCATAAATTTACTCTCAATTCTATCTCAAATCTACCACAACCATTAACACAAGGCTTGAAAAAATTAGCAATCAAACCTCATCTCAATTCTATATAAAATCTTCCCTAAGCCTTAACACAAAGCTTGAACAAATCAGCAATCATATGTACTCTCAATTATGTCTCAATTTTGTCTTTAGGCCTTCTCAAAAGACTTAATCAAATATACCTTTAATCCTTCTCAAAATACTTTCTCAAATATGCCTTCAAGCCTTCTCAAAATACTTGCTCGAATATACCTTCAATAATTCTCAAAAGACTTATTCAAATATACCTTCAAGCCTTCTCAAAAGACTTGCTCAAATATACCTTCAATGTTGCTGACAAAACCTACTTAAATAACTCCAAATATTGCATACAAAACACAAATTAAATCTCTTTCAAAAATATTTCTTCACACAAAAAAATTCTACTTAGAATTCGTTTAACCTTTGGAATATATAGAAAATTATTTGTACTTGCCAATAGCTCAATATGTCCTACTCAATCATTAAGTCTATCACTTTCACATGTCTCACATTTATTACTCTTTAAAGGTAGGTTTAGTCTAGCACATGATACCTGACCTCCTGATGCACACATTCGCTTTACAAATCTGATTTCTAATGCCTGCACATTCACTTTCAATATCACTCAAAACCAATGCTCAAAATTTTCACACATTCATTCAAACAATGAAGCACAATTTTCTCACAAACCCTAACACAAGTGTTTCCAATTTATTTCAAAAAATATGCACAATGTAGGTCTCAAACCTTAACTCAAATATTTTCAAAAATGCTTACCAAACAGTCCTTTTATCTCCACCTTATGTTCCAAACACATTCACTTCAACAAAACATTTTAAACAAGGGATGATGTGCCCATACCTCTTAATATGCTCTTATGGAGATGTGTCTTCAAAACCTATCTCACAAATAACTAATTTTTCTAATGCCACTTCAAGGTTTAGTTTGCAAGATACTTTCTCAAAACATCCACATGAATTTTCACCTTCTAAAATGCTCAATGAAATCTGAATTTGATATTCGATCACTCTTCTTTTGTTTTAAAATATGATGCATTAAAAATCAAGAAAACCTCTCAAAATTCATTTTTATAGTGCAAGAAATACAATAAAATTATCAAGCCACTTTTACACCTTATTACTCCTAATATTGCAAAATAATGTTCAATCCAACAAAGCCACAAATTACACATATACATTTTTCATTTACACCTTATACCTCCTTCTTGATACAAATTGTAGCGACCCCGAGAACGCACGCACCAGTCCCCTTTTTAACCCTACTTGCAATGTTATTTAAAAACCCAAGATGAAATGGAAGACAAGAAGAAAAAGCATATAACACGAAATAACAAAGATGGATCTCTTTATTGATATTGAAGCTCGGTTACATGTCGGTCCCTCTTAGGGATACCCATTTCGATACTATAAGTTACAAATAGGCAAAGAGTGCCCCTTCCACGAAGAGGTGGTGCGCTTATAAAAGCTTCCCGGTTCCACACACGGAAATGTATGAGGGCTTACAGATGCCTCCTTCTCCAGGTCTATTTCCTAGAGGGATCCCTTTTGCTCTCGTATGTTGCAAACTTCGTCCGATGTACCTGTGGCCCTACAAGCAATGAAACAACAACACACGTTTAGGTGTCCGAGATTGCCTCCCCAGATGAGGTTGTTAGTAATCAAAGAATGTAACGGAAATATGATGAAACTATGCCATGAAATCATGTAAATCTATGCTAATGATATGAAAACATAAAGAAGCAGAATAAAAGATGCTATGTCTAAAACCTAAGCTAAGCCCACGGGCCACTGTCCAAGACAGCGACCGCTAAGGTAAACCTTGCTCTCTTTGCCCCAAAGCTATGGGTCAAAGCCTGTATCTGATGTCGAAATAATAGGTGTTATGCTCTTCAATCCGTCAGAGCTTCACCGTACACGTGATCTCAAAGAGAACTCTCCAAGTCTCGAAAGCTCTCCTCAAAAATATGTCTCTCTCTGATATGATAAAATATCAATCTTTGGTGCTCTTAGGCTTGCACCTTTTATAGTGTGAAACCCTAGGTCTATGTCCAAGCCCTAGAAATGAATTTCTCATGCGTAGTGCAAGTTAGCATGAGAAGCTTTTTGTCCATTGTCCATGTTTGAAGGCCAGTTAACTGAAATCTAACTGCCCACTTGAGTCTTCTATGCGAACTGGTCGTTAGCATGAGAAGCTTTTGTCCCTTTGTTTATGCTTGGAGGTCAGTTAACTTAAGTCTAAATGCAAACTCAAACCTCCTATGTGAACTGGTCATGAAAAGGAATGCAAAGTCACTCCCGCTCACCTTTATTGCATGCAGACTACCACTTCCACCTGTGATTAGGCCTATTTGTCGGTAAACTATTTCTTATGGCTTAGCCATTGTCATCTGTAGTAGCTAAGATCTGGCTACTGTCATCTACAATGGCTAAGGTCTGGCCACTCTAGGCTTGAGCGGCTAAGATCTGGCCGCTCTTGGCTTGAGCGGCTAAGCTTGGATGGCTTGAAAAGGCCCCAAATGAGTGGTGAGAACCATTGTTGATGCTTGGAAAGTCCAATATTATGTCTTATGATCTTATGAATGTGTCTATGTGAGCAGCTCCCCTAAGCATGACATGATTTAGGTGTCTACAGATGCCCCTTTTTGCGATGCGCTGTGTGGAAAACACAACGCTGAGCAAAAATGTAGACTGATCTGTTTGTAGGGTGTATGGTGATCAATGGTCTGATCAATGCTGGATGGCCCAATCATGCAAGATGGCATGCATCCCTTGAATCATTGCCTCAATATTCGGAGGACTTAGCTCAATGGCTTTTGCATGTTAAATTGCACTCATTCCTCAAACTCAATCGGGTAGCTTCATCTGCTACAACAATTTCGACCGGTAGGAGAGCTACAATTGAAGATGTCATGTCTACTTACGTTCCCAGCAAACAAGGGAAATTTGTGATTGTTGTATGCAATGATTCATAGGATGAACATGATTTTGCTATGATCGAGTGATATTTTGTTGATTTTGATTATGATTATGTTGAAGTTTTGAACTACTTCCTCACACAATGAATTGGTGAAGAAATGACAATGAATGAAGTGACAAGTCGCTTGACCAATATGACTAATCTGGTTCCTTTCTAGCATTTGTTGCTTTTAATGGGCAATCCCACATCCAAGTGTGATTCCAATTGTTTATGATAATCATCCATCCCTATCCCGAGGAGCGGTCCAGCTATCAATAGCCTTCTTAGGGAGTTAGGATGAGTGATTCTATTTGTCTAGATTGTATCACTTTGACTTAATATTTTTGATGTCATAGGGGAATTAGAATGATCCTTTCGCACCCATGGAGCAGTCCGACCATCTTGGTCTTCTTCGGGATTGAAGGGTGGCACATCGTAATTCCAAAATGAGTTGTTTTTGCCCCAAGTGGCCTTATGGTTATCTACTCATCTCACCAAAATACATGGAGTGCAAATCGTTGCAATCATCGAGTGGATAGAGTAGGTAACTGGATACGAGGCCTACCTGAGATTGTGCTTTTATGTGATTTTTTTGTTATTTTGAACATTCTGATGATCTAAAACCACCAAAGTGTGTTTATTTGCTATTTTTATGGGATCCCTCAAGGAGAAAATCCCTTATTTTGATCTGTGGATCTGGCCGCTGTCAGGTCCAATGGCTTATGAGTTCCTTCTTGTGGCCATTGTCACCTTGAGCGGCCAAGAAGTTTGGGCCACTGACATTAGTAGTGGCCAAGGCATAATTAAGGAAATATAAAAATTTGCTTTTCTAGGGTTTGACCTTTCACTTTCATTATTTGAAGATTCACTTTGGGAGCTCTGGTGTGACGATGATGGTTGCGACTTTGAAACTTGTTGGTGCTGAGGACATGGCTGCGTAGGGTGAGACATCAGCTGTTAGAGGAGCTGGAGCTTCTCGGGTATTTCTCTCTTCAAAACCCTAGCTCTCTTTTCCTTTGTCTATGTAAAACTGAACCTCACTAAGTAATGGGTAAAATGAACCTCACTAAACCCGTTGGCAATGAACAAACTCCGTAATTAGGCTTAGGTTCCCCTTTGCTATGGTGGGTTAGTTTCCAATTTTGCTTTCTGTTAGTGGCTTCAGCCTAGGGTTTTTGAAATTCTTCAGTTATTCACCTGTTGCCACTATTTTGGGTATTTTGAACTTAGCCTAGTTTTGATGCTTGGGTGGGAAATTTTGCTTTCCATTTTGTTTGTTTTCCCTCCCTATGTTATTTTATTGGAGTTATTTTGTTATTTTTGTATTTTTTTTATTTTTTGGCCAAGGGTTCATGGGTTTGTCATGCCGCCCCTTGGCCATTATCGCTCAGAGTGATCGGCTCTGAGCCGTTGTCGCTCAGAGTGGCCAAGCTTGAATCCCAATGGTCAAAAATTTGACCATTGGGTCTTGGCCGCTGCTGCCTCTAGCGGCCAGGTTTCGGCCATTGTAGGCAACAATGGCTAAACCCTTAGCCTTGTTTTTTGCATTTTTGTTGATTTTTTATGACATTTTTTTTGGAATTTTTGAATTTTGATTTGCTTGATTAGGTGCAATCTTATCCTTCTTTTGCTTAGACTTAGAATAGTCCATCCTCTTTTGCACCATTTTCATGTTTATTGTGAATTATGCCTTAGATGCACTGTAGTTATGTTTTGTCTTTCTTCTGCTTTGCTTAGATCCTTACTGCTCGAGCTCGGGACCCAAAGCTCCTGCTTGACTTACTTCCTAGCTTTAATGATATGGATTAGGCATGGTTCAAAGCCCACGGGTTGCAGTATGTCATCAGGCTACCTTATATCATGGCAGATCAGGCTTACCTTATGGCTTTGGCCCATCATTGGGACCCATAGACTAATACCTTCCACCTCTCGATCGATGAGATGACCATTACGTCGAAGGATGTATATAGGATCTTTCAGATTCCATTCGATGGGGTGGCCATTGTCTCTTCGACCACTAATGATCAGGTGGTTGTCTTCACTCGGGTGTTTAGAGAGCATTCTATGGATGCTCTCAAGGACACCAAGTCCGGAGGAGTGTCCATCAGTCGCTGGCATGGGGAGGGCATCTTTATGGTGAGGCATGTCGTATTGCTGATGGTGATCAACAATGTTCTTATCTCGGACTGCTCGGGTTTGAGGTTCTCATGGAACCTTCTGGCGATGGTGCAGGATTTATTGGATAGCGAGGAGCCTATCATCTATGCATGGGGTAGATCACTATTGGCTCAGTGCTATGATGAGTTGTACCACATCCATCGGTGAGGACGTGTCAGCATTACTTACAGCTTGCTCCTACAGGTTTGGGGATGGGAGCACATTATGGTAGATCACCCTAAGGGGCTCTCAACCGAGATTACAATGATTGATGCTCGGACACAGTGCTATGCTGCCAGATGGGCTCGAGAGCATGAGGAGCGTAAGAGCCACACTTTCATAGGGGAGCTATCCCACTACACTGATGCTTTCACTAGACTATTGGTCGGAGATGTCATGTGGTGGCCTTATTATGAGTGCCCTGCTTGGGATGATCCAGTTAGCTTTACTACTAGGACACGGTGTGAGCGATGGCTCATTGGCCATAAGATTACCATCCAGGAGTATTTCTTCTACTCTCGGGTTCTTCGTCAGTATGGATTGTAGCAGGATGTGCCCTTGATACCATTCTTGTATAGGTGCCTCATAGCAGAGAAGGACCTACCTCCATGATAGATCATAGAGCTTTTAGATGAGGAGGATGCCCCAACTATTGACCCTATAGTGGTTGGGGGAGTTACAGAGGCCTACACTCAGTGGTGGGGTGATCAGATGTGGCATGGCATCGGTAGCCTAGGGTGCGAGGATGATGGTAGGGGTGATGGCACAGATCCGATAGGATGTAGAGTCCAAGCCAGGATCGAGGTATGGGGCCAGCCAGTAGAGTAGGTGGTAGTGGAGGATCCTGATGTTCCTGAGGAGGAGGAGGAGTTAGAGCTCAAGGAGAGAGACTCTCCTCTGAGAGCACAACTACATGAGGTCGAGGTTGAGCTTCAGGCCACTAAGATCTAGGTACAATGGTGAGATGCTACCATTGAGCAGCTCTCAACATAGATACAGGCTCTATAGGCTACTATTGGGGGTGGCGATGTCAGGATGCAGTTTGTTGTTCCTCCTTCTACACCACAGGAGGCTCCAGTGGTAGGTTCAGGAGCAGATGTGGGACATCTCCAGTCTCTGTTGGATGAGCATGAGGTACGGATCCAAGGACTTGTGGATCATGTTACCCTTCTTCAGATGTAGCTCAAGAGGCATGAGATTGTCCCTAAGGATCCAGCAGGTGTGGGTGGTTCACAGGTCAGTGGGCGCTCCACCTCGGGGTAGTCTTCCACCCATCCTAGCTAGAGGACCCGAACTCGGATAGAGAGACCGATAGGCTCGCATCACTCGACTCACGACACCGCCACAGGGGGAGGTGGCACTAGAGGAGGTGATGCAGGGGGCTCAGGCCCGGTATTTGATTGATGCTCTACTTGGTCCTTGATCCATTTTTGAGGTCGACTGACCTATATGACTGTAGCCCATGGGCATTTTTGTATATCCATTGGACTTGACACACATACTTTTATGATAGCTTTGCATTATGACTTATTATGTGTATCGTTTATTGCTCATGTTTTTGTTGTTATTTTGTTTTATGATATGATGCGATGATGGTATTATGATGATTTGATGAATATGTTAGATGATAGATGATATTTGAAGATGCTTAGATGGATGTGTAGATGCTTATATGATTTGATGATATGATGCGATGTATTTTGATGATGAATGATGAATTTATGATTGTATGCAAATGGATATTGCCTATGTGTTTTATGATGTGCTTTATGGATTTAATGACTTGTTTTTGTGAATGCGATGTTATTGCTAAATGCATGTTTTAACTTTGCTTTAATTGTATGCATCTAACTTATGTGGTGGAATGGTATAAATGAACCTGTATGCTCTAATCACTTAAAACATATGGAATGCATATGACATTGACAATCTTAATGGGTGATACCATAGAAAGTAAAAAAATAATCATGAATTTAAATAATCACTCTTATCATAAGAATTGATTAAGTATTCATATATGAGATGTAATGGTGTGTAATGTATTTTCTTAATAAGTTTATATAAATTAAAAGATATAAAGTAGTCAGTGGTCGTCTATATACTATTTCTAATATATATGCGGTATCTGTCCTACTATGTTGATACCCCCTAATTTATAGAATCTTATAAAGAATATGATGGTGTGAATGATGTTATGATTTGTTGCTATGTAAGAATTTTTGGGGCTTTTCGGAGATTCAAACACTCTAGTTACCCTATCAACAATTGTCTACTTACCACTTAGACTTTTGAAAAGTAAGGCTTTTACCATGGACCTAGTTTTTCATGATCTCTGTGTGTGCAAGTGATTGTATATTTTGAGATAGAATTCAAGCATTTCCTTCGATGTCAGGCAGGATTCTTTCAGCCCATTGCTAAGATCAGGGATCCTCAAGTGTTCATCTCATCCTTATGTTGGACTTAGTTGGACTATACCACTAGGCAATATTGGGTTACCTAAGCTAGCTCATCCACATTCAAACATTGGTCTACACAAATGCATGAAGCAATTGTGGTAGACATATCATCATGCGTAAGGATTTCTCCTTCCAGTTTTGTACAATGTTGAGAATTCCAGGGATTCAAGCTTTATTCCCTTTTTTTTGGCTTTGGATATTTGCTCATATGTAGTGATGAAAATCACTTTTTATTTTGATTGATTTTTTTCTTTGAGCTAGGATTTTTGTAGTGATGATAATCACTGTTTATTTTTCTCATATGTAGTGATGAAAATCACTCTTTATTTTTGATTGATTTTTTTTGAGCTATGTTTTTCTTTGAATTTTGAATATATGATTTGTGTATCGGATTATTGCTTTGAAATCTGGATTGTATGCTTGGCCTTTTGAATATGTACTTTGCTTTGGGATTTTGCTTATTTTTATTTAAGCAAGGGATTTGGATAGGGTAAAGCTTGTCCTTTTGCCAATTCTCAACACCTTTAAACCGGTTGCACAGGGGGATAAGCAAGGATAATCCTTTTCACTTAAGGTAACCTAGACCACTTTGCAACTTTCATCTTTTCCTTGTACCAGCTAGGATTTTAGTGTTTCAATTAGTGACGGGATCTTGAATATCCAAGGCATTATCATAGCTAGACCTTACCTTCTACTAATCAAAGTTGTTTTCCTCAAAAGTTGATAAGATCACTAGGTGTGGTTGATTAACCGAAAAACCTTAGTATATTATGTATAGCAACAAATAATGGTTGTGTTGAAAAACACAATTACACATATGTTAATGGAGGTATGGATTTGAATGATTTGTGTGACAAACTTTGGTATCACTTTTAAGGCTCTCATGACATATGCAATTGTAGTGGATATGAAAATGCAATGCAATGATGTGGATGCAAGATGTGAGATGCAATTGTTTTTGTATTTTTGATTTTATGTTGTTTTTGTATTTTTGATTTATTTGACCAAAGGGCTTATTATGCCTTTGGGGATTTTGGTATTGATGTTTGACCAAGCGGTTTGAATTACCCTTGGAGCCTTTTGAATTGATTGGATTTGACCAAGCGGTTTGAATTACCCTTGGAGCCTTTTTGAATTGATGTTTGACCAAGCGGTTTGAATTACCCTTGGAGCCTTTGAATTGATTGGATTTGACCAAGCGGTTTGAATTACCCTTGGAGCCTTTTGAATTGATTTTGACCAAGCGGTTTGAATTACCCTTGGAGCCTTTGAATTGATTGGATTTGACCAAGCGGTTTGAATTACCCTTGGAGCCTTTGAATTGTATTTTGACCAAGTGGATTTTGAGTTTGTTGATTTTGACCAAGTGTTGAATTACCTTGGAGCTTTGATTGTATTTTTGAAATTTTATGTTTTTATGATTTGTTTTGTGTTTTATGAAATATTTGAATGTTTTTGAATTTTATGAAATATTTGAATGTTTTTGAATTTTATGAAATATTTGAATGTTTTTGTGTTTTATGTGTAGAATGCCTTTAAGTGAATGATATTGAGAGGTTCAGGCTCTTCAACACCATCTAATGATATAAGGCGATATGCTCCAGGCCCAACTCTCTGTGAAATCATGTATGGACCTATCCAGTTTATCATGAACTTATCTCGTAGATGCGATGACAGATTCGAATTCTATTAGTTTTCTTTGAGCACTAGATCTCCAACCTTGAATTCCCTTAGGTGGAATTTACTATTGTAAGCTCACGCAAGGTGATCTTGGTAAACATGAAGATGCTCTAAAGCATTGACTCGATGTTCATCAAGAAGCATCAACTGATCAAGGCGGCCTTGCCACGCAACATCATCATCTATGAAGTCCTTTAATGCTATGCGTAGAGTCAAAATTTCTAACTCTAGTGGCATGATGGCCTCAGTGCCATATACTAGTGAAAATGGTGTTGCCCCAGTGGGCATCCGTATACTAGTCCTGTATGCCCATAGTGCAAGAGGCAACTACATGTGCCAATCCTTGTGATTTTCTTGCATTGTCTTCCTTAAAATGGAGACTATTGTTTTGTTTGAGGCTTCTGCTTGCCCATTTGCTTGTGGATAATAAGGCATTGAAAAACTATGCTGAATATGGTATTTTTTCATTAAAGCATGCACATTTTTGTTCTTGAAATATGGCCCATTATCCGATATTATCTTAGAAGGGACCCCAAAATGACTTATGATATTATGGAGTATAAACTCCGCAATCCTTGGTCCAGTTGTTGATGTTAAGGGGATCACTTCTACCCATTTAGTGAAGTATTATGTGGCTGTTATGATGAATGTGTGTCGGCTTGAGGATGGGGGTGAGATCTTCCCAATCAAGTCTAGTCCCCATTGCGAGAATGGCCATGCTTCCTGGATGGGCTGCAAAGCTTGCGATGGTAAGTGCGTTAGATTTGCATGATGTTGGCACTTACTACATTTCTTGACATACTCACAGTAGTCCTTTTCCATGGTGGGCCAATAGTAACCCATTCTCAAGATGCACTTAATGATGGCCATGCCACTGAAATGGCCTCCACATGTACCATCGTGAGCTTGCAAAATTGCCCAAGATGCTTCCTGGGGCTCAAGACAATGGAGTAATACTCCATCATATCCTCATCTGTAGAGGATTTCTCCTAGAAAGATGTATCTTGTTGCTCTCTATTTGAACGTTCACCTTTCAGTATGCGATAAACCTTGAGGTACTATTCCAAGCTTCAGGAAGTCCTACAGTTGGGAAAGCCAATCCTGATAAGCCACAACTTCTATAGAATAGATAACTTGCTCTTCCTGCATTTTTGAGGTAGTGAACATGGATTGAGGAACAACTCTATGGTGTATGGTTGCACCACACTCCATAGGTCCTTGGGAGATCAAAGACCCCCAAGGTGCCTTTTGCAAGAAATCTCTGGCTGCGAAGGACCAATCCTGATTTGGCTCGATGTTGATCATGTTGACTGATTCTTGATTGTCAAAAGCTTCACGACGTATTGTTGAGTGCGAAAGCACTTTCACATGAATGGTTGTAAAATCAGCAGATGGATTCTGAGGGATTAAGGATCCCAAAGAGGCCATGGTGTCTGCAAATCTATTCGATGTATGAGGGATTGCCTCGATGTCGTACCATTCCAGCCGGGCTAGGTAGGTGTCAACAAGTTCCTTGTAAGTCTTTAGGAGTGGGCACCTGCATTGGAATAGTCCTTTGACCTGGTTTACTATGAGCAAGGAGTCACCAAAGATATTCAATATTTTAATGCCCATTGCTATGGTTGTTTGGAGTCCCAGGATCAATGCTTCATATTCTGTATTGTTGTTTGTGCATGGGAAGTCTAGTTTGAATGATAAGGGCAATGGAGCACCCTGTGGTGTGATAAATACAATCCCTACTCCACCTCCTTGTTCACACTTCGAACCATCAAAGAACAATGACATGTCTCTTTCTTTCTTAGGTTCTTCGAGCTCTGGTAGATCTGATAATGCAAAGACCACATCATCAAGCAATTCTATGGTGAGAGGCTTGTTATCCTGAAGAGGCACCTCTGCTAATTGATCTGCTATGACTTGTCCCTTGATGGACTTTTGGCTTATGAACTCTAGATCAAATTCTATCAATAGCATGATCCACTTTGTGGTACGTGTATTGTGATATGTCTTGCTCATCATGTACTACAAAGGATTTTGTTTTGATATGATGTAGGTCGTATGGCTCAACATGTAGTGTCACAACTTTCGAGTTGCAAAGACCATTGCTAAACACAACTTTTTGACATACGCATATCCTAGCTCATAACTCACCAAGGTGCGACTAATGTAATATATGGCTTGCTCTTTGTCTTGTGCATTCTTTTGGGCTAACATGGTGCCCAATGCAAAATCGAGTAGCTGATATATAGTAAAAATGGTATGTCTGGCCTTGGTGGAGCCAATACTGGTGGTGTTGCTAGATAAGTTTTGATCTCTGCAAAGGCTTGATGGACATTCTTCATCCCAATGAAAGGGGACTTCCTTGCATAGCAACCGATTCATAGGTCTGCATTTGTCTGATAATTTCATGATGAATCTTTTGATGGATGCTATCTTGCCTTGTAGGCTCCTCAACTCCCTAATGTTGGTAGGGGTGGCCATTTCTAGTATAGCCTTTACCTTTGTAGGATCTACTTTGATGCCTCTCTTGGATACGATGAATCCCAAAATCTTGCCAGAAGTTATGCCAAATACGCACTTCTTAGGATTCAATCAGACATTATGTTCTATGAGGCGATCAAAGACTTGTCTAAGGACTTCAGCATGCTCTTGCCGCAATAGGGACTTGGCCAGTAAGTCATCCATGTAATCTTCCAAGATCTTATGCATATAGTCATGGAATATATATGTCATGGCCCACTGATATGTGGCACCAACATTTTTGAGACCGAATGGCATCACTTTGTAATAGAATGTTCCCCATGGAGTAATGAAAGTAGTTTTATGTTGATCTTCGGGCTTAATCCGGATCTGATTGTATCTGAAAAACCATCCATTAGGGAGAGCATTTCATGACCTACGGTTGCATCTACAAGAGCATCTATGTTTGGCAATGGGAATGAATCCTTTGGTGTTGCCCTATTTAAATCTCTAAAATCCATGCAGATACAGACTCTTCCATCAGGTTTCCCCATGGGTACCATGTTTGACACCCACTCAGGGTAGTCGATAGGAACTATGAATACTACATCCAGTAGTTTTTGCAACTCGTTCTTCACCATCAAAGCGATGGTTGGATGCATTTTCCTCAGTTTTTGCTTGATTGGCTTCTTCATGGGATCCAATGAAAGGTTGTGAATGACTAACTTTGGATCTATCCCTGGCATGTCTTTGTAAGTCCAAGCAAAAATGTTTGGCCTCTCTTTGAGGAGAGGAATTAGGATGGCTTGTTCCTCTGGAGATAGACTTTCTCCAAACTTGACTTTCCTTGGTTGGGTAGGATCATTGCTGATGTCCACCTCGAAAGTCACTTCTATAGCCATATGTGACCCATCCTCTAGCTGATGAGGCATGGGTATCAAATGAATGTCATCGATGGGATTCATAGGACCTACTGACTCAGGTTCCAAACCAACATGGAAGACGTCATACGCACAACCTGATGCAAAATGGAATGGTTGTAACATCTCTTCATTGGGGAAGAGGTCTTCTGGCTCTATGGGTGAATTAGTATGATCCCAATCAATAGCCTCTACATCAAGATGCAATGATTTGGTAGGATCTATTGGATTATGAAGTGGAGTGGTCAAATCAATGGAGATCATGTTGATGGATGGGATGAAATCTCCAGGACCACATGGGTGCAATCTTGTCTCAGGGGTTTCCCTTCCATACTCATGATGAGGTTCTAGAGGAATGGGAATTTTTGGATCTGGCCCATGAGCAAGGTGGACAATAGGATCATTGGGCTCTAATTGCTCTCTAAATGTAGGCAGAGGGGGATTGACCATCCGATGAATGGCAGCTAGGTCAATAGGTCTCCCCAAAAATTGGAGATGAGGGTCTATGGCATGGAGTGCCACCTCTCTCTCTACTAGCTCGTTGACTTGTCATAAGTGGTGAGGTCCAAGATAAGCCATCTCGATCTCATCCTCAAAGTCATCATCACTTATCCAAAAACTATTAGCATTGGTATGCGGTCCTAAGACAAGGGGCTCATGTCTTGGCCCCAAGTAGGCCATCTCTGTTTCATCTTCATATTCTTCATCACTTATGAAGAATCCATTTGCATTTGTCTCTTGCCCCAAAGTCAGGGGTTGATGGCTTAGGCCTAAGTAGGCTCTTTCTATTGAGTCTTCTGATTCATAGTCACTTTCATCTAATGTATATCCACTCTCATCATGGATGGACCATGTGAATCTTTGTAAATAGCGAGGCCCCTGATAGGCTAAGCCAAGTTGTGCCTCATCATCACTTGCTTCATATCCATTCTCCTCATCCCATGAGTTGTACCCTATTGGGGTGGAATCAATTGAGGTGTTTGGATGATAAGTTTTTGGAGGTGGTATGTTTACCATGGCCACTTGTCTATTGCTCAAATTTGCTATTCTTAGGGGGTGATAAGGAATGAAATCAATGTCTTCTCCTAACCCTATGCTTAATCTTTCCAATGCTACTACAAGAGAGTCATCTCGACCTCCGCTATAATAGCCTAAGCCAAATCTGTCGGAGGGAAGCTGATATAGTGGCTCGTAGGGCCACCTGCACCCTTGCTCATATATGCCAAGGCCATAGCCATGCCAGTGGCAATGCTCAAAGTAGCTTAGAGCAAACTCAGGGTTAGAGAGGTAATGAACATTGACCATGAATAATTCGTCACCATCCTCTTCTATGTCTGAAGACTTATGAGCACAGTCTAGGTCGACATAGATAAAATTGGTTTGGTTGGGGGAATTCCAAGTGGAACCACTATTCCTACTGGTGGCCTCAAGTCCTTAGGCCTTCCTACATCTTGTGCAGACTCAATGATAGGCATAAAGGTGATGTTCTACACAAGGTACTCCCCTATGCCTGTGCTTGCCAAATGTATTGATGCATGTGACGTGGATGACCATACGGATGACACTAGCGAAGCAGGGTGATAGTCACTATCTTCATCTTGATCTTGAGGATCTTCCTCTTCCATAGGACTTGGCATCTCAGCAATGGCTACAGTTGGCACTTCCTTGGGCCTTTCTTCCTTAACTAAGGGCACCTTTAGCTTCTGATTGTCTTTTGGTTTTGACGTTGATGGTACTTTAGAAGCATTGACTGTCTTGAGTGCACCAGGAGGTGTTGATGTGCATGGGTATTTTCTTACCCCTTTGTCTTCGTTATCCACTTGTGTGGTTGGGGATGAAGGTGCCACGTATATGTGAGTAGAAGGGATTATGAATTCTCTTAGAATGTCCACCTGATTGACGTATTTAAAAGGCTCTTCATCGGCCAGAACCACATAGACTTTGTTCTCATGCACATACTTGACACACTGGTGCAAGATCGAAGGTACACACTTCATGGCCCTTATCCAAGGGTGCCCTAAGAGGATGTTGTACTGCATAGCTCCTTCCAAGACATGACACATCATGGGGATGGTCTTGTGCCCCACCTTGATGGGTAGGACTATCATTCCCATAGTATTGCATAAAGCATCATTAAAAGCTCTCAATGTGTAAGCTCTTGGAATGATATTTGACTTGGGGATTTTGAGGTGCTCTATTGCAGTTGTTGTGATGATGTTTATTGATGAACCTGTATCAACCAAAACCCTCTTGAAAGGTAAGTCATTGATTTCCACTACAATGTTCAGCGGAGGGTCTAGTAAGGCAGCAGGAACTGTCTTAATCTCATGATCATAGAATCGGATTACAGGTTCCTGGCATTCTTGCACTTGTCCCACAAAGTGAGTGAATGCATTCGCATCTTGCGGTTGGAGCTCAATCATTCTTAAAATCTCCATTAGAGTCTCCCTATGCTTTGGGGACTATTGTATGAGCTCATAGATGGATAACTTAGCTAGAGTCATCTGTAAGTTTTGCTCCAATCTACTCCGAATAGTTACCACAGGTCTCGTTGGTGGACCTAGAAGGTTGTCTTGCCTTTGCCTAGGAGTGGTTGGGATGTTCATGGGAGCTACAGGCGGTTGCGGTTGACCATACCGCCTAGTCCTTGTTGCTATGTTAACAATCTCAACCATCCCAACGCATCCATGGGTAGGTATGTCAGCTCGAACCTGATTGACTTGGACCCCTTGCTCTCGAGGGGCCTCATGATTGGGCAATGGGTTTCTGTATATGCCCATGTCTCTATTATCGGGAGCCAGTGGGTTGTCAACTTTGAGCTCTCCCGCCTCAATCATGTTTTGCACTTGATGCTTAAACCCGATGCAAGCCTCAATGTCATGCCCCGATATCCTATGATAAGGGCAAAATTGATCTTCCCTATATCCTTTTGGCTTAGGATGGTTGGGATCTATAAGAGGTATATCAAGAAATATGATCCTCCTAGCCTCACTCAACTGATTAAAGATTGATTGCATTGATTCTGTCAGAGGCATGAAATAACGAGGTGGCTTGCATTCTCTATTTCTTCCCTGATTGTTCTTTTGGTCGTAATTGGCTGGCGGGGGATGTGCTTGATAGTTCTGAGGTTGTTGTGCACCCCCATCCTTGGGTGTAGCCAATACGACTTGATTGACTAGAGCAGGATTGCCCTGCTTCTACTTATACTTGTCATTCTTACCATTCTTGTTCCACTCCTTTTTGTTTCAGAGTTTAATGGTTCCCTCATCTACTTTTATTTCTTCGATGAGCTTGGCCTGTGCCAAAGCTTCCTCAAATGAAGGATACTGCTGGAGTTGTAGCAAGAGGGAGATGTGTTTAGAACAAATTTTGGTGAACATGCGAATGATCTCTTCTGTGGGAACGGAGAATGATAATTTTACCATGAATTTTCTCCATCTATTCCCATAATCCATTACTGGCTCATCATCATATTGTTTCAAGTTGGCCAGGTCTAAAAGGTTCACCTTCTTCTTAGCACCAAAGGAGAAACACTTCAAGAATGTGTTTACTAGTTGTTCAAAGTTGGTTATGCTATGCTTAGGTAGTTGGTTGAACCATTGAGTGGTAGCACCTAAAAATGTCATTATGAATGTTCTTAGCATGAGAGTGTCATTGTCTTCAAGATGAAAATAAGCATTGATAAAGTTGGTGACATGCTCTTGTGCATCCTCTTCACCCTTAAAATTTTCTAGCCTAGGCATCTCAAAGTGCTTAGGATATGGAGGGCTAGGGATTGATGAGCACAATGGTTGGTTGTGTATTTTGCTCAATGTTGGTGAGTTCCCAGCTACCTCTTGTTTCTCAAAGGTTTTCATCTTTTCAGCAAGCTCTTGAAATACCTTTGATGCACGGATTTCCTCCTCTTGTAAGCCTATCCACATTGGCAATGGAGGTAACTCTCTATCCATTTGATTTGTTCCATTTTCCTCCCTCCTACGAGGGGACTCAGGATTATGATCCTGGTTTGTTATGTTTGCCCTTCCCCCATTAGTTGGATTTCATTCATGATTTGGTGGGGGATTTCATTGTGGGCTATCTTGTCTAGTGCGCCTCTCCTTAGGTGAGTCAGCATGTGTCTTGTTCTTTGGTGGTCACCACCATTTGTCTGTAAATTGTTAAGAGCTAGCCGCTCAACCTGCTCTCTTAAATGCTACTCATGTTGGCGCAAGAGTCTTTCTCTTTGTTTCTCTTGTTCGAGAGCTTCTACTAGCTCTCGCTCCTTACGTAATACATTTTCTAACCACCTCATTCGATCAGTTTGTGCTGTCATAGAAGACTCATGTTTATCTGACTCTGTTCTTGTTGTCTTGACTCGTAGATTCCTCGAGGAGGTTTCTATTGTATCTATACTCTTGCTAGCTAATGTGACTTGTTTAGTGTATTGTTGAGTATCCCTATGATCAGACTCCATGCATCTACTATGGGGTCACTCTGAGGTACCCCTAGACTGGGAGGTGTGTTTAGAAGTCACTGTTCATGAGCTTCCAGATGTAGAGTTCTCAGTAGCTATAGTTCTTTGGGTTGGTTGTGTAGGAAACCGATCCAACCCATCTAGCTGTCTTGTTTTCCATGGCTGGTCCCATGGGGTGCCATTCACTCCTATGAGGTCATAGTCTATGGGAATATTTCCTTTTGTGTGAAGGGTTTCTTCTATTTGATTCCCATGGCTAGATGTAGCTCTAGTTTCCTGCCCTTCAGTGGGTAGACCTATTTCATATGTTTCTTGTGAGTCTTGAGGTGTTGCAATTCTTGTTTGCCTTCTTGATGAAGAGGGCTTTGTGGTAACATGTTTTCTCCATGTGGATGGAGATGTGGCGGTCTCGTCATCCCTATGTGAAGAATGAGTTTTAGAACCTTATTTATGTCCATGTGAGGAGGAAGCCCTTGAAGCTTCCTCACATCTTTGAGATGTTTTTGTGTGTTTAGAGGAGGCCCTTGAGGTCTCCTCATGTCTCCTTGATGAGGATGGTTGTGAAGCCTCTTTTTTTTTATGTGACTTTGTTCCATGATGTGGTTCCTTACTTGGGGTTTCTCGAGGAGATCCCCCAAGGGTTGAATTATCACCCCTTAGGCTTGCAGAGCTACGTCTCATGGTCTTACGGGTAGGTCGTTCAATGTTACTATGACTCTGCCTATGGGTATGAGTTGCTTCTGTCTCTCCCTCGGTATCAGACCAAGGGTGCTTACTTCTTGTTTTGACCATGTTGTCTTATGAATTGATCTTTTGAGTTGCAATTTAGGAATGACCACACAATACCAAACAAATGTTTATCTTGATTACCGATTTGAGTGTGCCCTAGATTGTTTGATGTGTTTTTATTTTGATTTCTTGCTCTTGTTCTTGGATTAAGAATGAGAAGACTCATCCATAGTGACAATCAAGTACACTCATGCCAAACATGATTTTCCCAAAAGAAGCTAGGGTACACCGTTGAAGACCCAATGGAGGGTTCACCTAGCTCTTCCACTCTGAACCAATAATTGTTCCAATAGTGGGAGATAGTTTGAGCACAAGTAACTTAGTGTCACTATAAGTAAGTTTCCCAATCCATTTCTAGGAATATCTAGGGGGCAAACTAGTGGAAGGAGATGAATTCCAACATCACTGGACTGAATTGAAGGTTGGTGATGAAATACAACTCCCCAATGTTTAAATGAGACGTGTGTGTGTGGTGTTCATTTTAAGCTTGCATAACATAAAGTGCATCATATAGTAGCAATGAATATTTCCTATATGCCTAAGTGCAAAAATACATTTCAATATTCAAAAATATGCATGAAATACTATGATTTGTATGAGCGCACTTTATTTTGTGCAACTATGGCCTCTAACAGGGCCTCAAAGCAAGCAAACAACATACAATGTCTAGCACGTTGGATTTTAGGATGAACTTTTTAGGAATAAGTCATTGTTCCTAGCAACGCCTATTGGAAAATTTAAAAGAAGATCTAAGATATGCAAAATTCTTAATTCTTTATCCTTTTATTCCTTCAATTTCCAAATACAAATGTGCTTTAAGTTCTTCATTTTAGACACACAAAAGCAGATAAAAAGTTGTAAAATATTAGAGAAGCTATACCAACCTTTGATCCAGCTTAGAGAGTCAATGTTTTGACCTCTGTTGCACTCTATTTTTGGCCATTGTCGACCAGAGCGGTTGGTTCTTGGTCATTGTAGCTCAGAGTGACTAAGATATATTGGTCGTTGTAGCTCAGAGCAACTAGTTTTTAGCCACTGTAGCTCAAAGCAGCTATAACTGCACACAAAATTAAGTTAGTATTTAGGTAGAAAGAGAAAAATTAGTGGTGGTCCCATCGTGATTGTCATCTGGAGTGACCCAAGGAACGCACGCACTAGTCCCCTTTTTAACCCTACTTTTAATGTTATTTAAAAACCCAAGATGAAACCCCATAAGGGGGGCAGATGTCCAAGGTTCAAATCTCGGGTCTCGTCGGATTGAATGCTTGTCCCTTTCCTAGTGCTTTCAATGGCGTAAAAGGTTTAAAATGATTGTGGCATGGTGGTTATAGGGGTGGACTACATGAAAATATGTGTGGCGGCTTCTGGGGTAGACAACACATAATACTGTGGGGGCCATAAAAAGTTGGACAACCTGCCCGGATTCATGGCAACTACCGATTCCACCATGTAAATTCAAAAAAAAAAAAAACCCAAGATGAATTGGAATACAAGAAGAAGAAGCATATAACACGAAATACCAAATGCGGATCTTTTTACTGATATTAAATCTCGGTTACATATCGATACCTCTTAGGGATACCCATTTTGATATTATAATTTACAAATATGCAAAGAGTGCCCCTTCTGTGGAGATGTGGTGAACTTATAAAAGCTTCCCGATTATGCACATGAAAATGTATGAGGGTTTATAGATGCCTCCTTCTCCAGGTCTATTTCCTAGAGGGATCCCTCTTGCTCTCATATGTTGCAATATTTTTTCGATGTACCTATGACCCTACAAGCAATGAAACAACAACACACATTTAGGTGTTCGAGATTGCCTCCCTAGATGAGGTTGTTAGTAATCAAAGAATGTAATGGAAATATGATGAAACTATGCCATGAAATCATGTAAATCTATGCTAATGATATCCAAACATGAATAAATATAATAAAATAAACTATGTTTAAAACCTAAGCTAATCCCATGGGCCACTATCCAAGACAACGACCGCTAAGGTAAAACTTGTTCTCTTTACCCCAAAGCTATGGGTCAAAGCCTATATCTTATGTGAAAATAATAGGTGTTATGCTCTTTAATATGTTAGAGCTTCGCCATACACATGATCTCAAAGAGAACTCTCCAAGTTTTGAAAGCTCTCCTCAAAAATAAAAGATGTCTCTCTCTCTAATATGATAAAATATCTATAAGATATGTCCCTTTGGTGCTCTTAGGCTTGCACCTTTTATAGTGTGAAACCCTAGGTCTATGTCCAAGCCCTATAAATGAATTTCTCATGCGTAGTGCAGGTTAGCATGAGATTGTCCATGTTTGAAGGCTAGTTAACTGAAATCTAACTGCCCACTTGAGTCTTCTATGTGAACTAGTCATTATCATAAGAAGCTTTTATCCCTTTGTTTATGTTGGGAGGTCGGTTAACGAAATTTTAAATGCAAACTCAAGTCTCCTATGTGAACTGGTCATGAAAAGAAATGCAAAGCCACTCCCTCTCACCTTTATTGCATGCAGACTGCCACTTTCACTTGTAATTAGGCCTTCTTGTCAATAAACTATTTCTTATGGCTTATTCACTGTCGTCTGCAATGGCTAAGATCTAGCTACTATCGTCTATAGTGGCTAAGGTCTAGCCATTCTAGGCTTGAGCAGCTAAGATCTAGCCACTCTTGGTTTGAGCGACTAAGCTTGGATGTCTTGAAAAGACCCCAAATGAGTGGTGAGAACCACTGTTGATGCTTGGAAAGTCCAAGATTATGTCTTATGATCTTATGAATGTGTCTATGTGAGTAGATCCCCTAAGCATGACATGATTTAGGTGTCTACACAAATAAATTAAAGAACTTCAAATTTCCAAAAAGACCATTAAAGCATCACTTTATCTTATACCTTATAGCATTAACAAGAACTCCACTTCATATTTTTATTCAAAAATTAAACCATCACTTTTCAACCCTTTTAATTAAAAATTAAAAGAAAATTTTATTTTTCCTTCTGTCTCCCTAAAAAAGCGTGTGGCACATACCTTTGACTTGGGCACAAAATAATTTTCCAATAATTATTCCCTTGCTACTGCCTACCACCACGATCCAAACCTGTGCTGCCTACTTGCCAACACCTTAGCCATTGAAAAGGCCACCACATGGGCTAGCCAACCACACAACACCAAAAGATGCTTGCTATCCTTTATCCTTAAACTCTACCACAAATCAAGAGGTTTTCCAAACAAAACTTTATCACCTTGCTACCACCGCATCTCAAACTCAAGATCTCTCTTCTACCATGCCCTAGCACCACAAGTTTTGTCGTCTAGGCTACCTACTCAAATGGAACCAAATCTTGGTCACCTTCTTATTATATGCTCTACCACGATATGTGAAAATTTCTTGTTGTCTTCTCATTCTCTACCGTGAATCGAATAAACTTAGGTGCATCTTTTTTTTCATAAATTTCTCAACCTTGGCTTAGCATTATATATAATAAATTTGACATGGTCCTTGATGTCGCCACATTTGATTTTCAAACAAAATTTTGGTGCTCAATTTGATTTTTTAATTATTATAATTATTTAAATCCTCAAGGATTTAAATATTATAATTTTTCCTTTGGACCTTTTCTTAGGATAAAAACTTTGCCACCATAAATCAAATTTTCTTTTTCTTTTGCAAATGCCACCATGGTAAAACCATTTAACCTTTATTTTCCTTGACATAAATGAAAACCAATGTCATTAAATTATGCCATTAATTATTTCAAATCAATAACAATAATATACTCAAAAATTCCAACAATATCCACTTTAATCTAATAATAATAGCAAAATGAAACATGTGGATAGAAGGAAAAACATTCTTGAAGAATCACAAATTAGTCCAATGGGAAGAAATAATTTAGAGACATATTCTAACAATATGATAGAAGACAGTCATAGTAAACATGCAAAACAATAACTTCTACAAGTCTATTATAAAAGCAAAAGTAAAATTGCTTCAATCATCCATGCATGGTTGTATCAGTTGATTAAGAAAACAGATAAATTCAAGGCATTCAAAACACAAAAATTTGAAATGTACTTATTGTAATAGAGAAGGCCATGAAAAAAATAATTTTTGGGACTTACATACTTGCATATATTGTGGGAAAGGATCTCACTCATATTATTTTTATTATTATAGAAAGGAGTATTACATGAATTTTGAAAGAATTCTAATATTTAGAATACAATGCTTGTTCAAAGAATTATTTTTAAAGTTTTTTATAACAACAAATACAAGTTTGAGGAACAAGAAAGAAGACTTCACAAAGATCAAGAAAATAAAATATGGACTAAAGACGTAATTAGAATTCTATATCAACAAATATATCTCATGATTGACTACATCAATAATCCCAAGCATAACTTAAAGACAAAGACAAGGAACCAAGTGAAAATGGAGACTCTTAACATGAAGAACAAAAGGAAAAATAATAAGCTACTACAAGGATAAAAAGATAGCACAACATCATACAAGTGTCTACATGAAAAATAAGGTGAACCTATACAAAATGAAGAGTACCTAAAATATGAATAACATAAGTTCAATAAAGAAGAAAAAGACCCATATTGAAGACTAGAGTCTTCAATAACCAAATAATGTCATACAGGGGGGTGTTGGAATATATTACATTATTTGGTACATGCCAATGTACCACCATGGGTACATATATAGATTACGAAAAGAGTATTAGATTAGAATTTAATTATTGCAATGTAATACACAAGTGTGCAATGATATTTTGGAATGTAAATGTGCATAGTTATCCTTATGTACATGTGTCACTATAGTAGGAATATGAAGAGTCATAGGAAGAGTGAGGCCCAAGAAATCTCCATATGAAGAGTCACATTCCAATATATATATATGAACGTATTTATGTAAAAGAGATATGGTGAAGGAGGAAGAATCACCTATGTAAGCAATGGAAGGTGATGTAGTATGATGTATTTTGGTCTCTTAATTCAATAAATATTTTTGAGTATTTGGAATTAACATTATTTCAGTTATTATCTAGTATATTTAGAATTTATATGCTTGATTGATCAACATTATTATATCTCTCATATTGCATTTATATTATTGATCTTGTGGTAATTATATTTGAGTATTTTCTCATCAAAATCTAACATAGATAAATCATGTTGTAGCATGTTTAGTTTGAGATAGTCTTTGATTTCATACATCCAAAGACTAGGAGATTCTATTTGAACAAAATTGACATTGATGTCATCATTCGATGTAGGGGTGGTAATGGAAGATTTATACAATGTTTGGATGGAGAGATGTGTAATATCCACATGTATTTTGAGGTAGAAAGGAACCCAAGGAATCCATGGTACTTGCAAATCAGTTGCTTGTTCGTGGTAATGTTGCAATTTCATACCAGGTGAATTGTGATAGTAAGTCATGAGTAAATTTTAAATATTGCTTGAGTATGACATCATAGCAATTAAATTTTCCTGTGACCTGGTTAACTACTAGTGAGGAGTCCCCAAATATGTGAATTTGAGTAATGCACATAGCAAGATTTATTTTGAGATCCAATATGGGGGTCTCATACTCTATGTTGGGCAAAATATTGGTTAGTTTTCTATGGTATAAATCATTACCTCCATTTAATTGTCAACCCAGGACAGCTCGTAAACTTGTGAGTAACCCTGCACAGTATATGCCTGTAATCTCCCTTTAATCAGATGAGTCCCTTAGATTCTATGGTTTGGGGGGTGTTGTTGTTTCGTTGGAGTTCTCGTTTATCTTCCAAACCACTAATCTAATTTGCATTATCAAAGAAATAACTGAAATGCTTTGAAATCAAAACTGCACACTTGCTGGAAATTTACAAAAAATAGGGGAAATTGCAGTATTAAACTAAACTACAAAAAATAGGAAAATAAATTAAAATGATAGAAAATAGGTAAAATAAGGGAGGAATACTGTTGAGAGTGGGCCCAAGCTTCCAGCAGATTCCACCCGCATTAAGACATTCACCGGATGCTAGTTGAGTTGATTAAAAGACTCAAATGAATTGTATTTGGAATTACAATAGAAATATATAGAGAAAATCTAGGATCTATTTTTCAGGGGTGGCCTGCATATTTATAAGATATGCGGCCATGCCCTATTACATTCTGAAAGCAAATCAATTTTTGATTTTGTTGTTACAACAATACGCAGGAATAAAGGAGATAAAGCAAAACATTAAACTCAGAATATATTCAATGTATTCTGTATCAAAATAGAATACGTCTGATATTTTTCTCTACCCGATTACATTGATTTTTATGTGATTGCTAAAAAATAGATGACATATGGTCATTGACGTTGTCCTTGGTCCACATCCATCACTGAAATCGCATCCGCATCCATCGTTGAAATCATTGTTCTGTTCTATCGATAACAAGGGTTGCGCTGTAATTCTGCATCAATGGGAATCAGATGCCTTATCTATAGAAGATGAGAATCAGGTACCAAATGGGAGTCAGGCACCTAACGGGAATCAGGTACCCAAAAGTCAAGCACCAAATGGGAATCGAGCACTCGATAGTCAAGCACCAAATGGGAATCGAGTGCCTAAATAGGAGTCGAGCTCTGACTTAGCACTTCATCACTATTTTGTTGAAGATATTTTTACCATCACAAAATGGAAAGTGCTAGGTCCGAATGGGACCTCGATGTAGTCATGCTAAAATACTGTAAAATCCACTGAATCTACACATAATTCACTCAAAAATAAATATTAGACAACATACATAATCTAATGTTAAATACATATAAAATTTGCATAAAACATATATTTCTATTAAAATAAATGCCATAATATATATGGAAATTTTGTACAAAAATGAGCATTTTTAGGGCTCATCATCCCCCCATGCTTAAGGGTTGGCACATCCTTGTGCCACTTTAAACTGATAATTACCAGTTTCATTTACAACTTTCCAATAGGCCCTATTTTTCTCCTTCCTTTTCTTGGTTGTGGCCTTGGATTTTTCCTTATCTCTAGGTTTTCACCCTTTTTGTGCCTTAGGGGTGCTCATTTCCTGTTGCGACTATTTTTGGCACTTACTATGCCGAGTTGGCTGACTTGGTCCTGCTCCTTCACCTGGTTGTTCCTTTGTCCAAACTTTCCTCCCTGCCACATTCCTCAAGTAGTAGCCAGTAAAAGTGGAGGTATCCTTCTGGAATGTTGGCTCAACCTACTTCTAGTATTCATGGTGAGGAGGTAAACTTTCTCCCACTAGTACTACAGATTCATCACCAAATAGAATGTTGGATTTCTTAGCAACCTTGGCCTTGGGCAAACTGGCCACCACTAGCTCAAGTTCAACATCATCTTCAGACTCTACTTCTTCTACTAGAGGAGCTTTGCTTGTTGTTGCTTGAGTTGTAGGTGGTACAGGACCTAGCAGTCCCATATTCATGAAATATACCTTCATATTTGAAGGTTGATCACCTATTGACCCATACAAATCCTAGAACTATGTTGGTCGAGAAAAATCGATTTTCTTACGAGGAGCCTTGGATGCCTTTTTGGCCTCTTTTCTAGTTTCCTTGGCCACTCTCTTAGAGGCTTTCCTATACTCCTTATCTACCTTGATATCTACCTTGAGCTGTTCGAACTACTTTTTCTGCTCATCAAATAGCTTTAAAGTCTCTACCCATTCTTCATCAAAATTCATACCTGATTATTTTAGTTGTGCAGTCCTTGCTCTGGTTTTGGGTCTTCATTGAGGTCCCCTTACAACCTTTCTCTTCCTTCTCAGCTTCTTGGGCTATCTTGCAGGGTCTGTAGGTATATCTAAAATAGGGGGATTTCCCCCTTCTACTATTTCTACTATTTTTCTTCTTGATCTTCAGAATTTGGAGACTTTTGAGTCTCTTGTGCCTACTCTGTAGGCATTTTCTCAGGTGACCCTTCAGTCACATTTTGTGCAATAAGTGATTCCTCTATTGAAATCCCTTTCTCTACCTAAAGTTGCTCAAGCTCAACCCCTACATCTCCTTCTGACTCTTGACTTGTAGAATGAGTGGACTCTTGATATTTTTCAACCTCTTGATCCTCCTTTATAACCTTATCTAAAATATGAGGCTCTTCAACCTCAATTTCATCTTCCTATCTTGTGTCTTCCTCTGTAGATTTTGTTGAAAGTTGAGGTTCTTCGACCTCAATTTCATCCTCCTAGTTTACCTCTGTATCTACAGAGGAAGAAGATGTTGGGGACTATCCCATATCAACTTTAGGACCCTGATATTACCCCTATTCTATAGAGTGAGTTGGTGAATGGGGTTGTTCAACCTCCATTACTTCATTTGTTTCCTACTCTACTTCTACATGGGATTTTTGAGAGGATTCTTCAATTGCACTTTCTATAATAATTTTAGGGGTCCTTGCCCAAGAATTAGGGCTCCCCTATGTAGACATATATCTAGCAGAAGCCACTGATTGGTCCCCTACCTCAGCTTCCTTTCTATAATTCCTTGCATCTAATCAAAAAGGGCTAGAGGAGGCTATTTTCTCCTCAGAATCTAGAGAGGTAGTGGGCACTTCCATAGCCCAGTCAATTTGTACTACCGCATCTACCCTATTTGGTCGTTCAACCTCAGTTTGTTGGGTCTGTGACTATAACTTCAATATCATCTCCTACATCTGATGGATGATCTGATACAACTCCTATAATTTTACTATAGCTACTTTTCTGGACTCTTGAAAAAGAGTTCACTCCTCCTTATACTTGGCCTCCCAAGTACAAGCCTATTCTTTCAATATCTGTAGCTGCTACTGTAGATCCTCCATCTACATTTCCTGTTGAGGAGTACTTCCCTTGGATAAGTCCTATAATATATGGGCCATGAACTCATCCTTATTCAACTCATCAATCATTGCATCATCATCCGATGAGCTATAAACCACCATGGATGCCTTCGTCCTCCTGCTCCTAGTTCTGGTGGAAATTGGCATGTAAGTAGGGCTTGGCAGACCATGCCCTACCTCATCTTCAAATTGAGGGCCAATAGGGGATGAAGCCTATCCTGCATCCTCATCAAATTGAGGAAAAATAGGGGATGAGGCTTGCCCTGCATCCCATGTATTTTCCTTAAGTTGGGATGTAGGCACCATCTCTGTTTGCTCTATCATCTTATCAATCGATCGGTCAGTCTATTCTGGTGCCACCACTTCTTCCTCTACCTTAGGAACTACATTATTTCCTTCTACTTCCTCAACCATTACATCTCTGTGTGACTCAACATGTCGCACCAAGGCTAAAATCAGGCCATGGTGAGCTAAGGTAGACGTTGTGCCTACCTGGTATTATCGGACCTCATCCTTGAGTGCACATGTAAGATAATGGGGGATATTGATCTTGTCCCCATGTAGTAAATGGTTGAGGAAATAAAAATGGTTAGATTTTAGTTTGGAAAACCTACCCGTACAAGTGAAGAATTGAATAATCTACTCGAAGATCGATCTCTAGTATTTAGGGATGTACTACTTTGGTAAACCAATGCACATCAGGTATTGCGTTGGGTGCCCAAAGAATCATTGCATGTAGAGTGTAGGGTTGTCCTCCTTATATGTGCATTCCCCTATTTGGGGAAGGCCTATTACCATGGTAATGTACTCTTCGATGATTAGAATTTCTAGTCCCCGTATGCGAACAACTCCGTCCCTCATAGATGCTACAAATTCCTTAGCTACTTCTACATCCTAGTTCTGGCTAACTATATGGTAGTATTCCAACCATCCGATGATATTGAATTGCGTCTGTACATCCTCACTAATGCCTGAAAAATCTGTAGGCTCACTCTTTTTCAATAGATGGTTGGTCAATTTTCCCCCATGGCAAAGTTCAAATTTTTCTTGGCTCTGAGTTTTACTTGCAGCAATTTCTCACACCCTAGTTTTTCTGTGGCACTCTATTATTTTCTTGCATAGATTTTTTCCAATGCATGGTTTTAAATCACCTGCATCCATGAACGCAGGTGCTTGATTATCGTAATTAGAAATAATTATGGTTATCTATGCAAAATCTCATTAAAGCATGTGTCAAATTTTGCGTAGATGATGACCATGAGTGTTTTCCCCAATCAGAGTAGTGACACGTGGAAAAATTCCAAGTGGAGAGAAATGGGTGGTTGGTAATTCAATGGGGATTGTGCCGACACTATTTTATAGAAACATATGCCTATGAAAATAATATATATAAAACAAAAAATTAAGCACGTACCCGTATTATGTTTCATGCATGTATAATGCACAGACACTCATGGTGCACTAGCATTGGCTACTTTATGGTGACTAGGCATTCCAAAACAAATAATGATAGGCATATTTCCCATGCGATAAATTTCTCTCCATTTTGATTGGTTCTTGGTTGCTACAATTTGATACATTTGAGAATTCCTGCACATTTTCAAGAAAATATTAGAAAAGCACGTCTTCACGGGATGAAAAACATCCCTCCCTTGGAAATTGTTCATTGATGACCTTGGAATGTGCACAAATCTCCAACAAAAAAATTAAAATAATTTCATTCATGAAGTTTGACTTATGCACATGGGTGAAATGTTGACGTGGCTTAGGCCACTTCCCAATGCTGAAGATTATTTATACGAGGCACAAATGCCTATGAAAATAGAAAGTAAGTGCCTCCTTATATGGAAATCGGGTGCCTTCTTTTGAATCAAGGCACATAGGTGCTTGGTAAATAGAAAGTAGGTACCTTTTGTTAGAAATCGGGCATCATGCTTAATATGGAAAGTAGGCACCTTTTGTTGGCAATCGAGTATCTTACTTAAAGCAAAAAATAGAAAGTAGGCACCTTTTTATTGGAAATTGGGTACCATACTTAAAAATAGAAAGTTTTTTTTTATATGTCTAGGAAATTAGGTGTCGCTTTCTCAAAAAATGGAAGTTGGGCACCATTTCCTTATGAAAAATAGGAATCAGATTGGTCTATTAAAAAATGGGACTCAGGCACCTTTTCCTTGACATAATAGGATTCGGGTACCTTCTACCATACAAATGGGAATCGGGCATCGTTTATTAAAATATGGGAATCGGGTGCCTTCTTTCATAAAAATGGGAGTCGAGCACCTTCTTCTCTAAAAAATGGGAATTGGGCACCTTCCTCTTCAGAAAATGGAAAGTAGGTGCTCCTCCTTTATTTCAATGTCTATTGATGTGTCCACTAGTGTACGCTTATAGTTGATTAGGCCTTCAACATTCTGGTTTGAAGAATAGGGATAGAATCAACATCTGCTACCTGAACCAACATTCGGGTATTTTTCTTCATGAAGACCAAAAACAAACACCCAAACACTTGTTCAGATATGGTTTCCCCCTCCAAGTGGGGATGAGCTACTTCTACTAGAATTTAATCTCCTAGAAATTTGGGATTGTGTAGGTTCATGGATCCTGTGCTTGTTAGGCCTAGGTTTCCTAGGTTGCCTAATAGTTGCACTCAGGGCATCATTCCTACAAAATAGAAATACAACTAAAGAAAGAAAAATTGTAGAACTTTAAAAGAATAATTATTTTTGGACCATGTGGACTACGTCCACATATTACTGACTCATTTTAAAACTAGAATCAACTAGGGTCTCCCCCATGCCTAATCTGGACTTCATCATATAAGTCTCAGACACATGATATGGACATAGTCGGTGACCATTGACTGTTAATGTAATGTTGCTATCATCAATTATTCTGATCCTCACAACTCCATTGTTGATGATCTCAATCACTTCATATGGCCCCATCCAGTACTGCATAAGTTTACCTTTCCTTTCCTAGAATCGAGAGTCATACAATAATGCCCACTCTCCCACTTTTAACTACTTTGGCCTGGTGTGACGATCATGCCACTTGGCCCTCTATTTTTGGATGACCTCTATCCGATGTAGAGCATCTCTTTGGTATTCATCTAGTTGATTAAGCTATTGAATCCATTCCTTTTGTGCCTCATCCAGATTCAAATTTAAATCTACTATAGTTCTAAGAGTTTTAATCTCAAATTCTATGGGCATCATAACATTCTTCCCATATACTAGCTGGAATGGTGTAAAACTAGTAGTAGTTTTCTAGGTGGTTCTGTAAGCCCACACTACTTCTGGTAATCTTGTGGCCTAGTCCTTCCTATGCTGTTGTACCATATTTGTGAGAATGTTCTCTAGTTCATGGTTGGTTACCTCTACTTGCCCATTTTCCTGTGGATGGTAAGGAGTGGTTTTGTTATGCCTGATTTTATATTATTGCATGAGTTCCTGAATCATATTTGAAGTAAATTGAGGCCCTTGATCAGTTGTGATCTCCCTTGGAACCCCAAATCTAGTGAAAATAGATGAATACATGAAGTCTGCTATAGTATTCTCTTTAGAATCATGCAATACCTGCACTTCAACCCACTTGGTCACATAGTCAGTGTAAACTAAGATATACCTCTTACCTATTGACTATGGATTAATGGGTCCTACGAAGTCCATCCCCCATTTATCAAATGGCTCTATGTGCACATGTGGTTGGAGTGGCATTTCATCTCTGAGAGTAGGTCTACCCATCCTCTAACATTGGTCACATTGGCTCACATGCTTGGTTGCATCTTTGAATAGTGAAGGCCAATAATAACCAGCCTACAATACTTTGAATGCAGTCCTTTTTCCTACAAAATGGCCACCACAAGGTTCATTATGGTAAGCTTTCAGTATTTCTACAATCTCATTATCAACAACACATCTTCTCATGACTTGATCAGGCCCTATTTTAAATAGGCACCCATCAATCCATGAGAAGTCTACACTTTTCTCAATTAAAGTTTATTTCTCACATGGTGAAAGTGTAAGGGATACTTTACCAATGGCTAAATAATTAGCCATATCTGCGTACCATGGTATCTATTCATTAAGAGCAAACAAATGCTCATCTAGAAACTGATCTTCTATGGTTGAATGATTAGGAGGTGTCAATATAGAAAGGAAATCTACCACCACATTGTCCTTACCTGGTTTATCTACAATTGTCACATCAAACTCCTATAGAAGTAATAACCATCTGATAATTCTACCACTAATTCTAGGTTTGTTTGTCAGGTATCTGATAGTTGAATGATCAGTGTGCACAAAAACCTGATATCCTATAATATAGTGGTAAAATTTGTTAAGAGCATGTATGACTACAAGGAATTCCTTTTTTGTGATAGTATAATTGAACTCAACACTTGTAAGATGTTTATTGACATAATAGATGGCATAAAAATCATCACCATATTTCTATCCTAGAACTGACCCTATCACATTATTGGATGCATCTGCATATATGTGAAAGGGGATGGTCCAATTTGGACCCCTCAGGACTAGAGCAGAAGTCAGTTTTTCTTTCAAAATGTTAAATGCTTGTTCACAATCATTTGTCTAGACAAACTCTATGTCTTTTGCTAACAATGTGCTTAGGGGTTTAGTAGTTTTGCTAAAGTCTGCTATAAACCTCCTATAGTAACCAGCTGATCCAAGGAAACTATGGATATCCTTCTGAGTTTTGGGTGTAGGTAGGTTTTGGATAACTTCTATCTTCTTCCTATCTACCTTGATCCCATCTACAGAGATATGATGTCCTAAAACTATCCCCTCCTGCATTAGCATATAACATTTCTCATTACTTAGGGATAGATTGGTTTCCTCACACCGTTGAAGTGTTTTCTCCAAATTTTTTGTGGCTTCTTCAAAGGTTTCACCATAAATAGTGAAATCATCCATATATACCTCCACAGTTTCTCCAATCATATTAGAGAAGATGCTCAAAACTACCCTTTGAAATGTGGTAGGTGCATTGCACAAACCAAAGGGTAAAACTCGGTAAGCGAAGGTTCCCCATGGACAAGTGAATGTGGTCTTATCTTGGTCCTCTTCCCCAATCTGAATCTGATTATATCCACTGAACCCATCCAGGAAAGAAAAGTATTTCTTTCCTGCTAAGGTGTCAAGGACCTGATCTATGAAAGGTAAGGGGAAGTGGTCTTTCTTGGTTGCTTTATTCAGTGACCTGTAATCAACATAGATCCTCCACTTTCCATTTTTCTTGGGCACCACCACCAAAGGTGATACCCATTCACTATCTGAGATAGGGTAGATAAACCCAATAGTCAAGAGTTTCTACAATTCTATTTTAACAATCTCCTTCATAGTTGGATTCATCCTACGTTGTGGTTGTCTTACCAATTTTATTTCATCTTCCAGATATATTTGATGAGTACAGGTTTTAGGAGCTATTCCTCTCATGTCTGAATACTCCCAAGCAAAGGCACCTTGATGTTTGACTAATATTTCTCTTAGTTTGATCTATTATTCATATGTCAACCCATCATTTATGTTTAATACTCTCCCAGGTGCAACTTCTATTTGTTGAATATGGTGATCTTTACCTCCCACTAATGGCAACTCTAGAGGAGGACAAGAGGGTTCTCCTTGGAAAAATTTTGATATCACCCTATCCTCATCACTCTCATCCTCCAACTCATCAAGTGCCATGATGGATTGAATCATTGATAAACCACTCATGTTCTGGTTTTCACATTTAGGTTCTCCCAACAAATCTATAGACTATGTAGGTGGATGGATGATCAGATTTTTTACATTCTGACCATAAAAAATGGTCATTTGTCCATTTTTACAACTTATGTAGGCATCAATTATTGCTATCCAAGGCCTACCTAAGATGAGTGGATAACCACCCAACCTAGACTTGGATTGTAACACTAAGAAATCTGTTGGGTACTCCCATGCATCCACTATGATAGTTATGTCTTCCAGTATTCCTTTAAGGAGCACTATTGACCTATCTACCAATTGAAGGATAGTTTTGGTTGGCTTCAGATTGGTTAAATTGAGTTTCTACATGGTTTCCTTGGGCATGACATTAATGGTAGCCCCTAGATCTACTAATGTATTGGGTAAAACATAACCCCCAATTTTCATAGTTAAAATAGGGCTTCTTGGGTCTGAATATTTTTGGTTGTAGGTATTTCCTAGCATAAGATCAGCTAGTTGTCCTACCAAATTGATTTCTTGTGCTGGTTTTCTTCTTAGTTTTCTTAGACACAACTCTCTTATGGCCTTGTTGTAGATAGGAATATCCTTGATGGCCTAAAAGAGAGGAATTATGACTGTCAGGTTCTTCAAACTAGAAAGAATATCAAATTCTAGTTGTATTGGCTTCTTGGGTTCCTGCAACCTTTTTGGAAAATGTGGAACCCCTTCTCTATTATTTATAGTTGTTGATTCTTCTTCTACTTCTTCTATAAGAGGTGATTCCTCTTTTTCTAACTCTATGTTTTCCTCCTCTTCTACTAGAGGAGCTACTTCTACACCTACCTATCTACCTGACCTTAATTGTATGGGACTACAATCTACTTTGATATTATACATGGGGTACATCTCATTCTCCATCTGGTATGTTGACTGTGGTTTGTTGTTTGGATTAGAAGTAGGTTGTATCGATAGTTGAGTAGGTCTTAAAGTAGGGGAAGTTGGTAGACTTGGTTGTAGTGGGATTGGTGCAACATGCTGTGGAGTTTGGCTCCAAGCATTCTAATTTCTCCACTACTGTCTAGGCTACTGGTATGGCATCCATGGGTAGGGATTGTAAGGATTTTCTCCTTGGGGAAATTGAGTCCAAGGTTGTTGTCCCCACCAACCCATGTTGGGTGGCTGAACTTGACCTTGGTTCTGATAATTGCTACCCCCATAGGATGGCATTCCTACTGGCATGTTGTTTCCCATAGGAGACTATTGCTAGTTTCTCCTATTACCCATGAAGTATGCTTCCATTACTTTAGGTTCCTCTCTAGATTTTGATAACTATGGACACAACTTAGTTTTATGATATTTTTGACACACAACGCACACTCTAACTTTGTTCTCAGGACATTCATTTTTGGGGTGCTTTCCCCTGCATTTAGGATAAAAATAGGCTAGTGCTACCTCATTCTCCTACTTCTTTTTCTGAAGCAGAAGGGTATCCATTTGGAGTGCAAGATATGACAACATCTCACTCTTGAGGTCTTCAAGCATATTTCCTATTTCTATTTTAGTGATAGTGGTTGATTGTTTGATATTCCTAGGGGTTAACTTACCCTTCCTTCTTGAAAATTTTTGACACAACTACCGGATATCAGACATTTGGTGTTGATAAATATCCCCTCTAGAAATCATGTTTAAGGCTTCAAGAGCTTCATTCGTAAGCCCCTTTAAGAAGATACTTCTTAAGGACCTGTCTCCTAGTCTTGCATGGGGAGATCTTTGCAAATTAAAGCTAAACCTATCCCAATACTCCTCTAATGATTCTCCTTCCTTTTGTGTCATATCCAGGACTTCTTCTCTGGAATCCCATGCCCTACCAAAGTCTTGATACTGATCTAGGAAGAGTTTTTTCATGTCTTCCCAAGTAGTTATCTTTCTGTGTCCTAAACTGATGAACCAACATAGGGCTGCATCATCAAGAGTTGAGGGAAACAACTTTAATTTTTGAGCATCGGTTTTATAGTCTACCGACCTGCATAGAACATCAAATTTGAAGAGAAACAGGTCGGGATATTCTGATTGAAATCCTCTAAATATTGGAAGGTGGGTAGGAGAGATATGTTTCATCTTGTGGTCTCCTCTTACCTCTTCTATAGGGAAGTTAAAACTAGTGGATGCTTCTTCTACTATTTTAGCCATCTTGTCTGCTATCAAGGTTTCTACACCTACTGCATTTAGGGCAGCTTTCAAGGCTTCTAATTCATTTCTTTTATCCTCTAGAAGGATTACTAAATCAGTATTTGAAATAGTCCCTTCCTCAACTACTTGCCAATATTGAAGGTTCAGTAAATCTTCCTCAGATTGAACTCTTCCTATCTCAGATCCTTCCCTAAGGTTTTGTTGGTCTATTTTAGAAGGATCCTATGCAAACAATGGATGTTGACTCCAATGCATAGGTGGAGATGGTGGTGGAGAGGTTTCAGTCTCAGGATTTGGCACAACTAAAATAGAGGTTTTTGAAGAAACAATATTTGTGTTCTTGATAAAATGATCGTCTGGTCCTCTAATTCTAGGTGGACTCATACAAAATTTCAAATGGAGGTTCTGTAGAAAGTAACCTAAACTACTTCTAACATACTTTCTTCAGAATAAAAAATTATAGTTGGCTACTCCTCGACAATGGTGCCAAAATATTGGGCAAAATATTGGTTAGTTTTCTATGGTATAAATCATTACCTCCATTTAATTGTCAACCCGGGATAACTCGTAAACTTGTGAGTAACCCTGCATAGTATATGCCTATAATCTCCCTTTAATCAGATGAGTCCCTTAGATTCTATGGTTTGGGGGGTGTTGTTGTTTCATTGGAGTTCTTTTTTATCTTCCAAACCACTAATCTAATTTGCATTATCAAAGATATAACTAAAATGCATTATGAAATCAAAATTGCACACTTGCTAGAAATTTATAGAAAATAAGGGAAATTGCAGTATTAAATTAAACTATAAAAAATAGGAAAATAAATTAAAATGATAGAAAATAGGTAAAATAAGGGAGGAATACTATTGAGAGTGGGCCCAAGCTTCCAGCAGATTCTTCCGCATTAAGTCATACACCGGATGCTAGTTGAGTTTGATTAAAAGACTCAAATGTATTGTATTGAAATGTACAGCAAAAATTTATAGAGAAAATCTAGGATCTATTTTTTAGGGGTGGCCTACATATTTATAAGATATGCAGCCATGCCCTGTTACATTCTGAAAGCAAATCGATTTTTGATTTTGTTGTTACAACAATACGCAGGAATAAAGGAGATAAAGCAAAACATTAAACTCAGAATATATTCAACGTATTTTGTATCAAAACAGAATACGTCTGATATTTTTCTCTACCCGATTACATTGATTTTTACGTGATTGCTAAAAAATAGATGACATATGGTCATTGACGTTGTCCTTGGTCCGCATCCATCACTGAAATCATGTCTGCATCCATCGCTGAAATCACCATTCTATTCTATCGACAATAGGGGTTGCACTGTAATTCTACGTCAATGGGAATCAGGCACCTAAATGGGAGTCGGGTGCCTAACAGGGAATCAGGTACCCGATAGTCAAGCACCAAATGAGAATCGGGCACCCAATAGTCAAGCGCCAAATGGGAATCGGGCGCCTAAACGGGAGTTGGGTGCCTGACTTAGCGCTTCATCACTATTTTGTTGAAGATATTTTTACCATCACAAAATGGAAAGTGCTAGGTCCGAATGGGACCTCGATGTAGTCATGCTAAAATACTATAAAATCCATTGAATCTACACATAATTCACTCAAAAACAAATATTAGACAACATACATAATCTAATGTTAAATACATATAAAATTTGCATAAAACATATATTTCTATTAAAATAAATGCCACAATATATATGGAAATTTTGTACAAAAATGAGCATTTTTAGGGCTCATCTCTTAGCATTGTTATTTGTACATGGAAACTCAAGTTTGTAAGAGAATTGGAGGGGAAGTCCTTGGGGTGTACGGAAAAAACATTCAAAACCTCCCCCTTATTGGCATTTGGCTCCATAAAAAAACATCATTAACTCAACTTTATCATATAAGTCGACACGTTCTTCTTGTTCGATGATATGAAATATTGAATTATTAGGAAGTTTGATAAGAATGGATTTGCCATTTGGAATGGGAGATTCTACCAATTGATGTGTGATTACTTGTCCCTTTATGGATCTCTGATGTATGAATTTAAAGTCAAACTTGAACAGTGGCATTAACCATTTAATATTGCATACTTTTTGGTATGATCAACCCATAATGTAGCACAGGGGGTTATCCCTAGTGATGACATATGTAGTATGATTGATTAAGTAATATTATAGCTTCTTTATGGCAAAGATAAGAACTAAGCAAACCTTTTCAATGTATTCGTATTGCATTTTATAGCTAACAAGCGTGTGACTGAGATAATATACCTCTTGTTCTTGGCGTCCTTGATTCTTTTGGCCAATAGAGTACCCAAAGAAAAATTTGTGGTGGATATGTATAAATGGAATGGCTGAATTGGTTGTGGCGAGGTTAAGACGGGTGGTGAGGTAAGATATTTCTTGACATCATCAAATGCATTTTGACATGTTTGATCCCAATTGAAGGGTACCCTCTTTTTTAATAAGTGGTTTAAGGGCCAACACTTGTCTAAAAATTGTGTGATGAATCAATGAATCCATTGGATTTTTCCTTGCAGGCTATGCAATTGTTTGAGATTGGTTGGAGGTGGTATTTCCATGATAGCTCTGATTTTTTTTGGATCCACTTCAATGCCTCACTGAGAGATAATGAATCCTAAATATTTTCTTGTTAGTACATAAAATATGTACTTCTTAGGATTCAATCGAATATTGTGTTCAAGGAGGTGATCAAATACTTTGCCTAGGATGTCAAGGTGGAAATCTCGTTCTAGTGAATTTGCTACAAGGTCATCTACATAATCATCGAGAAGTTTTTGTATGTAGTCATGAAATATGTAAGTCATAATGCATTGGTATGTAGATCCAACATTTTTAAAACCAAATGGTATGACTTTGTAGTAAAATGTCCCCCACGAAGATGTGAATGAGATTTTGTGTTAATCATTGAGTTTGACCCGAATTTGATTATAACCTGAAAACCCATCTATGAGGGATAATTTTCTTAGACACAAATCTCTTATGGCATTGCTATAGATAGGAATATCCCTGATGGCCTGAAAGAGAGGAATTGTGACTGTCAAGTTCTTCAAACTGGAAAGAATATCAAATTATTGTTTTATTGGCTTCTTGGATTCTTGCAACCTTTTTGGAAAAGGTGGAACCCCTTCTCTATTATTTATAGTTGTTGATTATTCTTCTTCTTCTTCTATAAGAGGTGATTCCTCTTTTTCTAACTCTATATTTTCCTCCTATTCTACCAGAGAAGCTACTTCTACACCCACCTGTCTACTTGACCTTAATTGTATGGGATTACAATCTACTTTGATATTATACATGGGGTACATCTCATTCTCCATCTGGTATGTTTATTGTGTTTTTTTTTTTGGATTACAAGTAGGTTGTATTGACATTTGAGTAGGTCTCAAAGTAGGGGAAGTTGGTAGACTTGGTTGTAGTGGGATTGGTGTAGCATGCTATGGATTTTGTCTCAAAGCATTCTAATTTCTCCACTATTGTTCAGGATACTAGTATGGCATCCATGGGTAGGGATTGTAAGGATTTTCTCCTTGGAGAAATTGAGTCCAAGGTTGTTTTCCCCACCATACCATGTTGGGTGGCTTAACTTGGCCTTGGTTTTGATAATTAATACCCCCATAGGATGGCATTCATGCTAGCATAATGTTTTCCATAGGAGACTATTGCCAGTTTCTACTATTACCCATGAAGTATAATTTTGTTACTTTAGGTTCCTCTCTAGATTTTGATAATTATGGACACAACTTAGTTTTATGATATTTTTGACACACATCACACACTCTAACTTTTTTCTCAGGACATTTATTTCTGGGGTGCTTTCCCCTGTATTTAGGATAAAAAAAGGCTATTGCTGCCTCATTCTCCTAATTTTTTTTCTGAAGCAGAAGGGTATCCATTTGGAGTGCAAGATATGAAAAAATATCACTCTTGAGGTCTTTAGGCATATTTCCTATTTCTATTTTAGTGATAGTGGCTGATTGTTTGATATTCCTAGGGGTTAACTTACCCTTCCTTCTTGAAAAGTCCTGATACAACTATTGGATATCAAACATTTGGTGTTGATAAATGTCCCCTCTAGAAATTGTGTTTAATGCATTAAGAGATTCATTCATAAGTACCTTTAAGAAGATACTTCTCAAGGACCTATATCCTAATCTTACATGGCGAGATATTTGCAAATTAAAACTAGACCTATCCCAATACTCCTCTAATAATTCTCCTTCCTTTTGTGTCATATCCAAGATTTCTTCTCCAAAATATCATGCCCTACCAAAGTCTTGATACTAATCTAGAAAAAAAAAATTTATGTCTTCCTAGTTAGTTATATGTATGTATCCTAAACTAATGAACCAACATAAGGCTACATCATCAAGAGATGAGAGAAACAACTTTACTTTTCGAGCATCAGTTTTATAGTCTACCGACCTGCATAGAATGTCAAACTTGAAGAGAAATAGGTCGATATATTCAAATTGAAATCCTCTAAATATTGGAAGGTGGGTAGGAGAGATATGTTTCATCTTGTGGTCTCCTCTTGCCTATTCTATGGGGAAGTTAAAACTAGTGGATACTTCTTCTACTATTTTAGTCATCTTATCTGCTATGAAGGTTTCTAAACCTGCTGCATTTAGGGAAACTTTAAAGGCTTCTAATTTGTTTCTTTTATCCTTTATAAGGATTACTAAATTAATGTTTGAGATAGTCATATCTTCAACTACTTTCCAATATTGAAGGTTAAAAAAATATTCCTTAAATTGAACTCTACCTACCACTGATCCTTCCCTAAGATTTTGTTGGTCTGGTTCAGAAGGATCCTATGCAAAAATTTGATGTTGACTCCATTGCACAGGTGGATATGGTGGTGGGGAGATATCCTTGTAAGGATTTGGCACAACTACAATAGATTTTTTTGAAGAAACAACATTTATGTTCTTGATAAAATGATCGTCCAGTCCTCTAACTTTAGGTGGACTCATACAAAATTTCAAATGGAGGTTCTGTAGAAATTAAACTAAACTAATTCTAGTATACTTTTTTTAGAATAAAAATTACAGTTGGCTACTCCTCGACAACGGTGCCAAAATTTTGGGCAAAAAATTGGTTAGTTTTCTATGGTATAAATCATTACCTACATTTAATTATCAACCCGGGACAACTTGTAAACTTGTAACCCTGCACGATATATGTCTGTAATTTCCCTTTAATAAGATGAGTCCCTTAGATTCTATGGTTTGGAGGGTGTTTTTGTTTCCTTTGAGTTCTTTTTTATCTTCTAAAACACTAATGTAATTTACATTGTCAAATATATAAATGAAATGCATTACTGAAATCAAAATTGCACACTTGCTAGAAATTTATAGAAAATAGGAGAAATTTAGTATTAAACTAAATTACAAAAAATAGGAAAATAAATTAAAATGATAGAAAATGGATAAAATAAGGGAGGAATACTATTGAGAGTGGGACCAAGATTCTATTAGATTATTTCTGCATTAAGACATTCACCGAATGCTAGTTGAGTTGATCAAAAGACTCAAATGAATTATATTTGGAATTACAACAAAAATATATAGAGAAAATTTAGGATTTATTTTTTAGGGGTGGCTTGCATATTTATAAGACATGCGGCCATGTCTTGTTACATTATGAAAGAAAATAGATTTCCAATTTTATTGTTACAACAATACGCAAAAATACAGGATATAAAGTAAAGCATTAACTCATAATATATTTGGTATATTTTGTATCAAAATAAAATACGTCATATATTTTGCTTTATCCAATTACATTTATTTTTACATGATTACTAGAAAATATATGACATATGATCATTAACATTATCCTTGTTTCACATCCATCACTGAAATCATGTTTGCATCCATCGCTGAAATCACCATTCTATTTTTTCGATAATTGGGGTTGTGTTGTAATTCTACATCAACGAGAATCAGGCACCAAACGGGAGTCGGGTGCCTAACAGGAATTAGGTTCCTGATAGTCAAGCACCAAATGAGAATCGAACACCCAATAGTTGAGTGTCAAATAGGAATCGGGCACCTAAACAAGAGTCAAGAATCTAACTTAGTGCTTCATCACTGTTTTGTTGTAGATATTTTTACCATCACAAAATGGAAAATGCTAGGTCCGAATGGGACCTCAATGTAGTCATGCTAAAATACTATAAAATCCACTGAATCTACACATAATTCACTTAAAAACAAATACTATACAACATACATAATATAATATTAAAAACATATAAAATTTGCATAAAACATATATTTCTATTAAAATAAATGCCACAATATATATGGAAATTTTGTACAAAAATGAGCGTTTTTAGGGCTCATCTCTTAGCATTGTTATTTGTACATGGAAACTCAAGTTTGTAAGAGAATGGGAGGGGAAGTCCTTGGGGTGTAAGGAAAAAACATTCAAAACCTTCCCCTTATTGGCATTTGGCTCCATAAAAAACCATCGTTAACTCAACTTTATCATATAAATCGACATGTTCTTCCTGTTCGATGATATGAAATATTGAATTATTAGGAAGTTTGATAAGAATGGATTTGCCATTTGGAATGGGAGATTCTACCAATTGATTGGTGATTACTTGTACCTTGATGGATCTCTAATGTATGAATTCAAATTCAAACTCGAATAGTAGCATTAACCATTTAATATTGCATACTTTTTGGTATGATCAACCCATAATGTAGCATAGGGGGTTATCCCTAGTGATGACATATGTAGTATGATTGATTAAGTAATATTATAGCTTCTTTATGGCAAATATAAGAACTAAGAAAACCTTTTCAATGTATTCGTATTGCATTTTATAGCTAACAAGTGTATGACTGAGATAATATACCTCTTGTTCTTGGTGTCCGTGATTCTTTTGGCCAATAGAGTACCCAAAGAAAAATTTGTGGTGGATATGTATAAATGGAATGGCTGAATTGGTTGTGGCGAGGTTAAGACGGGTGGTGAGGTAAGATATTTCTTGACATCATCAAATGCATTTTGAAATGTTTGATCCCAATTGAAGGGTACCCTCTTTTTTAATAAGTGGTTTAAGGGCCAACACTTGTCTAAAAATTGTGCGATGAATCGATGAATCCATTGGATTTTTCTTTGTAGGCTATGCAATTGTTTGAGATTGGTTGGAGGTGGTATTTCCATGATAGCTCTGATTTTTTTTGGATCCACTTCAATGCCTCACTGAGAGATAATGAATCCTAAACATTTTATTGTTAGTACATAAAATATGTACTTCTTAGGATTCAATCGAATATTGTGTTCAAGGAGGTGATCAAAGACTTTGCCTAGGATGTCAAGGTGGAAATCTCGTTCTAGTGAATTTGCTACAAGATCATCTACATAATCATCGAGAAGTTTTTGCATGTAGTCATGAAATATGTAAGTCATAATGCATTGGTATGTAGATCCAACATTTTTTAAACCAAATGGTATGACTTTGTAGTAAAATGTCCCCCAGGGAGATGTGAATGAGATTTTGTGTTAATCATTGAGGTTGAACCGAATTTGATTATAACCTGAAAACCCATCTATGAGGGATAATATTTCTTGACCTACACATGAATTGACCAATGTTTTGATGTTTGTAAGAGGGAATTCACTTTTAAGTAAAGCAATATTAAGATATTGAAATTCCATGCAGATATGAATACCTCCTTTTAGTTTTCCAATAGGCACAATGTTGGATACCCATTCAGTGTAGTCAATCGATTGAATAAAGTCTGCATCCAATATTTTTTGCAATTTATGTTTTACCATTAAAGCAATGGTGGGATGCATCTTTTAAAGTTTTTGTTTAACCAATTTTGTGTCCTAATCTAACGTAATGTTGTGGACCACCATGTTTGGATCAATACTAAGCATGTTAGTGTATGACCAAGAAAAAGCCTTTATATATTTGGTAAGGAATGCAGTAAATTGTTGTCGTGCATCAGATGATAAACTTACCCCTAGTTGCATAATGCATGGATTTTGAGGATCTTTGCTAATGTCAACCTTTATGGTATCTTCCACCAACATGTGGGATCCATATTCCAGCTGGGTGGGTATAGGAATAAGGTTCATATCATCTGCTACATCTAGAATAGGTGTTTCATTATTGGTAGCGATGACTATGTTGTGAACACTTGAAGTTGTATAGGAGGATAAAATGTATGTATTAGCATGGTTAAGGATTTGTGGCATGGGAATAAAATGATGTGGTAATGTATTGGGTGGAAGGTGATCAAAATAAATACAATATGGATTGATTGCAAGAATTTTATCAGGATGTTTATCGTAACAAAGTGGAGCAAAGAGGTTGATCGAGATCATGTTGATTGTAGGTTATGTGGAGGGTGTGTGTTGCACCTGATGAGGAGGTTTGATGGGTTGGAGTAAGGGTTGTGGTGGTGGAATAAGTGGAGGGAGGATAGGGGGAATGGGAAAAATGCAAATAAGATTAGAATTTTCATCTAGTGGCTTAGGGAGGGGGAATATGGTAGTGGATGTGTCTTTTGAGCTATTTGTATGCATAAAAATGGTGTCAAAGTGTATATCTAGCTCATTGTTCAAGTTGTTAAAATATTTTGAGTGGATGGTGGAAATGTGGAAGAAGGCACATAAATGGATGATTATAAAGATGAGCTTCTTAGTGGAGAAGGGCAAGGAGAATTCATAGAGTTCTCCTCATCAGAATCAGTGAGTGTGATGCTAAAGCATCCAAATTTACGCATCAAACCATATTGATTTATGCTTTGAAATCCTATACCCGATCTATCAATGGGTTGTAATAATATGGGATTAATGAGGTTGCACTACCCTTGTTCATGGTGATCTAACATATATCATTTCTAGTTGTGTATTTAAAAATATCGTAGGGCAAAATATGGATTAGAAAGATAATCTATATTGGCATAGAATGAAAGCTCAGGTTTAGGGGATTTGATTGATTGTAAGGAGTTATTGAGACATCCATAGATAAATTTTATGTGGTTTGTGGGAACACCCATGGGAATGATAGCACCGATTGTGAGAGGTGCATTATGTGGAAGACCAAAGTCATAGGTGGATTAGATATTTGGTGGGATGAGGTGAGCATTATGGACAACATAATATTCTAATTCTTGTACTGGTCATAATTACTAAGACTTGAGGTATCTTAAGACATGTTTAAGACACTAGGGTGAGGTGGAAGAATATGCTTAGTATTCAAGGGAATGATTAATAGGTGAGGGGGAGATGAGAGGTGGAAGGGTGCTAGGTCTAGGAGGCAGATGAGAGGTGGAGAGAGTAGAAGGTGGAAGTTGGCAAGGTGAGGTGTGAGCTATGAAAGGTGGTGGAGGGAAAGTGGTGGAATATGATGAAGGGCAAAGAGGGGAGATGCAAAAATAATATTGATAGGGTGGTCTATGAGAGGTGAAGGAAGGTGAAGGGAAAATGGTGGTAGATGATGAAGGGTGAGGAGGGGATGTGTAAGAAGAATTTTGATGAGCTGAGTGATAAAAGGAGTGCAGGGAAGGATGAGGAGGTATAATTGGTAGAAGGGTTTATGAAGTGGATGCTTCAAGTGTTGATGATGATGGTGGAGGAGTAGATGTTATTGGAGTGGAGGGTGGATGTTGGATGGATGTGGTAGTAAGGTGAATGGAAGAAATAATAGTTTTATGTGTTAAGAAAATCAAATTATAAAATTTAAATGGATCATCATCGACTGAGATGCAATATACCGTTTTTGCATGGATGTATTTGAGACAATGGTGAATTGTGGATGGAACACACTACATGTCCTGAATCTATGGTCTACCAAGGAGAAGGTTGTATTGCATTTCTCCTTCAATAATATGGTAAAATGTGGAGATGGTTTTGGTGCCTACCTTGATGGGTAGGATGATGGTGCCGAATATTTGGCAAAAGGTGCCATTAAAAGACCATAAATCCATGTTTGGGGTAGTGTGATGCTCATGTGGAATATGGAGATGATTGAGGGTGGATGATGTGATGATGTTTATGGAAGATCCAGTGTCAATAAACACCCTCTTATAGGAGGTATGATAAACTTATACCATTATGTGCATGGGAGGATCTGATATAGGGCCTATGAGAGTGGTGATTTCATGGTCATAGAATACAATGGATGGTTGCATACTAATACACACATTGCCAAGAAAGTTAGGAAAAAAATTTCTATCATTATATTGAAGATCAATGGACTGCAATATGTCATTTAATGCCTCATGATGAGGTTGTGACTACTGTAATCGGTCGTATATAGATAGCTTGGCTGGAGCAGTTTGGAGTTGATATGTAAGACTGCTATGAATGGTGATGATTGGTTGTGGTAGCAGAGGTGGATCTTGGGATTGTGAAGGAGTTGAATATGGTGGAATAGGCATTGGTACTTTTTTTATATTGGATCGAGCAGGATACTTGTTATTCCATATAACAATGTTGAGCATCCCCAAAAAGCCCTGTTGTTTAGGTATGTGATTGATGTGATTGAATTGGACGTTTTGTGGTTGCACATTAGATGTGGAATCATTCAATGGGGTGGTATTGTGCTATAATATGGGATTGTGAAAAACATCCAAGTTTTGGTTGTATGGAGCCAAGGGATTTTCAATATTTATGGCACCTTTATCGATGAGATCTTGGACTATATGGTGAAATTTGTAGCAACCACTAATGTCATACCTCTTGTAATGATTATAGTCACAATGGGCATATTTATTGTATCCTCTTGGTTTTGGTAGGGTGGGATATTTAGGTTGAATTAGAGGTAGGGCTAGATGATCTACAGTCATTAAGCACTAAAATATTCTACCCATAGGCTTGGTTAGTGGGATCCATGTGCAGGGTGGACAATCACCTTGGCATTGAGGAACTCACGGTTTGGGTTGCGATGGTGAGGGAAATAAATTTCTTGGGTGTGTATGAGTTTGTGGTTGTTTCAATGGAGTGTTGTGAACGGGTGGAGTGGTGGTGGTTTTGAGCATGAAATTGGTATTTTGAGGTGGTTTGGGTGGGGTTTGACTAGAATTGCATTTTTGGAACCGATTTGGATTGTAGTCAGTTCTTTTGTGGGGTTTTATTTTCCTATTTTAAATTTTAACTTCCTCAATCAGCTTGGTGTGATTGGATGTCTCCTTGAATGTGTTGTGGGGTTGCATTTGTAGAGTGCTAGAATTGGGCTTCATACAACTCCTAAAAAATATCTTAACCAATTTTGTTTGAGGTATAGGGAAAGGGATGTCATTAATATAAACTCTCCATCGTGTGATGTAATCACTTATGGATTCATCCTCAAACTATCGTAATTTATAGAAATCGGTACGTCCTATAATGTTCTTGATATTTAGGGTGAATTGTTTGAGGAATATGTTAGAAAATTGTTCAACTGTATACAAGCTATGATGAGGTAAGTTGGCATACAAGTTTAGAGTTGATCCCCAAAGGGATTTTGAAAAGGTATTGAGCATGAGGCCATCATGATCATTGATGAGATAACATGCAAATTTGTAATTGCTTAAATGCTCTCTAAGATCCTACTTACCCCTGAAATTATCAAATTTGGGGTCAAATTTGGAGGTATGGAATGGCATGTGGATGGATGGATGGATGGGTTTAGAGCACAACTTACTATAAGTGGGGTTGATAGACCCATAGGTATGGGAACATGTTTGCAATTACTTGATCTCTGCTTACATGGCTTGAATAACATCGGGTAAGATGAGTATGATGAGCTTAGAACCAATGGGTGTGGTAACCAATGATGGAGCTTGATGAGTGTGGTTAGGTGTGTGGTAGTTGGATCATGACTCTTTATTAGGAATAATAATGTGTTGATGCATCTATGGATTTACATTTTGATGCGAGGCTTGATTAGCCATGGGGATGGCATCTTGATAATGAGTTTTTTGAGGTCCCTCATAAAATTGAATTTGTTAAAATATTTATTGATTATCCACCAAATAGAACAATGATTGATGAGGGTCCGGTTGGATGTACCCTTGTTGGGATGGACCTTGGACTGTCATTGGTTTCTATAAGGGTATTTAGACATACCCTGATGGAATATGCACTTGATTGGGCATTTGTTGTTATTTTTGTATGTGATGCAAGGTTTATTGAAAAAATTATTGATTAGGGACTTTTTGTTGGAAGGGTATTTGAGCATACCCAATTTAATTAAGCCCATGAATGGATGATTGTGGTTTTTGTTGTTGTTGCATGTGATGAGTGTTTGACAAAACAAATTCTTTATTGGGGACTTATTTTTGGAAGGGTATTTGATCATACCCTGCTTGATGAAGCCCTTGAGTGGGCAGTTGTGGTTGTTTTTTTGTGTGTGATGAGTGTTTCATGGAACAAATCCTTGATTGGGGACTTTTCATTGAAAGGATATTTGAGCATACCCTATTTTATGAAGCCCTTGATTGGGTACTTGTGGTTTTTTTTGTTGTATGGTGTGATAACTTTATTGAGAAAATCCTTAAATGGGGACTTGTTGATGGAAGGGTATTTGAGCATACCCTAATTTATTAGGCCCTTGATTGGGTGTTTGTTTTTGTTGTTATTGTGAGGTGTGAGAGCTTAAGTGAACAAATCCTTGATTGGGTACTTGTTATTGGAAGGTTATTTGAGCATATCCTATTTTATTAGGTCCTTTATTGGGCATTTGTGGTTATTTTTGTTGTGTGGTGTGAGAGCTTGATTGAACAAATCCTTGATTGAGGACTTGTTGGAAGGGTATTTAAGCATTCCTTATTTTATTAGGCCCTTGAATGAGCATGTGATGTTATAATAGGTTTGGAAAAAACCCTTGTGGATGTTGCCCTTGAATGGGCACTTTAGTGTTGAAAGGGAATTATGTAATCCCTTATTGATTTAGACCCTGAAATGGCACTTTATTGGTGAGAGGGAATTGTGTACCCCATTGTGAATTTTGGCCTTGGTTGGACCTTTCATTTTGGAGATGGATTTGTGTACCCCTTGCGAATTTTTGCCCTAAATGGGAACTTGATTAGTGAGAGGGAATTGTGTACCCCCTTATGAGTTTTGGCCCTACATGAGAATTTTATTTTGGATAGGGAATTATGTACACCCTTGTCAATTTTGGTCCTGAATGGGCACTTAATTTTGGAGAGGTAATTTTGTACTCCCTTATGAATTTTGGTCATGAATGGGCACTTGATTTTGGAGAGGGAATTGTATACCCCCTTGTGGATTTTGGCCCTGAATGGGCACTTGATTTTGGAGAGGGAATTGTGTACCCCCTTGTGGATTTTGGCCCTGAATGGGCACTTGATTTTTCAATGATAAGTGAGAGAACTATGGATGTGCATTTTTGCACCCTCATAATTTTTTGCAAAAGATGATGTTTTTTCTTCAGAGAGTTCACCAAGTTTTGAAGGTATTTATGGACGAGTGGAAAATCCCATAGTAGCAGCAATAGCCATGGTCGGATTGAACCAATGGATGGGTGGTAAAATCAAGCAAGGTAGAAATAAGAGCGGGTGGAATCCCAACTTCAAAACCTTAGGTGGAACTTTCCAAAAGGCTCACCCAACTTGTTGGGTAGACATTTTAAAGGACTAGTGTGAGCAAAAGAATTGTACAATTTTACCCTTGGGAGAAAGATAGACTCTTGCCCATCCTAGGAAGGAAATGTAAGTCTAAAAGGGGTGGTACCTTAAAAAAATACCTGCCATAACTTTCCAAAACCCCATAGGTAGAAAAAAAAGTGAAGGAAGCACTTGATCAATAGGTAAAACTCCTACCATTACCCAAATTTCAAATTTGAATATGTGCACACTATAATGGTCCAAATAATCAATGCCATACATATAAGTGATTGATTTCTAGTGCAGTGCTTTCAAGTCACTGCACTATATGTCATGCATTACCTAACTAGGGGATCACCATTAGAGGAAAAGTACAAGGTAGCTGAGCAATAATGAGCTAGGAAAAAAATTAAAGGATCCAAATTGATCCAGAAGCACCTACCACATTCTAGAATATTAGGGCTTTCTAGAGGAGTAGTGTACTAGGCCGATGCTCATCAATTTTAGGAGTCATCTTCCTACCTACCACCATTAATATCCAAATTTTGAAACCAATGTAAATGTAACTATAAATAGTGGAATGCTGGTCATTCCAAAGGGTAGATCTTTAGCCATTACAATTCTTATGTAAGGTTTCCCCTCTATAAATACAATTCTACATTATTTGGATTCTAATTGTGTCCACTTGTTCTTAACTGAATGTATGAATATTCAATTTTTTATTTTCCTAATTTATTATTTTGTTTTTCTAGTATCTAGATTTTGTGGGGTGTGCTTGAGTGATTAAGGGATATCATGTTCATTATATGGTTTGGATTTTTATTTTTGCTAATGTTTATTGAGCGGGAGTGCTTTGATTTTGCATCCTAGATCTCATGCACCCACTCATTGGTACTATAATTCACCTCCTACCCGATGCTGATACATAGCTAGAATAGGAATACCATTGGTAAATCTGGTGTATATTCTATGTTTCAAATAGAGTATTGCACATACATAGGTATTGATGTAGCTATACCCATCCTTGTGAGTTCAGCTATAATATTTTATTTATTTCTTTCCTATTTCTCTTTTCCATTTTCCTTTTTTAGCATAGAGTAGCTGAAATCACCCTAAGATCATCTATCCTACCCTCCTAATGAGAGGGATGTTCTACACTTCTTGGAATTGATCCACTCACCCCACCCTTCCTGTAGTGCTGGATTAACAACAAATAATTTTTGGTTATTCTATTGGGGACCGACTGAGTGCCATGTTTTAGGAAACCAAAGTTTGGTAAATCTCTGATTTGCCTAGATCTTCTCAAAGTCACCTAGAAACACTAATTGAGTGACACTTCTAGATCATGTGATCAATCACCTACTCATGTTAAAGATCCAAATATTCTAGAGGATTCAAGGTATGGTAAGAAAACTTAACCTCACAAGTGAAGATTGTGTGTTCACCTGGTGAATCTAACTTTAACTATGACATCACAACTGGGACCTATAAAAATTGGTGCCCTAATAGCTCAGCTATCGTTCCCCCAATGGAACAATCTTGGTCCACTGAACCTCCACTACTCACATGAGATTCCCAAGGGTGCCCTGAAGGCCTTGACCAAATACAATGGCACCTTGGGAATGGCTCAGGAGCATCTTGAAGATGTTGCTACATTGGCGCCCCTCCATGGCATTACCCACAAGGATGTCATGATCAAACTTCTAGTCATTTCTTTAGAGGGAAGGGTGCTATTGTGGTACCAAAACCTTGTATGGAGACTATCTACTCATGGATATACTTGGTAGGAGCTCTTATTGATACATTCGATGGCTCCATGGATCCCTTCCAACTCTTGATGCATCTCTCATACATCAAGAGGGCACCTCTCGAGTCTCTAATCAACTTCAAAATTTGATTCAAGAGAATATGGAGAAGGATCCCTCCTTAGTACCAGCTGTCACCTGCACAGGCTCACCTATAGTATGTTTAGGCTCTAAGCTCAATTATAGACCTCCTCTTACTTCAATATAGAGAAAGGATATTCCTCAAGTCTTCTAGGAGGTTGTATAGGTAGAGTGAATCCTGCTTCAAGTAGGAATAGCATATTCAGGAGACTACACCCTACCATCCCTGTTTCCATCCACTACTGCTCCCTACCCTACTACACAATATCCACCCTAGATCCCATCTCAATATGTGTAGGAGCAAAGGATGCATACCAGTGGAACACAAAGGGTGAATAACATCTTTATCCTATATAAAATAAGTGCAAGCACCAACATAGAAGGCAGTACCCCCAGTTCTTGCACCTCTTCTTAAGAAAGGGAGAATATGGACTTGGGTGGGAACACTGCACAAAGAGGGAGTATTTTTACATACTTTTTGTGTCCCAAAGGGCATTAAGCAAAAAATTGGCCATCTTGATGATGGCATACTCGATTCGTCTAACTCTCAAAGAGGTTCTATCAGAGACAGGCTCAATCAATGGATCTTGTGAGGAAAAACATGTGAGAACGATAGAGGAGTATGAAGCTAGGATTTTGTAGCTAGCGGACCCCAAAAAATGGCAACATTGGAGCCTATTTCTAGAAGAATAAATATGGGAATATGGCTACCACATGGTAAGATTTATTGCCATATTTATTATTAACTGCATAAGTACTGGTATGCATCATGATCTACCAAGTTGTGAACTTTTCATGACTTGGAGAGGCTGGTAATGTTGATCAAACTACAAGAAGTGCCTCAAGTACAATACAATATGGTATGGGTATTGTAGATTCACTAGATGACATCCAAGATGAATCATAGATGGCAACATGATTGTCACACAACAATTTTATGTGTATAATCCGACTAGTAAATAAAAGTGCATAATGAAAATGGTAGTAGCATCATCTAGTGCTTGGAAGCTAGGGGAAAATACTAGAAACATGATTCATTTTGAAATCTTATTTGTATTTCTTATGTTAACCCATAGTTTGTTGTTATGACCCCATGTCCAATGGATCTAAGGTTCATGATTCAGGCATCTCTACATGCAACCTTGTAAAGAGCATCTGCTCTTTTGAAGATGGTTCCCACTATGATGGAAGGAAATTTGGTCTATAAAAGATACCCTCAAGGGGGGAAAGTGACACAAGATAATAAATGTCAAGCCAAAAATGGTACTACAACTAAAGTTTTCTTGGGAGAGTGGAAATAAATTAACAAGGTTCTTGTGATATTGCATTAGGAAAAGGCATTAGGGTAGATTCTCCTAGAATTTTGTCTCTCTTGAATTTTCCATGATCTAGGATGGGGTTTATCGATGGGATTCTGACCTTTTGGGATGTCCCATGGGTCGCCTCCCATGTCTTCCATTTTGCCTTTCTATCTCTTATTTTCCATTCTTACCCTTTTTTTCTCCCACCTCACTAACTTTTTTGGATAGTGAGACCCTCCCGCTTGTCTCTATTGCTTCCTGTATTTTCCTCCCACCAGCATTTCTCTCTTGTTTTTCTCTCCCATTCGTGCTGGTTGTCCCCTTCCTCTTTTTGTGTATTTCATAATGTAGTATTTTGGGTCCTCCTTTCCTGCAAGGGAAAAGTCCTTGTGAGTCACCAAGAGTGTGGGTGTGTTTTTGCACCCCCATCCTTTTTTGCAAAATATGATTTTTTTATTTAGAGAGTTCACTTAAATTTGAAGGCATTTATGGATGAGCAAAAAATCCTAGAGTAGTAGCAATAGTTGTGGGTGGATTGAACCAATGGATGGGTGGCAAAATCAAGCAAGGTGGGTGATAAGAGTCGGCAGACTCCCACCCTCAAAACCTTGGGTGGAACTTTTCGAAAGGCCCATCCAACTTTTTGGGTGGACATTTTAAAGGACTAGTGTGAGCAAAAAAATTGTATAATTTTGTACTTGGAATAAAGATAGACTCCTTACCATCCCATGTGGGAAATGCAAGTCTAAAATGGGTGGTACCTCAAATAAATACCTACCCTCACTTCCCAGAACCCCATGGGTAAAAAAAGCAAAGGAAGAACCCAAACAATAAGAAAAACTCTTGCGATAATCCAAATTTCAAAGTTGAAGATGTGCACACTCTGCAGTGGTCCGAATATCCAATGTTGTATGTAAAAGTGATCAATTTATAGTGTGTTGCTTTTAAAGACACTATACTATATATCATGTGCTATCTAACTAGAGGATCACCAGTCGAGGAGAAATATGAGGTAGTTGAGCAATAATGAGTTGCACAAAAATTAAAGGGTCCAAATTGATCTAGAAGCAGTCGTCACCTTCTAGAAGATTAGTGCTTTCTAGAGTAGTGTACCAGGTCAACGCTCATCAACTATAGGAGTCAACTTCCCACCTACCACCATTAATTTCTAGATTTTGAAACCAATGTAAATGTAGATATAAATAGTGGAATGTTGGTCATTCCAAAATGTGGATCTTTAGCCATTACAATTCTTATTTAAGGTTTCCCCTCTATAAATACAATTCTATATTATTTGGATTCTAACTGTGTCCACTTGTTCTTCAATGAATGTATAAATATTAAATTATTTATTTGCCTAAGTCATCCTATGTTATTCTAGTATCTGGATTTTGTGGGGTGTGCTTGAGCAATTAAGGGGGGCATGTTCATTATATGGATTGGGGATTTATTTCAACTAATGTTGACTGAGCCAGAGTGCTTTGATTTTACATCTTGGATCTCATGCACCTGCTTGTCAGTACTAGAATTCACCTCCTACCTGCTTGTCAGTACTAGAATTCACCTCCTACCCATCACTAATAGAGAGCTAAAATAGGGATACCATTGGATAATCTAGTGTAGATTATATGTTTCAGATGGGGTATTGCACCTGCATAGGTCTTGATGCGACTATACCCATCCTTGTGAGTTTGGCTATGAACTTTTATTTATTTATTTCCCCTTTCCCTTTTCCATTTTTCTTTTGTGGTATAGAGTAGCTAGAATCATTCCGAGGAACCAACCTTCTTAAAATATCATCCTTCCCATCCTCCTGATGTGGTGGCCATTCTACACTACTTGGCACTAATACATTCACCCAATTGTGTGCACGATGCCAAATTGGTGACCAAAACGTACCCATGTGCAATTGATGAGTGGAGGGATTGTCTAAGATATGTGATGGAAGGTGGGGTGGATGTCCAAGAAGATGGAGTGATGAAGAATTTTTAGTGGCATGTTGAGAAAGAGGGGGGTGCTAGAATGTGTGGGGGAAATGAGAATGCCATGGTTGTGGAAGGTGGGAGGCTAGTATATGGAATATGGATGCAAAATATTGATATGTCATGTTGTGAGACAACTAATAGTTTGATTTGGAGAATGTGTTGATGGTAGAGGAGAGGATTTTTAGTGACACTAATTGAGGAAAATTAAGTAGGTGACTCGATCAAATGTTCGAACTGAGAGGAATATCGTTGATGTTCAAACAATGGATTGAGGTGGGTGTTTCTTAGAGGTGTGTGATCTTTAGCGATATTTTTCTTCATGTGTTGACTATAGTGATTGTAAAATAGAATGTAAATCAAGTTATGGAGTGAAAAACTAATAAAAAATAGAGTCTAATATATGATAGTTTCTATTTTTGGAAATAGAAGTAGGTTTTGGAAAAACACACCTGGGGGTGCATTTTCAGGCCCTAATGTACCTCAACCAGTGTTTTTAAGAAAAATAGGTTTTTGAAGTTCAAGGAGGTGTTATACCAAGTGTGGAGGTATCTAAAACTAGATTTACATAGTTTTGAATGGTTTTGATATAGTTTTAAGAGCTTTTGCAACTGTTTTGTGGAGTTTTGTAACTAAATTTTAAAAGGCACAAACAATAAGTAAAGTGTGTTGTTTATTGTGAAATTGAGATGATATAACTTTTATTTTGAGGTTTGTGTGTGTTTGTATGTAATAAAATAACTACAAACTCAAGGGGTGTGGGTGATTTCTAGAAAAAGGTGTGTTGTAGCATAGGACCTTCTACTACATCCAAAGGTGCACAAAATAGAACTATGTGTCCAATGGGAGAATCGTGATTAAGTGAAAGACACAACAAAAATATAACTAGAAGGGGGGAACTCAAAATGCTCTAAAGAGTGCAAATACTCTTACAAAAAGAGGTAGTACTATATAAAACCTACTACCGACACAACAATTATTTTGCTTCACCCTCAGGTAGGCTCAACCAATAACAATAGTTACTAGCTCACAAATTATACCAAGCCTTGTGAGCAAAGGCATCTAATCCTAACCCACTTTGAGGGTCTCTCAAGAGTAGGGGATCTTCTTATGATGAAGTCAAGAAAACCACTCATGGGGACTACTAGGTTGTTTAGGGGGTGAGTCAATGCTTTTTCTAATGAGAGCTAATTTTGTTAATCTCTATTGGTGGTTGGTGATTAAATCCAGCACAAACCAATGTTTAACCTTGGTGGTTGGTGATGAAATCCAACACAAACTGAAGTTGCTTATTGCATGTATGTGTGTGAAATATATATTTTAGTAAAGTAGGAAATGCTAAAATGAACTAATTTAGGGAAAATAAATACAATTTTTGTTTACCATTTTTTATTTTTTTTGGAAAGTAAATTCAAGAAACAATACAAGGGGATCACTTGATTGTAGCAATTTGATCTAAGACTTTTTTAGGCACAAATCTATGTACACTAGCCAAGATCTACTTGGTAAGGTTATGGCTAGATATCTTTGAGAGCTTTATATATGAGATAGAGGATAAAAATAATTCTCTTAGCTCATGGAGATGAAGAGATTAAAAGGGCCCTTCTAACCATATGCAGATGAGTTAATTCTAATCGATTGCATATATAGGTTAAAATAAAGCTAAGGTAACTTGAATATTGACCACATGATTATGGTGCATTTTTGAAAGGAAATCTAACTTACTATTGCAACATGACCTAAGATGTTAGGCACATTTTGAAAAAGAAAATGAAAATGATGATTTGGAACACAAAAGCAAGAAAAAATAGGATTAAAAAGGTGAATTTTATGACTTGGAATAGTCTACCTATGTTTTCCAGCTTTTGGTTGGCTTTTATAGTCTGGTAGAGTCCGAAACGGTGTCAAAAGTCAATATGCACCTCAAGGTGTGTTTGAAAGCCCTAAAAAATCTTGGGGTGTGTTTTACCCCAAGATTGGTGTTTTGACCAAGTTTTGACTTGTAATAGGTTTTGAAGATAGAAAATAGGTGATTTTTTGCTATGTACCTGTAATTTTCCAACAAATGTCAGAATTATTTTAAGTGCAAGAAAACCTATTTGTGAAGTAAAAAATGAAAAATTAATACAATTTAAAACATGGGATTGGTGATAGGGACCCTAAAGTGTCTCAGGGTGTTGGGAGAGTCCATGCCCAATTTTGGAGACCTGTAATGATAACAAGACCACAAAATTTGTTAGACTACTAACTCAAGCAATATAAATCGTGATCACCAAAATGAAATAAATAAAAAATTGTTGCTTGCATTGATATATATGAAAAGGTGTTACAAAGTGTATTATGCAACTCTTTTACAATATGCCCCATGGGCTACAAAATAAGGATTCCTTAAGGGTGATCCTTGTCATTGATCTTCTTTACAGCACACCAAAAGGTTATTATTTGATTCCTTAGAGTTTAAGTGGGTTTAAGATGCTTTCCACCTCGATCTACACCTATCTACAATACCTATGTAACCCTACAAAAATGAGTTATATAATTTGGAGGTCTATCTCAATCAGACCTCCTACAATGAAAGATACCTCGACACAAAATCTAATAGAAAATGCCTAACAAGAGTTACAAAAACTTGCTAAAATGAAATAAAGAAAAACATATTGCTTGCATTGATATATATTAAAAGGTGTTACAAAGTGTATTTTGAAAATCTTTTAAAATATGCCCCATGGGCTACAAAATAAGTATTCCTAAAGGGTGATCCTTGTCATTGATCTTATTTGAAGCACACCAAAAGGTTTTTCTTTGATTTCTCAAAGTTGAAGTGGGCTTATGATGATTGCCACCTCGAGCTACACCTATCTACAATACCTGCATAACCCTACAAAAATTAGTTAGATCATTTGGAGGGTTGTCTCAATCAGACCTCTTGTAATGAAAGACACCTCGACACAAAATCTAATAGAAAATGCATAATAGGAGTTCAAAATGAGTTAAAACTAAAAATGAAGTATTATGTTACCTGTATACCTTTTCTGCTGATCTAAACCAAGAAAATGCACCTTGGGTGTGTTTTCTATAAAAAACCTCAAGGTCCATTTTTGTTTCTAAAAATTTTAGAGAGTTGCAAGTGTTTCATGTATGCCTTTTGTGGTGTTCTGTTTTGCCTAGATTGTCGTATTCACCTATTATGATTTGTAGAATGCTATAAACCTACAATGGGAGGTCTAGGGGAGATATATTATGCATGAAAATGGATTAAAAATACTTTGGACATAATTTTAGCAGCATAACCTTGCATATTTTCTCCTTTATGAATTCGTAGACAATGGCCTCCTTTTATAGATTTCATGGTAAGAAAAAAGGTGTGATGAGGTGGAGGAGAGAGGAGGGGCTTATTAAATGAGCATGTGATGGAATATAATTTCCTAGATAAGTGATTTTAATGGTAATGGGCACTCCATACCTATATAGGACTTGGGGAGAAGTGAAAAATGTACTTTTTACCCACCTTCCCTAAATACCTTTTAATGGGAGTGGGCACTTTTTTAAAAAGGGGGCAAGTATGTGTTTTGAGAAATGTGCAAAGGAGGTGTGAGGGGTGAATGTATTGTATGAGAGGAATAATTTTATTTTATTATTGCCTCGTATGGGTTTGAATTGATATTAGGTTTTTAGAATGTTCTTACCCTTTTTGGAACTAATTTTACCTATTTGAAATTTGCTTTACCTTTTTGGAATTGATTTTGTTCTTTTTGTTCTTTTCAATTGATTTTGTATTAATTCAAAAAGGTTTGAATTGATTTTGTACCCCTTGAATTTATTTTGAATTTCTCTTAGGGATTTTGAACCAATTTTTACATTAATTTATTCTTTTGATGTTGATTGATTTTGCAAGAGATTAAATTGAGACATTTTTAGGTGTATACACATCTAAAGAAGAGAATCTAGGTAAGTTGGTTGTTTGTGAAAGTTTTGTAGGCTCACCAACATATTAGGGTCTAGGCTTGGGATACATATCCCTATAACAAGAACCCAAAAGAAAGGAGCTATGGATATAGGTATTGAAAAAAAAGTGGGTAAACCCTCAAACAAAGAGATCAGGAAAAGAGCCACTGAGATTGACATTGCCAATGGGTTCCAAGCAGTCTTGAAGCTTGAAGCTAACAAGGAGTAGGTGAAATTTTTAGATAATTCTCAAAGCACCAAATCTCAACCTCCATGTCATGCAAGTGGTAGGAAGAAAAATAACTCCAAGAATCATAAATAAATTTTTTATCTTGGAATGTGAGAGGCCTCAATGACCATTCCAAGCAAATACTTTTAGCCTCAATGAGAAAGGATTTAGCTCCTCAAATTTTACTTTTACAAGAAATAAAATTGGATGAAGATAATTTATTTAAAATCAAGAATGCATTATGGAAGGAGGCATATTTTGCTGCAAGTCATGCCCAAGGGTCCTCAGGAGGTTTGTTGTGTTTATGGGACCCACAGAGAGTGGATGGTTTTTTATCTCCTCTTCCAAAAGAATTATAAATATTTTATTTTCTTGTAAGCAGTCCAATAGAAGATGGGTCTTATCCAATATTTATGCCCCTAACTTAGTGGTTGAAAGAAATAAATTATGGTCTATTCTCAGTCATATGAGAGGTTCATTTTTGAATGAATGTTGGATGTTAGTGAGATATTTCAACTCTCCGCTTTACCCCTCAAATAAAAAAGGGGGAAACTCATCCCTATCCAAAGGCATGGAGGATTTATCCAATTTTGTCAACCATTTTGAACTGTTGGACCTAGATTTAAGAGGTAGTAAGTATACATGGAGCAATAGGAGGGTAGGAAACCTTCTAATTCAAATAAGGCTTGATAGATTTTTTATTTCCAAATATGGATTGGGGCTATTGGGGGACACTTATCTAAATTCCCTTCCCAAGATAGGCTCCAATCATAATCCTCTTCTATTGGAAGTCTTCCTTGATGGTAAAAAATTCAAGAAACCTTTCAAATTCGAATCCATGTGGATTCAACACCAGGACCTAGAAGCTAATTTAGTGGAATGGTGGTTGAAAATCTTTTTTGGACCCTTAATATCTCAGATAGCTAAAAATATTAGATTTGTCAAACTCAATCTAAAAAGGTGGAACAAGATGGTGTTTGGTCACCTTTTCCAAAAAAGGAGCTGAAAAAATAGTTATTTGAGATTGAAGCCTCTTTGGAGTCAGGTATTGGGAAGGAAGATCTTAGAGATAAGGAGAAGTCAGTTCTTGTTGAATTTCATAACACCCTTGCCAAAGAAGATATTTTCTAGAGACAGAGGTCTAGAGCCCTATGGTTGAGGAATGGGGACCAAAACACTAAATTATTTCATATCACTACTCTCAAGCACATGAGCTTTAACAAAATCAAGGAAGTTATCAAAGATGATGGATCTAAATTGTTTGACCCCAGGGAAATCAGAGATGAAGCTATTGGTTTTTTGAAAAGCTCTTAGGCACCAAAAATCAAGGGGATTTATAGGTAGAAAGGAGATTGTTATCCAAAATTCCCTCCTTAATCAATGATGAAATGAATTCTAGGCTACTTAGATCATTTGAGGAGGAGGAGATCAAGAATGTTATCTTTTCCATGGTAGGGGAAAAAGTGCTTGGTCCTGATGGATTCCTAGCCATATTCTTCCAAAAGTTCTAGCATATAGTTGGGAGAGATGTTGTAGAGGCCATTTTTGAAGTCCAAAGAACTGGATTCATACCAAGAGATGTGAATTCCACATTCCTTGTCCTTATTCCTAAGAGTGCAAGAGCCAAGGACTTTAAATAATTTAGACCAATCAGCCTTTGCAACACCATTTATAAAATTCTATCCAAAGTGTTGGCCAACATAATGAAATTGTTACTTCCAATTATCATTGATCACAACTAGGGAGGTTTTATTATAGGAAGACAAATATTAGATGGAATTATCAAAGTCCATGAGTTGATCCATTCAATGGACAAGAGAGGCAAAGCTGGAATGTTCCTTAAGCTTGACATGAGCAAAGCCTATGATAGAGTGTCCTAGGAATTTCTAGAAAAAGTCTTGGTTCATTTTGGCTTTCACTCTAGATGGATATCCCTCATTAAGGAATGCTTCTCAACTCCTTATTTCTTAGTCATTGTTAATGGGGAGGTCTCAAGGTATTTTAAAAGTGTTAGAGGATTGAGATAGGGTGATCCTCTTTCACCTTCCCTCTTCATTATCCTAGTAGAAGCTCTAGGAAGATCCATTAAAGCTTCTACTAGCATTGAAGGTATTAAACCTACTCTTGCTATTGATCCTATCTCCCACCAATAGTTTTTTGATGACACTCTTATCTCTACCCTCTCATCTATTCCCCAGGCTAAATAAATTAGAAGAATCCTCTTGGACTATGAGAGTGTTGTTGGTCAATACATCAACTTTCTCAAGAGCAAACATTTTTTTCTCAATACTCCCCTTCTCAGGAAAAGGGTCATTGCCAAGATTCTTGGGTGCACTATTGTTGAGCTACCTTCTACCTATTTAGGTTTGCCTTTGTTTAAGGGTAGAATCAAAGAGGATCTTTGGAATCCAATTTTAGAAATAATACAAAAGAAATTGGTAGGGTGGAAGGGCTCTCTTCTTAGCCAGGCTAGAAAAGCACAATTGGTAAAAGCCTCCCTCCAAAGTCTACCAGTGTATTTTTATCCTTGCTTAGAATTATTGCAAAATATACTCAAAAAATAGAACAATTCCAAAAGACTTTTCTTTGGTCAATATCAAAAAATAAAAAGATATTTCATCTCGTTTCTTGGGAACAAGTGTGTGCAAAAAAAATATGCAGGGGGGCTAGGGATGAGAAAAGTGATTCTGATGAACAAAGCTCTTTTGGCCAAGCATTGTTGGGCTATCACCAAACAAGAGAACAATGGGTGGACTCATATTATTAACAATAAATATCTAAATAGGGGATTTAGCTTCTTGAAAGAGCAGGTGTTGCTTTACGGATCTACCTTCTGGAACAATATTGTTAAATAAAAAAGCCTTGTCCTAAGAGGTAGCAAGTGGAGTTTAGGCAATGGTGAAAAGATTGATTTTTGGGATGACTCATGGCTAGAATATGCTCCCCTCTCATAGAACCCCTCATATTCCCTTTTGAGACCTAGATTCTCATAGTTGTATGGAACCAAAGTAGCAAATTTCATTGAAGAAGTAGGGGGTAGGAAAAGATGGAAGAATCTACAAGTTTTTGATTGTGGCCAAGGGGAAGAAGATTGTCTAAAAGAGTTGGCCCTCAAATTGAGAAATCAAGTGATAAGGAATGCTAGGTGTGAAGACTCCCTAATATGGAAATATGAGGAAAATGGTACCTTTTCTATGAAGTCTGCATATCACATTGTGGTTGATGATAATATTAGTTGGTTCCTAGGGAAGAAAATTTGGTTCAAAGAGCTTATACCCAAGATTAATTTCTTCTACTAGTTAGCCCTTCAAAATAAAATTCTCTCCATAGAAAATATCAAAATTAGAGGTATGATCCTTCCCAACCGTTGTTACCTCTATGGAATGAGTGAGGAGATGACTCAACACCTTTTCATAGATTGTGGTTTCTCTTTGGAAATTCTGAATCACATCCTAAATGTTTTGGGGGTTTGTTGGGTTCTCCCAAGAACATTGATGGAAATGGTTGAGCAATGGTCTTCCTCCCTCTTCTCTAGCCCTAGATGGCAAACCCTCTGGAAATTTAGCCTCCTGCACTTCCTGTGGGGAGTTTGGAAGGAGAGGAATAACAAGGCATTCAAAAATTGCTCTAGAGACCCAACATCAGTAGGAGCCAAAATTTTGAATTCTCTATCTGAAAACATATCCAACATTTCTTTTTCTCTTGGCATTGATACTTTTGAAGAATCTCAACTAGCTATTAATTTGGGCCTTCCCAAGCTTGAGCAAGGCTCTACTCAGGTTGATTCTAGAATATTGCATGCCAAGTGGTTCCCTCCTCCTAATAGGTGGATAAAATTAAATTTTGATGGAGCCTCAAAAGGAAATCCAGGATTGGTAGGTGCCAAAGGAATTATTAGAGATAATAAAGGGGATATTATTTTGGCCTATGTTGAGAACCTTGGAACCTAGTCCAAATACTTTGTTGAGGCCAAGGTACTCTTCCAAGGTCTTGTTTTTTTGGAATATTTGAATTTTGAGAAGGTAATTATTGATGGAGATTCCCTTAACTTAATAAATATTCTCAATGACATCCATAATCCTAGCTGGAACATTACAAATTTAATGGTTGAGTCAAATCAAATCCTAAGAACTTTTGAGAACATCCAATGCCAATAAATTTTGAAAGAAGCAAACATGGTGGCTAATTTCATGGTTAATTCAGGAGTTCATCAAGAAAATTTTATTACTTGAAGGGAAAATTTCCCTCAAAATATCAATGTTATCATCAAAAATACTTTACAAGATTCATGGATGGCTCTTGATCTTATGTGCAATTTTATGTTGTTGCCTTGAACCAGCCAAGAATATTTTGTTTATCTAAGAGTAGGTCTATGAAGATGTCAACCATTTATGTGGATGAAATCTCTTGGGTTATGAAATGCTTTAAAAATAACCAGGGCAGGTCAGAGGAAGATATGATGTAGCTTGCTTTGACCTGGTTTAGTTTTTCTTGGGAAGTCCTTGGATGCCCTTCTCTGTTGTTTTTCTCTCTAATGGTTGTGGACTAATTCCTTGCTGGCATGTTGTCCTTTTCCCTCTTCTTGTCCTCTTTAGGTTAAGGCTTGGTTTTTTGCCTTATTTTGTTCCTCTTTGTCTGGTTTCGATTAGGGATTACTTTGTAGTTCTCTTTGTATATATGTAAAAGGTTCAAGGACCCTTTCAAAACCCCCTATTTTCATCTAATCAAAAAAAAATTGATCCTAAAATAATCCTTCTACTATGATCCTAGTTCTATATAATATAGTGTTAATTCTAAAGAGTATATTTATTAAGCAAATCTATCAAATAAAAACTCTCAAAAAGACTATATCTAGGATCATGACTATAAAAAACATAATATGCGATCTTGTAACAAAAAAACAATAATACTTGAAACAACTAGATCAAAAAGTCATGGTCACCAAAATTTGATACAAATTTATATGAATGAAAAAATGCATGAAAGGATTGTTAAAATTATCTATGTTGTATATATATATATATATATATATATATATATATATATATATATATCTAAATTAAAAATTCTACTTCTAAATAAATGACTCTAAGTGAAAAAAATATTCCCATGGATGTTTCTTTTGAAAATGAAAAAGGAATGTTTAAATAATATTTATTAAAGAGATATCCATGACATGTATAAATGATATTTAGCCAAAAATTAATTTATAAATTTTAAGTTGGCTATATGGAATTCAAATTCCCCCATCCATATTATATCTTGGCCACATATTGGTATTTAAAAAATATTCTTGGTAATAATGTGTTTTTTGATTAACAATATCTGACCCTAGGTCTCTTCTTTGAAAGTCAAGGTATTTAACAGGTTGAGATATACAATTTTTATTCCTAGTTTATTTAATATTATTAAATGTGAAAAAAAATAATAATTATAATTCAATTTTCTTTTTCATTTTTTAATAATATATAAGTGGCTTCTAGTAAGGGCCACTCCCATCAACATAGCAAAATACTATATTTTCTTTAATCCAATTAAACCATATCTAGCTTACCCTTTTATCAAAGATATTCTTTATTTTCTTTTCTATCCAATATATTCTTCATCATCCTCAAAGTGCTATATTTCTATAATTAGATCCTTGAGATGATTTTATTAAGAGATAAAATCTCACTTAGCCAATTACCGTCTAAAATATGATTTTCACCAAGATGAAGATCAACATTGCAATTGGCTAAATTATCCAGTACTTGATTTCCTTCTCTATAGATATGATCATATTTCTAAGAGATTTCCTCCATTAATAGTTGATAAAAATTTATAATAATGCAAATATCTATTAAATCCCCACATCTACTTTTTTAATAACATGAATTATATTTTATAAATCCCTTTCAATTGTAATATACTCAAATCATTTTCATTTGCAATTGTGATCCCTATAAGAAGTGCCCTAGCCTCTACATAGTCTCTAGTTGAAGTTTGATATGATTTTGAGTAAGTTAGGACAATTTTACCTTAATTAGTTAAAAAAACACCTCTTCCATTAAATTTTACTAAATTTCCTTTAGAATTACAATCAAAAATTATTTTGATAAACCCAATTTTTGGAAATTTCCATTTTTTTAATTAATGGTAAAAACGTAGGGTTTTGAAAGGTCCCAACATATTTTACATTAGAGGAGGTAGAGAAAGAGAAGTTCAATTAAGCACAGGCCAGCCTCCAAGGCCAAAAGAACATAAACTAAACCCAACAGCCACCCAAGAGAACAAAAGAGAAATATAACGCCATGATACAACATAGACCAACCCACCACCCAACAAGGCATAAAGGAAAATTTTTGTTTCAAATTTATTTTAGAGGCACCAAAGATCCTACTCTATTTTTGCATAAGACTAGAAGGGCAACAAATACATCAAGATGTAGATAACAAAATTCCAAACCTAGATAGCAAGGGTGAGGGCAATACACCAAGTATATTCCCTGAGAATGGAAACCACAAGGGAGAAAAAGGACCAACCCTCCCAAAACAAAACCCTAGAGAGAGGATCACTAAAATACAAAGGAGACCTCATCCAAGTAGAAAGACAATAAAAATACCTACTAGATAGGTAGGCCCAATCCTTCTAAAGCAACAATTATCATTAACCACAAAGGAAAATTGTCTTTCCAAATTTTGAATTGGCCACTCTCCACCCCTAAATTATTCTTAACATCAGTAACCTAGTTACATTCCCTACAAATATACTCAATTTTAACTTCTAGCATACCTTCCAAAATCTTCAAGGTGTCCTAAAATTATCAGTCTTTCTAGCTTGCAAACCTTGAATGATGTTCAAGGAGTTACCTTGTACTAGAAGTATTTTAAATCCCACCTTAAAAACCTGATGAACACCTAAGAAAAGTGCCTTAGCTTCAGCTAGGTGGTTGGTATGAATGCCATAATATTTGGTGTAAGCCCAAATGACCTCACCATTATAATTTTTTACAACACTCCCTCCACTAGACCTCTTGAGGTTACCTTTGGTAGCCCCATCAAAGTTTAGAATGATCGAACCTTTAGCTAGTTTATGCCATATAGTAGCCAATATTTCTTAAATAGTGGATACAAAAGTAAAAGAATCTAGATTCAATTTCCAACTAACAACAACCCCGTTCTCCATAACTTTCTCCCTACCATTTCCAGTAGCAAATACAACAAGGTTATTCTTAATAATAACTTTAATCCTTCTAAAGACAAAGGATTCATCCCTAGTAATATCCTTAAAATTTCTTGTGTTCCTCTCCACTAGATACCCCATAAAAAATGAGTAAGAACCACTTCCCACACCCTAGTGAGGATGTGACTGATTAAGGGGGATTTCCACTAAGTAAAATTTTTCTTGAAAGTTTAAGGTAATTTCCAATTGATAGGAAAAGAATCCAATAAAGCATTGAGCACCTTATTTTATAAATCACAATTGATGAAAATATGATCCAAACATTTAGCATCCTTAGAACACAAGAGACAAATTTTGGGAAGATGGAAACATTTCTTACATAAATTATCAACAGTCAAAATTTTGTTTTGCAAACGCAACCACAAAAAATGCAATCTCAAGGATCAAATGAGGATACCAAACCCTATCCACTAGAAAATATCCTCTCTTGCGCAATGTTTGGTCCTCATATGCGGTATTGAAAAAAAACAACCTTTACAAGAGTGATTCCATAAAATGAAGTCCCTACCATTCTACTGAGGAAGACAGTACTATTGCAACAACATGTTCAAATTTTCCAAACTCTAAAGGATATGAAGATCAGTTGTATGTAAAGTTAGATGCTTCCAAATCCTCTTTCCAGTAGTGATTATTATATAGTCAATTACTTTTTCTCCATATTTTAGTGACAAAGGAGCCTTCAACTCATAAAAATTAGGACTAAGAAAGAGGGGTTCAAGAAAAATTAAAATATCCTCCTAGAAGAAAAAATCCTTGTCATTCCCAATTTTCCACTACATCCCCTCTGTAACTAAAATTTTTATCCCCAACAAACCATTCCAAATCAAAGAGCCCCTATGATGAACAAAACTTCTAAAAAATTCAATGTGATTTTCTAGATACTTACCTCTCATAATATCTTTCCACAATTGATCCTCTTCAACACATAATCTCCAGATTGTTTTTACAATCAACAACTTATTGAACAACAAAAAATTTCTAATCCCAAAACCACCTTCTTTCTTAGAATATAAAGCCCTATCCTAAGAGACAAGGGACACCCTCTATTTATCCTCCACCCTAGCCCATAGAAATATCCTAAATATCAGATAAATTATCCTCCTAAATTTGAAGGGTATTCTAAAAAGAGATATATAATAGACGATAATGCTTTGGAAGATAGCTTGAAGTAATTGCAACTTACCTACTTGGCCTAGGAGATTACCTTTTCACCCAACTAACTTACATTGAATCCTATCCAACACAGGAGACCACAACTCCTCCTTCATCCTACTAGTGAACAATGACATACCTAGATATAAAGAAGGAAGGTTAGCAATGCCACAACCAAAAATCCTTGCAATTCTATGTTGAAGCTACCCCCCAATATTCATAAAAAATATTTAACTTTTATGGAAGTTAATTTGTTGGCTGGAAGCTTTCTCATACAGTTGCTAAATATTCATGAATACCTTAGCCTCTCTAATAGTAGTCTCACCAAGAAGTATAGTTGTCATCTACAAACTATTGACAATAAACTACCTCTACAATACTAGAAAGTCTAATACCCTTAATCCTAGAGTACAAGGTAGCAACAAGAATCGATCTTCCTAAATATTTAACCATAAAAATGAAAAGGTATGGAGACAAGGGTTCACCTTTCTTAATACCTCTTTGACTTCCAAAAAAACCACTCAAAATCCCATTTATGATCATATAAAATTTAGCAAAGTAAATACAAACTCTAATCCACTTCCTCCATAGATCCCCAGAGCCAAATTTTTGCAACACCTTGTCAAGGAACTCCCAAGAGACCCTGTCATTAGCCTTCTACATATCAAGTTTAAGAAGCATTCCAACCAATCTACTTTTGAACATAAAATCTAAAGTCTCATGAAATGTAACGATCCCATCCACAATATGCCTACCATGAACAAAACCACGTTGAAGAGGAGAAATTTAGATGAGGAGAAGCCTTTTCAACCTATTAGTAAGTATCTTAGTAATAAAATTATATAGGGTATTGCATAAGATAGTAGGTTTGAAATTATTTAGAGAAGAGGCACCATGTTTCTTCAAAACCAAAATAATAAAGGTAGTATTTCATACCTGCAGCAAAGAGGAAGAAGATAGGAATTCTTTTTGAAATATCCAAACCAAGAAGGTGCCAAAAGCCTTGAAAAAATCCAGCAGGGAACCCATTTGGCCTAGGTGCTTTGTCCTTATTCATACTAAATAGGTTGATTTTGATCTCATCATTAGAAAATGGGACATTCAAAGAATTATTCATATTAGCCATCACCACCTGGGGAATGTTCTTGAGAAGTTCCTCTGAAGCATCCCCATCTTCCTCCCTATATCTAGAAAATAAATCCTAAAAGAAGGATACCATGGAAGTAACAATTTCTTCCTTATTTTAAGGCATTAACTGGAGTCCAATACAATTTATATTATTTTATTATAACTCCTATATTTCAAGGTTGAGATATGGAAAAAATGGTATTCTTATCCCTTCCTTAAGCCACATAGCTTGAGATTATTACCTCCAAAAAGACTCCCCACTAGAAAGAATATTATGAAATTCTACAAGAGTAATTTGCTCTTTGCTAGCTAGCTCCTCTAACCAACCTTCACTTTGGCATTTTTCCTCAATTTCCTATAATTCTTGAAATATTTTTTGCTTCCTATGGAAGAGGTTCCCAAAAACCTCTCGATTCCACCTCTTAAAGTTAGCTTTGATGATTTTTCAGCTTCTTGGCCACTTGAAACATATTAGTGCCATAGGAATCCAAATTCACCACACCTTAATCAAGCCTTCAATATCTAGATGAAAAAGCCACATTATCTCAAAACTAAAAGGATAACCTTTTGAATATTTCTCCTCCATGAATTCTAATGGTGACGGGTTGTGGTCAGAATCAATTCTTGGTAAAGTCCTCAAAGAGAAATCCTGAAAAATGGTGAGCCAACTCATTTAAGTAAGGGCCCTATCAATACTAGATTGAATAAGAACCCATTCCCTTATTTTTTTGGACCAAGTGAATTTAGAACCTTGAAAATAAATATCTACTAGTCCCATGGAGGTCAAGAACTCACCAATATCCTCCATGTTATCCGAAAAATAGTCTAGCCTCAAAGTTTCTCACAAGGGAGTAGAATGGAATTTAAGTCACAAAAAAGTAGCTATGGAAGGTTAAACAAAGAACCAAGGAATTTTAAGTCAACCCAAAGTTTCATTATATCCATAGCAATATTGGAAGCATACACATTGGTCAATAGACAAGAAAAATTAGTCTTTTTATAGCAGAATAAGAAATAAGTGAACCTATCAACCTAATGAATGAGCTTGGCCTCCATATAATCAAGATTCTAAAGTGTCCATAACCGTCTGTAAGAACCATGAGCAACCCTCATCACACCTTCACACCTATTATAAACAAAACTTTGTAATCTATCAAAATCCTCATCACCCATCTTAGTTTCTTGTAAGAAAATACTATTAGGATTGAAACTTTTTTTAAAAATATTTAGCACTCTTTATTTAATCAGGGCATGTAGATCCTAAATATTCCATGATACAGTCTTCATTACTTCAAGGATTGTGGAGCCTTCCCTCTAATCAAAGGTAATGTAGGTTAGGAGCCATTAGCCACATATTGAGACATTTTATTTAAGAGTACCTCATATTGTTTTGGTATTCTTGGCCCCTTACCACTACTTAGATTCATTTTTTGGGTGTTTTTGATGGGATGCATAGAGCCAATCATTCCATTTTTACTTTAATATAATAATTAATGAAGGAGTTGTTATTGTTGAGATATCTTATTTAGTTTCATATTTCACTTGTTTAGAACTTATTGAAAGCCATATTCCTTTGAGGAAGATCAAACCTCCTCTGATTCCCTATACAATGCATTTATATAAATATCTACCACTTCTACATCCCAAAGAGACTCCATGATAGCTTCATCCTTTGACTTATCATGAGGGACAACAACCCTCTCATTATAAAAAATAGGGGTAGCTGCTCCTAAAAACACCTCAATATTAACCTCTCGAAGGGGGGAGAAAGGAACCTAAGCAGAAGGTAGTTGATCCCCTTGATGATCTAGGATCTCAACTTCCTTATCCAAAATAGCATTCAACCCGCATCAAGACCAAAAGGCAACAACTCTCCTAATACAACAAATTTATTTGGATTCACCGTTGCACCCTTGGAATTCCCATCAACTTCTAGAAAAATCCCAACAACTTTAGAGCAATATTATTTTTCTTTCTCAAGATCTAAGCCTCTTTATTTTGAAGAGGTTTCTTCTCAGGAGACTTAGTTCATAAATGGTCAACACTTTTACAATCAATACAAATGGGCATAGAGGTTTCATATTCTATATCCTAGATCCAAACTCTAGAATCTGAAACCAACTTAATAGAAAAAGGAAGAGGATTAGAGAAATTAGTGTTAACACAAAACCTAGCAAAATCTATCCTTGGTTTTTCCCAAGTGGTTGGATCCACTTCAATTAAGTTTCCCATTGGTTTAGCAATACCCTTAAGAATCTCATCATCTTAGAATACCATAGGTAACCAAAGTAGATGCACCCAAAGGGATGCCCTATTGACATTCTTGATGGATGGATTAAAATTCAGGGACCATTTCCTCAAAAAGAGTATTTTTTGACTAAATAACCATTTTCCCTTCATAATAATACTCTGTATTTCTTTTGAGGTCTTAAAATTAAAGAGCATAAAACCTTTGGAAAATACCACCACTTCCAAATCTCCCTTTGGCCTCCAATTTTTAATAGTCTATTTTCTAATAGAGTCCAAATATGGTTGAACCCTAATAAACTTCCCAACCAAGGATTTTTCTCGTTCCACTATCATATAATGAAGAATAGGTTGGAGAATCCACAAAGAAGGAATATTAGCCTCTAGCTCTAGAACCAGATCAGAGTGTCTTAGGGTCAACTTACCATAGATAGAAATAAATAAATATTTTTGATTCCATTGTCATATATGACTCTTCCACTTATATTAAAATTGTATAAATGAGTGGTTAGGACATTTTTTCTATACTTAGGACTTCTCATAATGAGCACCATATCTAATAATATAGTTCTAGTCATTTGCATGACTTTGAGATTTATATTTTAAAATTTAATTATTCCTTTCAAGCCACAAATTCCAATGAACAATGAGAGGACCTGTCCTCCACAAAATATATAATGCTTTAGATTTTAAATAATTAATCTAATATTTCATCAAATATTTCATTTTTTATTGAGCTACCCAATATATTTTAATTTTTTTGGTAAATGTAACCCCAAGTGGCATTATGAAAGGGCCAATGAAGAAAATGGTATGATGTTTTTAACTCACACAAGGTACATCTAAAAGTTTCATGATATCCTCTTCTTTTACAGTTTCTCTCCTAAAATAATATTACTTTAGAATACTAAGCAAAGGAATGTTGAGGCCTTGGGGAGAACCTATAGTGATCAAATATTCTTACAAGAGAAATACTTGAATGTAGGAAATTTTGATTGTTGTGGATTCTCATATCTTAGTTTAATCAAGTATCCATCATCTTGTGATAGAATCTAAACCAAATCATCCTTTTGTGTAAATACAATATATATATATATATATATATATATATATATATATATATATAAACTCTTCAATTATATTTTGAATCTCATATACTATTTTTTTAAGTCCCTCCCCTTTGACTAGTTTTAATAAAATAAATTCATGATGTAGAATTGTTGCTCACATTAATATCCTTTGGAACTTTACAAGCTATACATGCATGGGATAGTGGTTTCCATTTTAAATAATAAATGATAGTAAGTCTTCAACCAAGCATTAGATAAAAAATAAGTATAATCCTCCTCATTTACTGGAAATCTAATATGTTTCTTGATAAGTTACAAACTATATACTAAGGAGTTTTATTTTGGTTATATTTTGGGTAGAGTTCATTTCTTAAATAATTTCATTGAATTAAGAGAACCTATATATTTCTCTTACAACATTTTTTTCTAACACATTCCTAGATATTTGAATAATCTCTACCTAGATTTTGCCCATATGGCTAAACTCATAAGTTTACAATTCTATAGGCCTAGCCCTCCAATATTCTTTCCTTTGTAAATTCTATCATGCTTACAAGTAGAAAACCAAAAATGTTCCTCACATAATTTACAAATAAAATCTCTTTGAATTTTATAAATATATAATCCTATACCTACAAGAAATATTCAAAGTGATATCATTTAAATATGGATGGATTGCAATATACTATTTATGATTTGTAGCCTTCCCACCATAGTTAATAACTTACCTTTCCAAATCTACTAAAGCTCGTTTTATTTCCTTTATAATATAAAGGAATGGTCAAGTAGTTTTATGGAAATTTGTCAATTTAAAACCCTAAAATATCCCTAATAATCCATTGTAAAGCTAAGATAGTGTTAATAAAAAATATTGGATTTTATAGTATTAACCAAATTTCTAGTAGCCTTTTCATACCATGATAATAATGATTTAAAATCCATCATGTAATTCACTCAGGGATGACCCAAAGAAAAGTATTATCAACAAATTAAATATTATATTAAAAGGGACCATGTGTTGCAACCTAAAAATATTTGATTTTTTCTTCCACTTTTACCTTTGAGAAAACTCTCCCTAATGTGTCCTCAAGAATAATAAATAGATAAATAGCTAGTGGATCACCATCATAGAGTCCATGGGAAGAATTTAACTATCCAATAATGAAACCATTGATCAAAATAAATATTTAACAATGCTATAACAACATGTAATCCATTCACACCAACCTTGATGAAAAATATTTTGAGAATATCATGTAGAAAACTCTAGTAAACCCTATTATATGGTTTGTTCATCTAGTTTAATAAGCATGCAAATCCTTTTTATGGAATGAAGATAATGTATGGCCTCATGTGCAATAATTACAATATAAATATTTTTTTTACCATGAATTAAACCACCATGTTCTTTTAAGATAACACAATTTAGATTTTTTTTCAACCTCTTTGCTATAAGTTTTGAAATGGTATTGTAAATTATATTATAAAGGCTTATTGGATAAAAATCATCAAAATATTTTATTGCATTTCTTAGAAACCAAGTAATGAAGGTGGCATTAACCTCACTTATTGTAGCCTTTGTTTTTCAAGCCTCGTCAATTGCAACCAAAACATCCTTCTATAAATCCAAATAAAATAAAGAAAATTATAGGAAATACATTGGTGCTAGGTGCATTTTTAGGATGGAGAGTTAATTACATCATGTAGCTCCCCCATAAATATCTTCTTCATCAAGATTTTCTTTTGTCCTTGTGTGATAATCGATGGAATATTTATAAAATATTACCTGTACCTTATTATATTTCTAAACATCTAACAAAATATTTTTAAAATAATTAAATGCTTAATTCCTTATATTCTCTTCTTCCTCATTGTTTCTTTCATCTGGAGTTAAAATATTTTTGAAGTGACAAAAAGAAAAAAAAAATGTTGTAATATGGAAAATTTTGGTATTTCTATCTCCTTCATTGAGCCATTTTATCCTAGATTTTTAGAACCAATATGACCTTTACTTATTTAATGCATGTGCTATTAAAAAAACCAATTTTTTTTCTTGCACATAAGAACCTTTGTCTGTTCCATTAATTTTTACAATCTAATAGAAATTTTTGATCTTGGATTAAATTTTCTCTTTTTATTTAAAAATGTTACAAAAATATTTGAAATTCAAGATCTTCATTTGCCCCTTTAGTTATTTCATCTTTTGAACAAACATATATTAACACAATTATTTTACCTTTGTTTTATTTGATCATAATAGAAACAACAACAAGAAATCGGGACCTTAGAGTCACATAGACTAGAAGAAAAATAGATTTAGATCACCATTATTGAGTAAATCACAAGTCAAAAGAATGGGTTCTTAATATGATCTTGCTCCCAATAGAATAAATAAAGACATTATATATGTATTTGTAACCTTGTTTTGAATAACAAAAATCTATCCAATCATTTTATTATATGTTTTTGCCCAATATGTCTATTATCCTATGTATGTTAAAAACATGAAGTAATAGCATCCCAAAGACCATTTGAATTTAAAAATAAAGCAATGCATTACATTTATTTAGATCATCTAGAAGTACCATACTTATTTTCTATAAGAGATAAAACTATGTTGAAGTCACCCATAAGAATCCATAGATCACAATTATTAATCATCATTGTATTTGAAAATAATATGCTAAGGTCCTTCTAATATATTTTACAAGGAGTAACTATAGGTGAAACATATTAATTTATAACCCTAATTCTAATTTGTTCATCATTCCTATAAAATAGTTGAATAACACATTAGTTTTTTCTTATAATTATTGTCCATTCCATTTGTATTTCTCCTATATTTTTTGAACATAATTGGAAACTTCTATGAGAAAATGGTAGACAATTTCCATCTTCCAAATTGTTTTGCAAGAATACTTACATCCTTCACTTTACTTTTGCTAAAATTAAACTCAATAATATAACAAACTATGAATTCCTTAAAAAATATTTTTTTAGGGGTCATACTCATACCCCTAATACTCCATGATATGATTTTCATCACCAATTTTTATTTTAATTAGTGGTATTAGCCCCATTTCTTATCAACACTTGTGATATATATTTTTGGATTTCCAAATTGACATTCCTTTGAGTTTTATTTTTCCTTTGTTCTTACTTTGGTTTCCATCCTCTCCTTTTTCCAATCCCACCAAGACCTTCAACTTCATTAATCTCTTTTACTTTTCCATTTTGTTCATACTGATAGTTATTTTCTAAAGATTTATCATGTCGTGGAGAATCTAAAACACAAGGAATAATATCTTAAATACTCTTTTATTTATGTTACCCTAAAAAGCCTAATTTTCTATACATATATTTATTGTGGTGCTCTTGAAGCCTTAAATTTTGATGGACGCACTCTATACTACTTTCACTTTTATTTCAAGGAGAGAATTTTATGTTATATGAGGAAAAAAAATTATTTAATTAGATCAACCTTGCATATATTTGCTCCATTTTATTTAAAATTTTACTCCCTATATTTCTTGGGACCTTTAACCCATTTTGAATTTGAACATGTGCATTATAATTTCTCATACGTTGTATCAATTTTTTCTTCTAATGGTTGATTTGTATAAATCATATATGCATTTGCCATTTGATGATGTAGAGGGGAATTTTTTGAAACTTTCTTGTAAGTGGAAAATCATTGACTTGAACTAGTGTCTACCATAATATGATCTCCTTGATTTGTATTGAAGTTTGTCTCATCTCCAAAAATTTCCATCTTTTTGATTATTTTCACGTTGCATTCTCTTACCATGTGTTTGTTCTTATACAATTTATAACACTAGAATGCATTATTTTGTAATCCACATGTTGATCCCATTATTAGATTTAATATTTGATGGGATGTAGTAAATTTTGACTTTGACTTACTACCATAAAATATCATAGGTCCCAATATAAAGAAGCCAAAATATGCAAGGTCAAAATAATAACAATGAGTAGAAATATATATAAGTAATCTAATATGGATATTAAGGACAATATAATAATGAAAATATAATTTAATTATAATATAAAATATGAATTTAAATGGCCTAAATCATTCATGAACTATTCATGAAGAAAACTTGCAATATTAATTGCTCAAATCCTATATACAAGCTTTATTCACTTTTCTTCCTCTTACAATTGGATAATAGGATAATCAAATAATCAGATATATTTTTGTAGATCTTTTTATCCATAATAAAGACATAAAATATGAATCTTCATGTACTTGGCTATTATTCTCCATATGACAAGCCCCATGACCATTGGATTATCATCTTGCCACTTGCATACTAGACTCTTCACTTTCTTCTTACATGTACACTTGACTCTATGACACTTGCACACTTCTACATGACTCTTACACTTCTACATGCACTCCTAATATAAGATACTTGTGCATATCCTCACATTACATATTTTCACACTTCATACAAAACACTTGTGGACATTATCTTAATATACTCTTGCACTCTAACTTACATGATACTTGTGTATTTTCTACATATTACACTCAGACATGACATTTGTGCATTTCCTGCATATTAACACTTACATAGAAGGGGAAATATAAATCACACATCTAAACTAAAGACTCAACCCTAATTTATTACATATTTACATTTGTACCATGAAGGTGCCATGGGGGTACAGTAGAATGTACCAAATAATGTAATATTCCTCAACAATAAAGGCTTTAAAATATCTATGGAAATAGATATTCAATTGTATATAACTTGCTTTCTCTCCTTAGTAGTTGGTCACTCCTATATGAACTCCTGGTCCCCCATAGTATTAATAATATTCTTCAAAACCTCCTAATTAATAAGTTGATGAGGAAGTCTAAAAATCTTAATCTACGTCTAGAAGCTTTTAATAGTATATATTCCCACATAAAAATTCTCACTCCATAGTTTTAAATGCAATCCATGTTGGAAATATGAGCAGGTTTTGTTGTCATTGATGTCAAGAAGTCAGCACCAATGAGCATCAGTTTCAGTGAGCAACATCACTTTCAGGTTTCGTAATCAAGTGCAAAAGAAAGTTTCCTCTTAGGTGGTCTGATTAGGTTTAAAGGGAAAAAGGAAGGCCCAAGAAAAATAATATTATAATAATTTATTATAATATTAAAGGTGCAAGACCCAGAGATTTCATTAATTATAAATTAGTTATAATAGTTTTATTATAATTTAATTTATCAAATAATTTAATTAACTTTTAAAGTTATTAAGTTAATTGTAAAACCCAGGTGTTGTAGGTGAGTTGGAGAGGAGAGGGCAATCCTCCAAGGGAGGTCCCAGGTTTGAATCTCCACCCTACCAAAAAGCTGAATTGGGTACCCAAAATCGAATTGATAATGTTGGTGTGGGTAGGGTCGGGTGCGACCCACGGGTGACTTTGACAGTGTAGAACCCCCTGTTCATGGTCTCTTAGACCAAGGCGGCCTCGTAAGAGGTTTTTCGCTTAAAAAAAAAAAGTTAATTGTAAATTAATTATAATTTAATTATAAGTTAATTTATAAATTAATTAAGTTAACCCTAAATATAGGGTTATAAATTTTATAATTCGAATTTTCAAATTATCATCGATGTCATCGAAGACAACATAATACATAAAAGGGGATAAAAATTTGGTAAATAACCCCATCCGCGATCAAAATATTTTGTGCGCATTGAAAAGAGAAGCGATCATGCGTTCATAAGGTTGTGTGTGGTAGCATTTAAGACAAGGAGGAGAGGTTTTTCTTTCATATCCCAAAGAGCTTTGTAGTGCAACTAGTAGCAAGGGAGGTGCCAAGTCATTGGCAAGCATGAGGTGTAGGGATCGAATCCTATGGGTTTGCGTTTTACAAAGCGAAGGAATGTTCATTGGTGAAGTTTACACATTAGGTGGAAAACAAAGGAAAGGCACTAGCCTTTTCTGAAGAACACAAGCTTATACTGAGAGGGGGGTGAACAGTATAAGACCACTTTTAACCTTTTCTTTCAAAGCAACTTTCAATTCAATAACATGCAGAATAAAGATAGCAATAATAGCAGCAAAAATCAAAACAATGCACAAAATACAATCCACAAAGAGACACAACAATTTACGTGGTTCACCCAAGGTGGGCTACTCCACGGATAAAACTTTTCTTCTAAAAGTTATATCAAAGTCCTCTGGGAATCCTTCTCGATTACAATGTTTATGAGCCACAACTCAAAGGAGACACCTTCCCCTAATTCTGCTTTGGCTGGTGATCCTCTAGAAGACCTCCACCTCCTCTGCCCTTAGCAAGTGGAACTCTATCCACAGAAGACACCTATCTTCCCTACTCTGGCTGGAGATCTCTGTCCTCAACTCTATCACCGCAAAGTTGGTCCTCTTATCTGCACCAAAACATAGTCCTTCGGTCTGGCACAAATCTGTCCTCTTCCTCTTTTCTTTTTTGTTATAGTTTCACTTGATCGAAACCAACTTTTCACAGTCTGTGCAAACACATTAGCATCCGATCAACTCAAACTCTTCTGTGAAAAACATAGTAGCACAGTCTTCACACATACAGTAGCACAGTCTTCGCACATACAACAACATAGTCTTCACATGAACAACAACATAGTCTTCGCATGAACAACAGCACAGTCTTCGCATGAACAGCAACACAGTCTTCTACACTTAGATGATTCGATGAAATGCACTCTTATACTGCAATCGATCTTCGCACTCTGCTTTTTCGATGATCGAGCCTCACTGTCGCACTATATCTGCGAATGCCACTCTTCGAATGCACACTTCGATCGATCGATGAAACTCTTCAAATAGCCCTCCTTTTATACACATAATCTCAAGATTAGAATCTTGATCTTAGTCGGCTGTTTTACCCTTTGATCACGTCGGTTGCAAAACCCTGCGCTGCGTTAGCCCAGATTTAACTCTGTTGGCTTCACTACCTCCCTGTTGCTTCTGGCGTGAAACTTCAACATGTCACGATATCGTGACACCTTTTCCTTTCGTACACCTTCTATAGCTTGTTGTAGCGATATCATGATGCTTTTGCTTTTGTCTGCTTCCTTTGCTCTTCTCTCACGAAATCGTGACACTTTTGCCTTTTGCTGACGTCATCTTACTTTTGTCACGAAATCATGACGCTTTAGACTTCAAAGCCTTCTTCTCCGCTTCTGTCATGAAATCGTGACACCTTTGCCTCTTGCTGACGTCATCAGCAACTTTGTCATGAAATCGTGACACTTTAGACTTCAAAGCCTTCTTCTCCGCTTCTGTCGTGAAATCGTGACACCTTTGCCTCTTGCTGACGTCATCTATAATTCTGTCGCAAAATCATGACACTTCTTGCTACTTCAACCTTTTCTCGGTTTGCTCTAGCAAAAATGGAACATGTCACGAAATCGTGACGCTTTCGCTGCCTTAAGCTCTTTTCTGTCAAAGGCCCACGAAATTGGAACATGTCACGAAATCGCGATGCTTTCGCTGCCTTAAGCTCTTTTCTGCCAAATGCTCATGAAACTGGAACATGTCGCAAAATCATGACGCTTTCACTGCCTTAAGCTCTTTTCTGCCAAATGCTCGTGAAACTGGAACATGTCACGAAATCGCGACGCTTTCGCCAACTGCAAGCTGCCAACTCAACCTGTCGCGAAATCGTGACACTTCCTACAACTCAACACTGCCAACTTAACATGTCGCGAAATCGTGATAGTTTTGCCTGAACTTTCTCTCTCCTCAAACATGTCATGAAATCGCGATAGTTTTTCCTGCTTCGTCTCTGCCTTCCAGCATGTCACGAAATCGTGATAGTTTTGCCAAAACTTTCTCTCTCCTAAAACATGTCGCAAAATCGCGACAGTTTTTCCAGCCGCCTGCAAACTTATTCTAACTTAACTTTTTCTTGATCTTTTGCAACTGGGCTACTCTGAATTTCTTGGAGACTTACTGACCAGCTGAAACCTTCAACAAAACACATTCTTTGACATAAAAACAAATTGCTTCAAGAACTCCTTGATATCAAATGACAACAACTACCAAGAACTCCTTGACATCAATGACAACAACTACTCTTGAGCAAAGGCAATGTACTCAAGATACCCAAAAATGCCAACAATCTCCCCCTTTGTCATTGATGGCAAACCTTAACTGAAAACACATCTTTAAGAGCCAAAACTAAAATCACTCTCTTTGAAGTAGTTTTGCTCCCCCTGACTTGAAGCTTTCCTCTTCACTTGAAGCTCTCCCCCTTACTCATATCTCTCCCCCTTACTCAAATCTCTCCCCCTTTGTCATCAATGGCAAAGGGTCACCTTTGGGGCTCGGGACTAAGAATGAGTCTCTTAGCTTAGTCCCTCCCCCACCTCCTATTGAGGTGATTTAAAACAGGGTTGGGAGTGAAACTCCCATTAGACACTCATCATCATCAGTGTCTACAATTTCTTTGCCAGGCCTTTTCTTGAGCTCTTTGTTAATGTTTCTGTTCTTGGCACTTTTCTTGTTCTTGTTCTCATCTCTGTTCTTGTCCACACCTTGATCCTTGGACCTGTTTATACCACTGTTCTTGTTCCTGTACTTTGGAAGATCAGCTCTGCACTGTCTGGCTGTGTGACCTGTATTGTTGCATTTGTAACAAACAACAATATTATTTCTTTCAGGTATAGCTGTTCTTTGAATCCGCCTATTCTGACTAACCCAGTTCCTGTTATTTGCTTTGCAGAAGGTTGCCTTGTGCCCAAACTGATTACAAGAGTAGCAATACCCTTGAAATAAATTACGACTTCTGAAATTATTGTTAACCTTCTTCATTTGAGACATGCAATGTGCAGCCATGTGTCCAAACCTGTAACACGCAAAACATCTACCGTAAAATATTCTTTTAATCGATCTCTTGGGTCCTGAAAACTTCTGCTTCACTTTCAAAAATCTGTTTTTTGTTTCTGCGCATTCATCACTCATGGACTCATGATCTGAAGTACTTTCTTCATCAGAGCTTTCTTCCTTTTGAAATCTCTTGTTGGATTCCCCAACCTGTTTCTTGTGCGGCTCAACAAAACCGAGACCTGTTTTATCTGTTGGATTTCTTTGAATTTTGATGAGAGACTTAAATTTCTTGGAGCTATCCTGAAATCTGTACAGCTTATCCTTGTAATCTTTATTTTCCTCTTTCATTGCAGCCATTTTCTGTTCTAATTCACTATACTCAAGCATCTTAGATTCTAACTCATTCTTGAGTTCTTGAGTCTTAGCCATAGAGATGTCAAGACTTTCTATGAGTTCATCTCTCTCCATACAACATTCATCTAACTTTATCTTGAGTCTATCATTCTTCTTTCTTTCCTTTTTCAAAACACTAAGAGCATTATTGAGTTCACATTCAAGATCCTCCATTTGATTGCACTTTGAATTATCAAGGCCTTTTTCAGATTTCTTATCACTAGAGGTGCTACCCTTTTCAAAAACCATACATGCATCTTCCTTATCATTTTCTGAAGCATCCTCATACATACTAGCAACCAATTCATTATTTGTGCAATCATCCTCAAGGTGCCCAAAATTTCCACATCTGAAACATTTCATGACAATGAATTTATGTTTCGGTTCTTCCTCTTTTTCTGAAATGAACAACATCTCATTTTCACTATCACTGGAAGAGCTTTCACTATTACTGCTAGAACACTTACTTGCTTTGTCCAGATAGAAGCTCTTTTTGTTCTTGTGAGAATACCTCTTTCCTTGATTGTTGTGCTCATCTTTGTTCTTTCTGTAATACCTGTGTTTTTTAGAATCCTTGCTCTTAACATCCTATATATCTTCATCACTTTCATTTTTGGAAATAGTACAGTCAGTAGCATAATGACCATACTTTCCACAGTTGAAACATCTTATATTTTTCTTGCTTTTGTGCTTTCTGGAGAACTTGCCTTTCTTGTTGTAGTATGCTTCTTCCTCACTAGAAGACTCATCACTCTCTTGAATCTGTTTGCCTTTTGATTTCTTGGTAGCTTTGAAAGTCGCCTCTTTCTTTATATCAACATTCACTTGAGTTCTCAGCTCAAATGTCTGCAAGAATACTATGGAGTTCATCCTTTTTCAACTTATCTAAATCTTTGGCTTCCTCAATAGCAGAAATATTTTCACTAAATCTATTAGGAAGAGATCTTAAAATCTTATCACACACATCATTTTCAGCAAGTTCAAGACCTAGGTCTTTCATAGAATTAACAACTTCATCCATACGGAGCATGTAGTCACTAATATTTTCATCATCATTCATCTTGAGTTGTTCAAATATACCTTTGAAGTGTCTCAACTTGGCCTTTCGGACATTTGCATCACCTGTATGAACAACCTGCAATTGTTTCCACATTTCACTGGTTGTCTTGCAGTGAATAACTTTGGTAAGATCAACCTTCTGTAAACCCTTCAGGATTGCATTCATGGCTTTTGAGTTGCTGTGATGTAGGAGCCTGTCTTCTTTAGTATAAGGACCATTTGCAGGAATGGTGTATCCATCTTCAATAACTTCCCATACCTCATTACCAAGAGCCATAAGATAGACTTTCATTCTTGCACTCCACAGACCGAAATCTGATCCATCAAGAATAGGTGTTGCATTGCCACCTGAAAAATCCATTGTGTTCTTAACCAGTTCTTCCTTCCGACTGTAAAACCTTTCCGAAGGAACCGACTCTGATACCAATTGAAGAACACAAGCTTATACTGAGAGGGTGGGGGTGAACAGTATAAGACCACTTTTAACCTTTTCTTTCAAAACAACTTTCAATTCAATAACATGCAGAATAAAGATAGTAGTAATAGCAGCAGAAATCAAAACAATGCACAAAATACAATCCACAAAGAGACACAACAATTTACGTGGTTCACCCAAGGTGGGCTACTCCACGGATAAAACTTTTCTTCTAAAAGTTATATCAAAGTCCTCTGGGAATCCTTCCCGATTACAATGTTTATGAGCCACAACTCAAAGGAGACACCTTCCCCTAATTCTGCTTTGGTCGGTGATCCTCTAGAAGACCTCCACCTCCTCTGCCCTTAGCAAGTGGAACTCTATCCACAGAAGACACCTATCTTCCTTGCTCTGGCTGGAGATCTCTGTCCTCAACTCTGTCATCGCAAAGTTGGTCCTCTTATCTGCACCAAAACACAGTCCTTCGGTCTGGCACAAATCTATCCTCTTCCTCTTTTCTTTTCTGTTATAGTTTCACTTGATCGAAACCAACTTTTCACAGTCTACATAAACACAACAGCATCCGATCAACTCAAACTCTTCTATGAAAAACACAACAGCACAGTCTTCGCACATACAACAGCATAGTCTTCGCATGAACAATAGCATAGTCTTCGCATGAACAAGCACAGTCTTCTACACTTAGACGATTCGATGAAATGCACTCTTATACTACAATCGATCTTCGCACTCTGCTTTTTCGATGATCGAGCCTCACTGTCGCACTATATCTACGAACGCCACTCTTCGAACGCACACTTCGATCGATCGATGAAACTCTTCAAACAGCCCTCCTTTTATACACATAATCTCAAGATTAGAATCTTGATCTTAGTCGGTTGTTTTACCCTTTGATCATGTCGGCTACAAAACCTTACGCTGCGTCGGCCCAGATTTAACTCTGTCGGCTTCACTACCTCCCTGTTGCTTCTGGCGTGAAACTTCAACATGTCACGATATCGCGACACCTTTTCCTATTGTACACCTTCTATAGCTTGCTATAGCGATATCGTGACGCTTTTGCTTTTGTCTACTTCCTTTGCTCTTCTGTCATGAAATCGTGACACTTTTGCCTTTTGTTGACGTCATCTCACTTCTATCGTGAAATCACGATGCTTTAGACTTCAAAGCCTTCTTCTCCGCTTCTGTCATGAAATCGTGACACCTTTGCCTCTTGCTGATGTCATCAGCAACTCTATCATGAAATCGTGACACTTTAGACTTCAAAGCCTTCTTCTCCGCTTCTATCATGAAATCGCGACACCTTTGCCTCTTGCTGACGTCATCTATAATTCTATCGTGAAATCGCGACACTTCTTGCTACTTCAACCTTTTCTCGGTTTGCTCCAGTGAAAATGGAACATGTCACGAAATCACGATGCTTTCACTGCCTTAAGCTCTTTTCTATCAAAGGCCCATGAAACTGGAACATGTCACGAAATCACGACGCTTTCGTTGCCTTAAGCTCTTTTCTGCCAAATGCTCACGAAACTGGAACATGTCACGAAATCATGACGCTTTCACCGCCTTAAGCTCTTTTCTGCCAAATACTCATGAAACTGGAACATGTTGCGAAATCGTGACGCTTTCGCCAATTGCAAGCTGCTAACTCAACCTGTCACAAAATCGTGACACTTCCTGCAACTCAACACTGCCAACTTAACATGTCGCGAAATCGCGACAGTTTTGCCTAAACTTTCTCTCTCCTCAAACATGTCACGAAATCGTGATAGTTTTGCCTGCTTCGTCTCTGCCTTCCAGCATGTCGCGAAATCGTGACAGTTTTGCCAAAACTTTCTCTCTCCTAAAACATGTCACGAAATCGTGACAGTTTTTCAGCCGCCTGCAAACTTATTCTAACTTAACTTTTTCTTGATCTTTTGCAACTGGGCTACTCTAAATTTCTTGGAGACTTACTGACCAGCTGAAACCTTCAACAAAACACATTCTTTGACATAAAAACAAATTGCTTCAAGAACTCCTTGATATCAAATGACAACAACTACCAAGAACTCCTTGACATCAATGACAACAACTACTCTTGAGCAAAGGCAATGTACTCAAGATACCCAAAAATGCCAACATTTTCCTTTTTCTAGAGGCATGTATCCCATGTGGTGGGCGTGCATATTGATAAGGCACTTAGAGTGGTGAGGTTAGGTGTTCGAAACCTGTCGAAAGTGTTTTACTGGGCTAAATAAGGTATGCACCGATTTTGATTCTATTTCTAAGGTTGTGTAATTTTGAAGGTTGCTTTGCTGTGAAAAATAAAGGTTGATTAAGGTTTTTGAGGGATATATAAGGGTATTAAAAATTAAATATTTGATTTTAATTTTTGGTGATTAGATTTTATGAAGTTGGATATTATAAGGTGTATAAGGACTTTGCTATACTTGTTGTTAAGTGTAGTGTTATGGTGAAATTATTAAATTGAATATTGTGAGTTTGGAGATTATAAGGTGTACAAAAGGATTTATTATTTTGTATGAAAAATAATATTTATGAAAATTATTTTGTGGAGATCTTGAGAGAGGTTGTGGTAACCTAACCCTAGTGTTGGTAAAGAAAATTTTGATTGTGGTTAAGACAGGTTTGAAGACATATATCCATAAAAATAAAAGGTATGGGTATGTAGACACTAAAATCTGGTCAATTTGATTAGGCATCCATGAAAAATGACTAAATTGACATCCCATAGCCCCTAGGACAGCCCTCAGAGGTCATACAATGGTTCTAGCCATTCTCAAAAAGGTTTTGGAAGGTTTTGGCCCATTTTGGGGACATTTTAGCTCCTTGTTCCTATTTGTACCACCCTGGTATGAATACAGATCTTATTCATCCCACCTTGGGATGAATAGCAGTGTTCATACTAGGGTGGGACGAATAGCCAATTTGACCCCCAAAAAGTCAAATTTTTGATAAATGGCACCCAAAAATTACCATTTTCCCTACTTAGCCTAGCATGTGGGTTAGAGCATGCATCATTATTATGACATGCTTCATAATGGAGGCCAAAAAGAGAGATTCTCTTCTCCTTCCAATGGATGCCTCCTCCTAGACAAATGACTCCTCTTTCCATGCATGCCCTTGCATGCCTTTTTGCACATGAGCCTCCTTGGGCTATAAAGTGGATCCAATTTCCACCAAAAAAATGGAGAGGAGTTTTAGGCTTATAAAATGGAGTGCTGCTAAGATTTCTTTCCACCCTTTTGTGCCTATTTTTCCCTTGAAATCTCTATCTAGTGAAGGAGGTTTGCGAGTGAACTAGTAGGTGCAATTTGTCTCATAATCGAACCATATGAGTGCATTACCTCACCAAATTTGATGACATTACATAAAATAGTATTTTCATCAATCCTCAGTGGAATTGGTGGTAAAATTTAGGTGGAAACGATGGGCATCCCACCCCCGAGCACCCCCCAATTTGTGACAGTCCTATTCGTCCCACCCTATGATGAATATAAACTCATGCACAATTTCCTAATTTTTTCTATTGGTTATTTTCTACATGTTATTATTATGTTGCAGTTCAAATTTTAGGTCATTCTGATATATATTGGCTGAGATATTACAATTTTAGTGTTTTGCAGGGTCTCATGCAGGTCTCCGACGGTCATCTGAGGAAATGTCTAAACTATCACTGATTTTTCAAATATGATCAAATGGGTTTCTTTAAAATAAAATTTTATGTGTTATGTCCAATTTTCATGTGTTTTGGATGTGTAGAGCCATAAATTATTTTCTTTGTGTTTTGTAGGTTCCGCATGGTTATTGCAATTACGAGGCACCATCAGACTCAATATTGGCATAATTTCTAGTGATATCTTCCCAAAATATATATTTTTACATCCCTCTATAGTTTCAAGTCATTTGGAGTTTATTTGATGCTTATTTTCACTATTAGCTATTTGGCCCCTATGGGGATTGCATGTTTCTCACCACACGTACTCGCTATTTGACATTTTTTGTTTCCTTGTGTGTAGGTGTAGGTTATACAATGCATTGGGGATCAGAATTGGACCTTAAATAATAAAATATACAAGTGTCAAAAACCTTGGCCTGCCCACCTCGATTATGGGTACGAGGAAAGACACTAGATGTGCACCCGGATGTCTTTAAGGATTTTGATCCTTGGGCACCCGAGTTGTAAACATTTGTATCATCCATTTTTAGCCCTCAAAGGGGATATTTTGTAACCTGGATTTGATCTGCTTGATTAATAAGAAATCTATTTGCTTTGCTTCATTTCTTGTTATTCGTTATCTTTTCCATCTTGTTTGCATGCTTCCATTCTATGCTCATACACAATAGGACATAGATACGTGCATTTTTTATCATAATTTGACACACCATTTTTCCCTACTTTAGTTTCAATCATGGTGGGACCTAGTCCCTTTTGCTTTAGGTAAATTTTGAACTCATTCTTCATCTTTTTATGTTGCAGATGTTATTCGTTATGGGTTGAAACAAACCTTGACCTGCTATTCGTGCCACCCTAGGATGAACGTGAGTTTGTCCCACCCTGGGATGAATACAGATCCACTATTCATACCACATTGGAGTGAATAGAAACCAAAGGATTTTTAGAGTAGAATTCTAGATATAGCAGGTTTTGATAGGGATGAGGTAGGCATCTGAACATTCTATCTTAGTTTTTATTTTTCAGAAACTATTTTCATTTGTTTTTTCTCACATATTTGTTTATTTAGAAAGGTTAGAAGTTAGATATACTTTTCTTAAATGCAAAATAACAAAAACACATAAAATGAGAAAAATCAAAACAAATTTAGAGTATAAATGCATCTCTTCGGATTGCTTGCTTGTAGCCCACCCTACGGGTAGGCTAGCATTTAGGGTTCTTTTGCATTTCTAGATACACTTGTGAGTTATTTTTATACTAGCTTTCTAAAAGTAGAATGCACCTTTTGCATGCATCTAGTGAAGGATCATCAAGTGCTTCCTTGTTTGCTTCTTTTAAGTTATAAAGAACCACACACACTTTCACGTATCACAATAACATTGGTAAGGTTGGATTTCATCACCAACCCCCAATTCAGTCTAGTTCCACCAGCTTGCTCTCTAGATACCTTAAATATAATAGGGCACTCTCTCAATATGGAATAGGTCACTAATGTTCAAAATGCCTCCCATTGTTGGAAAGACTATTTCAAATTGGAAGAGCTAGGCGAACCCCCCACTAGGTTTTAAGCGGTGTACCCTAGACTATTTTGAGAAATCATATTTGGCACTAGTGTTCCTAGTCACCACTTTGGTTGAGTTCCCTTATTCTAATTCCAAAACAAGAACAAGAAAGCAAGAGCAAAACAACACATCTGAAACACACCAAACAACTTAGATATTCACATCTAAAAATTAAATGAGATAATCGCATTGTTTTCTTGTGTGCTTATTTGATCATTTTATTGTGTGTTTCTAATATTTAAAAGAGATAATCATATACATCCAATCCTTAAAGGAGATAATCATATTGTCTATGTTGGGTGTTTCCTTATTGTTTAGGTAGTCAACATAAGATCCTATATCTAGGACCAAACCCTAATTTTCAAAAACAAATTGAAATAAATGTTGGCAATTTTGGGTTTGAGATCCTAGCTTCTTGTCTATGAGTTGTCATTGATGTCAAAAGGAACTGGCATTAATTTCAAGAGTATTTATTGGCTTCAAAGGTTGAATATTCCAAAGAATATTTTCTAGAAGATTTCGTAAAGATTCCATGTGGCAGATGAAAAGGTTTTTATCAAAACCATGGTAGGTTTAAGGGTTTTTATTAAAACCAGGTGGATGCATTAAGGGTTTTTCTCAAAACTAGTCTCAACTTAATGCAAAGGTTGGAGACACTTATTAATTAAATAACTTAATTAATAAAACCTTTTTAAGGTTTTTTAATTAATTATTTATTTGATTTAGTGATTAAATTATTTTAATAATTTAATGGTTTCTCCACCTAAGGTCTAAGGTCTAAAAGACCTTTGATTATTTTTAAAATAATCAAAAGGGTTTCATAAACCATAAAGTTGTTTCGAATGCACCAAAATAATATTAATTTGAAAAGTTTGAATTATCCTCTCATCGATGTTGTGCATAGCATGGAAGTTTGGCTATATAAGCCATAACCTATAGTCCAAAGCAAAGGGGTCAAAGAAATTCGAATTGCGCAAAATTTGGGAAGTAAAAGCTATGGCTATCATTTTTTTGCCACGTTTATCCACCGCCAAAGGGTTAAGGAGAAGGAAACTCTTGCTAGCCTTCAATCTAGCACCATTGGCCTAGTGGCAATGACTATTCAGTGAAGGTGCTTGAAGGGAGGTCAAGCGTTCGACTCTCGCCGTGGAGTGTGAGAAGAGTTTTTGCGCTCCGATTTTTTTCGGAGGCACTATTGACCCGCGATTTTTGGAAGTATTTTTTTTGGTAAGGTTTTTTAAATAAAATCTGCATTTTGTTAAAGAAGAAGTGGTTGGGTAGATTTATTTAAAATTATTTTTAAGTTTAAATGCTTCTTTGGAGATATAAGGTTGATAGTGTGTGGTTGAGATTTTTGGCTTGATTGTTGAGTGAGATTTGCTTAGAAGCTATTATTCCTTGAGCATGGTTTAATTAATTTGGAGAAATAAGGTGTAAAAGGATATATTGTTTGTATTCTTTATATTTTTTGGTAGTTGACTTCTAAGGATTGGAGTCATAAGGTGTTTTATGGAATAAATATTTTTGTGGTTACTTTTATGATCTAACCCTAACTTGGTGGCAAAGTTGAGGGTGGTGTTGGTAACAGGTTGAAGAACTATTCTCTTCTTATTCAAACAAAGGTATGGGAAACTTCGTCCATGTATATTGTTGATGATGTATTTTCTGAAATTGAGTTTGGAGTGAAAAGGTTGTCTACTAGGTATTCTTGTTGGTGTAAATCCCATTTTATGGATATTGAAGATTGTTTATGCATTAAAATCATTGATGAGTTTTTTGGGTGAATGCATAATTCTGGTTGAGGAAGAGGAAGCATTTTTGCACTAGGGTTTATGTTAGTAAGTCTTGCTACTTGCATTGAGTTGGTGAAACCCTTAGTTGGATGTTTTGAGATTGATGGTTGAGTTGCTTCCATAGAGGTTGTTTTGATCAAGTTAATGCTTTACTTGATACATGATTTGGGCTTACTCCATTGAGATTGATTTGAGCAACTTATTCTTTACATTGGTGATTTATGTTGGTGGTTGTTTTGTTCAAATACCTTTGGAGGGAAAAGGATGTCTACTAGTTTCCTTTTCATGTAGTGATTGGTTGAATGCTTCAAGGTTAATGTTGAGTTGAATGATGTTGGTTAAACCTTGTCTATAAGCATTGTTGTTAAAGCCCTAATTGGTTGAGAAAAGATATTGGTTGTGGAAAGAACATGAGTATCATTGTTATATGAGATATTGCATATTTGGAAATCGTTGGGTTGTGTTTCATGTTCTTGAGAAAAGCATACTACATCTATCTTATTCTTTTGAGATTGATATTGAGATTGGGAGTTAAGTATAGAACATATTGAGTCTCTAACAATTCTCTTTATGTTTCTATGAGATTTGAGATTGAAATTGGGAGTTAAGTATAGAACATATTGAGTCTCTAACAATTCTCTTTATGCTTCTATGAGGTTGATGAATCACATTGGGTCTCCAACAATTCTCTTTGTGGGTTCATTCTAAGCAAGTTTTTCTTGATGAACTTGTGAGCTGATTTGGACAGGTTCTAGTGAAGACTTGTGAGCTGATTTGGATAGGTTCTAGTGAGGACTTGTGAGCTGAATTGGACAGGTTCTAGTGAGGACTTGTGAGCTGATTTGGACAGGTTCTAGTGAAGACTTGTGAGCTGATTTGGACAGGTTCTAGTGAGGACTTGTGAGCTGATTTGGATAGGTTCTAGTGAGGACTTGTGAGCTGATTTGGACAGGTTCTAGTGAGGACTTGTGAGCTGATTTGGACAAGTTCTAGGGAGGACTTTTGAGCTTATTTGGATAGGTCCTAGTAGAGGACTTGAGGACAGAGTTGAAGGGGTTCTTTGAGAAGAACTTGAGGATAGTTTTGACAAGTCTTTGAGAAGGCTTGTGTGTAGCAGAGATTGATTTGTTCAAGCTTTATGAGTTGAGCTTGGGACAAATCTGATAGAGTGAGGAAGACTTGTGTTGGACCGACTGACTGTGTTTAGTACAGGTTGATGAGTTTTTGTGGAGGTGATCAGTGAGTTCAGAGGTCTCTTGAGGCTGAGCATTGAGGACAGGAGGTCTTCTGTGGAAAGGAGTTCCACGTGCTAGCGAAATAAGAGGCAGGTGATCTTCTAAAGTATCATTTCCAGAGCTGAGGGGAAGGATTCTCCTTTGGGCAGGAGGCTCATAAATTTGTGAGGAAGGGAAGGATTCTCCTTTGGAAAGAGGCTCATAAATACTTGAGTAGGGGAAGGTTTCTCCTTTGGGCTAAGGCTCATAAAAATTATAATTGGGAAGGATTCCCAAAGAACTTTGAGAAATATTTTTAGAGAAAAGTTTTGTGGATGTAGCCCATGTTGGGTGAACCACATTAAAATTGGTGTCTCATTGTGTGTTGCTTTATGCATTGCTTTGATATTGCTATTGGTTCATTGCTTTGTGAAGTTGAAGTTAAATAGAGAAAGTAAAAAGAGGTCTTATACTATTCACCCCCCTCTCAGTATAAGCTTGTGTTCTTCAATTGGTATCAGAGCAGGTTCCTTCGGAAAGTTTAATAGCTTGAAGGAAAATATTAAGAACACAATGGAATTTACAAGTGTTAATGCAGCACCTATTCTTGATGGGGCAGATTTTGGGCTTTGGAGTGCTAGGATGAAGGTTCATCTTATGGCTCTTGGAAATGAATTTTGGGAAGTGATTGAGGATGAGTATACCATTCCTGAGCATGGTCCTTCTACTAAGTAAGAGAGGCTCCTACATCATAGAAATTCAAAGGCAATGAATGCAATATTGAAGGGTTTACAGAAGGCGAGATCTTACCAAGATGATTCACTCGCAAGACAACTAGTGAAATGTGGAAACAGTTGAAGGTGGTTCATACGGGTGATGCAAATGTCCGAAAGGCCAAGTTGAGACACTTCAAAGGTATGTTTGAACAACTCAAGATGAATGATGAAGAAAATATTAGTGACTATATGCTTCGTATGGATGAAATTGTTAACTCTATGAAGGAACTAGTTCTTGAGCTTGCTGAAAATGATATTTGTGATAAGATTTTGAGGTCTCTTACAAATAGATTTAGTGAAAATATTTCTGCTATTGAGGAAGCTAAGGATTTGGATAAGTTAAAAAAGGATGAGCTTCATAGTATACTTACAGCATTTGAGTTGAGAACTCAAGTGAAGGTTGATGTTAAGAAGGAGGCAACATTCAAGGCTACCAAGAAATCCAAGGGTAAAGAGATTCAAGATAGTGATGAGTCTTCTAGTGATGAAGAGGCATATTACAGCAAGAAGGGCAAGTTCTCAAGAAAGCACAAAGGTATGAAATATGTCAAGTGTTTCAATTGTGGAAAGTTTGGTCATTATGCTACTAACTGTACTGTTGCCAAGGATGAAAGTGATGAAGATAAACAGGATTATAAGAGCAAGGATTCTGAAAGGCACAGGCATCAAAGGAAGAATAAATATGAGCAAAGCAATCAAGGAAAGAGGTACTCTCACAAACACAAGAAAATTTCCTACCTAGAAAAGGCAAGTAAGTGTTCTAGTAGTGATAGTGAAAGTTCTTCAAGTGATGTTAGAAATAAGATGTTGTTCCTAACAGAAAAAGAAGAAGAAAAGAAACATAGATTTGTCCTTATGAAATGTTTTAGATGTGGAAATTTTGGACATCTTGAGGATGGTTGCACACATGATGGATTGATTTCTAGTTATACTATGTATGAGGATGCTTCGTAAAATTGTAAGGAAGATCTTTGTATGGCTTTAGAAAAGGGTAGCACCTCTAGTGATAAGAAATCTAAAAAAGTCATTGATGTTTCAAAAGGTAAACAAATAGAGGAAGTTATAGAGGATGGTGAAGTAGATCTTGAAGCTGAACTTGTTAGTGCTCTTAGTGCTTTGAAAAAGGAAAGAAAGAAGAATGCTAGACTCAATGATAAATTGGAGGAATGTTGTATTGAGAGATATGAGGTTATAGAAAGTCTTGACTTCTCTATAGCTGAGACACAGAAACTTAAGGATAAGTTAGAGTCTAAGGTTCTTGAGTGTAGAGAGTTGGAACAGAAAGTGGCTTCCTTAAAAGAGGAAACTAAAGAGTACAAGGAGAAGCTTTACAGGTTTGAAGATATAACCAAAAAGGTAAAGTCCATCATCAAAGATCAAAGAAGGACAACAGATAAAATAGGTCTTGGTTTTGGTAAGAAACACATGGAACAGGTTGGCGACTCTGCTGGGGAATCTAGTAAGAGATTTCGAAAGGAAGAGAGTTCTGATGAGGAAAGTACTTCAAAAAAATAGTCCTTGAGTGATAGATGCATAGAATCAAAAAATATGAATAAAAAAAGGGGAGAAAGTTTACAGGACCTAAGAGGTCAAATCAAGGAAAGTTTAATGGTAGATGTTTTTCTTGTCACAAGTTTGGTCACATGGCTTCACATTGCATGACTCAAGTGAGGAAGGTAAATGATAGATTAAGAGGTGGTAATTTCTTTCAAGGGTATTGCTACTCTTGTAAACAGTTTGGGCACAAGGCTGTTTATTGCAAGGCTAATAACAGGAACAGGGTTGGTCAGAACAAATGGAGTCAAAGATCAGGTATGCCTCAAAGAAATAACATTGTTAGTTGTTATAAGTGCAACAATGAAGTTCACATAGCTAGACAGTGTAGAGCTGAAATTCCAAGGTACAAGAACAGGAACATGGGTATGAACAGGCATAAGAATCAAGACATGGATAAGAACATGAATGATAACAAGAACAACAGTGACATGAATAGGAACAAGAATATGGACAAGGAGAACAAGAAAAGACATGGTAAGGCAGCTATAGACACTGATGAAGATCAGTGCCTAATGGGAGTTTTACTCCCACCCCAGAATTAATCACCTCAACAGGAGGTCTGGGAGGGACTAAGCTAAGAGGCCCATTCTTAGTCCCAATACCCAAAGGTGACCCTTTGACATTGATGACAAAGGGGGAGAGATATGAGTAAGGGGGAGAGCCTCAAGTCAAGGGGAGCTGATTTCTATACAGCAGATTTGAGTTTCAGTGTTGTTGAGAAGCATGGTTTGCCATCAATGACAAAGGGGGAGATTGTTGGCAATTTTGGGTTTGAGATCCTAGCTTCTTGTCTATGAGTTGTCATTGATGTCAAAAGGAACTGGCATTAATGTCAAGAGGATTTATTGGCTTCAAAGGTTGAATATTCGAAATAATATTTTCTAGAAGACTCCGGAGAGATTCCATGTGGCAGATGAAAAGGTTTTTATCAAAACCATGGCAGGTTTAAGGGTTTTTATTAAAACCAGGTGGATGCATTAAGGGTTTTTCTCAAAACCACTCTCAACTTAATGCAAAGGTTGGAGACACTTATTAATTAAATAACTTAATTAATAAAACCTTTTTAAGGTTTTTTAATTAATTATTTATTTGATTTAGTGATTAAATTATTTTAATAATTTAATGGGTTCTCCACCTAAGGTCTAAGGTCTAAAAGACCTTTGATTATTTTTTAAATAATCAAAAGGGTTTCATAAACCCTAAAGTTGTTTCGAAGGCGCCAAAATAATATTAATTCGAAAAGTTTGAATTATCCTCCCGTCGACGTCGTGCATAGCATGGAAGTTTGGCTATATAAGCCATAACCTATAGTCCAAAGCAAAGGAGTGAAAGAAATTTGAATTGCACAAAATTTGGGAAGTAAAAGCTACGGCTATCATTTTTTTACCACATTTATCCGTCGCCAAAGGGTTAAGGAGAAGGAGACTCTTGCTAGCCTTCAAGCTAGTGTCGTTGGCCTAGTGGCAACGACTGTTTAGTGAATGCGCTTAAAGGGAGGTCAAGCGTTTGACTCCCACCGTGGAGTGTGAGAAGATTTTTTGTGCTCCAATTTTTTTTGGAGGCACTGTTGACCTGCGATTTTCAAAAGCATTTTTTTTGGTAAGGTTTTTTAAATAAAATTTGCATTTTGTTAAAGAAGAAGTGGTTGGATAGATTTATTTAAAATTATTTTTAAGGTTAAATGCTTCTTTGGAGATATAAGGTTGTGTTGTGGCTGATCCACAACACACCCCAAAATTGGGGACACACCTTTTTTGCATGCTTTCACAGAAAATCTCAGTGACCCAGATGCTAAAAATCAAGAAAAAGGAGCAAAATTGCACAAGGAAGAAAAGTGTCCCGAAATCGCGATATATTGCGCGGTCGCTACCAAAAACAAAAAACTGTCACGTGTTACGCGGTCGCTGCCAAAAACAGAAAAGTGCCACGAAATCGTGATGTGTTGCGCGGTCGCTGCCAAAAATAGAAAAGTGTCGCGAAATCGCGACATGTTGCGCGGTCGCTGCCAAAAATAGAAAAGTGTCACGAAATCGCGACATGTTGCTTCGTCGCAGCTGAAAGAGGAGAGAGAAAGGCAAAATGGAAAGGCGTAGCGAAATCGCGATGTGTCGCAAAATCACGGTCAACGCAGTCAGTGGCAGCAGGTGGGCAAAACCATCACGAAATCGTGACGTGTTTGATTTTAATGGCTTGTAGGCAGGCGGAAGGCATGAAGCGTAAAATGGTCGTGAAATCACGACAGAATCGATCGGAAGGCATGAAGAGTAAAATGGTCATGAAATCACGACAAGATCGACCGGAAGGCATGAAGCGCAAAAATGGTCATGAAATCACGACAGAATCGACCGGAAGGCATGAAGCGCAAAAATGGTCACGAAATCGCGATAGAATCGACCGGAAGGCATGAAGCGCAAAAATGGTCACAAAATCATGACAAAATCGACCGGTAGGCATGAAGCGTAAAATGGTCGCGAAATCACGACAGAAAGCAGCGAAGGGGGGATGAAGCGAAAAAGAGTCACGAAATCACGACAGGTCACGGTTTCGTGGCCCCAAAGCAGCGAAGGAGTGCCGAGTGAAAAACGTCATGAAATCGTGATAGGTTGCGGCCGAGAGTGTACGAAACAAAAAAGCGTCGCGATTTCACGACATGTCACATTTTCGCTGGGCAAGAAGGCAAGAAGGCTGTTGGCCGAAAAACATCGCGATATCGTGACCTGTCTCATTTTCGTTGTGCTGGCAGAGAAGCAGGCTGCATGCATAAAAACATCACGATTTACATGGGACCGTTATAGAAGGTGCAGAAAGCGTGAGACACGTGGCATACAGGTGTCAGAGTTGCAGAAGCGTGAACGTTTCGGCATCGAGCATGAATCAAAAGCAACGAAAAGGCAAGGAATTTGAAACGATGCATTCTGGGAGATGAAACGAAGTGACACAGGGTGAACCAAAAGCCGTGCTAGACAGTATAAAATCAGAAGCACAGATTGAACAAAGGGTTGGAAATTGCTGCTAGCAGAGTTGCAGTGCTAAAGGCCAGAGGGTCATTCTAGGCCTGCTTTAGGGCTGTTTTCCTTCCTTTTTTCTGGTTTTGAGAAAACCAGATGTTCTGCTATTGTAACAGGATTTATCTTTAATGCAGGAGTGTTCAAAAATTTGCATCTTGTTGGCAAGAAAGAAGGAGTTGTTTTTTGCATGCATGTTTTAATGTTTATCTTTCCCTTTTTCAGATTTCTAGGCTTATAGGTGAAGTTGAATGCAAGTTCTCTTGGTTGCTTCATGCGAATGTCTAAATCTAGAAAATCACAGTAAAACCCCAGAGACCAGCACCTAACTTATTTGGATTGTGCGTGTTTTGCAGGTTCAATAGGTTAGGTTGTATGCAGAAAACCTCATTGTCTTCGGTTTTGCCAGGACGGGATAGCATCAAACTGAATGCAATTTTAATTATTTTTCTTCTGCATTTTATTTTCTTTTGCTGCACTTTATTTTCAGAAGTTCCCATTTTAATTTTTCAAGCTTTAAAATAAAATTAAAAAATTAAAAAACTTCAAAATCCATAAATAATTCCTTCATGTTATGGCATTTCATTAAATGTTATTTTGAAGTTACAGCAGGGTCATACAAAGATCAAATCATATTTGCTTTATTCGGGTTCAATGAACAATCACTAAATTTTCACAATAAAATAAACCACAGTGCCCCTTGTTTTTAGTTACTTGCAACCACTAAGGTGTTCCAAGCATTTTAATTAAATATCTTCATTTGAGATCATTAATACACAGATGCAAAATGCTAGCATAACAGGAACCTTGGAGAAATTACTTGTTTAATTTCTTTGCAAGCAGAGGATTTAGAACCCAAATCCTATTGAAGAGTGTGTTTTCACAATCGGGTGAAAATACCACTCAACAGACTGGCGCTAGAAGGAGAGCCGAATTGGTTTACTTTATTTTGATTTCCATACATAAGTAATATTTTTTTGATTCGATTTTGAAATTATCTCTTAAATCTCACAAACGGCTAAACTGCAGCGTTTGTTTTTCTGTTGTAGGTTTTCTTGGTGGTAGTTGGGAGTTTCGTCAAGGACAGATGAAATGGTTTATTGTGATTTAAGGGCTACAAGAATTGCTATGCACTGTTCTTAACGCTTTGATTTTTCATACAGGAATAATATGATTTGGTTTGATTTAAAAAAATAAAGAATAAAAAATAAATAAATAAATAAAATAATAAAAATAAATAAATAAATAAATAAATAAAAAGGGAATTTTTGGATATTAAATTTATATTCTTTAAGACTCACTAATGGCTGTGTTTACACCATGGATGACAGGTAGCCCATTGAATATACCGAGAGTTCAACATTATTTTCCCGTTGGTTTTGAGAGATGTCTTCCTCAATTTTTGTCTAATGGGACAAATACGACAGAAGAACATATTCAAGCATTCAAATTTGTTGTGAATCACTTAACAAGTTGGTATGATTGTAAAATGTTCCTTTACACCTTGGACAAAGTGGCATATGATTGGTTTACAAGTCTGCCTTTAGGGTCTATCACTTCTTGGGCTCAGCTAGAGGCAACATTTCTCAATCAATTCAACAAAAAGCGAGTTGACCCAATCCTCATATACAATCAATTGGTCTATATTAGAAAAGGACCAAGTGAAAATGTGAAGTCATTTTCTGAAAGGTTCTTTGGATTATATACGCAATTAGTGACATTTTATGTTCTTCAAGAAGAAGTGGCTCTCCAAATATACATCAATGCTCTTGACTCACTCATGTCCACATATTTGCGAGGGATGCCTCAAATCTCATCTTTGTCACAAGCCTATACTCAAGCAATGGCAATTAAGCAACAATTGAGTTGTCAAAATTATGGTGTGGGTTTTGGATCATGTAATCTTCAATCATTTAATACCTCCTTTACCCACCCAATGATTTATCCACCTCAACCAAGTTCAAGTGTGAATCAATTTCAAAATCAACAATCATTCCCAAGCTTCAATCAATTTCAAAATTCTCAACCTACTATGCAAGATCAACCATCTTTCTTAAGTATGAATCAACTTCAAAATACTCATCTTGATTCAAAAGATGTTGCTAAAATCAATTTCAATGATTTTCATAAGAATATGATTTTAGGCAAGGGAGGAGTACTAGATCCAACTAGTATGGAAACATGTGACAGATTGGAAACCCTTGACTCCCCAAAAGATGAATTTTATGAGGATGAATCTGATTCGGATGACACATTGGATGACATTGTTGAAAGTAATGGCCTAGGAAATTCACACCTTCCAAATTATGTTGAACATGAATCATGGGTTACACATGTGGATTATGATAACCTTATCAATTTGAATACAAGCAATAACCCAATTTTGGAAGTAATTGAACCATTTAAGGAAGGAGATGATAAATTTGATGAGAAATATATTGATGAATTGAAAGAGGATGTAGAAGTAGTTGAGCATCACAATTTGATTTTGAAAGATGATCATTGTGATTCCTTGGAAGAGTATGCTCACTCCAAACCTTCTAATGAAATTTGTGTGCCTATTGATATGAAGGATAATACAATTGCCCTTTCATATGAGGATATTACAAGTCCTGTACAATCTAAGAATGCTTTGGAAGAAGGGTTGGAATCTCATCAAAGGTTGGAGAAGGATAATGATTCTACTACCATGGATGAAGAAGGAGAATTAATTGTTTGTGTTCCCCTTGGGGGGCAAGAAATCGAAAATCTTGATCCACCTATTGTTTCTACAATGTCTATGCCGTCTCAAAATGATGAAATTACAAAACCTAAGTGGTGTGGGTTGGATTTTATTGATGATCTTAATAAAAATATGGATTTTGGGGAAACTCAAGCCATTGATCGTGGAAAGGTGTCACATGACACATATCTTGAAAAATTAGGCTCTTGTTTTGAAAAATATGGACGCATGTTTGATTGGGTGCCTAAATTTGGTGTTTTTGAACAGGTATTGGACAATGAAGAAGACAACGAGAAAAAGGAAAATGCTACTAATACTCATCAAGTTATTATGAATTTTAATCATGATGGGTTGAGTATGGATGACAAGGGGAAATCTTTACCTGTGGTAGTAGCTACAAAAATTTCAAGTGATAGGTTACATGATGTCCCTTTGGATGCTAACATCATTAATGAGGAAATGCCAAATTTTGTTGATGCTTGTCAAGTTTTGAATGATTCTGATTGCTTTAAAATCCTGGAAAATGATTTGAAGTCAAGATTTTTAGAAATAGGCTCTTGTTTGCAACATCTCACATTTGAAAAGGAAAGCCTACTTCTAAATCATGAATGGAATGATGAAACTTGCACTTTAAAGAATAGACAAGATAAAATTGAATATCAACCATTGTCTAATCAATTTGATTTCAATCTCACCTATGATGTTGGTAATAGAACTAAATCAAAGTGGAATGGTGAGCATGGCAAGTTGAAATTTGTTGCATTGCTTGGTTTGATCTTATTGTTGTTGGATTCCTACAAAATTTGGCATGTGTATTGTGTCATATGTTTTTTGATATATTCTAATCATGTTTGGGATCCAGGAAAGTAATAATCCAAGCTTGGCATCATCTTGTACAATAGTGTATATAATTTTTGGTTTTTTGGTGTGGGCTTTCAAGTTTTTGTTTTTGGGATTGTTTTTGGGTTTTGGTTTTGGTTTGTGTTTTTCAAGTTTCATTTTTTTTGGATTCTTAGTTTAATCATGATTTAAGTTGTGTGTTTGATTTCAATTGACATGCTTTGTTTGTTTTTATAAAAAAAAAGAAAGAGAAAAAATAATAATAATAGTAATAATAATAAAAAAATAAATTGAGATGTCAACTTATGCTTAAGGTTAGGAGAGTATGAAATATTGGAATTGTCTTGTAAAAGCTCCACAAGTAACACAAACATTTTAAGTTATATCGTTTGAAGTTTGTGATGCATGAAGTAGTCAGTTTTGCATGACAAATATTTCATTTGCAATTCAAGAGATAATGCATTCATGTTACATCTCACTTTACATATACATTCCATCTTAGTTGCATATGCATCTTAGGTACAAATCATTAAAGTATGTCAATCCCTCTTAGGGTTGTGTTATAACATAAATGTAAGAAAAATCCTAAGGTTGGAAACTGAGTCTTGAGATATCTAGAACCAAGCACGTTTTATACATTAAAAAGGATCTTGAGCAAAATGATCAAAACCTAACTTGGAATAAAAGGTTGGGCGAAAGAAGTTTTTCATGTCTATCCTATTATGCAACATGATCCTTAAAACAGTGGTTTTGACCACTTCCATAAAGTTTAAAGCCTAAAATTAGAGTAGTAAGGATAGGGCTAAATCCTCATCAAACTTAGGTTGAGGATCCAATTCCCCAAAGCTTTGATTTGACCTACATGGAGTAGTAAGGATAGGGCATAAATTCTCATCTCTTTTAGGTTGAGAATCTGATTCCCCAAAGCTCTTATGTCTCATTTCATGATAAATCTTGGATTGGAAGGATCGTACTATTTGTCCTCTGCAAAGGATGGGTAGTCATCCCCAAGGTCTAAGCAATAAATTAATAGTTTCCATTTTTTTTTCCAAAGCTTGGATTGGAAGGATCGTACTACATGTCCCTAGCAAGGATGGGTAGTCATCCCCAAGGTCCAAGAAGTAAAAAATTAATTTTTCCCATCTCATACTTATTTTGGATTGGAAGGATCATACTACTTGTCCTCTGCAAAGGATGGGTAGTCATCCCCAAGATCCAAAGAAATGAAGATAAGTCTTGGATTATGGGGTTAGGTATGCCCATGCATGGCAACATGTCTTGTCTAAAAAACAAGACCACTGATTTTCCAAAGGGTTAGACTAGCATGACCATTTCTCCCATAATTGGTTAAATTATTTTGCTCAAAGTGAGGTAATGAACTCTAAATCAGAATAGTAAGGATAGGGTTAAACTCCCATCTTGGTTAGGTTGGGAGTCTGATTCCCCAAAGTTCTGATTTCACATTCACTTGCACATGGGTTCAAGATAGTAGGGACTCATAACCAACTTTGGGATATAATAAAGTAATTAATTAGTGGATCCTAAGAGGGTTTGGCAATCTTGAATGTTTGTACATGATACTAGAAGAAATACCATGCCTTTTATAAAAGCAAAATCTCTTAGCATATTCATTAGGTTACACAAATCATTCACAATCTCACATATGCATTCATATAAAACTGACAATGGAATGTTGATCAATTTCAAATGATAGGGAATGAAATTCATTGCACACACTGAGCTAATACTTGATGATTCTGATGATTCATGTACTTTTGATCTTTGGGCATTTTTTTATATTGCTTATGTGCTAACGCATGTTTTCGAGTTTATATATGTTTCCGAGGTTGGGTTCTCACTAAAATGCTCAAGAGCATTTGACAACAGAGTCACCATTTGTTGTGGCTGATCCACAACACACCCCAAAATTGGGGACCCACCTTTTTTGCATGCTTTCACAGAAAATCTTAGTGACCCAGATGCTAAAAATCAAGAAAAAGGGGCAAAATTGCACAAGGAAGAAAAGTGTCATGAAATCGCGACATGTTGCGCGGTCGCTGCCAAAAATAGAAAAGTGTCACGAAATCGTGACATGTTGCGTGGTCGCTGCCAAAAATAGAAAAGTGTCACGAAATCGCGACGTGTTGCGCGGTCGCTGCCAAAAACAAAAAAGTGTCACGAAATCATGACATGTTGTGCAGTCGCTACCAAAAATAGAAAAGTGTCACGAAATCGTGACATGTTGCTCCGTCGCGGCTGAAAGAGGAGAGAGAAAGGCAAAATGGAAAGGCGTAGCAAAATCGTGACGTGTCGCAAAATCGTGGTCAACGCAGTCAGCGGTAGCAGGTGGGCAGAACCGTCATGAAATCATGACGTGTTTGATTTTCGTGGCTTGCAGGCAGGCGAAATGCATGAAGCGTAAAATGGTCGCAAAATCGTGACAGAATTGACCGGAAGGCATGAAGTGTAAAATGGTCACGAAATCACGACAGGATCGATCGGAAGGCATGAAGCGCAAAAATGGTCACGAAATCACGACAGAATCGATCGGAAGGCATGAAGCGCAAAAATGGTCGCAAAATCATGACAGAATCGATTGAAAGGCATGAAGCGCAAAAATGGTCGTGAAATCATGACAGAATCGACCGGAAGGCATGAAACGTAAAATGGTCGCAAAATCGTGACAGAAAGTAGCGAAGGGGGGATGAAGCGAAAAAGCATCACGAAATTACGACAGGTCGCGGTTTCACGGCCCCAAAGCAACGAAGGAGTGCCGAGTGAAAAATGTCACGAAATCGTGACAGGTTTCGAGAGTGTACGAAATAGAAAAGCGTCGTGATTTCGTGACATGTCACGTTTTCGCTGGGCAAGAAGGCAAGAAGGCTGTTGGCTAAAAAATGTCGCGATATCGCGACCTGTCTCATTTTTTCTGTGCTGGTAGAGAAGCAGGTTGCATGCATAAAAACATCATGATTTACATGGGACCATTACAGAAGGTGCAAAAAGCATGAGACACGTGGCATACAGGTGTCAGAGTTGCAGAAGCGTTACATGCAACAGAAGATTTTGAACGTTTCGGCATCAAGCATGAATCAAAAGCAATGAAAAGGCAGGGAATTTGAAATGACGCATTCTGGGAGATGAAATGAAGCGACACAGGGTGAACCAAAAGTCACGCTAGATAGTATAAAATCAAAAGCACAGATTGAACAGAGGGTTGGAAATTGCTGCTAGCAGAGTTGCAGTGCTAAAGGCCAGAGGGTCATTCTGGGCCTACTTTAGGGCTGTTTTCCTTCATTTTTTTTGGTTTTGATAAAACCAGATGTTCTGCTATTGTAACAGGATTTATCTTTAATGTAGGAGTGTTCAAAAATTTGCATCTTGTTGGCAAGAAAGAAGGAGTTGTTTTCTGCATGCATGTTTTAATGTTTATATTTCCCTTTTTCAGATTTCTAGGCTTATAGGTGAAGTTGAATGCAAGTTCTCTTGGTTGCTTCATGCGAATGTCTAAATCTAGAAAATCATAGTAAAACCCCAGAGACCAGCACCTAACTTATTTGGATTGTGCATGTTTTGCAGGTTCAATAGGTTAGGTTGTATGCAGAAAACCTCATTGTCTTCGGTTTTTCCAGGACGGGATAGCATCAAACTGAATGCAATTTTAATTATTTTTCTTCTGCATTTTATTTTCTTTTGCTGCACTTTATTTTCAGAAGTTCCCATTTTAATTTTTTAAGCTTTAAAATAAAATAAAAAAACAAAAAAAATTTAAAATCCATAAATAATTCCTTCATGTTATGGCATTTCATTAAATGTTATTTTGAAGTTACAGCAGGGTCATACAAAGATCAAATCATATTTTCTTTATTCGGGTTCAATGAACAATCACTAAATTTTCACAATAAAATAAACCACAATGCCCCTTGTTTTCAGTTACTTGCAACCACTAAGGTGTTCCAAGCATTTTACTTAAATATCTTCATTTGAGATCATTAATACACAGATGCAAAATGCTAGCATAACATGAACCTTGGAGAAATTACTTGTTTAATTTCTTTGCAAGCAGAGGATTTAGAACCCAAATCCTATCGGAGAGTGTGTTTTCACAATCGGGTGAAAATACCACTCAACAGGTTGATAGTGTGTGGTTGAGATTTTTGGCTTGATTGTTGAGTGAGATTTGCTTAGAAGCTATTATTCCTTGAGCATGGTTTAATTAATTTGGAGAAATAAGGTGTAAAAGGATATATTGTTTGTATTCTTTATATTTTTTGGTAGTTGACTTCTAAGGATTGGAGTCATAAGGTGTTTTATGGAATAAATATTTTTGTGGTTACTTTTATGATCTAACCCTAACTTGGTGGCAAAGTTGAGGGTGGTGTTGGTAACAGGTTGAAGAACTATTCTCTTATTCTTCAAACAAAGGTATGGGCAACTTCGTCCATGTATATTGTTGATGATGTATTTTCTGAAATTGAGTTTGGAGTGAAAAGGTTGTATACTAGGTATTCTTGTTGGTGTAAATCCCATTTTCTGGATATTGAAAATTGTTTATGCATTAAAATCATTGATGAGTTTTTTGGGTGAATGCATAATTCTGGTTGAGGAAGAGGAAGCATTTTTGCACTAGGGTTTATGTTAGTAAGTCTTGCTACTTGCATTGAGTTGGTGAAACCCTTAGTTGGCTATTTTGATATTGATGGTTGAGTTACTTCCATAGAGTTTGTTTTGATAAAGTTAATGCTTTACTTGATACATGATTTGGGCTTACTCCATTGAGATTGATTTGAGCAAGTTATTCTTTACATTGGTGATTTATGTTGGTGGCTGTTTTGTTCAAATACCTTTGGAGGGAAAAGGATGTCTCCTAGTTTCCTTTTCATGTAGTGATTGGTTGAATGCTTCAAGGTTAATGTTGAGTTGAATGATGTTGGTTAAACCTTGTCTATAAGCATTGTTGTTAAAGCCCTAATTGATTGAGAAAAGATATTGGTTGTGGAAAGAACATGAGTATCATTGTTATATGAGATATTGCATGGTTGGCAATTGTTGGGTTGTGTTTCATGTTCTTGAGAAAGGCATACTACATATATCTTATTATTTTGAGATTGATATTGAGTTGAGATTGAGATTTGGAGTTAAGTATAGAACATATTAAGTCTCTAACAATTCTCTTTATGTTTCTATGAGATTTGAGATTGAGATTGGGAGTTAAGTATAGAACATATTGAGTCTCTAAAAATTCTCTTTATGCTTCTATAAGGTTGATGAATCACATTGGGTCTCTAACAATTCTCTTTGTGGGTTCATGCTAAGAAAGTTTTTCTTGATGAACTTGTGAGCTGATTTGGACAGGTTCTAGTGAAGACTTGTGAGCTGATTTGGACAGGTTATAGTGAGGAATTGTGAGCTGAATTGGATAGGTTCTAGTGAGGACTTGTGAGATGATTTGGACAGGTTCTAGTGAAGACTTGTGAGCTGATTTGGACAAGTTCTAGTGAGGACTTGTGAGCTGATTTGGATAGGTTCTAGTGAGGACTTGTGAGCTGATTTGGACAAGTTCTAGGGAGGACTTGTGAGCTGATTTGGACAGGTCCTAGCAGAGGACTTGAGGACAGAGTTGAAGTGGTTCTTTGAGAAGAATCTGAGGATAGTTTTGACAAGTCTTTGAGAAGGCTTGTGTGTAGCAAAGATTGATTTGTTCAAGCTTTATGAGTTGAGCTTGGGACAAATTTGACAAAGTGAGGAAGACTTGTGCTGGACTGAATGACTATGTTTAGTATAGGTTGATGAGTTGCTGTGGAGGTGATCAATGAGGACAAAGGTCTCTTGAGGCTGAGCATTGAGGATAGGAGGTCTTATGTGGAAAGGAGTTCCACGTGCTAGCAGAATAAGAGGTAGGTGATCTTCTGAAGTATCATTTCCAGAGCTGAGGGGAAGGATTCTCCTTTGGGCAGGAGGCTCATAAATTCATGAGGATGGGAAGGATTCTCCTTTGGGAAGAGGCTCATAAATACTTGAGTAGGGGAAGGTTTATCCTTTGGGCTGAGGCTCATAAAAATTGTAATTGGGAAGGATTCCCAAAGAACTTTGAGAAAGCTTTTTAGAGAAAAGTTTTCTGGATGTAGCCCATGTTGGATCAACCACGTTAAAATTGGTGTCTCATTGTGTGTTGCTTTATGCATTGCTTTGATATTGCTATTGGTTCATTGCTTTGCGAAGTTGAAGTTAAATGGAGAAATGTTGGCAATTTTGGGTACTTTGGGTACATTGCCTTTGCTCAAGTGTATAAGTTGTCATTGATGTCAAAAGGCATTTTTGTGTTGATATCAAAAAGAGTGTGATGTCAAAAATATCTTGAGAAGCTTCATAATGTTAAAGGGTTTTTTATTAAAACCATGGTGACAAGGTTAAAGGTTTTTCTTAAAACCATTTGGACTCATTAAGGGTTTTTATTAAAACCAAGCTTAACTTAATGCAAAGGTTTTTACTTCTTGAAAAACCTTGAAGGTCCATGTTTATTATTAATAATTAAATTAACTCAAACCTTTGACAAAGGTCTAAGTTTAATTTATTATTAATAAAATAATAATTATTATTATTTTAATTATTATTAAAGGGTCTTTTAACCCTTAAGCGACGCACATAAAGAATTCATTTCGCCGACGTGTTGCCATCGTTGGAGGAGCGCCGACGTCAAACAATTAAGGAGAAATGGCTATATAAGTGGGGATGATTTTCTAAAGTAAGGCACCATCGATCGATGCAATTTCGTAGCTTTGTGTCCTCCGAAAAAGTGATGTTTTTCATTGTATTTCGTTGTCCATCCATATTGAATTGCCCAAGCTTTTCTTGCGCTTGACGTCCGGTAGATTGCGTTTCTCTGACATTTGATAAGACTGCGAACTATGTTTTATGGGAGTTACGTTTTTGGACAGCGCTCATGATGATGGTGGTGGCTTGAGGAAAACGTTTACGTTTTCAAATCCTTGGCGATTGAAGGAAGACAACACATAGGATTACATTATATTTTTCATTGGGCACTTGTGCTCCAATGGTGGTGGTGTGTTGAGTGAAGAAGCGTTGGGCAGAGGTGCCAAGTTTGACCCATGTTGTGGGCAATTTCGTCTTGGTCGTGATGCACGAGGATAGCAACAATGAAAGCGCTTTAGCATTTGTGGTGGTGTTATTCATTTTCTCCAAAGGTTGGAGAACTAAGGTTGGCCAAGGTATATCTTTTATTATTTGCTTGGAGTATTTTGAGTTGACTTGGCAAATATAATTGATGGAGGTATAAGGTTAAGTTGTCATATTTTGCTTTGACATTATTTTATTGATGTTTAATGCTTATGTGGAGTAATAAGGTGTAAAGAGGTTTTACTTTGTTTGTATATTATACTTGTGGTGGTTGTTATTAAGTTGGAGAAATAAGGTGTTAATTTGGATCTTCATTATTGTATATTGTTGTATAGTTTCTAACCCTAACTTGGTTGGAAGTTTGAGAGTTGTGTGTGGTGACAACTTGAAGGTTCAATTATCTTCTACTCCAATAAGGTATGGGCACATTCTTCTTATGAGTATGATTGGTGTATGTTTTCTGAAATAAGGTTGGAGTGAAAAGGTATTCTACTAGGTATCCTTTGGCTAGGTGTAAATCCTATTTTCTGGTTTGTTGAAGACTACTTATGCATTGTTATCCTTGAGGAGAGTTTTTGGTGAATGCATAATTTTTGGTTTGAGATAGTGGAAGCTTTGTGCACTAGGGTTTATATTTGTGAGTCTAGCTACTTGCATTGAGTTGGTGGAACCCTTGGTTGGCTGTTTTGAGTTTGATGGTTGAGTTGCTTCCATAGAGGTTGTTTGATCAAGTTATTGCTTTACTTGATTCATGATATTGGGCTTACTCCATTGAGTTGATTTGAGCAAGTTATTCTTTGCATTTGGTGATATTGTGTTGGTGGCTGTTTTGTTCAAATATCTTTGGAGGGAAAAGGATTTCTACTTGTTTCCTTTTCTTGTGATGATTGGTTGAATGCTTCAAGGTTAATGTTGAGTTGAATGATGTTGGTTAAACCTTGTCTATAAGCATTGTTGTTAAAGCCCTAATTGGTTGAGAAAAGATATTGGTTGTGGAAAGAACATGAGTATCATTGTTATATGAGATATTGCATGGTTGGCAATTGTTGGGTTGTGTTTCATGTTCTTGAGAAAAGCATACTACATCTATCTTATTCTTTTGAGATTGAGATTGAGTTGAGATTGAGATTGGGAGTTAAGTATAGAACATATTGAGTCTCTAACAATTCTCTTTATGCTTCTATGAGGTTGATGAATCACATTGGGTCTCTAACAATTCTCTTTGTGGGTTCATGCTAAGCAAGTTTTTCTTGGTGAGCTTGCTGAGGTTTTGGACAGGTTCGATGGGGACTTGTGAGCGAGTTTTGGACGAGGTTTCGGTGGGGACTTGTGAGCAGATTTGGACGGGTCCTAGCAGAGGACTTGTGAGCTGGTTTTTGAGAGTTCTATCGGAGAACTTGAGGACAGAGGAGCATTGGTTCTTTGAGAAGAACCTGAGGACAGATTTGGCAAGTCTTTGAGAAGGCTTGTGTGTAGAGGATTGATTTGTTCAAGAGTTGGACAGATCTGATAGACAGAGGAAGACTTGTACTAGACTAACTGATTGTGTTTGGTACAGGTTGTTGAGCTGTTGTGGACGTGATCATAGAAGGCAGAGGTCTCTTAGGCTAAGCATTGAGGACAGGAGGTCTTCGGTGGAAAGGAGTTCCACGTGTTGGCAAGAGGTAGAGGCAGTTGATCTTCTGAGGGATCATTTCCAGAGTAGAGGGGAAGGTATCTCCTTTGAGCAGAGGCTCATAAATTTAGATTGAGGGAAGGTATCTCCTTTGAGCAGAGGCTCATAAATTCAGATTGGGGGAAGGTATCTCCTTTGGGCCGAGGCTCATAAACATTGTAATTGGGAAGGTTTCCCAAAGAACTTTGAGATAACTTTTAGAGAAAAGTTTTGTGGACGTAGCCCGACCATTCCGGGTGAACCACGTTAAAATTGGTGTCACTTTGTGGATGATATTGTGCATTGCTTTGATATTGCTTTGGGTATATTGCTTTACTATTTTGAAGTATAAAGGAAAAAGTAAAAAGAGGTCTTATATTGTTCACCCCCCCTCTCAGTATAAGCTTGTGTTCTTCAATTGGTATCAGAGCAGGTGCCTTCGAAAATTTTAACAACTTGAAGGAAAAGCTAGTAAAGAACACAATGGATCATTCAAGTAGTAATGCAGCTTTCAAGGCTACCAAGAAATCCAAGGGTAAACAACTTCAAGATAGTGATGAGTCTTCTAGTGATGAAGAGGCATATTACAGCAAGAAAGGCAAGTTCTCTAGAAAGCACAAAAGTATGAAAAATATAAGATGTTTCAATTGTGGAAAGTTTGGTCATTATGCTACTGACTGTACTATTTCCAAGAATGAAAGTGATGAAGATAAACAGGATTCTAAGAGCAAGGATTTCGAAAAGCACAAGCATCACAGGAAAATCAAAGATGAGCACAACAATCAAGGAAAGAGGTATTCTCACAAGCACAAGAAGAGTTTCTACCTAGACAAAGCAAGTAAGTGTTCTAGTAGTGATAGTGAAAGTTCTTCAAGTGATGATGAAAATGAGATGTTGTTCATATCAAAAAAAGAGGAAGAACCGAAACATAGATTCATTATCATGAAATGTCTTAGATGTGGAAATTTTGGTCACCTTGAGGATGATTGCACAAATAATGATTTGGTTTCTAGTATGTATGAGGATGCTTCAGAAAACTATAAGGAAGATGCATGTATGGTTTTTGAAAAGGGTAGCACCTCTAGTGATAAGAAATCTGAAAAAGGCTTTGATGATTCAGAAAGCAAACAAATAAAGGATCTTGAAAGTGAACTTATTAGTGCTCTTAGTGCTTTGAAAAAGGAAAGAAAGAAGAATGCTAGACTCAAGGATAAGTTAGATGAATGTTGTATGGAGAGAGATGATCTTATAGAAAATCTTGATTTCTCTATAGCTAAGACACAAGAACTCAAGGATGAGTTAGAGTCTAAGGTTCTTGAGTATAGTGAGTTAGAACAGAAAATGGCTTCTTTGAAAGAGGAAACTAAAGAGTACAAGGATAAGCTTTAGAGGTTTCAAGATAGCTCCAAAAAGGTTAAGTCACTCATCAAAGGTCAAAGAAAGACAACAGATAAAATAGGCCTTGGTTTTGTTAAGCCACACAAGGAACAAGTTGGAGAGTCTAGTAAGAGACTCCAAAAGGAAGAGAGTTCTGATGAGGAAAGTATTTCAAAGAAGGAGTCCTTGAATGATAGATGCACAAAAAATAGAATTCAGAATGAGAAGAAGTTTTCAGAACCTAAGAGGTCAATTAAAGGAAAGTTTCAAGGCAGATGTTTTGCTTGTCACAGGTTTGGTCACATGGCTTCACATTGCATGGCTCAAGTGAAGGAGGTAAATGACAGTTTCAGAAGTGCTAGTTACTTTCAAGGGTATTGCTACTCTTGTCAACAGTTTGGGCACAAGGCAGTTTATTGCAAGGCAAATAACAGGAACAGGTTTGGTCAGAACAGGTTTGGCCAGAATAGGTTTGGTCAGAATAGGTTTGTCCAGAACAGGTTTGGTCAGAACTGGTGGATTCAAAGATCAGGTTTACCTCAGAGAAACAACATCGTCAAGTGTTTCAAGTGCAACAATGAAGGTCACATAATCGGACGGTGTAGAGCTGAAATTCCAGAATACGAGAACGAGGAACAGTGGCATGATCGGGTCCAATGATCAAGGCATGGACAAGAACAGGGGTGAGAACAAGAACAAGAACAGTGACAAGAACAGGAATATGGACAAAGAGTTCAAGAGAAGGCCCGGCAAGGAAGTTATAGACGCTGATGATGATCAGTGCCTAATGGGAGTTTTACTCCCACCCCGGAATTAATCACCTCATCGGGAGGTGGGGGAGGGACTAAGCTAAGAGGCTCATTCTTAGTCTCGAGCCCCAAAGGTGGCCCTTTGCCATTGATGACAAAGGGGGAGAGATATGAGTAAGGGGGAGAGCTTCAAAGTGAAGAGGAAAGCTTCAAGTCAGGGGAGAAAAACTTCAAAGGAAGATTCTCGGTTGTGGGCACGATATCTCGGTTGTTAGCACAGTTGGTTTCGAGTTTTGGCTCTTGAGAAGTGTTTTCAGTAAAGGTTTGCCATCAATGACAAAGGGGGAGATTGTTGGCAATTTTGGGTACTTTGGGTACATTGCCTTTGCTCAAGTGTATAAGTTGTCATTGATGTCAAAAGGCATTTTTGTGTTGATATCAAAAAGAGTGTGATGTCAAAAATATCTTGAGAAGCTTCATAATGTTAAAGGGTTTTTTATTAAAACCATGGTGACAAGGTTAAAGGTTTTTCTTAAAACCATTTGGACTCATTAAGGGTTTTTATTAAAACCAAGCTTAACTTAATGCAAAGGTTTTTACTTCTTGAAAAACCTTGAAGGTCCATGTTTATTATTAATAATTAAATTAACTCAAACCTTTGACAAAGGTCTAAGTTTAATTTATTATTAATAAAATAATAATAATTATTATTTTAATTATTATTAAAGGGTCTTTTAACCCTTAAGCGATGCACATAAAGAATTCATTCACCGACGTGTTGCCATCGTTGGAGGAGCGTCGACGTCAAACAATTAAGGAGAAATGGCTATATAAGTGGGGATGATTTTCTAAAGTAAGGCACCATCGATCGATGCAATTTCGTAGCTTTGTGTCCTCCGAAAAAGCGATGTTTTTCGCTGTATTTCGTTGTCCATCCATATTGAATTGCCCAAGTTTTTCTTGCGCTTGACGTCCGGCGATTGCGTTTCTCTGACATTTGATAAGACTATGAACTATGTTTTTTGGGAGTTACGTTTTTGGACAGCGCTCATGATGATGGTGGTGGCTTGAGGAAAACGTTTACGTTTTCAAATCCTTGGCGATTGAAGGAAGACAACACATAGGATTACATTATATTTTTCATTGGGCACTTGTGCTCCAATGGTGGTGGTGTGTTGAGTGAAGAAGCGTTGGGCGGAGGTGCCAAGTTTGACCCATGTTGTGGGCAATTTCGTCTTGGTCGTGATGCACGAGGATAGCAGCAATGAAAGCGCTTTAGCATTTGTGGTGGTGTTATTCATTTTCTCCAAAGGTTGGAGAACTAAGGTTGGCCAAGGTATATCTTTTATTATTTGCTTGGAGTATTTTGAGTTGACTTGGCAAATATAATTGATGGAGGTATAAGGTTAAGTTGTCATATTTTGCTTTGACATTATTTTATTGATGTTTAATGCTTATGTGGAGTAATAAGGTGTAAAGAGGTTTTACTTTGTTTGTATATTATACTTGTGGTGGTTGTTATTAAGTTGGAGAAATAAGGTGTTAATTTGGATCTTCATTATTGTATATTGTTGTATAGTTTCTAACCCTAACTTGGTTGGAAGTTTGAGAGTTGTGTGTGGTGACAGCTTGAAGGTTCAATTATCTTCTACTCCAATAAGGTATGGGCACATTCTTCTTATGAGTATGATTGGTGTATGTTTTCTGAAATAAGGTTGGAGTGAAAAGGTATTCTACTAGGTATCCTTTGGCTAGGTGTAAATCCTATTTTCTGGTTTGTTGAAGACTACTTATGCATTGTTATCCTTAAGGAGAGTTTTTGGTGAATGCATAATTTCTGGTTTGAGATAGTGGAAGCTTTGTGCACTAGGGTTTATATTTGTGAGTCTAGCTACTTGCATTGAGTTGGTGGAACCCTTGGTTGGTTGTTTTGAGTTTGATGGTTGAGTTGCTTCCATAGAGGTTGTTTGATCAAGTTATTGCTTTACTTGATTCATGATATTGGGCTTACTCCATTGAGTTGATTTGAGCAAGTTATTCTTTGCATTTGGTGATATTGTGTTGGTGGCTGTTTTGTTCAAATATCTTTGGAGGGAAAAGGATTTCTACTTGTTTCCTTTTCTTGTGATGATTGGTTGAATGCTTCAAGGTTAATGTTGAGTTGAATGATGTTGGTTAAACCTTGTCTATAAGCATTGTTGTTAAAGCCCTAATTGGTTGAGAAAAGATATTGGTTGTGGAAAGAACATGAGTATCATTGTTATATGAGATATTGCATGGTTGGCAATTGTTGGGTTGTGTTTCATGTTCTTGAGAAAAGCATACTACATCTATCTTATTCTTTTGAGATTGAGATTGAGTTGAGATTGAGATTGGGAGTTAAGTATAGAACATATTGAGTCTCTAACAATTCTCTTTATGCTTCTATGAGGTTGATGAATCACATTGGGTCTCTAACAATTCTCTTTGTGGGTTCATGCTAAGCAAGTTTTTCTTGGTGAGCTTGCTGAGGTTTTGGGACAGGTTTCGGTGGGGACTTGGGAGCGAGTTTTGGACGAGGTTTCGATGGGGACTTGTGAGCAGATTTGGACAGGTCCTAGCGAGAGGACTTGTGAGCTAGTTTTTGAGAGTTCTATCGGAGAACTTGAGGACAGAGGAGCATTGGTTCTTTGAGAAGAACCCGAGGACAGATTTGGCAAGTCTTTGAGAAGGCTTGTGTGCGAGAGGATTGATTTGTTCAAGAGTTGGACAGATCCGATAGACGAGAGGAAGACTTGTACTAGACCGATTGATTGTGTTTGGTACGAGGTTGCTTTGAGCTATTGTGGACGTGATCATAGAAGGCGAGAGGTCTCTTAGGCTAAGCATTGAGGACAGGAGGTCTTTGGTGGAAAGGAGTTCCACGTGCTGGCAAGAGGTAGAGGCAGTTGATCTTCGAGGGATCATTTCCAGAGTAGAGGGGAAGGTATCTCCTTTGAGCAGAGGCTCATAAATTTAGATTGAGGGAAGGTATCTCCTTTGAGCGAGAGGCTCATAAATTCAGATTGGGGGAAGGTATCTCCTTTGGGCCGAGGCTCATAAACATTGTAATTGGGAAGGTTTCCCAAAGAACTTTGAGATAACTTTTAGAGAAAAGTTTTGTGGACGTAGCCCAACCATTATGGGTGAACCACGTTAAAATTGGTGTCACTTTGTGGATGATATTGTGCATTGCTTTGATATTGCTTTGGGTATATTGCTTTACTATTTTGAAGTATAAAGGAAAAAGTAAAACGAGGTCTTATACTGTTCACCCCCCCTCTTAGTATAAGCTTGTGTTCTTCAAGAAAGTAAAAATAGGTCTTATACTGTTCACCCCCCCCTCTCAGTATAAGCTTGTGTTCTTCAATAAAAACAATTAAAAATATACTTTTTTATTCTGCATCCAATGGTTTGAGAATCATGCAAATTAGAGCTATAACAAAAAAGTTATGTTGGTTTTATGATTACTCTATTTTCGAAGCCGAAAATAGATAAAAACTACACTTAAATGGTCATAAAATGGTCTAGACAACTCCAAAAATTGCCAAATTTGTTTTTTTGTCTTAGTTAGCTCCTTTTGCACCTATCATAGAAATTTTGAGTCCTAAATATTTATAGTTTAAAATTTCCCAAAATTTCCTAAAAGTGGGCATTTCCCCACGGGCCCCGGCTGGCCAAATATTCCAAAAATACAAATTTTTGAACTAGAGGTCACTTTTTAGAGTCATATCCCATTGTGATAAGATCGTCGCACTGATTTTTTTGATATATAACACTAATAATCTTTTTTTAAAAAGTCAAATTTTTCTAAAAATAGCCAATGGACCCCCCTTTTACGGGTGTGGTCCAAATGTGGTTAAAAATAAGACCTCCAATTCTAAGAGAGATTCAAGCTCCATATCCAATGAATATATTCAAATAATTCTAGAGGATAGGCCCATCTTTGAATGGCATCCCAGGTCCTATCATAACAACAATATCATCCCCAGGGGGCAAACCTTCGAGATACACCTACTAGGGAAGCACCCATAGGTCCTCCAAGAAAACTTCCTAATTTGGATACCTTGATAGAATTCTATATGGAAAATAATATGCCAACTAAGGGGTCTTATAGATCAATATTACGGGTTCACACCCCAACTTACTCTATACATCAATCATAATGTGAACATGAGAGTACGCCATGGCCTAACTTGGATGACCAAACCACCCCGTCTGATCGAGTAAGTCACCTCCATAATCCTCACAAAGAGCACTCAATATCCACACATCATGCTTCTATGCAGCTTGAACATACAAAGCTTACATACAAAACTAAATATGAGTCTTTCCTCATAGATGAGGGAGAAGACCCAAGTCACCCTGCTACTCTTTGTGAAGAGTACTCGGTGCAACCATATGATGGCTCTGCATCATCAAACTATACAGAGCCAATTCATAAATCAGAGTCTCAAGGTAATGTGACCCTTAGGGAGCATGGAAAACAAGTAATAGATCCTATTGGGGGTGAAAGACATGATAAATCCATTTATATTTCAAGTAAAAGGGTACACAAACCCCATACAACTAAGCAACAAGATCATACTCATTAGGCAATTAGGCCAAATATTAACAAGAAACAACATACAGATCAACTCCAATTGGCTCAAAAATGATTACATCAACAATGGGTGGACTCAAAATGAGCACACCTTCAAAGGTTGTATCAACAAAAGATACAAGAACAACAAAAGATACAACAAGAGCAATTACAGAATGCATTACATAAAGTTGTTCTTACACCTAGAACCTATAGGATGCAACAACGGGCAAGACACCCAATACAACCTCAAAATATTCCCCCTCGACCATGCCAAGATTATGTTCAACATCAAAGGCCATTATATGTTTATCGTCAAAATCTTCATACTTCTCAATAATACCAAGATCAATACAATGAGGAATTATATGAAGAATCCCAAGGGGAACATCAGGGTCAAATCGACGCTTACCCTGAATCCAATTATGATGAGGTACCTAAAAATTATGCTTATCATCCACCTCAACATCAAAAATGTCCTCCTTCATCTAATCAATGTTGGCAATTTTGGGTACCTTGAGTACATTGCATTTGCCTAAGTTTAATTGTTGTCATTGATGTCAAGGAGCTCTTGGTAGTTGTTGTTTTTGATGTCAAGGAGTTCTTGGAGAAATTTGTTTTTATGTCTAAGTATGTGTCTTGATGAAGGTTTCAGCTGGTTAGTAAGTCTCCAAGAAAATCAGAGTAGCCCAGTTGCAAAAGATCAAGGAAAAGATAAGTTAGAAAAATTTTGCAGGCGGCTGGAAAAACTGTCACGATTTCATGACATGTTTTAGGAGAGAGAAAGTTTAGGCAAAACTGTCGCGATTTCGTGACAAGTTGAGTTGGCAGTGTTGAGTTGCAAAAAGTGTCACGATTTCATGACAAGTTGAGTTGGCAGCGTTGAGTTGCAAGAAGTGTAGTGATTTCATGACAAGTTGAGTTGGTAGCGTTGAGTTGCAGGAAGTGTCGCGATTTCACAACAAGTTGAGTTGGCAGTGCTGAGTTACAAGAAGTGTCACGATTTCACGACATGTTTCAAAGAAGTTGTACGGATGCAAAAAGTGTCACGATTTCATGATAGGTTGAGTTGGCAGCTTGCAGTTGGCAAAGGCATCGCGATTTTGTGACATGTTCCAGTTTCACGAGCAGTTGGCAAAAAAGTGCTTAAGGCAGCTAAAGCATCATGATTTCGTGACATGTTCCAGTTTCATGAGCAGTTGGCAAAAAAGAGCTTAAGGTAGCGAAAGTGTCACGATTTTGCGACATGTTCCATTTTCACTAGTGCAAACTGAGAAAATGTTGAAGCAAGAAGTTTCACAATTTCACGACAAAGTTGCAGATGACATCAGCAAGAGGCAAAGGTGTCACGATTTCATGATAGAAGCTGAGAAGAAGGCTTTGGAGTCTAAAGCATCGCGATTTCACGACAGAGTTGCTGATGACGTCAGAAGATGCAAAGGTGTCACGATTTCGCAACAGAAGTAGAGAAGAAGGCTTTGAAGTCTAAAGCGTCGCGATTTCATGACAGAAGTGAGATGACGTCAGTGAAAGGCAAAAGTGTCACGATTTCGTGATAGAAGAGCGAAGGAAGCATACAAAAGCAAAAGCGTCGCGATATCGCTACAGCAAGCTAAAGAGGGTGTACGACAGGTAAAGGTGTCACGATATCACGACATGTTGAAGTTTCATGCCAGAAGCTTCAAGGAGGTAGTGAAGCCGACAGAGTTAAATCTGGGCCGACGCAGTACAGGGTTTTACATCCGACATGATTGAAGGTTGAACAACCGACTAAGAACAAGATTTCAAATTGAGATTATGAGTATTAAAGAAGGGCTGTTTGAGCAGTTTTGGCATCGATCGAAGTGCACGTTCGAAGAGTGGCGTTCATAGATTTAGTGCGATAGTGAGGTTCGATAAAAAAAAAAAATAGGGCAGAGTGTAAAGTTCAACTACAGTATAAGAGTGCATTTTGTCGAATCATCTAAGTGTGGAAGACTGTGCTACTGTTCATGTGAAGACTGTGTTGTTGTTCATTCGAAGACTGTGCTGCTGTATGCGCGAAGAATGTGCTGCTGTCTTTGCACAGACTGTGAAAATTTTGATTCGACCAAGTAGGAACTATACCAAAAAAGAAAAGAGAAAGAGGACAGATTTGTGCCAGATCGAAGGACTGTGTTTTGGTGCAGAAAAGAGGACAAGCTTGCTATGATAGAGTTGAGGACAGAGATCTCCAGCCAGAGCAGGAAAGACAGGTGTCTTCTATGGATAGAGTTCCACTTGCTAAGGGCAGAAGAGATAAAGGTCTTCTAGAGGATCACCAGCCAAACCTGAATTAGGGTAAGGTGTCTCCTTTGAGATATGGCTCATAAAAATTGTAATAGGGAAGGATTCCCAAAGGAATTTGATACAACTTTTATAAGAAAAGTTTTATCCGTGGAGTAGCCCACCTTGGGTGAACCACATAAATTACTGTGTCACTTTGTGGATTGCATTTTGTGCATTGTTTTGCATTTTTTTACTACTGTTATTACTACTATCTTTATTCTGCATGTTAGTGATTTGAAAGCTGTATTGAAAGATAAAGTTAAAAGTGGTCTTATACTATTCACCCCCCCCTCTCAGTATCAGCTTGTGTTCTTCAATTGGTATCAGAGCAGGTTTCTTTGGAAAGGTTTTATAGCCGGAAGGAAGAACTGGTTAAGAACGCAATGGATTTTTTAGGTGGCAATGCAGCACCTATTATGGATGGATCAGATTTCGGTCTGTGGAGTGCAAGAATGAAAGTCTATCTTATGGCTCTTGGTAATGAGGTATGGGAAGTTATTGAAGATGGGTACACCATTCCTGTAAATGGTCCTTATACTAAAGAAGATAGGCTCCTACATCATAGCAACTCAAAAGCCATGAATGCAATCCTGAAGGGTTCATAGAAGGCTGATCTTACCAAAGTTATTCACTACAAGACAGCTAGTGAAATGTGGAAACAATTGCAGGTTGTTCATACAGGTGATGCAAATGTGCAAAAGGCCAAATTAAGACATTTTAAAGGTATGTTTGAACAACTCAATATGAATGACGATGAAAATATTAGTGACTACATGCTTTGGATGGATGAGATTGTGAACTCCATGAAAGACTTAGGTCTTGAACTTGCTGAAAATGATGTGTGTGATAAGATTTTAAGATCTCTTCCTAATAGATTTAGTGAAAATATTTCTGCTATTGAGGAAGCCAAAGATTTATATAAGTTGAAAAAGGATGAGCTCCATAGTATTCTTGCAGCTTTTGAGCTGAGAAATCAAGTGAATGTTGATATAAAGAAAGAGGCAGCTTTCAAAGCTACCAAGAAATCAAAAGGCAAACAGATTCAAGAAAGTGATGAGTCTTCTAATGAGGAAGAAGCATATTACAGCAAAAAAGGCAAATTCTCTAGAAAGCACAAAAGCAAGAAAAATATAAGATGTTTCAACTGTGGAAAGTATGGTCATTATGCTACTGACTGTACTGTTTCCAAATATGAAAGTGATGAAGATATACAGGATGTTAAAAGCAAGGATTCTGAAAAGCACAGGTATTACAGAAAGAACAAAGATGATCATAGCAATCAAGAAAAGAGGTATTCACACAAGAACAAGAAGAGCTTCTATTTGGACAAAGTAAGTAAGTGTTCTAGCAGTAATAGTGAAAGCTCTTCCAGTGATAATGAAAATGAGATGCTGTTCATTTCAGAAAAAGAGGAAGAACCGAAACATAAATTCACGATCATGAAATGCTTTAGATGTGGAAATTTTGGGCACCTTGAGGATGATTGCACAAATAATGAATTGGTTGCTAGTATGTATGAGGATGCTTCAGAAAATGATAAGGAAGATGCATGTATGGTTTTTGAAAAGGGTAGCACATCTAGTAATAAGAAATCAGAAAAAGGTCTTGATAATTCAAAGTGCAATCAAATAGAGAATATTGAATGTGAACTCAATAATGCTTTCAATGCTTTGGAAAAGGAAAGAAAGAAGAATGATAGACTCAAGGTTAAGTTAGATGAATGCTATATGGAAAGAGACGATCTTATAGAAAGTCTTGACTTCTCTATAGCCAAAACACAGGAACTCAAGGATGAGTTAGAGCAGAAAATGGTTTCCTTGAAAGAAGAAAATAAAGATTACAAGGATAAGCTCTACAAATTTTAGGATAGCTCCAAAAGGATTAAGTCTCTCATCAAAAATCAAAGAAATCCAATAGATAAAAAAGGTCTCAGTTTTTTTGAGCCGCACAAGAAACAGGTTGGGGAATCTAGCAAGATATTTCAAAAAGAAGAAAATTCTGATGAAGAAAGTATTTCAGATCATGAGTCAGTGAGTGATAAATGTGCAGGAACAGAAAACAAATTTTTGAATGTGAAACAGAAGTTCTTGGGACCCAAGAGATCGATTAAAAGAATATTTCACAACAGATGTTTTGCGTGTTACAGGTTTGGACATATGGCTGCACATTGTATGTCTCAAATCAAGAAGGGTAACAATAACTTCATAAGTCATAATTTATTTCAAGGGTATTGCTACTCTTGTAATCAGTTCAGGCATAAGGCAATTTTCTACAATGCAAATAATAGGAACTGGGTTAGTCAGAACAGACGGAGTCAAAGTACAGCTATGCCTGAAAGAAAAGATGTTGTAGTTTGTTACAAGTGTAACAACACAGGTCACACAGCCAGACAGTGCAGAGCTGATATTCCAAGGTACAGGAATAGGAACAATGGTATAAACAGGTCCAAGGATCAAAGTGTGGACAAGAAAAATAATGAGAACAAGAACAGAAAAAGTGCCAAGAATAGAAACATTAACAAAGAGCTCAAGAAAAGGCCCGACAAAGAAATTGTAGACACTGATGATGATGAGTGTCTAATGGGGGTTTCACTCCCAACCCTATTTTAATTCACCTCAATAGGAGGTGGGGGAGGGACTAAGCTAAGAGGCTCATTCTTAGTCCCAAGCCCCATAGGTGACCCTTTGCCATTGATGACAAAGGGGGAGAGATTTGAGTAAGGGGGAGAGATATGAGTAAGGGGGAGAGCTTCAAGTGAAGAGGAAAGCTTCAAGTGAGGGGGAGCAAAACTTCAAAGAGATTGATTTCAGTTTTTGCTCTTTAAGATGTGTTTTTAGTAAAGGGTTGCCATCAATGACAAAGGGGGAGATTGTTGGCAATTTTGGGTACCTTGAGTACATTGCCTTTGCCTAAGTTTAATTATTGTCATTGATGTCAAGGAGCTCTTGGTAGTTGTTGTTTTTGATGTCAAGGAGTTCTTGGAGCAATTTGTTTTTATGTCTAAGTATGTGTCTTGATGAAGGTTTCAACTAGTTAGTAAGTCTCCAAGAAAATCAGAGTAGCCCAGTTGCAAAAGATCAAGGAAAAGGTAAGTTAGAAAAAGTTTGCAGGCGACTGGAAAAACTGTCACGATTTTGCGACATGTTTTAGGAGAGAGAAAGTTCAGGCAAAGTTGTCGTGATTTCGTGACATGTTTTAGGAGAGAGAAAGTTCAGGAAAAGCTATCACGATTTCGCGACAAGTTGAGTTGGCAGCATTGAGTTGTAGGAAGTGTCACGATTTCGCGACAAGTTGAGTTGGCAGCATTGAGTTGCAGGAAGTGTCACGATTTTGCGACAAGTTGAGTTGGCAGCGTTGAGTTGCAGGAAGTGTCACGATTTCGCGACAAGTTGAGTTGGCAGTGTTGAGTTGCAGGAAGTGTCACAATTTCGTGACAAGTTGAGTTGGTAGTGTTGAGTTGCAAGAAGTGTCATGATTTCGTGACATGTTTCAAAGAAGTTGTACGAATGCAAAAAGTGTCACGATTTCGTGACATGTTGAGTTGGCAGCTTGCAGTTGGCAAAGGCATCACGATTTCACGACATGTTCCAGTTTTGTGAGCAGTTGGCAAAAAAGTGCTTAAGGCAGCGAAAGCGTCGCGATTTCGTGACATGTTCCAGTTTCATGAGCAGTTGGCAGAAAAGAGCTTAAGGCAGCGAAAGCGTCACGATTTTGTGACATGTTCCATTTTCGCTAGTGCAAACCGAGAAAAGGTTGAAGAAGCAAGAAGTGTCACGATTTCGCGATAAAGTTGCAGATGACGTCAACAAGAGGCAAAGGTGTCACGATTTCATGACAGAAGCTGAGAAGAAGGCTTTGGAGTCTAAAGCATCATGATTTCATGACAGAGTTGCTGATGATGTTAGCAAGAGGCAAAGGTGTCACGATTTTGTGACAGAAGCGGAGAAGAAGGTTTTGAAATCTAAAGCATCACGATTTCATGACAGAAGTGAGATGACGTCAACGAAAAGCAAAAGTGTCACAATTTCACAACAGAAGATCGAAAGAAGCATACAAAAGCAAAAGTGTCGCGATATCGCTACAGCAAGCTAAAGAGGGTGTACGACAGGTAAAGGTGTCGCGATATCATGACATGTTGAAGTTTCACGCCAGAAGCTTCAAGGAGGCAGTGAAGCCGACAGAGTTAAATCTGGGTCGACATAGCGCAGGGTTTTACAGCCGACGTGATTGAAGGTTGAATAGCCGACTAAGAACAAGATTTCAACTTGAGATTGTGAGTATTAAAGGAGGGTTGTTTGAGCAGTTTTGGCATTGATCGAAGTGTGCGTTCGAAGAGTGGCGTTCACAGATTTAGTGCGACAGTGAGGTTCGATAATAAAAAAAAAAGGGCAGAGTGCGAAGTTCAACTACAGTATAAGAGTGCATTTCATTGAATCATCTAAGTGTGGAAGACTGTGCTGCTGTTCATGCGAAGACTGTGTTGCTATTCATGCGAAGACTGTGTTGTTGTATGCGCGAAGAATGTGCTACTATCTTTGCGTAGACTGTGAAAAGTTTGATTTGACCAAGTAGGAACTATACCAGAAAAAAAAAGAGGAAGAGGACAGATTTGTGCCAGATCGAAGGACTGTGTTTTGGTGTATAAAATAGGACCAACTTGCTATGACAGAGTTGAGGACAGAGATATCCAACCAGAGCAGGGAAGATAGGTGTCTTCTGTGGATAGAGTTCCACTTGCTAAGGGTAGAAGAGATAGAGGTCTTCTAGAGGATCACTAGCCAAAGATAAATTAGGGGAAGTTGTCTCCTTTGAGCTGTGGCTCATAAACATTATAATCGGGAAGGATTCCCAAAGGACTTTGATACAACTTTTAGAAGAAAAGTTTTATCCGTGGAGTAGCCCACCTTGGGTGAACCACGTAAATTATTGTGTCACTTTGTGGATTGCATTTTGTGCATTGTTTTATTACTGTTATTACTGCTATCTTTATTTTGCATGTTAGTGATTTGAAAGCTGTATTGAAAGATAAATTTAAAAGTGGTCTTATACTATTCACCCTCCCCTCTCAGTATAAGCTTGTGTTCTTCAATCAAGGGAAACAACAGGATGATCACATCATGTCGTCAGGGCCATATAAATATCTAGCCGATTGATTAAAGGTATTAGAAAAGCCTAATCAAATTTTGGGTTATCAAAAACCCACACTGAAGTAGCTTAGTAATTAGCCTTTGCATCCATCAATGTCATCACTAACATACCCATTGAATTTATAGATGCCCAAACTTGAAGATTTAAAAGATGATGAAGATGCAGAAGAGCATGTGCAAGCTTCATCCTTAAGTGTTCTCATCTTCAAGACTATGAACCTTTGATGTTGAGAATCTTCATTACAACATTATCTAGGGATGATCTAGAATAGTATAATCTTCTACCACGTCATAGCATACACACATTTGAGCAATTGGCTAATGCGTTTTTGGGACATTTGCCTCTAGCACTAAGAAAGCGACAAACTTGAATGACTTTTCTAGACTTCATCAACTTGGCGATGAGAAAGTCATGGAGTATGGCAACAAATGGAGAAATGTGATGTTGAAACTACCTTTCACCCTACCCAAAACAAAATGCTCCAAGGGTGCCTTTAACCCACTTGGTCAACCTAAAATGCTCCTAGGTGGTCTATAATCATCTAGGTCACCCCAAAATGATCCAAGGGTGTCGTTAACCCGCTTGGTCGATCTAAAAGGCTCCTAGATGGTCTATAACCGACTAGGTCACCCCAAAATACTCCAAGGGTTCCTTTAACTTGCTTGGTCAACCTAAAAGGCTCCTAGGTGGTATATAACCATATAGGTCACTGTAAAATGATCCAAGGGTGCCTTTAACCCGCTTGGTCAACCCCAAATGCTCCTAGGTGATCTATGACTGTCTAGGTCACCTCAAAAGCCCCAAAAACATCCATAAGCCCTTTGGTCACCCCAAATGTCCCAATGGCCCCCAATAAGCCCGTTGGTCACATGTATATATCAATCAAACAAAAATAAAAAACAGCATATATATATCAATCAAAAATACAAAAATATTGCATTGCATTGCATCTTCAAACATCATCAAAAATAAAAAAAAAACATATACATCAATAAAAAATATAAAAATATCATATTACCTTTCATTACATTGCATTTCATCGCATTATCATCAGCATTAAGCATCCTCATCATTGTATTTTGCATATTATGGTTGCTCATACGTGTCTAGCATGAAGACTGTACATTCTGCATTATTCCAAAACAATCATGTCAATGTCATTTTTTGCATCATTCCATTATCACCTATTGTATCCACTTACATTTTAAACTGGTCATAGTAGTGTCTATTCCCATAACCTGAGTCACTTTTTCTAGAATGTCATTTGGGTTTTGGTCACTCAACCATTTCTAGCTTCTTTTCATATTTTGTAGAAAGCTATATTTATTTTTAGGAGGTAGAGCCTTGCTTATATTATACCTTCTATACATCAAATCCCAACACATTTTCACACCAATAAATCCAAGTTTTGCACAAGGAAAGATGAAATTACGAAGTGGTCTAGGTTACCTTAAGAGAAAATTTTATCCTGCTCATCCCTCTCTGTGAATGGTTCAAGAATGTTGAGAGTTGGCAAAAGGACAAGCTCTTCCCTACCCAATTCCCCAAAATAAATAGTGGTTTTCACCACTATCAAAACCCCAATTCCCACAAATCCCAATCCCTCAAAAAAATCAAAGAAATCAAAAGTCAAAAATCAGAATCCCAAAAGTTCAATATCAAAATCCTCAAAAAGCAAAAAGCAAAAAGCAAAAGCAAAATAAACAATGGTTTTCACCATTAATCCCAAATCCCAAATCCCTTGCTCAAAAAAAACAAAATGTAAAATAAACAGTGATTTTTATCAATACATATGAGAAAGTATCCTAATAAAATTGAAGATATTAAGGGATTTGAAATTGAATCCCTGGAATTCTCAGCATTTGTAAAATCATAAGGTGATCCTCATTATAGTTTTAGTGGATAGCCTATCTGTCAATGGCGGTAGCCTCCCACATGACGATATGTCTGTCACATTAGCTTTTGCATGTGTGTAGACCAATGTTTGCATGTGGATGAGCTAGCTTTTGGTAACTTATATTGCCTAGTGGTCTAGTCCTACTAAGTACAAAACTCAGGATTATGACATTCATAGAGTGATCCTCATTACAGGTTTTGTGGATAGCCTATCTGGAAATGGCGATATCTTTATGTGTCTTGCAGGAATGAACTCACTTGCACACAGAGGGATTTGAAATACCTGGGTCATCATAGCAGATTCATACCTTGTCAAACAGTCTTGCATAGCTAGTAGATAACCTTTGATGAATTTAGCTAGAGTGTTTGAGTCTCACGAAAATATCATCTACATTCTCTAGCATATCATTTCATTTATTCTATTCTATCACATTGCAATAGTAGATTTCCATAAATCCATTACACAAAAATAATACAAAAAAAAGGATTAATGAATTTTATACAGTCTATGGTGCTAACATAGTGTGTCAAATCATAATTCATTGGATCATATACTCAATAAATTCATCCATATCATTATGCATCCATGCATATACATCGCATCAAACCAAATCATATTACAACATATGCATACATGATAAACATCCAGTATAATCACATCATATTACAAAAACAAAAATATGGATACATAACATATGCATCCATGATAAGAATCCATTAATGCATCCATAAATCATAACACATAATGCGTCTGCGCTCCAAAATATTATAATTGCAAATCAAGCAAACATTTTTGCAAGATCAACTGGGGCATTATTGGTATCATACCTCCCCTAATCAGCAATCAAACAAGTTAAGCAATCAACCTAAAAAAAAAAACAAAAAGCCCCAAAGGTATCCATAAACCCTTTGGTCAACCCAAAAATCCCCAAAGGTATCCCTAAACCCTTTGGTAAACCCCAAAAAAGCCCCAAAAGTATCCATAAACCCTTTGGTCAACCTAAAAAAATCCCCAAAGGTATCCATAAATCCTTTGGTCAACCCAAAAAGGCCCAAAGGTATCCATAAACTCTTTGGTCAACCCAAAAAGCCCCAAAGGTACCCATAAACCCTTTGGTCAACCCAAAAATCCCCAAAGGTATCCATAAACCCTTTGGTCACCCAAAAGACCCAAAGGTATCCATAAACCCTTTGGTCACCCAAAAGCCCCAAAGGTATTTATAAAATCTTTGGTCAACCCAAAAAGCCCCAAAGGTACCCATAAACCCTTTGGTCAACCCAAAAATCCCCAAAGGTATCCATAAACCCTTTGGTCACCCAAAATCCCCAAAGGTATCCATAAACCCTTCAGTCACCTAAAATCCCCAAAGGTATCCATAAACCCTTTGGTCAACCCAAAAGCCCCAAAGGCACCCATAAACCCTTTGGTCACCCCAAGTTCCCCAACGACATCCATTAAGCCCATTGGTCATAATAACATCATGTATAATCCAAATCAACAATTGATAAATTAATCAAATTAGTTGTGTTCATCTTATGACTCATTTTCAAAAACAATTATGCACCCTCATTGCTTGGGGAAAATATGCAAAAGATCAAAATCAAATGCAAGCAACCTAGTAAGCTTATCTCCTATCGCCATCAAGGCTAGGATTTAATTTAAGCTTATCTCCTATTGCCATCAAGGCTAGGATTTGATTTAAAATTATCTTCTATCTCCATCAAGGCTAGGATTTGATTTAAGCTTATCTCCTTTCACCATGAAGGCTAGGATTTGATTTAATATTATCTCCTAATTTCCACCAAGGCTAGGATTAGAATTAAGATTATTTGCCAATATGCCAAATATTATCAAAATCAAGTTCCTTAACTTGTTAGAGGAAATGATTCTAAGATGTGCACCCTTTCTATGATTGGGGCATCAATCACTGATGAGGTATTCATTTTATTTCTTCTATGAAAGGACATCAAAAAAAAAAAAATTCAAAAATAATTCAACAATCAAAATTCAAAAATAACCAAAAAAAACAAAGAAAAGGGTCCAAAACCCACCAATAACAAGTCAAATATGATTGAACTCATTCAGGATCAAGAAGGAACCCCAACAAAGTAATCTAGGTCAAGTGACTTGTCACTTTTATCACTGGTCATTCCCTCATCGACTTGTCGCTTGAGGGGGTACTCATAGTTAACAAATTCATAATCACAATCAACAAGCACACAGTCAATCATACAAATTGTGTTCGTTCAATGAATCTTTGACAAAGATAATCATGCCTCTGCTTGGGAAAACAAACAAGAAACAATTTAAATTAAGCATATAATAGTGTAGATGAACCTACATGTTGGTACACCTCAAAAGTGACTAAAATATTTGGTACTCTCTAACGCCTAGGGTTATAAGTCCCTTGAGCATACCTGGAAGCTAAAGATAAACCAAGACCAATTTCTTTATTGAGTCAAAAGTAAGGATTCAAGAACACATGCTCTTTCCATGATTGGGGCATCTAAATTTGGTTAGGTTACTAAACAACCTTAACCATTGAACATTTTAGTTATCTATTTTTTCTCAGCATTGTGCTGCACACAATGCATCAAAAAAAGGGGCATATTTAGACACTAAAATCTGGTCAATACGATTAGGCATCCATGAACAATGACTAAATTGACATCCCATAGCCCCTAGGGCAGCCCTCAGAGGTCATACAATGGTTCTAGCCACTCTTGAAAAGATTTTGGAAGGTTTTGGCTCATTTTTTGGACCTTTTGGCTCCTTGTTCCTATTCGTCCCACCCTAGGATGAATACAGATACCATTCATTCCACCTTGGAATGAATATCAGCGTTCGTCCCAGGGTGGGACGAATAGCAATTTTGATCCCCAAAAAGTCAAATTTTGGACAAATGACACCCAAAAACTATCATTTACCCTACTTAGCCTAGCATGCGGGTCAGAGCACACAACAATCTTATAAAATACTTCTGTAGACACATAAAACATGTCATGTTGAGGGTGACTACTCATATGGACATGCTACAAGACCATATGGAGGATCTTGGATAGACTCCAAGATAGAGCAGTGGTTGTAACCACTCAATTTAAGCATTTTGGCCTAAGCAGTCTGAACCATAGCTCAGACCTACAATCTCCAGTCTAAACCGTAATTGACACCTGTGATCTACATTCTGGACCGCAACTGTGACCTACAGTCTTAATTGAATTTCATTTAGGCCTTCCATCCGAGCCAAATCAATTTGAACAGCTAAGATATCTATAAGGAGGTAGTTGAAGGACAAAATATTCTAGAGGCTTCCATCCCAAATGTCCTAACCAAACTTCTTGGTCTTGGCTTCTCCATGAAGCCACCCCTAGCCCTAGGGGTATGATATAAATAACCCCTCCAAATGGGGAGAAAAAGAGAGCAAGCATTCGATATTTGTGCAGTGAATCCCTAGCGAATTTTATACTCAAACTAAGCATACTAAGAGATAGAGCTATTGCACTTAATTCTTGACCCTTTTGCCACCATTCATGATGAATTGCATTATGGATGCCCTAGGTGCTTAGGAGGATCAAGAAACACAAATATGGGAAAACGAAGGCCCTTCACATCAAATTGACCACCAAATCAGTCTAAGGACAATGAAGGTGACCCTTGAACATCAATTTGGACAAGGAGATTGAGCCCACTACCCCTAATTTTGAGGGTAAACTCATCAGAGGTCAAACCACGATTGTCAACCATGGTTCATAGTGCAGACCACTCACTAGAGCTATGGTTTGCAACAGGTGACAGATCACCTTACTATTTTCTTTTCTGTCCAGCTAGTTAGGTTAGATTAGCCATTTTGTTGATTTGATATCATTTTAGAATACTTATGACCGTAGAACTAGGCTAGATTCACATTTTATGTTTATGTTTCAATTAGGATTAGAATACTTTCTTTATGCATGTTTATGCTTCATTTCCTATATTTGATCCATGCATAGTGTAGATGCTATTTTACTTTATGCTATTACATGAATATTGATTCGCTTTGCATAGTTTAATAGCTTTCTTTATGCTTTCTTGATTATGCATGTTAATGGTGTCATTATAAAATTTACCTAAAAGGGCCTCATCACGAGAGGCTGCCTATCTTTTTGATATTCTTGTTGTTTCTTGACCACAGGAAATAGTTCTAAAGGAGAGATAAAGCATCCAAACCCTTCCCCATTGTGAAGAAGAGGGTCATCGACACCCTAGAGCAGTTTGTGTCACCTTGAGGGGCATTTTGATCACACCTACCCTTGATAGGGATTAAACACTATTGTAATTAATGTATCAAATGGGTATCCCTAAGAGGGACAAATCTATAATTTGATTTCATCAAAAATAATAAAGAATTCCTTATATTCACTTTATTTCTTGTTATCAAATTATGCATACCTATTTGTGTCTTTCCCTTCGATTGTGATAGTTAGAGCGGGTGTGAGCTTCCTTGGTGGTCACAGATGGTGATCACGGTGGAACTCTATATTTCTAGCCCTTAAGTACTAAAATTTTTGGTTTTTTCATCTCAGGTGCTAACCGCAGCTAATAGTTACAGTTATTTTTTGGCCCACAACTGTCACCTATGGTTTACACTACAACCCATAGACCAGAGTTGTGATTTACAATAGAAGTAGCAGACAACAGAGAAACCACTTAGCAGTAGAGTAGGAGTTGAGGTAGGTTCTATTTCCATCCTATGTTTTGTATTTTCTCCTCTGTATTCTTACAGTAAGTGGTAAATCAATGGCAAATTAGGAACATTAAAGGAAAAGGATCAATGAACAAGTCCTAATTTACTTTTGCATTATTTCCATTAGAAAGGCACTGCTAGGAACAACGGACCTCTGATTGCAGTCCACCCTAGAATACAGTGACCTTGATAAAAATTATGTTGTTGTTTGCATGTGTGAGGCCCAATTAGCGGCCATGTCATTGTAATTGAATTGTCATAACCTCATTTAGGACATAGCATGCATACCTTTGTGAATTGGAAACATTCCTTCTTATGAATATCATGTAGGAATGATCATATGAATGCTCTTTTATGCATTTTTCTTTATGCAAAGTAAAACAAACCACACACACCATGTTTTATTGTAAACATCAGTGGCGTTGGGCTCTCACATCCAACCCATTTTATTGAGACCAATAGTGGATGTCATTACCACTTGGTTGGCTCATTTAAAATTGTATTATCGGGACTCGCTCGTTGCCAAGGATGACCCAAGAACTATCCTATCCGTGCAAAATAGCACGCACTCATCTTCGAAAGGGTGTATCATTGTGCACGATGTGCTAGGTGAGGGTTTGTAGTACCTATGCTACTTCATTGAGTATGGACTTCATTACCATATTTGGCTTGTGTGAGTTTATAGGTAAAATCCAATTAAGCCGAGAATAAAATCCAATGATTTTGCAAAACATGTGAGAGTTTCTCATACTGATACAACACATCTTGTAACAACATCAAACAGTTTAGGGAGTATTGTAAAATTTAAAAATAATATAAACATCATTGTATACTTTTTTTGATAATAAAATATACATCTATATGTTAGGTACACTATGGTGGATACACTGGGTGGTCGGCAAAGGTGCAAGCCTGAAGCCGATGACCAAGCCCCAATCGATTCACAATTACACGTGTCTAGTTCTCAACCACATGAGCAAACCAAATGATATTCAACGAGCATTAGAGGAGACAACTCGACACGAGGGGATCCCATTGAATGTACCCCTGATAGACTAGCATCAGTGCATACTGTTAGACGTATATTAGAGTATGGGGTTTCTCAGCCTGAGGGTGCTCCACTTAGAAGCCATTACCGAGACCATAGTGCATGCGTGTCCATAGGATCGACCAAAGAGTATGTTGTGCAGGGGACTAGATTGGTACCCATATGCACTAAGTCTACAAGGTGTACTATACCCCCACCTTCTGAGTATAGAAGGAATAGATGTTCGTCCATTCAGGGGCAATTATACGGGCTTCCTGCTGAGCGCAAGTCTACCCATACTCCCATACATATTATAGCACACAAGATCACCATCGATATATTGAATGTGCGAGCTAATGGAACACCACCCCGTGAGAGGTGGAGGTCTAAACAACTAGATGGTCTAGGTAGTGTGCTAGAGCAGCTAGGCTGCAAGCCTTCGACTCCACCCACTCGTGCTTTGAGTGGGCATAGTGGGAGCACCATTAGAACTACTAGAAAGAATGGAGAGGCTTCTAAGCACCCTCATGTATTGCGTCCACCATCCACACATGGTGGCACGCAGCACAGGACACAACACGATGTCGATGCCATCTTCATAGATAGAGGCAAAAGCACAACACATCAGTTCAATGGGTACAGAACCTACAAGGTCGCTCACACAAAGCAAGCATATCAAAGGCCTCTGACGATTGACTAGGTTGAAAGATCATATCGACTGGCCTCTGAGCAAAAATGCCAACTCCTCCAAGATCAATTGGAGGATGCTCGCCTAGAGAGGCAATGCATTGAAGATGAATATCTTCAAGTGCAGAGGCTTACTAGAAAAAGGTTATATGAGCAGTGCTTGCATGAGGAGTGCATCCTCGTCTAGAAGGAGTGTGCAGAGTAGAAATATAGGTTGGCTAGGGCCAGCCTATACTCTCAAGACAAGCATAGAAAGTAGGTGTACATGAAGGTTTTTTTGCAAATCGACATGTACCATGAGCACGCAAGCATTCATACTCATATCACTTCCCATCATAGAGAGAGACCATCCTCAATCGATAATTAGAGGCAAAAATATTATGAGGAGCAAGAGGGGAAAAGATGCAACAAAGAGTATCTTGAGAGTTCCCGAGCTGAGCAGGAGGAGGAGCAATACCCTCCACCTTGATAGAATAGGAAAGTACATCCAAAACTGCCTCTATGTTGACTTAGGGAGGAGGAATTTTTATCTTTTGAGGCTTGCAAAGCTTTGGCTGAGAAGGTCAAGGCAATTGAGAGACATGGTGCGGTTGTTCAAAAGCTGACACTGAGAAAAATTCATAATGAACCTTTAGATCCCTTGGTACCTATGCCCCCATACCCAGAGTATTTTGAGATTCCCATGTTGGACAAATTTAAGGGTGATGAAGAGGTGCAAGAACATGTCATGGGATTTTCGGATGCTTGATTCTAGATAGAGAACAACGATGCATTGTTGTTGCGTACGTTTGTCATGACACTCTCTAGGCCGGCCCAATAGTGGTTTAATCAGCTAAATAAGCACAACATAACAAATTTTGAGCTATTAGCTTATGCCTTTCTTGAACGCTATTACTTCAACGTCAAGAAATAGGCCAATATTTATGATTTGGCTATGCTAGCTTAGTGCGACGATGAGCCAATAGAATAGTATGGGAAGAGGTGGAGGAGATTAATGGCAAAGTTGCCATTCTTGATCCCTACCATAGAATTAACCCGAATGTTTACAAAGAGTTGTGCCAAGCACATCTCGCTACTGTTGCAACTGCAGTAGTATGCCACATTCAAAGAAGCTTGGGCGTAAGCCAAGGTAATTGAGGATATCAAGTTGCAGGAAGGCAACTTGAAGCTAAAATATAGGAAAGAGGGATATAATAAGAGTAACTCAAAGCAATAAGACAAGCATGCCCATGTCAATCAAGTGGTACTGAATCTCCAAAATGAGAATAAGAGGTAAAATAAATAGAATTATCAATCCCATCCCCCTCCTACGCAATACGACCAATGCAAAAATAATTACAAGGGCAAGAACAAAGAGCAATGCCCACCTCACATATTTACACCATTTATGGAATCAATTACATCGATCTTTCATCAACTCTACGAGGCCAAGGCAATAAGATTACCCAAAGTCAAAATGGTTGATCCAAATCAGCCCAAGCCCAAAGACTATCGAGAAGAGTTATTTTTTATATTTCATAGAGCGAAAAGCCATGACATCAAGGTGTGTTGGTCCTTCAAACACATTGTACAAAATATGATAGACAAGGGAGAGCTTGTAGTACCAGGTAATCCCTAGGCACCAGACAACCAGAACATGGGCATTTTCAAAAATTTGTTACTAAACCATGAGGCACCCCGTAACCATGCTGGCCATGTTAATCAAATACGAGTTGAACCACCTACCCAGGGGTTCATTAGAATGGTCAATGTTGTTACCAGACATGGGAGGTATGAACGACCAAATCAACCTTGTGCTTCCATTCAAATATAGGCCATGCCCTAGCAGCGGTAGGCAAAAAATATTCCAGGCCCACCAATGAGACCGATGGTGACCATTAGGAGCAGGTTGGTTCAAAACCTGCAGATGACTCCTACAAATTTGTCAATATATGAGCTTATACAATAGTCCCTAGGTATATAGAGAATCTTATGTATATTCTAAGGTCCATTGAGGTACAGTCCCAGGATGCACAAGCATTCATGAACTTTTTGGGGCATGTACAATAGTGTTGGGAACCAATGATCCAATTCTATGATTACAAAGTGAAAGTGGTTTCTACAAGCATGGCTGACCCACCACTACATATCATTGCATGTGTTAATCATGTGTTATTCAAAAGGGTCTTGATTGACACTGGTTCGTCGATCAATATAATCATGACTAAGGCACTACACCATTTGAAATTGCCTAAATCACTCGTCGTACCAACCACATTTACCTTGTGAGTGTTTAACAATGCACTATGCTCTATGGTTGGCACAATTGTCCTACCTATTTAGGTGGGACTAAAGACCATTCTCGTAATGTATCATGTGATAGAGGGTGCCTTGCTATATAAAATCCTACTGGGGAGGCCTTGGATTCATGAAATACGTTGTGTTCCCTCGATATTGCATCAGTGTGTCAATTATGTACATGAGGGACAATTTCACATGGTTGCATCAAATGAAGAACCATTCAAGTTAGTTCATGAACTTAGTAGATTTTCCAAGGGGTTTCGTGATCCCATCAATGCACTTGGACATACGACCCACGTCACCAATGAGGGTTCCAAGAGGTAAATAGGTGGTGCATGTTCAACCATTGGTATTTATATCAAACAAATATGAACATACCACTGCCACTTATCTAAGATCGAGTGCATCGACAATGCATCAGAATGATGAGAAATTAAAGGTAAAATTGGGTAGGAAAGAAGTAAAGAGCATGCCCAAACCAATCACCACTAAGACTGCCACTCCCATGGAGGTGGAGGAAGCCCAAGATCAAGTCAAGGAGATACCTCAACCTACTTCACATGCTTCATCAGTAGGGTCATCTGTACCCTAGGTGACTGTTAACCTAGCCAACATAGGTCTGGGTGAATATTTTGTGCAAAATGTGACCTTCAGTCCTATTTTAGAGATTTCACGAGATATGGGCCGACTGATAGCCCATCAATACCCAGTTGGATTCATAGTATCGTTGGGTGAGCCAACTAATCAAACAAACTTCATTTATGTTGGGTTGGATCAAGTTCCAATGCAGGCACCCCTGGAGGTGGATGACGACGAATAGTTCATGGTGAATGTTCATTATTTATCCAATCCATAGTGCGCCATGCATATTTTTGAGCTTTATCATTGGCATGGATATGACCTGGGTCTTTTTGAACAAGGATGAAGAACCCTTCTTGAACCATGTTATCAGTTGACAACTGATAGGTTCAAATTTGGATTGCAAATTTAGGGACATGATGATTTACTCGTTGTGTCATTGGATCATTTATACTTGGGTCTAGGGGATGATGTGGATTTTAATTCATATCATCCTAACATGTCTAGCCTTCGAGGCAACAACCCAATGGTGTCAGTCATCACCATTGAGAGATCAAATATTGAACATGAAGAGTTCTCAAAGAAGAACCCTAGAGGTAGCCTGGGTCATCAAAATTGTATCACAACCGATGATACCGGTATGCAGGGGCACAACCCCATCATTCTAGGTGATCTTGATTCAGGAGATATTTGTAGTAAATATGTAGAGGAGTCCACATCCAAAATAAGCAAACCAAGTTATGATGCAGATGGCGAGTCCTCAAATGATGATCAATCTAAAGAAGGAAGTGACTGAGCCTTCGTGGTTTCGGTATTTCTATGCCATTTGTTGGCTAGAGAGAAATTAGATGAGATACAAGAGCATTTCATGGTCGATAGTGACTATGAAGATGATACAAAGAAGTCCTACTTAATGCCTCATCTAGCTAATCTCCTAATATTTGTGGACATGATAGAGTGCCCTGATCATAGTAGGAATCATAGCAATGAGGTTGATATGACCAATCCAAGGCTAGTATATTCACTACATATATTGCCTACGGAGTTGAAGTATGTTACAAAAGAGGGTCCTCCTAACATAGATCGCTCTGAAGAGGAAGCAGAAACAATTTTTGCATCAGTGTCATATATACGATTATTTTATCCAATCTATCTAGATAGTGATGATAGCGACCATAGAATTAGGTACATGGGGCAAAATTTGGTAGATCGTCCCTTGCATATGGGGGGAAGTGAAAGATTATATCTTTACAGTGATGATGAGGATTCATTGGAGATGGCCTATTTGGGACCTCATCATCTGTGTAATCAAAATCCACCTCGGGATCCACCACCTATTATAGCTGTAGGTTTGCATCGAGAGATAAATATCCAATGCTGCCTCAAGGAAAGAATAAATTTGGAAGAGGAATATCAAAGGCTCTTTCCCTAGATACCTACTTATGTCAAGCTGCTTGAGTTGAGAGATCCCATTTTGTAGTTAGTGCACAGAGAGGATCTAGTTGTCCGAGCATCCCATAGGGAGGACCCTTTCATCCCCATTCCATCCAAGCTAGATCTTGGGTATGAAAGCTACATATATGATGTAGAGTACAATCCATGTGGTCCTGGAGATCAATTTAATTCCATCAGCATGGTCTCCATTGATTTGACCACTCCACTCTACAATCTAGCAGATCCATCCAAACCATTGCATCTAAACATAGATGCTATCGATTGGGATCGCACTGAATTGCCAATAGAGCCTAAATATTTCTTCCTGAATGAAGAGATGGTGCAACCATTTCATTTTGGACCAGGTTGTGCTTATGATGTCTATCATGCTAAAAATACTTCCAGCAAAGAACCTATAAATATAGCTGATGAAATCCATTTGATCCCTATGCCTCATCATCTTGAGGAGGGATCCCATATGTCAGTAGAGGAAACCTTCGAAGTGGATATTGATAATGACCCCACAAATCCAAATAAGGTCAAATTTGGAATGAGTCTCACTTCAGATGAGAATGCTAGCATCATCCCTATGTTGAAAGAGAGACCTGACCTTTTTTCTTGGACATACAAAGATATGCCCGGTCTAGACCCAAAGTTGGTTACTCATAACCTTTCACTAGACCCATCCAAGAAGCCCGTCAAGTAGAAGCTCAGAAATATGCATCCAATAATAGCCTTAATGGTGAAATATGAATTGCAAAAATTGTTGGATGTAGAATTTGTCATTTCCATCGACTATCCAGAATGGGTATCCAACATGGTGCCTATAGGAAAACCAGATGGAAGGATCTGTATCTGTACATATTTTAGATATCTCAACAAGGCAACATCCAAATATTCATTTTTGTTGCCCAATATCGATGCTCTAGTAGATTCTACTACTGGTCACAAAATGCTCTCCCTAATGGATGATTTTTTTTGTTACAGTAAAATTAGGATTAAGCCTCGAAGACCAGCATAAAACTACATTTATAATGCCATGGGGAACATTTTGCTACAAAGTTATGCCATTTGGTCTCAAAAATGCTGGTGCTACATACCAGTGGGCCATGACATACATTTTTCATGACTATATGCACAAAATTATGGAAGATTATATCGATGATTTGTTAGCCAAGTTGTTGCTATGAGAAGAGCATGCAGAGGTCTTGAGAAAAGTCTTTGATCGCCTGGTAGAGCACAACGTCAGGTTGAATCCTAAGAAGTGCGTATTTGGTATAACTTATGGAAAGTTTTTAGGGTTCATTGTCTCCAAGAGAGGCATCGAAGCAGACCTAGCGAAGGTCAGGGCCATTTTGGAAATGCATCCTCCCACCAATATTAAGGAATTAAGGAGCCTCCAAGGCAAGGTAGCTTTGATAAAGTGATTTATCACCCAACTATAAGATAAATATCAACCCATGAATTGACTGCTACATAAGGGTGTCCCATTCAACTGGGATGAGGACTGCAAGGCAGCATTCATTGAGATAAAGCAATACCTAGCAACACCACCAATGTTAGCTCCACCAAGGCTAGAAGAGCCTTTTATGCTATATATATTGGAAATAGACTTTGTGTTAGGGACCATGTTGACCCAAAAGAATGTACAAGGAAAAGAACAAGCCATATATTACATTATCTAAACCTTGGTAAGTTACGAGCTAGGATATGCATATGTGAAAATTAGCAGTAGTGTTCACTACCAAGAAATTGTGGTACTACATGTTAAGTCACATGACATATGTGATATCAAAACAAAATCCTTTGTATATGATGCACAAGACATATCATAATACATGTACTACAAAGTGGAACATGCTATTGATAGAATTTGACCTAGAATTTGTAAGCCATAAGTCCATTAAGGGATAGGTCATAGCAGATCAGTTAGCTGAGGTGCCACTGTCCAATAGTAGGCCTCTAAAAATTGAGCTTTCGGATGATGCAATTTTTGTAATATCCGAAGCTCTTGAACCTGAAGATCCAAAGAAAAATGTTGATATGACTCTATTCTTTAATGGTTCGAAGTGCAAGCAAGGATCTAGCATAGGGATAGTGTTTTTCATGCTACAAGGAGCTCCAATTCCCTTTTCATTCAAACTAGACTTCCCGTGCACAAACAATAATGTTGAATATGAAGCCCTACTTTTGGGGCCTTCATATAGATGTCACCATGAATATCAAGAGACTAAACATCTTTGGTGATTCCCTGCTCATAATTAACCAAGTGAAGGGACTATTTTAGTGTCGATGTCTGATAATGAAAGCCTATAAAGATCTTGTTGCCACATATCTGGCTAAACTAGAATGGTACGACATCGAGGTAATCCCTCATTCATCAAATAGATTTGTGAACACCATGGCTTCTTTGGGATATTTAATCCCTCAAAATTCGTTTACTAAATTCACTACCATCCATGTCAAGACGCTCTTGCATCCTGTAGCAGAGCATGTAGCCTTGGATAAAAAAGAATCAGCCAACATGATTAGTATGGAAACAAAAGTTGATTGGTTCTGCAAAGCTGAAGACTTTCTCAAGAAAGCATCTTGGGGGTATTTTACCTCCTAGAGTCTTGCGGGGAGTGGCACCACCATTCACCAAAAGGGTATCTCCCAGTCTGCATTTGCAAAAGTAAATACTCAAGGGGTAGAGGTTGTCTTAGCGATCGAAGATGAGGCTCATCAGAATTGGATGTCACATATTCAAGACTTCCTAAGACTTGGTTTTGTCCCGGAGGGACTGTAGCATGCCATAAGACGCACATTTAAACATAAAGTGACTAAATTTATCTTTACGGGAGACATTTTGTACCGCAAAAGTTATGATGGAGTTCTCCTTCGTTGTCTTGAGCCCCAAGAGTCATCTTGGGCAATTTCAGAAGCTCATGATGGTACGTGAGGTGGCCATTTTAGCGGCATGGTCATCGTCAAGCGCATCCTTAAAATGGGTTATTATTGGACCACTATGGAGAAGGATTGTAATCTATATGTCAAGAAGTGCATCAAATATCAGCATCATGCTAATCTTACACACCTACCATCACAGGCCTTACAGCCCATCCAAGCGGCTTAGCCATTTGCTCAGTGGGGGTTTGATCTAATTGGCAAGATCTCTCCTTCGTCATCAGTCCAACATACATTCATCATTATGGCTATGAAGTATTTTACAAAGTGGGTGGAAGCCATTCCCTTAACAATGACCACGTGAGCTCGTATAGCTAAGTTCATAATGGAGCATATCATAAGTCATTTTGGGGTACCATCCAAAATAGTTTCAAAAAATGGAACTTCTTTTAAGAACAAAACTGTGTGAGCCTTAACTTCTAAGTACCGCATCAAACACAGTTTTGCATCTCCATATTATCCATAGGAAAATGGGCAAGCTGAGGCCTCAAACAATACTGTGGTAGCCATATTGAAAAATACAGTGTAAGAACACCACAAGGATTGGCATACATAGCTACCCCTTGCATTATGGGCTTATAGAACTAGCATTCGGACTCCCACTAGGGCAACTCCATTTTCACTAGTATATGGCACTGAGGCCATTATGCCCTTAGAGTTGGAAATTCCAACACTACGCATCACATTGAAAGAGTTCATCGATGACAAGACCGCGTGACAAGCTTGCCTAGATCAACTGACATTGCTCTATGAACATCACATGAATACTCTTGAGCATCTTTATGTTTATCAGGAGTGACTCAAATGAGCTTACAATATCAAAGTCCACCAAAGAGACTTTAAAGTTGGGGATCTTGTTCTAAAATAAAACCAACATAACTTGAATTTGTCTCCCTATATGCGAGACAAATTTACGGCTAATTGGTTAGGACCCTATATCATATCTTAAAATATTGGTCCAGGCACCTATCTCTTGACGTCGCTAGGGGGTGTTGAAGAGCCTGAGCTTCTTAACATCATCCATCTTAAGGTGTTCTATGCTTAGAGAGCGTATCAAAAAAATCTCCAAAGGCATATGTAATCCCGTTGGTCAGTCAAAAGGCTCCAAGGATTTCTAAAAATCGCTTGGTAAACCCAAAGGCTCCAAGGGTTGCTTAAAGCCACTCAGTCATCCCAAAAGGCACCAAGGATTTCTAAAAATCACTTGGTCAACCCAAAGGCTTCGAGGGCTACTTAAAGCCACTCAGTCATCCCAAAAGGTACCAAGGATTTCTAAAAATCTCTTGGTCAACCCAAAGGCTTCGAGGGCTGCTTAAAGCCACTCAGTCATTCCAAAAGGCAACAACGATTTCTAAAAATTACTTGGTCAACCCAAAGGCTCTAAGGGCTCTTTAAAGCCACTCGATCATCCTAAAGGTACCAAGGATTTCTAAAAATTGCTTGGTCAACCCAAATGATCTGAGGGTTTCTTAAAGCCATTCGGTCATCCCAAAAGGCACCAAGAATTTCTAAAAATTTCTTGGTCAACCCAAAGGATCCGAGAGTTCCTATAGCTTCTCGGTCATCCCAAAAGGCTCCATGCCCTCTTACTAAGAGTTTGGTCGAATAAAAGGTTCCAAAGGTGGCTGTAAGACCTTTGGTCAATTAAAAAAGCTCCAAGGATTTCTAAAAATCGTTTGGTCAACCCTAAAAAGTTTCGAAGGCATATATACTCATTGTTTGGTCAAATATGAAAGCTCAAAAATGTATAAAAATTTGAAAATATATAAAATTCCAAAAAAAATGGTAAAGCATAAAGTCCAAAAACATTTTCTTTTACAGTTTGCATTTTCATATATGCATTCACATCATCATATTGCATTTAGGCATTTGTCATCCGTTGCATTCCATAGTACAGTGTAGTGTGTCTAACAAAATCTTACAAAATATCGTGTGTTTGTATTTGAATCATGCACCCTTGCATTTATCATAATTCATTGCATTCATACACGATACCTGTTGCGGAGAAACACGTATGTATATTAAGTTTTCTAGTCACTCAGCCATACCCAATGGGTTCTTTAGATATTGTAGAAAGCTTGCTTTGCAGTTATAGACAATGTCATTAGTTGGGATAGTGCTTCAACATATCAAAATCCCATCACTAAGCAAAAAAATATAACATCCTGCTAAGACAATAGATGATGAAAGCTATGAAAGAAATCTTAGGTATTTAGAGGGATGGGTTTCATGACCTGCTTATCTTGCAAATAGTCGGTTTAGAAAGGTGTACTTTTTCAAAAGGACAAGAATTTCCCCTATAAATCCCAAAGTCACAAAGTTTAAATCCCAAGTTACAAAGTACAAAAGTACAAACTTCAAGTTCAAAATGTAAAGTGACATAGTGAATCAAAAGCACTATAAAAATCCCTTGCTCAAAGAAAATGGTAACACGTGGACTAACAGTGATTTTCATCACTACATATGAGCAAGTAAGAAGGGTGAGAACTTGAATCCTTGGATTGTCCACCTTTTGAAAGCCATAGAGTGATCCCCGATCGTAGCAATGGGTTGGAAGAGTCTCGCTTGCAATCGAAGGGGTAGTTCTATTGGGTGATCCCCAAACGTAGCAATGGGTTGAAAGAGTCTTGCCTGCATTTGGAGGGGTAGCCCTGATCAATTTGCAATATGAGCTAGCTCTAGGTACCTAGCATTGTCTAGTTGTATAATTATAATCAAAGATGAAAAAAGGATGGTACAATCATATGAGGAACCCTATCTCACATATGTGTTGAAAGAGTCCTGACTGACATACGGGGTATGCTTATGATCTATCTAAAAATACACATGCACACACAGGGATGATGAATAGTTGGATCTATCACAGCAAAATCCTTGTCCAATAAAATCCGTGTATAGTTAGTATGTGATTTTTTGAGAGGTCTACTAGGGTGTTTGAGTCTCATGGAAAACCTAAAAAAAAAAGTAGCAACAACAAACCGTAGCTGAAACCTGTGGTCCCCAATTTGCAAATTGGGAATCCCAGCTAAAACCTGTTGTCCCCAATTTGCAAATTGGGAACTATAGCTGGTAGCTATGGTCCCCAATTTGCCAACTAGAAATTGTAGCTACCAACTGTGGTTTAGGAGCGACACCCATTTTGGGTACCCCCCTAGACCACCAAGTCATAAAATTAAAATCCTAAAGCTAGCCTAAGCTGGTGGAGTTCATTACTAGTAGTTTAGTGAGGTTCATTTTCTACATTACTTAATGTAGTTCATTTTATTGGTATTGAGTGTGTGGTCTCGATTTTGAGTTACCTTACCCGCACTCTATCCCCGGCTAGTAGATGGTTGATCAAGATCCACCATCGAGGTCGAGGAGTGTAATCAAGGTAGATTGTGGTTGCATTTTCGATTATCAAGGGTCTTCTCACTCTCAGAGCTCTCATATTGCTAGTGTTTGCCAGGAAATAATGAAAAATTTCAAATGAGAATTTAATTTATAGGTTTTCCTAGTCTCGACGAACCACAGCTGACACCTACGATTCCAGAACTAGGGTTTTACGCCCATAGGTTTGACCCACGGTTCCCAAAATTTAAGAATATAAATCGTAGACCGTACCTACGATCCACAACTAGCATTAAATACACTCAAAACCCATTGTGGTAAGGTTTAAAATAGTAAATTAATGACTTCCACCAAAAAAAATTCAAAATCAATGATTAATAGTGCAAATTTGGTGATGTTAAAAGCACCAGGATAAATCAAATAAATGCAAAATTAAAAAAAAAATCAAATAATTAAAAAACCAAATGCACCTCGTATTAGTGAATTATCCTATACACTTGGCGGTTGCAGCAAGTTGCAATCCATGCAAATTGGCAAGATGAGTAAATCACCATAAGGACATTTGGGGTAAAATTATCATTTCTTTTATGACATCTTTCAACATATCATCTATAAATATGATTCAACACAAGTCTAATTGTATTTGTATCATTTTGATTCCTTAATATGGCTATTATAGCCTGTCTTCTCCAGGGGATAAAAATGTGCCAATACTACTAAGAGTTACAATCATAAGCTGAACTGGGCCTAGCCAAGACATTAAAGGGCTCGAATATTAATTTGCTCATGATAATTCATTATGGTGAAGCGATTTCGTCACTTCATACATTGTCATTACCCTCATCGACTCGTCGCTTGAGGGGGTAGTCATAATTTCATAATCATAATCAAAGTCAGTAGAAGATCCCTGAGATCGTAGATCCCTTGATCTTGTTAAAATTACGTTTGTTCTTGCGAATCATTATCAACATATATCATAAGCTTCCCCCTTTGCTTGGGGTAAACAACAAATATGATAATTGGTTTACAACTCTCATCCTTCGGATTTATGGGTCAGAAGATACCCATACTTGGCATTGGTGCCATTCGAATGTCTGATGACGAGGGCAGACTTGTCAAAATGTAAGCCTTTCACAAGCTAGAAGTAATGATTACAAGATGCGCATCCTTTTGCTGGACCTTGGGCATCTAATGTTGATCTGACTAATGATCATCATAGAACCTTAGACATCATTTTAGTATGTATATTTTTGCTCAGCATTGTTCAATCTCATAATGAATCTCAAAATGGGCATCTATAGACACTTAAAATGCATCATGTCGAGGACAACTACTCATATGGACATGCTACAAGACCATATGGAGGATCTTGGACAGACTCCAAGATAGAGCAGTGGTTTTAACAACTCAATTTAGGAATTTTGGCCTAAGCAGTCTGAATTGTAGCTCAAGCCTGTGGTCTCCAATCTAAACCACAGTTGACACCTATGGTCTACAGTTTAGACCGCAACTATGACTTGCAGTCTTAACTAAAGTTCAGTTAGGCCTTCCATCCGACCCAAATCGATTAGAATGGCCAAGAGATCTAGAAGGAGGCAGTTTAAGGATGAAATATTCCAGAGGCTTCCATCCCAACTATCCTAACCAACCTTCGTAGTCTTGGATTATCCATGAAGCCACCCCTAGCCCTAGGGGCATGCTATAAATACCCCCTCCAAATGGGGAGAAAAAGAGAGCGAGCATTGGATATTTGAGCAGCAAAGCCCTAGAAAATTGTATACTCAAACTGAGAATACTAAGATATAGAGCTATTGCACTTAATTCCTGACCCTTTTTCCACCATTCATGATGAATTGTATTATGGATGCCCTAGGTTCTTAGAAGGATCAAGAAATGCAAATCCGGGCAAACGAAGGTCCTTCACATCAAATTGACCACCAAATCAGCCTGAGGACAATGAAGGAGACCCTTGAACATCAATTTGGAAAAGGATATTGAGCCAACTACCCCTGATCTTGAGGGTAAACTCATCAGAGGTCAAATTGCGGTTGTCAACCATGGTTCATAGTGCAGACCGCTCACCAGAGCTACGGTTTGCAATAGGTGATAGATCACCTTACTCTTTTCTTTTATGTCCAACTAGTTAGGTTAGATTAACCATTTTGTTGATTTGATAGCATTTTAGAAGACTTCTGACCGTAGAACTAGGCTATATTCAAATTTTATGTTTATGTTTCAATTAGGATTAGAATGCTTTCTTTATTCATGTTTACGCTTCATTTCCTATATTTGATCCATGCATAGTATAGATGCTATTTTACTTTATGCTATTACATGAATCTTGAATCGCTTTGCATAGTTTAGCAGCTTTATTTATGCTTTCTTGATTATGCATGTTAATGGTGTCATTATACATTTTATCTAAAAGGGCCTCATCACGAGAGGCTGCCTATCTTTTTGACAGTATTGTTATTTCTTGACCACAAGAAACAGTTCTAAAGGAGAGATAAAGCATCCAACCCCTTCCCCATTGCGAAGAAGAGGGTCATCGACACCCTAGAGCATTTCGTGTCACCTTGAGGGGTATTTTGATCACACCTACCCTTGATAGGGATTAAACACTATTGTAATTAATGTATCAAATGGGTATCCCTAAGAGGGACGAATCTATAATTTGATTTCATCAAAAATAATAAAGAATTCGTTATATTCACTTTATTTCTTGTTATCAAATTATGCATGTCTATTTTTGTGTTTCCCTTCGATTGTGATAGTTAGAGTGGGTGTGAGCTTCCTTGGTGGTCACAACTTCATAATGGAGGCCAAAAAGGGAGATTCTCTTCTCCTCCCAATGCATGCCTCCTCCTAGACAAATGGCACCTCTTGCCATGCATGCCCTTGCATGCCTTTTTGCACATGATCCTCCTTGGGCTATAAAGTGGATCCAATTTACACAAAAAACATTTAGAGGAGTTTTAGTTTTATGCAATGAAGTGCTGCTAAGATTTATTTCCACCTTTTTATGCCCATTTTTCCCTTGGAATATCTACCTAGCGAAGGAGGTTTGCGAGTGAACTAGTAGGTGCAACCTGTCACATAACCAAAATATATGAGTGCATTACATCACCAAATTTGATGATAATACATACCATAGTTTTTTGCATCAATCCTTAGTGGAATTGGTGGTAAAATTTAGGCAAAAACAGTGGGCGTCCTACCCCCAAGCGCACCCAATTTTTGACTATCCTATTTGTCCCATCCTATGATTAATAGAAATCCATGGATAATTTCCTAAATTTTTTTTATTGGTTATTTTCTACATATTATTATGCTGCAGTTCAAATTTGAGGTCATTCTCAGCTATATTGGACGAGATATTGTAATTTTAGTGTTTTGCAAGGTCTCATGCAAGTATCCAACGATCATCTAAGGAAATGTCTAAAATGTCACTGATTTTGCAAATATGATAAAATGGGTTTCTTTAAAATAGCATTTTATATGTTCTATCCAATTTTTATGTGTTTTGGATAGGTTTAGGGCCATAAATTGTTTGATTTGTGTTTTTTAGGTTGCGCACGGTTATTGCGATTACGAGGCACCATCAGACTCAATCTTGGCATAATTTTTGGTGATATCTTTCCAAAATATTCTTTTTTACATCCCTCTATAATTTCAAGTCATTTGGAGTTGATTTGATTCTTATTTTCACTATTAGTTATTTGGCCCCTATAGGGATTGCATGTTTCTCACCACACACACTCGCTATTTGACATTCTTTGTTTCCTTGTGTGTAGGTGAAGGTTATACAATGCATTGGGGATCATAATTGGACATCAAATAATCAAAGATATAAGTGGTGGTAACCTTGGCCTGCCCACCTCGATTGTGGGTACGAGGAAAGACATAGGATGTGCACCCGAATTTCTTGAAGGATTTTGATCCTTGGGCACCTGAGTTGTAAACATTTGTATCATCTATTTTGAGCCCTTGCAGGGGATATTTTGTAACCTGGATTTGATCTGCTCGATTAATAAGAAATCTATTTTCTTTGCTTCATTTCTTGTTATTCGCTATCTTTTCCATCTTGCTTGCATGCTTTTGTTCGATGCTCATATGCAATAGGACATAGATACGAGCATTGTTTATTTTCATTTGGTGCACTATTTTTCCCTAATTCAGGGTAAATCTTCCTTGTGAAAAAAATATTGTTGGATTGGATGTTGTGAATGCTAAGTTTGAGTGAAAAGGATTGTTAAAGGTTTTTTTGAGTAAGAGTTGATGATAAAAATTTTGTTTGATAAGCATTGTTGGCAATACTGAGTAAGCTTTCATATGTGGTAAGAACCCAAGGTCTTACTATAAAATTATTAACAAATTAATGTAAATGTAATCGCAGGCCACTCAAAGGGGGCTCCCTTGTAATCGCTTTGCCACTATAGGGGGTTCCCTCCTTAGAATCTATGCTTATTATTCTTCTTCTTGGATGATTTGATATGGATGGCCAACCTAATATATATATCTACCCTAAAGCTATGTTGGTGAAGAGACATGATGGTTCACATATGAAGAGACGTGATGGTTCATGTTATGAAGGGTTGTGATGGTTCACTTTATAAGTTAATAGTATAATAATTAAATGATTAATAATACTAATTACTACTAACTAATAATGTTAGGATTGAGGATCCTAACATGCCACCCTCCTTAAAAAGAGCTTTGTCCTCAAAGCTCAAAGTGAGGAGATTTATCTTTTGTTTTCCAAGAAGGATTTGTGTAAGTTCTTGGACTCTTTTAATTTCATCCTTTCGTAGGCAGGGATATCGAGAAGGATGAAGCATTAGCGGAGGACTGCCAGAAATATTAGTAACTATGTGATGATGAGGGAAGGGCAATCCTTGGGGTTCTTCATACACCTTAGAATGATGCATAAAAAGAGGTGATAAAACTTCTACATTCTCTTGTTGTTCCCTGGGAGAGGCAACAGAGGAGTTTGTAGTCACTTTTTTGCCTTGTTTTTGAATAGGTTTGACCTTATGGTGATAACTCACTATTGGAGAGGAATTTGAGTCTAGTTCTTGTAAAGTGCATATTTGGCCATAATGAGTCACTTCGGGAGTGTCTTGAGATATTTCTTGCTCATTTTCCTTGTTTTCCACATATTCCTCTTCTTTTTTATCTTTTGTGGCTTCCTCATCTTTCTTACCTTCCTCATCGTTACCATATTTAGTGCTATCTTCAGGTGTATCCATCACTATGTTTACCTCTATATCATTTTCTTCTTCTATTGCCTTATCGAGTTAGCATTATGCATCGGATTGGGAGTGATGTAAGTGGTTGATGAATTCTCCAGAGGTGGTTTCCATAATCGATGTTGTCCGTTGATTTTATCTTCGGCTAATTTGGCCAATCCATAGGTTTGCATCATGGTATAGGGATTGAACCTTGTCACCTCCATTCTAATTTCTTCTTTCAATCCATTAATGAAGTTATTTATGAGAATTGATTCATCCAACCCTGTGTTGTGTTTGGTTATATCCTCAAACTGAGTTTTATACTCATACACAGAAGTGATTTGACAAATTTCCTTGAGCAAATCCCACATGGTTGGGTTCCACATGGCTCTGATACCAAATGGTAAGACCCCAAGGTCTTACTATAAAATTATTAACAAATTAATGTAAATGTAATCGCAGGCCACTCAAAGGGGGATCCCTTGTCATAGCTTTGCCACTATAGGGGGCTCCCTCCTTAGAATATATGCTTATTATTCTTCTTCTAGGATGATTTGATATGGATGGCCAACCTAATATATATATCTACCCTAAAGCTACGTTGGTGAAGAGACATGATGGTTCACGTACGAAGAGACGTGATGGTTCATGTTATGAAGGGTTGTGATGGTTCACTTTATAAGTTAATAATATAATAATTAAATGATTAATAATACTAACTACTACTAACTAATAATGTTAGGATTGAGGATCCTAACAATATGCTTGAACTAGGGTTTGTGAAATAATATGAGTATCATTGTTATGTGAAGTTGTGAACTATTTTGAACTAAGGTTTGTGCAAGATCATGAGTATCATTGTTATTTGAGATTGTTTGATAAGCATTGTTGGAATTAATTAAGTGAGTGATTCATATGCTTGAACTGGGGTTTGTAAGCAAGGAAGTATTTCTTTGAGTGATTTATTGAGTGGAGTTGATTGAGCCTAGTCAAGTGGAAGTGTTGAAGTGATAGTTCTAGTTATGTGAAACAAATTATTCTATATTCTGAATTGATTTGAGAAAGAGGTTGGAAGTGATTGAGTGTTTGTGAGTGTGAAACATATTGAGTCTAACAATTCTCTATATGTTTCTATGGTAAAAAGAGAGATTGAAAGTGATTGATAATTGTGGTGAGTGTGAAGCATATTGAGTCTCTAACAATTCTCTATATGTTTCTGTGGTAAAAAGAGAGATTGAAAGTGATTGAGAATTGTTGTGATTGTGAAGCATATTGAGTCTCTAATAATTCTCTATATGTTTTTGTGAGATTGGACAGGTTCTATTGAGAACTTATTGAGTAGATTTGAGGTAATTCTTGGTGAATAACTATTGATATTGGACAAGTTCTAGTGAGAACTTGTTGAGCAGATTTAAGGTACGTCTTGGTGAAGACTTGTTGATCAGATTGGAAAAGTTCTAGTGAGAACTTATTGAGTAGATTTGAGGTAAGTCTTGGTGAAGACTTGTTGAGAAAATTGAACAAGTTCTAGTGAGAACTTGTTGAGCAGATTTGAGATAAGTCTTGGTGAAGACTTGTTGAGCAAATTGGACAAGTTCTAGTGAGGACTTATTGAGCATATTTGAGTTAAGTCTTTGTGAAGAATTATTGAGAAGATTGGATAAGTTCTAGAGAGGACTTGTGGAAAAATTAGTGTGAGCTTTTGTGGAAGCCTACATGCAGAGTTAATATAAGTCTTTGAGAATACTTGAGAGTAGAGTTGATTGATTTATTTGTTCAAACCTTGAGTTAAGTTTTAGAGCAGATCTAGTAGATTTAATTTGTGATTGAGTCAAGCTTTGTGTTAAGGATTGAGGATAGAGATTGAGCAGATTTGTGCTAGACTGAAGGACTGTATTTAGTACAGATTTGAGGATAGAGTTTGGTGTAAATTTGAGGATAGGTTTGACCTAGACCAAAGATAGATATTGAGTAGATTTGTGCTAGACCGAAGGACTGTGTTTAGTGTGGATTTGAGACAGATATGAGAGCAATATTTGGAGGTGATAGAGTATAGATGATGACAGTATTTAGTGGATAGAGATCCATTAGCCAGGGCAATGAGGACAGTTCTTCTAAGTGATAACAAGAGTCTTCAGTGGATAGAGATACATTCGCTAGTGCAGTGGAGGTAACATTTCTAGAAGATCACCAACTAGAGTAGAGGAGAAAGGAGTTCTCCAATAAATAGAGATCCATGAACCAGCTGAGGAGATTGGTGTCTCCTATGTATAGAGATCCACAAAATTGATTAGGATATTGGTGTCTCCTTTGGATAAAGGTCCATAAATATTTTAATAAAGAAAGGTTTTCCAATATTTTTTTGAGAAAAATTTAGTGAAATATTTTCTTTGTGGAGTAGCCCACATTGGGTGAACCATACTAAATTGGTGTGTCTATTATGTATGATGATTTGTGCATTGATTTGATTATTTCCATTGATATTTCTATTGATACATTGCATAATATTGATTGGAAAAAAAAGTAAAAAATGGTCTTATATTGTTCACCCCCCTCTCAGTATAAGCTTGTGTTCTTCAATTGGTATCAGAGCGGGTTCCTTCGAAAGATTTTGACAAATTGAAAGAAAATCTTACAAGAACACAAATGGATTCTAAGAGTGGAACCTTAGATAATTCAGCACCAGTGTTTGATGGAAGCGATTATGTATTTTGGAATATGAGAATGAATATTCACCTGATGGAACTTGGCAATGAAATATGGGAAGTAGTTGAAAATGGATACACACCACTAGCTACTCCACCTATAGATAAATATGGTAAGCTTATACATAATTACAATTCAAGAGCAATGAATGCAATTTTGAGAGTTTTGCATAGAACATAGTTTGTTAAGGTTATGCATTGTAAATTAGTAAAATAAATTTGGGATAAGTTGCAAGGCATATATGAAGGAGATAAAAAGACTAAAAAGGTAAAGTTGTGAAATATCAAGGGACAATTTGAAGATCTAAAAAAGAATTATAAGGAAAACATTAGTACTTATATACTTTGTATAGATGAGGTTGTTAACTCCATGTAAGGACTTTGACTTGAGGTTCAAGAATCTGATGTTTGTGATAAGATCTTAATATCACTCCCAAAAAGATTCAGTGAAAAGATTTCAGCTATAGAAGAATCAAAATATGGTGATATTTTGACAAGAGATGAATTACTTGGCATTCTTATAGCTTTTGAGATGAGAACAAAATAGGAACCTAATATCCATAAAGAAGCAACCTTTAAAGCTACTAAGAAGACAAAGGGTAAGAATTTAGATTCAAGCAATGAGTTATCCAGTGATGAAGTAAATTATGGTAGAAGGAACAAGGATCCAAGAATATTTAAATATGTAAAATTTGTTAGATGTTTCAATTGTGGAAATTATGGTTAGTATGCAACCAATTGTCAAGAAGCTAGAAATAACAATGTGTTAGTATTACAATGGCACTGAGAGGGGGGTGAATTAGTGTAGTTATTTAAACTTAAATTCATAGCTCTTAAAATTGAAATAATGAAACCTTAAAACCAGATAAAGCAAGTATCACAAGAGAACATCACACAACACAAGATTTAACGAGGTTCACCAATTTGGCTACTCCTCAAGAATGACTGCTTGGACTACCATCCAAATCTAGCCTTTGTAAAGCACCAACTTTACAATCAATTTACCAGCACCCACTGGAAGGAGCACCAACCCCTTATTTATCTGCACCAACAGAAAGGAGCACCAACCCCTGATTTACGAGCACCTACTGAAAGGAGCACCAACCCCTGATGCCAAGCTACAATCTAGACTTCAATTTTGAATCTAGAAGTTTAATAAAAAAAATACCTTCGCTTTTACAAGACCCTGACTGGTCTATTTCTTACCCAATATCTCTCACTATTTACGAAACATACACATCTTCTGCAATCTATATCCGCACTTTGCCTTCTTTGAATCGCTTCTCTATGCACCCTCTATGCACTATCTTCGTACACTTTGCGCCCTTATAGCTGCACTTTGTGTTCGTATTCGCCATTTGCACTCTTTATGCCTTCTTTTTTCTCTGCGTAATCACAACCGCACTTGGTCGAATTTCAACCTTTTCGCTCTCTGTGCACTTTGCTCTATCTATGCACTCATAGACACACTTAGGATAATTTGACATGACTCTTTGCTCACTTTGCACACTTTGCCATCATCTCACCGCTTATGTGCTTTCTGCACTCTTACGGCCACATTTCACACTTCGACATGCATTCGATGACTTCTTCAAAAACTCCATAATTCTCCAAACAACCCTCCTTTTATAACAATATTTTCATAATGAAAACCCTAATATTAGTCGATTGCATAAAAAATGTAAACCCTAATCTTAGTCGACTGTCATCGGTCTTAGTCGGCTTCAACTCATGAAGATATTCGGTAATTCCATCGCTCGAAGATTTCATTCGGTAACAGTCCCTGTAGCCGCCGCACTGACTTTTGTTCACTCTTCATATTTTAGCTGCATGAATTCACTCTGTATCTGCCCTTGTAAATGCTGTAGAGATGTCGGTCCACTATCATACTTCTCATTTTAGTTGGGTTCTTCTTCTTGTCTTGCGCACATACGACCTGTCACGAAATCGTGACATTTTTGCCTCTGAAGCTTCTTTTGTTGTTGTTGCCACGAAAAAACATGTCATGATATTGTGACACTTTTTCTTTCTCTCTATTTCTCCTTGCATCGGACCACAAAAATGCTACATGTCACGATATCGCGACACTTTTTCTCCTTACTCTTTCTCTTTGCATCGGACCGTGAAAATACAACATGTCACGATATCACGACACTTTTTCTCCTTGCTCTTTCTCTTAGCTTTGGCCTGCAAAAATACATGTCATGATATCATGACACTTTCACCTTCGTACACTTTCTCTATTCTTTTGTCACGATATCGTGACACTTCTACTTCCAAAGACTTCGACTTTGCTTTTGTCACGATATCGCGACACTTCTGCCTCTGTAGTCTTCAACTTAGCTTTTTTCATGAAATCGTGACACTTTTGCTTTCGTACTTAGCTTCTTTGCTTTTGTCGTGAAATCATGAAACTTCTGCCTTCGAAATCTTCTTATCTGCTTTTGTCACGAAATCGTGACAATTATGCTTTCGTACGCTTCCTCTCTTTCTTTTGTCGTGAAAATGCGACATGTTGCGATATCGTGACACTTTTCAAACTTACTTTCTCTCTCCTATTTTAGTCACAAAAATGCGACATGTCATGAAATCGCAATACTTTTCTAACTTGATTTCTCTCTCCTATTTTAGTCGCAAAAATGTGACATCTCGCGAAATCGTGACACTTTTCTAACTTACTTTGTCTTTCCTGTTGTAGTCGCGAAAATGCGACATGTCACGAAATCGCGACACTTTTCTTACTTGTTCTCTTTCTTCCAACTTGTCGCGAAATCGTGACACTTTTTCCTACTTTCTCTTTCTCTTCCAACATGTCGCGAAATCGCGACACTTTTTCCTGCTTTTTCTCTCTCTTCCAACATGTCGCGAAATCACGACAATTTTTCCTACTTTTTCTCTCTCTTCCAACATGTCGCAAAATCGTGACAGTTTTTCCTGCTTTTTCTCTCTCTTCCAACATGTCGCGAAATCGTGACAGTTTTTCCTATTTTTTCTCTCTTCCAACATGTCGCAAAATCGCAACAGTTTTTCTTGCCTTTTCTCTCTCTTCCAACATGTCGTGAAATCGTGACAGTTTTTCTTGCCTGTTGTATATGTCATGATATCGCGACACTATTCTTACTTGTCTTTTTCTTTGATCTTCTGCAAATGGGCCACTTCTGTCTTCTTGGAAAATCACTATACATACTCTGAATAACCTTTGAACTCCTGTCTTCTGCATCCGAATAGCATTTGAACTTCCTGTCCATTGCATCAATAGATCTATCTGACTATGTTGACAACAATGACAATACTATTGCTACACCTTGCTCAACAATCTCCCCCTTTGGAATTGTTGGCAACACATGTGCAATTTCCTATAACTCTTCTCCCCCTTTGACAATAATACCAAAGGGCTATTGCAGACTCCCCCTAAGTCCATGCACAACATTCTCAGACAAAAGTTATTACACTTAGCAAAAATCACAAACATGAGCAAAAAGATAAACAAATACACAAATGCTCCCCCTGAGAATGTGATCCCGATAGCTAGTCAATTCTTGGGAAATGTGACCACTCCTAATTTATTGTGAAGGTACTCAAAAAATTCCTTGGGCAATGGTTTTATGAAGATATCCGCTACTTGATCTGTTGTTGGAACAAAAATCCAACTTAACCTCACTTTCTGCAACTTTCTCCTACGTACAACACGCTGTCGCTGCAATATATTTTGCCTCTACTGTGGATAAGGAAACTGACTCTTGTTTCTTACTGTTCCATGCGACCAACCTATCTCCAAGATAGAATGCACCTCCACTGGTACTCTTTCTGTCATAAAGTCTTCTTGGATAAGAACTCTAATCTCTACTCATCATATTAGAATTCTTGTTGTACCTTACTTTTACTTATTTAGTATAGTATGATCAACACTCAACTTTAAGCTGCACAAAAGTTACTCCCAAAACAAAAGTGATCGACTCTCCAGGAAGCCTACGCATAATTTCTTCAGCCTTTTGACTGCCATCTCCTCCGTGACTGATGACTTTGCCTCACATCAGTTATGCAGCTCAATGTCTCTGGTTTCTAACCACTACCATGAATGTTTTCATTGCCTATGCAGATATTGACAGTGGACCGTTACATCTAGCATTGGAACCTCAATCTATGTGCAGTCATCAACACTCGATATTCTACTTCTTGCTAGGGCATATGTCAGGGCTACTCAATGTCTTAGGTGAACATTCTTCACACGATTCCAAGGAGCATTTCTCCTCGCTGAGATCAAGGGAATCCTCGAGCAATATCTTGCATTTCTCAAATAATGTAAGACTTTCTTAGGTGCATAGGCATCTTGTCCTACTTGGTGCTTCACCACCTGGGTGCTATTCTCTCAACGTCTCTGCCTTGCATGTGCCAATTGGCACTCTTGACCAACTGGGTGCTAGTGCCACTGTTTGCTTTGACTCTGGCATCTCTTTGATAATGACTACTTATTTAGAGAAAATTAATGCTCTCTTATTACCTCCACAAATAACTACATGAACTGAAACACACTTTGACAACTATACGACAACTCTCCCTGACTACTTGCCTTTCATCCTCAGCTGACCAAACAACATAGGAGCATTAAAATAAAACTTTAAGATTGCTCCCCTTGAGGATGTGCTATCTGGAGTTGCTTAGTGCAATAGCGAAGTAGTCTCCTTCAGTCCAAGGAGACACAATTTCATTTCTTCTATCTTTCTTCAAACTTTCTTGAACTCGGGCTTGGATTTTTCAACTACATCCCTATTTTGCACTTTTTTGTGAACTTGAACATTTCTCTTGTGTGGTTGTCTCTTGTGCATCCTTGATGAATGATTATTTTCCTTTCTTTTATGTACATGATTTATTCCTTGTTTGTGTTGAGTTCTTTGCGTCTGATGAAATCTATTGTTTTGCCTTAGATTAGATACAAAAGTGCTTGGACAAAACCTTGTTATGTGCCCATGACCATTACATTGAAAACATTGTACATAGTGTTCACTCAAAAATGTAGATGTATTTCTACCAGCATAACTCTTTGATTTATTATTCAATCCACAATAAGTTGCCTTGTGACCATACTGGTTGCATCTAAAACAATAGCCATTAAAAGTATTATTATGAATAGAGTGAGAGTGATAAAACCTCTTTTTTTGTGGTTGCTTTGTTGTAGATATCCTTTGATATTTTCTTCCTTTTGAAGATTCAGCTTCAAACTTTTCTTGCTTCGATCCTTCAACAGTGAACTTCTTCTTCTCTGTAGAGTTGGAAGATGAAGGTTGTTCAGCTTCATATCCAAGACCATGCTTATCCGTGGAGGTTCTTTGTTGGCTTCTCATTTTATCTAGCAAATCTGTGCTCTTCTAGAATTTGAGATTTGTATTGGCCTCTTCTAGTTGTTTCTTCAATAAAACAATCTCTTCCTCTTGTTTGCAGAAACCAATCTCTTTCTCATTGATCTATGACCTAAGATTTTCTTCAATCCTTTTGAATTATTCTACCTGTACTTTCAAACTAGTTATTATTTCATTTGCATCCTCAAGCTTTCTTGAGATTTCCTTATTCCTTTTTCTTTATATATTCAATTCATCCAAAGCTGCAATTTGTTCCTCTTTCAAATTTATTTCTGCATCAATTTCTTCTTCATCACATTCCTATTCTTTTTCTGTTTCTTCTTCGAGTGTCATGAAAATACCTCCACCTATTTCCTTTATAGAATCATCCTCTAGGACTTCATTAACTTGTAGCATATATGCCTCTATGTTCTCATCGTCATTCAACTTTAAGGCTTCGAATTGAGCTTGATGTGTTTGTAACTTGGCCTCCTTGATCTCATCGTCTCCTTCATGAATACTCCTCAGTTTGTCCCATATTTCTTTTGCCATTTTACAACTCATGATCTTTACCAGTTCACTATCTACTAATCCGCACCTAATAGAATTCTTTGCTTTTGAGTCATTCTCAAATAGTTTCTTTTCGATAGTCTCTTTTGGAGGAGTGATGGGTATTATGTATCCACTAACTACTGAATCCCATATTTTGTATCCCAAAGCACAGAGATATGTCTGCATCCTGATTCTCTAGAATGCATAATTAGATCCGTCAAACAATGGTGCTTTGTTTTATGAGAAGCCTTCACCACCTACCATTGTGTTACTTCCAAGATCACCCTAGCCGGTTAAGCTTGTACAGGAACTTAGCTCTGATACCAATTGTTAGTCTTACAATGGCACTGAGAGGGGGGGGTGAATCAGTGTAGTTATTTAAACTTAAATTCATAGCTCTTAAAACTAAAATAATGAAACCTTAAAACTAGATAAAGCAAGTATCACAAGAGAACATCACACAACACAAGATTTAAAGAGGTTCACCAATTTGGCTACTCCTCAAGAATGACTGCTTGGACTACCATCCAAATCTAGCCTTTGCAAAGCACCAACTTTACAATCAATTTACCAACACCCATTGGAAGGAGCACCAACCCCTTATTTATCTACACCAACAGAAAGGAGCACCAACCCCTGATTTACCAGCACCTACTGGAAGGAGCACCAACCCCTGATGTCAAGCTGCAACCTAGACTTCAATTTTGAATCTAGAAGTTTAACAAAAAAAATACCTTCGCTTTTACAAGACCCTGATTGGTCTATTGCTTACCCAATCTCTCTCACTGTTTACGGAACAGACACATCTTCTGTGATCTACAACCGCACTTTGCCTTCTTTGAGTCGCTTCTCTACGCACCCTTTGTGCACTATCTTCATACACTCTGTGCCCTTACAGCTGCACTTTGCATTCATCTTCACCCTTTGCACTCTCTGTGCCTTCTGCTTTCTATGCACAATCACAGCCGCACTTGGTCAAATTTCAACATTTTTGCTCTCTGCACGCTTTGCTCTATCTGCGCACTCACAGATGCACTTAGGATAATTTGACATGACTCTTTTATCACTTTGTACACTTCGCCATCATCTCACCGCTTCTGTGCTTTCTGTGCTCTGGCCCCACATTTCACACTTTGACATGCATTCGACGACTTCTTCAACAACTCCACAATTCTCCAAACAACCCTCCTTTTATAACAATATTTTCATGATGAAAACCCTAATCTTAGTTGGCTTGCATAACAAATGTAAACCCTAATATTAGTTGGTTGTCATCGGTCTTAGTCGGCTTCAACTCATGAAGATATTTGGTAATTCCACTGCTCGAAGATTTCATTCGATAACAGTCCCTGTAGCCGTTGCACTGAATTTTGTTCACTCTTCATATTTTAGTTGCATGAATTCACTCTGTATCTGCCCTTGTAAATGCTATAGAGATGTCGGTCCACTGTCATACTTCTAATTTTAGTTGGGTTCTTCTTCTTGTCTTGCACTCGGCTTGGTTTTCATTATCACACTCTGCGTGCGATCTCCCTAATCCACCACCCCGTTTCTCTTATAGTCTCTAAGTTTTTATCGAGGTCTCGACCCTATAGGCCATTAATGACCCACCTGCCAGAATACATTAAACAAAATCCCAAAGTCCGCTTCCTCGACCGAGTTTTCAATTTTCTTTCCATAAATGGGCAACTACCCCGATCCGCAATGAAAGCATGCATTAAAGAGACCCTTGACCTACAACCGCCATTTTGTCAGACTGTTCATCTGTGACTGTTGCCTCTTTTTCTGTGCACGTGGTCATTCGCATGTTCATTTCTTATTTTCTTTATTTTGGTTGTGATATCACGACAGGTTGCGATATCACAACCTCTCTGCCTTTGAGCCTTGATTTCAAATTCATGTCACGATTTCATGATGTCGTGATATCGCGACGTTGTGATATCGTGACCTCCCCGCTTCCTTCCTTGACTTCAATTTTAAGTCATGATTTCACGACGTCACGATATCGCGACCTCCCCACTTCCCTGCCTTGACTTTAACTTTACGTCATAATTTTGTGACGTCGCGATATCGCGACCTCCCCGCTTCCCTACCTTGACTTCAAATTTACGTCGTGATTTCATGACGTCATGATATCGCTATGTCGTGATATCACGACCTCCCTGCTTCCCTGCCTTGACTTTAACTTTACGTCATAATTTTATGATGTCACGATATCGTGACCTCCCCACTCCCCTACCTTGACTTCAATTTTACGTCATAATTTCATGACGTTGTGATATTGCGACGTCGCGATATCGCGACCAACTTCTGCCTTGTCAAAAACAAAACACTTAGAAAAACTCTGGTTGATGCAAGATTGCTCTGTTGCCGTCGGATGCTCCTGCATCAGACACCCAAGGTTGATGGAGAAGTGACCTTCACTTCTGTGTTGTTCGGTCATGGTTTTCTGCAACATCTCCAAATGTACACCTATTTTTGCATCCCGCTTAAACCCCGTCTCCTAGCAAAAACATTTTCTGCCTTCTACCAGACAAATTCTAGCACTACTGCACACCTTCTCGTCCACTACCTGTAATGGCTTTAACTTGTGACGCACTCCATATTTCCTCAATGAGTACGTATTTGCACGACCATCATGCACTGCACTTCGATCAAACTACCATGGCCTTCCTAATAGCAAATGGCAAGCATCCATGGGGAAAACATCACACAGGACCTTGTCTTGGTACTTCCCAATATTGAACGTGACTAAGCACTATTCATGGACCCATGCTCTGTGGTCCTTTCGTAACCACGCAATATGATATGGATGCGGGTGTCTCCTTCTCTCCAGCTGCAACTTAGTGACCATTTCTTTAGATACTAAGTTATCAGTACTTCCATTGTCTATAATAACATTACAGACTTTATCTGAACTCTTGCACCTCATGCGGAATAGGCTTCTCCTCTGCTCTGGTTTGTCTTCCTCAATTAGCATGGCTCTCCTTGTGACCATGACTTCCCCTCTCTCTACCTCCTTAGAATGTTCTGATTTGGTTCTTTCATTTGCCACAACAGCTCTGGCAGGACCCACAGGTCTCTTGTTCACCCTCTCGCAGTGCTGGGGACACTCATATGCCCGATGTCCCTCTTCTCCACAGTGGAAATAGGTTCCATGAAACACTCCTCCTCTGTTTCCTCGTCCAGATCTACCTCTTCCTCTTGGGTAGTTATTCTGGCCACTGGATCTGGGTTCCTCATCTTCCTTCTGATCCCGACTGCTGCTAACTTCTTCTTTCTTCTCCTCTTTTCCTTCATATTTTCTTCCACCGGTATTTTCTCCATGACCTCTTCCTCTTTGCTTGCCCTCAAAAATTTTGTTTAGTTTCTCTTCAACCTTCAGAGCAAATTGGTAAGCATATTCAATGGTGCTCACCCGAACTAGGCTCAACTCTTCCTGGATACTGGGTCTCAACCCATTGATATAACGGGCCACCTTCTCCTTGCTTGCCTCTAAATGGCCAGTTCTGATAGAGATCTTGTAAAACTCCTCGGTGTATTCTTGGACAGTTTTGTTCATTTGTCTCAAACTCTACATTTTCCTTAGCAGATCCAATTCATAATCTGCAGGAATAAACTATCTTTTCAACTTTTCTACCATCCATCCCCATTTTGTTATTCTCTCTTTTTATCTTCTGTTCCGCTCCAGCTGTACTCCCTTCCACCATATGCTGGCATGACCGTTCAGCTTGGTTTTGGCAAATCTGACCCTCTCAAGATCTTCAACTTCTTTATACTCAAAGTATTCTTCCAGATCGTTGATCCAGGGGATCAATTCCTCTGGATCCAGATTTCTTGAGTATACACAAACCTCTATCTTCGGCTTCTTTCCAATCTGAGAGATGGCTTTGTACAACCTGGATTGTGTCGGATCTATAGCCTCTTCTTCTTCTTCAAACTGGTTTTCTTCTTCATCCACTTCATCTTCACTGCCTTCTTCCCTTCTGGGTTCACGCCCTCTACGTAGCTCTTCTTACAGGGCTTGAACTTGCCTCTGCAAAACTCGGACATCTTCCGCTGCTGCCACGCCTCTCCCACCAATAGGGTTTCTTCTTGGAGGCATTCTTCTCACTCTCTCACAAGCCCTTCCACAGATCCTGGTGTAACTACCTCACGTTCGACGATCTGTTACACACTCAGAAACTTCTAGCTCTGATACCACTTGTGGGGGACCGAAAAACCGCACTCCAACAATTCCCAAATTTTTCTTCTATTAATCTGGAAATACATACAGAAACAGCCCGCAGGCTTTACAATAACTAGCGCTCGGCTTGGTTTTCACTATCACACTCTACGTGCGATCTCCCTAATCCACCACCCCGTTTCTCTTACAGTCTCTAAGTTTTTATCGAGGTCTCGACCCTCTAGGCCATTAATGACCCACCTGCCAGAATACATTAAACAAAATCCCAAAGTCCGCTTCCTCGGTCGAGTTTTCAATTTTCTTTCCATAAATGGGCAACTGCCCCGATCCGCAATGAAAGCATGCATTAAAGAGACCCTTGACCTGCAACCGCCATTTTGTCAGACTGTTCATCTATGACTGTTGCCTCTTTTTCCATGCACGTGGTCGTCCATGTGTTCATTTCTTATTTGATTTCTTTTGGTCGTGATATCATGACAGATCGCGATATCGCGACCTCTCCGCCTTCGAGCCTTGATTTCAAATTCATGTCACGTTTTCACGACATCGTGATATCGCGACCTCCCCGCTTCCCTGCCTTGACTTTAATTTTATGTCACAATTTTACGACGTCGCGATATCGCGACGTCATGATATCGTGACCTCCTTGCTTCCCTGCCTTGACTTTAATTTTACGTCATGATATCGCGACGTCTTGATATCGCGACGTCGCGATATCGTGACCTCCCCGCTACCCTGCCTTGACTTCAACTTTATGTCACAATTTTGTGATGTTGCGATATCGCGACCTCCCCGCTTCCCTACCTTGACTTTAATTTTATGTCACGATTTCATGACGTCACGATAGCATGACATAAATTTAAAGTCAAGGCAAGGAAGCGGGGAGGTCGTGATATCGTGACGTCGCGATATCGTGACGTCACGATATCATGACATCGCAAAATCATGACATAAAATTGAAGTCAAGGTAGGGAAGTGGGGAGGTCGCGATATCGCGACGTCGTGAAATCACGACGTAAAGTTAAAGTCAAGGTATGGAAGCGGGGAGGTCGTTGCTGCAAAAACACATGTCGCGATATCGTGACATTTTTTCTTTCTCTCTCTTTCTCCTTGCATCGGACCGTGAAAATGCTACATGTCGCAATATCATGACACTTTTTCTCCTTGCTCTTTCTCTTTGCATCGGACCACGAAAATATAACATGTTGCGATATCGTGACACTTTTCTCCTTGCTCTTTCTCTTAGCTTTGGCCCATGAAAATACATGTCGTGATATCGCGACACTTTCGCCTCCGTACACTTTCTCTATTATTTTATCGCGATATCGCGACACTTCTGCTTCCAAAGACTTCAACTTTGCTTTTGTCGTGATATCACGACACTTCTGCCTCCATAGTCTTCAACTTAGCTTTTGTCACGAAATCGCGAAACTTCTGCTTTCGTACTTAGCTTCTTTGCTTTTGTCACGAAATCATGACACTTCTGCCTTCGAAGTCTTCTTCTCTGCTTTTGTCACAAAATCATGACAGTTCTGCTTCCGTACGCTTCCTCTCTTTCTTTTGTCATGAAAATGCAACATGTCGCGATATCGCGACACTTTTCAAACTTACTTTCTCTCTTCTATTTTAGTCACAAAAATGCGACATGTCATGAAATCGTGACACTTTTCTAACTTGCTTTCTCTCTCCTATTTTAGTCATGAAAATGCGACATGTCGTGAAATCGTGACACTTTTTTAACTTACTTTCTCTTTCCTGTTTTAGTCATGAAAATGCGACATGTCATGAAATCGTGAAACTTTTCTTACTTGTTCTCTTTCTTCGAACTTGTCGCGAAATCGTGACACTTTTTCCTACTTTCTCTTTCTCTTCCAACATGTCGTGAAATCGTGACAGTTTTTCCTACTTTTTCTCTCTTCCAACATGTCGTGAAATCATGACAGTTTTTCCTGCTTTTTCTCTCTCTTCTAACATGTGAAATCGTGATAGTTTTTCCTGCTTTTTCTCTCTCTTTCAACATGTCACAAAATCACGATAGTTTTTCCTATTTTTTCTCTCTCTTCCAACATGTCACGAAATCGCGACAGTTTTTCCTGCTTTTTCTCTCTTCTAACATGTCACAAAATCGTGATAGTTTTTCTTGCCTGCTATATATGTCGCGATATCGCGACACTTTTCTTACTTGTCTTTTTCTTTGATCTTTTGCAAATGGGCCACTTCGGTCTTCTTGGAAAATCACTATACATACTCTGAATAACCTTTGAAATTCTATCTTCTGCATCTGAATAGCTTTTGAACTTCCTGTCCACTACACCAACAAATCTATCTGACTGTGTTGACAACAATGACAATACTATTGTTGCACCTTGCTCAACACAATGATGAAGAAAAACAAGATCATAAGAGTAGGGAATCAGAAAAATATAGGTACCAAAAGAAAAGCAAGGATCGTCAAGGCAAGCAAGGAAAGAAGTTCTTTCGAATACAGAAGAAGAGTTTCTATGTAGACAAGGCAAGTAAGCACTCAAGTGATAGAGATAATAGTTCCTCTAAAATGATAAATATGAAGTTCTATTTTTGGCAAAAGAAAAGGAAATGGTTAAGAAAAGGTCACCAATGATCCTCGAGTGTTTTAGATGTGGTAACTTTGGTCATCTTGAATATAGTTGTAAAAATAGTGGTTTTAGTTTTAGTGATGATGAATATGAAGATGTACTTGAAGGACTAGAAGATAATCTTCTAATGGCACTAGAATAAGAAGGAGGTGATCCTATAGAAGACAAGTCAAAAAGAATGAAGATATTTTCAAAGGCAAACAAATAGAGGAAGAATAAAAAATAGGAGAAGTTGATCTTGAAGGTGAACTTATTCATGCCCTTGATGCATTAAAGAAGGTAATGAATTGTAATTAGTTTGGTCACAAGGTAATTAATTGTAGGGTTCATGATAGGAATAGATATGTCTTCACTAGAATAAATTCCAAGAAATTTGCACTTCCAAGGAATAATAACATTAAGTGTTATAAGTGCAATAATTATGGACATAAAACAAAGTGGTGTAGAGCAGAAATTCCAAAGACAAGCAAGAATAGGAATAGTCAGAGGAATCATAAGGACCAAATGAGAAGGAAAGTGGACAAAGGTAAAAATAAGTACATGCTAGGAGTAGAAATAATTCCACCCCAGAATTAACCACCTCAAGAGGAGGTGGGGGAGGGGCTAAGCTAAGAGTTTCAATCTTAGAAGCGAGCCCAAAAGGTGACCCTTTTCCATTGATGTCAAAGGGGGAGATATTTGAGTAAGGGGGAGATATTTGATTTAAGGGGAGAGCATTGAGTCAGGAGGAGTAGTTTCCCAGGGGGAGAAGAATAGAAAATGGTTAAGGAAATGGTAAAATTTAATTGGGTTATTGTCAATGACAAATGGGAGATTTTTGGAAATATGAGCAGGTTTTGTTGTCATTGATGTCAAGAAGTCAGCACCAGTGAGCGTCAGTTTTAGTGAGCAACATCAGTTTCAGGTTCCGTAATCAAGTGCAAAAGAAAGTTTCCTCCCAGGTGGTCAGATGAGGTTTAAAGGGCAAAAGGAAGGCCCAAGAAAAATAATATTATAATAATTTATTATAATATTAAAGGTGCAAGACCCAAAGATTTAATTAATTATAATAGTTTTATTATAATTTAATTTATAAATTAATTTAATTAACTTTTAAAGTTATTAAGTTAATTGTAAATTAATTATAATTTAATTATAAGTTAATTTATAAATTAATTAAGCTAACCCTAAAGATAGGGTTATAAAGTTTATAATTCAAATTTTTGAATTATCGTCGACGTCATCGAAGACATAGCCTAATGCATATAAAAGGGGGTAAAACTTTGGTAAATAACCCCATCCGCGATCAAAGTATTTTGTGCGCATTGAAAAGAGAAGTGATCGTGTGTTTCAAAGGTTGTGCGTGGCAACATATAAGACAAGGAGGAGAGGTTTTTATTTCATATCCCAAAGCACTCTGTAGCACAACTGGAAGCAAGGGAGGCACCAAGTCATTGGCAAGCATGAGGTGCAAGGATCGAATCTCATGGGTTTACATTTTGTAAAGCGAAGGAAGGTTCATTGGTGAAGTTTGTGTGCTAGGTGGAAAACAAAGGAAAGGCATTAGCCTTTTCCTTTTTCTAGAGGCTTGTAGCCCATGTGGTGGGTGCACATCTTGCTAAGGCGCTTGGAGTGGTGAGGTTAGGTGTTCAAAACCCATCGAAAGTGTTTTGTTAGGCTAAATAAGGTATGCACCAATTTTGATTCTCTTGCTAAGGTTGTGTAATTTTGGAGGTTGCTTTGTTGTGAAAAATAAAGGTTGATTAAAGTTTTTGAGGGAGATATAAGGGTATTAAAAATTAAATATTTGATTTTAATTTTTGGTGATTAGAGTTTATGAAGTTGGAGATTATAAGGTGTATAAGGACTTTGCTATACTTGTTGTTAAGTGTAGTGTTATGGTGAAATTATTAAATTGAATATTGTGAGTTTGGAGATTATAAGGTGTACAAAAGGATTTGTTATTTTGTATGAAAAATAATCTTTGAGAAAATTATTTTGTGGAGATCTTGAGAGAGGTTGTGGTAACCTAACCCTAGTGTTGGTAAAGAAAATTTTGATTGTGGTTAAGACAGGTTTTGAAGACATATCTCCATCAAAATAAAAGGTATGGGTAAATCTTCCTTGTGAGAAAAATATTGTTGGATTGGATGTTATGAATGCTAAGTTGGAGTGAAAAGGATTGTTTGGTAAGCATTGTTGAGTTTGATTGTTAAAGGTTTTTCTGAGTAAGAGTTGATGATAAAAACCTTGTTTGATAAGCATTGTTGGAAATATTGAGTAAGCTTTCATATGCTTGAACTAGGGTTTGTGAAAGAACATGAGTATCATTGTTATGTGAAGTTGTGAACTATCTTGAACTAGGGTTTGTGCAAGATCATGAGTATCATTGTTATGTGAGATTGTTTGATAAGCATTGTTGGAAATAATTGAGTGAGTGATTCATATGCTTGGACTAGGGTTTGTAAGCAAGGAAGTATTTCATTGAGTGATTGATTGAGTGGAGTTGATTGAGCCTAGTCAAGTGGAAGTGTTGAAGTGATAGTTCTAATTCTGTGAAATAAATTGTTCTATATTCTAAATTGATTTGAGAAAGAGGTTGAAAGTGATTGAGTGTTTGTGAGTGTGAAACATATTGAGTCTCTAACAATTCTCTATATGTTTCTGTGGTAAAAAGAGAGATTGAAAGTGATTGAGCATTGTTGTGAGTGTGAAGCATATTGAGTCTCTAACAATTCTCTATATGTTTCTATGGTAAAAAGAGAGATTGAAAGTGATTGAGCATTGTTGTGAGTGTGAAGCATATTGAGTCTCTAAAAATTCTCTATATGTTTCTGTGAGATTGGACAAGTTCTAGTGAGGACTTGTTGAGCAGATTTATGGTAAGATGGTAAGAGTTGTGTGAGATATTGAGGAATTGGAAGAGTTGAGAAATGAGTGAGAATTGTTGAGAAGATTTGAGATAAGTTGAAGATGAGATGAAAGTGTATTATTGTAAGTATTTGTTGAATTTGAGAAGTCTTGTGAAGACTTATTGAGAATATTGGACAAGTTCTAGAGAGGACTTGTGGATAGATTAGTGTGAGATTTTGTGGAAGCTTACAATGTAAATTTGAGACAAGTCTTTGAGAAGACTTGAGAGCATATTTGATTGATTGATTTGTTCAAACCTTGAGTTAAGGTTTGGAGCAGATCTAGCAGAGTTGATTTGTGATTGAGTCAAGCTTTGTGTTAAGGCTTGAGGATAGATATTGAGTAGATTTGTGCTAGATCAAAGGACTATGTTTAGTGTATATTTGAGGATAGATTTTGGTGTATATTTGAGGATAGGTTTGTGCTAGACTAGAGATAGATATTGAGTAGATTTGTGCTAGACTGAAGGACTATGTTTAGTGTAGATTTGAGATAGATCTGAGAGTAAGATTTGGAGGTGATAGAGTATAGAGGATGATAGTATCTAGTGGATAGAGGTCCATTAGCTAGGGTAGTGAGGATAGGTCTTCTGAGTGAGGATATGAGTCTTTAGTGGATAGAGATCCATTAGCCAGTGTAGTGGAGGTAATAGTTCTTCTAGAAGATCACCAACTAGAGTAGAGGAGAAAGGAGTTCTCCTATGGATAGAGATCCATGAACTAGTTGAGGAGATTGGTGTCTCCTATGGATAGAGATCCATGAACTTGATTAGGGGATTGGTGTCTCCTTTGGATAGAGGTCCATAAACATTGTAATAGGGAAAGGTTTCCCAAGAGATTTGTTGAGAAAATTTTAGTGAAATATTTTCTCCATGGAGTAGCCCACATTGGGTGAACCACGTTAAATTGGTGTCTCTATTGTGTGTGGTGATTTATGCATTGCTTTGATTACTATTATTGATATTGCTATTGATACATTGCATAATATTGATTGGGAAAGAAAAAGTAAAAAGTGGTCTTATACTGTTCACCCCCCTCTCAGTATAAGCTTGTGTTCTTCAATTGGTATCAGAGCGGGTTCCTTCAGAAGAGTTTAATAGCTTGAAGGAAAATCTTACAAGAACACAAATGGATTCTAAGAGTGGATCCTCAGATAATTCAGCACCAGTGTTTGATGGAAGTGATTATGTATTTTGGAGTATGAGAATGAAGATTCACCTACTGTTGGCAATGAAATATGGGAAGCAGTTGAAAATGGATACACACCACCAGCTACTCCACCTATAGATAAATATGGTAAGCTTCTACATCATTACAATTCAAGAGAAATGAATGCAATTTTGAGAGGTTTGCATAGAACAGAGTTTGTTAAGGTTATGCATTGCAAATCAACAAAAGAAATTTGGGATAAGTTGCAAGGCATATATGAAGGAGATAAAAAGGTCAAAAAGGTAAAGTTGCAAAATCTCAAGGGACAATTTGAAGATCTAAAAATGAAGGATGAGGAAAATATTAGTGCTTATCTACTTCGTGTAGATGAGGTTGTTAACTCCATGCAAGGACTTGGACTTGAGGTTCAAGAATCTGATGTTTGTGATAAGATCTTAAGATCTCTCCCAAAAAGGTTTAGTGAAAATATTTCAGCTATAGAGGAATCAAAATATGGTGATATTTTGACAAGGGATGAATTACTTGGCATTCTTACAACTTTTGAGATGAGAACAAAAGAGGAACCTAATATCCGAAAAGAAGCAACCTTCAAAGCTACTAAGAAGACAAAGGGTAAGAAGTCAGATTCAAGCAATGAGTCATCCAGTGATGAAGAAGCAAATTATGGTAGAAGGAACAAGGATCCAAGAAATTTTAAAGATGCAAAATCAGTTAGATGTTTCAATTGTGGAAAGTATGGTCACTATGCAACTGATTTTCAAGAAGCTAGAAATAGCAATGATGAAGAAAAATAGGATCATAAGAATAGGGAATCAAAAAAATATAGGTACCAAAAGAAAAGCAGGGATGGTCAAGGCAAGCAAGGAAAGAAGTTCTTTCAAATATAGAAGAAGAGTTACTATGCAGACAAGGCAAGTAAGTACTCAAGTGATAGTGATAATAGTTCCTCAGATAATGATAAAGATGAAGTTCTATTTCTGGAAAAAGAAAAGGAAATGGTTAGGAAAAGGTCACCAATAATCCTCAAGTGTTTTAGATGTGGTAACTTTGGTCATCTTGAAGATAGTTGTACAAAGAGTGGTTTCAGTTTTAGTGATGATGAATATGAAGATACACTTGAAGGACTAGAAGAGAATCTTCTAATGGCATTAGAAGAAGGAGGTGATCCTATAGAAGACAAGTCAAAAAATAATGAAGATGTTTTCAAAGGCAAACAAATAGAGGAAGAATCAGAAATAGGAGAAGTTGATCTTGAAGGTGAACTTATTCATGCCCTTGATGCATTAAAGAAGGTAAGAAAGCAAAACTCCCAACTTAAGCTTCAGTTTCAAGAATGTGATGAAGAGAAAGGAAAGCTTATAGAGGATCTAAATAAGTCAATGGCTAAGACAAGGAAGTTCAAAGATAAGTTAGAAGCAAAGGTCTTAGAATGTGAAAGGTTAGAACATGAAGTGGCTCTACTAAGGGAAGAAGTAAAAGAGTCTAAGGATAGGTTACACATGTTTGGAAGAAGCTCAAAGAATTTGGATAAGATTATCAAGGTACAAAAACCTACATCAAGCAAGACAGGTCTTGGTTTTGAATAGGTACAAAAGAAACAAGGAGAGGAGTCAACCTCAAGTTCTGAAGAAGAAGAAACTTTAGAAGAAGAGAGTGTAAGAGAGAGTGAGACTTCTGAGGATGAGTTGGACAATAGAAAGTTCAACAAGGAAAGGAACAATGCACAAAAGAGGAACATATGGAACATGAACCAACATAGGGTAAAAGAGACTAAGAGACCAATGAGGTCAAGGCAAGGTAGTTTCAATGGATGATGCTTCTCATGTCATAGGTTTGGGCACAAGGCTACACAATGCAGGACACATGAAAGATAGGAATATGGGAAATTCAAAAATAGGCAACTTTTTCAAGGGTATTGCTACTCTTGTAATCAGTTTGGTCACAAGGCAATGAATTGCAGGGTTCATGATAGGAATAGATATGGCTTCACCAGAAGAAATCCCAAGATATTTGCACCTCCAAGGAATAATAACATTAAGTGTTATAAGTGCAATAATGATGGACATACAACAAAGTGGTGTAGAGCAAAAATTCCAGAGACAAGCAGGAACAGGAATAGTCAGAGGAATCAGAAGGACCAGATGAGAAGGAAAGTGGACAAAGGTAAAGATCAGTGCATGTTGGGAGTAGAAATACTCCCACCCCAGAATTAACCACCTCAAGAGGAGGTGGGGGAGGGGCTAAGCTAAGAGTTTCATTCTTAGCCCCGAGCCCCAAAGGTGACCCTTTGCCATTGATGTCAAAGGGGGAGAGATTTGAGTAAGGGGGAGAGATTTGATTTAAGGGGAGAGCATTGAGTCAGGGGGAGTAGTTTCCCAAGGGGAGCAGAATAGAAAAATGTTAAGGAAATGGTAAAAGGTAATTGGGTTGCCATCAATGACAAAGGGGGATATTGTTGGAAATATGAGCAGGTTTTGTTGTCATTGATGTCAAGAAGTCAACACCAACGAGCATCAGTTTTAGTGAGCAACATCAGTTTCAGGTTTCGTAATCAAGTGCAAAAGGAAGTTTCCTCCCAGGTGGTCAGATGAGGTTTAAAGGGCAAAAGGAAGGCCCAAGAAAAATAATATTATAATAATTTATTATAATATTAAAGGTGCAAGACCTAAAGATTTAATTAATTATAAATTAATTATAATAGTTTTATTATAATTTAATTTATAAATTAATTTAATTAACTTTTAAAGTTATTAAGTTAATTGTAAATTAATTATAATTTAATTATAAGTTAATTTATAAATTAATTAAGCTAACCCTAAATATAGGGTTATAAAGTTTATAATTCAAATTTTTGAATTATCGTCGATGTCATCGAAGACATAGCCTAATACATATAAAAGGGGGTAAAGCTTTGGTAAATAACCCCATCCGTGATCAAAGTATTTTGTGCGCATTGAAAAAGAGAAGTGATCGTGTGTTTCAAAGGTTGTGTGTGGCAGCATATAAGACAAGGAGGAGAGGTTTTTCTTTCATATCCCAAAGTGCTTTGTAGCACAACTAGTAGCAAGGGAGGCACCAAGTCATTGGCAAGCATGAGGTGCAGGGATCGAATCCTATGGGTTTGCATTTTGTGAAGTGGAGGAAGGTTTGTTGGTGAAGTTTGCATGCTAGGTGGAAAACAAAGGAAAGGCGTTAGCATTTTCCTTTGTCTAGAGGCTTGTAGCCCATGTGGTGGGCGCACGTCTTGCTAAGGCGCTTGGAGTGGTGAGGTTAGGTGTTCGAAACCCATCGAAAGTGTTTTTCTAGGCTAAATAAGGTATGCACCAATTTTGATTCTCTTGCTAAGGTTGTGTAATTTTGGAGGTTGCTTTGCTATGAAAAATAAAGGTTGATTAAATTTTTTGAGGGAGATATAAGGGTATTAAAAATTAAATATTTGATTTTAATTTTTGGTGATTAGAGTTTATGAAGTTGGAGATTATAAGGTGTATAAGGACTTTGCTATACTTGTTGTTAAGTGTAGTGTTATGGTGAAATTATTAAATTGAATATTGTGAGTTTGGAGATTATAAGGTGTACAAAAGGATTTGTTATTTTGTATGAAAAATAATCTTTGTGAAAATTATTTTGTGGAGATCTTGAGAGAGGTTGTGGTAACCTAACCCTAGTGTTGGTAAAGAAAATTTTGATTGTGGTTAAGATAGGTTTTGAAGACATATCTCCATCAAAATAAAAGGTATGGGTAAATCTTCCTTGTGAGAAAAATATTGTTGGATTGGATGTTGTGAATGCTAAGTTGGAGTGAAAAGGATTGTTTGGTAAGCATTGTTGAGTTTGATTGTTAAAGGTTTTTCTGAGTGAGAGTTGATGATAAAAACCTTGTTTGATAAGCATTGTTGGAAATATTGAGTAAGATTTCATATGCTTGAACTAGGGTTTGTGAAAGAACATGAGTATCATTGTTATGTGAAGTTGTGAACTATCTTGAACTAGGGTTTGTGCAAGATCATGAGTATCATTGTTATGTGAGATTGTTTGATAAGCATTGTTGGAAATAATTGAGTGAGTGATTCATATGCTTGGACTAGGGTTTGTAAGCAAGGAAGTATTTCATTGAGTGATTGATTGAGTGGAGTTGATTGAGCCTAGTCAAGTGGAAGTGTTGAAGTGATAGTTCTAATTTTGTGAAATAAATTGTTCTATATTCTAAATTGATTTGAGAAAGAGGTTGGAAGTGATTGAGTGTTTGTGAGTGTGAAACATATTGAGTCTCTAACAATTCTCTATATGTTTCTATGGTAAAAAGAGAGATTGAAAGTGATTGAGCATTGTTGTGAGTGTGAAGCATATTGAGTCTCTAACAATTCTCTATATGTTTCTATGGTAAAAAGAGAGATTGAAAGTGATTGAGAATTGTTGTGAGTGTGAAGCATATTGAGTCTCTAACAATTCTCTATATGTTTTTGTGAGATTGGACAAGTTCTAGTGAGAATTGTTGAGTAGATTTGAGGTAAGTCTTGGTGAAGACTTGTTGAGAATTGGAAAGTTCTAGTGAGGACTTGTTGAGAATATTTTAGGTAAGTCTTGGTGAAGACTTGTTGAGTAGATTGGACAAGTTCTAGTGAGGACTTGTTGAGAGATTTGAGGTAAGTCTTTGTGAAGACTTGTTGATAGATTGGAAAGTTTAGTGAGGACTTTTTGAGTAGATTTGAAGTAAGTCTTGGTGAAGACTTTTTGAGAGATATTGGACAAGTTCTAGAGAGGACTTGTGGATAGATTAGTGTGAGCTTTTGTGGAAGCTTACAAGGCAGATTTGAGACAAGTCTTTGAGAAGACTTGAGAGCAGAGTTGATTGATTGATTTGTTCAAACCTTGAGTTAAGGTTTGGAGCAGATCTAGCAGAGTTGATTTGTGATTGAGTCAAGCTTTGTGTTAAGGCTTGAGGATAGAGATTGAGCAGATTTGTGCTAGACCGAAGGACTATGTTTAGTGCAGATTTGAGGATAGAGTTTGGTGCAGATTTGAGGATAGATTTGTGCCAGACCAGAGATAGATATTGAGCAGATTTGTGCTAGACCAAAGGATTGTGTTTAGTGCAGATTTGAGATAGAGCTGAGAGCAAGCTTTGGAGGTGATAGAGTATAGAGGATGATAGTCTCCAGTGGATAGAGGTCCATTAGCTAAGGCAGTGAGGATAGGTCTTCTGAGTGAGGACAGGAGTCTTCAGTGGATAGAGATCCATTAGCCAGTGTAGTGGAGGCAGCAGTTCTTCTAGAAGATCACCAGCCAGAGCAGAGGAGAAAGGAGTTCTCCTATGGATAGAGATCCATGAACCAGCTGAGGAGATTGGTGTCTCCTATGGATAGAGATCCATGAACTTGATTAGGGGATTGGTGTCTCCTTTGGACAGAGGTCCATAAACATTGTAATAGGGAAAGGTTTCCCAAGAGATTTGTTGAGAAAATTTTAGTGAAATATTTTCTCCGTGGAGTAGCCCACATTGGGTGAACCACGTTAAATTGGTGTCTCTATTGTGTGTGGTGATTTGTGCATTGCTTTGATTACTGCTGTTGATATTGCTATTGATACATTGCATAATATTGATTGGGAAAGAAAAAGTAAAAAGTGGTCTTATACTGTTCACCCCCCTCTCAGTATAAGCTTGTGTTCTTCAATCCATATTTGACCCTAAACTAAGGTCACCTTTCGTTATATTATCCCTAATATTTGAAGAGAAGATGATGAAAAATCCTTTTGGAAAAAAATTCATGGAGTAATTTAAATTCAATCACCACTTCCATTTGATCCAATTTTGAATCTCTAAAAAACCTAATTAGTATCCATGGAATTTATAGAGTAATCCTCTACTTTTAAGAACTATTATACCATGCTCGATCTCATCCTTGCTAATGACATATAGTGTAGTATCTTCTATTTGCATAGGGCATAGATTTGTTCTTCCTCTTATCTCTAATTAGGGCATACATACTTCCAACTTAGATATCCTTAACTCTAGAAAGAACTTTTGAAAAAATCTTTCTTGCCATGTTATCTAGATTTTCTTCACAAAAATCCTTTTGTTTTTTGTTTCTCTTAAAATCTAGAACAAAACGAAGTAGTGCTTACTTCTTACTTGCACTTTGATTTTAGTTCAATATGCTTCCTACTTACACTTGCAAAACTGACTTCCAACTCATAAATATAATTAAAATTTGTTTTGTAACTATTTTAAACTTAATTTTTAATTTAATAAAAAGTAAAACCATACAATTATATTATTAAAATTTGTTGTGTGACTATTTTAAACTGAATTTTGAATTTAATTAAAAGTAAAACCATAAAAGGAAATAAAGAAAACGCATAAAAGATGAAATATTCCTTCGGTGACTAATACAATTATAGACCATCTAATAAATATAATAAGCTACCTATCTTGATATATCAAAACCATTTATTAAGGTTGAGCATCTAAATAATTGTGATGAGAATGGAATATTAAGTATGCCACAATTTCATATGTAAAACAGCACAACAACGTCATCTTTTATGTTCATACCATAAATAAATCACTGGACACTCGTAAATACTCTGGTACACGTACAATGAATGCAATTCTGAGCCGTGAAAGACATAGTCTAAGAATCTAACACGCAGGTCGTCTCTAACATGAATATGAAGCAAACCATGGACACTCCATAACATTTTTCCTTAAAAAATAATCTTCCTCTTCCATTATTGGAAAGCTGTAAAACAGTTTTGGAATTAAAAGCCACACAGTATGGAGGACATGTAAGGATTCATCTACTCTGTTTCGGATCAGTGCCTAACTTGCCAAAAAAAGGGAAGAATAAACAAAATTATTGACATTAGTCATTTACTAACATTACCGATTTCGCAATAAAAGTAGGCTGAGCCTCTCCTGGCATAATCACAGCAACCCTGTCTTCATTATCACCATCGCAACATTTAAACTCCTTCCTATCAACGTCATTCGATTCAGTATTCCTGAATTCTGGGACTTGACCAGACTCCCTGCAATGGGAACATGCCAGAGTTATCAAAGCAAAGGCCAATAAAAGCAGAAGGCCACATATTCCACCACAGAGGAACAGAACCGGTGACTGCCATACTGAATCAGGGGAAGCAATATTTCTCATAAATATATTTTATGAAGCCTAATTCCTTCAATCGAATTATTATGCGCTCCTCATAGCCCACAAGTCTCTTGTATATATACACAAGAAACTGGAGTATGTTCCCACAATCTCTCTAACAGTGGCAAACTTCACTTTGTTCTATATTTTCAACTAGTAGGAGAATATTTACACGGAGAGCATCGAGATAAACAACTTTATATGGAGCATATATCGGAGTACTTTCTTCAGACGCCAATCTTGAAGCACTAAAATTTTGTGAGGGTTAGTAAATTGGTTAGTGTTTGTCAAGTATTTATCAAAAAGTTATTTAGGTTCAAACTTTGGGGTATTCTGATTTGAATTTTTTAAGTGTGTGCCAGATTGTATGAAACACTCAAAGGATGGGTGGTTGTCAATAGTCCGATAGTCCCCTTTGGGGACACCTAGATTCAATCCTCAGGGGCAGCTTGTTTGTAAAGGTAGCAGTCAGATTTGAATCCTTTGAGTGCCTGGGAGATTGATGATGATGGTATGAAACTCAAGGGATGGGTAGATTGATGATGATGATACGAAACTCAAAGATGGGTAACGAAGTGATCCCCTTCACAGAGGATCAACAATAACGAAGTGGAATAGGTTTATTGGAACATCCTGTATGGTTTGAACTTCAGAACCACCGAAATAAAATAAGTTTAATGGGAACAACCAATATGGTTTGAATTTTACCTTTATCAATTATTAAAAAAATATGTGATTGTGAACTGTTCATGGACTTAGAATACTTCCAATACAATCAGTAGAGCGTCCGTAATACACTGGTATTTGATGCTTTTTCTTTTCTTTCTAGCGGCGCAATGATGTTCGATTAAATCCAGGACAAAAAAGTCATCGCCATCGTCTAATTTCTGCGTCACAACAAATTATTTTTGTAGGCCCATCTACTAATGACTGCGAATACTAAACGTAAACGTGCCTGTACTTCAGCCATTAAAGGTGTCTGTAAATCAGGCATTGCTCATTGGCTATTCCTTTATAATAATACGAATCAGTGTTGCTTTCCGATATAATAATGCTAACACTTCGTCTAAAGAGATGCTTTTCCAATCAAGTACTGAAGTGGTTATGGATGCTTTCCTATTAATTGACGAATTTGCTTTAATAAGAATCCTTAAAGCTTTTGTTTTCTTTCGGCTATGTTCCAGAAAGTCATGTTTCATAGAATCGTAAGCCATAATTTAAGAATGATTTAAACAAAGTAATCTTTCATTAAAAAAATTTGATATCAAAAGAATCGGTAACATTTTTCATCCTTAATAATTGGGTATGGAGGACAGACATCCTCCTCAGGTTTCTGCTTACAAACACAGGTCAAATTATTGAAGTTGGCTCAGTGTTGGTACCACAATGGTAAAGCTGGCCCACATTAAGAGGACTCAAGTCAGACTATTACCTTCCAAATTAAACATAAAGCAAAACCTAAATTTCTTGTTAATAAATATCCAAAATCTTATCAATCCATTAACCCTTAAAAACAATAATATATATTATAATTATTTGCCTTCCACAACATCATCATTTGAACATTATCCAATACAGCGAACTTCGAACAATATGAAGTGGTACTTATAATGAGTACTGCATTTTTGAGTGAAAACTTTAAAATTTATGTTAGCCGAATTGAAAGGAATAATTGATGTAGTACTTATAATGAGTACTGCATTTTTGAGTGAAAACTTTAAAATTTATGTTAGCCGAATTGAAAGAATAATTGATGTAGTACTTTTAAAATTTATGTTAGCCGAATTGAAAGAATAATTGATGTAGTACTTATAATGAGTACTGCATTTTTGAGTGAAAACTTTAAAATTTATGTTAGCCGAATTGAAAGGAATAAAATTATAGGATATGAAGTCCATTCACAAGTTGTAACGTATTATGTATTTTGCTAAATCTATCTTGTTAATTGACTAATTGAATTACATATCCCAGTTCTCAAAATGCTAGGATTGCCAGTTTGTTCATCATCTTAATGCTTTTTGATGCCTAACAATAAAAAATAATGCCATCAATTTAGGGCAAGCGGTGGGAAGGCCCAGGTTCTTTGTGGTTCTTACGTTAATGTGAATCGTAATTACTTCTCTGTAGTCAAATATTTGCTGGGAAGAAAATTTTAGACTTCTCTGTAGTCAAATGTTTGCTGGGAAGAAAAATTTAGAGTTGAAGTAACATGAATGTTTTTTTTTAATGCGTTAAAGTTACATTGTGGTTGGATTTTATTTTGTTTGTAAATTGTTTCATCCTTAATTTAGTTTATGACTTATAAAATCCCTCCAGTGGCAAGATAAAATAACTCAAATTTGAAATATTATTAGAAGAAGAGTCTTATTCGATGAAAAGATAAAGTAATATTATTTCTTAAATTTGTTTGTATTAATATATTAATCTTATGATAAAGATTTAGTTATTAGGATAAATAGTAGTTATGGAGCTTCAATATCTTCAACACTTAATAATGGTCTTTACATAATGAAATGAGCTCTTTAAAGAATTTTAATACAGCTATTAATACTATCTTAGGGGGCCTTATAGACTTGATTGGAACTAGTTCCAACATCTTGGTATAAGTTTTTTTTTGGTGTCCATATCACTCTTTAAATGGTTGAGGCAATCTCTTGATCATAGTTGATAAAAACACCCTCTTGTATTTTTGATATTTTGCCATAAAAACTCTCTCAAATTCATAGATTCAACTCAAAGAGGATTTCATTTTATGAACAAAAGGGGAGTAAGGTTGCACAAACTGGTGATTACAAGATGAGTTAGATGTTTAAGAATTGATAAGCAATAATGATGAAGGTAAGGATGGAGTGCTTGATATTATTGTTTAAAATATATGGCACTTGAATTTAGAATATGAAGGTGAACAAAGACAAATGCATTTGTTAAGGGAGGGATGCTGAAGCTAGGGTTTTTAAGGTGACTATGCAAGGGTTTCATCTGTGCGTCGAGCACAAGTGGAAATAGAGGCCATATTTCGGGGTTTATATGCCCTAGCAACTAGTTTTTTTGTTGTTTCTACTCAAGATGAATGTGGGATATGTCACAAGAGACCCACGATAGGTTATGAATTTATCATTCAAAAAATCTCCATGCTATGAACTTGATTGAAAACTACTAATTTGTTGCCCAAAAAAGAAGTAAAAATCACACATTTCCTCGATGTCAAGTCATGGACTAAGGAGACCGAGAAACAACTTTCAATTTGTAGAACATATAAGAGAAGCCTCTTTAGGAAAATAAAAATGGTTCAAAATTCAAATGATCTCGATGCTAAGGAACACCCCCAAATAGATCCACTATGGAAACCCCTTCCAAGGGTAAGTATTTCAGAGATTTGACCCCAAAAATAAAATTTTAGGGATGCCCTTTGTGGTGGACAGCCCTAGCCTAATGCTAACATTAATCTTAAGGATTCTCATAGACCTCTAAGAATGCCTAAGATAGATCCCAAAAAAATTGAATCGAGATGTCTAAGAGCAGTTGATGGAACCCCAATAATTAAGATAAAAATGGGTGACATTCAGGATGGCATAGAAAATCTGGAGAGAAGATGACTGATTTGTCATTTCTTGGGTTTATGTCTAAGACTATCTACTTTCAAAATGTGGGCTAAAAAATACTAAAAAATAAAAGGTGAGACACAAATCTTTGTTGATCCCAATAGTTATTTTCTTGTTATTTGTGCTAATGATGAAGATAGAGAGAAAATATTTCAAGGGGGTCCATGGTTATTGGAAGGGTCAAGTTTTTCATGAAGTCTTGGTACACTAAATTTGAATTCAAAGAAGAAATACCTTCTACAAGACCTATATGGGTTAGACTCTTTGGCCTCTCAATTGAATTATGGAATCCAACTATATTTTCTACAATTGAAAACTCCCTTGGAACTGTAGGCCCAAAATGGCCACATACTTAGGAAAATTTTTGAAATTTTTGCCTAAGTCATAATGTTCTCATTCCGCACACTTTGTAGTGTATTTTGGAGCGGATCTACAACAAAGGTCACCGACCCGCCCAACACTTGATGAATTTTCGTGCTTGGAGCAATCCCGCATAGTTTCTTATGTTTTGGCTCCGGACTGGCGACTCATCCCGAATCCACAAAAGTTTAAGAAGAAGGATGACATCAGCATAAAATAAGTGTGGATTGGCGACCGCTTGATATTTAGAATACCTTGTGAGTGGCTAAGTGTTGGAAAGCCTGATTTCGGAGAGCGCGTTGAACATTCTTGCTCGAAATGGTAACAGAAGGCGGGATGCTAAGTCTAAGAGATGCGGATTCGTGACTAAGTTTTGTTTTGACTAACTTTCTTCCGGAATGGTGACAAACAACGTTTTACTCTAAAGCTAGTGCGAAATGGAGGAGAAGTCACTTTACACTGTAACAGGTCCAGAATGGAATCCATAGAAGTTTTGAAGGAGATATGACGTCATCAACTTTTTTGTGCGGATTGGTAAATGCTTCATCACCAATGAAAATAAATGAAGGATAGGGAGTGGATTTCATCCCGCTTCATTTTCAAAGCATTTTGATGTCGGATTGGCGTTCAACAGTTTTTGAAGCATTAAAGGTGACATCATCAAATTTTAAAGCGGAATGGCACTATGTTCTCCCCCACCATTACATCAAGCTTATTTCAGATTTAATCGTAGCCATACGATGGGGGAGATCAACGATGGATATTTTTCTAAGAAATATGAAGAGTATAAAAGTAACTTCTCATCGAAGTTATGATAGTCAGTTGGAGGAGGAAGCCAAAGCATCGAGGGTTTTCAAGAAGATGATAACCAGAGATGGTTGCAGATCGACGATGGTAGAAGGTTTCCAAGAAAGATCGATGATGCATATACAGTCTCCAATGGCCAGAACTCCAGTTAGCACCAAAAAACCAACAAGTTGTAGAGTTTTTGAGCTGCCATGGTGGTCCACTTGCAACGGATTTCTCGGAGGTTGAACTAGTAAGAAAATGCCAGCAAGAACTCTCTGTTGAGCTATCAAAATTTCATCTTTGTAATGTTCCTTGTTATTTTAATTTTGCAAAACTATAAATAGAGGTCAAACCCTCATTTTTAAAGGGTCGGCTCTAGTGTGTTTGCCTGTGCTACTATAAATATTCCCAAGGGCTAATGAAAGGAGCATTACATTGATCTTCACCTCAAATCTTGTGTCTTCATACTTTGATATCAAAGGTTCAAATTCTTTAGTTGCATTTCTGTGAATACTTGAATGGTTAGTTTGTGCCAAATTGATGGATTACTAGTTGTTAGGGTAATTGAAATCTGCTTTTGAATTTGATCTTTATTGTTAGGGAGTGCATTTCTATAAAATCTAAATATTGGTGAATTTTGTTATTTGGATTATCATTGTTTAGATATTGGAATCGTTGTCTACAATATTTCTCTATTGTTCCTTAATGAATGAAAGTACATCTTATTTGGGATAATGTTGATCTGAGTAATGTGTCTTTGAGTTGGTTTTTTAGAGCTTTTTGTTGTAGTGCAATGTTGTTAGCCTATCCATCCACTATTGTTCACATTTTCTAACCCTAATCCTTTTCTTACCCTAATATCTAAAACCCTAAGTGAGCATAATTGTGTCAACACCCTATTTAAGTTGACAAGGAACCAACCTACTCTAGAGGTTGGATCGAAAACTCTATTTTGGTCCATCCAATGTTGAGTGCTGAGTTGTAGCTATCGGGTGCAAGCCTGGACAGAAAGTAGGAAGATAGACAACCACAGTATTGAGTAAAACTTGATGCAATTCAGTGCCCAATAGTTTTTGGCACACCCGATGGGACCAGTTCACAAGGAACATGAAAACCCATCATATGAGTTATTGTTTATCTCAACTCGGAGGAATCAAGATTTGGTGAATTGTCTTGACCTTGTAAGCGGAGAACAGCAAATTCACCTGGCGACTCCCTGGTCCTTAAACCCAAAATAAGAATTACCCCTATAGACCAGTGTCCTTTCATGTATACCAGGTCTTTCAAAAGGAATAACCCTAACTCCTATTTCTATTGTGAATTACCTTATAGAGGTTCAACTATTGTTAGAAGTTTGGATCAATATTTCCTCTCAAAAGAAGAACTTCTTGAAGAAAATCCTGTTGTTAATCCAATAGTCCCTCCAACAAGACCTACATCTAGAAATATGGCACAAAATGTGGCTCCTAATCAGCCATTACAAAAGTACCCCAGCTGGAACACAGTTGGTCCCCTGAGATTAGCCCAAATGAATGCCATTCCCCAGGTTGTATCTAAAGCTATCCCCACTTATGATGGATCGAGGAAGACAACTTATGAGCACTGTCAGGATATTTTAAATCTGGCATCAATTCACAACATAAAAGAGGAGGATATTATTGTAAGAATCCTAGCCCTATCCTTCAAAGGAAATATATTGCATTGGTTTAGAACTCTGGAGGATAACACTATTACTTCATGGCAAGCATTGGCTGAGCCTTTTGTGGAAGAGTTTAATGAATCGGTGGACCCCTTCTCCCTGCTTAACCAGTTTACATCCATGCATAAGTCTCCGCAAGAAACTGTCTCTAATTTTAATTTGAGATTTAGCAGAACATGGAAGAGAATACCTCCTACAACTAGACCAGTTGCATGTTTGGCTTATATGTATTATATCAGAGCTCTTGGATCAGAGTTAGGCCTACAGATGCAACAATCTGGAGTAGAAACCTTCCCCCTAGTTTACAATGTAGCAGTTCATGCTGAGAATATCCTAATTAATGTGGGAAGACTACCCCCCAAGACTGTGCTACCTTACAACTCAAAAGCCACTAATGGCCAAAGACAAACTACAAACCCACCTTACATGGATCCCCTTTCTTTATCATCCCCATATCCACAAATGAATGCCATCCCTCAACCAAAACCAACATCCTCTGTAGTTCCTTTCCCTCCCCTTCCTTCTCAACCATCTCAAGAGTTTTTTGCTATTCTTGATATACAAAATACTCTAAAAACTCTGAGTAATAGAATGAATTCGATGGAAAAGAGAGACCTAGAAAGGTCACAACAAAGGAGATTCCCATATGTAAATAAAGATCATAGACCTGGTCCTAGTAATAGTATTGGGGTTAGAGTGAACACAACATATGAGGATCCTGAGTGTTCTTCAGATACTACTCTTGCAAATATCTGGTGTTTGGTATGTAATGACCCTCATGACTCACAGTCTTGTGTTATGTACCAACACCATGTCCAACAAGCTATGGATCAAGCTGAAAGAAATCAAAAAGGGAGAGTAAACATGTTATGGTAGACTGATCAAATCATGGTTGGGAAAGAGCTGGATGAAGATAGCTCAATTGTTGTTATGACAAGGTCTGGAAAGAAAGCCTTGCAAGTAGATCCCCAAAATATGGGGCAATTCCAAGTCCCTTCTCAAAAAATAATTGATCCCCTTCCTCAGAGTAGTGATACTTTCCCCATCCCTCAAGCTAAAGGGAAAGAGAAGACATACAGTCTTCCTAAGAGGTCAAAAAAGGAAACCGAAGGAGACCGGATGAGATCTAAATATGAGGCTCAAGAAAGGCTTAGATTCCCCTCTATTACCAAGAGACAAAGAATAGAGGCCACTCAACAATACAAAAGAAAATATGGTGAGCCAGAAAGAAGGCTGGAAAGACCTACCCTAACTAAATCTGAGTATAATATTGTTGAGGAGATGAAAAATATTCCATAAAAAGCCAGCCTATATGACACTCTGTTCATTCCTGGTCAGATAGATCTACTTAAGGCTTCCCTCAACAAGTATCCACAAGATAAGCAATCCACTATAATCCTTAGTATGCCATCAGAAAAGAAAGAGATGTCCCCTATGGTTTTAAAAAATAAACCCCCTCCTTTCTATATATCCCTGAGGATGGAAGGTTGGATAGTCCAAAATTGTATGATAGATTCAAGAGCATCAACTACAGTTATGCCTAAAGCAATCTGTGAAGAAATGGGTATGGAGTATACCCGATCTTGTCCTGGAGTATTACAACTGGATGGGACACCTGTTAAGATAGTTGGAGTCATTAAGGATGTTTTAATGAGGTTGCATAGAGCCCCTGAGGTGATAATAGTGCAAGAAATAGTTGTGGTTGACCTAGAACCCTACTTTGGATTATGCCTTTCAAGGGAATTTATTGCAAAACTGGGTGGATGTATGTACATGGATTATTCTAGTATGATAATTCCTTTCAAAGGAAAGAGAATAAGGATAACACCTAAAAATCTAGTAGCTTATCACATTGAAAATATTGAGGAAGACATGTGCAATATTACCCCTTGGAAGAATTTGAGCTAGTTGAAAACATTGAGGAGTTGGATATTGAGGATGAGTTACCTTTCAGAGAAGATTACAATCAGTTTGGAACTGGTATGGGAACATATAGTATCTCAAATGAATCAGAGAAGAAAATCCATGCTATATCTAATCAGTCTCTGAGAGAAAAAGAAACATGGATCATGCACTTTGATGGTGCTAAATGCAAAAATGGTGCAGGAGTTGGTGTGGTTTTATAGTCCCAATCAGAGGGGACAAAGAATTTTGCCTACAAACTAACATGGTCATGTACAAATAATGTTGTAGAATATGAGGCCCTGTGTCTTGGATTGATGTAGGTAGAAAGCATGGGCATTAATATTTTGAACATATATGGTGATTCTAAGTTAATAGTCCATCAGGTAAGAAATAGGTGCAGTAGTAAGCATCATTACCTAAAAGCTTATAGAAATAGGGTATGGGATCTGATGGAATCTTTTGATGCCCTAAATTTAAATTTTGTTCCTAGAGAAAAGAATACTCAGGCATATTCCTTAGCAGCAAAGGGAGCTAACTTCAACCCTTCTACGTACTATGGAATCAAGAAAGCCAAAGGGATCAAAATGATTTTCAGACCTGCAGTACCAGACAAGCAGATTTTTTGGTAGGTTTTTGAAAGTGATGAGCAAATAATTGACTTTCTGGTAAGAGAAGCATGTCTCTCCACTATCCAAGAAGAAAATATAGAAGATATTGATCAACAAGATGTCATTCAACTAAGGAACAATCACATTCCTAGAGGATTGGTCACCCTAGAGAGCTTATTTGACAATGAGGATAGGAAAAAGACCAGAACCATGAAAGTCAGTGAAAAAATCTATAAAGAAGTTGAAGTCGGTTCTGAAAAGAAGCTCAATGTTGGAGTTCAATGTTCACCAGAGGAAGCTAAAGATATCAAAGCCCTATGCCTAAAATACCAAGATATTGTGGCTTGGTCATATGAAGACCTCAAGGTATATGACAAAAATGTTATCCAACATACTATTGAGCTAGAGCCTGATGCAAAGCCTTTTAGGAAGAAGAAAGAGGGAGCCAAATCGTACCCATGAGAAAAATAATGGGGATATTCGTTTGTGTGTAGATTTCAGAAATCTTAACCAAGCATCCCTTAAGGATCACTATCCCCTCCCATAGATTGATCAGATCTTATAGATAGTGGTAGGGGTAGAGAGGTTCTCATTACTAGATGGTTACTCTGGATACAATCATATTTGGGTGAAAGATGAAGATCAATATAAAACAACATTCACCACAAAGTGGGGCACATTTGCCTACCAGAGAATACCTTTTGGGTTGTCCAATGCGGGAGCCACATTTTAGAGAGCCATGGATTATGCCTTTGGAGCACTGATCAACAAAGTCATTCTGATTTATTTGGATGACATGACTATGTTTTCCCATGATAAGCAAGATCACCTATCACACCTGGAGCAAGTTTTTCAAAAATATAGAGAATTTGGTATTTCACTCAATCCTAAGAAATCATTCTTTGCAGTTCATGAAGGAAAGTTGCTAGGTCATGTGGTCTCAAAAGAAGGTATGACCATAGATCTAGATAGAATCAGATCCATTCTTGCTCTCCCATTGCCTACGAACAAGAAGACTTTGCAATATTTTCTGGGCCAAATCAATTTTGTCAAGAAATTCATTTCTGACTTTGCACATAAAGTAAGGCCAATATCTGAGTTACTCAAGAAGAATGTTGAGTTTAAGTGGACTGAAGTCAGAAAATAAGATTTCGAGATTATCAAGTAATCCATTGCAATAGCCCAATACTAGTAAATCCATATTTCAACAAATATTTTATCCTTTATGCTTATGGAGCTGAAGAAAGTTATGCCTCAGTGCTTACTCAAAAATATGATCAAGGTGAAGAGCATCCTGTATTATTTTGGAGCCAGACACTCCATGATTACTAGGTCAAATATAAATTTATTTAAAGACAAGTATTTGTTATGATGAAGTCACTAAAGAAGTTTAGGCAGTACTTGGTATAGAGCAAGACCCTGGTATATGTGGTTCATCCAGATGTAAGAAGCTTTATCCTTCAGGGTGAACTAGGAGATAAAAGAGTTGGTTGGATTACCAAGATCCAAGAATATGATGTAGAGATACATCCCACCAAGTTTGTGAGAGGTAGATCCTTGTGCCAAGGTCTAACAGAGGCTACAACATTAGCAGAAGTGACAACTTTCCAAGCAAAAGAAGAAGATCAGGTGGAAGGAGCACAGATAGTAGACTCCGATTGGGTTGACCAGATGATCAAATATTTCCAAATTGGAGTATGTCCCACAAATCTAAATGCATCCCAAAGGAGGAGATACAGGATTCATGCTTTGAAATATGTACTACTACCAGAAGGCCTGTACAAAAGAAACTTGGATGGAGTTCTTCTAAAATGCTTAAAATATGATCAATAAAAGAGGGTCATTGAAGAGTTCCATGGAGGACCAGCTGGTGGACATAGCTCAAGCAGAGTTACAACTTTGAAAATCATAAGAGTAGGCTACTATTGGCCTACTATATTTTTTGATACTTTCAAAGTTACTAGGACCTGTGACAAGTGTCAGAGATATGTTGGAAGGACAAGGAATGTTGCATTCCCCCTCAAACCCATACAAGTTGAAGAGCCCTTTCAATAATGGGGGTTGGACTTCATAGGGGTCATCAACCCTAATTCCTTAGTAGAGCACAAATATATCCTGACCACTATATATTATCTTACCATATGGGTAGAGGCTATTCCCACTAAGAAATCAGATCAGGAAGTTGTGATCAATTTTATGGAAAATTTGATTTCAAGGTTTGGAGTTCTAGAAGCCTTGGTGAGTGACAATGGCCCAAATTTCATAGGAGCCAAGTATATTGAGTTTTCCAGCAAGTATGGCATCATGCTTAAGAATACTTCTAACTATTACCCTCAAGGGAATGGACTTGTTGAATCTACTAATAAGAATCTATTGAGGATTATGAGGAGATCACTTGAAGGTAACAAGAGAAGTTGGCACCTATTATTGGACCAAGATTTGTGGGTAGATAGGATTACTATCAAGAAGTCTATTAAGACTTCCCCTTATGCTCTGGTGTATGGAAAAGAGGTAGTACTACCTATCCATTTGGAAATTCTAGCACTTAAACTTGTCAATACAGAGGAAGAGTCAGAGGAAAATCCGGTGAAGACCAGGTTGACTCACTTGCTGCAACTGGAAGAGAATAGAGCTTAGGCATATGATAATTTTCAAAAGTATTCCTTAGATATCAAGGTATGGTTTGATAAGAAGGCCAGATTCAAAAAATTCTAGGTTGGAGACTCAGTTCTTAGGTGGAATGTTGATAGAGCGAAACCAAGCAAGCATGAAAAGTTTGATTCTTTTTGGGATGGCCCTTTCAAAATAGTGGAGGCCAAGGAGTCCAATGTGTTCCAGCTTGAAGATCAATAAGGGAACATACAACCGATTCTAGTAAATGGTTTTCACCTCAAACTCTACTACGTTTGAAATATGAGCTCATTGTAACATATGTATATACCTTGTATTATATTTCCCTTTCTTTCTGCACTTTGTATTCAGTTTCTTTCTGCACTTTGTACAAGCTCATTGAAAAATATTTGCAAAAAAATGGCTAAGTGTTGACAAAGTATTCAACAAGGTTTCATCCCACACTCAAATACACATAAAAGGTGGCGGAATGGTGAGTGTCTCCAATCCACGCTAAAATACATTAAAGTTCCAGTGGAATGATGCAAGGGTTGTCTTTTCACATGATGAAAAGAACAAAGTCTTAAAAAGCGTAAAGGCATCTCCAATACAAATATTTTTGAAGCTAAAGCATAGCAGAATAGAACCAAGGTGGTAACCCATGCATGGAATTTATTAAGTGTCAATGGAATCAAAGACATATTTGATTCACCGATTTCAAAACCAAGGTGGAGCCAAGTAGTGATTTTGTGACCATGTGGAGAGGAAAGAAAAAGCTCACATTCAATGCTAATGAACTCACGCTCGAACCAAAGAGTAGCCGAAGAGATGCAGTGAGGTGGTAGTGCAGTTTTGAATTTTTGACCAATAAAAATTTAGAATGCCATCATTGAGCCATCGAAAGGAATGAGTGGAAGTTGGAAAGTATGCCAGTGGGTAGATCATGCAGTAGCCACATTAATGGTGGAAGATATGTGCACCTAAGAGATAAAAGAACCAAAAGGCATGAACAATGTTCATTTAGTGGTAAGTTGTATTCACAGAGTAGAGAAGAGTTAGATGGTACTCAAAAAATTTTGCTGTGAATTCTAGAAAGAATTTAATATTGTTACTATCAGGATGGCCTCCAAAGATACCTAGGAGGTTGAAACCCAGGAGAGAAGAGTAGTGGCTCCATACATTGATAGAGCGAAAGTTGTGGCAGATACTAAAATGGTCCTCATAGAGAGAACAAGGCTCAGAAGGAGCGTTAATGATAGATTCAAGAAGAGAGTCACTTTGTCTGTGGAAGGTAGATGCGTTGTCCTTTCTTATCTATATTTTTACATTTGTGATTTTGTTCATCCCTGTCTAGAATTAATAGCTGCAATAGTAAAATTTTATGACCCAATGGCCAAAGTAGTGAAGACCTCTAAGGGAAAAACCCTCTTTAGTATCACCACCTCCTTCTATCATAATATTTTTGCCCTAGGGTCAGAACATCAGTGAGACCAAAGGAATTTAAGGTGACTGACTAGGTTGGGTATTACTCTTTAGAGAAAAGAGCCAATGATGGTGAGTCATTTAAAATATGGGTTTATAAGTAGCTCAATGCTAAGCCTAGGAAGAAATTACCTAAAGTCCCAATCTCTATTGATGAATTTCCAAACCCTGTACTGTTCTCTATGTTGGCCTGTATGGAGGGTTTAGATTCTGATAGAATGGTGTACGATTGGAAAATTGTCATGGCCTATTGTATTTCTAATGAAAGAATGTATGAGAAAGGCATAGAGGAAAGAGGGACTAGGGTGATTTATTTTGATTGGCCAACCTTTCTTGCACAGAGGATACATGAACAGTTGGTAAGAATGAAAAGGGGCTCTGATGCTCCTAGTTTTAGGTATTGCTCAAGTCTGGTATGGATGTTTTATGCTGCCATTAAGGACAAGATGCCTTGGATTCTGGTTAGGGATAAAACTAGTGATGGGGAACCCTTGTCGGTTTACTATTGGACAAGCCACTTGAGAAGTGGTGAGTCTTTTTATAGATTTAATTTGGAATTCCTTGGACCCACCTTGAAAATAATGTATGGAGAGTGCCCTAGATTGCCACCTCTGGCTAAGAAAATTCTGAGAGTAGAGGGTGTTGAGGAAGGAGATTGGTACTTTTTGACTGAGGGTACAATTATCAGATTATATGGTTTCATGGGTAAACCTTTTCTCCTACCCCATTTTGTCATAGAAAGGCTCTTTGCCTTGGAATATTTGAGGTAGGTAGAGTACATCGATTTGAATTATGGTTCTGGAAGAAAGAGAAAGTCTTTGCTTACATACCACACTATGGAGGATATTACCATCACAAAGAAGGGGTAGAGTCAGCTAATTGACCAACACCTTGATAGGTTAGGTCTATTTTACATTCCCCAAAGATGGAGTTATGACCCTGATGGTATTTTCACTACAAGGAATGTAGCCCTAAATGGGGAAAAAGCTTACAAATTTGAAAAGAGACCTAGGGATCATTTCGAACAAGGCAAAAATAATGATGAGACCACTCTTTTGGAGTGGAATGTTTCAAAAATGGGTCAACTGCCTCCATGGTTGGATTTCTATGAACAAGTTGTGGATTTTGATCCTAACAAGAAGAAGAGTCATCGGCTTACAGAAGCCACCATTCGTGACATTGAAGAGAAATCTAGAAAGAAAAAGGACCATCAACCTGATGAGGATGTTGCTGAAGAAGAGGAAAAAGTAGAACCATGGAACATAGCAAAAATAACAGATTGGTGGAGAATGAGAATTGAAATTGGAAAACCTAAGTCCAAGTTCGGCATGAAGATTGATAATGAGTTTTCCAAGAAATATGATGAAAATATCATAACCTAGAAGCAGAAGGACATCAAAAACATAGTGTTGATAGTTGAAAAGTCCAAGGCTAGTTCTGAATCTCTCTCTCCACCCACGGATCAAGAAACTCCTTTAACAGTAGCTGAAGTCTTGAAAACTTTTCATCCTACCACTGAACAAGTGGAGAAGTTTCCTAAGGGAGCTCAACTTCTGAGCAAAATGCAATATTCTGATGAAAAAATTATCAACACTCTAGTCATCGAAGCAGTGTCTAGGCCTAAACGCTTAGCTCTAGGGGGACAACCTCTAGACATAGACATTGACTGGAGATAGAAGGATGAGAGTTTCAGGTTCACCCCCTTTCTTTCACCACTGTAGTATCAGTAGAATTATGTCCCATATCTGAGCAAGTCTTGCTTTCTAGAGTAGGACAAGGAGATGTATCAGAAGAAGATTCTGAGAGTGAGATGGCTTCTTTTCAATTAATTCATAGAAGAGCTAAAAGATCTCTAAAAGGAAGGGAAAGAGAAGTTTCAAAGAAACAAATGTTGGATATGAAGGAGATTGCCAAAGATGTGGCTATTTTGGCTATAGAAGAATTGACTCATCATGAGCAGTAGCAGGAAATAGAGGTGGAACAAGAGCACCCTACATCTGTAGGTGAAGGTATGGTTTCTAATCCCTCTTCTCCTCTTCATCCTCCTGAATCCCCAAGGAATTCTCCCTCCCTTTCTAGTCAAGTAAATGTGACAAAGGTACCTTCTCCCTCTCACGGTTCACCCCATGTTTCATCGGTTGTCACTGAAGTACAAGTTACCTCTGTTCCCCCAAAGTCACCCCAAATCCCACTTTCATCATCTGAAGTTCCCACTTCATCATCTCCCATCACTTCATCTTCACTATTACCACCACCCCCATCAAAGGGATAAACTATTCCAAGCACCGCCATTCACCCAATTGTTAGTCTTGCATCAATTCCTATGAGTTTACCAACAACAACCATAGCAGTAGTTACAGAGTCCACTATTGTTACAGAGACTATTGTAATTACTTCCACACCTCCATTGTCAATAGTTCAGTCCACCCTTGCATTTATGGTATCTTCATCTCCCCTGGCTGCTAGTTTTTCAAGTCCTATCACTTTGCCAAAAGAGCAGGCAACCACATAGAAAGTGAATGATTTTTGGGTAGAGAAGCTTTCAAAGCCTTCCAATAGGATGGTTGTCAGAAGAAGAAGCATGTATGTTGATCCAGTTTCTAGGAAGAGAGTATCTAGATCTATGACTCCACTTGTAAGTAAGCCTAAAACTGAGATGACTGTCCAAGATTATCGAGTGGAGGAGGTCATAGAAGATATTGACAAGCTTCCTGAAGAGGATGAGTTGATTATAGCCAGAGCCCACTTAGACACCTTCTATGTGAAAAATGATATAGTCAGAGAGAAGGTGAGCAAACTGGAGAAGCAGATTGAAAAGCTTCAGAAGACTCTGAGCAATCAAAAGGAAGTAGAAAAGGCTCTAAGAAAGGAGACCAAGGGCTGGCAAGAAAAGTACCAAGAAGCCAATAAGCTCAAAGACCAGCTAGGAGAGCAAAAGAAGTTGAATGAAGAACAAGCAAAAGAAATCCAAAGTTTGAGACAACAACTTCAACTTGAGAAAGCTAAGTCTTCTAGCTTTTCCAAGGCCGGTTTGAAGAAGATTAGAAAAGAAATGCTCTCTGAGGTCCAAGAGAAATGTCCAGGGCTTCAACTCATGATTGATTATCTTGATGATGCTAGCCGCTTGCTCCCCAATGTTCAGAGAGAGCTAGATCAGATCACCAGAGAGTTGCAGCCTATGGTGATTTTAGCAGAACAAATGTACAGGTTGGTTGATAGCAGACTCAGTGATTCTGCTAAACCAATTCCTAATAAAGAATGGAATCTCACCAGAGTTGCTACCAAAATAGTGGTCAAGAAGCACATGGTACTTCAAAGAGCTTGGCTATTGTTTGATAGGATTGAAGGAGTGATTCGGGATGTTGTGGATGTGAATAAAGAAATGATTCAAGTTGGCTTCAAAGGCCTATGGATGGAGGATCACAACTTGCTATCCATGGAAGAGATCCAGAAAAGCATTGATGAAAATTTATAGGATGAATCTGGAATTGATTCTCTTGAAGAGCCACTACCCCAAGAGCAAGCTGCCCAATTAATTGTTAATTTTACCAGATTAAGAGATCTCATGGAAGATCTAGTGAATAGAGGGAATGCTGCTAATTATGAGGATATTGGAGAATTACAATATGTTTATAAGTAGCTCAAAGAAACATCAAACCCCTCTGAAGTAGCCTAGAAATAGGCTTTACAATATTTAAAATTGATGATTCAGTTATTTGGTGATGATTCTGGAGGAAGGCATCAAAAACAACCTTCCCAAGAAGAAGAGAATGAAGAAGAAGCCGAGGAAGAGGCCCATGAAGAAGAAGAGTAGGATGGAGCTGTTGCAAGGCCCGAAAGGGGCCCACACTTAGTTTGTTTTTGTTTTTTGTACATATGCACAAGTTTTGCATTTTTGTTTTTTGCTCTAACAATTGTCAAAAATAAACAATAAAGGCATGAAGCCTACAGAGGCTCAGAGAGTAGCAAATTTTGTATGAAGGTATTTTTGCAATAAAGCCTTATAAGAGGAGTAGAGCTATGCCTATTTTTTGAAGACAGTTGCAACAAGCCCTAATTTTTGGCATGGACTCCATATAAGCGGATAAGTTCTAAATGTTTTAGGCATGATTTCTATATGAACCTTTACCCTCTAAGCAAACCAACAGATTTTTAGAGGGTAATGTTTGTATGGAAGTTATTCTTTAAAGCATATTTTTGAAGATGAGCATTTTTTGACTCCTAAGGCCCAATGGATAAGATTCTGAGTTCTATGGCTTTGCGAGCAAATCCACCTGGGAGGCGCTAGAATGTAGGCCCAAAATGGCCACATACTTAGGAAAATTTTAAATTTTTTGCCTAAGTCATAATGTTCTCATTCCGCACACTTTGTAGTGTATTTTGGAGTGGATCTGCAACAAAGGTCACCGACCCACCCAACACTTGATGAATTTTTGTGCTTGGAGCAATCCCGCATAGTTTCTTATGTTTTTGCTTCGGATTGGCGACTCATCCCGAATCCGTAAAATTTTAAGAAGGATGATGTCAGCGTAAAATAAGTGTGGATTGGTGACCGCTTGATATTTAGAATACCTTGTGAGTGGCTAAGTGTTGGAAAGCCTGATTTCGGAGAGCGCGTTGAACATTCTTGCCCAGAATGGTAATAGAAGGTGGGATGCTAAGTCTAAGAGATGCGGATTCGTGACTAAGTTTTGTTTTGACTAACTTTCTTTCGGAATGGTGACAAACAATGTTTTACTCTAAAGCCAGTGCGGAATGGAGGAGAAGTCACTTTACACTGTAATAGGTCTGAAATGATGCACTAGGACAATGCACTTGCTTAGGTCCGGAATGGAATCCATAGAAGTTTTGAAGGAGATATGATGTCATCGACTTTTTTGTGTGGATTGGTAAATGCTTCATCGCCAATGAAAAGAAATGAAGGATAGGGAGCAGATTTCATCCCGCTTCATTTTCAAAGCATTTTGATGTCGGATTGGCGTTCAATAGTTTTTGAAGCATTAAAGGTGATGTCATCAATTTTTTAAAGTGGAATGGCGTTGTGTTCTCCCCCGCCATTACATCAAGCTTATTTCAGATTTAATCATAGCCATACGATGGGGGAGATCAACGATGGAGATTTTGCTAAGAAATTTGAAGAGTATAAAAGCAACTTCTCATCGGAGTTATGATAGTCAGTTGGAGGAGGAAGCCGAAGCATCAAGGGTTTTCAAGAAGATGATAACCAGAGATGGTTGCAGATCGATGGTGGTAGAAGGTTTCCAAGAAATATCGACGATGCATATACAGTCTCCAATGGCCAGAACTCTAGTTAGCACTAAACAACCAGCAAGTTGTAGAGTTTTCGAGCTACCATGGTGGTCCACTTGCAGTGGATTTCCTGGAGGTTGAACCAGTAAGAAAATGCCAGCAAGAACTCTCTATTGAGCTATCAAAATTTCATCTTTGTAATGTTCCTTGTTATTTTAATTTTGCAAAACTATAAATAGAGGTCGAACCCTCATTTTTAAAGGGTCGGCTCTAGTGTGTTTTCCTGTGCTACTATAAATATTCCCAAGGGCTAATGAAAGGAGCATTACATTGATCTTCACCTCAAATATTGTGTCTTCATACTTTGATATCAGAGGTTCAAATTCTTTAGTTGCATTTTTGTGAATACTTGAATGGTTAGTTTGTGCCAAATTGATGGATTACTAGCTATTAGGGTAATTGAAATCTACTTTTGAATTTGATCTTTATTGTTAGGGAGTGCATTTCTGTAAAATCTAAATATTGGTGAATTCTGTTATTTGGATTATCATTGTTTAGATATTGGAATCGTTGTCTACAATATTTCTCTATTGTTCCTTAATGAATGAAAGTACATCTTATTTGGGATAATGTTGATCTGAGTGATGTGTCTTTGAGTTGGTTTTTTAGAGCTTTTTTCTGTAGTGCAATGTTGTTAGCCTATCCATCCACTATTGTTCACATTTTCTAACCCTAATCCTTTTCTTACCCTAATCTCTAAAACCCTAAGTGAGCATAATTGTGTCAACACCCTATTTAAGTTGACAAGGAACCAGCCTACTCTGGAGGTTGGATCAAAAACTCTATTTTGGTCCATCCAATGTTGAGTGTTGAGTTGTAGCTATCGGGTGCAAGCCTGGATAGAAAGTAGGAAGATAGACAACCATAGTATTGAGTAAAACTTGATGCAATTCAGTGTCCAATAGGAACTTTCATGATTATTATTGACTATACACATAAATTTAAACATATTATTTATGCTTGAATTTGTGTCTTAATGGATTTCAATCCCTTCCAAAAATGATCTCATTAAAATTTGGGGAGGATACTTGGGAGCAGGTGGTGGAATCTAATAATTTCTTAATCCATAGACACATTCCTAAGGTGAAAACTCTTAACAATGCTAAAAACTTATCACTAGCCATCCATGGTTGAAATATGGAGAATCAATGTTAGTTTCATGCCCTTTAAATTTTAGTTAATATGTATTAGAGATAATTCATTTAGATCCTGAGTGCAACAATGGTGGTATGAAGGTAAACCAAGGTATGAGACTAAGATATTTTTGACCAAAATGTTGCAATACATCAAATCCAAAATCAAGATTTGGAATTAGGAGTTTGGAAACATCATGTAGAAGAAATAAGAAGTGATTGCTCGGCTTGAATATTTGAATGAAAAAATGCATTTATTTGGCCTCACTAAGTGTAGAAAGTATAGATAAAATTAGACTCACAATATAGTTGGAGGAATGGGAAAAAGGAGAAAAGCTCTTATGGAAGTAGACATCTAGGTGTAATGACCCAAAATCAAGCTACAAGAAAAATACACAAACAAGAAAGATATTTTTTTTACTAAGGAGAGGTTTTCATAAAATCCCTAACCAATTTCTAACTGATTCTATTATTTAAAACCCCTAATTTTTTTTAAGAGATACATCTCATGAAATACCCTCACTTAAGTTCATCTATGTAGGCATATTATGTGTTACCGCAAATAATTGTATCTCTCTCATCATTCTTTATGAGCTAAACTTATCACCTTGATTCAATCAAAGGTATACATCCATATCCATACCATACACAAGTTAATGTGTAGGTATGCTACGTTTATTGCAAGTTAAGTTATCCATATGGTCTACCCGATGAGCTATCTTAACTCAAATGTAATATTTCCATAACTTAGTTGTCATTCTACCTAAGGGGTATTAATCCCTTAGGTCACCTATGTTCACCCTAAGGGGGTCTTAATTCCCTTAGGTCACCCTCTAAGTTCATCCTAGAACTTATTTTATTAAGTTTTCGTTATTAGCAAGTAAAACAATAATAGCTCATATACTAAATATAACAAAAGTATAATTCATAGAATCCAAGAAATGGAGGAAATTAGAATTTAGAGATAGTAACCATCAATAAGAAAATAATACAAGACATAAATAATTCTATAGAAACACTATTTTCAACCTCCCTAAACTAGTCGTAAATACTCCAAAACCTCCCAAAAATTGATTCCAAATATCACAAAACATCAATTTGATTATTCCCCATCACTTTGGGCTTTAAATTTTACCTTTACCAAATTTTCCACTCTCACCAAATTCACCAGTGGAAAATTTTGTAAGTTTAGTGGCAAATTTGGCAAAGCTATAAAAATTGACTTTCTACACTCAAAACTAGTCTTTTACCAAATTTGCCACCCCTATGGTGAATTTGGCTAGTGGTAATTTTAGCAAATTTTTTAAAATTGAAACTTCTCAAAATATTATTTGATTCCTTACCACATTCACCACTTAGAACCAAACTCGCCACCCTTGTGGCAAATTTGGTAAACAATGGTGAATTTGGCAAAAATAGCCAGGAATATTCCACACAAACCAATTGGGCATGGATTGAGCCTCCTTTTACCTTTGCCATAGATTCCACATGCTTTGATAAGGATTGATATTAATTTGTTTTAATTGGTATTATCCATACATTCCCTCCAAGTCCCCTCCCAAATACTATTTAAGGAGGTCAAGGGGAAAGCATTCCACAAGCAATTTAACTGTAGCAAAGCTTTACCACATTTTCTAGTAATCTCTCTTTCAATAGAATTATCTATTCTTAAGTTATCTTTAGGCATCCTTGAGTCTTAATCAAGCACTTTGGAGCATCGTGTGAGCATTGGGGCAAGTCAAGCAAGGATAGGAGGATTTTGGAGCAATGAGGCTACCATTGGAGGTAAGAAAGAGAGCTCCCATAGCCTTTTTCTTCTCTCCTCCCACCTTAGCTTCATAGCATTTTGTCCTCTAGGTTGTGGCCTTGCTAACTTTTCATAACTCTTTGATGCATTTCATGTTTTATGCTCTAAATTTTCTTGTAGGGTTTTAATCCTTGTCTTTGGCAACCTCTAACATTATTTTGAAATCCTTCTAAAAATGTTTTTTTGGCAGCCCTCTTATTCTATAAGTGAAAAAAATCAGAGGATTAAGCCTCTGAAATAGATAATTTAGAGACTTAAATTTTAAATGTGTAAATAAACTAAAAATTCCCAAGTTAAATGAATATTTGAATGCATGAGAGTGTAATAAAAATAAATATACTTGTGAGCCTATTAGGAATGATTATAATATTATCTACTATTGTTTTTATTATAAAATAAATAGAGATTGGTGCAAATTATTTACTAATTTAGGAGTTAAGTGAAGACTTTGGTGAAGGGTAGGGGAATGCCTCAATGACTATTTTGAATACATAAAAGAGCTGGGAGCAGAGATCTAAGAATACATAAGGATTAAAAATATAGCTAGGTAACTTGTCTATATCCTAAAAATTTTAATGCATAAGAAATTAATAAAGATATCAATGTAAGCTGATTAAACAAAATGAAAGGAATGTTATGAAATGCTTGAAATAACAAATCATAATGCTATAATACTTAAAAACATGGAAGTAAAATAGAATGGATGTGAAAGGAAAGGGTTAGTATGTTGTAAATATTAGTCATGGATTGTAAATAAAAGTTTTGCAAGAAAATGATATGAGTAATGTGTTATAAATTGTCAAGGTACCCTGCAAAATAAAGAATTATTTTTAAAGTATGGTGATGAAATAAATGCAAACTAAAATTATCCTACAATAATATGTTAGAGATGATAGTAAGGATGCTATAATAGACCTTGCAAAACATAGTGGGATCCTTCCCGTACAATCTCAACCAAAACCTTATTGAAATCGGTTTAGAATCTTCCTTGAAACTTTAAAAACTTGTCCCAAGACCAAATTTGCCACCCCTATGGCAAATTTGGCAACTAGAATAACAGAACCAAGTTCTCCACTCAGACCAAATTCACCAGTGGTGAATTTGGTATACCTTGTGGTGAATTTGACAACATGCCAAATTCCACTCTAGGAGGCAAGTGGTAAATTTGGCAACAAACCGAATTCCACTCCAGGAGGTAAGCATACTCACTTTTTTTATCAAAAAGGGGTCTTATAAATTGTTTAGACAAGTACACTATCCAACCCTTATATGGAACCCTTAAATTAAAAAACCTATTTTTTTGTGTGTAGATTTTACCAAATTTGCCACCCCTTGGTGATTTTTACAACAATGATGAATTTGGCACTTTCAGTGGAAAATTTTGTAGATAGGCTCTAGGAGAGATAATCATGCTACTTGGACCTTACCTAGCCCTGCAATTTTATTTCCTATGTGTTCTATTTCTATTTTTTTGCTATTTTGAAACATAAATCACATCTATTTTGGTAAATTAAGGAATTCTAGCTAGGAAATTTTAATCATTTACAAAACCTTGCAATTTATTCACAAAACATTTTAATTTCTTTACAAAACACTAAAAGACTAATAAATTAAGGAACATTAGGCTAAAATTTAACCTTTCAATTACTTTCAAGTACTTAGGCAAAGAATCAAAAAGCAGATAGTTGCATTAAGCTAGATTATCTTATTGCATTTCTCCTTGTTTTATCCTAAAATCAAAATCTCCATGGTCTAGTGCATTCAAAACTTGAAGTGCATATAGGTTATCTCTTGTTTGCTTGGATTTGTGTGATTTAAACTTAATCCTTGCATTTATATGATATTTTATGATTTAGGTTCAAATAATCGGTAAGGCTTGATAAAGAGTCAATATTAATAGATATCCAAAAACTCTTAGGTGTTTGTCTTAATTGAACTCATAAACATCGCAAAAACAAGAATTACATCAACTATCATACAACCATAGGAAAAATCACAAAAGTAGGGGTCTATTTGTGTTGAGGATCTTCAAATACTCGGGATCTCATTTGCAAAGAAATCCTCAAGTGGTAAAGAAGATATTCTAATGAATCTCCCCTGTGCACACTTGACATTAATTAGATCTAAAGGGAAAATAACATGAGGTTTTACCACTACCTACATAACCCAATGTGAACACTTCATTTTACCTTAACAAATATAAAAGTTTGTTGAATCTAAAAAATATCATCTAATTTGTTTACTTAGTTTACATCACATTAAAAAAAGATAACAAGAACATAACAAATTTCTAATCCTACTAGGGGAAGGATAATGATCCCTAGATCAAACTGACATACGAACCATAGAGGAGCAATATTCTTTGGTAAGTATATCATTATAGATTAGTGGAATTCATAAGGAGGATTATTTTTTAGAGTGACATAAGGATCTCAAACATCTTCTCTTATTTGCTATAAGTACTCTAGAAATAAAACTTTAATAAATTAATCCCCTTTTCAAAGCTAAGTCTTCAAAGCCATGTCTCAACATCCTTATAACACCCAAAATAAGGGTGTACCTATCACTTCTTAGGAAGGATCATCCTCTCAAGGAAAAATTAAACCAAAAGTAAACCCTTGGTCACAACAAGTACCTAGGGAACAATTAGTTATTGAATAAATATCTCATCAAACTATAGACCATGTTAGAGATTATATTAAAAGAAATAAAGACATCATTTTGGATGTTCTTAAATAGGAACTTAGATAATAAGTAGAAGTGAAATCAACCACAATGCATGAAAGCATAGGATATTCCAATGAACAATCAACCATTACTCAAATAAGTGAAATTCAAAACAACTTGGCAAGTCTCAATGTGGCTACAACACAACCTAATTATTCTACAAAACCTCCTACTCTATCCATAGAAATACCTGCTTTGAGAAATCCCTTTTCAATATTTTCTAGCGAAACAACTAATTCTACAAATCCCTTTTTCATTCTCAATATGGGGCCTAGTCAAGTACCTCCCATCATAACACCAAATCAAAATACTTCAAATCTTACAAGTATAGTTGAACTCCCAACCAGGACTCAAATAAGCAACAAAAAATGGTAAAACTACAAGGTAAGGTCAAAAACCAAAGAAGAAAATAAGAACAAACCACATTAAATTTGAATATCCTTATGGATCAACTCCTAGAGGTTTTGAGAGTCCATATATAGGAGACTCTCCTAGTTATCGACAATACAAGGATCCAAAAACTCATAAGCCCTTTGGCCAAGTAATCAGCAACCCCATTTCATTCCCTTAGAATGTGCACAAAGGATATAAATTCAAGCTCTTCACTCATTCTAAGAATCTAAATGACCACAGAGACCGACTACCAATTAGTATCATCCACCCTTTTATTGTTTATAATATTAACCAAAATTTAATATTTGAACTCATAGATAATCTTGCAAAAGCCAAGAGAAAAACCCCTCTACAAGGCCTCGATAATCACAAGAGATTCCATAAAATTGTTGGAGTGAACACCTTTGTAAGTGAAAAATAAAAAACTAACCATGCCAGAAGAATATCTCCCAACACCATCAATTCTAGCATGTCCAATATTGCCCCTAGATGACCCATTAGTATTAATTTTTAAAAATTCTCTAGGGGCGGCCTCCACCTACCATCTCTCATAACCTTCTTGTTGAGTTGAGGAAACCTACTAGGGCTAGAAGAGTTTGTACCAACCCCAAAGAGACCAAGTGCCTAGTGTAAATTCTCCTCCCTAGAGTACAAAAGAGGATCCACATCACATTTTCTATGGATATTTTCCTAAATCATACACATGATCCATCTCTAGATTTTTTGAACAGCTAAATGACTACCTTGAAAGATGCGATGGTTTCATTCAAGCCAAATCTTCCAGATGATGCAATAATGACATAAATTCCAAGCCACCTAGAGGAAGGGGGTCTTGGCTAGAGGTCTTCCTAGGCTACTCCAAAACTCCACTAGGGAGAACACATGAAAACGAGGATGGTTCCAGGCACTCCACCAACGATGCCAAATGTATCTGGAAAGGGAGCATTGGAAAAATAAATGATAAGAGTCATCCTCATTCTTACCGTAAAGGAAACAAAAGGAGGGGCCCTAAAATATTCTCTTCCTCATGTTATCCCAAGTGAGGCATTTATTACAAGCTACCAGTCAGAGAAAGAAGTTACATTTCAGCCAAGCATATTTGTTCCACACCTTTTCCCACCATGTGATAAGGAGACTCCTGAACTTTTTCTTATCAAGAACCTAATAACCATAGACTATAGATTAGGTTCCCTTGGTATCAGGGTTCCAAGCCATAATGTATTTACCATTCAATGAATAATACGGTCTCCCTACAATAATAATAGCAAGCACAACTTTGTCCTAGATCAATCTCCCTTCGGGCCATTCCTGTGGATATTTCCACCTGTACATCTCCATATTTCCAAAAGATTGGATTTTTTTAAAATCCTCTATATGAGACCAACCCACTTCCAATAAAAAACACTTAGGGAATGTAACCTGGGATATTGTGTCAATATAGGAAGGTGGACATCCCAAGAATCCTCCCAAAAAAGAGCATTTGAACCTCGATTGCAAATCCAGAATAAACTCTGCTTAATTAAATTAGCTCCTATTTTCAGAGTGTCCCAGATAACTTAACCTTTTCCAACAAAGCTAACTCTAGGGATCTTAGCCTCTAAAATATCTCTCAAGTATTTACAGTATAATATTTTAGTCCAAATTTTATCTTGAGAGGTACACCATCTCTAGAAAAGTTTTGTAGCCAAAGCCTACCCAGAAAGAGATGTTTGTTGCAACCTAAAGCCTCCCTCTTGAACTAGCCTATAAATAGAATCCCACCTAACCAAAATCCATTTAGATTGGTCAATTTTTCTAGACAAAAAAAACTATCTTGAAAAAGCATCCATGTCCTTGATGAATTGAAAGGGAGCTAATTGCACAAAACACCTATAAATGGGTAAATCTTGAACAAAATATTTTAAAAGCAACACTCTACTTATAGAGGATAGCCATTTGATGGTCCAGTGATTCACCTTCCTTATAAAATTATCAAGCATAGAATTCCAAGAATATTTAGTTAGAGGATGATATGAAATCGGAATACCAAGATAAATGAAGGTGGGAGTCTTGACTTGGAATCTTAGAATACGAGAAATCCTGGATTTAATAAGATGAGGGGTATTAAAGAAGAAAATAGAAGACTTGTCCTCATTAATCAACTATCTAGAAGCACCAAGATATATGTCAAGAGACCATATAATATTTCTAGCTTCCCTGATAGTGGCAACTCCCAACAAAGCAGTATCATTAATAAATTGAAGTTGGGAAAGAGGCAGAAAACTACTATCCCACTTCCACCCTTGAATGAGACCCTGCCTAACCTGAGACTTGAGAAATATTCCCAAAACTTCCACCATAATGATAAAAAAATAAGGAGATAAAGGATCTCCTTGACTCAAACCCCTTGAGGCCTCAAATAGCTCTGATGATTCATTATTAACAAGAACAAAGAATGAGGAAGAAGAAACACAACCCATCACCCATCTAATACATTCCTCCTTAAAGCCAAAAGTAGCAAGAAATTTTTGAAGAAAGGACCATCTGACCCGGTCATAGGATTTTTCCATGTCCAACTTAATGAACATATTTTTCTCCTTAGAAGTTTCCATTGAATGAATAGCTTTTGTAGCGATAACAACCCCATCCAGGATTTGTCGACCAGCAAAAAACCCACCTTGCTCCTTAGAGATGATTTTTCTTAATCATATCTTCATCCTTAGCAATAATTTTTGTGATGATCTTATACACAACATTGTAGAGAGCGATAGGCTTGAACATATCCAAGGAACTAGCCCCCTCTTTTCTAGGAATAATCACCACAAAGGTAGCATTTAGGACCTTTAGCATTTGTTTGTTCTTTTGGTACTCATGGACCACCCCTAGAAGATCAAATTTGATTAACTCCCAAAACTTCTGATAAAACTCAATTGGGAATCCATCTGAGCTCAAGGATTTCCCTTTTTTCATCATGAATACAACATTTTCAAACTCCTCAAGGGAAATTAGAAAGAAGTTCAAATAACTTATAGAAGGATTCGTTAAACAATTTTCAATCTACATTGAAGATAAGGTTACCATAGAAAATATTTATCAACTTAAATAAGATAATAATGATAAATTCTTGAACTTCTTGGCCAAATGGAGAGTTCTCACAAGAAAACTTCCAAATATTCCTCTTCCTAAGGAACTCTTACATATTTTCATACGAAACCTTTACGAACAATTGTCATATCCCTTGGATATTGTAAACTTAACCTCTTTCGAGGAAGTTGTTGACATGGCTAAAAGGGTAGAGACCGTCCTCATAAGGTAAGGCCAACTAAACTATAACAAGAAAGAAGATGAAAAGCCCTCTAAAAAAGGGCAATACAAAAATAAACATGTTGTAGAAGACGGTGTAATTGATTCTCGATAAAATAACAATGTAAAAAATACCCAAAACACTCCTCAAAAGTTGGTTATCCAAAAGGAGGATAAACCTCAAAGGTAATATACCAACACGGGACTAATTCAAATAGCCATGCTAAAAATTTATCTTGAATCCAAACTCATAGAACTTTTGCTTGTCATACCTTGGAACCTATCAAAACGAGCACCCTTTTGGTATAGGCAAGATGAATACTACGACTATCACCAAATAGAGGGACACACTACCAACAAGTGTAGAACCTTAAATAACATTATGCAATGCCTCATTGAGGAAGGAAAAGGGAAAATTAATAAACCAAAAAAACCTAACAAACACATGGGAATATTTCAAGATCCCCTACCAAAATGCAATAAAAAATAAGCCAACTTTGTAGGTTCCATTCGCCTACAAAGTTCCTGAAGGTGAAAATAAATATTTCTAATAAATCATCTTTGTTGATTACACCTTCTCAAAAAACCTTGCATATATTCAATCTTTTTCAACAATTAGAGGAAGTACCCACAAAGATCTCCCTCTTAGAACTCCTAAAAACATTGCCTGCTCATAGGGAAATATTGTTAAAACTCTTAAGTGAATAAAAAATCCCTCAAGACCTATATCCAAATGACATCACCAACATGGTTTGGGTTAACTGGAATAAACAATGCTATCTTAGCATTTCATGAGGAAGACACTCCTCTTGAAACCATATCAGGTAGTTCTTACCTCTACATCATAACTCAAATAGGTGATAAATATATCAAGAGAGTCTTAGTAGACAATGGATCAACCTTGAACATTTGTAATATCAAATTTTTACAAAATTTTGACTTAACCAAAAATAATTTATAAAATTTAGACCTCATTATTAGGGCCTTCGATAATGAATACTGAGAGGTGACAGACACCATTACTTTGCCTATCAAATTAGGACCTTGCATATTAAATACCCTCTTTTATGTCATATCATATGACGTAACATATAACATGCTCCTTGGAAGACCATGGATACATGCTATGAGGGTTGTACCCTCTACCTTACATCAATGCCTTAAATACAAATACCAAGGAAGGGTCATCCACATTCCCGGAGACCCAAAATATTTCACCATGTGCAATTCTATAGACTTACAAGAGATTAATATCTACCCTTCCATACAATCGGCTAAGTCAAATGATAAATAAAATACAAATAAATGAAAGGAAATATTAGAGGAACTATAGACCCAAAATGGCCACATCCTTAGAACAATTTTAAAATTTATTCTAAGGCATGGAAAATCTCCAATCCACTGAGGATAGAGAGTATTTTGGAGTGGATCCGCAACAAGAGTTATCCATTCCACTCAACATCTAGTGTTTTTTTCCATAACAAGCTAAGTACTTGATTCCACTCGATATCTAGTGTAACTGGCAGTGGATTCCATCAAGGTTCCCAATTCATAAACTTTTTGAGCTTTGATGATGTCAGCACATTTTAAAGTGTGAACTGGTGATTCTTATTTGTTCCATGCGCTTCAGTGACTAAGTGTTGATAATATGCATTTCACTGATTTCCAAGACCAAGGTGGAGCGGAATGGTGATAAGAAGGTCGAAAGCATTGTAAAGGTAGTAGAATGGCAACAAGGGCTATTTACACTACTTCCAATGCAAATTGGCGATTTCACAATCCAAATGAGTCAGAGATGATGTTAGCATATTATTTTGAGCATATTGTGACTTTCTTTATGCTGCAAATATGCGAAGGAAGTTAAACTATTTGAAGGCTAGGTGATCGGATTGACAACATAATTCATTCTACTTGCAACTCAATGCATTTCTTATTGGAATCTGATTCCACTAGCCAAAGCCATCAAAGCTAACATCAACATCTATAAAGTGTATAATGGTGTTTTGTTCCTTCCTCACTATTTTTTAGAGTATTTTTGATATTTAATCACATATGTCCGCTAAGATAATCGATGATTGAGATTTTACTGACATTGTTATAGTGTATAAAGGAAAATTCTTGGCAAATAAAAGAATAGTCAGTTCAAATGTGGGAAGGTGAAGCATAAAAGGGTTTTCACAAATCAAGAACTAGAGAAGTTATAGATAAGAAGTGGAATAGATTTTCAAAGAACAATGAATGGTCCAGGTTTAGTTTCCAATAGTCTAAATATCGACTGCCATTACTGAACCAACAGGTTGTAGAGTTGAGCTGTCATGACGGATTGCTTCCAAAAGATTTTCCAGACTTCATGAACAAATGAAATAATACCAGTAAATCTCTTTGTTGAGTTTTTATAATTTTAATCTTTGTAATGTCTCCTTCAATTCTTTCATTTGTAAACTATAAATAGAGGTCGAACCCTCAATTTTTAGGGTCAGCTCTAGTGTGTTGGCTTGCCCTACTATGCAAATATTTTTGCAAACTAATCGAAGAAGCATTACTCAATTTTTTGACTCAAGACTTGTAATCTTTGATATTTTATGTTCAAGAGGTTCGAATTTGTGAATTGTATTTCTATTAATGAATAACACAAGCTTATACTGAGGGGGGGGTGAATAGTATAAGACCACTTTTTACTTTTCTTTTCAAATTAATATTATGCAGTGTATAGATAGCAATATCAATAGTAGTAATCAAAGTAATGCATAAAAAACCATAACAATAGAGACACCATAATTTATGTGGTTCACCCAATGTGGGCTACTCCACGAAGATAATATTTTAATAAAATTTTCTCAATATCTTTGGGAATCCTTCCCAATTACAATATTTATGGACCTCTGTCCAAATGAGATGTTGATCCCCTAATATCAAGTTCTTGGAACTCTTCCATAGTAGAACTCTTTCCCCTTCTGCTCTGGCTAGTGATATTCTAAAATACTATCTCTCTGCTGCATTGACTGGTGGATATCTCTCCACTTGAAGACTCCTCACTCAGATCTGTCTTCAATTCTAGCTACTAGATATCTATCCACTGAGACTTTGTCCTCTAGAATATATCACCTCCAAAGCTCTATATCAATACTGTACTAAACATAGACCAGACAGTCTAGCACAACTCTGCTCAATATCTTATACTAAACATAGTTCATTCAGTCTAGCACAAATCTACTCAATAGGTCCACACAGAACCTTCTCAAATATACTCAATAGGTCCACATAGAACCTACTCAAATCTACTCAACAGGTCCACATAGAACCTACTCAAATCTACTCAATAGGTCCACATAGAACTTGCTCAAATATTCTCAATAAGTCCTCTCTAGGACTTGTCCAAATCTGCTCAATAAGTCGTCTCTAGGACTTGTCCAAATATACTCAATAAATCCTCTCTAGGACTTCCTAAAATCTACATAGCAAGCTTCCACAAAAGCTTACACAAAATTAGTCCACAAGCCTTCTCAAAGACTTGCCTCAAGTCAGTTTAACAAGCTCACACAGAACTTGTCCAATCTCATAGAATCATAAAGAGAATTGTTAGAGACTCAATATGTTCTATACTCAATGCTCAATAAATATCTCAATTCAATCTCATAGAAGCAGAAAGAGAATTATTAGAGACTCAATATTTTCTATACTCAAATCCCAATCACAACTCAATCTCAATCTCATAGAACCATAAATATAATTTTTAGAGACTCAATATGTTCTATACTCAAATACCAATCTCAACTCAAATCAATATCATAGAAGCATACAAAAAATTGTTAGACTCTATATGTTCTATTCTCAATTCTCAATCTAAACCCAAATCATAATATAGAATAGTTTGTTTCATGGAAATTGAACAACCACTTCACACAATTACTTGACTAGGCTCAATCAACTCTACTCGACCAATCACCTCAAGAAACAATCCTTTCCACAAACCCTAGTCCAAGCATGTATCAACCAGCTCAAAATATTTCCAACAATGCTCAACAACAAATCTCACATAAAAATGATACTCATGTTCTTAACTCAAGTTCAATTTCTTTGCATGACCAATTGGCTTCAACAATAATGCTTATAAAATAAGGTTTAATCACAACTCCCAAACTAGAAAACATTGAAGCATTAAACCAACAACTCCTCAAAATGGAAACCACAATCAATCCTTTTCTCTCCAAAGATATTTTCAGAAATCAATCACCCAAATAAGTCAATGAATAATATTTCCCATACCTTTTTGATGGCTTATGAGTTGTCCACTAAATCTGCCACACTCAACACATTTTATTTTTCCAATCTCAATAAGGGTTAGAGGTCTTGAGTAATAATACAATAATAAAAATAATATCTCAATAACACCTTTTTTTTTTAATAAAAAATCCCTTGCGGGCCCGCCTTGGTCCGAGAGACCACGAACAAGGGGTTCTACACCGTCAAAGTCACCCGGGATTTGCACCCGACCCTTCCCACACCAACATTATCAATTGGATTTTGGATACCAATACAACTTTTTGGTAGGATGGAGATTTAAACCTGGGACCTCCCGATCGCCACTTGAAAGCACGAGGATACGAAAACAAAAAGGAATATGCCACAAGAAAGAACAAGAAAGGACATATACAAATTGACACAAGATAACAGCAATATGAAATATTGTAATCTCTTTATTGATACGCTTTTCAAAATGTGTTACAATACGTCTCCTTCCTTTTTAAGGGATAGGAGTGTCATATGTGTTTCTTGTCACAACATCCATGGATGACAATCCTTCTTCTGCGTGCCCACATGTAAGATGGGCGGACCAAAAAGTTGCTGCCACTTGCGTATATGATTCTTTGCTCTTTCCTGCTCCTCTACTGTTATAAACCTGCATTCAAAGAAACAAAAAATATTAGTAGCACCTGTGGACAGAATGAAGCATGTATTTCCCAAGGCCTACTATCATTATATGCATGAAAATATTAAAACGACAATGAAATGACCTCGGATCAACCTAAAAATTTCATAGTAGCATAAATATGTTAACAAAAGACCACTGCAAAAAGAAAATTCTGGAAATTCCTCACAGATTTGTATTCACTCTAGGGTGGGATGAATTCACCTACAATAACCTATCAGAAAGCACCCTCTTCAATGTCCTTCTTAGGAAGCTCTAAATGACCTGCAAAGTTGGGGTTAGCTAATTGGGGGTGTTTTGGGAAGACCCATATGGTCATATTTCTCCAATTTGGCCTCTAGAACCTAGATTTTTTTGGTGCCATCTACAAGTTAATGAAGGCGGGAAATGATAGAAACCTGGTCAAAATTGCTCAGAATGAAATAAAATTTCAACTGTAACCTATTTAACATATCTAGAATCAAATGCAAAAGAAAAACTAGAGAAATATATCATATATTTCTATTCATCCCGGGGTGGGGTAAATTTTATTGTGACAGATTGGGGAGCGCCCGGGGGCAGGACGCCCACCGTTTGAGGCACTTTTTCGGCACCCATCCACTTGGTATGGGTCCAAAATTGGTTATGGGGAGTTTTCAATAAATTTTAGGAATTTTTGTGGCCAAAAATCAGGTTTTGGGTCCGGATTCGCGCTTCTAATAGTCGCCCAATAACCTCCCTTTTGAATGAGAGATTAAGGATGTAAAAGCACAAATCGTAAGTAGGTATGTAAATTGGTAGCACTTCGTTGCTCAAATGCTCCTTCTATGTATATTTTTGGGTGAGAAAACTCACCAATTTATAGACCTTAGGGTATCTCTATTTGAATTGTGCATGCGAGGGCGCTACTTGAGTTGTTTTCCTATTTTCATAGAAAAGCTAATTCCCTGATTTAGAATCTCCTTGCATGAGGTTTTTAAAATAAAGACATTCATAACTGAAGTCTCTCTTCTTGAATAAAATCTATTCCTCACAATTGCATGACCTAAAGCCTCAGTTAACTGGGAGAGTTACCGAAGTTTGACTTTTTGCTAGTCAAACTTGCTATTCGCCTCACCCTGGGGTGAATGCTTATATTCGTCCCTGGATGGGACAAATGACAGTTTGTATTTGTCCTGGGGTGGGACGAGCAGAGAGCAAAGTACCAAAAAGGTTCCAAATTGACCTCTAACCTCTAAAACTACTTTTAGAAGTGGTTAGGACCACTGTTTAACCTATGGGGGCTGCCTTAGGGGCTGTGTGTGTCAATGCGATCAGTGCTTGTTGTCACATAATCGGATTGGTGTTGTTTTGGTGTCTACAAAATAATATCTCAATAACACCTTTTTTTTTAGTAAAAAATCCCTTATGGGGCCACCTTGGTCTGAGAGACCATGAACAGGGGGTTCTACACCATCAAAGTCACCCGGGATTCGCACCCGACCTTGCCCACACCAACATTATCAATTGGATTTTGGATACCAATACAACTTTTTGGTAGGGTGGATATTTAAACCTGGGACCTCCCTTGGAGGATTTCCCTCTTCTCTCCAACTCACCTACAACACCTAGGTATCTCAATAACACCTTATTACTCCTACTAAGAAATCTAAAAAAATAGCTCTCGAAAAGAGCTTTCCAATGATATATAATGTGATATACTTCCAAAAATAAAATTAGCAAAAATATCTTTCCTAGGGCATACCATATCCTTATTTCTCCTTAGGCAACCTTGGCAAAAATTAAAATATTAAACAACATCAAAAATTAAATCCACTTGCCTTGCCTTTGGTAGAATTCGATCTTCCGAAATCCTTATTCCCAACACCTTAGCTGCAACCAAGCCACAGTTGGGCCACGCGCCCTGACGTTTCTAAAATGGCACGTCCACCATAAAGTTTTCGCAAACAACGCTCCTCCAAAAAACAACAAGCACTTCTAGCACTTCTTCCTTGCAATACAAAAGGCCTCACATGAATCAAACATGGGACCTCCTCCTTAGTACCAAGCCAACATACCACTAGGCCATGTTGGCCTTTGCGCTTAGAGCCTCCGAACCTTCACACCTTTAGCCTTTACATAAATTTTAAGGCCTTCGAAAAACAAAACCTTTTCACATGCGCTTCGAATAATAATTGCAAGGGATGCCTTAGTAAATTTTTTTGATAGTATTTATACAACACCTTTGTCCTATTTTGCAATCACATCAGTGCTTCGAATAATTTCGACATCGATGTGATTTTTAATTTATAATTAATTTAAATTTAAATTTAAATTTAAATATTATAAATTAAAAATAACCAACCTTAGGTTTAATTTAATTAAACCTTAGAACCTTGTCTTAATGCCCAATCTTGGTATAATTAAATATTATTTATAAAATTTAAATTCCTTGTGAATTTAAATAATTATTAAACCTCCTTTTTAACCTTTGCAATAACCCATATTGGGTTTTTATAAACCAATCACTTAACCTGTGCTCCCAAGAATATTAAAATATTATAGAGCCTTTTTCCTTTTATTTTTGCACTGATGAAGTTTTTTCCTGGACGACTTGGGTGACTTTATTTCTTGCTGGATTCCTTAATAAGAATGATAAATCTACCAGGTGACATCAATGACAACTTTGACTTAGAGGACTCAAAATTTCCAACAATCTCCTCCTTTGTCATTGATGGCAACCCTTATCCTTTTATTGACACCTGACCTTCTTTTCTGCTTCCCTTGGGACTTTTCTCCCCCTGGCTCAATGCTATCTCAAATATCAAGTCTCTCCCCATATCAAATATCTCGCCAATATACACAAATCTCTCCCCCTTTGATATCAATGGAAAAGGGTCACCTTTGGGGCTCGGGGTTAAGAATGAGCCTCTTAGCTTAGCCCCTCCCCCACCTCCACATGAGGTGGTTAATTCTTGGGTGGGAGTATTTCTACTCTCCAAAAGCATAGATATGTACCTTTATAGTTTTCTCTTCTTATGTGAGTCTTCTAAATCTTCTCACTATTTATTTCCAAGTCATCATCCTTGTTCCTGTTCCTACTCTTGTTCTCATCCATGTTCCTGTTCTTGTTATTTTTTGAGTATCTATTATTTTATAAGTCTCTATTCTTGTTCATCTTCTTACTTCTGTTCATATTCCTATTTATGTTCATATTCTTCTTCTTGTTCATATTTTTGTCCCTCTTCATGCCTGTTTCTAGAATATTTGCTCTACACCATCTTGCTATGTGACCATCATTATTGCACTTATAACACATAATGTTATTATTCCTTGGATGTGCAACTATCTTAGGATTTATTCTAGTGAGGTCATATCATCTTCTATATTGAATCCTACAATTCATTTCATTGTGACCAAACTCATTGCATGAGTAGCAATATCCTTGGAAAAATTATCCTTTTCCATACTCATATCTTTGATGTGTCTTGCACTATGAAGCCATGTGCCCAAACGTGTGAAATGAAAAACATCTTCCATTGAAGCTTCCTTGTCTTGACCTCATTGGTCTCATATTATGATTGCTATTCCATCTGTATCTTCTTTGTGCATTGTTCCTATATTTTTTGAACTCTTTGTTGTCCAACTCATCCTCTGATGTCTCATTCCCACTTATACCATCATATTCTAAAGTATCTTCTTCTGAGGTTCCTTCTTCTTCAAGACTTGAGGTATATTCTTCTTCCTATTTATTTTGAACCTTTTCAAAGCACATGATATTCATTGTTGTCCACATATGAACTTATCCAATTTCCTAGAGCTTTTTTTGAAACTCTTCATCTTGATCTTGGAGTCCTTTAAGTCTTCTTTTAAAGTAGCCACTTCTTGTGATAACTTCTCACATTCCAAGATCTTTGCTTCTAATTTATCTTTGAACTTGCTTGCCTTAGCCTTTGATTTCTCTAAATCTTCTATGAGCAATAATCTTTCTTCATCACATTCTTGAAACTAGCTTTCAAGCTTAGAGTGTTCCTTTCTTACCTTCTTTACTATGTCAAGGGCATAGATAAGTTCTCCCCTGAGATCATAGCCATTCTCTACTAAATAATCCTCTATTTATTTACCTTTTTCCAATTTTATACTTACTTTAGACTTGTCTTCTATGGGGTCACTCACTTATTATTCTAATGCCATTAGAATATTTTCATCCGGTCTTTCAAGTGCATCTTCAAAATCATCATCAATGAAACTATAACCATCCTTAGTGCAATCATCTTCAATATGTCCAAATTTACCACATCTAAAACACTTGATAATAATTGAAGTCCTTTTCTTAATTGGATCTTTCTCTTTAACCATAAATAGGACTTCATCTATATCATTGTCTAAAAAACTAGCATCACTATCAATTGAGTACTTACTTACATTATCTGCATAGTAGCTTATCTTTTCTCTTGAAGAACTTCTTTCCTTGTTTGCTTTGTTCATCCTTTCTTTTCTTTTTGTACCTGTATATTTCTAACTCCCTATACCTGTGATCCTATTTTTCTTCATCATTGGTGTTCTTTGGCTCCTTGCACTCTGTTGCAAAATATCCATGCCTTCCACAATTGAAATATTTGATAGATCTTAGATCTATGGGTCTTCTATAAACTCTATATCTTCTTCCATAATTTTGTTCTTCATCACTGGATGACTCATTACTCGATTCTATATTCTTTCCCTTTTTATTTTTTTCTACTTTGAAAGCAGCTTCTTTCGGAGGAATAAGATCTTTTGTTCTTATCTCAAAAGTAGTAAGCATTCCAAGAAAAGAATTCCTTGTCAAAGAATCACTATCAATTGATGTTTCTATTGTGGAAACCTTTTCACTGTACATTTTTGGAAGAGTTCTCAAGATCTTATCACAAACATCATATTCATCAACCTTCATTCCTAGACCTCTCATCTCATGTACAAGTTCATCAATATTACTGAGATAGTCATGAATGTTTTTATCATCCTTCATTCTTAAGTTCTAAAATTCTCCTTTGATATTTTTGATCTTAGCTTTCCTGAATCATTTATCTCCTTCATATATTTCATGCAGAAGTTCCCACATTTCTTTTTCTATTTTACAATCCATAACCTTCATAGATTATGATCTACACAATCCTTTTATAATTGCATTCATGGCTCTTGAGTTTGCATGCATTAGAATCTTACCTTCCTTATCTATAGGAGGATTGATTGTTGAATCATATCCAAGTTCTACTACATCCCAAACTTCATTTCCAAGTGCCATAAGGTAAAATATCATTAGCATACACCAATATAAGAAGTCACTTCCATCAAAGACTAGTACTGCATTATTGAATAATCTGTCTCTTTAATCCTTTTGATCCATTGTGTTCTTAGACAACTTTTACTTCAAGCTATCAAACTATTCTGAAGGAACCCACTCTGATACCAATTTAATAACACAAGCTGATACTAAGAGGGGGGTGAACAGTATAATACCACTTTTTACTTTTATTTTTAAATAAATATTATGTAGTTTATAGATAGTAGTATCAATAGCAGTAATCAAAGTAATATACAAAAAACCATACACAATAGAGACACCACAATTTATGTGGTTCACCCAATGTGGGCTACTCCATGGAGAAAATATTTTACTAAATTTTTCTCAATCAATCTCGGGAATCCTTCCCAATTACAATTTTTATGGACCTCTGTCCAAAGGATATGATGATCCCCTAATCTCAATTTTGTGGAACTCTTCGACAGGAGAAATATTTCTCCTTATGCTCTGGATAGTGATCTTCTAGAAGACTTTGTCTCTCTGCTTCACTGACTAGTGGATCTATCTCCACTTGAAGACTCCTCACTCAGATCTATCTTCAATTGTCCTAGCTACTGGATCTCTATCCATTGAGACTTTGTCCTCTATACTATGTCACCTCAAAAGCTCTATCTCAATACTATACTAAACATAGTCTAGTCAATATAGCACAACTCTACTCAATCTCTTGTACTAAACATAGGTCATTCGGTCTAGCACAACTCTGCTCAACCTCTTGTACTAAATACAATTCATTTTATATAGCAAAAATATACTCAATAGATGCACACATAACCTTCTCAAATCTACTCAACAGGTCCACAAATAACCTGCTCAAATATGCTCAATAGGTCCACACAGAACCAGCTCAAATATGCTTGATAGTTCCACATAGAACCTACTCAAATCTGCTCAACAAGTCCTCTCTAGTACTTGTCCAAATATTTTCAATAAGTCCTCTCTAGTAATTGTCCAAATCTGCTCAATAAGTCCTCTCTAGGACTTATCCAATCAATAAATCATCTCTAGGAATTCCTCAAATCTACATAGCAAGCTTCTACAAAAGCTTACACAAAATCAGTCCACGAGCCTTCTTAAAGACTTACCTCAAATCAGTTTAACAAGCTCACATAGAACTTGTCCAATATCATAGAATTATAAAGAGAATTCTTAGAGACTCAATATGTTCTATACTCAATGCTCAATCAATATATCAATTTAATCTCATAGAAGCATAAAGAGAATTGTTAGAGACTCAATATGTTCTATACTCAAATCCCAATCTCATATCAATCTGAATATCATAGAAGCATAAAGAGAATTGTTAGAGACTCAATATGTTCTATACTCAAATCCCAATCTCAACTCAAATCAATCTCATAGAAGCATAAAGAGAATTGTTAGAGACTCTATATGTTCTATTCTCAATTCTCAATCTCAACTCAAATCAGAATATAGAATAGTTTATTTCATGGAATTTTAACAACCACTTCACACAATTACTTGACTAGGCTCAATCAACTCTACTCAACTAATCACCTCAAGAAACAATCCTTTCCACAAACTCTAGTCTAAGCATGTATCAACCAACTCAAAATATTGTTGGAAATTTTGGGTACTTTGGGTACATTGCCTTTGCTCAAGTGTATAAGTTGTCATTGATGTCAAGAAGCTCTTGAAGGAATTTGATTTGATGTCAAATAATTTGTTTTGATGAAGGTTACAGCATGACAAGTTCAAAGGTCTTTTATAAACTCCAAGTTGGCAGGTTTAAATATTATAGGTGGATGCATTAGTTTAATGCATTTGGGTCCAGGAGGAAGTATTTATTTAAATAATTAAAAACCTTGTTAAGGTTCCCTTTAATTATTTTTAAATAAATATTAAATTATTGTTTGCAATGGATTATCCTAACCCATGGCGCTATGTTTCAAGATTGTGGGCGCTAGCCAAGACCTTCGCCAACGTGTTAAACTCCTTGCCGACATCAAGAGCTTATGGTAAAAATGCATATAAATCTCCCTCGATGAAAATCAAGAATAATCCCATCCGCATTTTTGAAAAGAGTTACTCATTGTGAATTCATGATCAGTTGTTCGATTTCTTCCTCACTGTGATTTCGTGATCCACTATTCAGATTTCTTCTCTGATTGTGTCTTCACCATTTTCGTAAACCCATTGTTCGATTGTGTCTTCGCCATTTTCGTAAACCTGTTGTTCGACTGTGTCTTTGCCATTTTTGTGAATCCACTGTTCATTTTTTTGTACTCACCATTTGTCGTAAATCCATCATAAGGTTTTCGTCTTTGTGTTTGTGTCAGAAGAAATGGAAGCACTATTGTTTTATTTAATCCCTGGCATAGAATGAACAAGGCTAACAGCATGAGGTTTAAACCTCATCGGGTGCCTTTGGCCCACTGGTAGCAGCTAGGCTATTAGCGTGCTACCCGAACAGGAGGTTCTGCGTTCGAATAACGTGAAAGGGTTTTACATCGTGAAGTGGACGCAGCGGGTGGTGTTAGAATTCATGTGCAATTTCTCCATAGCATGATTTTTTATGTTGGCTAAGGTACTTTCGAAATTAATTTTTGCTAAGTGTATTTTGCGGATGGAGGAAGTTTATTAGAGGGCAAAACAACTTAGGAGTTATAAGGAGTTTAAAGCTTGTTTTATTTTGATAAAATATTATTTTGAAGGTGTTGTTTGAAATATCTTATTGCATTCTTATGAGAGATAAATTTTATTTTTGATAAGACTATAAGGGAGAAATAAGGTGTATAAGGGATAAACTTTTCTTGTAATGTTGAGAGTGATTTTGGTTGATTATGGAAATGAAAGCATGATGTTTTAAGGTTAAAATTGCTTCTTGTGTGAAGTTGTGAAACCTTAAGTGGTCAACTTTGAGATTGACATTTGCTTTCATTAAATTGGTAATAATCAAGCTATTCTTTACTTGGTTAAAGTGTTGGGCTTACTCCTTGATGATTTGAAAAGTTGTGTGTGCTCTTGTTGATTTGAGTTGGTGGATGCTTTTTGTTCAAACAATATTGGAGAGAAAAGGAGTTCTACTTGTTTCCTTTTCTAATGTTGATTGTGAAATGCTTCAAGGTTGTGTTTTGAGCTGAATGGTGTTGATTGAACCTTGTTTGATGAGCATTGTTGTTGAAGCCCTAATTGATGGTGAAAAGAACATGAGTATCATTGTTATGTGATTCTTTGCATAGTTGGCAATTGTTGGGGTTTCATGTTCTTGAAAGAAAGTCTATCCTATCCATTTCAAATATTGAGTTGAGTTTTCAGATTTGAGATTGAGTTTGAGCTGAGTTGATTTGAGTTGAGTTTTGAGATTGGGAGTTGAGTATAGAACATATTGAGTCTCTAACAATTCTCTTTATGCTTCTATGAGGTTGACAAATCACATTGGGTCTCTAACAATTCACCTTGTGATTTCCTACTAAGAAAGTTTTTTTTTTTTGGTGAGCTTGCTAAGTTTTTGGACAGGTTTCGGTGGGGACTTGTGAGCAGTTTTGGACAGGTTCTGGTGGGGACTTGTGAGCAGATTTGGATAGGTCCTAGCAAAGGACTTGTGAGCTGAGTTTGATAGTTCTATCAGAGAACTTGAGTACAGAGGTGTAGTGGTTCTTTGAGAAGAACCTGAGGACAGATTTGGCAAGTCTTTGAGAAGGCTTGTGTGCAGAGGATTAATTTGTTCAAGCGTTGGACAGATCTGACAGACAGAGGAAGACTTGTACTAGACCGAATGACTGTGTTTGGCATAAGTTGTTGAGTTTTTGTGGACGTGATCATAGAAGGTAGAGGTATCTTAGGCTAAGCATTAAGGACAGGAGGTCTTCAATGGAAAGGAGTTCCACATGTTGGCAAGAGGTAGAGGCAGTTGATCTTATGAGGGATCATTTTTAGAGCAGAGGGGAAGGTATATCCTTTGAGTAGAGGCTCATAAATTCTGATTGGGGGAAGGTATATCCTTTAGGCCGAGGCTCATAAACATTGTAATTGGGAAGGATTCCCAAAGAACTTTGAGATAACTTTTAAAGAAAAGTTTTGTGGACGTAGCCCAGCCATTTTGGGTGAACCACGTTAAAATTGGTGTCACTTTGTGGATGATATTGTGCATTGCTTTGATATTGCTTTGGGTATATTGCTTTACTATTTTGAAATATAAAGGAAAAAAAAAAAAAGAGGTCTTATATTGTTCCACCCCCCCTCTCAGTATAAGCTTGTGTTCTTCAATTGGTATCAGAGTCGATGCCTTTGAAAAGTTTAATAGATTGAAGGAAAATCTAGTAAAGAACACAATGGATTATTCAAGTGGCAATTCAACACCTATTCTTGATGGGTTATATTTTGGTCTTTGGAGTGCAAGGATGAAGGTTCATCTAATGGCACTTGGGAATGAGGTTTGGGAAGTGATTGAAGATGAGTACACTATTCCTAAACATGGTCCTAATACTAAAGAAGAAAGGCTCTTACATCACAGTAATTCAAAAGAAATGAATGCAATCTTGAAAGGCTTACAGAAAGCAGATCTCACCAAAGTGATTTACTGGAAGACAACTAGTGAAATGTGGAAACATTTGAAGGTGGTTCATACAGGTGATAAAAATGTCAGAAAGGCCAAGTTGAGACACTTCAAAGGCATGTTTGAAAAAACTCAAGATGAATAATGATGAAAATATTAGTGACTACATGCTTCGTATGGATGAGGTTGTTAACTCCATGAAAGACTTAGGTCTTGAGCTTGTTGAAAATGATGTTTGTGATAATATTTTAATATCTCTTCCTAATAGATTTAGTGAAAAAATTTATGCTATTGAGGAAGCTAAAGATTTGGATAAGTTGAAAAAGGATGAGCTCCATAGTATACTTGCAGCATTTGAGTTGAGAACTCAAGTGAAGGTTGATGTCAAGAAAGAGGCGACTTTCAAGGCTACCAAGAAATCCAAGGGTAAACGACTTCAAGATAGTGATGAGTCTTCTAGTGATGAAGAGGCATATTACAGCAAGAAAGGCAAGTTCTCTAGAAAGCACAAAAGTATGAAAAATATAAGATGTTTCAATTATGGAAAGTTTGGTCATTATGCTACTGACTGTACTATTCCCAAGAATGAAAGTAATAAAGATAAACAGGATTCTAAGAGCAAGGATTATGAAAAGCACAAGCATCACAAGAAGAACAAATATGAGCACAACAATCAAGGAAAGAGGTATTCTCACAAGCACAAGAAGAGTTTCTACCTAGACAAAGCAAGTAAGTGTTCTAGTAGTGATAGTGAAAGTTCTTTAAGTGATGATGAAAATGAGATGTTGTTCATATCAAAAAAAGAGGAAGAACCGAAACATAGATTCATTATCATGAAATGTCTTAGTGTATCGCTCCAAATTTTTCGCATCCTTACCTTCAGGCTATAGGATCCGTGCCCGAAAGGAGGATGGGAAAAGGATGTCGCGGTACCTCGGACTGAGAGGACTTTGCGAAGGTCCCGCCTCTCAAGGGAGGTGTATTTTGATGATTTTTCGATGGATGGTGGGTTCACCAGGAAACATTTAATGGCAGTTTCCACGCCTAGGTTTGGAATGTGTTTTTATGTGTTCGTTTTTAGCCTTAAGCATTCATATCCTAGGTTTGGCCAAATGAATCTAAATTAATCTATATGAAAATGCAGATTTTAATGAATACAGAGAACAAATTTAAGACAAAAAAACAAAGAAATTAAGGAAGAATAAGAAGAATACCTGATCCGGATGTCTGATGGAGATTCTGATGTTTGAAGCAGTCAGGATCATCTGGAATTCGACAGAATCATCTGAGATCAGACAAGATCATCTGAGATCTGACGAATTCGTCAGACGAATTCATCAGAGACCTGCAAACAGAAGAACAGATGCAAAATACAAAGAATACTACTATTCTAACAGGGGGAAACAACACAAAATGATAGTATGAACACTAGAAAACAATTATGAACATAAATTCAAACAAATTACGATGTTCTAATGATAAATTATGATCTTATCATGCAAGTTAAGCTATATGGGTGAACTCCAAATGCAAAATAGTAAGCAATAAGGATAAACTAACTAAAATGCAGAATAAAACAACAAAAGGAATAAAAGAAAGCGTAAACTATGGGCACTGATTGCCCCCAATGCAGATTGCAGTCAAAATCGTCTGGAAGTGATGAAATCGTCTCGAATTACGACAGGATCGTCCGAGATTTGAACGAGATCGTCTGCGACGATCTGAGCTTGCTCCGGCTAAAGATCAATGAGGTCCCTACAAGAAAACTTCAAAATAACAAAGGCAAAATAATGTTCTAGGTATTCTAATGCATGCAAAATCAATTTACAAGGAATTTCAGCCAGGGGTTGGGAAGGGAAGGTCCTAAGGATTAAATAGGCTTAGGGGAGTAGTTAGGAGGTTGGAGATCATCCCTATTTGGGAGATCTCCAACGGGGGAGGGTCTCTAACGACGTAGACACGCTTCTGCCCGGATTAGAGGCCCGTTGGAACAGAAGCTAATTTTGCAAAATCAGTTTTGCGACAAGATCGTCTGGACGTCCTAGCCCAGACGAAATCGTCAGATCTGGGGCGATATCGTCTGATCGGCGACGATATCATCAAACGGTCAAAACAACCTCTAAAAATGGCATGAAAAAGGGGGAAACGGATTACCCGACGGTTAACGGGCGGTTTGGGAGGTTAAAATTTGAATTTTAAATTATTTACTAAGGTGAATGTAATTATTACAATTTTATTGCGCCAATTTTAGGGTGCTACATTTTGCCCCCTCTTTAGCGAATTTTTCGAAGAAAATGCGTTAAAGATGAGTTCTTCTCGATCTACGAGAAAGCAAAAATTATTCCCATTTTTAGGCGACGATTCTTGGTCGAATCGTACGACAGACTTACTATGGTGCCCCCTCCGTGTTTTTACCCAAATCGAACGTTTGAGGTAAAAACGCGAAAAAGCAAAAAATTATTTTTGAATAAAATTAAGAAAAATAGGGTAAAACCCTAATTCATTTTTACTGTTCATTTTTTGGTTTTAGAGAGCTCTAAAGCAAAAATGGTGGAGACGACGCACAGATCAACAGAGGTCCGACGCGGTCTACGGGTAAGAGTCTAGACTTAACTAGAATGCTTTAATTTGATTTTACATGCTTTGTAGGTAATTTTTAGATGAATTTTGAGCATCGCGGCCGTTTTTGGGCCGTCGACGTCGTCGGGACGAAATCATCCCGATTTCGACGAAATCGTCTCAATTTCGTCAATTTCATCCAAGGGCAAAATCGGCGAAAGGGGGACGATTTCATCAAATTAGAGACGATTTCGGCTTACGAAATCGAAGACGATTCTGCTCAAATTTGGGACGATATCGTCCAATAGTGGGCGATATCATCAATTGCATAAAATTGAATTTTAACTTGCATTATTAATTACTTGAATTGTTTATTAATGATTGTTTGTTGTTTTGTTGTTTATGTTTGCAGAGAGGTTTGCTAAAGAGCAGGGAATGGAAGTATGGAGGTTTGAGGGATGACTTGGCCGCTCTCACACAGGCAGAGCGAGATCAGCTGGCACAAGCCGGCTTGCAGCATGTGGCGAGAGATGCCACAGGTGTCCACAGATATGGGGCTACTAACGAGCCCTAGCGAGAGAGATGGTATCCGGGTTCCTCATGTTTTTGGCTACCGATAGGGGAGATGACTCCCACTCTAGAGGATGTATGGAGGATTCTGAGAATCCCCATACAAGGACGATTGATCACTCCTACGGCCAATCAGGGCCACGCTATGGGACGACTGTGTGGTGACCCGAGCTTCGCCCTGGAGAAGGGCGAAGTTAATATCGAGGCACTGCGCCAGATGCCTGGGGCATCTAGACTCACACGAGTGCTAGCTGGAGTGGTTGGTGGACTTTTGCTGTGCCACCAGAGTGGGTGCAGGGTGCCGTGGATGCTTGCAGATGTGATCTACGATATGCGGGACCATGGCTAAGGTTCTCTTGGGGCAGTTATGTACTATGCCGATTGTACAGGATCCTATATGGGGTCGTGTACAAGGGCGGCCGATGTCTGGTGATGACATCGCTCCTACAGGTTTGGTGCTAGGAGCACATTGTAGTGCAGAGGCCGATAGGGCTTCCTCTGATAGGGGTAGACGGGGAGAGGCCCCGAGTCTTCTACTGGTGGCTCCGAAGAGGGTCACAGCGACGGATCGACCTTCCTATGTCCCGGAGACTATTGGATGACTTAGTCCCGGACCAGATCACCTGGAGGCCATGGAGGGAGCATCCAGGGTGGGCCGAGGATGGACAGGAGTTGGCTCACGTCAGGCGAGTTTGCTGGCTATGGATGGAGAGGGGAGAGGTGGAGCTCCACCGCTATGACCGAGTTTTGTGGTAGTTCGGTCTGTAGCAAGGGATCCCATCTCTGAGGGATTATGAGTTTTCTCGGACTGTCCGGGATAACACCACAGTTAGCGGGGCTCCAGACATGCAGCGGTTCTGGAGCCAGGACGCGGACGATGCCCCCATCCAGCCAGTGGATGGGGACGACGTAGGGGTAGCCGATGGCTACGATGCTTGGTACGTAGGCATCCGCCCTCCTCGGATGACGAGGGCATAGGGTCCGATACACGCGGTTGTGCGTCGGATAGGGAGGCGATGCCAGGCAGCGATGGAGGCGGCCCAGGGTCACGACGGGAGAGAGCCGAGGAGGCCACAGGCACAGGAGAGGCCACGGCAGAGGGAGAGGAGGGAGGCGAGACCCCCATCTCCACAGAGGGAGAGGCCACCATCGCCCGATAAGGGCAAGGGCATTGACACAGGAGAGAGTAGTGAGATGGCTACTCTCCGAGCGAAGAGAGATCATCTCCAGGCATAGGTGCAGACTCTACAGGATGAGGCTGCATGCCACCGAGCTGAGGTGGCACAGCTACGAGACGAGATTGCATGCCTCAGGGCATGGGGCGGAGGGGCGAGCACTAGGGAGCTGACACGGGCTATTGCCCAACTTACTTTCTACCGGACATTGTACTATCAGCCGGTGCCAGAGGCAGATAGACTACCCCTGCCAGCCAACATCGTAGATCCGATCAGGATCGGGTCATCGAGGACCACGTCCCGATCGAGGACTAGGACTACTCAGATTGCGATGGGGCCACCTCGTCCACCTCAGGGCGGGGGAGGAGATGAGGCGGAGAGCTCGAGGGGCTCTCGAGGCTAGAGGGCTGCACAACTTTGTACAGATTGACATTGTATTATTATTTTTTTGTTGATAGAGGATTGAGTATGCCGAGGTACAGATTGTGGCATACCAATCCAGTTTTGATGATGTATATATATTGTTGATATATATATGATATGTTTTTGATCATATGACTTGTGTTATGTGTATGCTTATGATGCTTTTATGTTTGATTGATTGATTTGATAATTGGATTGAGGATTCATGAAATTATGTCATTTTGAAAATTTATAATTTTGATGTCATGCTGTAATATTTTAAATGAAATAATCTGATGTAACAAATTGATTGTTTGTGATGTAATGTGATAAAAAATAAAAAGAGACTTCTAACAATAATTTCAAAGGACATTGTCGCTATTATAGACCATTTCATGGAGTCGCTGCTCACTCGGTCGTCAAGCTAATCCCAGGATAGAAATATTGTTAAAAGTAAAAGAGTGCTTAAGAGACTGTCTTAAGACTTTGGTGCAATGGTGAAAATGATGGTGATGATGGTTTGTTTTTCAGATTTTCATAAAAATAGTATGCATGAAATAATGTTAAAATGATTTTTGCTAGGCATAAATTCCTAAGTGTGATAAAATTTTTGGATAATTCTTTAGGAATTATACCATCATTGCAAAATTGAAGGTTGACATAATGACATGAAATAATGAAAATGTGTTTGCTTTTTAAAAGCATAATTTGTGTAACATAATGATTTAAGTCATATGGTTTTCATGATTTTTAAATAAATGGGGAATAAAAATTGTTACAATGGTTTGCGCTAGGCATAGAATATGTAGGTATAGACTTATACCATCATCGCGAAAATCCAAAAAGAGATAGTTTTATTGCATGGTTGATTTTTGATAAACAGAAAATATGAAAATGAGGACTTGCGCTAGGCATAAAATTCCAATTTTGGTTTTGGAACTATACCATCGTCGCGAAAGTCAACCAGATATATATGTTTTGATTGTATATTTTGAAAGAAATTTTTGATTTTTCTATTATATAGTTGTCTTTATGGTAAACAATTGTACTTGATTTATTCCAAACAAGTTGCAAAAATAATATTTCAAAGTATTTTGAAGACAAAAGTTAGATTTATAAGGAATCCCATGTGCATATGTGAATTCATTTCCGATCTTGATTTATCATAATGATACACAAAATCTCTCAAATACAAATGTGTGTGCAATTGCTTTGTGCATTTACCAGTTTTGAGCAAGATAATATGATACAAGTGATTTGAAGAAACCAAATAAGTGTTCATTAACCATGATGTAGATGCATATAACCATACTAGACTACTATGTAGGTCGGATTATCAAGAGCTAGCTAATCCATAAGCGGACATAGGTCTATACAAAAGAAGGTCGCTAATGTGACAGACATATCACCACGCTAGGAGTTACCCAAGGCCAAGCAGGTTGGGCACAAACCACCTGTTATGGGGCTTACCTCACAGTTTTCGAATAATTGAGAATTCCAGGGATTCAAGCTCATCAACCCTTCTTTTCTTTTCAAAGGGTAGGGAAAGGGATTTTATTGCTTTTGCTTTTGCTTTCTTTTGCTTTTCTTTTGAACTTTGCTTCTTTTTCTTTTTGTATTTTTTTGCTTGATTTTTGAGATAGTGCTTGAAATATTGCTGTAATGATATAAAAGAACATTTTTCTTTTCTCTTTTTCTTGAACTTTTCTTTTCTTTTTCTTTGCTAGGGATACTTGCTCGGATTAGTTGTAGAGCAAGGGATTTTTATTCTGGGTAGGGGTGAGCTTGTCCTTTTGCCAATTCTCAAAGATTCTAGACCATGTGCATGATAGGATAGCAGGGGAAACTTTTCGCTCAAGAAATCACTTCTACTATGTAGCAAAACATGGAAATTACAAATATAATCATTTTATTGTGAAAAGATGTGCTTGGTTTAAGTAAATAACAAGATCAATTCTCTATGCTCAAACTTTATTTAATTGAATTTTGTGGACTTTGATATAAGAGAGATTAGTAATCATGCCGGATAAAATCAAGATATTTATTTTTGTGAGTGTGCAAGTGAGGGATTCCAAATAAATGCTAATTTATCCAAAATAATTTGAAACATATAACTGCAATAATTGTAAGAAAATATATATAAACACTTTTTGAGAAGTTTTGAGAATGTTGACTCTCTCTTTCTTCTTTATATTGTTTTGGTTTCGAAAGAGTCAAGCATATTGCTGTTTTTATATTTTTATTCTTTATTTTGATTTTTGGTTTTATTTTTGTTTTTGAGCAAAAAATTTAACAAGTGCCATAAATAAATGCAACAAATAGTTTTGAAGATTTTTGATGATTATGAATGTTTTTGATGTTTTTGGATTTTTATAAATTTGAAAGAAATACAAGATAGTGATTTTGAATATTTTAAACAAATATATACATGGATGAAATGACCAAATTTATGCATAGTAACGTTTAAGATGCAAAATATTCATGGGTTCTTTAAGTTCTTTACCATCTAAGGTAGATAATTTGTATGCTCCTGATTCAAATTTAGCAGTAATAATGTATGGTCCAAGCCAGTTGGGCTCAAATTTACCTTTAAGGTCCTTAGTTGCATTTGTATTTTTTTTATTTTCTTTTAAAACAAGGTCGCCGATCTCAAAGGATCGATGACGAACTTTTTTAGCATATGATCTTTTAAGCTTGTTTTGGTAAGCACGGAGATGTTCCAAAGCATTGATGCATTTTTCATCTAGGAGTTCCAGCTGACTGAGTCTGCCAGCACGATATTCATCTCCTACTTCGGTATCTTGAAGTAGCAGAGCCAAAGAAGGAACTTCCAATTCAAATGGAAAAACTGCTTCAGCACCGTAAACCAAAACAAATGGTGAAGTTCCCATGGGGGTTCGAACACTAGTTCGATAGGCCCACAAGGCTGGATATAATTGAATGTGCCAATCCACGGCCAGTTTTATTGACCAATATTTTGAGAATTTTGATTAAGGTTTTGTTAGATGCTTCCGCTTGACCATTACCCTGAGGATAATAGGGAGTGGACCAACGATGTTGAATCTTATATTTTTGGCATAATTTTTTAACATCTTTATTTTTGAAACAAGTTCCATTGTCAGAGATGAGATTTGCAAGAATTCCGAACCTACAAATGATTTGATTAAAAATAAATTTAGAGACTTGTGTGCCAGTGCAAGAAGCTAAAGGCATAGCTTCGACCCACTTCGTGAAATACTCAGTGGCGGTTATGATGAACTTGTGTCCATCAGATGACACAGGATTGATTTTGCCAATAATATCTAAGCCCCATTTGGAAAAGGGCCAAGGAGATGAAATAGCCTGCAGCTCTTGTGCAGGCGCATGGACAAGGTCAGCATGTTTTTGGCACTTGTCGCAATGGCGCACATACTCATGTGCATCCGTTTCCATGGTAGGCCAAAAGTATCCTATCCGAAGGAGCTTTTTAGCAATGACGCTACCACTAAAGTGTCCTCCACAAGATCCATCGTGGGCTTCACTCAAGGCTGATTTAGACTCTTCTAAGTTTAAACATCTTAATAGGATACCTTCAAAAGATCTCCTATATAAAGTATTGCCAATTATTACAAATCGACTTGCTCGTCGACGTAATAACCGATGCTGGTTTCTATTAGAATTGGCAGGGAAAGTCCCATTTTGGAGAAAATCAAATATGTCCGTATACCAAGGTTCAGGAGTAGTTTCATTGATTAGAAACACATCCAAAGGCTCTAAGCATGACTTATTTGAAGCGGGTTCCTGGAGTCGACGAATAATGATAGTGGCATATTCGTCATCTAACTCCAAGGGCAGGAGAGATGCAACTACGGCCATAGCATCAGCTGCACGGTTGCTAGTTCGAGGAATAGCTTCCAAGGTAACTTGATCAAATAGAGACATTAATTGTAAAACATAGGCCTTATATGGGCACAGTTTATCATCTCTAGTTTGATAAACTTCATTAATTTGGTTTATAACCAGTTGAGAATCACCAAAAACTAAAAGATGTTTAATTTTTAACGCTAGGGCAGCTCGTAATCCAAGGATTAGAGCTTCATACTCAGCAGTATTGTTGGTGCAAGCAAATGTCAATTTGAAGGACATAGGAATAAGATGTTTTTGTGGGGATATTAAAATAATACCAACCACTCATGCATCGGGCTCCATCAAAGTATAAGGACCATTGTTCGTATGGTCGCCTCTAATTGAAGGCATTCATCGGGAAACTCGATGATGAGGGATGGGTAGACTCTAAGGGTGCAGCAGCTAATTGATCTCTATGATTTGACCCTTAATGACTTTTGTCCTATGAATGTGAGATCAAACTCGCTTAGAGCAAGAACCCACTTGGTGTGCGACCCGATAAATAAGGTCGACTCATGAGATACCTTAAGGGATCGTATTTGGCAATGACATAGTTTTTTGACTAAGCATATTATGTCGTAATTTTTGCGTAGCAAACACGATGGCTGACATTTTTTCTAATGTTGTGTAGCGGGTTTCATCCGATGAAGGTTCGCTAATGTATATTGCACTTCTCTTTTTCATCATCATTTTTCTGCTGTTTATGCGTTGGAAGCACGTGGATTAAGGAGGTATTGTTTGAGAAGTTCAAAGCTTCTCTACATTATGTCCCAATTAAAGACATCCTTCTTACGGTTTAAGAAGGGACCAAGGAATGAATCTTGTTTTTCTTGACTTAATCCGATCCAATATTGAGTATGTGAGGATTATCCCCAATATCAATGTTTAATGACGTGTTTCTACCTCCATGTGTAGATCTCTTTCAAAATTAGGTGGGGCGGGTGAAACGCCCAATTCTTGTAATTCTTGTAAGGTTAATTTAGATAATTCATCTTGAGGATTAGTGGCCTCAAGTTGGGCTATAGTTGGTATAGAACCATCAAAATAAAATCCATTGTGTAACATCTCTTCAACAGAGACATCATGGAAGATATCTCCTTCCAACTCTTCATCGGGGTCGACAATCATTTCAGGGTAAGCTATGGATAGCATGTTGCATGAAAACGACTGATTTTTAAGAGGCAAATCAACATGCCTATCCAAATAATCTTGATAACATATGAGTTGATCATCATCTTCAAAAGGAAAGGGTTGACCCTTACTAGGAAATAGGCCCACACCACAACGGGAAGTGCCACCTCAAAGGTTCTCCCTCAAAGGTTCTTTCATGCCATTTTGGAAAGGTCCCAAGCCTTTCCCTTTATATCCCATTTTAAGCATCATGGGTTTAGCTTTAATATAATCATTGGTAAAATAACACCGAGCGTATCCCTCATGATGAGTTTTGATATTTCGAGGGATTCTTCCCCAGTCATATCCTTTATAAATGAAGGCACAACTCCCGACTTGGTAAGTACTTCCCATAGGTTGTGGGAGGCCCAAAGTACGAGGAGATGGCGGCAAGTTATTTAAAAGAATTGAATCTTGCATGAAAGCATTTGTTTTTTCTGATATTAAGGTTGTGGATAAATCTGGTAAAAGTTCATCAAAAAGGGCATAAGATGTAGAAGGCTTATTACCTATATCTTGAGATGTGGAAGGTATGATAGTTGTGTCTATAGGTTTTGAATTTATAGGGATAGAACTTGAAGGATTGGTTGTAGATTTAAGATCTTTTTGAGGTTCTAGAGTGATTTGTTTAGAGGGTTGTTGATCTATATAGGAGGATGAAATTAATGGAGGGGAAATAGGTGAAGTTATGGGTGTGTGTTTCACAGTTTTAGATGAAAAATAAGAACTAGGATGTGTGGATGACAGAGCAGGGCAAAATTGCACTCCAACGGGTTCTGCCAAAGCACACATATCAAAAGGTCTAGGGTCACCATGGATAGTGACCAACTGATTTTTAAACTCAAATTTAACACATTGGTGTAAGGTTGATGGGACCGCTCGCATGGCATTGATCCAAGGGCGACCCAAAAGTATATTGTACGATGTTGGGCAATGTACAATAAACACGGTTGTTTCTAGGGTTCTAGGACCAACTTGCAATGGGAGGGTAATAACTCCACACGTTTCTTGTGTTTCGTCATTAAAAGCTTTGATAATCATATCAGTTTTCTTCATTTCATCACTTCTAAAGCCAAATCATTGGTAGAAGTCAAAAGTGCAAATGTTTAGAGATGAGCCATTATCAATCAAGACTCGTTTGACGACTACATCTCCAATTAGAGCCAGTAATGTATAAGGGATTATCCTTATGTAAACTGTGTTGTGGGATATCTTTATCTCGGAAGTCAATACAATCAATCTCTCGAGTGATGATAGTATTGGCCATAGCTTCAGGTTGAATGTTTTGAGGTACCATCATTTGGCTCAATGTAAGCATCAACTCATCCCTATGGGTGGGAGAGGATCTTAATAAATCCAAAAGGGAAATTCTGGCCGTAGTATTGGACAATTGCTCATTAATATTGTAAGGGGGTTTAGGTTGAACATTAGGAGCATGATTCCCTTTATTGGGGTTTTTCAAAACGAATGGAGCCGATCCATCGTTCTGGTTTGGTTCTTGTTGGGAATTTTGAGCTTGTTGTCGGGTGACGACTCCAATGGTACCTACAATGTTATAATGAAGACGTTGAACTGGTCTCGGTCTAGCATTGATGGCTTGTTCATTAGAAAGGAATATATTAGAAGAAGGTCGAGTAGTAACTCGTCTAGGAAATGGTTCTTCTGGAACCATAGCATCTGTGATGGGTTGAATAGGATCTGATTCGTTTTCAGAACTATTCGATTGGTTTGAAGTAATGTCTAGTTCACTTTCACTATCCGATTCTATATCACTAGAATCAAAAGTTTGAAAATTATGTAAGGGCCTGGTCGTAACCGGGGATAAGGTTGTGTCAAATATTTGAGGATCCTGAATAGGTAATTGTCCGCTAATGGTTCCTACATATCGGGTAGGAGGGGGAACATTATGATGTTCGATTTGATTGGCTACCTCTTTACCATGTCTTGGTAAAGGGTGTTGAAATATGTCTAAAGTTTGATTGGCATTTTGATTTTGATTTTGGGGAACGGTCTTTTGAGTATTATTAGGAGGGTTTTGTTTAGGTTGGAAGGCTTGCACTTCCATTTCATTATTGTCAATCAAATCTTGTATTTTATGTTTCAACCTTTTACAAGCGTTGGTAGAATGTCCAGGTCCTCTATGGAAATCACAGTGTAAGTCAACTCTATATCCGGGTATAGTTGGATCAGGTTCCCGGATAGCTGGTAATTGGATCAAACCTCTTTCGAGTAATTGAGGTAAAATAGTTGATAAGGGTTGGTTTAATCTAGTGAATTCTCGAGGAGGCTTGTCAGGAGGTTTCAATATAAATTTTTTTGTTGTCTTCGTTGCATTGATATTAGCAACATTTCTATTGTCAGTGACTCCATCACCGACAACTTGTTTGTTTTTATATTGATTTTTGGATGTTTTCTCATCATCCTTCTTCCTAAGTTGGCCTCTCCTAATGAGGGCATCTTCTACTCTTCGAGCTAAATCTATAGCTTGATCGAAGGTAGTTAAGGTAGCAATTGATAGCTCATAAGATATTTGTTCTTGTAAATTATTGATAAAAATGTCCAACATTTCCCTATAAGGTAGCACAAAGTGCAGTTTTCCTATCAATTGCCTCCATCTAGCTAAGAAATCGGCAAAACATTCATCTTTGTCTTGTTTTAAATTGTATAAATCTTTAATAGTTACATGCCTCTCGATGTAGGCACTAAATTGATGGACAAATGATTCAGTTGTTTCTTCGAAGTTTCTCAAAGAATGAGTGGGCAATTGATAGTACCACTCTAATGCCATTCCACCTAAACTTTTTGGGAACATTTTTAATAATAGCAAGTCATCATGCGATATGTCATGACATGCTATCCTAAACATGCGAAGATGCTCTATGGGATCTTCGGTTCCTTTATATATAGGCAAGATGGGCATGGGAAAATGCTTAGGGTATGGTTGAGCTACAACTATGGGATCCAAAGGTTGACTACATATCTCTCGATAATTATACGAGGGACGGTAGGGATCTATCTAGGTCCATACGTGAAGCTAATTGTTTCACCATGGCTTCCAGATTACTAGTTTGCCCCCCATATTGGTTTGGTAGGGCATTGACATGGGTTTTATGGGCATATGATGGAGGAACATGAAGATTAGATGCCATGTTACTATTGTGTAAATTATTGGTAGGAAAAGTATTATGAAGGAATTTTGAAGTTGTATTATGTTGTATTCCGGATTGTTGAAAATTGGTGTTTGGCTTCGTTTTAGGTTTTTGTTTACTTGAAGCATATTGCTCAATAGTTTGGCGGAATAAAGTAGTGAAGGAAGGTTTCTTTTATGTGGGAATGATTTTAGGTTGAATAACGAGTTCCTTAGGAGGTTGGATAGCCTGTTGTTTTGACATGTTTTGAATCATAGTGACCATGTCTGTATTGGATGGCCCAGCCTTATCACTTTCTTGATCAATGAAAGACAAGGGATTAATGCGCACATCATACATATGTTCCAAGGCTGCTTGAGTGTCACTAATTTGCCCTTTATCAATACGAATTGCCACATTAAGGTCATCAATGTTATCATTGAGAAATTTCTTGAAATGATCTATGTTGTCAAAAGCAATAGTTCCATCTGGAGCTACTCTAGGGGATGAGGATCCATCCTCTTTAACACTTCCTTCTTGTTCCTTATCTTCACCTAGGTCATCTTCTGGTTGAGCTAGAGTTTTTCCTTCCGAAGTTGGATCTTCAGGAAGGACATTTGGGTCTCTAGTTGTATCTTGTAACCAATCTTCTTCTTCTCCTAAAGTTTCTTTACCATTCCTAAGTTTAGGCATGGTGCTAAATTTTGATTTCAGCAAATATATATATATATATATATATATATATATATATATATATATATATGCAACAAATTAAGAGGTATATATTTACTATATACCTACTACAATATTTGAAATGAAATGTTTAAGTTTTTGCTATGTTTTTTTAGTTTTTTTTAGTTTTTTTTTTTGAAATAATATTGTAAAGACAATCAACACAATAAATGCAAGAAATAAGACTGAAAGTAATAATCTAGTTTTCTATAAATAATTTATAAATATCATTAATAGGCTCGAGTTGTTCAGGAGTCATGAAGTGTTCTTCTTCAAATTGAAAGTTTTCTTTTAAAAATTTGATGAAAAGAGCTATAGTGATATTATCTGTCTCAGACTTTGGTTGATAGAAGTAAAGCTCATGGCAATACTCTCGATATAACACAGCTCACGGGAACTCTATTCCATATTTCCCTATCTCGTAAGAACAACCTCTTGGTCTTCTACACAACCTAGGAACTGGTGCACAATGGCTGCGTTCTCGAGGTATTCCTCGAAGGTGAACAATTCTGAAGATACTAGAGCTCTCCTATAAGCTAACCATCTATGGCGAGGCTCTCCGAAGTTCATGATAAAAAACTAGTTGATGAGGATCCAGGATTCTATCTAGGACTAGCCTCTTGATTTGCTTAAGTTGTGTGGACCTAGATGAGATGAGACTAAGTCTTCTATCAAGTTCGTTCCACAGGAATTGATTTCTACTTGTTTCAGGCACATTAAGCATAGAGTTGATTTCTATGGCTGCCAATTGGTTTTCTACATTTATAGTAACTGCTAATATTTTCTTAGGAGCTACCATCTAAACATGATTTTAAACTTTAAATGTTTTAAAATGCATCTATGTTTTAGTTGTTCTATTTTTTTTTGTTTTTTGTTTTGTTTTTGTTTTCAAAAGGTTATGATGCATTCACGTCGGGTTCACCAAAATGTATCGCTCCAAATTTTTCGCATCCTTACCTTCAGGCTATAGGATCCGTGCCCGGAAGGGGGATGGGAAAAGGATGTCGCGGTACCTCGGACTGAGAGGACTTTGCGAAGGTCCCGCCTCTCAAGGGAGGTGTATTTTGATGATTTTTCGATGGATGGTGGGTTCACCAGGAAACATTTAATGGCAGTTTCCACGCCTAGGTTTGGAATGTGTTTTTATGTGTTCGTTTTTAGCCTTAAGCATTCATATCCTAGGTTTGGCCAAATGAGTCTAAATTAATCTATATGAAAATGCAAATTTAATGAATACAGAGAACAAATTTAAGATAGAAAAACAGAGAAATTAAGGAAGAATAAGAAGAATACCTGATCCGGATGTCTGATGGAGATTCTGATGTTTGAAGCAGTCAGGATCGTCTGGAATTCGACAGAATCATCTGAGATCAGACAAGATCATCTGAGATCTGACGAATTCGTCAGACGAATTTGTCAAAGACCTACAAACAGAAGAACAGATGCAAAATACAGAGAATACTACTGTGCTAATAGAGGAGAAACAAAACAAAATGATAGTATGAACACTAGAAAACAATTATGAACAAAAATTCAAAAAAATTACGATGTTCTAATGATAAATTATGATCTTATCATGCAAGTTAAGCTATATGGGTGAACTCCAAATGCAAAATAGTAAGAAATAAGGATAAACTAACTAAAATGCAGAATAAAACAGCAAAAGGAATAAAATAAAGCACAAACTATGGGCACTGATTGCCCCCAATGCAGATTGCAGTCGAAATCATCTAGAAGTGATGAAATCGTCTCGAATTACGACAGGATCGTCCGAGATTTGAACGAGATCATCTGCGACGATCTGAGCTTGCTCCGGCTGAAAATCAATGAGGTCCCTGCAAGAAAACTTGAAAATAACAAAGGCAAAATAATGTTCTAGGATGATTCTAATGCATGCAAAATCAAGTTACGGGGAAATTCAGCCGAGGGGTTGGGAAGGGAAGGTCCTAAGGATTAAATAGGCTTAGGGGAGTAGTTAGGAGGTTGGAGATCATCCCTATTTGGGAGATCTCCAATGGGGAGGGGTCTCTAACGGCGTAGACACGCTTTTCCCGGATTAGAGGCCCGTTGGAACAAAAGCTAATTGTGCAAAATCGGTTTTGCGACAAGATCGTCCGGACGTCCTAGCCCGGACGAAATCGTCGGATCTCGGGGCGATATCGTCTGATCGGTGACGATATCGTCAAACGGTCAAAACAACCTCTAAAAATGGCACGAAAAAGGGGGAAACGGATTACCCGACGGTTAACGGGCGGTTTGGGAGGTTAAAATTTGAATTTTAAATTATTTACTAAGGTGAATGTAATTATGACAATTTTACTCCGCCAATTTTAGGGTGCTACACTTAGATGTGGAAACTTTGGTCACCTTGAGGATGATTGCACAAATAATGATTTGGTTTCTAGTATGTATGAGGATGCTTCAGAAAACTATAAGGAAGATGAATGTATGATTTTTGTAAAGGGTAGCACCTCTAGTGATAAGAAATCTAAAAAAGGCTTTGATGATTCAAAAAGAAAACAAAGAGAGGAAGATATAGAGGAAGGTGAAGTAGATCTTGAAGGTGAACTTATTAGTTCTCTTAGTGCTTTGAAAAAGGAAAGAAAGAAGAATGCTAGACTCAAGGATGAGTTAGATGAATGTTGTATGGAGAGAGATGATCTTATAGAAAGTCTTGACTTCTCTATAGCTAAGACACAAGAACTCAAGGATGAGTTAGAGTCTAAGGTTCTTGAGTATAGTGAGTTAGAACATAAAATGGCTTCTTTGAAAGAGGAAACTAAAGAGTACAAGGATAAGCTTTACAGGTTTCAAGATAGCTTCAAAAAGGTTAAGTCACTCATCAAAGGTCAAAGAAAGACAACAGATAAAACAAGCCTTGGTTTTGTTAAGCCACACAAGGAACAAGTTGGAGAGTCTAGTAAGAGACTCCAAAAGGAAGAGAGTTCTAATGAGGAAAGTATTTCAGAAAAGGAGTCCTTGAATGATAGATGCACAGAAACAAAAAACAAAATTTAGAATGAGAAGAAGAAGTATTCAGGACCCAAGAGGTCAAATAAAGGAAAGTTTCAAGGCAAATGTTTTGCTTGTCATAGGTTTGGTCACATGGCTTCACATTGCATGGCTCAAGTGAAGAAGTTAAATGACAGTTTTAGAAGTGCTAGTTACTTTCAAGGGTATTTCTACTCTTGTAAACAATTTGGGCACAAGACAGTCTATTGCAAGGTAAATAATAGGAATAGGTTTGATCAAAACAGGTTTGGTCAGAACAGGTTTGGTCAGAATAGGTTTGGTCAAAACAGGTTTAGCCGAAATAGGTTTTGTCAGAACAGGTTTGGTCAGAACAGGTGGATTCAAAGATCAGGTTTACCTCAGAGAAACAACATCATCAAGTGTTTCAAGTGCAACAATGAAGGTCACATAATCAGATAGTGTAGAGCTGAAATTCCGAATACGAGAACAGGGAACAATGGCATGATCAGGTCCAAGGATCAAGGCATGGAAAAGAACAGGGATGAGAATAAGAACAAGAATAGTGACAATAATAGGAATGTGGACAAAGAGTTCAAGAGAAGTTCTGGCAAGGAAGTTATAGACGCTTATGATTATCAGTGCCTAATGGGAGTTTTACTCCCACCCCAAAATTAATCACCTCATCAGGAGGTGGGGGAGGGACTAAGTTAAGAGGCTCATTCTTAGTCCCGAGACCCAAAGGTGACCCTTTGCCATTGATGACAAAGGGGGAGAGATATGAGTAAGGGGGAGAGCTTCAAAGTGAAGAGGAGAGCTTCAAGTCAGGGGGAGCAAAAATTCAAAGGAAGATTCTCAGTTGTTAGCATAGTTGGTTTCAGTTTTGGCTCTTGAGAAGTGTTTTCAGTAAGGTTTGCCATCAATGACAAAGGGGGAGATTGTTGGCAATTTTGGGTACTTTGGGTACATTGCCTTTGCTCAAGTGTATAAGTTGTCATTGATGTCAAGAAGCTCTTGAAGGAATTTGATTTGATGTTAAATAATTTGTTTTGATGAAGGTTACTGCATGACAGTTTCAAAGGTATTTTGTAAACTCCAAGTTGGTAGGTTTAAATATTACAGGTGGATGCATTAGTTTAATGCATTTGGGTCCAGGAGGAAGTATTTATTTAAATAATTAAAAACCTTGTTAAGGTTCCATTTAATTATTTTTAAATAAATATTAAATTATTGTTTGCAATGGGTTATCCTAACCATGGCACTATGTTTTAAGATTGTGGGTGCTAGCCAAGACCTCCGTCGACGTGTTAAACTCCTCGCCGATGTCAAGAGATTATGGTAAAAATGCATATAAATCTCCCTCGATGAAAATCAAGAATAATCCCATCCGCATTTTTGAAAAGAGTTGCTCGCTGTGAATTCATGATCTGTTGTTCAATTTATTCCTTGCTGTGATTTCGTGATCCACTGTTCGGATTTCTTCTCTAATTGTGTCTTTGTCATTTTCGTAAACCCATCGTTTGATTATCTCTTCATCATTTTCGTAAACCTATTGTTCAACTGTGTCTTCGTCATTTTTGTGAATCCACTGTTCATTTTTTTGTACTCACCGTTTGTCGTAAATCTGTCATAAGGTTTTTTTCTTCGTGTTCACGTTAGAAGAAAGGGAAGCACTATTGTTTTATTTAATCCCTGGTGCAGAAGGAACAAGGCTAACAGTGTGAGGTTTAAACCTCACCAGGTGCCTTTGGCACACCGGTGAGCCCAGCCATTTTGGGTGAACCATGTTAAAATTGGTGTCACTTTGTGGATGATATTGTGCATTGCTTTGATATTTCTTTGGGTATATTGCTTTACTATTTTGAATTATAAAGGAAAAAATAAAAAGAGGTCTTATACTGTTCACCCCCCCCTCTCAGTATAAGCTTGTGTTCTTCAAATATTTCCAAAAATTCTCAACAAAAAATATCACATAACAATGATACTCATGTTCTTAACTCAAGTTCAAGTTCTTTTCATGACCAATTGGATTCAACAACAATGCTTATAAAACAAGGTTTAATCACAACTCTCAAACTAGAAAACTTTGAAGCATTTAACCAACAACTCCTCAAAAGGGAAACCACAATCAATCCTTTTCTCTCCAAAGATATTTTCAAAAATGAATCACCCAAATAAGTCAATGAAGAATATTTCCCATACATTTTTTATGCCTTATGAGTTGTCCACTAAATCTACCACACTTAACACATTTTCTATTTCCAATCTCAACAAGAGTTAGAGATCTTGAGTAATAACACAATAATAAAAATAATATCTCAATAACACCTTATTACTCCTACTAAGCAATATAAAAAAATAGCTCTCAAAAAGAGATTTCCAATGATATATAATATGATATACTTCCAAAAATAAAATTATCAGAAATATCTATCTTTCCTAGGGCATACCATATCCTTATTTCTCCTTAGGCAACCTTGGAAAAAATTAAAATATTAAAAAACATCAAAAATTAAATCCACTTGCCTTACCCTCGGTGGGATTCGATCCCCCAACGTACTCCTTTCCAACACCTTAGCCGCAACCAAGCCATCATTGGGCCATGCACCCTGACATGTCGAAAATGGCACATCCACCATAAAGTTTCCATGAACAGTGCTCCTCTAAAAAACAACAAGCGCTTCAAGCGCTTCTTCCTTGCAATCCAAAAGATCTCACGCAAATTGAATGCGGGACCTCATCCTTAGTACCAAGCCAACATACCACTAGGCCACACTAGCCTTTGCGCTTAGAGCCTCCGAACCTTCACACCTTTAGCCTTTACGTAAATCATAAGGCCTTCGAAAAACAAAACATTTTCGCATGCGCTTCAAATAATAATTTCAAGGGATGCCTTGGTAAATGTTTTTGATGGCATTTATATAATGCCTTTGTCCTCTTTTGCAATCACGTTGGCACTTCGAATAATTTTGATGTCGACGTGATTTTTAATTTATAATTAATTTAAATTTAAATATTATAAATTAAAAAAAACCAACCTTAGGTTTAATTTAATTAAACCTTAGAACCTTGTCTTAATGCCGAATCTTGGTATAATTAAATATTATTTATAAAATTTAAATTCCTTGTGAATTTAAATAATTTATAAATAATTATTAAACCTCCTTTTTAACCTTTGTAATAACCCATCTTGGTTTTTTATAAACCAATCACTTAACATGTGCTCCCAATAATATTAAAATATTATGGAGCCGTTTCCTTTCATTTCTGCACTAATGAAGCTTTTGTCTGGATGACTTGGGTGACTATTTCTTTCTAAATTCCTTAATAAGAGTGATAACTCTATCAGGTGACATCAATGACAACTTTGACTTAGAGCACTCAAAATGTCCAACAATAAATACTATAATGGTTAGTTCATTCCATTTTCATTGGATTACTAGTTGTGAAGGTAGTTGAAATCTGTTCATAGTTAGATCTATGTTGGTAGGAAGTTTATTTCTACAAAATCTGATTATTGATCTATTCTGCTAAATTGGATTGTCAATATATTGGATATTGGAATTGCTTCTTAGGACATATCTCTATTTTATGCTTTAATATATGAATATTTCATGGTTTTGGGTGTTGCTAATCTTGAGTGATGGGACACTAGAAATAGTTTGTTGGAGGTTTTTGTTGTAGATGCCTATGTTGTTAGCCTATCCAACCACTATTTATGCATATTTCTCTAACCCTAAACCTTTTTCTAACCCTATTCTTCAAACCCTTATTGAGATTAATTGAGTCAAAATATTACTAAGTTGACAAGGAACCAACCTACTCTGGAGGTTGGATTGAAGTAGTCTTTGGTCCATCCAATGTTGAGTGTTGAGTTGTGACTATCGGGTGCAAGCTTGGACAGAGAATTGGAAGATAGACAGTTGCAGTGTCAAGTAAAACTTGATGTCAATTTAGTGCCCAACAATTTTTGGCATGCTCGGTGGGACCTATTTGCAAGAAACACTAAAACCCATCATATGATTTATTGTTTTATCTTTACCCAAAGGAATCAAGATTTGGTGAATTATCTTGACCTTGCTAAGCGGTGATTAGAAAATTCACCTGGCGACTCCCTGGTCTATTAACCCAGAAAAAAATGTTATCCTTGTAGATCATAGTTTTTCATGTATACCAGGTCATTCAAGAGGAATAACCCAAACTCCTTTTTCTATTGTGAGCTACCTTATAGAGGGTCTACTATTATAAGGAATTTAAACCAAGATTTTCATTCAGAAGAAAATCCTCCTGAGGAGAATCCTACAGTTAATCCAACAACACCTCCAATAGGAGCTACACCTAGAAACATGGCACAAAATGCAGTTCCAAATCAGCCCTTGTAGAAGTACCCCAACTGGAATACAACTGGCCCCCTTAGACTAGCCCAAATGCATGACATTCCCCAAGTTGTGTCTAAGGCCATTCCCACCTATGATGGATCTGGTAAAACTACATATGAGCACTGCCAAGATATTCTAAATCTGGTAGCAATACACAATATAAAAAATGAAGATGTTATTGTCAAGATTCTAGCCCTATCCTTTAGAGGAAATATTTTGCATTGGTTTAGGACCCTTGAGGACAATACCATCACCTCATGGGTAGCATTGGCTGAGCCCTTTGTGGAGGAATTTAATGAGTCTATTGACCATTTTTCCCTCCTTAATCAGTTCACATCTATGCAAAAACATCAGCAAGAAACTATTTCAGATTTCAATTTGAGGTTCAATAGGACCTGGAAGAGAATTCCCCCTATAGCTAGACCAGCTACAAGCCTTGCTTACATGTATTATATCAGGGCCCTTGGATCATATTTAGGCCTACAAACCCAACAATCTAGGGTGGAGACCTTTCCACAGGTCTATAATGCAGTTGTTCATGCAGAAAATATCCTTATTAATGTGGGGAGATTACCTCCAAAAGTTGTGTTGCCCTACAATTTGGAAACCACTAATGTCCAAAGTCAAACTACTACTTCATCTTATATGGACCCTCCTCCTTTGTCATCCCCATTCCCATAGATGACTCCCATTCCTTAGTCAAAAGCACCATCTACTGCAACTCCTTTCCCTCCACTTCCTTCTCAGATTCCACAAGAATCTTCTGTCATCCTTGATATACATAATACTTTGAAAACTCTTAGCAACAAGATGAATTCAATGGAGAAGAGAGATATGGAGAGGTCTCAACAAAGGATATTTCCTTATGTGAATAAATATCAAAGACCTGGTCCTAGCAATAGTACTAGGGTCAGAGTAAATGCAACATATGAAGAGCCTGAGTGTTCTTCAAAAATAAGTCTGGTGAATGTATGGTGTTTAGTGTGCAATGATCCTCATGATTCACAATCTTGTGTTATGTACCAACACCATGTACAATAGGCTATGGAGAAAGTAGAAAGGAATCAAAAAGGAAGAGTGAATATGCTCTAGCATCCAGAGCAAATCATGGTTGGAAAAGATCTTGATGAGGATGGACCTATTGTTGTCATGACAAGGTCAAGAAAGAAAACTTTGCAAGTTGATCCATAGAATATGGGTCAATTTTAGGTCCCCTCTCAGAAGAAGAAGGATCCACCTCCCCAAAGTAGTGATACTTTCCCTATTCCCTAGGCCAAAGAAAAGGAAGTCAGTCTTCCCAAGAGATTTGAGAAAGAAACTAAGGGAGATAGAATGAGATCCAAGAATGAAGCTCAAGAGAGGCTTAGGTTCCCTTCCATTACCAAAAGGTAGAGAATTGAGGCCACTCAATAGTATAAAAGAAAATATGGTGAGCCAGAAAGAAGGCCTGAGAGACCTACCTCTACCAAGTCTGAATACAATATTATGGAGGAAATGAAGAAGATACCATCCAAAGCTAGTCTATATGATACCCTCTTCATTCCTGGCCAAATAGACCTACTAAAAGCTTCCTTGAACAAATATCCGTAAGAAAAGTAGGCCACCACAATCCTCAGCATACCCTCTAAAAAGAAAGAAATATCCCCTACTATTTTAAAGAATAAACCCCCTCCTTTTTATATCTCTCTAAGGATGGAAGGTTGGGTGGTCCGCAATTGTATGATTGACTCAGGAGCATCTACTACAGTCATGCCTAAAGCAGTTTGTGAGGAAATGGGTATGGAATACACCAGATCCTACCCTGGAGTTCTACAATTAGATGGGACACCTATGAAGATAGTGGGAGTGATAAAATATGTCTTGATGAGGCTACATAGAGCACCTGAGGTAACTATAGTACAAGAAATAGTAGTGGTGGATCTAGAGCCCTATTTTGGCTTATGCCTTTCAAGAGAGTTCACTACAAAGTTGGGTGGATGCATGTATATGGACTATTCCAGCATGGTTATTCCTTTCAAAGGAAAGAGGATAAGAATAACACCTGAGAAGCCTGTGTCTTACCACATTGAAAAATTTGAAGAGGACATGTGCAATCTCACCCCTCTAGAGGAATTTGAATTTGTGGATAACTTTGAGGAGTTGGAAATTGAATATGAACTGCCTTTTAGGGAGGATTATAGCCAATTTGGGATAGGTATGGGCACATACAATATTTCTGCAGAGATAGAGAAAAGAGTTCCTGCTATATCTAACCAGTCCTTGAGAGAAATAGAAATATGGACCATGCACTTTGATGGTGCCAGATGTAGAAATGGTGTTGGTGCTGGTGTAGTATTACAGTCCCAATCAGAAGGGACAAAGAGTTTTGCCTATAGGCTAACATGGTCATGCACTAACAATGCTGCTGAATATGAGGCTCTATGCCTTGGACTGATGCAAGCTAAAAGCATGGGCATCAAGATCTTAAACATATATGGCGACTCTGAATTGATTGTAAATCAGGTAAGGGAAAGGTGCAGCAGTAAGCACCATTACCTAAAAGCATATAGAAATAGGGTATGGGATTTGATGGAATCCTTTCATGCCCTAAACATTAATTTTGTTCCCAGAGGAAAGAATACCTTGGTAGATTCCTTAGCAGTAAGGGGAGCTAACTTCAACCCTTCTACAGACATAGGAGTTAAGAAGGACAAAGGGATCAAAATGATTTTTAGGCCTGTAGTGCCAGATAAGCAGATTTTTTGGTAGGTCTTTGAAAGTGATGAACAAATCATTGATTTTCTGGTGAGAGAAGCCTGTTTATCCACTGTTCAAGAGGAAAATCTAGAGGATATTGATCAACAAGATGTCATTCAACTCAAGAACAATCACATACCTAGAGGTTTGGTTACTCTAGAGAGCTTGTTTGACAATGAAGATAGGAAAAAGATCAGATCCATGGAAGTCAATGAGAAAATCTATAAAGAAGTTGAAATAGAAAAAGAAAATAAGCTCAAGGTTGGAATCCGATGTTCTCTAGAGGAAGAGGAGGATATCAAAGCTTTATGCCTAAAGTACCAAGACATTGTAGCTTGGTCATATGAGGACCTCAAAGTATATGACAAGAAGGTCATCCAACACATAATTGAGCTAGAGCCTAATGCAAAACCATTCAGGTAGAAATAGAGGCCTGTGAATCCTAGGATCAAAGCCATAATGAGAGAAGAACTATTGAAGTTTCTAAAGGCTAAGATCATTTATCCAATAAAACATTCAACCTAGGTAGCCAACTTGGTACCTGTAAGGAAGAAGAATGGTGACATCCGCCTATGTGTAGATTTTAGAAATCTCAATCAAGCGTCACTTAAGGACCACTACCCCCTCCCATAGATTGATCAAATCTTGCAGATTATGGTAGGAGCAGAAAGGTTCTCACTGCTAGATGGTTTCTCTGGATATAACCAAATTTGGGTGAAGAATGAAGATCAGTTTAAGACAACATTCACCATAAAATGGGGAACCTTTGCATATCAAAGAATACCTTTTGGGCTATCTAATGCAGGGGCCACATTCTAGAGAGCAATGGACTATGCTTTTGGGGAGCTGATTAACAAGGTCATTCTGATCTATTTAGATGACATGACTATGTTTTCCCACAACAAGCAAGACCACTTGGCACACCTAGAACAAGTCTTCCAGAAGTGCAAAGAATTTGGCATCTCCCTCAATCCTAAGAAGTCATTTTTTGTAGTTCATGAGGGAAAGTTGCTAGGCCATGTGGTCTCCAAGGAAGGTATGGCCATTGACCCAGATAGAATCAAATCCATTCTTGCTCTTCCACTTCTTGTAAACAAGAAATGCCTTGCAGTATTTCTTTGGTCAGATAAACTTTGTCAGGAAATTCATCTCTAACTTTGCTCAGAAGGTGAGGCCTATATCTGAACTACTAAAGAAATATGCAGATTTCAAATGGACTGAGGTAAGAAAGCAAGCCTTTGAAATCATCAAGCAATCCATTGCTACAGCTCCAGTGCTAGTAAATCTAGATTTCAGCAAAGACTTCATTCTTTATGCTTATGGAGCTGAGGAAATCTATGCCTCGATGCTCACCTAGAAGAATGATGAAGGAGAGGAGCATCCCATATTCTTTTGGAGCTAGACTCTTCATGAATATCAGGTTAAGTATAATTTCATTGAGAAACAAGTATTTGTTGTAATGAAATCATTGAAAAAAATTAGGTAATACTTGGTTCAAAGCAAGACCCTAGTTTATGTTGTTCATCTGGATGTAAGAAGCTTTATTTTACAAGGAGAACTAGGAGATAAGAGAGCTGGTTGGATTACTAAGATCCAAGAATATGATGTGGAAATCCATCCTACCAAGTTGGTAAGAGGTAGAGCCCTATGCCAAGGTCTGATAGAAGCAATAGTTTTAGTAGAAATGATAGCTTGTCAGTCAACAATAGATGATCAGACTAAAGAATTATAGTCAAGTGAATCAGATTAGGTAGATCATATGACTAAGTACTTTCAAATTAGGGTATGCCCTCCTAATATTAATGCATCATAGAGAAGAAGATATAGACTACAGGCTTTGAAGTATGTCTTACTACTAGAGGGAGTTCTCTAAGGCTAGGGTGCTTAAAAGATGATCAACAACAAAAGGTCATAGAGGAGTTCCATGGAGGACTATCCGGAGGACACTTCTCAGGAAGAGTAACAACTTTGAAGATTATCAGAGCAGGCTATTACTGGCCTACCATATTTTCTGACACCTTCAAAGTCACTAGAGCTTGTGATAAATGCCAATGGCATGTGGGAAGAACAAGGAATGCATCATTTCCCCTTAATCCAATTCAAGTGGAAGAACCCTTTCAGCAATGGGGGTTGGATTTTATAGGAGTTATCAATCCACATTCCTCATCTGAGCATAAATACATTCTGACTACTATAGACTACCTCACTAGATGGGTAGAAGCTATTCCTACAAAGAAATCAGACCAAGAAGTGGTGATAAATTTTATGGAAAGCTTGATTTCAAGGTTTGGTGTTCCAGAAGCCTTGGTGAGCGATAATGGACCAACATTCATAGGAGCCAAATATATTGAGTTTTCCAGCAAGTATGGCATTACCATAAAGAATACTTCAAACTACTACCCCCAAGGAAATGGACTTGCAGAATCAACTAACAAGAATCTGTTGAGGATTTTGAGAAGATCATTAGAGGGTAATAAGAGAAGTTGGCACCTATTGTTGGAGCAAGCTCTATGGGTAGACAGAATCACTATTAAAAATTCCATCAAGACCTCCCCCTATGCCTTAGTTTATGGTAAGGAGGTAGTGTTACCTGTTCATTTGGAGATTCCAGCACTCAAGCTGATAAACACAGAAGAGGAATCTGAGCAAAATCTAGTGGAAACAAGGCTGACACACCTATTGCAGTTAGAAGAGAAAAGAACTCAGGCATATGAAGATTTTCAAAAGCATTCAGTTGACATCAAGGCATGGTTTGACAAGAAGGCAAGGTTCAAGAAATTCCAAGTTGGAGATTTTGTACTCAGGTGGAATGTTGAAAGAGCTAAGCCAGGACATCATCAAAAGTTTGACTCCTTCTGGGATGGCCCTTTCAGAATAGCAAAAGTTAAGGAAACCAATGTTTTCCAGCTTGAAGATCTTGAGGGAAACATACAGCCTGATTTTGGTCAATGGTTTTCACCTTAAACTCTATTTTGATTGAAATATAACTCATTGTAATATATGTACATACTTTGTATCATATTATTTTTTCATTTTATATCAAGTTTTGTTTTGATAAAATGTTATATGAAAAATTAAAAAAAAAAATAGAAAAAAGTAAAAGTTGTAAAATAAGCTAAGTGTCAATAAAAAAGTAGCAAGTTTCCATTCTACCCTCAAATGCACTAAGAAAGAAGTGGAATGATGAATGAGTTCCAATCTGCACTCAAATGAACTAAAGTGTTAGTGGAATACCACTTGCATTCTATTCCACTCTTAAAGAGACTAAGGTGGCAGTGGAATAACGAATGTTCCAATCCATCAGGGTGTATGACTATTTTTGAGTGGAAAATGATTCTTGCACCACTTCAAAGGAAAATAAAAGGACAAGCGAGGTCATGAGTGCATGGAAAGTGTTTGTGTTCTAGCCAATCAAAAAGTAATATAACATCTCCAAGCCACCAAAATGAATAGTTTTAATTTGAAAAGCATGCAAACGGATAGTTTGCATAGTAATGACATTAATGGTGGAGGGTGTGCATGCATGGGCAATTAAAAGTGCTAAAAAGTACATAATGCATTCATTCGAAAAAAAGTAGCATTTACCAATTGGAAAGAATAGAAGAATAGCTAAGCATTATCTACAAACTCTAGAGAAAACATTTTAAAAATTGCTTGTAAAAATGGCCTCCGAAGACACTCAAGAAGCTGAAACCTTAGCAAATGAAGAAGTGGGGCATTACATCGACAAAGCGAAAGTTGTGGCTGACACCAAGCTGGTCCTCACAGAGAGAATGAAGCTCAGAAAGAACATCAACGATAGATTCAAGAAAGGAGTAGCTTTGTCACCCCAAGGTAAATGTGTCATTCACTCCTTGTATTTTTATATCTGCGATTCAGTTCATCCTTGTCTGGAGTTGATAGTAGCCATCATCAAATTTTATGACCCAAGGGCAAAAGCAATTAATATCGCTAGTGGAAAAACCCTATTTAGTATCACTTCCAAGGCCTGTCACAATATTTTCACCCTAGGAACAAAGCCACCCGTAAGGCCAAAAGAGTTCAAAATATCTAAGCAAGCCAGGTATTACTCTTTGCAGAAGTAAGCTCATGATGGTGAGCCTTTCAGAAAATGGTTTTATAATCAATTCAAAGACATTAAACCCAATAAAGGATTTCCCAAAACCCCAATTTCCATTGAGCAGTTTGTCCACCTAGAGCTCTATTCCATGCTAGCTTGTATGGAGGGTTTGGATTCTAATCGACTTGTGATCGATTGGCAAATAGCCACTGCATATTACATTTCTAATGAGAGAATGTATGAGGAAGATGTAGAAAATAAGGGTGTTAAGGTCATTTACTTTGATTGGCCAACTTTCCTAGCTCAAAGAATACATGAGCAATTAGTGAGAATGAAAAGGAATTCTGATGCACCCTCTTTTTGACATTGCTCAAGTCTGGTTTGGATGTTCTTTGTTATTGTAAGGAAAATGATGCCCTAGATTCTGATCAAGGAAAAGAATGATCAGGGAGACCCCATTCCTATTTACTATTGGACTTCTCATCTGAGGAGCATTGAGTCCTTTTATAGATTTAACTTGGAATTTTTAGGGCCAACACTGAAGATAATGTATGGGAAATGCCCTAGGCTACCACCGCTGGCCAAGAAATTGTTAAGAATAGAGGGTGTCGAAGAAGGAGATTGGTACATCCTTATAGAGGGCACAATCATTAGACTATATGGCTTCATTGGTAAGCCTTTTCTGCTACCTCATTTTGTTATAGATAGATTATTAGCCCTAGAATATTTGAGGTAAGCAGAATTTATAAATATGAACTATGGCTCTGGAAGGAAGAGGAAGTGTTTGTTGACCTACCATAGTGTTGATGATATAACCATCACCAAGAAGGGGCAAGGTGAACAAATTGACCAATATCTGGATAGGTTGGGCCTGTTCTACATTCCCCAGAGATGGAGATATGACCCGAATGATATATTCTACAAGAGGAACATAGCCTTGAATGGAGAGAAGGCCTACAAATTTGAGAAAAAATCTAGGCCTCATTTTGAACAGGGTAGAAATAATAAGGAAAATGCTCCTTTAGATTGGAATGTGGCTAATATGGAACAACTCCCTCCATGGTTAGATTTCTATGAATAGGTTGTTGATTTTGATCTAGATAAGAATGAAAAACATCAGTTGTAGGAGTCTACCATCAGAGAGGTTGAGAACAAAATAGATAATAAAGAAATAGTTGCAAGAGTCTACCATTAGAGATGTCGAGGGTAAAAATAAATGGAATGAAGCCAAGATAGTAGACTGGTGGAGGATGAGAGTTGAAATTGGTAAAGAGAAATCCAAGTTTGGATTAGTAATTGACAATGAGTTTTTTGATAGATATGACAAGAATATCACAACTTGGAAAGCAAAAGACCCAAAGAATATAGTGCTAATTTATAAGAAGCCACAACCAGGGTTAGATTCCCCATCCCCACCTTCACAAGAAGAAGCTCAAGAAGAAGGAGTTGATACTCCATTAACTGCTATTGAAGTTCTAAAGACATTTGAACCCTCAACTGAACAATTAGAGAATTTTCCAAAAGGGGCACAGTTAATGAGTAAGATGCACTATTCTGATGAGAGGGCCATTAGCACACCAGTCATTCAGACAACAAGTAGGCCCAAGCACCTAGCCCTGGGTGGAGAGCCCCTTGCTACAGAGATAGACTAGAATAAGAAGGATAAGAACTTTGTGTTCACACTAGTAAGTTTCACCACTACAACAATAATGGAGCTCAATCCTATTATTGAAGAAACATTGCAGGAGGAACCATTACAGGAAGGAAATTTTTGGGAAGACATAGAAAATGAGAAATCAGCAGCCTTGCAAGTTTTTAAAAGAAAGGCCAAAAGGGCACCGAAAAGAGCTTAGAAGGATATTTGTAAGAAATAAAAGTTGGATAAAGAGAAGATTACTAAGGAGACCCCTATTTCAGCTACAAAATAATTGATACAACAAACACAATAGCAAAGTGAAGAGACAGCTCCAGAACACCCTACATCTGTAGGTAAAGGTATGGTCTCTATCCCCTCTTCTCCTCCTCCTCCTCCTTTATATTCCCCAAATAAATCTCCCTCCCCTTCTAAGCAAGAAGTTGTAACAAAAGTGCCTTCTCCCCCTCATAGTTCACCACCTGTTTCACCAGTAAATATTGAGGGCCAAACCAACCCATATCCTCCAAGGTCACCTCAAATTCCTTCCTCATCATCTAAAATTCCTTCTTCATCATCTCCCATAATTCTATATTTGCCATTACAACCACCCCCATCATCTGAAAAGCAAGCTATTTCATCCACACCCACTCACCCTTCTGTGAGTTTTACTATAGTTTCCATGAGTTTGCCAATTGCAATAGTAGCGGTGGTCATAGATTCCATTGTAGTCACTTCTACCAAGCCATCGTCAGCTATTGATTCTGCTCTCTCCTACCTTATAGCCTCTTCTCCTCCTCTTGTGAGTTATCCTACACTAGAAACTTTGCAAAAGGAGAAGGAAGCTTCATAAAAAATTCAAGATTTATGGGTAGAGAAATTATCCAAACCTTCCAAGAGGATGGCTATGAAGAGGAGAAGCATGTTTGTTGATCTAGTTTCTAGGCAGAGGACATCCAGATCCATCATTCCTCTAGTAAGCAAGCCTGAGACTGAAATGACTGCTCAAGACTACCGTCTAGAAGAATACATAGAAGATATTGAGCAGTTACCTGCTGAAGATGAGTTGGTGATAGCTAAGGCTCACTTGGACACTTTCTATGTCAAGGGTGATATATACAAAGAGAAAGTGGACAAGCTAGAGTGGACAATTGAAAATCTTGAAAAAAAATCACCAACCAAAAATAGATAGAGAAAGCTCTCAAAAAGGAAGCAAAGAACTGGTAAGACAAATTTCAAGAGGCCAATAAGCTCAAGGAGAAAATAGAGGAACAAAAGAAGAAAAATGAAGAACAAGCCAAAGAAATACAGATCTTGAAGCAGCAACTTCAGATTGCAAAGGCTAAGTCTTCAGGTTTCTCTAAGGTAGGGCTAAATAAAGTAAGGAAAGAATTATTGTCTGAAGTTCTAGAAAAATGCTCAGAGTTACAGCCCATTATTGATTACATGGATGATGCCAGTCACCTACTTTAGAATGTTTAAGAAGATCTAGATAGCTTCACTAGAGAGCTACAACCCATGGTGATTCTAGCTGAGCAGATTTATAAGTTGGTAGATAGTAGGCTTAGTGACTGCTAAACCTATTCCTAACAAAGAATGGAATATTTCTAGAGTTGTTGCTAGAGTTGTAGTAAAGAAGCATAGAATGCTCCAAAAGGCTTGGCTATTGTTTGATAAGGTTGAAAATATGATCAGGGATGTAGTGGACATAAATAAAGAAATGATTTAGAATGGTTTCAGAGGGTTATGGATGGAAGATAACACCTTGCTATCAGTAAAAGAGATTAAAAAGAGTGTTGTCGAGAGCCTTCAAGATGAGTCTGAGATTGATGCTCTGGAAGAGCCAATTGACCAGGAGCAAGTTTCACAAATGATTATTGATTTTACCAGGCTCAGAGATCTAATGGAGGACTTGGTAAATAAAGGAAGTGCTACAAATTATGAGGACATTGGTGAGTTAGAGTACATTCACAAGCAGCTCAAGGAGACTTCCAACCCCTCTAAAGCAGTTTGGAAACAAGCTTTACAAACTCTGAAGTTGATGGTCCAATTGTTTGGAAAGGATGTTGAAGAGGAAAATAAAGAGCAAAGTTCACTTGAAGAAGAAGCTGAGCAAGAGCAAGAAGATAATGTTGAAGAAGAGGCTCAACAAGAGGGTGAAGAACCAGATAGAGTTGTTGCAGACCCTCAAGGGACACAAGCGTAGAATATTTTTATTTTGTACATTTTTGTAGTCATGTAGAAGTTTTGTATTTTGTTTGATTTGTTTTTACTCTAACATTGTCAGAAGACTGTAATAAAAGCATGAAGCTAGAAGGCAGAAAATGTGAGTTTTGTGAAGGCATTCATGTCATTTTTGAAGAGGCTTTAAAAGGAGAACATAGTTATGTTTTTGCTTAAGCTTGGAGCAGTTTTGAAGGAGTAGCAGAGATATTTGTGTTTCCAACATGATCTCGATATGAACCGTTACCCTCTAGGATGTCCATAAAGTTTTTAGAGGGTAGTGTTCATATGGAAATTATTCTTTGAAGCATTTTTTGAAGATTGAAAATTTTTTGACTCCTAATGCCCAATGGATAAGACTCTAAGTTCGATGGCTTTGCAAGCAAATCCACCCGGGAGGCACCAGAATGTAGGCCCAAAATGGCCACATCCTTAGAAAATTTTGAAAAATTTATTCTAAGGCATGGAAAATCTCCAATCCACTAAGGATATAGAGTATTTTGGAGCGGATCCACGACAAGAGTTCTCCAATCCACTCAACACTTAGTGTTTTTTCCATAATAAGCTAAGTACTTGATTCCACTCGATATCTAGTGTATTTGGTAGTGGATTCTAGTGAGGTTTCCAATCTATAAATCTTTTGAGCTTTGATGATGTCAGCATGTTATAAAGTGCGTACTGGTGATTCTTCTTTGTTCTCGCATGCTCCAGTGACTAAGTGTTGAGAAGATGCATTTCATTGAGTTCCAAGACTAAGGTGGAGCGGAATGGTGACAAGAAGGTTGAAAGCATTGTAAAGGTAGTAGAATGGCAACAAGGGCTATTTGCATTACTTCTAGTGCAAATTGGTGATTCCATAGTCAAATGATTCAGAGATGACATTAGAATATTTTTTTGAGCGGATTGCGACTTTTGCTTTATACCGCTAATGTGAGAAAGAAGTTAGATTTTTTGAAGGTTAAGTGAATTGATTGATGATAGACTTGATTCCACTCACATCTCAATTCATTTCTTATTGAAACTTGATTCCATTGGCCAAAGCCATCAAAGCTGACATCAGCATTAATAAAGTGTGGAATGGCATTTTGTTTCTCCCTCACTATTTTGTAGAGCATTTCTAATATTTAATCATAGTCATTCATTAAGAGAATAGATGATTGAGATTTTGTTGACATTTTTACATTGTATAAAGGTGGATTCTTGGTGGATCAGAGAAGAATTAGTTTGAAGGTGGGAAGGCAAAGCATCGAAGGGTTTTCAAGAACCAAGAACTAGAGTAGTTACAGATAAGCAATATGAATGGAGTTTCCAAGAACGATGAGTGGTCTAGATTTAGTTTCCAATGGTCTGAGGCCCAACTACCATTACTGGACTAGCAAGTTGTAGAGTCGAGTTGCCATGTGGATTGCTTCTAATAGATTTCTTGGACTCCACAAATGAATGAGATAATGCCAGTAAAGCTCTCTGTTGAGTTGTCAAAATTTTAATCTTTGTAATGTCTCCTTCAATTCTTTCAATTGTAAACTATAAATAGAGGTCGAACCCTCGATTTTTAGGGTTGGCTCTAGTGTGTTTGCTTGCCCTACTGTGTAAATATTTTTACAAACTAATGGAAGGAGCATTACTCAGATTTTTGACTTGAGACTTGTAATCTTTAATATCTTTCGTTTAAGAGGTTCGAAGCTATGAATTGCATTTCTATCAATGCTGTAATGGTTAGTTCATTCCATTTTCATTGGATTACTAGTTGTGAAGGTAGTTGAAATCTGTTCATAGTTAGATCTGTGTTGGTAGGAAGTTTATTTCTGCAAAATATGATTATTGATCTATTCTACTAAATTGGATTGTCAATATATTGGATATTGGAATTGCTTCTTGGAACATATCTCTATTTTATGCTTTAATATATGAAGATTTCATGGTTTTGGGTGTTGCTAATCTTGAGTGATGGGACACCGAAAATAGTTTGTTAGAGGTTTTTGTTGTAGATGCCTATGTTGTTAGCCTATCCGACCATTGTTAATGCATATTTCTCTAACCCTAAACCTTTTTCTAACCCTATTCCTCAAACCCTTATTGAGCTTAATTGAGTCAACATCTTACTAAGTTGACAAGGAACTAACCTACTCTGGAGGTTGGATTGAAGTAGCCTTTGGTCCATCCAATGTTGAGTGTTGAGTTGTGACTATCGGGTGCAAGCCTGGATAGAGAATTGGAAGATAGACAGTTGTAGTGTCAAGTAAAACTTGATGACAATTTAGTGCCCATTAGAGGAACCCCTCATAAACTTAGAGGAAACTCCCCAACCATCCTTTTTCAATGATCAAGTTAACCATATTTATCAAAAACTAGATCCTTTCATAGAACTAGTAAGCATGTTCCTTTCTCCTCGAGACATAGGTATGCCTAGTAGAAAGGGACTCAAAATCCAAATAGGATCTTGTACTTTCATCCATGGAGGAACTACCTTCGATGAAAATATCCAAGGATGCAACCTTATGCCAAGTGAATGAACCTACACTACATGTTATATGTCACCTGCCTTTCCCATAGTTAAACAAATGCTTGTTAATATGGGTTATCAAGGTAAAGGCCTAGGTCACTATGAATAGGGTATTAAAGAACCTTTAGAAGTTGTACCTTGGTTAACATGATGTGGGATTGGATTTATCCCTAACAAAAATGAACCCTCTCCTATATCAGGAGAAGAAGATAAGGATGACTACTCTAATCAATACATGGCTCTCAATGGGGTGAAGAGGATGAAGAAGAACTATGGTCACTCCTCAACCAAACACCCCATAAAACTATATGATTTGGGAGCATTAACATGTTAGATTTAGTCCATCCTAAAGCAATCACAACCAATGAAGATCTTGAAGAATCTTTGGATAATTACCATATAGAAGAATCTCTCGAATAAATCTTCAATTTAAATTCTGCCCAACCTCTCGACTTGGAACAAACATCTATAGACCCTCAAGAACTTAAATAATTAGGGATTATAGATACCCCTCTTCATTTTGAGGATGAGTCACAAGCTTTAATCGAAGAGACCATAGAGGTCAACATTGGAACAGATCAAGATCCACACCTTATCAAACTAGGGAAAGTCCTAACCCAAGAAGAACGAATAGAATACACAAACCTATTAAAGGAATTCTTTGACATATTTTCTTGGGGATATGATGATATGCCAGGACTTGACCCCTCATTGGTAGTCCACCATCTAGTAGTGCGTCCTGATGCCAAACCTATCAAGCAAAAACTAAGAAAAATACATCCAAGAGTCACTCTTCTAGTAAAGGATGAACTTCAAAAACTATTAGATGTTGGCTTCATAAAAGCCATAGATTATTTATATTGGATCTCCAACATTGTCCCTATCTCCAAGAAGGAAGGGTCCATTCGAATTTGCATCGACTTTAGGGATATAAACAATGCTTGTCCTAAATATGATTTCCCTTTACCAAACATAGACATGATAGTCGACTTCACCGTAGGGTCTGAGATGCTATCCTTAATGGATGGATTCTCAAGCTACAATCAAATCAAGATCATGGTAGAAGATCAATCTAAAATAGCTTTTACCACCTCATGGGGGAATTTTTGTTATTAGGTTATACCTTTTGGTATTAAGAACGTAGGAGACACATATCAGAGGGCTATGACATACATATTTCATGACCTCATGCATAAAATAGTAGAAGACTATGTGGATGACATCATAGGTTGATCTCAAAAAAGGAAAGACCATACTCGAGACCTTAGATGCATCTTCCAAAGACTACGAGACTATAAAGTTAGAATAAAACCCCTAAAATATATTTTCAAGGTAAAATCAAAAAATATACTTGGGTTCATCATATCTCATCATGGGATTGAAATTGATCCCTCTAAAATCATGACTATAACAAACATGCCACCACCCAAAAACTTGACTGAGTTATGAAGCCTTCAAGGAAAATTATAGGCTATTTGTAGATTCATATCACAACTTACAGATAAGTGTCAACCTTTCTCCAAATTATTGAAGAAAGGAGCTAAATTTGAATGGGATGAAGGGTTTCAAGAAGCCTTTAAAGCCCTAAAAACTTATCTCTTAACACCACCTATCTTGGTGCCACCAAACTTAAATCAACCATTATTGTTATACATAGTTGCTATTGAACATGCCTTAGGAGCTTTGTTAGCACAATACGATGAACAACATCAAGAAAGAGAAATCTACTACATTAGTAGAACTCTAGTGAACTATGAAACTCGTTACACACCACTAGAGAAGATTTTCCTAGTAGTGGTCTTCTCATCTCTTAAACTAAGACATTACATGCTTAGTCAAAAGACTTACATCTTAGCAAGGGTAGATCCATTATGCTACCTCATGTCAAAACCTTATCTATCAGGTAGAACTACAAAATGGGTCATAGCCCTTAGTGAATTCGACATAGAATTCGTAAATCAAAAATCACTAAAAGGGCAAGTTATAGTAGATCAACTTGTCATAGCTCCTTTAGAGTCAGAACACCCTATAAACATCTCTTTTCCTGATGAGATGGTCTCATCAATAGAAGTCCAAGAATTTGAAACATGGATCTTGTACTTTGATGGAGCTAGATGTGCAAAAGGTGTAGGGGCAGGAATTATCCTAGTCACCCTACAACAACAACTCATCCCACTATCCTTTAAACTTCATTTCTCATGTACCAACAATACAATAGAATACGAAGCACTTATTTTAGGTCTCAGGGCTGCAACAAAACTAAATATCAAGAACATAATAGTATATGGTGATTCACAATTGGTGATCAACCAAGTAAATGATACCTATCAAACCAAAGATGAAAAGCTAAAGCCATACAAAGATATTGTAGACATATTGAAAACTCATTTTGATCAAATAACTATAGAAGCCATACCACATTCTAGCAATCGCCATGTTGATGCTATGGCAACAATTACATCTCTCATACCTTTAGAGTTGGAAGATGAAGAAGTTGCTATCATCATAAGGTCAATCAGTGAGCCTTCCACAATCGAATCATGCTTACAACCTCTTAACATATGTAACATTAAAACATCTATACCTCAAGAACCTTGGTATCAAGACATCTTCAATTTCCTCAAGGAAGGAACATTCCCTGAAGGATTCAACTCTCAAAATGTAGACAATTTAGGCTAAAATCTTACAAATATGTCATCATTGGAGATATCTTATATCGATGCTCCTTTGAAGGTATACTCCTCAGATGCATAAATGTAGATGAAGCCCAAGCTCTCATAAAAGAAGCCCATGATGGATCATGTGGTGGCCATTTTAGTGGATTAGCCATAGCCAAGAAGCTCCTTAGGATGGGCTATTATTGGCCCTCCATGGAAAAGGATACTCACAACTATGTCAAGAAATGTGACAAATATCAATGACATGATAATCTTGTTCATGCTCCATCTCAAGAACTTCAACCTATCACATCTCCTTGGCCTTTCTCCTCTTAGGGATTGGATATTATAGGTAAAATTAACCCTCAATCATCTGATGGACATAAATTCATTATTACAGCTATAAAATATTTCACTAAGTGGGTTGAGGCAATACCTCTATCCTCTACCATAGGCATCCAAGTATCAAAATTTATCCTAAATCAAATCATTAGCTGATATGGTATCCCTTCTACCATAATTGTAGATAATGGTACCCCTTTTAAAAATAAAGAGGTTGCCAAGATGTGTACCAAATACAAAATTCAATAGAAATGGTCTATACCATACTATCCACAAGGAAATAAACAAGTTGAATCCTCCAACAAAATGCTAATCAAAATCCTTAAGAAACTAGTCAACAAAAATGGTTGAGACTGGCACTTACAACTTTATCCTACCTTATGGTCATATCACACAAGTGTGCGTACTCCCACTGGGGCAACACCATATGCTTTAGTTTATGGTACCAAAGTAGTCTTTCCTTTTAAACTTGAGATACCCTCTCTAAGAGTCTTGTTACAAGATTCTTCGATAGGAGATGAATATCGCTCAAGTCACTTACAACAACTAGAACTCTTAGAAGAAAAGCACATCAATGCCCTAGAACATCTCATAATATACCATAATAGACTTCAGCATGCCTACAACAAAAAGGTGCATCATAGATCCTTTGAAGTTGGGGATTTAGTCCTCAAATAAAATCAAAGGAATACTAACACCGACATTGACCTAAAAGGAAAGTTCGAACCTAATTGGTTAGGACCCTTTATTATCATAACCAAATTCAGATCAAGAGCCTACCACCTAGCCACATTGGATGGCCAAGAACACAAAGAACCAATTAATATCATTCATCTTAAATGATATTATGCATAAAACACATCGAGTCATTTGCTTGCTCATTTGATTGAATACATGGCAAAAATCATCATATAATCATATACACTTCACCCCTTGCATGTTTGCTTCATTTTCTTGATCATACCATCGAGTCAAGAGGGTTTACTATGATGCAAAGGCCAATCCTTATTATGAATACATCTACATTACATCCATCTAGGCTAACTATATGTTGAGTAAACTCTCTCAGTCCAAAAATATTATCCTCTAAAATCTTCTTCTACATCTCGCTTCATTACTATCATACTTCTCTTCTTCTCCCTCTCTTGGGTTAAGTGATGTATGACGTGATCATCCATGACCCTTGATGACCCGACCTTCTCCCTTTCTTCTATCCCAATATTGGGGTAACCAATAAATAAATAATAATCAATCTTCATCTATCTCACTTCTTCTCTCTCTTCAAAATGAACACTACATATAACCTACTTTCCTCTATTTCATACATAGTCACACCATTAATATCAACAATATTTCACAACATTATCAACAATACATATCTACAATATTTCTCAACAAAAGAATTTTGTGTTCCATCAACACTCATGATTATTCAATAGACTCCTCAATGATACCTTTTTCTCTTCTATAATGCATCTATGACTTTTGCATCTTGCAAAATGATGTATTGTATAAGATAATTTTAAGAGTAGTCTATTGAATGTGTCATGATATCTACTCATCACATTCTTCACATATAACTCATTTTATCATCCATTCAGGGATGAGAAATTACATTCAACCAATCTCTCATAAATTCATAATCATTTATGAATTTTACTAGTTATTGGTTGAATGGGGTTCTCTTCCTTGATTGGCCTATCATTCGAGTTCACAAAATCATACCTAATATATCATCACTTGCTTACTCATTCGATTGGTCACATGGGCCAAGAGTTCCTTAATCATCCATTCCCCTATGGATTAATAATTACTTGTCAAATTTATATGGGAATGGATGATTAAGGGTACTCCTCCTCTCTCGACATACCATTTTAGTATGTAATCAAATATAAATCAAATTCTCACATGTTATCTCTCCAATAAATCATAGGGATTGTATGGTTCCCTTGATCCAATGATGCATAGGTTTACAACTTCCTTACAAATATCATTAGGCAATGGATCAATGTTACCTTTACTTCCTCTCTGATTTATTGTGTTAACATGCTATCACATTTTACAAATATCAAATATTGCTTTTGATGATCCATGAGATTTTCGAAGACTTAATTGATCCAATATACTGTAGACCTATGATCGTTTGTACATATTACTAGGTACTATATCAATATTGTCCTTGTAGCCTCCTGGTTCACATCGTTGGCATTCTATCTAACAAAAATTGAGTCTCTCATAGACTGTTGTTCAAATGGGTCTATTGGATTATGAGGTTACATGGATCCAATGCCTTGTGAGCATGCAATTATCTATACACTTCACCAAATACTAGATCGATGTTATCCTCATATATGCTTGAGCCTCTACAACAACAGAGCATCCACGAATCATACTCTCACCATCAACTATTTGCTTAATAATACTATTGGATTAATAGAGTTCAGTTTCCAATCAGCTATATTATGCAAATATGCAATAAAACATCAAAAGCTCAAAAAATAATCACCTATCAAGCTAGATATTCTCTATCTATTCATACAAAATATATAGAGAACTTCCTCCCTCTTGATATGTGATAACAAGTTATCACTTCTTCTTTTCTTCAAAACTAAAACATCCTAGCTAACTTATAGACTCTTTGGAAGCATAGGGATTTAGTAATCAACACTTTACGTACCCATAATCATTTATGACTACATCAAGCAATCGATTATTAGATCCCTATGCATCCTAATGGCCTATAAGCTAGCATGGATGTCATCTACTCATTCATACAAATAAGATCCTTTAGACTCAAGGTAATGTTATCATATGGACCTCCTAGATAAGGGGATTTATTTTTTCCATGTTCTGTGCATATACATTTCTTTGTACACATGTTGAGAATGGGAGAAGGGCTTCTTTTTCTCTTGGATTGTGCATATAGGAGCATTAACCTCAGTCTCATGAATATTTCAACACATCAAATGGGGCAACGAGTATCAAGCCCAATTCCTCACATACATGTAAATATTTGCATATGAATTAGGTAATTGACTTGTATACTCTTTTTACCCTCTCTCATGTGTAAAATTTAGTAAAGTTATTCTTACTTTTAAAAGCATTCTTACTTCTAAAATAAAGAACAACACAAAATTATTCCTAAAACCTTTTGCAAACATCTCAACTTTCTCTCATTTAATATTTAAACATTTAAAGATCTTTTGTTTATTACTTTAGAAAATTTGTAAATATCATTCTATATAAAATAATTTGAAAAGATCATTCTATTACTTTACAAAAAAATATTTGTAAATATCATTCTACTTTGCAAAAATATTTGTAAAATATTAATAATAAGAAGCATTCTCTTCATTACTTTGTAAAACATTAGCAAATATATTTTTGTCAATTTGCAAAACATTACAAAAATTACAAGCAAAACATCTTGTAACATTAAAGTCTTAAATCAAAGTTCAATTCATATCAAAGCTTTGAAAAGCTTGGAGAATAAAAAATTTATCTATTAAGTGTTTCATAAAGTATGCACTTAAAACTGATGAAAATATTTATCTTATTTATAAGTGATTTGATAAATTACTTTTAAATCGATTTGAGTAGAGTGAATTTATGAAAGTGTTTCATAGAGACTTGATAATTGGTGAAAATCCTAAATCTTATCTATGCATCAAGTGTTTCATAGAGAATGGCACTTGAACATTGATAAGAAGCATAACATCTTCACCTATGTAGTCAAGTGTTTCATAGAGAATGACACTTGAACATTGGTGAAAATCCTAAATCTTATCTATGCAGTCAAGTGTTTCATAGAGAATGGCACTTGAACATTGATAAGAAGCATAACATTTTCACCTATGCAGTCAAGTGTTTCATAGAGAATGGCACTTGAACATTGGTGAAAATCCTAAATCTTATCTATGTAGTCAAGTGTTTCATAGAGAATGGCACTTGAACATTGATAAGAAGCAAAATAATTTCATCTATGCAATCAAGTGTTTCATAGAGAATGGCACTTGAACATTGGTGAAAATCCTAAATCTTATCTATGTAGTCAAGTGTTTCATAGAGAATGGCACTTGAACATTGATAAGAAGTAAAAATAACTTCATATACAAAGTATTTCATAGCGAATGGAACTTGAACATTGGTAAATAATATAGTACCTTATCTACGTAGTCAAGTGTTTCATAGAGAATGACACTTGAACATTGATGAGGAGAAAAATATCATATAGGTACCTCATCTACGTAGTCAAGTGTTTCATAGAGAATGGCACTTGAACATTGATGAGAGGAAAAACATATTATACTATCATTGTACATACTACATGTACCTCATCTATGCAGTCAAGTGTTTCATAGAGAATGGCACTTGAACACTGATGAGAAGAAAACAAATATATATATCATGTAAATACTATAGGTACCTCATCTACGCAGTTAAGTGTTTCATAGAGTATGGCACTTAAACATTGATGAGAGGAAAAATATTTTCAAAACAATATACTTCATTGTACATATTATAGGTACCTCATTATGTCTTAAATGTTATCATGAATATGGCATCATAGGCCACCATTTAAACATAATGAGATCATGTTCCCACCTATGGGAACACATAAAAGGTAAAATATTTACCTCTAAAGAACATGAATGGTTCTCCTATATCAGGTCTAGAGACCACCGCTCACATACATACATTTTAGGATGGTCATCTATCATCCAAAATACTCAACACATCTCTCAAATGGGGCATCTCCCCTTCATCTATATTTGATCATAAAACATACCAAGAAAATCAATCAAGAATATATCTACTTAGTCATCTACACCACATCAAAGCATCATTACATCAAAGCAAAATCACATCAAAAATATCAACACATAACATATCATTAAGACAAGCCACAAGAATCAAAGCATCTCATCATAACCCAAAATAACAAGTATCATCATATATATATATATACCTCACACTATACATGTTGATGGAGAAGGTGTATCACAAAAGAGAAAATGATACACTCAACTCATAATAGGAGGGTGTACCACAACCTCAAAATTGGTACACTCACTCCTAAATACCCCTAAGACCACCTAACAAGAAGATCCAGCCTCCCTAGAATCCCTTGGTGGAGGAGGAGGATGAGGCTGAAAGTTGGTAGTCCTTTGAGAAGTATCACTCATTGATAGAGCTCTCGATCATGAAGGAGATGACATCCACTAATCCATAGGTATTATCGAATGATACAACTTATGGTAGTGCATGGTCCTACTCCTTTCCCTATCAACTTGAGATGACAAATATTAGAACTACTTTGTGAGATCCGATCACATAGCCTCCATTGCTACCTTAGATTCCCCTAGCTCACACTCAAGTGGGCCCATAATTATGGCCACCATGGTAATGTATAAGCCCCACCTAACCAAATATCAAGCCTCATCTCTCTCCATCATCATCTACTATAGATCAAACCTAAGACCAATAATAATCACTTGATCACTAGCCTGCTCCTCCATGACTCAATATAAAGATGATTGAAGCTTGGAAATGGTCCCCTCACTATATGTTCATACTTGGACCATCTCATCCCTGAGACTAGTCACCTCTTCTCTAACTCTAGTAACCTCCTCCACTCACAAAAATTTGGAAGCTACTAATTAGCTCCTCACCTCCTCCAAAGTGTGATAGAGAACTCTTAACTCTACAATTGTCGCCTCCTCTATTGTCCTACTAGGACCTACACCTCCACTAAGATCTAGCCCTATCCCACCAAAATCTAGTTCTACTCCACCTGGACTCGATACCCCTCCATCGATTGGGGTATATAGGAGTGGGATAGCAGTTAATGGAGCTACATCTAAAGGATTTGATCTCCTCATCCTCCATCTAGCCATCATCCTCCACCATCCCTCTCTCCTACAATGGTGCCTAGTTACTCGTAGAGCACTCAATATATCCTGAAACACCTACCTCTGATCCCTCGATGGTGGGCCCATTGTCAATTGATAAGGTCTAAATTATCTATACCAAATACCATAATCTACTATCACTCCTACATCATCCAATGTAAGATTCAAGACCATAGGATCATCCTCATCAACCTCCAAGTGGGTAATAGGATCCATGGGATCCCACCAAGTCTCATGATGCACTCATCGTATCCAAATATTCCCCACTATTGGTACCCCTTGTACCTCTCCAAACTAATGGGTCACATGATCATATTGATATAACTCATAATCCTTGTTCTCATAATCCAACCATTGAATCCATATCACTCTAGCTAGCTCCTTGTGATCCTTAGACCACATATATACATCCCTCCATGGTCGCCATGTAACATGTGCTACCCTTATATCATCGATAAGATGTCACACCTAGGTTAGAGTACAAGATGAAGGGTGAATGCACCTCTCCCATATATAAACTATAGGAATCTTAGGGTCAATACCCCTCATCACCACAATGGGTCATCGAATGGCTATATGCTCCCATGCCTAAACCTAGAGCAAAGTGCAGCATGTCAAACTCTGACCCTATTTGTAGACTACCCTATACAAAGTATGATATAATATAGCTAAGATAGCTGGAGCCCAGGCATAAACTATCTGACTAGACCTCAACCTTGCTATAATCAGTCCCCATCCCCATGATGATAAAACTCCCATTGGTATCACTCATCATAAGTCTAAACACCACTGTCACTAAGAGTGTAGTCCTCCAATCAATGTGCCCTCCTATATAAGCATCATTGATCCTCAACCCCTTCTTCATCCTTGAGAAGTCACCCTTCCTTAAGAAGGCTAACTTCCCAGCTCTAACACTCATCCCTAGGTGAATGGGTACACCTCAAACTAGCACCTTGAGGATGCACCACACATCCTCTAAAGTAATTATCATCTCACCCATCGATAGCCTGAAGGTATTGGTGGATGGGTACCACCTCTCTGCAAGGGCTATCAACAAGGAGTGATCAAACTCCAACTTAGGTATATAAGCAACATGATATAGCCCTATCATCAACAAAACCACTACATCCCTAAATCCCTACTCACTCGCTAAGATGCTCCCCAAGAATTTAGGGTGGCACTCCTTGCTCATCAAAATCTTTATCACCTACCAAAAACCATCCAAAATATTGAGTTAGAAAACTCATCAAATCATCTCAAAATTTCACAAAAACACTACCATTGGATAGCCCTCAAAAAGAGCTTTTTAACAAGTATAAATATGCCTATATTTGCACACATATCAAGGTCAAAAAATGCAAAACAAAACTAGCTATCCTGAACCAAATTCACCACTAGCACCAAATTTACTAGTGCCAAATTTACCACTAGGACCAAATTCACCAGTGGCACTTCTACCAAATTCACCACTGGCACCAAATTCACCACAACTTTCAAAAAATGGAAAAATTTTCCTAAAATGCAAAAATTTTGAGTCAAAATGAAGGCCTACCTCTCGGTATCACTCTAATACATCGACTATCCCTCAAACTACATTCGCATGATGCATCCATCCTCGGATATGAGCCATCCTCTCCAACCACTCTGTCTCACTCTCTCCAAATTTCTATAATAGGTAAAGGTGCAAATGAGGTCACTTTCACCTCTCCTTTTACCTTTTAAACCCTCAGCCCATCGATGCTAACCAATCTAAGCATCCTGTACCCAAAAAATTTGCCTTGAAACCTATCACCAGGCACATGGTTTTTCAAAAGATATCATTTTATTTTGAGGAAAGAAATTTTCATGGGGTAAAATAAAATTTCTCCAAATATCAAGGCACACAAAACGAGGCATATATATATGTGAAATCATCAAAAATTACAAAATATCAATCAACTCTACAAATCAACAAAGCAATACAACAACAATACATCATAACATCAAAATTGAGTATCACAACTTAAATTTTGATGTAACATCTCAGATATCACATCAAAACTAGGGCAAAATGTAGACACCCAATTTTGACACACTAGTCATGACTTCTCAAAACTAGTCACAAACACTCCAAAACCTCCCAAAATTAATTCCAAACATCACAAAACATCAATTTGATCATTCCCCATCATTTTGGGCATCAATTTTCACCTTTACCAAATTTGCCACTCTAACCAAATTTGCTAGTGGTGAATTTGGCAAGTTGAATGGTGAATTTGGCAAAGTTGCAAAAATCGACTTTCTACACTCAAAATCAGTCTTTTACCAAATTTGGTCTAGTGGTAATTTTGGTAAAGTTTTCAAATTTCAAACTCCTCAGAATTTGATTTGATTCCTTACCAAATTTTCCACTCAAAACCAAATTTGCCACCCCTATGGCGAATTTGGCAAAAATAGTTGGGAATCTTCCACATGAACCAGTTGGGCATGGATTGAGCCTCTTTTCACCTCTACCATTGATTCTACATGCTTCAAGAAGGATTGAGATTAATTTGTTTGAATTGGTCTTATCCATCCATTCCCTCCAAGTCCCCTCCCAAATCCTATTTAAGGAGGTCATGGGGTAAGCATTCCACAAGAAATTTCACTGTAGCAAAGCTTTGCCACATTTTCTAGCAATATCTCTTTCAATAGCATTCTCTATTCTTGAGTTCTCTTCAAGCATCCTTGAGTCTTCATCAAGCACTTTGGAGCATTGTGTGAGTATTGGGGCAAGTCAAGCAAGGCTAGGAGGATTTTTGAGCAAGGAGGCCACCATTAGAGGCAAGAAAGAGATATCCCATAGCCTATTTATTCTATCCTCCCACCTCAAATTCATAGAATTTTGTACTCTAGGTTGTGGCCTTTCTAACTTTTCATATCTCTTTGATGCATTTCATGTTTTATGATCTAACTTTTCTTGAAGGATTTAAATCCTTGTCTTTGGTAGTCTCTAACATTGTTTTGCAGTCCTTATACCAATGTTTTTTTTTGGCATCCCTCTTATCCCATTATAACGTCCTTACTATCATCTCTAACATCTTGCAAGATCATTTTAGTTTGCATTTATTTCATCACCATACTTTGAAAATAACCCTTTATTTTTTAGGGTATCTTGATAGTTTCTAACACATAGCTCCTCTCATTTTCTTGCACCAATTTTATTTATAGTCCTTGATTAATATTTACAACATACTAACCCTTTCCTTTCACATCCATGTTATTTTACTTCCATGTTTTTAAGTATTATAGCACTCTGATTTGTTCTTTCAAGCATTTCATAACACTTCTTTCATTTTTTTAAGCATATTACATTGATATCTTTATCAATTTCTTAAGTATTGCAAAGATTAGAATATAGATAAGTTACTTTGTTATATTCATAATCCTTCTGCATTCTCAAATCTATGCTTTTAGATCTCTTATTTGTTCAAAACAATCATTTAGGCATTCCCCTACCATTCACCCAAGCCTTGACTTAACTCCTAAATTAGTAAATAATTTGCACCAGTCTCTGATTATTTTATAATTAGATTAGTAGTAGACAATATTAAAACAATTCCTAATAGGCTCATAGGTATCTTTATTTTAATTACACTATCATGCATTCAAATATTTAGTTAACTTAAGCATTTTTAGTTTATTTACACACATTTAAAATTTTAGTCCCTAAATTCTCTATTTTAGAGGGTTAATCCTATAATTTTACCACTTACAAACCTTACAAAACATATTGGGATCCTTCCCCTCCAATATCAACCAAAAACCTATTGAAATTAGTTTATAATATACCCCAAAACTTTAAAAGCTCGTTCCAAGACCAATTTTGACAACCAGAATAACAAAACCAAATTTGCCACTCATACCAAATTCACTAGTGGCAAATTTGGCAACATGACAAATTCCACCCCAGGAGGTAAGCATACTCATTTTTTTTATCAAAAAGGGGTTTGATCAGCTGTTTAGACAAGTTTTTACCCTATCTAGCCCTCAGACAGACCCCTTAAATTAGAAAACCTATTTTTTTTGTTTTTGTGCAGTTTTACCAAATTTGCCACCCCTATGGAAAATTTGGTAGTAGCAGTAATTTGGCACTTTTAGTGGTGAATTTGGTAGATAGGCTCTAGGAGAGGTAATTCAACCACTTGGCCCTTCCTTAACCTTGAAATTTCATTTCCTCTATGTTCTATTTCTATTTTTCTCATGTTTTGAAACCTAAATCACATCTATTTTGGTAAATTAAGGAATTCTAGTGAGGACACCTTGATCGTTTACAAAACCTTGCAATTTCTTCACAAAATATTTTAATTTATTTAAAAAACATTAAAATACTAATAAATTAAGGAACCTTAGGCTGAAATTTAACCTTTCTATTACTTTCAAGTACTTAGGCAAAGAATCAAAAAGCATATAGTTGCATTAGGCTAGATTGTCTTATTGCATTTCTCCTTGTTTTACCCTAAAATCAAAATCTCCTTAGTCTAGTGCATTCAAAACTTGAAGTGCATATAGGTTAGCTCTTGTTTTCTTGCATTTGTGTGATTTAAAATTAAGCCTTGCATTTAGATGATACTTGATGATTTAGGTTCAAATAATCGTTAAGGCTCGATAAAGAGTCAAGATTAATAGAGATCCAAAAACTCTTAGGTGTTTGTCTTAATTGAACTCATAAACACCGCAAAAACAAGCATTACATCAACTATCATACAACCATAGTAAAAAGCACAAAAGTAGGGGTCTAGTTGTGTTGAGGATCTTTGAATCCTCAGGATCTCCTTTGGAAAGAGATCCTCAAGTGGGGAAGCAAATATTCTAACGAATCTCCCCTGCGCACACTTGACATTAATTAGATCTAAAGGGAAAATAACATGAGGTTTTCCTACTGCCTATAATTTAAAGAAATAACTTAAAGGTACATATTCCATGGATTATCAACTATTACATAAATCAGGTATGGTAAGTCCTCCATACTCTTAAATAATAATATTTTACATCAATTTAAGCAGGAAAATCTCCCCACATAGTTATACTAATGAGTATAAGTAAAATCAACATATGTAGGTTGAACTACTACACTAGTTCAATTTGCCTTCTTGGTCCTCCTCAACTTCCATTGATTAATTGAGGATAGTAGGGGATCAAGGCACTCATGGTTCCATAATAAACATTCTTCTAAATGCATTTACTTATTTAATTGCCAAATTGCAACTATACAAAATTAAATCAAACATTAATCATCTATTGCATAGTTGATATCAATAAATCTTCTATATCATTTTTCCACTCTCATTACCCAATGATTGTTTTCAACAAGATACAAGGTTTTACCTTAATCAATCTTTCCAACCTTCATTTAATGAATTAAAGTCCCATACCCTCAATAATCAAATAACTAGGTTCTTTTATTCCCATAGAATAATCCTTTTTTTCTTATTTATTAAAGCAAAGTCCTATTACTTTAATTCATAAACAAACCAACAATTCCATTATTCCATAAATCAAAGTCCCATACCTTTAATCTATAAAATAATTTATTTTCTCTTTTTTTCCTCTATCAATTAAATCAAACAACCATGTTTAATTACTTTGGATAGACAAGTCTTTATCTAATTTCAATTAAACACATATTTAATTGTCTTAGACAAACAAACCTAAATTTCAACTTTAATTAAATAACCATATTCATTTACCTTTATTTAAACAAACCTTTATTTAATTTTAAATTAAATCCCATATTTAATCATTTAGATAATCAAACCTAAATTCCAACTTTAACCATATTCATTTACCTTTAGATAAATAGACCTTTATCTAATTTTAAATTAAATCCAATTTTAATCATTTAGATAATCAAACCTAAATTCCAAAATTAATTAAATAACCATATTATTTTACCTTTAAATAAACAAATTTTTTTCTAATTTTAAATTAAATTCATATTTAATCATTTAGATAATCAAACCTAAATTCCAACTTTAATTAAATAACCATATTCATTTACCTTTAGATAAACAAACCTTTATCTAATTTTAATTAAAATTTATATTTAATTATTTAGATAATCAAACCTAAATTCCAACTTTAATTAAAGTCCCCTTTAGAACTAACCCAACTTTTGCCATTCGTACACAACATGACCAATGACTCACACAAACTCAAACCAGGCTCATAGACGTAAAACTCCATGATCCCCTTGGATCGAACATAAGAGATGATATGAGGACAGACTGAGAGGGTGGTATGACCCAGTTGACACTGCCATTCAAGTGGAACCTACAAGATAGCAAGGCATTTCTACCATCACAGTGCTCGTGAACTAGTGAGATACCACTACCAACGGTGTTCATGAAACTATTGGTGACCAAGCTAGTTTGGACTAGTCTTGGTGATGCTAGAAGGAAGGGATTAGCTCAAAAAACACCCTAGGTAAAAAATTCCTATCGACTAGTAAAACATTATGACACTAAGATAGAGAACTATCGATGGTAAACTGCGTGGAGCTGTTCAAAAGAAAATATATTGACCACATGCTTTAATAAGATCCAATGCAGTAGCCCCATGAAGTGAACATACCTATAGGAAACACAAATATATTACCAACTTGCTCACAATGGACTCAACATAGGGTTCCCTTATCTTTACACAATGAACCATAGTGCTAAACCCTCTTGGTATCTAGATGTCAACTAAAGAAAAAGAAATAATGGCACTCAACTAACAATACGACACTTCCCAACAAGGAACAAACCAACCCAACAATGCAATAGATTGTAATAAAATCAAGCATAAGAAAATACTAATATGGAGAATATTCACTACCAACATTTTAGCTTCTGATTCATTATAGGAGTGTACTTTTGCATCATTGGTTCACTTTCAAAGTTGCTAGTTACTTTCAATCACTCTCCTCCTCCCATGTCAATAGTTCCCTCTTCTTCTTTTGTTCTAGGTACGATACAATGCCTTCTACTGTCCTCCTTCCTCCTTAAGACGTCAAATATCTCTCTCCTCTTGACTATCATCACGTCCACATTTAATTTTTCTACCACCCACCATTAGTTCCATATTATCCTCATGATGGCGGGGAGTATATTTACGTTTTATATAATATAAAGGAAGTCTCTAGTCAGCTTCATGAATCTCTTCTCCTATTACTAAGGCAATAATTAGATTTATTTGCGAATAAGACAATAGGTCTCACGCTTATGATAACCTTAGAACAAAGTTTTGTTTAATAAAATACATATATTATTTTAAAAAACTATTATATTATATTGTATATATATTCTTAAAAGAATAGAATTCTTTCAATATTAAAAATAACTTATTTATATTTCAAAATAAAAATGTCTATTATTTTGTGAAGAAATTTCTTTAATCATTCAAAATAAAACAAGTATTATTTACAAATGAAATTCCTTTGTCATTTACAAATAATAATCCAATATGTATTTTAATATATCTATTAGGTACAAAATAGACGGGTTTTTTTTTCTTTCTTCTTTTACTAACATCGTTTTACTTTTTTGCAAGGTTTAAGCAAAAAAAGAAGCCTTTTTCATAAAATAACCAGGTTATGCATTTTTTCCAAACCATTGATGCAAATATGATGAAGTAAAATATAAATCAAATGTATGCAACAGAAAAAGAGGGAATATTTCCATCAACCTAGTCACCTGTCTCAACCTTGAGAATTTATGATAGCTACTAGGCTATCAATCTGGGGCTCAAGGTGGCTAACTTTTAAATATTATTTCTAACTAAATGCATTCCTATATGAAGGTATCCATCAATGTTACACTTTATTTGACTTAATCATTACTTACCTAATCCTAAATTACCCCCACTTATCGTGGATGATTCTGCTTCTTCCACCTATGAGTGTACCTGATCTTGCACGTCTTGGCAATATGTTAGTAGTATCATGCTCTTTAAAATCAACTAAACATCGCATATTTGGTTCAATTTATTGACTTAAGTATTAAAGCATCATAGCTTAATATATTGTTTCTTTGTGCCAACAATTTTCCAGGGTGGGTCATGACATCCTATCCCCTTGGACTAAACACCATCTTGGATGTTTCCAATTTTTACAAATTAAAAATGATTACATTATATATTTTCAAAACAAGAAGGGAAAATATTTTTGCATATCATCCACTTTTTCCCAAGTGGTATTTCTTTTAGAATACTGGTCCCACTCGACCTTGCATTGCTCAAGAGTATGATTTTACATAGAATTATAATTAAACTAAATGATATTTATCAATATCACTTCAATAGCCTTCATATTTACCATCTACAATTTAGAAACATCCCATACATGTTCAAGGTCAACAACATATTTCCTAAGCAAGGATATGTGGAAGGTGTCATGGATTTTTGACAAGTTAGGTGGTAAGGCAAGTCGGTATTTCTTGATTTCCTCCTTTGTGAAAGGACTAAGTAAGAATCCATTAAGATTATCAGTTACGAGGGGTGGAATGGCTGCCAATAGAGAGTCCTCTTCTTCAATAGTCGGATTTACATCTTCTAGCAATGATTTAAAGTACTCAACCACTTCCCTCCTTGTCTTCCATATCTTTGGTGTTAGACCCATTGGCCATCTTGATTTCCTTAATTTTGTTAGTACTCCTGTGGCGAAGAGTAGAGACATGTAAGAACTTTGTATTTCTGTCACCCTCCTTTAACCAACGCAGTCTGGATTTCTGCCTCCAAAAGGTTTCTTCAAATCCTAGCATCGTGTGGTATTCGGCTAACAGCTCCCTCTCCTGGTTTCTCAGATCCTATGTAAGCTGCTCTGACTTTAGCTTCTCCTGTAGTTCATTGATCTTGTCTTTTAGTTCTGCATTTTTAACAAAAATATTGCCAAAGGAAGTTTTATTCCACTCTCTAATGTTAGCCTTCACATTCCTTAGTTTACATGCCACTTGGGCGAGTTTCGAACCATTATACTTTTTGTCCCACCATTGGGCAACCAGATCCTTGAGATCCTGATGTTGGAACCACATAAGTTCGAATTGAAAGGGTCTGATGTATCTTTTCTTAGAGTCCTCCCCTGTTTCCCATAGAATTGGGTTGTGATTAGACCCGATTCTTGGGAGTGTCGTTAATGAAGAGTCCCCAAACCTCTCTAGGAATTCTTGAGAAAGAAGAAACCTATATAATCTTATCTGAATTTGGTTTTCCTTCAATATTTTGTTAGACCATGTATAGGAGAATCTATGCAGGTCCACATCCATCAGCTCATGTTGCTCAACAAAATCTCTAAACTCGTAGATATCGTGAGTTATTCTTTGAGAGCCCCCCAATTTATCTACAAGATTAAGGTAGCAATTGAAATCCCCCGCCACAATCCAAGGGTAGTTGGGGACCGTCTCCCTCAATTCAGCTAGCTGACTCCAAATAACCCTTCTCAGTCCTCTGTCTAACTAGAGCATATACATTCGTTAAGATCCACTCTTCCCGCGTGGTTTTATCCACACATAAGAGACAAATAAACCAACTAGACATCAGAATCACTCTACTATCAATCAAATTTTTGTTCCACATAACCAGTAACCATCCTGCTGTTCCAGTGGCCTCTTGGCCTACTACTTCAGCTTCTCGCCAAGTCCTATTCTTAAAAGGAATAACTCTACTCTCCTCCATTTTAGTTTCTTGCAATAAAATCATATCCGGTTTGTGTTCTTGTCTAAGAGCATACAAAGCTCTTATTTTTGTAGGATTACTCCCACGAATATTCCATGAAATAATATTCATTTATGGGCTTTGGATCCTTGAGCCTTCGCCCCAAAGAGCAATACTGCTTGAGTGCCATCAGCCACTCCTCGCTCTGCTTCTTTCTGCCTTAAGGCAGCATTGCTAGGTTTCCCTCTTCCTACCAAACCATATCCCCATACATCCACTCTAGGTTGAAGTTCCTTGGGATTCACTTGGCTTCTAGTAACCATCTTGGGTAGGTCAGTCTTGGTCTTTGGGGTAACAATTTGGCTTTCTAGGTTAACTGGTCTTTTTGACGGTGGAGATGATTCCGTGCTCTTAGCTTCTTGATTAGTAGATTCTTTTTTCCCTACTTTGGGGTTACACTGATCTTGGTGGTTCACCTCTTCCTCCTGAGTATCCTTGCCTGTATTATTAGTTTCCTACTCCTTCCTCTAATTTTTCTCCTCTAAATCCTTCTCTTGAGTCTCCTCTACCTCAGATTCCACTTCTTGGTTGTCCATCTGATCTCCCTTCAAATGATTTAATGCATCAAAACTGTTCTCCACTGGGATGTTGATCTCCTTGGAATTTCTTCCCATAAATTCCTCTGCAGTACATGGGACCACTTCCACCGAGCCTCCATAGGCCTCCCGTATCACCCAATCAAACTTACTTGCCCCAGGGCATTGATCTATGGGGTTCTTTCCTTTGTGATTTGGCTCTGAGGCTTGCTGTATCATCTTAGGAGCAGGTTGAGCTTGAGGGTTCCCATCAAAGGGACCAGCTCCCCTGTATCATATTTATCAATCCCTTTTATAATAGTCCTTGTAGTTGAACCTTTAGTTCTTACAAATTGATAGGATTCATCCTATATGGATATCTATGAATAGGTTTTGCTCCTAGAATAAGGTCAATTGTAAAATAAAATTCTCGCATAGGAGAGAGTCTAGGTAGATGCTTTTTAAATACATAAAATCCTAAAAAAATGGGTGCTTTCCTAGCACCTCTCTCTTTTGATCATCTCCAAATTCACTATTTTTTACAACATGAACTATCCCTCATTTCTTGAGGGATTTATTTAATTACATAGCCGACGACATCTGGGTTTTGAATACCTCCTGCTTGCTATGAATTCTCAGTCTCCCCTTGAATTTCTTTGACTAATAGATCCATCTATCTTGGAAATTAATAAAGGCTTTATGGGCCTAAAACCAATCCATCCCCAAGATCACATCAAAGGCATGAAGTGGAGCTACATACAAACAACCTTTGATGGTATCACTAGCTAAAGTAATTTCTACCATTGGATAACATTGGTTTACTAAGTAATTTTAACCAGAAACATACTCTATCTTCCACCCCTAGGCCAAATCTTCTGGCCTTTTTGACATATCCTTCACTATACTAGAATAAATAAAGCTATCTATGGCTCCAATATCAATTCAAAGTTTTAATTTCTTATTAAAAAATTTACCTTTCACAAGCAATAGGGTGACTTGCCCCTCTAGATTCTATTTTCTAGTTGTGGCATAGATTCAATGCTTATGTTCCTTTCCTTTGGCATTGGATGAACTAGGCCTTGGTTTGTGTGGACACTTATTAGCATAATGAGGTTCTCTACAATGATAAAATCCATCCTTGGGTCTTTGCTTCTCCTTTGGTTTTTGATGCCCTATCTTACTTGCTGGAGTGGAGGTTTGTGGCCTCAATGATTGAGATATAACATTACTGGGGTTGTTATGGTTCTTCTTTTGGAAGTTTTTCTTGAACTTTTTATTATTTTTATTATTTCCTTTTCTATATTTCTAAAAATTCTAGATATTATTGGTGTTTCGATCCTCTTTCTCTTCCCATTTCAAGAATCCTTGACTATTCCTCTTCCTTAGTGCTTGTTGATCTTGCTCGGATAGGGTGGTATAGTTAAATTGGAAGTGCAACTTTACCTTATTTACCAAGTCTTACCCCTTTTGTAATGATTTAGGCTCATGTATGTTTACATCATGCTTTACTCTAGATTTCAACCCATGGATAAACTTATGAACCCTCATTTTCTCATCATAGGTAGGCACATATTTAAGTAACCATACCAACTTCTTATAGTATATCTCCATCATTTTGGTTCCTTTTCGTAAACTTGAAAATTCTTCAAATTTCAATGCATAAAAATGCTCTTTTAGGAACCTTTTCTTGAAGATAAATATGAATTATTTCCATGGAATGTCAAAATATTAAATATTATTCTTCTCATAGTGGGTTTCCCACTAATCTAGAGCAGCTCCTTCTAGGTTTATTGTAGCCCAAACTATTCGGGTTCCTAGGGAATAGCATTTTATTTTGAAGTAAACCTCCAGTTCTCTTAACCATGCTTTATATGCATCCCCTTCACCTTCTCCACTAAACTTGGAGATACAATTTTTTTTTAGATCCCTAGCCATTTCTTTTTCTAGAAGGATTATAGCTTACAACTACTTTGTAGTTAGCCCATCAGCTTGGACAACCTTTTAGCCTCTATATTGGGAGTTTTGATTCACTTCCAACACTTGTCTCATTTGATCCTGCATAGCAGTGATTGTAGCAGTGAGGTCTTCCACATTTCTATTGGAATTCCTTGGATCCTCATCTTGGATTTGTTCTTCAATATTATTTTGTTGAGTTTGTCTAGGTGTATGACTCTCTCTTCTAGTCTTAGGTGGTATTTTTGACCTGGTTACAACCAAGAAAATATTAGCTTATAGTTTCACCTTAAACGATATCTCTAATTCAAGACATAATACATAGTTATCTTGCTAAAAGCATCAATAATCCACCTATTGTAGTATTCCAAGGTTACGATGTATCATTAATACCAAATCCTATACTAAGGTACCACAACTTCATTCACCCTTGGGATTAGTTCCCATTAGATTCTAGAAAATAGGGTATTCTAGGTCATCCCAGATTTAGCTTATACTTTAAGCAAGACTTCATTGGAGACATCCAAATCCATTTATCACACAAAAGGCTCTATACCCTCGTACCTGGAGATATGATACCAAATGTAATGACCCAAAATCAAGCTACAAGAAAAATACACAAACAAGAAAGATTTTTTATACTAAGGAGAGGGGTTCATAAAACCCAAACTGATTTTTAATTGATTCTATTGTTTAAAACCCCTAATTTTTCCTGAAGAGCTACATCTCATGAAATACCCTAACACAAGTTCATTTATGTAGGCATATTATGTGTTATCGAAAATATTTCTATCTCTCTCATCATTCTTGATGAGCTAAACTTATCACCTTCAGTCAGTTGAAGGTATACACCCATATCCATACCATACACAAGTTAGTTTGTGTAGGTATGCTACATGTATTGCAAGTTAAGCTATCCATATCATCTACACAATGAGCTATCTTAACTCACATGTAGTCTTTCCATTACTTAGTTATCATTATTACTAGGCGGTCTTAGTACCTTAGGTCACTTATGTTCACCCTAAGGGGGTCTCAACTCCCTTAGGTCACCCTCTAAGTTCATCCTAGAACTTGTTTCCATTATTAGCAAGTAAAACAAAATATATTAGATACTAAATATAACAAAAGTATAATTCATAGAATCCAAGAAATGGAGGAAAGCAACATTCAGAGATAGTAACCATCAATAAGAAAAATAAATACAAGACATAAATAATTCAAGCAATAATTTAAAGGTACATCTTCCATGGATTATCAACTATTACATAAAGTAGGTATGGTAAGTCCTCCATACTCTTAAAGAATAACATTTTACATCAATTTAATTAGGGAAATATCCATAGATAGTTATACTAATTAGCATAAGTAAAACTATCATATGTAGGTTCAACTGCTACATTGGTTGCAACTACCTTCCTGGTCCTCCTCATATTCCATCGATCAATTGAGGATAGTAGGGTATCAGGGCACTCATGGTTCCATGATAGACATGCTCCTAAATGCATTTACTTATTTCATTTCCAAATTGCAACTATACAAAATTAAATCAAACATTAATCATCTATTGCATAGTTGATATCAATAAATATTCTATATCATTTTTCCCCTCTCATTACCCAATAAGAGTTTTCAACAAGATCCAAGGGTTTACCTTAATCAATATTTCCAACCTTTATTTAATGAATTAAAATCCCATACCCTCAATCATCAAATAACTAGGTCCTTTTAGTCCCATAGAATAATATTTTTTCCCTTATTTATTAAAGCAAAGCCCTATTACTTTAATTCATAAACAAACCAACAATTCCATTGTTCCATAAATCAAAGTCCCATACCCTTAATCTATAAAATAGTTTCTTTTCACTTATTTTTTCTCTATCAATTAAATCAAACAACCATGTTTAATTGCTTTGGATAGAAAAGTCTTTATCTAATTTCACTTAAAAACATATTTAATTGTATTAGAAAAACAAACCTAAATTACAACTTTAATCAAATAACCATATTCATTTACCTTTAGATAAACAAACCTTTATCTAATTTTAAATTAAATTCATATTTAATCATTTATATAAACAAACCTAAATTCCAAATTTAACCATATTCATTTACCTTTAGATAAAAAAACCTTTATCTAATTTTAAATTAAATCCATATTTAGTCATTTAGATAATAAAACCTAAATTCCAAATTTAATTAAATAACCATATTCATTTACCTTTAGATAAACAAAACTTTATATAATTTTAAATTAAATCCATATTTAATAATTTAGATAATGAAACCTAAATTTTAACTTTAATTAAAGTTCCTTTTAGAACTAACCCAAGTTCTACCATTCACACACAACATGACTAACAACTCACACAAACTCAAACCAGGCTCACAAATGTAAAACTCTATGATCCCCTTAGATTGAATGGAGGAGACGACATGAGGATAGGTTGAGAGGGAGGTATGACCATGCTAATTCTACCATTCAAGTGGTATCTACAAGACAATGAGGTGCCACTATCATCGTGATGCTTGCAAACCAGCAAAACACCACTGCCAGCGATGTTCACAAAACTACTAGTGACCAATCTAAGTTTGGACCGCTATTAGTGATGCTAGAAGGAAGGGATTAGCTCAAACAACACCCTGGGTAAACGACTCGTACTAACTAGTAAAAATTTATGATGCTAAGGTGGAAAACTATAAATTATTGACCAGACAAAGGTGTTTAAAAGGATAGATATTGACCACATGATTTAAGAAGGTTTGATGCGACAAGCCCTTGAAGTGAACATACCTATAGGAAACACAAATGGCTTACCAACACGATTATAATGGAATCAAAACAAGGGTCCCTTATATTTACATAGTGAACCATGATGCTAAACCCACCTGGTATCTAGACATCAACTAGAGGAAAGGAAATAACAACACTCAACTAACAGTGCAATGCTTCCCAATAGGGAACCAACCAACCCAATGATACAAGAGAGAGTAATAAAACCAAGCATAAACAAACACTAAGATGGTGAATCTTTGCTACTAACATTTTACCTTTTGATTAACTATGGGGGTGTACTTCTGTGTCATTGGTTCACTTTCAAAGTTGTCGGTTGCTTTCAGTCGCTCTCCTCCTTCTCCCACATCAAGAGTACCCTCTTCTTCTTTTGTTCTAGGTGCAAGTACCTTCCACCATCCTCCTTCCTCCTTAAGACATTGAGTCTCTCTATCCTCTTGACTACCATTGCATATACCTTTAATTTTCCTACCACTCACCATTACTTCCATATTATCCTCATGACAGTGGGGAGGATATTTAAGTTTTATATAATATAAAGGAAGTCTCTAGTCGGCTTCATGAATCTCTTCTCCTATTACTAAGGAGATAATTAGATTTATTTGTGAATAAGACAATAGGAGCTCTCACGCTTATGACAACCTTAGAACAAGGTTTCATTTAATAAAATACATATAATATTTTTTAAAAACTACTATTATATATATAGATATAGATATTATTAAAGGAATAGTATTCTTTCCATTTTCAAATAAAATTATTTATATTTCAAAATAAAAGGACTATTATTTTGTAAAAAAAAAATTTTAATCATTCAAAATAAAACAAGTATTATTTATAAATGAAATTCCTTTATCATTTAGAAATAATAACCCAATATGCATTTTAATATTGTAGATTAAAGATACAACGCCAAACAAAAGATAAAGAAGTCACGATAAAAAGTAAGACAGAACACAGTTGTACAAAACAAACGATTTTTATTAATCAACGGAGTTTAAAAACTCCTTTTGAGTACAACAGGGCCTGTAACCCTTTTCGTGATACAAAAATTACAGTTTGTGCTAGGGTTCTCCGAAACCCTAGCTGGCACAATGGGTGGCGTCTCCGAAGAATATATCTTTAACCCCAACAAGGTGAGTGGGCTTTGTTGTATCCTGTAGCTCGGACCACTCCAGCTTAAACAGCTACTATCAACACACCAGATCTGCCATTAAAATCTTGCACACATTAACACTATCAAGGAGTTAGAAATTAATAAGAGGGCTCCACTGTGTGAGCCCTCAGAAACAATTTAAAACCCTAGAAAAATAGAATGCAGGAATTCAACAACAGATTAATAAAAGAAAAGAAGTTACTTGCTTTAAGCTGATTTATACCTGTTCTCTGTTAACGCGGCTAGACCAGGCGGCACCTGGAAGTAATGTGGCTGTCAAATCGGCTGCAGAAGGCGCCCTGGTGCACTCGCTGAACGCCCGCGTGCTTCTGAATCAGGGTTTCAGATGCCGGTCTGCGTCTGTGGCTGCGGGTAAATGCCCGCGGGCACTTGCGACAAGAATGTGGAATTCTGCAGAGTGCTGCAGAAGAGATGGCGGCGAAGTTGGCGATGGATGCGGCGATGGATGCGGTGATGGATGCGGTGAAAAGGATGCGGCGATGGATAGCTGAAGAGATAGATGAAATAGAAGAGATAGGTCCAAAAGATAGCAAAGATAGCAAAGATAGGAGAAGAAGATAGGGTTTGAGCCATCAAAGTGACTCAATTTATAATCCACTCTTAGGGCACACTTTAGGGTTTTAACGACACTTTGAATGTGTGGCTAAGATTAAAGTGGATCCAAGGGTAGAGAATAAATCTAGGTTGTGAAACGGATTAAGATGGATGGACGGATGAGATTAAATGAAGGATGGACGGCTTAGATTAAATCACTTAAACTATATTTATATATATATTAAAATATATTAAAATATTAAAAAATATATATAAATAATAATTTAAATAAATTTGGGGATGAAAAATGGCGGGAAAGGTGAAATTGGGCCAAATAATGGCGGGAAGGTGTGGATTTGGGCCAAATAATGGCGGGAAGATGTGGATTTGGGCCAAATAATGGCGGGAAGGTGGATGACTGACACGTGGCTAACAGGAAGGTATAGATGACTTACAAGTGGCTGGATTTTGGTGTCTACAGATGCCCCTTTTTGAGCTGCTTTGTGTGAAGACACAATGCAACACAAAAACTTAAGACACTTGAAAAGCTGGATCAGACGCAACTCTCTCTCAAGACTAAAGCACAACTTTGAAGACCAAAGAATAAAAGAATATTTAAAATTTTATCAGCTTACCCCCTCAATTGGCGAGCGAGAATGGTTCTCACAAGCCAATTGGAAGAAATTTGGAAGAAAATGAACCGTTTTTGCCCCAACGGTGAAAAAAAGGGGTTGGTGTATGAACCATCTGTTTATGTCCCAACAGAAAAGGGGTTGGTGTACAAACCAGAAAAGAATATGAGTGATGTGAAAGATGGACCGTTTTCTGCCCCAACGGTTATAAAGGGATTTTTGCCAAACTGTAAACTCCATGATCATGTAAGATGAATTCCATTATAGGAAAATTAGAAATTGATAACGGATGCCCCAACTCCTGTGTGTGAATCCGTACTGTTGATGAAATTGCCTTGTTGGCGCCATTGATATGCAGAGATGAAAGATGCATGAAAAGAGTCCAGAACTCGGAGATGCTCCTAGTGACTGTATGGATAATTCCTCGGGTCGGAACCAATCAACCTAGGTAGCCTCAATCTCTAGCAAGACTCAAAATAATGATGATATTAAAGATTGTCCATGTTTAAGGCCCCATGAACTAGGCCATCAATGACAATTGTTGAGCAAATTAATCTTGGTATGAGGTCACTTGAAAAGTAGAATACCCAAAATTGATTTCCAATTTTCAAAAAGTGAAATAATTGATGATGATAAATGGTAAGTGTCCTTATGGTGGTTTAATCCTCTTACCGAATTGCATGGATTCAAATCGCTGCAATCGCCAAGGTGATAGAATATACCACTAGATACGAGGTTTACTTTAATTTGATTTGGCAAAAATATGCATGATGAAAGAAGAATGAATGAAATTGACGATAGATCAGAAGAATTGATGAATGTGGTTAATTTTGTGAAGGTTTTGAATATTTTTAACCCAATTTGTAAAACAATGATGAATGATGCGCTTTTTGAGCGAAATGACAAAATTTGTGTCCAAAACTGTTGTAACCTTCACAAAATGTTTTATTATGATAAGAAGAATGGATGAATTGAATTTGATGAAATTTGAAGGAGGTAAGCTTCAATTTTGCAAGTTTTGTTCCTTTATTCAATATCGACACCAAACGTCGGTCTGCATTTGTGGGTGGCAGAGACGCCCGTCGGTGTTTAGGCGCTCTACAAACGTAGCACTGCATCTGAATGCGCCATGAAATGCCCCACTAGCGTTTCAGGGCGCCAAAACCAGCTATTTAAACAGTTTCAGCGAGAATTTCGCTCATTTGTGCGTTCGAGCTTGAGAGAAGTGCGTCTGAGGGAGTGGAGTGAAAGGTTTGTGTGGGAGCTATGGCGGAGATAGGAGCGGACGCGCCAGTGCAGCCAGCTGAGGTATTTGTTCATTTAAGCAAGTACTTATTATGTGTTTTTTTTTTTTTTTGGAAAAAAATTTGTAACAAATTTTTGTTTTGTTGTTTTGCAGCTTAGGGTGTTAGAGGCACGACACCGATTCTCCCCTATCATTCCGGGGATGAGGAGGTCATTGTCCCAAGCCGACTGGGAGATATTGGAGGCAGTGGGGCTAGCGGAGGCAGCCCGGTTGGAGGTAGTTCGGGCGGATGAGGGGTACCTCTTAGCTTTGGCCGAGAGGTGGGATCCAGATCGGGGGACGTTCCAGCTCCCGACTGGAGAGATGATGGTGATGCTTGAGGACACATTGTTTAGGCATCACATTGTGTTGCCTGATCCTCCATCCTCCTCTGTCTCTAGGCGTAGTGAGTCTAGGCACACCACTAGGTCTAGGGCTCCTACTAGGTCTCGGGGGTCCTCTTTTGATGGTTAGCTTAGTGCTTAGATGCACTCTTTATGAGCCTTGGTGCTCTATTGTATATTGTAGCCTTTTGGCATTCATTGTACAGTTTGACCTTTATACATATATATATATACATGGCTTTTATTTATTTGGTGTTTTACTCTCTTTTGTGTGAATGCCTATGTTTTTGTGATGCATGTTTTTATATGTTTTAATGTTTTTGATGCATATGTTTTTATATGTTTTAATGTTTTTGATGCATATGTGATGGAATGGAATGCAAACTTATAGATGATTAATGCGAGACTAAGTAAATGAAATATGCACTAAGAAGCACTCATACTTTTAGATAGTTAGATTTAGCCAACTTGTTATCATAATTGTTTAATCAGGGGCACCGAACTTGGTGGCTTGTGAATGGATGACGTATGGAATGACATGAATATGGAAGAAGATATGGAGGGTGATATGGAGGTTGATATGGAAGACTGTTTTACAAAGACTCAAACATGCTAGTGGTATCAAACAAACTTACTAATACTGCCTAATTCAACTAGGACCAAATGTGTGTGCATGCGAGTTCATTAACCAAATCAGAAGCATGGTAGTGACTCTAGGCAATCAAAAACCTGTGTGTGTGCAAGTGTGTTCATTAACCTCATCTTGCATAAATTAGGTAACCCCGTTATGGAGAAGACCCCGAAGCTAGTTTGTCCGTATGAGCATTCAGAGGTCTCTTTTTGAGGAGAGACATGTCGCCACGCAATGAGTATACTCCACTTCCAGTCAAGCGTCTATAGCCCCGGTGAAGGTTAACTCCATAGTCCATGTTGTTTTTGACCTTTGTAAGCCTTGGGGATGACTACCTATCCGTATGACTGGACAAGTAGTACGATCCTTACAACTTATTTGGGATCAGTGGTGTGTGAAAAATGTTCATTTCCTTAGAGCTTTGGGGAATCGGATTCTCAACCGAAGTATGATGAGAATTTTACCCTATCCTTACTACTCTGTTTATATTTATATTTTGTGATTGCTTGTGATAGTGGTAAGAACCACTGTTTTATGGACTATGTTTGCATGATAGGACAAACGAGGATTACCCTTTTCACTTCAAGGCACAACCCAAGGATGGTGTTATCTCTCTTTGACACAAGATGTTTTTAAGATGTGAAAATGTGATAGGTTCAAGACCGCTTTTGAAATCATTTCCCAATACTCAAGATTTTATTTAGTGTAATTTGTGATATGGCCCTAGAGAACTTTGACATGCATTTCAAAGTTTGCTTAAAACACTAGGAATGGCTTGAGTGACTCGAAAACATTTTGGCAATGTAAATATGTGCAAATGGAAAATGGGTGTACGAATGACAATTCGGTTTGATGGATTTTATGAAGGTGCCCCTGATTAAGGCAACATGACTTTTGCTTGACCAAATTTTATATCCAAAAGATAGAATGGTCTCTAACATGATATGCAACTATGGCTGGAAATGAAATGTTATGGTTTTCAATGAGATGTATGCACATGAAATGCAATGTTTTTGAATGAGATGTATGCAACTAACAATGAAATGCAAATTCTTTTTATTTTATTTGTTTTTTTTTTTTTTTTTTTTGTTGTACAAGCCATGTATATATGTACATATAAAATTCAAACTATGCGTAGAATGCCCTCAAGTGTATAACATTAAGTGGTTCGGGTTCTTCCTCTCCCTCTAAATTGGCAAGTCTATAAGTTCCATTACCCACTCTTTCGGTGACCATATATGGACCTAACCAATTAGCCGCGAATTTATCTCGAAGATGCGGCAATGCATTGGTGTTTTGTTGATTCTCTTTAAGGACAAGATCCCCTACTTGAAATTCTCTTAGATGAACTTTGGCATTGTAAGCACGTTTCAATCGGTCTTGATAAACTCGCAAATGCTCTAAAGCATTGATTCGTTTTTCATCTATGAGTGTGAGTTGATCAAGACGTGCTTGTCTAGCAGTATCATCATCGATAAATTCCTGCAAAGAAATTCGCAAGGAAGGGATCTCGACGAGGCGGAGCTAAGACTGGCAGAGATGCTAAGTACTGCTTGATGTCATCAAAGGCTTTCTGACACTCATCTGTCCATGAAAATTGTACCCCCTTTTGTAGTAGGTGGCAAAATGGCCTACATTTATCGGAAAGTTGTGCAATAAAGCGACGGATTGAATTAATCTTTCCTTGTAAACTACGCAACTCCTTCAAATTAGTTGGGGGACACATTTCCATAATGGCTTTGACCTTGTTTGGGTCCACCTCAATACCTCGTTTAGAGATAATAAAACCTAGGAGTTTTCCTGAGGTAACACCAAAGACACATTTCTTAGGCTTATCCGGATCATATGGATTATGGAGCGGGGTGAATAAGTCTTCGAAATTCATTGTCGACTTATGGAAGAAAGGATGGGCGGAATGGAAGGGAAAACCGGTGAAGACCTCGGAAGACCTGAGATGCAAAACAACATAGTTTTTCAGTTTTTTTTTTTTTTTTTTTTTGTAGTGGTGAAAACCACTATTTTAGTATATACATATAATACAGGTTTGGATTATGGCTTATGGATGTGGCGGAGGGGGTGGTTCACCTCGTTCTTGTGGAAGAAGCAAGCGAAAGATGGCCTCTTGGAGAGGGAACAATTGGAGATAAAACTCGTCTTGTTCAATGAGGGTAACAATTGGCGCCGACTCTTCTTCAGATTCATCACCATTTGACATGACGTCAAATTCTTCATAGGCTTCATCTTCGGATTCGTCGGGGTGGAGGATTTCTTCTTCTGAATTAAGATTAATGCTTTGAAAAGCTCGTTCAAAAGAAGAAAGGGATGGAAGTGGTTGGTAGCCCAGACCAAAACGCTCAGTGGGTCTCTGGTATGGCATATCGATGCGTTCAGTTACCCCTTGCTCGTAGCGACCTAGGCCAAATTGTTGCCAATTATGTCTGTGGAAATAGCGAGAGGGAAAACCCTCCATCCTTTTGATATTGGCAAGGACTGGATGCTTAGGTTCTAGTATGGTGGTAGGACTAGAAGATGACTCTATTCCCCCATATACAAAATTAATGGAATTTGGCATAGAACCCATGTTATAAACCGATCCAATGGATAAATGTTGGTCATGTGGATGACCAAAATCTTTAACTGTTTGCACATTGAACGGTGTGATGTGGACATCTTGAATGGCATACTCACCAATACTTGCATCAGTGAGATGGACCTTGACTTGGGAGGGAGAAAGACTAGATGATGGAATAGAAGAATGTGGGATAGAAGAATTGGAAGGATTTGGTTGGGTTGATGCTTCACTAACTTGTGAAACATCAGATGGTGATGGTTGGGAAGATGGAGGAATAATAGGTGATGTTGAAGAAGGTGTAGAAGAATGGGGTAATGACGTGGAAAGAGATGATTGGTCATGGCCACATGTGCATGTGGTCACTGATGAAGAAGAAGGAAGATTAGGAGATGAAGAAAGTGGTGAATGAGATGGAATAGCGGAAGAGGAAGATGGTTGCGATATGATGGGTAGCTCCTCGGGAATGGGAGCTTTAGAAGAAGATGGTATAGAAGAAGTAGATGGGGTCAAGAAAAGATGAGTGGATGGCAACACAATCTCATAAGGATTTGAGACATAGTTGCAACGTTTGAAGGGTTCAATGTCAGGAGGTACACAATGAACCTGTCCCTCATATACATACTTCGGACATTGATGCGATATAGAAGGGACACATCTCATCTCCCTAAGCCAAGGCCGTCCAAGCAATACATTGTATGCCATGGACCCTTCCAAGATGTGAAACAAGGTATGCAAAGTTTGGGCCCCTACCTCAATGGGCAAGATAACCGTGCCAACCGTGGAAGATAAAGCATCATTGAATGCTTTAAGAGTAAAAGTCGACTTTGTGATAAGGGATGGCGACAGCTTTAGATGACTCAACGCCGATGTTGTAATGATATTGATTGAGGAACCGGTGTCAATTAAGACTCTCTTGAATGGCTTGTTATCGATCTTGGCCATGATATGTAGTGGAGGATCTATACTTTCTGTTGACATAGGTTTGATTTCAAAATCATAGAAAGTGATGGAGGGCTCCATGCATGTTTGAATACTCCCCACAAAGTTGTTGAAGGCATTAGTATCTTGAGTTTGAAGCTCGATTGACTTCAAAATTTCCATTAATGCCTCTCTATGCGGGGGAGATTGTTGAATGAGGTCATAGATCGATAACTTGGCAGAAGCCATTTTTAAAGTGGTAGTTAACCGGCTACTCAATGACATGATGGGTCGTTGGCGTTGAGTAGAATGATTTAGCGGTTGTTGAGAAGTACTAGCACGTCGTTGGGTCACTGTTACCTGAGGTGGACTGGGGGTTTGTACAGGTGGCTATGGTTCAGCCTGATTTGGTTGGTTCGCCCTTTGACCCCGGGTTACTACGTTAATAGTACCCACAAAACCTTGGTATTGTTGTACATGGTTGACTTGATTAGGAGGAGTTACCTGAGTTACTCCCCCTGAAGTTGTTGGAGCTTCCTCCCGATGTGGAAGGGGTGTTTGAAATACACCAAGATTTTGATTTTGTTGGGCTAAGGGGCTATCCAATTTAATGGCTCCAATCTCAATAAGATCTTGGATCACATGTTTGAAAGCTATACAATTATTGATATCGTGTCCATTTTGCCTATGATAAGGACAAAATAGGTACTCCTTGTAATACTTCCCCCTTCTAGATGGTTCTAAAGGTTTAAACTCAGGTAAAGTTAACTGATTTGTGCTATATAACTTGTTGAATATGACCGCATATGGTTCATCTAAAGGTGTGAACTGTCGCTTGGGACGATTTGTTTGCCAAGGTCGAGTTTCCATGGTTGGCCCAGTATTGTGAGCTGGTTGAGGAGGGGCGGGTACCGCATGATAAGCAATTGGTTGCGGTTGACTTTGCATTACTTGTTGTTGTTGAGCCATTACGGGTTGGCTCGCCACCACTTGATTAACTTGGTTAACATTTGAGTCTGTACTAGCCTGTGCTTGTTTGTTTTGGCCATAATTATTATTTCGTTGTTGGCCCTTTTGTTGCCATTCTTTTCTACGGGGTTTTAAAACACCCTCTTGGACTTTAATGTCTTCTATGATACTTGCTTGGGCCAAAGCCTCTTCAAAAGTCCTGTATTGTTGTAATTGGAGTAACCAAGAGATAGGTTTTAGACAACTCCGGGTGAACATTTTGGTTAACTCCTCCATTGGTAGGGAGAATGGCAATTTATTAATGATAGCCCTCCAACGGTTTCCAAAGTCATAAACAGTCTCATCGTCATGTTGCTTGAGCTTGTATAAGTCGGACAATGAGACTTTCCTTTGTACATTTAGGGAGAATCGTTCTAAAAATAGATTAATCAATTGCTCGTAAGCATAAATGCTATGGTGAGGTAAATGATTGTACCATTGTACAACATCTCCTCCTAATGTCTGAGGAAAAGTTCCGAGCATAAGAGCGTCATTATTTTGGATTCTAAAGCGGGCATGCATGAATGAGCTCACATGTTCATGAGGATCCTCAGTTCCTCAAAATTTGTCAAACTTCGGTAATGTGAAATCAGTCGGATATGGCGGTGAAGGTACCGAAGGATGAATTGGTTGATTGATCAACGACCTTAGCGTAGGTTTCTGACTAGATGAGCCAGGCATGTTGAGCATAAGGTTGTCAATCTGTTGTTGCATAGCATGGAGTCGAGAATCTTCATGAAAATTTTGATTTGTTTGATGATTATGATGATGCAATGGAGGAGTGGAAAAATGATGAGATGGGATGAAATTTCCTGGATTAGGCGGTGTGGAATGGACAGGTTGTTGGTATGGATGATACCGGAAAGAAGGTGATTGGGGTGAATGATGAACTGGACTGGGTTGGGAGAAAGGTGGGGTAGGAATGGACACCACCGAAGATTGGGGTACCCAAGTGGGGCCTGAGCTAAGAAAAGCTGGCTGGGTAGAAATTGGTTGAGGTGTAGGATTTACTACGACAGGTGGTTGAGCATTTTGTTGCTGTTGTTGTTGAAGCAACTTGTCGAGGTACTCCCTAACCTTATTAATCTCTAACCCAAGGGAGGTGGGATGATTGGATGAAGGTGGAGGGCAGGTTGCCATGGTAGTCACAGAAGACTACATAGCAGGGGCAATGAAGGTGGCTGAAGTAGGCGGTACACGGGAAGAAACAAGAGACTCGTGCCCCGGGTAGGGTGAAACCATAAATGGTTTGGGAAGAAGAGTGTTGAAATTGGTCATGGCTAGAGGAGGTTCCACCAGCCTCATAGAGAGAATTGGTGTACAACCGGGTAAATGGAGGAGAAAGTGGTCGGGAAGACACTACATTTGTCTCCAAAGGAGGACAATTGAGCATCTGGGAAGATGTTGGAGATGAAGCCGGCTGAGCAGATACAACATTAGCCTCAAAAAAAGGGTTAGTGTAGACCTGAGTGAAACCAGCGGGTATGGTTGATGCAATATCCTGTTGAAAAATAGAATCTTGCATAGGGGAATCTTGGATTGGCTCAAGGACATAACCAGTGCCATCTCTTAAGTGAGTTTGCACTTGGGCCATATCAATGTGGGTAATATGACAGGAATTGTCTTCCTCCATGGGCATGGCCATGCGATAGATGGTAGAAGGACGTGAAAGACCTGCAGGCGAACCTGCCTGAAATTCACTAGGATAAGTGGCCATGTTGGTGGTGGGGATGTTCTGTGAATTATTCATTTGATTATTTAGATTTAACACTTTAGATTGATTCCTTGTTAAGACCATAACGCAATAAATCTAAACAAATTCAGAAAAGAAGAATGCAAAACTTGAATGATAAATTTACACTAAAGAAATTATCAGAAAACAGTCACAACCTAGGTTTCAACCAATATGTCTTACCTGCGGTTAATTAATTATTTTCTGATCTTAATCTGTAGTAAATTTTAAGTGTTCGGTTTATGAGTTTTGCATGTGATCTAATCTTGAATTATTCACAAAAAAGGTAAAAACTATGGCTAGGAAAGGACAACGAGATTCTTAATGGTGATGAAATCCAGCAAGTTTGCTCGGGGGTGACCTATGGTGTCTAAGGTAGAAGTTTAATGGATGGAGATGAATTCCATCGTCACTAAACTTCAAGCAATATCTAGTGATGAAATCCAGATATTACTGTTTTAAATGCAATATGAAATGCAGTGAATTTTATTTTAAGTGTTTTAGTTGTCTAATGTATACATACAAAGCTATAAATCAAAATTTCTAATGATCTAAGCAAGAGGCCACTGAAAACATGCCATTTCCTCTGAAGAAGTGGAGTACACCGTTTAAAACCCCCTGCCTACCAATGATATCAGATATCAAAGGAGCAACCGGAAGGTTCGTCCACTTCTCTGCCTGGAATCACCCAATGGCAGGAGTACTATTGACATCCAATCAATAGTCCTACTTAGATAACTAAAACAGATAATTCGTAGCTATTCTAATATGCAGCTAGGTATGCAATTTTTTTTTTTATGCAAGCAACAACCAATAATGCAATGCAAAGAAAAATGTAACTAAAAATAACTGTTCTTTTCCAGATTACTTAGTTTTTGTTCATTTTAAAGCAATGATCTGAAAAAGAAACAAAATATGGCAGAAAAACCAAAAACGTAAAAAGTACACTTACTTGGAAGCCTACACTTTTCTGTAAAACTCCTTTTGAGTACAACAGGGCCTGTAACCCTTTTCGTGATACAAAAATTACAGTTTGTGCTAGGGTTCTCCGAAACCCTAGCTGGCACAATGGGTGGCGTCTCCGAAGAATATATCTTTAACCCCAACAAGGTGAGTGGGCTTTGTTGTATCCTGTAGCTCGGACCACTCCAGCTTAAACAGATGCTATCAACACACCAGATCTGCCATTAAAATCCTACACACATTAACACTATCAAGGAGTTAGAAATTAATAAGAGGGCTCCACTGTGTGAGCCCTCAGAAACAATTTAAAACCCTAGAAAAATAGAATGCAGGAATTCAACAATAGATTAATAAAAGAAAAGAAGTTACTTGCTTTAAGCTGATTTATACCTGTTCTCTATTAATGCGGCTAGACCAGGCGGCACCTGGAAGTAATGTGGCTATCAAATCGGCTGCAGAAGGCGCCCTGGTGCACTCGTTGAATGCCCGCGTGCTTCTGAATCAGGGTTTCAGACGTCGGTCTGCGTCTGTGGCTGTGGGTAAACGCCCACGGGAACTTGTGACAAGAATGGGGAATTCTGCAGAGTGCTGCAGAAGAGATGGCGGCGAAGTTGGCGACGGATGCGGCGATGGATGCGGCGATGGATGCGGCGAAAAGGATGCGGCGATGGATAGCTGAAGAGATAGATGAAATAGAAGAGATAGGTCCAAAAGATAGCAAAGATAGCAAAGATAGGAGAAGAAGATAGGGTTTGAGCCATCAAAGTGACTCAATTTATAATCCACTCTTAGGGCACACTTTAGGGTTTTAACGACACTTTGAATGTGTGGCTAAGATTAAAGTGGATCCAAGGGTAGAGAATAAATCTAGGTTGTGAAACGGATTAAGATGGATGGACGGATGAGATTAAATGAAGGATGGACGACTTAGATTAAATCACTTAAACTATATTTATATATATATATATATATTAAAATATTAAAAAATATATATAAATAATAATTTAAATAAATTTGGGGATGAAAAATGGCGGGAAAGGTGAAATTGGGCCAAATAATGGTGGGAAGGTGTGGATTTGGGCCAAATAATGGCGAGAAGATGTGGATTTGGGCCAAATAATGGCGGGAAGGTGGATGACTGACACATGGCTAACAGGAAGGTATAGATGACTTACAAGTGGCTGGATTTTGGTGTCTACAAATATATCTATTAGGTATAGAATATATATATTTTCTTTCTTCTTTTACTAACATCATTTTACTCTTTTGCAAGGTTTAAGCAAAACAAGAAGCCTTTTTCATAAAACAACCAGGTTATGCATTTTTTTCTAAACCATTAATGCAAAATATGGTGAAATAAAATATAAATGAAATGTATGCAACTAACAAATATGGAATTCTTCCATTGACCTAGTCACCTATCTTAGCCTCAATAATTTATGATAGCTACTAGGCTATCAATCTAGGGCTCAAGGTGGCTAAATTTTTATGATTATCCCTAACTGAATGCATGCCTATATGAAGTTATCCACTAATGTTACCCTCAAGTTGCCTTAATCATCACTTCTCCAATACTCAAGGACCCTCACTTTTGGTGGATGATTCTACTTCTTCCACCTATAAGTGTACCTGATCCTGCACATCTTGGCAATATGTCAGTAGTATCATGGTCTTTAAAATCAACTAAACATCACATAGTTGGTTCAATTTCTCAACTTAAGTATTAAAGCATCATAGATTAATACATTATTTATTTGTGCTAAAAATTCCACTAGGAAGGATCATGACATCCTACCCCCTTGGACTAAACATCGTCCCAGGTGTTTCTAGTTTTTACAAAATAAAAATTATTACATTATATATTTTCAAAAAAGAAGGGAAAATGATTTTCCATATCATCCACTTTTTCCCAAGTGGCATTTCTTTCAAAAAATTGGTCCCACTGGACCTTGCATTACTCAAGAGTCCGATTCTACATAGACTTAGAATGGAACTCAAGGATATTTACCAACATCAATTCAATAGCCTCTAGATTTACCATTTGTAATTTAGAAACATCCCACACATTTTTAGGGTCAGCAACATGTTTCCTAAGAGGGGATGACACATTTCTCTTTACATGTCCCTTGATGTTCTCAGGTATAAAATGCATAACCATAATCAATCTGTCGAATACTACAAGTATTGCATCATATTGATACATGGTATTGGGTAACCCTACTATAAAATTCATAGATATAACCTACCATTTTTGTGTAGGTATATCATGTAGTTACACTTTTCTTGCAGGATGCTTGCGTTCTACCTTAACTTTTTTGCATTCAAGGTATCGAGCGATAAAATCAATTATACCCTTCTTCATTCCTACCTAGAAGAAGATTTTTTTCATGTTTTCCCACATTTTGGCTCCTCCAAGATGAGTAGAATAAGGAGATATATGGACCTCTTGCATTATAAGTTTCTATAAATCACCCATTTTTGGTATGATGACTCTACCTTTGTAACACAAAATGTCATCTTTCATGTCAAATTCCTTATTACCCTCAGGGTCTCCGTTCATCTTAACTCGAATTTCCTGGTAATACTCATCCCAATATTTCTTTTGTCTCACTTGATCCATTATATTAATGTGACTTCTAGCTATGGCTACTATGTATTTTATTCTACTCAAGCATCAAAAACCTTATTCTCCTTCCCTTTTATGTTTTCAATTTCAAAGTCATACTCAGTGAGAAACTCAACCCATCTTCTCTATCTTGCATTGAGTATAGGTTGGAAAAATATATACCATAGAATTTGATGGTCAATATTTAATTCAAAGGTCCTTCCCATGAAGTAGTGGTGCCAAGCCTTTAGAGCATGCACCATTGTAGATAGTTCTAAATCATGTGCAACATAATTAACTTCATGCTTCTTGATATTTCTTGAAGTATATATCACTTTTGAATCTTCTTGGGATATTACTACTCCTAACCCTTCCAATGATGCATCCATGAATACTAAAAAGTTCCCTTTAGGATCAAGAATTTTCAAGAGTTGTGTGGTAGTGAGTTTATGTTTCAACAATGTAAAGACAACTTCACACTTCTTTAACCACTTGAATTCCTTCCCTTTATTCTAAAGGTTAGTTATTGTCATAGAAATCTTGGAGTAGTCCTTTATGTAATGTTTATAGCATCCCGTTAACCCCATGAAACTCCACACTTAAATCACATTAGTAAGGGGTGGCTAGTTCATAATGGCCTCAATTTTCTCTAAGTCCATAGCAATTCCTTCTACTGATATGATATGTCCAAGTTATCATACCTCTAAAACATAGAAGTCACTTTTAGCTAGATTTTTATAGAGTTTATTTTCCCTCAATAACTCTAGCATGATCTTGAGATATTTATCGTTCTCTTATTTATTTTAAGAGTATATTAATATATCATCTAGGAATGCAAGGAAAAAATGGTTCATGTGTCTTCTAAACACATTTTTCATTATATTCATAAACACAATTGGGATATTAGTCAGTCCAAAGGGTAGAATTATAAACTCATAATGCCCATACCTAGTCTTAAATGTCATTTTGTGAGTATCCTCCTTACGTATTATTAACTAATGATACCCTAGTTTTAGGCCATTCTTGTTTAATACTGTGACATCTCTTAGTTTATCAAATAGATCTTTTATCCTAGGTAGGGAATATTAGTTCTTGATTGTAGCCTTATTTAGCATCCTATAATCAATACACAATCTTAGTGAACCATCCTTATTTTTCACAAATAAAGTCGATGCATCCCAAGGTGGAACACTTGTATTTATCAATCCCTTTTCTAAGAGTCCTTGTAGTTGAACCTTTAGTTCTTTCATATCGATAGGATTCATCCAATATGGAGATCTATGAATAGGTTTTTCTCCTTGCATAAGGTCAATTGTAAAATAAAATTCTCACATAGGAGAGAGTCCAGGTAGATCCTTTAGAAATACATACTTAAACTCCTATAAAATTGGGTGCTTTCCCAGCACCTCTCTCTTTTTATCATCCCCAAATTCATTAAGTTTTACAACATGCACTATCCCTCATTTATTGAGGGCTTTCTTTAATTACATAGCCAAAAACATTTGGGCTTTGAATACCCCCCGCTTGCTATGAATTCTCTCTCCCCTTGAATTTCTTTGAATAATCAATCCATCTATCTTGGAAATTGATCAAGGCTTTATGGGCCTACAACCAATCCATCCCCAAGATCACATCAGCGGTATGAAGTGGAGCTCCATATAAATAACTTTCGATGGTATCACTAGCTAAAGTAATTTCTACCATTGGATAACATTGGTTTACTAAGTAGGTTTACCCAAAACCATACTCTATCTTCCACCCCTGGGCCAAATATCCTGGATTTTTGATATATCCTTCATAATACTAGAAGAAATAAAGCTATCTATGGCTCCACTATCAATTAAAAATTTTACTTGCTTATTAAAAAAATTACATTTCACAAGAAACGGGGTGACTTGCCCCTCTAGCTTTTATTTTCTAATTGTGGCATAGATTCAATGCTTATGTTTCTTTCCTTTGGCATTGGATGAACTAGGCATTGGTTGGTGTGGACACTTATTAGCATAATGAGGGCCTCTAAAGTGATAACATCCATACTTGGATCCTTGCTTCTCCTTTGTTTTTTGATGCCCTATATTACATATTGGAGCAGAGGTTCGTGGACTCGGTGATTGAGATATAATATTACTAGGGTTTTTATGGTTCTTCTTTTAGAATTTTTTCTTGAACCTTTTTTTATTTTCATTATTTCATTTTTTATATTTCTAAAAATTCTAGGGGTTCTTGGTCTTTCGATCCTCTTTCTCTTACCATTTCAATAATTCTTGACTATTCCTCTTCCTTAGTTCTTATTTATATTGCTCAGATAGGGTGGTATAGTTAAATTGGAAGTGTAAATTTGACTTCTTTTCCAAGTCATACACATTTTACAATTATTTAGGCTCATGCATGTTTACATCATGCTTTACTCTAGATTCCAATGCATGGAAAAACTTATGAACTCACATTTTCTCATCATAGGTATACACATAATTAAGTAACCATACTAGCTTCTTATAGTATATCTCCATCATTTTGGTTCCTTGCTGTAGGATGGAAAATTCTTCAAATTTCAGTGCATACAAATGCTCTATTAGGAACATTTTCTTGAATATAAATATGAATTATTTACATGGAATGTCAAAATGTTAAATATTAGTCTTCTCATAGTGGGTTTCCCACTAATCTAGAGTAGCTCCTTCTAGGTTTATTATAGCCCAAACTATTTTGGTTCCTGGGGAATAGCCTTTTATTGTGAAGTAAACCTCCAGTTCTCTTAGCCATGCTTTAGATGCATCCCATTCACCTTCTCCACAAAACTTGGAGATACAAATATTTTTTACATCCCTAGCCATTTCTTTTTCTAGAATAATTATAGCTTGCAACTGCTTTGTAGTTAGCCCATCAACTTGGCCAACTTTTGAGCCTCTATCTTGGGAGTTTTGATTCACTTCCAATACTTATCTCATATGATCCTGCATAGCAATGATCGTAGCAGTGAGGTCTTACCTCTTTCTATTGGAACTCCCTGGGTCCTCATATTGGATATCTTATTTGATATTATTTTGTTGAGTTTGTCTAGGTGTAGGACTCTCTCTTCTAGTCTTAGGTGGCATGTTTGACCTAGTTAAAACTAATAAAATATTAGGTTACAATTACATCTTAAACTATATCTCTAATTCAAACCATAATACATAGTTATCTTGCTAAAAGCATCAACAATCCACCTAGTGTAGTATTCTAAGGTTATGATGTATTATTAATACCAAATATCATACTAAGGTACTACAAAATTCATTCACCCTTGGGATTAGTTCCCATTAGATTCTAGCAAATAGGGTATTCTAGGTCATCCCAGATTTAGCTTATACTTTAAGCAAGCCTTCATTGGAGACATCCAAATACATTTATCACACAAAAGATCTATACCCCTATACCTAGATATATGATACTAAATATAATGACCCAAAATCAAGCTAAAAGAAAAATACACAAACAAGAAATATTTTTTTTACTAAGGAGAGGGGTTCATAAAACCCTAACTAATTTTTAACTGATTCTATTGTTTAAAACCCCTAATTTTTCCCTAAGAGCTACATATCACAAAATACCATAACACAAGTTCATCTATGTAGGTATATTATGTGTTAGCGCAAAAAAGTCTATCTCTCTCATCATTCTTGATGACCTAAACTTATCACCTTCTGTCAGTCGTAGGTATACACTCATATCCATACCATACACAAGTCAGTTTGTCTAGGTATTCTACATGTATTACAAGTTAAGTTATCCATCTCATCTACCCAATGAGCTATCTTAACTCACACACATTATTTCCATTACTTAGTTTTCATTCTTCCTAAGTAGTCTTAATCCCTTAGGTCACTTGTGTTCACCCTAAGGGGGTCTCAATTTCCTTAGGTCACACTCTAAGTTCATCCTAGAACTTGTTTTATTAAGTTTCCATTGTTATAAAGTAAAACAAGAATAGTTCAGGTACTAAATATAACAAAAGTATAATTCATAGAATGTAAGAAATGGAGGAAAGCAACATTCAAATATAATAACCATTAATAATAAAAAAATACAAGACATAAATAATTCAAGAAATAATTTAAAGGTACATATTCCATGGATTATCAACTATTATATAAAGCAGGTATGGTAAGTCCTCCACACTCTTAAAGAAAAATATTTTACATCAATTTAATTAGGTAAATCTCCCTAGATAGTTATACTAATGAGCATAAGCAAAACTAGCATATGTAGGTTCAACATCTACATTGGTTCCAACTCCATTCTTGGTCCTCCTTAGCTTCCATCGATCAATTGAGGATAGTAGGGGATCAAGGAACTCATGGTTCCATTATAGACATGCTTCTAAATGCATTTACTTATTTCATTGCCAAATTTTAACTATACAAAATTAAATCAAACATTAATCATCTATTGCATAGTTGATATCAATTAATATTCTATATCATTTTTCCACTCTAATTACCCAATGAGATTTTTCAACAAGATCCAAGGGTTTACCTTAGTCAATCTTTCAAACATTTATTTAATGAATTAAAATACCATACCCTCAATCATCAAATAAATATGTTCTTTTATTCATATAGAATAATATTTTTTCCCATATTTATTAAAGCAAAGTCCTATTACTTTAATTCATAAACAAACCAACAATTCCATTATTCCATAAATCAAAGTCCCATACCATTAATATATAAAATAGTTTCTTTTATTATTTTTTCTCTATCAATTAAATCAAACAACCATGATTTAATTACTTTAGATAGACAAGTATTTATCTAATTTCAATTAAACACATATTTAATAGTCTTAGAAAAACAAACCTAAATTACAACTTTAATCAAATAACCATATTCATTTACATTTAGATAAACAAACCTTTATCTAATTTTAAATTAAATTCATATTTAATCATTTTGATAATCAAACCTAAATTTCAAATTTAACCATATTAATTTACCTTTATATAAACAAACCTTTATCTAATTTTAAATTAAATCCATATTTAATCATTTAGATAATCAAACCTAAATTCTAACTTTAATTAAATAACCATATTCATTTACCTTTAGATAAACAAACATTTATCTAATTTTAAATTAAATTCATATTTAATCATTTAGATAATCAAACCTAAATTATAAATTTAATTAAATTCCCTTTTAGAACTAACCCAAGTTATACCATTCACACACAACATGACCAACGACTCACACAAACTCAAACCATGCTCACAAACATAAAACTCTATGATCCCCTTAGATCGAATGGATGAGACGACATGAGGATAGGTTGAGAGGGGTGTATGACCGTGTTTATTTTGCCATTCAAGTGGTATCTACAAGACAATGAGGTACCACTACCATTGTGATGCTTGCAAACCTTCAAGACACCACTACCAACGGTGTTCACAAAAGTACTAGTGACCAATCTAGTTTGGACCGATCTTGGTGATGCTAGAAGGAAGGTATTAGCTCAAACAACACCCTGGGTAAATGACTCCTATTGACTAGTAAAAATTTATGATGCTAAGGTGGAGAAATATCAAAGGTCAACTAGGTAGAGGTGTTTATATGAATATATATTGACCACATGCTTTAAGAAGGTTTGATGGGATGATCCCTCGAAGTGAACATACCTATAAGAAACACAAATGGCTTACCAACACGATTACAATGGACTCAACATAGGGGTCTCCTATATTTACACAATGAACCATGATGCTAAACCCTCCTGGTATCTAGACATCAATTAGAGGAAATAAAACAACAATGATCAACTAATAGTGCAACACTTCCCAATAGGGAACCAACCAACCCAATGATACAATAGGGAGTAATAAAACCGAGCATAAGCAAACACTAAGATGGTGAATCTTTGCTACCAACATTTTAGCTTTTGATTTCCTATAGGGGTGCACTTTTGTGTCATTGGTTCACTTTCAAAGTTATTGGTTGCTTTCAGTCACTCTCCTCCTCCCACATCAAGAGTACCCTCTTCTTCTTTTGTTCTAGGTGCAAGACAATACCTTCCACAATCCTCCTTCCTCCTTAAGACATCAAATCTCTCTCTCCTCCTAACTACCATAACGTATACCTTTAATTTTCATACCATTCACCATTACTTCCATATTATCCTCATGACAATGGGGAGGATATTTAAGTTTTATATAATATAAAGGAAGTCTCTATCCGGCTTCGCAAATCTCTTCTCCTATTACTAAGGAGATAATTAGATTTATTTGTGAATAAGACAATAGGAGCTCTCACACTTATGACAACCTTATAACAAGGTTTCATTTAATAAAATACATATATTATTTTAAAAAAATATTATTATATATATAGATATAGATATTCTTATAAGAATGGTATTCTTTCAATTTTCAAAAAAAGTTATTTATATTTCAAAATAAAATGTCTATTATTTTGTGAAGAAATTTTTTTAATAATTCAAAATAAAACAAATATTATTTACAAATGAAATTCCTTTGTCATTTAGAAATAATAACCCAATTTGTATTTTAATATATCTATTAGCTATAGAATAGAGTTTTTTTATTTCTTTCTTCTTTTACTAACATCATTTTACTCTTTCTTAAGGTTTAAGCAAAACAATAAGTCTTTTTCATAAAAATAACTAGGTTATGCATTTTTTCCAAACCATTAATGCAAAAAGTGATGAAGTAAAAGATAAATGAAATGTATGCAACTAACAAAGAGGGAATATTTCCATCGAAATAGTCACCTATCTTAACCTCGAGAATTTATGATAGCTACTAGTCTATCAATTTGGGGATCAAGGTAACTAACTTTTGATGATTATCCCTAACTGAATGCATGCCTATATGAAGTTATCCTCCAATGTTACCCTCAATTTGCCTTAATAATAACTTCCCCAATCCTCAAGTACCCTTGCTTTTGGTGGATGATTCTGCTTCTTCCACCTATAAGTGTACCTGATCCTACACATCTTGGCAATATGTCAATAGTACATTGCTCTTTAAAATCAACTACACATCACATAGTTGGTTCAATTGCTCAACTTAAGTATTAAAGCATAATAGATTAATACATCATTTCTTTGTGCAAAAAATTCCACTAGGGAGGGTCATGAAATCCTACCCCCCTTGGACTAAACATCGTTCCAGGTGTTTCTAGTTTTTACAAAATAAAAATTATTACATTATATATTTTCAAACAAGAAGGGAAAATGTTTTTGCATATCATCTACTTTTTCCAATTGGCATTTTTTTCAAAAAAATTGGTCCCATTGGACCTTGCATTACTCAAGAGTCTGATTATGCATAGACTTAGAATGGAGCTCAAATATCTTTACCAACATCACTTCATAGCCTCCAGATTTACCATTTGCAATTTAGAAACATCCCACACATGTTCAGGGTCAGCAACATGTTTCCTAAGAAAGGATATATGGAAGGTTTCATGGATTTTTGATAGGTTAGGTTGTAAGGCAATTTAGTATGCAATAAAACTAATCTTTTCAATGATATCAAAGGGGCCTACAAACCAATGATCCAACTTCATGGATTTGATAGCAATATTCATCAGTTTAACCTTTAGAAACACTTTATCTCCAACTGAGTACTCTCTTGGATTCCTCCTTAGAGAAACATAACTTTTTTGCCTATAAAAAACTTATTTAAGTCTTTGACTAATTACCTTTAATTGATCTTCCATTTCTCTGACCATATCTATTCCAATCACAACTCTATCTTCTAGGTTGTCCCAAGACAATGGAATTCTACACTTTTTCCTATACAAGGCATCGAAAGGTGCCATTCCTACAGAGGAGTGTTGTCCATTTTTATAGGAAAATTCCACAATATGCAAGTAGTATTCCCAATGTGACTTGTGATCCATGAAGTACACTTGGAGCATATATTCTAGTATTTGGTTTACCCATTTAGTTTGAAAATCTATTTTAGGATGGTATTATAAGCTCATGTTCATTTTTATGCCTACCAAATGATTTAGGGACTTCCAAAATTTAGAAGTGAACTTGGAATCCCTATCTGAAATGATCACCTTAGAAAATCCATGTGAACTAAATACCTCTCTAGAAAATCTGTCGACCACTACCTAAGCATTATCCTTGATGTTCTTAGGTATGAAATATGCAACCTTAGTCAATCTATCGACTACTACAAAGGTTGCACCGCATTGATACCTGGTCTTAGGTAACCCTACTATAAAATCCAAAGATATAATTTATCATTTTTTGTAGGTATATCATGTGGATACAATCATCCTGTAGGATCCTTGTTTTTTGCCTTATCTTTCTAACATTCAAGGTATCGAGTGACAAAATCAGTTATATCCTTCTTCATTCCTACCTAGAAGAAGTTATTTTTTTATTTTTTTCCCACATTTTGGCTCCTTTAGGATGATAATAATAAGGATATCTATGGGCATCTTGCATTATTTGTTTCCTTAAATCACCCATTTTTTGTATGATGACTCTACCTTTATAACACAAAATGTCATATTTCATGTCAAATTTCTTATTACCCTCATTTTCTCATCATAGATAGAAATATATCTAAGTAATCGTACCACCTTCTTATAGTATATCTCCACCAATTTGGTTCCTTGCCATAGGTTGGAAAATTCTTCAAATTTTAATGCATATAAATGCTTTGTTAGGAACCTTTTCTTGAAGATAACTATGAATTATTTCCATGGAATGTTAATAGGTTCAATCTTAGTCTTCTCATAGTGGGTTTCCTACCAATCTAGATTAGCTCCTTCTAGGTTGATTATGGCCCAAACCATTTGGGTTCCTAGGGAATAGAATTTTACTATGAATTAAACCTCTAATTTTCTCAACCATGCTTTAGTTGTATCCCCTTCACCTTCACCAAAATTGGATATACAAATGTTTTCCAGATCCCTAGCTATTTATTTTTCTAGAAGGGTTCTATCTTGCAATTTCTTTGCAGTTAGCCCATCATCTTGGCCAACCTCTAAGCCTCTAGCTTGTGATTTCTAATTCGTAATGGTTTCCAACACTTATCTAATCTAATCTTGCATCACAATGACTGTAGTAATGAGATATTCCACATATTTAATGGAATTCAATGGATCCTTACCTTGGATATCTTATTCAACATTATTTTTTCAAATTTTTCTAAGTGTTGGCCTCTCTTTTCTGGTTTTAGGTGGCATGTTTGACTTGGTTACAACCAAGAAAATATTAGGTTATATTTCACCTTAAATTGTATATCTAATTCAAGCCATAATACAAAGTTCTCTTGCTAAAAGCATCAATAATCCAACTAGGGTAGTATTTCAAGTTTATGATGTATCATTAATACCAAATCCTATACTAAGGTATCACAACATTCATTCAAACTTGGGATTAGTTCCCATTATATTCTAATAAATAGGGTATTTTAGGTCATCCCAGCTTTAGCTTATACTTTAAACAAGCCTTCATTGGAGACATCCAAATACCTTTAGCATAAAAGAAGCTCTATACCCTCATACCTAGAGCTTTGATACCAAATGTAATGATCCAAATCAAGATAAAATAAAAATACACAAACAAGAAATATCTTTTTTTTTACTAAGAGGGGTTCGTAAAACCCCTAATCGATTCCTAAATGATTCTATTATTTGAAACCCCTAAGTTTACCCAAAGAGCTAAATCTCACAAAATACCCTCACACAAGTTCATCTGTGTAGGCGTATTATGTGTTATCATAAATAATTCTATCCATATCATTATTCTTAATGAGCTAAACTTATGACCTCTAGTCAGTTGAAGTTATACGCCCATCTCCACACCATACATAAGTCAATTTGTGTAGGTATGCTATGCGTATTACAAGGTAAGCTATCCATCTCATCTACTTGATGAGCTATCTTAACTCAGATGTAGCATTTCCATAACTTAGTTGTCATTATTCCTAAGGGGTCTTAATCCTTTAGGTCATCTACGTTCACCCTAAGGGGGTATTAATTCCCTTAGGTCACCCTATAAGTTCATCCTAGAACTTGTTTTCTTAAGTTTTTGTTGTTTAGCAAGTAAAACAAGAATAGCTCAGATACTAAATCTAACAAAAGTATAATTCACAACATCCAAGAAATGGAGGAAAGCAACATTCAGAGATAGTAACCATCAATAAGAAAATAATATAAGACATAAATAATTTAAGCAATAATTTAAAGGTACATCTTCCATGTATTCTCAACTATTACATTAAGTAGGTATGGTAAGTCCTCCACACTCTTAAAAAATAATATTTTACATCAATTTCATCAGGGAAATATCCACACATAGTCATACTAATGAGCATAAGTAAAATACGCATATGTAGGTTCAACTGCTACATTGGTTCCAACTACCTTCTTGGTCCTCCTCAGATTCCATAGGTCAATTGAAGATAGTAGAGTATCAGAGCACTCATGGTTCCATGATAGACATGCTTCTAAATGCATTTACTTATTTAATTTTCAAACTACAACTAATACAAAATTAAATCAAACATTAATCATATATTGCATAGTTGATATCAATAAATCTTCTATATCATTTTTTCCCTCTCATAACCCAATGAGAGTTTTCAACACGATCCAATGTTTTACCTTAATCAATATTTTCAACCTTTATTTAATGAATTAAAGTCCCATACCCTCAATCATCAAATAACTAGGTTCTTTTATTCCCATAGAATAAAATTTTCCCCTTATTTATTAAATAAAAGTCCTATTACTTTAATTCATAAAAAAATAATAATCCTATTATTCCATAAATCAAAGTCCCATACCCTTAATCTATAAAGTAATTTTTTTCTCTTTTTTCCTCTATCAAGTAAATCAAACAACCATGTTTAATTACTTTGGATAGACAAGTCTTTATCTAATTTCAATTAAACACATATTTAATTATCTTAGACAAACAAACCTAAATTCCAACTTTAATTAAATAACCATATTCATTTACCTTTAGATAAACAAACCTTTATCTAATTTTAAATTAAATCTATATTTAATCATTTTGATAATCAAGCCTAAATTCCAACATTAATTAAATAACCACATTTTTTTACCTTTAGATAAACAAACCTTTATCTAATTTTAAATTAAATCCATATTTAAACATTTAAATAATCAAACCTAAATTCCAACTTTAATTAAATAATCATATTCATTTACCTTTAGAAAAACAAACCTTTATCTAATTTTAAATTAAATCCACATTTAATAAATTAGATAATCAAACCTAAATTCCAAATTTAATTAAAGTCCCTTTTAGAACTAATCCATGTTCTACCATTTGCACACAACATGACAAGTGACTTACACAAACTCAAACCAAGCTCACAGATGTAAAACTTTGTGATCCCCTTGGATAAAATGGAGGAGAAAACATGACGATAGGCTAAGATGGGGTTATGACCCATCTAACACTGTCGTTCAAGTGGCACCTACAAGACAACAAGGCACCACTACTATCATGGTGCTTACAAACTAGCGAGACACCATTGCTAGTGATGTTCACAAAACTATTGGTGACCAAGCTAGTTTGCATTGGTCTTGGTGATGCTAGAAGGAATGGATTAGCTTAAACAAATCCCTGTGTAAACAACTCCTACCAATTGGTAAAAAATTATGGTGCTAAAGTGGAGAACTATCAACGATCGATCACGTAGAGGTGTTCAAAAATAAATATATTAACCACATGCTTTAAGAAGGTTCGATGCAACAACCCCACAAAGTGAACATACCTATAGGAGACACAAATGGCTTACCAACAGACTCACAATGGACTAAATATAGGGTTCCGTTATCTTTACATCGCAAACCATGGTGCTAATCCTACCTAGTATCTATATGTCAACTAGAGAAAAGGAAACAATGACACTCAACTAATAGTGCAACGCTTCCAAATAAGGAACCATCCAACCCGAAGATGCAACAGAGAGTAATAAAACCAAGCATAACCAAATACTAAGATGATTAATCTTTGTTACCAACCTTTTAGCTTCTGATTCACTATAGGGATGTACTTTTGCATCACTAGTTCACTTTCAAATTTATTGGTTTCTTTTAGTCACTCTCCTCCTTCTCTCACATCAAGAGCCCCCTCTTCTTCTTTTGTTCTAGGTTTGGATACCTTCCACTATTCTCCTTCCTCCTTAAGATGTCAAATGTCTCTCTCCTCCTAACTACTATCACATTCACCTATAATATTTCTACCACCCACCATTACTTCCATATTATCCTCATGATGGTAGGGAGGATATTTAATTTTTATATAATATAAAATAAGTCTCTAGTCAGCTTCACGAATCTCTTCTCCTATTACTAAGGATATAATTAGATTTATTTACGAATAAGATAATATGAGCTCTTACACTTATGAAAACCTTATAATAAGGTTTTATTTAATAAAATACATATATTATTTTAAACAACTATTATATTATATATATGCATACACACACATATATGTACATGTATTATTAAAAGAATAGAATTCTTTCAATATTCAAAATAACTTATTTATATTTCAAAATAAAAGGTCTATTATTTTGTGAAGAAATTTTTTTAATCGAAATGTTTTTAATCATTAAAAATAAAACAAGTATTATTTACAAATGAAATTCCTTTGTCATTTAGAAATAATAACCCAATATGTATTTTAATATATCTATTAGGTACATAATAGAGGTTTTTTTCTTTCTTATTTTACTAACATCATTTTACTCTTTCAAAAGGTTTAAGAAAAAAAAGAAGCCTTTTTCATAAAACAACCAGGTTATGCATTTTTTCCAAACCATTGATTCAAATAGTGATGAAGTAAAAGATAAATCAAACGTATGCAATACACAAAGATGGAATATTTCCATAAACCTAGTCACCTATCTCAACATCAAGAATTTATGATAGCTACTAGGCTATCAATTTGGGGATCAAGGTGGCTAACTTTTGATGATTATCCCCAACTAAATGCATGCCTATATGAAGGTATCCATAAATGTTACCTCTGATTTACCTTAATCATAACTTTACCAATCCTCAAGTACCCTTGCTTCTGGTGGATGATTCTACTTCTTCCACCTATGAGTGTACCTGATATTGCACATCTTGACAATTTATCAGTAGTATCATGCTCTTTAAAATAAAATAAACATCGCATAGTTGTTTCAATTGCTCAACTTAAGTATTAAAGCATCACAAATTAATACATTGTTTCTTTGTGCCAAAAAGTCTTCCAAGGAGGGTCATGACACTAGGATCCAATGGCTCAAATAAGGAGATCAAAACATGAAATTCTTCCACAAATATCTTCTAACTTGTAGATCACACAATTTTTTTTTTTTTCTAAAATCAGATTTTGGAGACTCTGTCCATACTTGGGATGGCATCTATTGCAGTCAATTTTTTTTCCAAGTTATTCATTGTTGCATCTCTTGACTTGGCTTCTTAATAGAATATCCTTCAAGAGATCCATACTCTTATCACTTATAAGGAGAACTTTGTTTTGACTACTTCAATTACTATCAATGAGCTTCAACAAGTTTTTTTAAAATACAAAATGGAAGACCCTAAGGCATAATGGATTTCTCATAAAATTTTACCAAGAATTCTAGAATTTTCTTCATGTTTATTTATTAGAGGTGGTGGAAGAAGTCAGGAATGCCAAAGAAATTTTGAAATCAATAATTAAAAATTATGTAGCTCTGGTCCCAAAGGCTTAAGATGCAAAACATATCTCAGCTTTTAGACCATTAACTTTATGTAATTTTCTTCTCAATTTCATTACCAAGATCATGGAGGAGAGGCTGAAACCACTTTTGCATAATATTATTTCCCTAAATAAATAGGTTATGTGGAAGGGAAACATATTGTGGATGAGATAGTTCTTGCTCAAGAAGCCATCCATTTCATGGAAGTGCATAAATATCCATTTATGTTCATCCATTTAGACTTATCCAAATATTATGACAGAGTGGATTGGCACTTCCTCATGAAAGTAATCAAGAAATTTGGCTTCTCTTAGGATTGGATAGATTGGATTATTGGATGTATCTCTTTAGTGTCATACACAGTTATTATCAATGGATTCCTTTCATAGTTGTTCCCAACTTCGAGAGGTATTAGGTAGGGCAACCCTCTCTACCCTTATTTATTCATTATTCTTGTTAAATGCTTAGGCACAAATATAACCAAAATAAAATAAAATAAAACCCTATATGGAGTTACCATTAATCATGGAGCTAAGCCTATCTCTCATATTTAATTTTTTGATGACTCTACTTTGTTAGGTAAATCTATGATTAAGGGAGCCTCTAGAATTAAACAAATATTTAGTTTTTTTTCTAATGCTACGAGGCAATTGATCAATGAAGATAAATCAAAAGTTATTTTTTCACTACTCTCCCAGATAGGAATCCATCATTCTAGATAAATGAATATATAATAAGGCCTTTCTTTCAATAACTTACTTAGGCATTCCTATCAATATATAGAGATAGAAAAAAATACTAGAATTGGTTATTGGACAGAGTAAAGGCAAAAATTAGAAAGTGGACCAATAGGTGGTTTTTACCTAGGGGTAGAATTACTTTGGTAAAATTAGTCCTTCAAACTATACCTATTTATGTTTCTATTGTGTTGAATATCCCAAAGGCAGTTCTTCAAGAACTAGATCAAATCAATCACCAACTCCTCTAGAGTGGTACTAAGGAGAAAATAAAATGAGCCTTGGTGAAATGGGATACTTTATGCCTTTTCAAGCATGAAGAGGGGTTAGTATTATGATCTACTATTAAAAATAATAAGGATTTAGCTACAAATTTGTAGTGGTGGATTTTGAATAACCCCAATGATCTATGGGCCAAACATATTTGTGCTAAATTTGATAGAAATAAAAGTCGTGAAGATCTTATTTACTATAAATTGCCTACTAGAGTTTCTCCTATTTTGATTATTCTTAGGACTGGTGATAATTTGATAAATAAGAAAGTATTTTGGACCAATTCTAATGTTCAATAGGTAATTTTTTGAATAGATTCTTGGGAAGGTCGCCAACCTTTGATAACTCAATTCCTTGGTTGGAGGCCCTATATAGAGGAGCTACACCAAGCTAATTGAAGAAATGTAGATAATTTAAATATGGGTAGATATTGAATTCCTACTAAGGAATGACCCATTCAAATTTCATAAATGCAAAGGAAAGATATCCAATGCACCCTTCATATGATATCTCTCTATTGGTCCCATGATAAGAATTATTTTAGATGGAACAACACTACTAAGGATGAGTATATAGTTGCTCAAGGTTATTTTTCCTTATGCCATTATAATTCCAACCAATACTATGAAATATTTACATAATTGTAGGCTTCGAAGCTTTGGCCTAAGGTGAGGCTTTTTATTTGGCTTTTATTACATTGAGGGGTGCTCACTAGTGAGCAACTTATGAAGCATGGATTTCATGACCCTTTTAGATGTAATATTTATGGAAATAATATGGAAACTCTTAGTCATATTTTTATTGAGTCACTTAGCCTTTGCATTGTGTAGGAGAATGACTATCTTACTCACTTTACAATGGTCCAATTTTTTTCCTCTTGAATAACAATGAAGGGATTGGCATAAATAGGAGGTTATTGATCATTTTGTTAGGTATTTAGTTTGGATGGGAATAGCCATATTAACTTGGAATATGTGGAAGGAAATAAACAACTAGATTTTCAAATTGGAAAGGAAGGATATTTACTATATTTGGTAAAATAACATTGCCAACTTAGATGAATTAGTCCAACTCCTTAATCACCCCTAGGACTTCCACCAATGATGGAATCAAGTAATGCAAAGATAAAAGATTCAATTTAGTATTAGAAACCAAATTAAAGGGAATGTGAGTAATTAAATATAGATAGAACCAAGAATTGGAAACCTCCTCCTAATTATTTTGGAAAATTTAGTATAGATGGAGCCTCTAGGGGAACCCTAGAAAAGCTAATGGGGAACCCTAGAAAAGCTAATGTGGGAGGAATTGGTAGACTTTTAGATGGTTCCTTGTTTTTCACTTTTGCTAAGAATTTAGGTATCCTTTCCAATAACCTTGCTAAGGGTTATGGTATCTTCATAGGCCTTTGAGAGGCTACTAATATTGGATGGAAAAAGGTGTTGGTTGAATTTGACTCCCAAGTCATGATTAATATTTTGAAGACTCCTAATAATTATAATGGTTATTGGAGAATAAAAATAATTGTTAAGAAGATTCAATTAATTCATACATGTTTTTTAAAAGTTGAATACAATCATGTGGTTAGAGAACATAATAATATTACTAATGCTTTAGCTAATTGGATGTTGGAAAAAGGTAATCTTATTTGCTATGACCACACTCCCAAATGGTGGGCTTCACAAATCATAGATGCTCTTTTATTTATCCTTTATCTAGATGGCTCTAGTACTAGAGGTACCTAGTTCCTTTTTTACTTTGTATTAGCTTCTCTTTGGTTTAGTCAGGATATTTAAATTCCCTAAATAAAAAATATAATTCTTATGTTTCCTTTTTCAAATCTTGGCTAAAAGGCCTTTTGTCCTAGAAAGGCTAAATATGTAATCTATTTTTCCCATCAATCTATTTTTTTGGTGTGTTTAAAAAATGGGAAGTGGATAGAGGTCTAAGAGAGATCACTTTGATCAACCAGTTGACTGACATGGATGCTCTTGAGGTTATCAATCATAGAATTATATATCTGATCAATAAATATAATGAGGGTGCTTCTAGTGTTAGTCATGGTGAAAGTAGCTTGAAGAAATCCTTATGACATTGTAATTTGCATGAGCCTTGAGTAATTGATTTTTTGAACTTTATATATAGTACATGCATGGTTTATTGGCTTATTTACTTTGGGATAGGCATGCTCTTTGAGTGATCCAAAAGAAGCAATATTGTTAGAAATAAATTACATTACATCATTTGGATCATGTAAATGTACCTACCAAGGTACATACTTTGGACATTAGGTTACTTTAGGGGGAAGTTACCTAGTTTCTTCATGCAATGTAATAAATTCACAATTGTCAATGTGTAAGATATACATGTGTAAGTTGTCCCTTGCACAACTAGATAGATTTTTGGCCAAGGAATCTATATTCCTATATAATGGTATTATTTTCATAGATCATAGAGCATCATAGTGAGCATCACTTTCAGCATCATAGAGCATAGCTTAGATAAATTCACCCATATTGGAGATGGATGTAATGTAGTCCAGTAAAATTATTCATGGAGTGTTCATTTCCTTCATAGCTACATTGTAATCATTTCTATCATTTCTATTTATAGCATATATCAATCATCTCACAGATTTACTTATTTTTGCATCTTGTGATTGTTATCTTCTATTGCATAAAATATAAAAATCTAACAGTGGTATCAAAGCTAAGATAGATACAGCCATAGGAAAACCACCATTATCAATGAGCCTGAGTATGTTTTGTCAACCTAGTGCACCTTTGGACTAGTCACTGTCAAAACTCTCAAAAGAGTCTAGGTGTTAGAATTAGGGAGATCCATAAGTGAGGACTGAAATAAATATCAATTTTAGAAATACCGAGATTACATTTGGCTAGAGTATTTCCACAAAGTTTCAAAAAAACTTGTGAAGACTAGGACTCATTATTCAATACACTAGATTGAAAAATCATCTAGTGAAGATAATTTAGGATATCTAGAATTTCTTAACTTTTTCCCAAAGTTTATTTTATTGTAGAAATATAATTCTCAAAATATTGGTATTTCTCCTACAACAGAAAGCTAGGAGACTTCAACTTTGTTGCTCGAAGGTCAGTGTATCTTCATAGTGTAGAGGTTAGTTCCTTGTCCAAGAAAATAATAGTGTGGAAGAAGAGTTGTTGTGATGTTAGGAGATAAGAGATCTCCATTACTAAATTAAGTACTTCACACAATAATAAAATGCCATATTAGCCTTGATCAAGAAGAAAAGGCCATAAAATCCTTCATCCAAAAGAAAAGGCCATACAATCCTAAATATACAATAAAAATACCAGAGAAGCCTTGATCCTGAAAAAGGCTACAAAAGCCTTGATATTGAAGAAAAATACCACAGAAGCCTTGATCTTGAAAATGGCCATAGAAACCTTGATATTGAATAAAAATGCCACAAAAGCCTTGATACTAAAATAAGGCCATAGAAGCCTTGATCCTGAAGAAGACTCCAAAAGTGAGTATCTGACTTAGAAGGAGATTAAGATTTTAGTACTAATAATTTGTTACAAGGAAAGAAGATTCAGTTAGTCATGAAATATTCCTACAATAAAGCTAGGAATATTATCTTCTTCAGAATCAATCCATCACCTGAAGGCAAAGAGATCAAGAGAATATATCCTTAGATAACTTCTAGTCTTGGAAGAAGAAGGACTAGGAGAGTCCTGCTCAAATCTAGAAGTAGCAGAAGCGAATATCCAGAGGAATATCTCACCACCAAAACTTATAGGAGCAGAAGGTTGAAGAAAATATCTCAAGGAAGACTAGAAGAAGTAGAAAATCCCTTGGGGAGGTCTCAATGAGCATCTAGTAAAAGGCTTGGAAAGCCTTACTAAATAAATAATCAAAGAACTCATTGGAGAAATACACTACCAAGGAGAATCCCCTAATAGTGAAGGACTTGGGGCAATTATCACCATATGACAAAAATACTAAGAGGATAAGAATTTAGAAATAAGTACCAAATCCTAGATGAAGAATCTAGTGAAGACCTCAAGACACTCATAATATTGAGAAGAAGATCTTGTTTGAAGATAAAATTCAATAAGAAGCTTGAAGGAAGATTCAGACAGAAGAAGCCCACCAATTACAAAATATTTGGATATTACCTATCACAACAAGAAGGCACCACTTAAGAAATTAATATCTCATCAAATCTACAACAAAATAAAGAGACTGCAAGAGGAGAAAAAGCCACCAAAATCCTAGGATCATGAAATAAAGTTTGAGACCATATTTTGGTGAAGATAAAGTTGTTTAGGGCAGCCTAAAAAGAGTTGCAACATCTTACTCAAGGTAAAAACCTGGTGATCCTAAACACCAATATCTACATCCTCTACAGAAGCAGCAAAAATGAGATTTCAAAAAAAGGTATGTAACGATTGGTGCAAGTATATTCATTAATTGGATTACATATCAGATTTGTTTAAGCACCTTGATTTGGATTAAAGTTGCAAATAGGATAATTAAATTACAATCTTCAAAAGTGTAAAAAAATAAATGTTCCTTTAATATTCATTTTTACTTTAGGAGTTTATTAGATTTCAAAATTTTCATCTATCTATCAACTAGCTATCATATACTTTAGAAAGAAAAATAAGTCTAGCTCCTACTACCTTTTCTTATAAAAAAATTACAGAATAATTCTTGAAGATTCATTTCAGATTATTCTTGATTAGTTTTAGTAAATTGATTAAGTGCAATCATTTTAAGATTTAATTTGAGTGATAAGGTGAAATTTTTAGTGCATTAAAAGTTAAAGTTTATTATTTATTTGCACTATTCTATTGCTCTCAAAATATTGTTATTTGTGTTCTTGAGAAATGCACAAAAATAGAATTTGTCAAAGTGTCGAAAGAAACTATTAGTACACATAGATCTACAAATTTTAGTGGTTTGAAGAAGCTAAAAAATCAGCTCAATACTCCAAGCATTAGAGAAGAAAGTAACCACCAAAAGAGTAGCAAAGGAAGCCTTGAACGAGACTTGGTGAGTCTCAAGTTCAAAGCACAATAAGTTTTCTATAAAATAAATAATATAGACAAATACAAAAAAAGAGAGCTCTATCAAGTGGTTACAAGCTTGGATCCATTTATAAAATATACAATCAAAAAGGGGAAGGTGTCTAATCAAAGAGATAACCTCGAAAACCCTCATATTGTAGCACCCTAAAATTGGCACGATTAAACCTTAGTAAAAAGATAAAAAAGCAAATTTTAACCTCAAACTGCCCGTTAACTGTCTGTTACCCACTCCCCTTGTTTTCTGTGCCATTTTTAGGATTTGTTTTGATCTTTGGATGATATCATCGTAGATTAGACGAAATCATCCCAGATCTGATGAATTCGTCTAGAACATAACGTCCAGACGATTTCATCCCAAAACCAAATTTTCATAATTAGCTTATGTTCCAACAGCTCCTCTAACCTGGGCAAAAAGTGTTTTTGTGCAGTTAGAGTCTCCCCCATTGGAGATCTCCCAAATTGGGATGATCTCCAACCTCCTAACCTCTCCCTAATCCTATATAAACTGAGATTTTCTTAGTTTATCCCCCTGAATCTCTACTTGAAACTCTGCTTAAACCCACTAAACTTCCACGTACCTTAGAGCATCCTCACACCATCATTTGCATTCTGTATTTCATGTTTTCTTGTAGGAACTTTACTACTTTTCAGTCGAATCAAGCTCGGATCATTGCAAGCGATTCCAGATGATTTCGAACGATCCTATTGAGGAGCGTAGACGATCTCATATGATTGGAGGCGATCTCGACTGTAGTCCAGATTAGGGGCAATCAGAGTCCAGAGTTTGCATCTCTTTATTGTTTTTTGCATTTCTTTATACATTATCTTAGTTATTATATTTATGCATCTTGGAGTTCATCTCATTTAGCATAACCGCATGATAAAGTTAAAATGAATCATTAAATCTATTGCATTTCTCTTAATTTTTATTTGAATCTATTATTTAGGCATGTTTGCTATTATTTCTACCATTCTCATTTGCTTTTGTAGTTGCATATTTGGTATTTTGTATCTATTCCTGTGATTACAGGTTTTTGATGAATTCGTCAGATTGACGATGATCTCGTCTAATCTCAGATGATCGTCTGATATTTGAGATGATTCGATGTAATTTCAGATTATTACATACGAGTTGAGACGATCTAGACTGCTACAAAACTTAGAATCTTCATTAGACATCTGAAATTAGGTATGTTCTATCCCATTTAGCACATTCTCTGTGTTTAGCATTTATTCATATTTTTTGTATCTATAAAAATTAGCATTGGCATATAGAATAGTTTAGATTCATCTTGGCCAAACCTAGGAATTGAATGATTAAAGTACAAAATGAACACATCAAACCCACTATCAACCTAGGTGTGGAAAATGCCACTCAAAAGTTTCCTGGTGAACCCACCATCCATCAAAAATTCACCCTTATACCCCTCCCTCGAGAGGCGGGACCTTCAAAGGGCCTCTCAGTCCGAGGTATTGTCCCATCCTTCTTGCATCCCCCTTCTAGGTGTGGATCCTATAGCTTGAAGGTAAGGATGCAAAAAATTTGGAGTGATACATTTTGGTGAACTCACGTGAAAAACTAAAAATCTTTTCAAAACAATCCAAAAAACAAAACATAAATGCATTTAGAATCAAAGATTGCATATCATATTTAGATGGTAGATTATAATAAAAGACGAGTTGTCACCATTAATGTTGAGAATCAATTAGTAGCTATAGAGATTACTTCTATGCTTAGAGTACCTCAAAAAAATAGGATTCCACCTTTGTGGGACGAACTTGATAGGAGATTGGGTATCATTGGGTCTAGGGCAACAGAACTTAGGCAAATTAAGAGGTTTGTCCTAGATAGAATCCTGGATCCTGATCAAGTGACCTTATATTATGAACTTCAGAGAGCTTGCCATAGGTGGTTAGCAGATAAAAGAGCCCTTGTGTCTTCAGAGCTGTACACCTTTGAGGAATACCTTGAGAATGCAATTGTAGTACATAAATTTCTATCTCATATAGAGAATCAAGAGGTCGTTCTTACGGATAGAAAAATATGGAATAGAGTTCCTAGAGATGTGTTATATCGAGAGTATTGCCATGAACTTTATTTCTACCGATCGAGTCCAAAGCGGATAATATCACTATAGCACACTTTATCAAGTTCTTGAAAAACCATTTCCAATTTGAAGAGGAGCATTTCATGACTCCTGATGAACTTGATCCTATCAATGACATCTATAAACTATTTATAGAAAACTAAGCTATTCTTTTATTATTGTTATTTCTTGCATTTAGTGTGATGTTTGTTGTGTTTATAAGCATAAAACAAAAAAAAAACAAAAAAAAACAAAATAAAATTAAAAAAAAACAAAATCATAACAAAAATCAAAACATTTTATTTTAAGTATTATAGTAGGTATATAATTAAAATATATCTACCTCCTAAATTTGTTGCATATATATTAATATATATTTGCTAAAATCTAAATTTAGACATAATGACTAGACTCAGGAATGGAAAAGAGACTGAAGTAGAAGAAGATTGGTTAGAAAAACCAAGAAATAACCTAGATGTCCTTCCTGAAGACCCAATTTAGGAAGAAGGAACCTTTGACCAACAAGAAAAAGAATTTTTTGTAGGAAATGAACAAAAATAAAATGATAGAGAGGAAGGATCCTCATCCCCTAAAATATCTCTAGAAGGAGCTGTTACTTTTGAGAACATGGAACATTTCTGGAAGTTCCTCAATATAAATATTGGCACTCTTAATAGAGCAGTCCATATGGACAAAGATCAAATTAGTGACACTCAAGCAACCCTAGAAGACATATATCACACACGCACTAATACCTTGTCCTTCATTGACCAAGAAAGTGATCAAGCTAGACCATCCAATTTGGATATGGCCGCTATAATCCAGAACACGCAACAACAACAGGTTACCCAACCACCTAGAGTGCATGTTACCAAGCCTAGGGTTATTCCCACACAAAAGAAACCTTCATTCACTGCTCTATTTTGCCAAGCTATTGATCAACATATCTCAAATCAACAAAAGCCTAAAACAAAACCAAATACCAATTTCCAAAAAACTGGGATACAACATAATGTTACAACAAATCTTCTTCATAATACTCTTCCTACCAACCATTTGCATAACAACAATATAGCATCTAATCCTTATGTCACACCAGCATACGCTCATAAATCCCATGCTCATGTACCACCGAACCAATATGGTGGGCAAACTGGTAATCTGGAAGCCATGGTGAAACAGTTAGTCTCCTGCATGGACCAGATAGATCCCTACCATCCCTCGTACAATTATCGAAAGATGTGTAGTCAGCCTCTAGATCCTATAGTTGTAGCACAACCATATCCCAAACACTTTCCTATGCTTGTCCTACCTATATACAAAGTAACTGAAGATCCCATAGAGCATATTCGTATGTTTAGGATAGCATGTCATGATATATCACATGATGACTTGTTATTACTAAAGATGTTCTTGAAAAGTTTAGGAGGGATGGCATTGAAATGGTATTATCAACTACCCACTCATTCTTTGAGGAATTTTGAAGAAACTGCCGAGTCTTTTGTGCATCAATTTAGTGCCTATATCGAAAGGCATGTAACCATTAAAGATTTGTACAACCTAAAACAAGACAAAGATGAGTGTTTTGCTGACTTCTTAGCTTGATGGAGGTAGTTGATAGGAAAATTACACTTTGTGTTACCTTATCGAGAAATGTTGGATATCTTTATCAATAATTTACAAGAACAACTATCCTATGAATTATCAACTGCTACCTTGACCACCTTCGATCAAGCTATAGACTTAGCCCGAAGAGTGGAAGATGCTCTTATTAGGAGAGGTTAGCTTAAAAAGAAATATGATGAGAAAACATCCAAAAATAAATATAAAAATAAACAAGTTGTGGGTGATGGAGTCACTGATAGCAGAAACGTTGCCAATGTTAATACTATGAAAACAACAAAGAAGTTCATATTGAAACCTCTTGATAAACCACCTCAAGAATTTACTAGGTTAAATCAACCTTTATCAACCATTCTCCTACAACTATTAGCACGAGGTTTGATTCAATTACCAAATATCCGAGAACCTGATCCAACTATACCTGGATATAGAGCTGATTTACATTATTATTTCCATAGAGGGGCTGGACATGCTACCAACTCTTGTAAAAGATTAAAACATAAAATACAATACCTGATTTATAATAATGATATGGAGGTGCAAGCCTTTCAACCTAAAGAAAATCCTTCTAATAATGCTCAAAAGAACATCCCCAAAAATCAGAATCAGAATGCCAATCAATCATTGGACATATTTCAACATCCTTTACCAAAACATGGTAAAGAGGTGGCTAATAAAATTGAGCATCATAATGTTCCCCCTCCTACATGATATGTAGGAACTATTAGTTGAAATTCACCTACTCATGACGTGGAAGTATTTGACACAACTTTATCCATGGTTACGACCAGACCTCTATATAATATTCGGACCCCTGATCTTAGTGATACCGAATATGAGACTAAAAGTGACATGGAAATCACCTCAAATCAATCGAATAGTTCTGAATATGAATTAGATCCTATTAAACTTATCACAAGTTCTATGGTTCCAGAAGAACCATTTCCTAGAAGAGTCACTACTAGACCATCTTCTCACCAATTAATTTCTAATGAACAAGCCATAAACGCTAGACCAAGGCCCATTCATAATCCGCAAAATAATATTGTAGGTACCATCGGAGCTGTTACCAAAAAATAGGCTTAAAGCTCTCAACAAGATCAAACTCAGAATGATGGATCAACTCCATTTGTTTTGAAAAATCCCAATAAAGGGAATCATGCGCCTAATGTTCAACCTAAGCCTCCTTATAATATTAATGAACAATTATCAAATACTACAGCTAGAATTTCCCTTATGGACCTTTTAATATCTTCTCCTACCCATAGCGATGAATTAATGCTCACATTAAGCCAAATGATGGTACCAAAAAATATTCAACCTAAAGCCATGTCCAATACTATCATAACTCGAGAAGTTGATTGTATTGACTTTCGAGATAGAGATATACCACAACATAGTTTACATAAGGATAACCCCTTATATATTACTGCCCTAATTGGGGATGTAGCAGTTAAACGAGTCTTGATTGATAATGGTTCATCTTTAAACATATGAACTTTTGACTTCTACCAAAGATTTGGGTTTAGAAGTGATGAAATGAAAATAACTGATATGATCATAAAAACCTTCAATGACGAAACACAAGAAACGTGTGGAGTTATTACTATCCCCTTGCAAGTTGGTCCGAGAACCTTAGACACGATCGTGTTTATTGTACATTGCACTGCATCGTACAATATACTTTTGGATTGCCCTTGTATCAAAGCGATGCGAGCTATTCCCTCCACTTTACATCAGTGTGTTAAATTCAAATTTAAAAATTAGTTGGTTACCATTCATGGTGATCCTAGACCCTTTGATATGTGTGCTTTGGTAGAACCTGTTGGAGTTCAATTTTGCCCTACTCTGTCATCCACACATCCTAATTCTCATCAACCATCTAAACATGTGAAACACACACCCATAACATCATCTACTTTTTCCCCATCAACTACACCTCTACATATAGCTCAACCATATTACGAACAAACCACATTAGGACCTCAAAAATATCCTAAAACTACAAAAAATGCTTCTTGTTTTACTCCTATAAATTCCATACCTATAGAATCATCCATCGGTATCTCTATAACATCTACATCCACTACAGGCATACTTTCCACATTCGACGATGTAGGAAATGTTCCTTCTACCTCTTATGCTCTTACTGATGAGCTTTTACCCGATTTATCTAAAAATTTTATATCAAAAAAAACAAACACTGTCATGCAAGATTCCCTTATTTTAAATAAACTTCCACCCTCTCCTCATACCTTGGGCCTCCCATAGCCTATGGGAAGTATTTACCAAGTCGGGAGTTGTGATTTTATTTATAAGGGATATGACTAGGGAAGAATACCTAGAAACATCAAGACACATTGTGATGGATATGCTAGATGCTATTTTGCTAATGAGTATATTAAAGCTAAGCCTATAATGCTTAAATTGGGATATAAAGGGAAAGGTTTGGGACCTTTCCAGAATGGTATGAAAAAACCTTTTGAGGTAGAATCGTGGCCTGCCCGATGTGGTGTGGGCATATTTTCTAGTAAATTTCAGCCCTTCCCATTCGAGGATGATGACCACCTCATATGTTACCAAGATTATCTGGATAAACGGGATGTCTTGCATTTAATGAATAAGCCTCTTACATGTAATATGTTATCCATAACTTACCTTAAGATGATTTTTGAATCCGACGATGAGTTGGAGGGGGATATCTTTCCTGATGTCTCCATTGAGGAATTGTTACATAACAGATTTTATTTTGATGGCTCTATACCTAGTATAGCCCAGCTTGAGTCCATGACTCCTCAAGACAATTTATCTAAGCTAACATTGGAAGAATTACAAGAATTAGGCATTTCACCCGCCCTACCTAATTTTGAGAGAGATCTACACATGGAAGTAGAAAACATCATAAAAATTAACATTGGAACCAAAGATAACCCTCACATAATCAACATTGGATCAGAATTGAGTCAAGAAAAACTAGATAAATACATTGCATTCCTTAAACAATATGAAGACATTTTTGCTTGGACATATGAATATATGCTAGGATTAGACCCTTCTGTAGTTATGCATCACCTAGTAGTCCATCCGGATGCTAAACCTGTTAAACATAAACTTAGAAAAATGCATCCTCAAGTGGCCTTACTAGTCAAAGGGGAATTAGAAAAACTTTTAAATGTTATTTTTATACAAGCCATTGATTATGCTAAATGGATCTCGAATGTAGTTCTAGTAACTAAGAAAGAAGCCACTAAAGTTAGGGTTTGCATAGACTTCAGAGATATTAATGTTGCATGCCCTAAAGACGATTTTCCTCTTCCCAACATGGATCAGATCATTGAATTTACTGCTAGGAGTGGAATGATATCCCTAATGGATGGATTTTATGGTTATAATCAGATCAGGATAGCTCCTGAAGATCAGGCTAAAACAACCTTTATTACCCCTTGGGGGAACTTTTTTTGGAAAGTGATGCCATTCAGTTTAAAGAATGCAAGTGTAACTTATCAACACGCTATGAATTATATCTTTCATGATATGATGCATAATATTATACATGATTATGTAGATGATATTATAGCTCGTTCCATCAAAGAAGATGATAATTTAGATGACTTGAGAAAAGTATTTGATCGGTTAAGGGAGTATCTTATCTAATTGAATCCAGCTAAATGTATATTCGGAGTTAAGTTTGGTAAATTATTAGGGGTTATAGTTTCTTTACATGGCATTGAAATTGACCCTCTCAAGATCATGGCTATCACTGATATGCCCGCACCCACAAATATATCAGAATTATGAAGTCTACAAGGTAAGTTTCAAGCTATTCGTCGCTTTATTGATAAGTTAGTAGACAAAATCGGACGTTTTCTTAAGCTTCTTAAAAAATATGTCTCTTTTAATTGGGACGACGAATGTTAGGAAACATTTGAACTCCTCAAACAATATCTCCTTAAACCACCGGTGCTTTCACCACCTAGATCTGATCATCCATTTATTTTGTACATTTATGCTTCCGATTTTACCTTAGGAGCTATGTTAGCTCAACTTGACGATGAGAAGAAAGAATATGCTAATTATTACATTAGCAGAACCTTAATCAGTTATGAAACTCACTATAACATATTAGAGAAGTTATGTCTAGCAGTCGTATTTTCTACACAAAAACTATGAAATTATATGCTTAGCCAAAAAACATATGTTATTGCTAAATTTGACCCTTTGCGATATCTCATGAGTCGACCATACTTATCTAGTCGCACAACAAAGTGGGTTCTTGCGCTAAGTGAGTTTGAACTCACGTTTATAGGATAGAAGTATGTTAAAGGTCAAATCATAGCAGATCAATTAGCCGCTACACCCTTAGAGTCTACCCATCCCCTCATCATTGATTTTCCTGATGAATGCATTAAACTAGAGGTAGACCATCCAGAGCAATGGTCCCTATACTTTGATGGAGCTTGATGTATGAGTGGGGCTGGTACAAGTATTATTTTAATATCTCTATAGAAACATATTATACCTTTGTCCTTCAAACTAACATTTGCTTGTACTAATAACACTGCTAAATATGAAGCTCTTATCCTTGGATTACGAGCTACTTTAGCGCTACAAATTAAAAATCTATTGGTTTTTGGTGACTCTCAACTTGTCATAAATCAAATCAATGATGTTTATCAAACTCGAGATGATAAATTGCATCCATAAAAAGCATTTGTCTTACAATTATTATCTTTGTTTGATCAAGTTACCTTGGAAGCTATTCCTCGAACTAACAACCGTGCGGCTGATGCTATGGCTGCAGTTGCATCTCTTTTGACCTTGGAGTTAGATGATGAATATGCTACCATCATTATTCATCGACTCTAGGAACCCACTTCAACCAAATCATGCTTAGAACCTTTGGATGTGTTTCTAATCAATGAAACTACTCCTAAACATTGGTACACTGATCTATTTAATTTTCTTCAAAATGGGACCTTTCCTGAAGGTTGTAATAGCAACCAACGCAAGTTATTATGTAGACGAGCAAGTCACTTCATGATTATTGGTAATACCTTGTATAGGAGATATTTTGAAGGCATATTATTGAGATGTTTGAATCTAGCAGAATCTAGATCAGCTTTGAGTGAAGCCCACAATGGATCTTGTGGGGGGCATTTTAGTGGTAGTGCCATTGCTAAGAAGCTCCTTAGGATAGGATATTTTTGACCTACCATGGAGAATGATGCACATGCTTATGTGCGTCATTGTGACAAGTGCCAGAAACACGTTGACCTTGTCCATGTGCCTTCACAAGAGCTACAGGCTATTTCATCTCCTTGGCCCTTTTCAAAATGGGGCTTAGACATCATTGGAAAAATCAACCCTATGTCATCTGATGGACACAAATTTATCATAACCACCATTGAGTATTTCACGAAGTGGGTTGAAGCTATGCCATTAGCTTCTTACACTAGAACCCAAATTTCCAAGTTTATTTTTAATCAAATTATTTGTAGGTTCGGAATCCCTGCAAATATCATCTCAAATAATGGAAATTGTTTTAAAAATAAATATGTTAAGAAATTATGTCAAAAGTATAAAATTCAACATCATTGGTCCAATCCCTATTATCCTTAGGGTAATGGCCAAGCAGAAGCATCTAATAAAACATTAATCAAAATCCTTAAAATATTGGTCAAAAAATCTGGCCGAGATTGGCATATTCAATTATATCCTGCTTTGTGGGCTTATTGAACTAGTGTTCGTACTCCCACAGGAACTTCCCCCTTTGTTTTGGTCTATGGCACTGAAGCAGTTTTTCCCTTTGAATTAGAAGTTCCTTCTTTAGCTCTGCTACTTCAAGATACTGAAGTAGGAGATGAATATCGTGCTGGTAGACTTAGTCAGCTAGAACTCCTAGATGAGAAGCGCATCAATGCTTTGGAGCATCTTCGTGCCTACCAAAACAAGCTTAAACGAGCATACCTCAAGAAATTTCATCAGCGATCCTTTGAGATCGGCGACCTTGTCTTAAAAGAAAATAAAAAAAATACTAATGCAACTAAAGACCTTAAAGGTAAATTTGAGCCCAACTAGCTCGGACCATATGTCATCACTACTAAATTTGGATTGGGAGCATATCGATTAGCTACCTTAGATGGTAAATATATTAAATAACCTATGAACATTATGCATCTTAAGCACTATTATGCATAACATTTGGTCCTTTTTCATCATTTATATATATTGTGTATTTTGCATATTGTTTCATTTTAGTAAAATTTCAAAAAAAAAATAGTAATAGCATTCCTTCTTGCAATTCATCAATCAAAATCAAAATATAAAAACATAAAAATCGTTAAAATCTTCAAAAACATATTTTATTTTCATACCTATAAAATCTTGAAGTATTGCAGTTATATTTTCAATTATTTTGGATAAATTAGCATTTATTTGGAATCCCGCACTTTCACATTCACATGAATAAATATCTTGATTTTATTTTGTATGATTATTAATCTCTCTTATATCAAAGTCCACAGTTGAATTAAATAAATTTTTGAGCATAGAGAACTAATCTTGTTATTTACTTGAACAAAATATATCTTTTCACATTAAAATGATTTCATTGCAAATTCAATATGATGCTACATAGTAAAAGTTGTTTCTTGAGCAAAAAGTTTCCCCTGCTATCCTATCATGCACATGGTCTAGAATATTTGAGAATTGACAAAAGGACAAGCTCACCCCAACCCAGAATAAAAATCCCTTGCTCTACAGCTAATCCGAGCAAGTATCCCTAGGATAGAAAGAAAAAGAAAAGTCAAAGAAAATGAGAAAAATAAAATTATCATTTTGTACCATCGCAACAATATTTCGGCATTATCTCAAGTTCCCAGCAAAATACAAAAAAAAAAAAAAGAGAGAGAAGAAAAGAAGAGAAAAATAAAAGGCAAAAGCAAAATGCAATAAATCCCTTTCCCTACCCCTTGAAAAGAAAAGAAGGGTGAATGAGCTTGAATCCCTGGAATTCTCAATTATTCGAAAACTGTGAGGTAAGCCCCATAATAGGTGGTTTGTGCCCAACCCAATTGGCCTTGGGTAATCCCTAGCATGGTGATATGTCTGTCACATTAGTGACCTTCTTTTTTATAGACCTATGTCAACTTATGGATTAGCTAGCTCTTGATAACCTAACTTACACAGTAGTCTGGTACGGTTACATGCATATAAATCATGGTCAATGAACATTCATTTGGTTAATTCAAATTACTTGTATCAAATTATCTTGCTCAAAATTGGTGAACGAACAATACAATTGCACACACATTTGTATTTGAGAGATTCTCTATCATTATGATAAATCAAGATCAACAATGAACTCACATATGAACATGAGGGTTCCTTACTAATCTACATTTGTCTTTGAGATAATTTAAAATATTTCTGCAACTCTTTTGGAATAAATTTTATTCTTATTTCAGAACATCTATTTAGTATAAAAATAATTACATACATTGTTTTCAAAAATCCAAAATTCTTTTAAAGAACCTATTACAAAATCTAGCAAATAAAGTCAAGTTTGTATAATATTATTTTCTGTTTATCAAAAATCAAAAATCAATCATGCAATAAAACTAAAATATCAATTTCTTCTTTGGATTTCGTGATGATGGTATAAGTCTATACCTATAATTCTATGCCTAGCGCAAACCATTGTCCTAATTTTATTTTCCCATTCATTTAAAAAAAAAAAACAAACATATGGCTTACATCATTATGTTACACAATTGTGCTTTAAAATGAATGAACACTTATTCTATTTCATGTCATTATGTCAACATTCAATTTTGCAACCATGGTATAATTTCTAAGGAATTGTTCAAAATTTTATCACACTTAGGAATTTATGCCTAGCAAAATCATATTTCCTTTAGTATCTCACGCATAATATTTTTATGAAAATCTGAAAACAAATCATCACCATCACAACACAAAGTCTTAAGACAATCTCTTAAGCATTCTTTTACTTTTAGCAATATTTCTATACTGGGATTAGCTTGACGACCGAGCGAGCGGTGACTCCATGAAATGGTCTATAACAGTGAAAATGTCCTTTGAAATTATTGTTAGAAGTCCCTTTTATTTTTCATCAAATCACACCAAAACAACCAATTGTTTACATCAGATTATTTCATTTAAATTTTACAACATGACATAAAATTATAATATTTCTAAAATGACATAATTACATGAATCATCAATAATCAATTGCAAAATTCAACATTAAAATCATCATACAACATATACACAAGTCATATCATCAAAAATACCATATATATATATATCAACAAATTATGTACATCATATCAGAACTGGATTGGTATGCCACAATCAATAGCCTGGCATACTCAATCCTCTTAAAAAATATATAATAATAAATACAATCTCTGTGCAGTGAACTTCTAGCCTCAATAAGCCATTGAGCTCTCAGCCTCATCTCCTCTCCCGCCATGAGGTGGAGGAGTATGCCCCATCGGAGTCTACCCTGTGTCATGGATCCTCGACATCGATCGTGATGATGTCCTCGATGACCCCATCCTAATCGGCCCTGCAATGTCGGCTGGCCGATGTAACCTCTAGCTCTCTGGAACCATCTGGTAGTATGCTCCCTGATAGAACATAGTCTGATCCATAGACCGTGCCAACTCCTGCATGCTCGCTCCTTCACCCTGAGATCTAAGCTGTGTAGCCTCATCCTACAATGTCTGCACCTGAGCCCAGAGGTGGGCAACCTCAGCCTGGAGAGCCATCGTCTCGTTGCTCTCCCCTACCTCGACACCCTTGCCCTTATCGGGCGATGGTGGTCTCTCCCCCTACTAAGAAGGGAGTTCCTCCTCCCTCCTCCCTATCTTCTATGGTCTCTATGGAGCCCGTGCCATCCTCTGGTGTCTCTCTTGTGGAGATCGTCGCTGCTCTCTCCCACCGTGACCCCATGCTACCTCAATAGCAGCCTGACGTCACCTCCCCATCCATTGCACAACAACGTGCATCAAACCCTATGCCCTCATCATCCAAGAAGGGCGAATGCCTATGTACTAGGCATCGTATCTATCGGTAACCCCAGCATCATCACCATCCACTGGCTAGATGGGGGCATCATCCGTGTCCTGACTCCAGAACCACTGCATGTTTGGAGCCCCGCTTAGTGTGGTACTATCTCAAAAATTTCAAGAGTACTCGTAATCCTTGAGAGAAGGGATCCCCTACTATAGACCAAACTGTTGTAGAACCTAGTCATAGCAGTGGAGCTCTACCTCTCCCCACTCCATCCTTAGCCAGCAGACTTGCCTGATGTGAGCCAGCTACTTCCCATCCTCTGCCCACCCTGGGTTCTCTCGCCATGGCCTCCAGGTGATCTAGTCTGGGATGAGGTCGTCTAGCAACCTCCGTGGCATCGGTAGATCTATCCATCACTGTGACCCCCTTTGTAGCCACCAGTAGAAAACTTGAGGCCTCTCCTGATCAACCCCTATCAGTGGGAGCCCTATCGGCCTTTGCACCATGATGTGCTCCCAACACCAAACCTGTAGTAGTGATGTCAAGACCAAACATCGGCCTCCCTTGTATACGACCCCATGTAGGATCCTATACAAGTGACATAGTAGAAAGTTACCCCATGCAAACCTATGCCCATGGTCTCTCATGTCGCAGAACACATTTGATAGGAGCCATGGTAATATGCACCTGCTCTAGTGGCATAGTAGTAAGCCACCTACCACCCTTACCAAAACCTGAGTCAGCCTAGATGCCCCAGGCATCTGCATTAGAGACTCGATGTTCACTCTGCCCTTCTCTAAGGTGAAGCTCGGGTCTCCACTCAGCCTCATCATAGTCTGGCCCTAATTGGCCACAGGAGTCATCAGCCGTCCCTGTATGGGGATCCTCATGATCCTCCATACATCCTCTAGTGTGGGAGCCATCTCCCCTATCGGTAATCAAAAGCAGGATGACCTCGGATACCACCTCTTTGCTAGGGCTGTCAGTAGCCCCATGTCTGTCGATACTTGTGGCATCTCTGCCATATGTTGTAGCCCTACCTATGCTAGTCGGTCATGCTCTGCCTGGTCGAGCATGGCTATGTCGTCTCTTAGTCCCATGTATTTCCATTCTTGACTCTTTAGTAATCCCCTCTGCAAAATAAACAATAAAACAACAAATTTCATTAATAAACCAATTATTAAAATCAATTAAATGCATTTCAAACAAAGCAAAATTTCATAAATATGATGATATCGTCCACCATTGGATGATATCATCCCAAATTGGATAAATAACTTGGAACAACAACAAAGAAAACCAAGAATAAATGAAATGAACACAGTATTAGCCCTCCTATGTATCCTCTGGATGAGTTCTAGGATTCTCCTTTCCCTTTCACTAAAATTTAGGGTTCAGAGTAACGACGATTAAGAAAAGTGAATATAGCAAAAACACTATTCATAGGCAGCATAAAAGAAGGCCAACATGGCGTCTTCCTCTCCTATGTATCCTTCGAGAAAATTTTAGGGTTTAGTCCCCAATCACACACCTAAATCTAGAGTTCAGAATTACAATATGCAAATGAAGAAAGATGAAAGAAATAAACGCAGAAGGCAGCATACAAGAGAGAAATAGAGTCCAAAGCTCTTTAGTATTAATCATAGGAATACAAGTTACAACAGCTTTCTAGCAGAAAGTTCCCCCCATTTTACATTACAATGCCTGGGTTTTTATAGAGGACCCGACCCTCTGAGCCATTATTGCACAAAATGGAGGAGTACACCCTCGAAACCTGAGAAGTCGGCTCCTCGTGGCTCTCGTTACTGAGCTCTCAAATCTGTTACCAAAACTGGCAACTGTGACCAGGTCAACCATGGAAACATGCATTAATGAGTCATCTGAGCGTCCTTGGCTTCTGGGCACAATACTCGAGTGGCCGCCATGCTCGTCGGGCTCTTCATCATGGACTGATACTTCATTTCCAATTGCTAAAAATGAACAGCAGGCTTATCGAGCACAAAAAAATGCATTTATGAGGCACTTGATCACCTCGAGAAAATACCCGACTTGGAGTGCATGCCTTTTGAAGTGCTTCACTAAATTTTCATTCGCACTTTGCTTCACAATGGATTCGAGTCAAAACAGATCCTCCTTTATTTGCACTTCGCATGGAGGAGGTTCGCAAAACAACTTCGGGGGTGGTGAGCGCCGAAGTAGATTTCCTTTGCAAGATGGGCTCTTCACTTCTCGCTGCCTCATTGGAGAGATGTGTCAAAACTTCTTCAGTGAGGCCCTTCGCCTGAAGTAGATACTTCGTTGGTGAGCTTAAAAATGCTTCACTGTGAACCTTCTTCAAAACTACGATTCGGGGGTATTTCATTCGAAGCACATTCCTACCTTCGAAAGATGTTGCATTCTTTATGGCCGCTATCACTTTGGGTGAAAGTACTCCACATGAAATATGGTCAAAGCATATACTTCACAAAGAATTTCGACGAAGTAGAAATGGTTTGCTGGTGTTGGGGCCCGAAGTGGGTGCTTCGGTGGATTTTCGGTGAAGTATTTTCAATGTTGCGCTCCTTCAAATCCCACTTCGCAAAACTTTCACCCTAAGTAGTCTTTTGAAGTGCTTCGGGCCTGAAGTATTTTAATTCTTCTTCCTTTGCATTTTTCTTCGGCAACACCACTTCATAAAACTTTCGCCCGAAGTAACTGTTTGAGGGACTTCGGGCCTGAAGTAGTTATTTCTTGCCTTAGCCAATTTGGACCACGATTTTCCTTTGGCGAAGCTGTTCTTTTGAAATGCCGCTTGAATTCTGCTTCACAAAACTTTTGCCCGAAGTAGCTGCTAGAAATACTTTGGGTGTGAAGCTCTTTTTTACGCCTTGCTAGAATTTCTTCTTCGGCAATGCTGCTTCACAAGGTTTTCGCCCGAAGTAGTTGTTTGAGGGACTTTGGGCCCGAAGTAGTTTTTATCCTTAACGATTTCTTTCGGCGAAGCTGTCTTCCTTTGCTTGTCCGATAGCGAAGCTCTTTCTTCTTCATTTTATATACAAGGGGGTGGCAGGGAAAGCCAAAATTGCTACAATGCTTGAAAATTTTGTTTCTAAAAAAACAAGGGAATAAATTCATGAAATTAAAAGAAATACTTTACAAAAATTCAATTTTTCTACCCCATTGTGCAATGTGACAAAATTGTCAACAATAACCATTTGTGTACTCTATGCAATGGTAGATCAGTTCGAATGGACACTTCATTAGATGGATGTGAAGAGTTCTTTCTTGAATGGTGGTCTCAAATAAGTGTACATGGTTCAACCTGAAGAATTTGTTGTTGAAGGACAAGAGAAAAATATTTGTAAATTGATTAAGTCATTGTATGGGTTGAAACAAGTTCTAAGAGCTTGGTCCATCAAGATTGATAATCACCTACTACAACATGGTTTTAAAAGGAGTCCTTCAAATGCAAATATCTATTTCAAGAAAGTTGGTTCTAAAATAGTGATACTTGTACTGTATGTTGACGATATGATCATCATCGATAGTTCAAATGAGATGGTGGATGCTATGAAGAATGACTTGAATAAGTCATTTGAAATGATAGATTTAGGACTTCTACATTATTGTCTTGGATTGGAATTTTTGCAATAGAAGAACAAAATTAGGATCACACAAACGAAATATGCCAAGGTACTAATAGATAAATATCAAATGATACACTATAAGTCCAAAGCAACTCCAATGGAACCAGGGTTATAATTGTCTAGATATGATAAACCTCCTCATGTATCTGGAACTCTCTATTGATAGTTGATTGAGAGTCTCATATATCTGACCAACACTAGGCCAAATATCATCTTTACTATGAACTATATTTTGAGGTTCATGCAGGAGCCTAAGGTCAGTTACTAGAAGGTAGAAAAGTGAATTTTACATTATGTTTGTGGAACAGTATAATATGGTCCAGAATACAAGAAGAATAATATGTTCTTCTTGCAAGGATGCACAAGATCAAATTATGTTGGATCTCTAGATGATAGGAAATCAACATCTAGATATATATTTCATCTAGGATCTAGACCTATCTTTTGGCACAACAAGAAGCAACAAGTAGTTGCACTTTCATCCATAGAGGCAAAATATCATGCCATACAAGGAGCTGTGTGTGAAATAATATGGCTATGTCGCATTATTTCAAGTATGGGTCTTTAGAAAAATATTCCAATACACTTGAAATCCTATAACCAAGGTGTATTAAAACTAGTCAAGAATCCAGTGTTCCTTGAATGAACGAAGTACATTGATACTCAATGTCACTTCATTTGATATGAAGTTCCAAAACATAAGATCTAGTTCCAATACATTTCTACCAATGAACAAGTTGCAGATATTTTCACTAATGTACATGCATGTGTCAAATTTGAGTTGTTTCACAACTTTTTATGTATTTCAAATAGTAATAAGGGGGATGTTAGATTAATTTTTATTTATTATATTATTTTAGTGTACATCAGGTTGGCATTCTAGAAGCCAACATGCAAAAAATAATACTAGCATAATGCCTAAGTTATTAGGGTTTATTTGGAGCAGGAAATACTCGATTTGTTTTTGGCTTGATTTGTTATTGGCTAATCTTGTACATAAATTCTTTGAAGTTGAATACAAATTTTGAATTATTTTTCCATCAAAGGACCAACTGAAAAATATAAATAATAGAAATATAATAAAGAAGGTGATGCTTGAAAATGAATTTTATAATCATCTAATCCACCAAAGGAATAAGCATAAAGATAGAATCTCTCTAATTTCTTGACCTTTGCTTCAAATCCTCTCACAATCATGATCAATACAAAGGGTTTAAAACAATATAATTTTTCTCAAGAGATTTAAAATTGGTTTAAAATAAATCATGAGTCCTAAGCTATAGATGTTATTTATTCCTATTAATAAGACTACACTTTGAAAGAAAAGAAAATCCATGTTCATAATGAAGTATGATAAAAATAACTTGATATTAATAATAAATTAAGCTAGACTTAGCATATGTTGTAGATGATAAGAAGCTAAATAAGGATGAATTTCAAATTCCAATCACATGGTCCTCTAATTAAATAATATGGGGTAAGATCAAATGATATTTCATTTCTTTAGTTTTTCAAAATCTTTATAGTTTGTTACAAAATCCCAACTAGAAACACTTACTACCACTAGTAATAGTCTAGCTATAGAGGCTATCCTTCTACACCATCCTCACTAATATTTTAGGTATCTTCTTTTAGACTAAATGATAAATATTGTTATTGATGACAAACCTGCGAATGATTTCATTCACAATACATAGAAAAAGGAACATGCAGTTGATACATGGGAATCATATATTGAATTAATTCCATTAAGATAAGAAATTGAATCTTTAAAAATATGAAGAAGAAAACAAACAATATATACCTGTATTTGATAAAATAATCCAAATATCCAAAGCACTCAAGACAATATGAATCTAATTTGATTTAAATGTCAAACAACATATAGAATGAATTGCCCTTGTGGAAAAATGATGGAATATTTCAAGGAATTGTTTTATTTTACCAATAAATACTATTAAAATTGGATAATATGGTTGGGATATATCTAGGATTTTAAACAAGTATTTTTTAGATACAAATCATGATGATAAAAAAATTGAAGAAATTATTGAAGAGGTGAACCATGTTGGAGAAATCCATTATTAAAGAATAAAATGATATGAAAATTACACTTAGAATAGATATATTAATGTATTTTGGGATATTAATTCATGATTAAAATTAAAATTTAATCTATATAATTATATTGAATCCTTCAAACTCCATTGTAAAATATGACAAAACATGAATATAACAACATAAAATAATATATTTATAGATAGGAACAAGAGGGAGAAACCAACAAAATATCCCATTTATATCTACTAAATGTTATGGGGATAAATGTGCCATTTTAAATTTATAAAATGTAGATTTTTTAATAATATTAATTCATATGAAATTTATGTAATATACTTTTCTTGAACATATAAATCTAAAAATGTACAACCTAAAAAAGTGTTTTTGGCTAATGTTTTCTAACAATATTTATTATTTTGATTGGAAAAATTGAAGAAAAATTACTGCATGAGGCATTTTTTTCTCTTATATCATTATCTTTTGATGTAAATGATCTTTAATTTTTATTTTTATAGTTTTTTTCTATTTTTTAAAATTTTAATAAGCTATGTGCTGTTTCTATTAGGGGCTATTCCCTTCAAAAAATAAATCATTTTAGATCCTGTTATATCAATTAATCCATATCCAACTTCTATTTTTGTTAGATATATTCATTATTTTATTTCTATCAAATATATTCTTCATATTTCTCAAGCTGCTATGTTTTTGCTATCAACTTCTTAGCATCATTTTCATTAAGAGATAAAATCCCATTTAGCCAATTGCCTTCTAAAATTTAAATTTTACTAAGACAAATATCAATGATGTGATTGAACAAATTATTTACTATCCATTTTCCTTCTCTATCGATATAATCACATTCCCAAGAGTTTACCTCCAACAAAAGATGAACATCAACAATAATGTTATTTTTAATCCAAACATTCATTTTTGTTGATAGCTTTAATAATAATTTGTGAATCTATTTGAGTTGAAATATATTTCCATCCTTTTTCAATTGTAATTTTGATCCTTGTGAATCCTCTTCAATTTATCCTTTATAATTCCTACTTGTTAGTTAAAGTTTCATATGATTTTTAATGAGGAGAATTATGTCTTAATTATGGATTGCCTTTGGAAGCACTATTTGTAAACCCAATTTTTAGACATTTTCATTTTACCATAGACCAAAGAATATCCTTTGTGTTAACTCCACTATTGTAAATGACCCTTCCACATATATTCAAATCCTATAAATAATAGGCTAACACATATTTTTCTACACTAAATACTCCCTATGATGAGCAACATGTCTATAAATATTTTGCAAAAGAGGAAATAACATGGTTTCAAACTCGAGCATGAAATTGAGATTTTTTTTAAATTTATTACTTTCAAGACATAAATTCCAACAAATAATGGTAGGATAAATCACCCATTAACTGTATATTTTTGTAGCTTTGAATTATTTTTTCCATAATTTCATCAACTCTTTTAACATTGATGAAGCTACCCAATATATTCCCATATTTATTCAAAAAGTGGTCCCAAATGGTGTAAACTCAAGGAAAACTAAGAAGTAAATGATTTTATATTTCTAGATCCTTATCACATAAGGCACACCTAAAAGGTCCATGATACCCTCTTCGTTATAGATTCTCCTATAAGAATTTTGCTTTGGACTATGTAACCAAAGGAATTTTGAGGCCTTGTGAAGAGCCTCCAATGATAAAACATTCTTCCAAACAAAATAATTGGTAGTAGGTCTTGATGCTATGATCTACATAAATATGATATATGCATCCTAGACAAAATTCAAGATTAGATGACCTAGAATTACTCCTAGATCAATCTCTAGAGAAGGATGACTCCTTGATGTTGTTTAGAAAATTAAATACATAACAAGGGAAAATATAAAAAGAGAAACAAGGATAAAAACAATATTGATGAAATCCAGGACTCAGATAACAACAAAGACCTTCAATTAAATTATCATACACTAGTCATTGCAAGTAAATACTATTTTTTTTTTCTCAATCAAAGATTATATAGTAAGCATAATAAACTCAAAATTTATAGCACTCAATATTCCAAGCATTCTAACTGAAATAAGTCAAACACATTTTGGTTTAATTGAATTTACCTCAACAAAAACATAAATAGAAATACCGATCCTATAAAATAAGCTCAAAAATCACAACATTCAATATTCAAAGTTTTTCAATTGAAATAATTCAAACAACTCTTAGCCTAACACAATTTATCTCAATTAAAACATAGACAAAAATATTGAACATGCACAACACATATTCTCATACCCTTTGAATGGAGAAAATCATATAGTTATATATTAATTTTGAGTAGCTTAGAAATACTTAGCTTCTAAGAAAATGCAAACTCGGAATATTTGATCCCTTACAATGAGGAACATTGCTCCTTTTATAGATTTTTTGAACTAAAATAAAACTAACTATATAATTATTAGCTAAAATTTCTTAGGCATGATCTTAAATTGAGTTGGCATTGCTTGGCATTTTCTTTTTAGATCCGAGTTGGTTATGATCATAAGATCCCTAATCATGCTTCAATAAGGTTGTTGTCACTTTTTAGTTCTAACAAATGCCACATAATCTAACTACTTATTTTTGGAGTACAAAGTGTCCTTCACATTGATATCTTCTAGTCCAAAATGATGCTACTATGTCTATTGCATTTTGGGATCCCTTATTTTCTAGTATAAAGATGCCAATTTTTTTTGAAGCTAACTTGATTTCTCATGCTAAAGATCTCAGGTTTGAGTTGTTGCTTTGCTTTCTAGGATTTCTTTTATGCTACTTGCATTATTTTCATTATGCCATAAATCTTGGAAGGTTGGTTTATGCCACTCATTAAAATGGTTTTGGTTCACCCTCTTCTAGAATGGATACCATTTGCATTACAAACCTTATACCATGCCAAATATTTAAAGTGCTCTTACTGACATCAGTAGGATAAAAGTTTTGACGCATTTCTTCTTTCTTTAGCTTGATCTCTAAACTTGTAAAAGTGGAAGGTTGTTGACTAGATTCCCATCACTGACTTCACTTGGTCGAACATTTTTTGAAAGCTAAGCTGACATCACTACTAAAAAGTTCCAACTTATTATCTTTTGAGCAATTAGTCTTCTACATTATTTGCTTTATGAGATCTCCACTTCATCAAATATTTTGAAGTTCTTGCTTATGTTAGCATAGAAACATTTTGGTTTGTCTCCTTTGTAGGTTTAACACTAAGCTAGTCTCGTTACAAGCTTCTATATTAAAATATTAAGCCAACCTAAACAGTGTTGAGTCTAAAATTTCTTACTTCAACACCCAAAATAAAACATGATAGAATTTGAAATTTTGAACAAATCCTTCAAGCTTGACCAATATCCAAAGTTTCAATTGGTGCTTTACCAATCATCTATCAATCCATTGAGTCCCTTTTTGCCTTCTACCATGAATTTTAGAGTAACTTTCACATGGCCTAGAAAGCTTAGACAATACTATCAACCTCTTGCATGAGTAAATTATCCCACTTATTTTATTCCTCTATTGATCTTTGGCTTGATTTTGTTAGAATATTGGTGGTGCCATTTTGTAACAACACCCAGGTATGTGATGCACTGCAAACCCAATTACCAAAGAGGATGGTTAAGTATTTGAATCCACCCATCTAGTTAAGATATGGATCCATGACCATTGAATGAATAGAAATACTACCAATAATAGACCCCTTTTAGTTACCATAAAAAATGATCTAGGATCCCTACCTATGGAGAGGTTTGGCTTAGTTACCATAGAAAAAATTGTAAGTCATTGTATTTCTATTTTGGTGAGTCAGGATAGCCTTGTGGTGTAGGAAGTTTTAAATTTGCTAGAAATATTCTTCGAAGGAATTCCCTTGTCAACATATTTGACATATTTACAATATCAACTACTTGAAAAATTGAAGGAGCTTCAATCTCTCTCATATTATTTATCTCTTAGACAACAAATTCACTCAAAATTTCCCCTTCAGGCCGGATTTGCCTAATGTAGTGAAGTTTGATAGCTTATAAGGAACTTTTTCTTGTAGGAGGCAAAGAACCTAGAAATACAAGTCTTGTATGTTGGATACAAAGTCTATAGAGGTAAATATTGGGGATTTTAGGGCTTAAAGAGATAAAATATAGACCTTCCTCTAAAGAGCAACTTTTCTTGGGGATTATGAAATGTTGAGAAGAGGACTCTCTTTATATAGATTTTTTTAACTAGGAAAGTCATTAAAATCACTCATCTAATCAGATCTCTTTTCCATCCAATATTCTCTAACAAGATCATGGGAAATATTTTTTTAACGTAGTTGAATTGACAAAAGCATGATTATCCATCATTTTACTTTGTAATCAATCATGGCAGATGTCTCTTCCTTAGTTATTTTGCTAATTCTTGGACATTTTTATTTGTGTAGCCCTCCTTCAAACACACATGTTTTCTAAAAAAATATTTTGTGTGAGTGCTATGTCACTTCCTACTATAGCCAATAGCTATACAACACATAGGTTTTATAAACTTAATTTAAATACCACTTATTGAAAATATGATACATGGTTTTGATGTACTTTTGTGTGCTAGATGTTTCATATAAAGATCATTCACCAGAATATACAATATCTAGACCAAAGTGATCCAAACATTTGTTGCTGCTACCTATCTATTTTTTGGAACATGTAACTTGTTATAACTAGGAGTTTATCCTTTATTAGTTTTAGTATGTGATGAGTTCCCATATCCACATTGATTAATGTATTAAAATCAAGAATGAAAAACTCATATTTCATCAATGATTCTTCTTTCATCTTCTCTAGGTATTTCAGGTGCTCTTCTATCTCCACATGAAGGTACTCCAAGGCATATTCAACTAGATTAACACTTTTCTCTTCAATCCTCTCCATGTGTTAGGGGGTGGGATTCTCTACATAGATTTGGGTCTTCCTTCCCTTATAGAGAAATACCATGTGAGTGTAATATAGGGATAGGTACCCCCAAGATTTTATGTGAAATTCCTCAATAAGCATAATTTGAATAGAAGTGGAAAGTCCACCACTACAATCTCCTACTGATATATCCAAAAACTTGTGTAGCAACATTGTAATGTCCTTTACTGCTCCCACTCTTTGGATTAGGGTCCTATCTAGTTGTAACACATTAAAACTAGTCTAGGTGTATTCCATGACCATTTAATCGTAAATAATATTAGGCATGACTATTGTGGAAGCTCTAGAATCCACCATGTAATTATAGATAATATACCCCTCCATGTATAAGGGCATATAAAAGGGTGGAGGTTTAATCTTATCCATGCCAAGCATTTTTTTGTGTTGAGCTAGATTTAGATATGGGACATCCAAATCCACCTAGAAATGCATTATTTATGGTGGCATTACGCAAATCAATTTGTTTGAGAATCAATAGAGCATCATACATGCTGACTCTTGACATGGCCTTCTTCAATTCTTCAATGATATTGTAGCTAGATAGATCTGACATCCTTCATTCCTTTTGGACTAGGTCCTCAAACCTCCTTTCATACTGCTATGCAACTTATTTCCTTTGATTATTGGTCATAGAAGGATATCAGAGCTTCCTTAAGGTTTACTCCCTTATTTCTTCTTGATTTGATTTTAGTATTTTGTGAGCTATCCCAAAAAGCGTACACCTAGCTATTGCATTAATGAAATCAATATAAAAGCATGACAACATAATAAGATTGCATTTAATAATGAAAATGTGTGTTTCTTTTATTAATATTGTCAATGAAATTCAGTTACAATATTGCCCTTCTTAGGGTCACCAAAATGTTGATACTCTCAATACAATTGCCAAAGACCCCAATGGGGTAGGCGCACTATAAATGTTTTTTCAAATAGTTGCAAATTGCCTTAGGATGGAGTAGACCATCTTCTTCACATTGAGGAAGGATTTGAATGTAGGCTCCTTTGAATATAGATCCTTGCGGTCACGAAACAACATAAGATAGTTAAAAACATAGACAACCTCTCGTGATGAGGCCCATTGAAGGTAATAAATATGTATATGCCATTATAACTGAAATAAAGAAAGCTAATAATAGGTGTTAGACATATACAAGATTCATCAAGATTGCTTGAAATATGTAAAAAAGAACTACAACTATCAATCTAATGGATCAATTATGCAAAATAAATCATGAAAGCATAAGAAGAAGCCATTAATGGATATTCTACACTAATATGATAGAATTAGTCTAAAAACTAAATCTATCGGTAAGAGATTTCTAAAACAACAATTGATCGACTAAAATGCTAATTCTAACTTAACTAATCAGATTGTAATGAAAACAATAAAGATATTTTACCCCTGTTGCAAACCACAGCTCTGATTAGCGATTTGCACTATAAACCATGGCTGAAAGCCATGGTGAGCAACCAAGTGGTTTGCCCTAAAAATTCAAGGACTGTGGGATTGATGTCCTTGTCCAATTGATGTTCAAGGGTTGCCTTCGGTGTCCTCTAACAATTTTGGTGGTTGAATCATTGAATGGGGCCTTCGTTTGCCCAAATTAGTGTTTCTTGGCTCTCCTAGGTCTTTAGGGCATCCATGGCAAATTGATATTTGGTTGAATAGCAAAGTAGCCTTCTCAATGCATGAATTTAGTATGCAATTCAATAGGGCTTCACTACTCTCTTGATCAATTTCTTCTCTATATCTGTATATTATCAATTCGATAGCGCTTCACTATCAATTCATAATATATCTCTCCCATCAATTGAAGGGGTATTTATAAGATGTCCCAGGGCTAGGGGTGGCTTCATGGAGAAGCCAAGATCAATAAGGGGTGGTTAGGATAGTTGGATTAGAATATTTCATCCTCTAACCATCATATTCTAGAACAAATGGCCATTCAAACTGATTTAGCTTAGATGAAGGCCAACTGAACTTCAGTTAAGACCACAAGTTGCAGCTGCGGTTCAAACTATAAACTGTAGGCCTTAGTCATGGTTCAGACTATAGACTATAGGTATGGTCTGTGGTTCAGACTAAGTAGGCCAAGGATCCCAACTTGAGTGGTTAGAACCACTGCTCTATCTTGGAATCTGTCCAAGATCTTCCATATGATCTTGTAGCATTTCCATATGAGTAGTCACCCTCGACATGACGTGTTTTAGGTGTCTACACTTTGACTTGGTTTTCTATTTATTATATTTCTTTTGAGGTTGTGAGGTGACTGCTAGACCATCCAAATTTCAAGGATATGAAAAAAAATGTCTCTTTCTAGATATGGTCAATATATGGATCTCATAAAAAGTTGTAAGCTCTTTATACAAGAGGTTTTTCTCCAGATCCATGAGCATGCCCACTAGCCCTTTTTGTTGCCTTTTTGCTTTTTGGATTGTAGTTAGCTAGCATTGGTGTTGATATACCATGTAGGTATCAACATTATATGTGTCATTATAGGCCAAACACTAATAATCCTTTGAAGCTATGAATACTTGTTCTTGGATTTTGATCAAGACAATATTTTTTTTGACTACATAAGAGGTAGATGCACTTGATATTTTACAACATAAAATAATATTCTTTTCTAATATCAACCAAAAATCCTTTCAAAATTCTACTATTTCATTACTATGATCTTATTTTTTAGATTTTTGACTACTTCCTTAAGCTCTTGCATCTCCATAGACTCTTTTGGCCCTAAAATAAGAAGATATAGGATGAAGGTGGTCTAAATAGTATTTTGAGGATATATCTTTGGTGTAGGTAAAGCAAGTAATGTAGGGGCTGCAATAGGAAATCTCATCTTATTTTATTGTTGGATCTACAAGGTTAGATCCAAAATAAAAGCACAAATAGTAGATGTAGGTCTAATCTTGTGAAGGTATTATATCTTAAGCATTTATTATTTAAGTCTTGCTAAAATTAATGTTGAAATCCATGATGTTTTCTTGAGGATACCTTTGAATGGAGGTAAATTGAGTGAGGAGAGAAAATAAGTCCCCTACATCATTGAATTTTGTAATAAATAGTTTAGAGAGTTTGGCCCATGTGCTAATGCTACCTTCCTTTAATTAATAGTACTAGGATAATACCTTACTCCTAAAATATAAGGCTAATAATCTTACCATTATATCCTTATGTATAATATTATGCATAGTGGCCAAGGAAACTATGTCTTGATAGTGCTATATGTGATTTTCTCACTACCATAAAATTAAGGAAAATATTTAAGTACAACTTATGGGATATTATGGAGGTCTCAAAGATTAAGGGGTATAGCACTATTTAATCTAGGGAATATTTATCCATCCATGGTTCTAGGTGATACTGGAGTAATTGCTTGTAGAGGACTTGGATTATAATCAAAGAAAACATAGACTAGTGAAAGTGACTTACCTTTTCTAGATGTCATCACAACTTATAGTTCAATGAATTGCACTGGTTATTTTAGCTTCTTATTTTTTGATCTTGTGATCACAAGAATTTGGAGCTATGTCCTTTTAGTAGAGCCATCTCTCTTAGGTTATTTAATATGGAGTCATCAGGTTAAGGGATGTTCATTCATTGAGAGATCAAGATCTTCACCCTAATATTGATCATCCAAATATGAAAGCATGCCAAAAATTTCTTAAGCCTGTGTGGCTGTAATTTTCTTTTTTATTTTTAAATTCTAATTAGGTAGGTCCCACTAGTGATTTTTTATGGGGTAAACTAGACTGGTTTGGTCCCATCGAGCAACTCTTGAGTGTGCATGATGGGTGCTTTTCTTTGATATCATCATGAATTATTCTTGAATTTGGGATGAGTTAATCAGATTCTATCTTATTGGGTATGCCAAAAAATATTGATTCTATGATCTACCTAAGCATCAGATATACACCTTAGACCAAATTCAAGATTGGATGATCTAGAAAAACTCCTAGATCAACCTCCGAAGAAGGTTAGCTCTTTGATGTTGTCTATAAAATTAAATATAGAACAGGGAAATATATGAAAAGGGAAGCATGGAAAAAAATAATATTTATGGCAGCTGGGACTAAGATAACAACAAATACCTTTAGCTAAATGATCGTACACTAGTTATTATAAGCAAATCCTAATAGAAATTCTCTCAATAAAAGCTTATACAATAAGAATGATAGAATCAAAATCTACAACACTCAATATTCCAATAATTCTAACAATAAATCAAACAAATTTTAACCTAATAGAACTTACCTTAGCTAAAACATAAATAAAATATTGATCCTAAATATAATGAACTCAAAAATCACAATATTTAATATTCCAAGCATTTCAACTAAAATAACTCAAACAACTCAGCCTAGTAGAATTTACTTTAGCTAAAATATAAAAAAAACTATTGAACATGCATGATACATTCTCATACACTTTTAATTGAAGTTATAAAACAAATATGGATTAATTTTGAGCAACTTAGAAACACTTATCTTACATGGAAGAATAAACTCTAAATATCTAATCTCTTACAATGAGAAGCATTACTCCTATAGATTTCACTAAACTAAAATTAAAAAAAAAATCAATAATTAGTTAATATTGATTAGGCATTATATTAAGCAAAGTTGGCATCACTTGGATTTTTCTTGTCAGATCTAAGTTGATTATGATTGTAGGATCCCCAATAATGCTTCAATCAGGTGGTTGTTACTTTCTAGTTTTGATAGATACCACATGGTCTAACTACGTATTTTTAGAGTGTTAAGTTTCCTTCACATTGAGATATTCTAGTACAAAATGATGCTACTATGTTTATTACCTTTTAGGCTCTGTTCTTGCGTAGTAAAAGGATGTCGAATGATTTTGAAGTTGATCTAATTCCTCATGCTTGAGTGTTAGAGAATATTACAATTTTTGATTAATGTAGCTTTATGGTAAAAATATAAATATGTAATAGATTAGGGTTTGAGTTTATAGTTTAGGTGAATGATTTATGTTTTCTATTTTATATAATTGTGTAATGTGTAAGATATGCACAAGTATCATAGAGTGCAAGTAAGAATCATGTATACAACTGGTAAGATGCGAAACCAAAGGACATGTGAAAGTTATCACATGGAAAATAATAGTTAAGAACATGAAGAGTCATATTGTATGACTATACCATGGAGGAAAAGCCTCATACTATGTATCGGTGAATTGTAAGATCAAAAAGTGTATTATTAGTATTGAAGCTTGTTTTACAAATTTTGAGCAATTTTATTGTAATTATTTTTCATGCTAGTACATGAATGATTTTGGCCATTTACATTCATATTTGATGTTATAGTGAATGTTATTATAATTTATATTGGCTAGTATATACTTTTATTGCTCTTATATTTAATTCTACTCTTGATTTATTATATTAAGACCTAAGATATTGTTATTTAATTATACTAGGACTTAATATAGTTTGGCTTAAAATCCAAAAATGATATTAGGGCTTTATAGTCATTTTTTAGAGTCTGTCCACTTTAAAAATAGTGAATACTTGAACTCTATTTTAAAAGGTCTAAAGGAGTAGATATTGAGGGGACATAAAAGTCACCCTGATTTGGATGTTAGAGTCTATACATGATTTAGTGAAGATAAGGGACTCAACTAGAAATATTAAGATCCAAATTAGAAGAAAGTTGGATGTGAGGGCATTCAAAGTCAACCTAATAATAATTTAGATCTCTATAAAGGAGAAGAATCACATAGTGCACTCATATTAGAATTTGAGATTGCAAAGATAGAAGAGATAAGAAAACTCAAATAAATATTCTAAGTAGAAAGGAGATAGAAAAGTATTGAAGTTTTCTACAATTTTTAAAAGATATAATATATTTTCAAGAATAGCAAGGTAGGCAAGCAAACATTCAAGAAGCAAGGTACAAATTTAATATATCAAAGCAAAAGTAAATAAAGTGCTTAAGCAATTTAGACAGTCTATAGTGGACCAGAGAGCATAAGCATTTCAGCAAAAGCTTCATTGAAAGAAGTATAGAAGTTGTCTAGCATCTTGGGAATTTGAGAAATCAGAAGATAGTAGAATCCAAATGACCAATAAATAAAAGATATAATTCTCTAGAGGAGAAGGAAATATAAGCAACCAACATCTAGGATCTAAGCAACATGCATTGAAGGTAATCTAAGTGATCAACATATAAGGAATTCAAGCAACCAATAGTGAAAAAAATTACTTAGATAGAGGATAAGGAGAGAATATTATAGCTAAGTATAGTACAAAGAACACTATAAATAAGTGAAATATAGAGAATTTTATAGCCAATTTTACTCTAGAGTACATTATAGCCAAGTGAAATTATAGCTAGGTAGAGCACGTTATAGCCAAGTGTAGTCCAAATTATGATATAGCCATGTGTAGTCACAACCAGGGAGAGTACGTCATAAATTAAGGAGCACATTATAATTTAGGAGAGTACATCATAATTTGGTAGAGCATATAATAGTCTAGGAAAGTACATCACAGCCAAGGAGAGCATATAGCAATACAAGAGCACCTTCAAAAGTGTACCTCTTGAAGATAGCATAAGAGCACCTCTAAAAGACTCCTAAGGAGCACCTCCAAAAGATCCAGAAGAGCAACTCTAAAATATAGCATAAGAGTACCTCCAAAATATCCAAAATAACACCTCCAAAATATTCCAAAAGAGTACCTCCAAAAGGCAATAGAAGAGCATCTCCAGAATAATGTCACCTGAAGGTAAACTAGAGATTTTCATGAAGAATAAGGTTGAACATATTCCAACATATAATTTGAGAACCTCATTGAATTCAAAGTTGCAAAACTAGTGAAAGAAAGCATAGAAAGCATAATCAAATCTACTTTGTATATTTTGTCTTAATCAAAATCCATTACACAAAATAATGTTGATTGGTAAAGTGTTACATTGCTAGGTGGAAGGTAAGGTTAGCAACATTACTTTTGTTCAATTAATTAAAATTTCTAAGTTAAGCATTATGTGAAGTATTTAAACTTAGAAAATTTAATTAATTTATTTAGTGGGAGATAAAAGGATTACAACCTTTTTTAGTAAAATAAATATAGGTGGGATTTATAAGGTTTTCTACCACATATATTGAAATTAATATTTCAATTTTGGAATTTTTAATATTGATTAAATTTTGGAGAGAGAATTTTTTTTTTACTTCAAAATTGGATTTTATAAATATTAAAATATTGAGGAATTACTATTGGTATATTGGTTATGGAGCATGTAGGCATATGATAGGAAGTATACAATATTTTAACACCTTTCAAGAGAAGTATGAAAAACTAGTTGTTATAGCGGATAATATGACCTATGAGGTCAAAGGACTACAGATGTTTTAATTGAAAAAGGTATAGTTAGTAATGTGTTATATATACCTGGATTAACTACTAATATTATTTCAATATCTCAATTAATGGATCAAAATTTAGCAATTGAATTCAAATTATTAAAGATAAAAAATATCTTATTACCAAAAAAGGAAAAGTTATAGCTTTTGGTTCTTATAAAAATAGTCTATTTGCTCTAGACACATCATCAAATATGGCTTTGTCAATAAGTATTTTAGAAATAAAATAACTTTGGCATAAAAAGGCTAGGACATATAAGTGCATCTTCATTAAACAAGATGAGTAAACATAAAATGGTTAAAGGATTATCTAAACTTTCATAGACATTTATAGTTTGTCTAGAATGCCTTGTAGGAAAAAATCATAGAATAGCTTTTAAACTTAATCACTATAAAGCTCAAGAACCATTGGGATTACTATATACAAATTTATGTCGTCCAATGAATATTACTAGTCTTGGAGGACAACTATTTCCAACTATTTTTTGATGATTAATCCAAAACAATGTGGGTGTATTTTATGAAATTCAAATCTAAAGCATTTAGTTACTTTAAACAATTTAAGCAACTAGTGGCAAAAGAAATGGGGAAATCAATCAAGAATCTTCGTTTAGATAGAGGGAGTGAATTTTTATCAAGGGAATTTGACTCTTTTTTAGAAGAAAATGGTATAAAAAGATAACTTACCACAACATATTCACCTCAACAAAATGGTATTGCAAAAACAAGAAATAGATATGAAGAACACAAGCTTATAATGAGAGGGGGGTGAACATTATAAGACCACTTTTTACTTTTCTTTCCCAAATAGTAGTAATCAATATAATCAATGACAATATCAATAGAAATAACCAAAGTAATGCACAAATTATCACACACAATAGAGAAACCAATTTTAACGTGGTTCATCCAATGTGGGCTACCTCCACAGAGAAAATATTTCTTCTAAATATTTCTCAAATAATCTCATGGGAATCCTTCCCAATTACAATGTTTATGGAACTCTATCCAAAGGAGATGATGATCCCCTAATCTCAAGTTTATGGATATCTTCCATAGGAGAAATATTTCCCCTTCTGCTCTGGATAGTGATCTTCTAGAAGACTATGTCTCTTTGCTGTACTTATTGGTGGATCTCTCTCCACTTGAAGACTCCTCACTCAGATCTATCTTCAATTGTATTGGCTGCTGGATCTCTATCCACTAAGACTATGTCCTTTATACTCTATCACTTCCAAAGCTCTGTCTCAATAGGTTCACTCAGAAACTTATCAAATATGCTTAACAAGCCCACTCAGAACTTGTCTAAATATTCTCAACAAGCTCACTCAGAACTTGTCCAAATATGCTCAATAGGTCCTCACAGAACCTGCTCAAATATTCTCAATAGGTCCACACAGAACCTGCTCAAATATGCTCAATAGGTCCACACAGAACCTGCTCAAATATGCTCAATAAGTTCTCTCTAGGACTTGTCCAAATCTTCTCAATAAGTCCTCTCTAGGACTTGTTCAAATCTGCTCAATAAGTCCTCTCTAGGACTTGCTCAAATTTGCATAGCAAGCTTCCACAAAAGCTTACTCAAAATCAGTCCATAAGCCTTCTCAAAGACTTGTCTCAAATCTGCTTAACAATCTCTCAAAAAAATTGTCCAATCTCATAGAATCATAAAGTGAATTGTTAGAGACTCAATATGTTCTATACTTAATGCTCAATCAATTCCCAACTCAATCCCATAGAATCATAAAGAGAATTGTTAGAGATTCAATATGTTCTATACTCAAATCCCAATCTCAACTCAAATAAATATCATAGAAGCATAAAGAGAATTTTTAGAGACTCTATATGTTCTATACTCAAATCCCAATCTCAACTCAAATAAATCTCATAGAAGAATAATGAGAATTGCTAGAGACTATATGTTCTATTCTCAAATCTCAATAGCAACTCAAATCAAGATATAGAATAGTTTGTTTTATGGAAATTGAACAACCACATGCATCCACTTGACTAGGCTCAATTAACTCAAATCAACCAATCACCTCAATGAAAAACCCTTTCTCACAAACTCTAGTCCAAGCATGTATCAACCAACTCAAAATGTTTCCAACAATGCTCAACAACAAATCTTACATAACAATGATACTCATGTTCTTTTCTAACTCAAGTTCAAGTTCTTTGCATCACCCATTGGCTTAAAAAACAATGCTAATAAGACAAGGTTTTAATCACAACTCTCAATTCAGAAAATCTTGAAGCATAAAATCAAAGTACTTCACTCAACCAATGGTCTAAACAACAATGCTTATCAAACAAGGTTTAATCACAACTCACAATCCATAAAACCTTGAAGCATAAACTCAAAGTACTTCACTCAACCAATGGTCTAAATAGCAATGCTTATCAAACAAGGTTTAATCACAACTCACAATCCAGGAAACCTTGAAGCATTAACTCAACCACTTTTGAAAAGGAAACCACATTCAATCCTTTTCACTCCAATTATATTTCAAAAATCAACCACCCAAATAAAATCAATGGAGAGTATTACTCATACATTTTTGATACCTTATGAGTTGTCCACTAAATCTGTCACACTCAACACACTTTCTTTTTCAACTCTTAACAAGGGTTAGAGATCTTGAGTAATAACACAACAATAACATCCAAATAACACCTTATTACTCCTACTTTATTTTAACATCCACCAAAGTTCTTTTTAAAATAAAACCCTTACTCAAAATAACTTTCACTAAAAATAACTTTATCAAAAACCCTTATTACTCCTAACAATTTCAAAAATCACAATTAAAAATAATTCACAACTCAAACAACCACCATGACCTTATTCCTTAATGTTACTCAACAAATCAACTAACGAAGCACCTTTACCCCTTATCACTCCACCTTAGGCAATCTAAACAAAAGAATAATAAAAACCTTAGTACCTGCCTCGAGGGGAATCAAATCCTTGTCTTGCCCCAACATGAACACCCTATCCAAGACCAAGCTACCGCACGAGCTACGGGCTCATTGGTAAAAAAGAAGTGCCACTTGCTTCTTATCCTTCACCCTCTTCCACCAAGTGAAAAGTATGCGCCTTGGGTGCCTCAATAGAACAAAGCCAAAAATGATGCTTGAGGGAATCGAATGCACAACCTCCTTGTCACCAACACCTTTGCGCAATCAAAGCTACCACTTGGACACGCTGCCCAGTGCATTTTGGGAAGTGGTCGCTATATCCATTTAATGTTCACTGCGTCACTTAAACAAAAAACATGAGCTCTTTTTCTTCACAAATACCAAGTGCAAATATCAACGAGCAAGGATGAATGAATTAAAAAATTCAATGGCATATTTATATGCCTTCCCTTAGTTTTGGAAACGTCGACCTTTTTGAAACTTCCTTCATGACGTCAACGGATAAACTTTTAATTTTAATTTTTTAATATTAAAATTTTAAATAAATTAAAATTAAAATTTTAAATAAATTAAAATTTAAATTAAATATTTAAAATTAAATATCTCCATCACCAGGGCACCTTTTTCGATGAAACAAAAAGCCAATTTTTTTTTTTTAAGAAAAATCCATTTCAAATATGCCATCCATGGTTTTAAATAAAAACCTTTTGCTAAGCTTCCCTTGAAGCTCCTTTTGGAACCAAATGCCATGCATCCCTTCTTGAACCTTTGATCAAAAACCTTTGCTTCTCATGAAGCTCTGTGTGATTCACAAACATAGTGCTTACATAGATCCTTTTGACATAAATGACAAATCTTAGCTTAGGGACTCAAAATATCCAACAATATCCCCCTTTGTCATTGATGGCAACCCATATCCTTTTACTAAAAATTTTATGCTCCCCCTGGGACTTTGCTCCCCCTAGATCAAAGCTTTCTCAAATATCAAATATATCCCCATATCAAAAACTCTCCTCAATATACACAAATATCTCCCCCTTTGTCATCAATGGCAAAGGGCCACCTTTGGGACTCGGGGCTAAGAATAAGCCTCTTAGCTTAGCCCCTCCCCCACCTCCACATGAGGTGGTTAGTTCTAGGGTGGAAGTATTTCTACTCCTCGAAAGCACTGCTCTTTACCTTTACCTTTATCTCTTTCTTTTTGAGTTTTTTGAATCCTCTCACTGTTTCTTACCAAGTCATCATACCTGTTCCTATCATCAATTTTATTCTTGTTTTTGTTCTTGTTCTCATCCATGTTCCTATTTCTATTCATGTTCTTGTTCTCATCCATGTTCCAATTCTTGTTCATGCCTGCTTCTAGGATATTTTCTCTAAACCATATTGCTTTATGACCATCATTATTGCACTTATAACACTTAAGGTTATTATTCCTTGGAGGTGCAAATGTCTTAGGACTTCTCCTAGTGAAGCCTTATCCTCTTCTGTCATGAACCCTGCAATTCATTGCCTTGTGACCAAAATCATTACATGAGTAGCAATACCCATGGAAAAGTTGTCCTTTCTCATATTCCTGTATTTCATGTATCATGCACTTTGAAGCCATGTGCCCAAACTTGTGACATGAAAAATATATTCCATTGAAGAAACCTTGCCTATACCCCATTGGTATCTTAGTCTCTTCTACCTGTTTCCTGTTCCTTCTGTTCCTAACTTGTGCATTGTTCCTTTTCTTGTTGAACTTTCTATTGTCCAACTTATCCTTAGAGGTATCACTCTCTCTTTTACTTACTTCTTTTGACTCTTCTTCTTCTCTAGTGTTTGAGCTTGACTCTCCTTTTTCTACTTCTTGTTTCTCTTGTTCTTCTTTAGAGCTAAGTCCTGTTATGGTGACTGATGACTTTTGTGCATTGATAGTCCTTTCTAAGGTCTTTTAATTTTCCTCAAACTTGTGTAGATTTTCCTTAAAACCTTTTACTTCCAAGATTAGTGAAACTATCTCATGCTCTAATATTTCACACTCTAGATCTTTTGTTTTTAATTTTTTGGCCATACCTTCTTCAATTTTTCTTGTCTCTTCAACTTTTATTTTGAAGTTAGTGAGTTCCTGTAGAAACCTTGTTTTTTTATTTCTCATCTTCTTGAGCTTGAACCCTTAATCCTGAGTTCTCCATTTTTAGTTCTTCAAGAGTAATCATAAGCCTTTCACATTCTATCTCTTTTTCCTTTGACTATTTAATCATACATTCTTCAACTCTTCTTGCTTTTTCAACCTTATCTCTCAAGTCAGAAATATCTTGTAGAAGCTTTGTCTTACATTTATCATTTTATTGTATTTGATCCTTCAATTCTAAATTATCTCTTTTCAATTCAATAAGATTATTAAGAGTGGATTCCATTTTTTCTTTTTCTGAAGCATCTTATTTTTCTTCTATTATTGAAAGTAGAGTTTCTTCTTCATACCTGTTTTGATTGTCCCTGTTATCCTTTCTTGAACCAATCTCTAATATTTTATTTTTGAGAATATCATCTTCATATTAAATGTTACTAAACCCATTACAATACCTTGCATCATGGCCAAGTTGACCACAAACAAAACATTCTTGTGGACAATAAGCTATACGGTGACCTGTGTTCCCACATCTAGTACAAAAATTTATCAGTTTGGATATTTCTCCATTACTTGATTCATCTATTGAATCTATTTCTATTTGTCCTACCAACACAACAATATTAAACTCATATTCCTTTTCTTTCATGACCATAGGTGTTATTTTCTTCTTGTATCTCATGCTTCTACTCTTGCCTTTCTTTGCCATTTGTGTTCTTGTAAGATCTTCCTTCAAGCTGTTAAAATTATTTCAAAGGAACCGACTCTGATACCAATTGAAGAACACAAGCTTATACTGAGAGGGGGGTGAGTAGTATAAGACCACTTTTTACTTTTATTTCCTAAATAGTAGTAATCAATATAATCAATGGCAATATCAATAGAAGTAACCAAAGCAATGCACAAATCATCACACATAATAGAGACACCAATTTTAACATGGTTCACCCAATGTGGGCTACCTCCATAGAGAAAATATTTCTTCTAAATATTTCTCAAATAATATCATGGAAATCCTTCCCAATTACAATGTTTATGGACCTCTGTCCAAAGGAGATATGATCCCCTAATCTCAAGTTCATGGATCTCTTCCACAGGAGAACTATTTCCCCTTCTACTTTGGCTAGTGATCTTCGAGAAGACTCTATCTCTTTGCCACACTGACTGGTGGATCTCTCTCCACTTGAAGACTCCTCACTCATATTTGTATTCAATTGTCCTAGCTACTAGATCTATATCCATTGAGACTCTATCCTCTATACTCTATCACCTCCAAAGCTCTGTCTCAATAGGTTCACTTAGAACCTTCTCAAATCTGCTCAAAAAGCTCACTCATAACTTGTCCAAATTTGCTCAACAAGCTCACTCAAAACTTGTCCAAATCTGCTCAATAGGTCCACACAGAACCTGCTCAAATATGCTCAACAGATCCACACAGAACCTACTCAAATCTACTCAACAGATCCACATAGAATCTGCTTAAATCTACTCAATAAGTCCTCTCTAGGACTTTTCCAAATCTACTCAATAAGTCCTCTCTAGGAATTGCTCAAATCTACTCAATAAGTCCTCTCTAGGAATTGCTCAAATCTACTCAATAAGTCCTCTCTAGGACTTTCTCAAATCTGCATAGCAAGCTTCCACAAAAGCTTACTCAAAATTAGTCCACAAGCCTTCTCAAAGACTTGTCTCAAATCTGCTTAACAAGCTCACACAAAACTTGTCCAATCTCATAGAATCATAAAGAGAATTGTTAGAGACTCAATATGTTCTATACTTAATGCTCAATCAATATATCAACTCAATCTCATAGAAGCATAAAGAGAATTGTTAGAGACTCAATATGTTCTATACTCAAATCCCAATCTCAACTCAAATAAATCTCATAGAAGCATAAAGAGACTTGTTAGAGACTTTATATATTCTATACTCAAATACCAATCTCAACTCAAATCAATCTCATAGAAGCATAAAGAGAATTGTTAGAGACTCTATATGTTCTATTCTCAAATCTCAATCTCAACTCAAATCAAGAATATAGAATAGTTTGTTTTATGAAACTTGAACAACCACATGCATCCACTTGACTAGGCTCAATCAACTCAACTCAACCAATCACCTCAATGAACAACCATTTCTCACAAACCCTAGTCCAAGCATGTATCAACCAAATCAAAATATTTTTAACAATGCTTAACAACAAATCTTACATAATAATGATACTCATGTTATTTTCTAACTCAAGTTCAAGTTCTTTGAATCACCCATTGGCTTCAACAACAATGTTAATAAGACAAGGTTTTAATCACAAATATCAATTCAAAAAACCTTGAAGCATAAACTTAAAGTACTTCACTCAACCAATGGTCTAAACAACAATGCTTATCAAACAAGGTTTAATCACAACTCACAATCCAAAAAACCTTGAAGCATAAACTCAAAGTACTTCACTCAACCAATGGTCTAAACAACAATGCTTATCAAACAAGGTTTAATCACAACTCACAATCCAAAAAACCTTGAAGCATTAACTCAACCACTTTCGAAAAGGAAACCACAATCAATCCTTTTCACTTCAATGATATTTTAAAAATCAACAACCCAAATAAAATCAATGGAGAGTATTACTCATACCTTTTTGATGCCTTATGAGTTATCCACTAAATATGTCACACTCAACACACTTTATTTTTCAACTCTTAACAAGGGTTAGAGATCTTGAGTAGTAACACAACAATAATATACAAATAACATCTTATTACTCCTGCTTTATTTTAACATCCACCAAAGTTCTTTTTAAAAGAAAACCCTTACTCAAAATAACTTTCACTAAAAATAACTTTATCAAAAACCCTTATTACTCCTAACAATTTCAAAAATCACAATTAAAATAATTTACAACTCAAAAAACCACCATGACCTTATTCCTTAAGGTTACTCAACAAATCAACTAACGAAGCATCTTTACCCCTTATCACTCCACCTTAGGCAATCTAAAAAAAATAATAATAAAAACCTTAATACATGCCTCGAGGGGAATCAAACCCTCGTCTTGCCCCAACGTGAATGCCCTAGCCGTGGCCAAGCTGTCGCACGAGCTACGGGCTCGTTGGTGAAAAATAAGTGCCACCCACTTCTTATCCTTCACCCTCTTCTGCCAAGCGAAAAGTATGCACCTTGGGTGCCTCAACAGAACAAAGCCAAAAATGATGCTTGTGGTAATCGAACGCACAGATTCCTTGTCATCAACACCTTTGCACAATCCAAGCTGCCACTAAGCCACACTACCCAATGCATTTTGGTAAGTGGTCACTGTCTCCCTTTAATGTTTGCTGCATCACTTAAACAAAAAATACAAGCTCTTTTTCTTTGCAAATACCAAGCACAAATATCAATGAGCAAGGATGAATGAATTAAAAATTCAATGGCATATTTATATGCCTTCCATTAGTTTTGGAAACGTCAGCCTTTTTGAAACTTCCTTCATGATGTCGGCAGATAAAGTTTTAATTTTAATTTTAAAATTAAAATTAAAATTTTAAATAAATTAAAATTTAAACTAAATATTTAAAATTAAATATCTCCATCACCGGGGCACCTTTTTCGATGAAACGAAAAGCCAACTTGGGTTTTAAGAAAAACCCATTTCAAATATGCCATCCATGGTTTTAAATAAAAACATTTTGCTAAGCTTCCCTTGAAGCTCCTTTTGGAACCAAATGCCATGCATCCCTTCTTGAACCTTTGATCAAAAACCTTTTCTTCTGATGAAGCTCTTTGTGAAACACAAACATAGTGCTTACTTACATAGATCCTTTTGACATCAATGACAACTCTTAGATTAGGGAATCAAAATGTCCAACAACATATATTATGGAAATGGTTCGTTGTATGTTAAAAGAAGCTAATCTTGATCATCAATAATGGGTAGAAGCTATGAAAATAATTGTGTACTTATAAGATAGGTCACCCGTAAGAATACTAAAAATGTTACTCCTAAAGAAGTATGGTTAGGAAAAAAACCAATAGTAGAACATTTGAGAATATTTGGATGTAAGGCATATGTGCTTGTTCTAAAGAAAAGAAGAACTAAAAAAAATGATACAAATATTTGTAGAATATTTCTTGGTTATGATGATAATTCAACATGATACAATATAATTGATCCAATTACAATTTGTTTTATAAATAGATTTTTTTTTTTGATGAAGGAAAAAAAATGTTATTAAAGATCAAAAGCTTGATACAATATAAGTTCTAATTTTTTTAGATGGAGAGAACTCATCTAATAAAGAATTAGAATAAAAAATATATGATGAGCAAATTGAAAATTTAGAAACCACTACAACATCACAAAGAAAAGAGCCAAAATGGTTTAGAGATACACTTAAGGACTCAAAATTAGAGCAAATACTAGATCTTACTACTACAATACCACAAAATCATAGCTTAACAAGAATAAATAGAGGATTAATGAGTTCTATACCAAAACCTAAAACTACTAAAATTGCTTTAATAATCCTAGAATGGAAGGCTACTATGGATTTAGAATATGCAATATTAATAAAAAATAAAATATGGAATCTAGTTGATTTACCACAAGGGAAGAAAATGGTAGGATGTTAAGTGGATCTACAAGATAAAATACAAAACAAATGGTTCTCTTGAAAAATATAAAGCTCTATTAGTTGCAAAAAGGGTATACTCAAATAGAAGGAATAGATTATGAAGAAACCTTAGCACCAACAACAAGAACGACTAATATTTGAATAATTTGTGCAATAACAACACATATTGGATGGAAACATCATCAAATGGATGTAAAAAGTGCATTCCTAAATGGTAATCTCGAAGAAGTTTATATTTCACAACCTAAAGGATTTGTGATCAAAGGATAGGAACAAAATGTTTATAAGTTAAAAAAATATTTATATGGTCTAAAGCAAGCACCAAGAGCATGGCATATAAAGATTAATAATCATATGTTACAACATAATTTTAAATGAAGTTCATCAGATCCAAATCTCTATACAAAAAAGGTTGGACTAGAAAGAATAATACTTATAATATATTTTGATGATATAGTAATCATAGGAAGCTCAATAATTTTGATAGATGAATTTAAAAGAGACTTGGAAAAGGATTTTGAAATGATACATTTAGGACTTATTATTGTCTTTTTTTAGAAATTTTCCAAAATGAAAACAATATCACAATAACATAAACAAAGTATGCAAAATATTTACTTGAAAAATACAAAATAATAAATTTTAAATCCAAAGTAACATCTATGGAGCAAGAATTAAAATTGTATAGATATAATAGAACTCCTCTATTTTCAACCACTATATATTATCATTTAATTAGAAGTCTTCTATAGTTAACAAATACCAAACTAGATATTGTTTTTGCTATAAATTATCTTTCAAGAATTATGCAAGAACCTAGAGAGAATCTTGGAAAGTCACAAAGAGAATACTACAATACATTAGAAAGACTATAGAGTATGGGCTAATATATAAAAAATGATGATGATAACGAATTTTATCTATAGGGATATTCAAATTTTGCGCTGGATCTATAGATGACATGAAATCTACATTAGGATATGTATTCTATCTTGGTTTAGGACCTATTTCTTGGTATAGTAAAAATTAACATGCAGTAGTACTTTCATATGTAGAAGCAAAATACTATGCAACAAAAGATGCATTATGTGAAGTATTTGGTTACAATACATATTGTCAGATATGGGAATTAGAACTCCTACAATAATAAATTGTGATAATCAAGAAGTACTTAAATTTATTAAAAATCTTATAATTCATGAAAGAAAAAAACATATTGAATCTCAATGCCATTTTATTAGGGATCATGTTTAGAATCATCATATTAAGTTAAAACATGTTTCTACTGAAGATCAAATTGTAGATATTTTTACAAAAGCACTTGGGTTAGTAAAAATTTTAGATATTCAAAAATCATATATACATCAAAAGTAATTCATATCAAATAATATAATAAGGGGGTGTTAGAGAATATTACTTTATTTGATTAATGTAACTTTATGATACAAATGCAAGTATGTAATAGATTATGGTTTGATTCTATAGTTTAGGTGAATTATTTATATTTCCCCTTTTATGTAAGTGTGTAATGTGCAAGATATTCACAAGTGTCATAGAGTGCAAGTAAGAGTCATGTATACAAGTGGCAAGATGAGAAACCAAAGGACATGTGAAAGTTGTCACATGGAAAGCAATAGTCAAGAACTTGAAGAGTCATCTTGTATGACTATATCATGGAGGTAAAGCCTCATACTATGTATCGATGAATTGTAAGATTAAAAGTGTATTATTAGTATTGAAGCTTGTATAAAAATTTTGAGCAATTTTATTGTAAGTATTTTTCATGCAAGTACATGAATTATTTTGGCTATTTACTTTCATATTTGATGTTATAGTGAATTCTAGTTATAATTTATATTGTCTAATATATACTTTAGTTGCTCTTATATTTAATTCTACTATTGATTTATTATATTAAGACGTAAGATATTGTTATTTAATTATATTACAACTTAAGATAGTTTGGCTTAAAATCCATCATTAAGATCTTAGGTGTGAGTTGTTTTTATTTACTTTTCTTTCTAGGCTCCTTTTTGTGCTACTTGCATTCTTTTCATTATGCCGTAGCTCTTGGAATGTTGGATGATATCACTCATTAAAATGGTTTTGAGTCATCCTGGATACCATCCTCCTTATGAACCTTGCATTGTGCCAAAATTTTGAAGTGCTCTTATTGACAATATTAGGGTAAAAGTTATAATACACTTCAAATTTCCTTAGTTTGATATTAAAACTTGTAAATGTGGAAGGTTATTGATTGGATCCCCACTTTTGATTTCACTTGGTCAATTTTTTTGAAAGATAAGCTGATGTCACTTTAAAAAATATCTGAATTGTCTTTGAGCACTTAGTCTTCTACATTTTTTACTTTATGAGATTCCCACTTTGTCAAATATTTTGAAGCACCTGATTATGTCAGCATAGAAAAATTTCAACTTGCCTCCTTTGGAGTTTCAACACCAAGATGATCTAGCTATAAAATTTCAACTTGAAAGATTAAGCCAACCTTAAACAATGTTGAGTCCATGATTGCTTACTTCAACATATACAAAAAAACACTTGATATAATTTGAAACTTTGGATAAATTCTTCAAGATTGAATAATAACCAAAGTTTTAGTTGGTTCTTTATCAATCATATCTTAGTCCATTGAGTCTCCTTTTACCTTTTGATATAAAATTTGGGGTGAATTTTACATGGCCTAGAAATATTAGACAAGTTTATTAATCCCTTGCATGAGTATCTTGTTCTGCTTATATTATTCCTTTATTATTCTTAGGCTTGATTTTTTTGGTATATTATCGATGCCATTTCATAACAACAAGGTATGTGATGCAATAAAAACCCACCAAAGAGGATGATGGTTCATTCTTTGAATCAACCCATCTACTTAAGGGATGGATCCATGATCACTAAGTGGATAGAAATCCTTCCAATAGTGGACCTCTTTTAGTTACCACTAGAAAGGCTCTAGGGCCCCTACCTATGGCAAGATTTGGATTAACTACCACTAAAAGGCTATAAGTAATTATATTTTTGGTTCAATGGGTCAATATAACCTCATGGAATAGAAAATTTATTTGAAATCCTTCCCTTGTTAGTATATTTAACATATTTAAAATATTAGCTACTTGATATATTAAAGGATATTTATGCCCTCTCATCTTGTTTGGCTCTTAGATGATAACTTCACTCACAATTTCCCCTTTAGACTGGATTTTCCTGATGTACTAAAATTTTAGTACAGTAGGAAATTATGAATGGTATAAATCCTCATATTCTAACTTGACAAAGTATCCATAATTTTTTGATAATTCTAAACCAACTCATCCTTCCACATAAAAATAATACAATAAAACTCCTAAAGAAAAATCTGAAGCTCATCTACTATTTGTTTGAGTTTATCTCCTTCAACCAAGGTATCAATAGAAATCCATGATTTGTAGTTGTTGCTTATACTAATATAATATTTAACCTTTGGACTTTTACAAGCTAGACATGCCAATCCAACAATTCCCATTTTGAATAAAAATAAGAGGATAAAGATTCAACCAATTTTTGGATAAAAAAGTTTCCAGATTTCCCCCATTGAATGATCATATAATATATTTATTGATCAAATACAAACTATTGATATGGTGTTCTATGCTGGTGATCATCTAGGTAGTTATTAATTATTAAATAATTTCATAGCATCAAAAAACCTATAATCTCTATAATAATTTTTTTCCCAACTCTTTTCATGGTCTTTGAATAATCTCCAATCACTTTTTGTCCCTAGTGCCAAAATCATGAATGCAATTTTGTAAGAATTCCCTTCTAACATTCTTCCCTTTACAAATCCTATCCCATTTACAAAGGGGTAGCCTAAAATTTTCCTCTTATCCTTTCCAAAGCAAATATATTTAAATTTTATCAAATTTAGATGCTATATCTATTGGAAATATTTAAAGTGACATCATTTAGGGATGGATTGCAATATAATATTTGTATTATAACCTTTTCATCAATATGAAAAACTTATATTTCCAACTTGCCAAACAAGATTTGATTCTATACAAACTTGAATCCCAAGGCTTATTTTTCTTTCCTTTATAAGAAAAATAAATACTCAAATATGTTGATGGAAATTTTCCAATTTTAAAGCCTAAAGTTCCCATAATAATCCATTGTAAATCTAGGTTAGTGTTAATGGAAAAAATCTTGGATCTTGTAGTATTAACCAATTGTCTAACTACTTTCTTAGAGCATAATAGTATTGATTTTAAATACATGTTCTTATTGATATAGGGATAACCCAAAATAATTGTATCATCAAAAAATTGGATATGAGGTTTGAAGGAACCATTTATTGTAACTTAAATATCTATGATTTTTTCCTTCCATTTTGCTTTTGACAAAGCTCTCCTAAGGATGATTCAAAGTATCTAATAGGAAATCTATTGACTAAAATAAAATATTTTGAAGTTCTATAATAATATGTAATCCATTCACACCAACCTTAATAAAAATCATTGATTTTATAAGAATATCATGTAGAAATATCCATCAAACCATATCATATGCTTTGTTCATGTTTAAATTGACAATCATCCTTGGATGTTTCATGGAATAAAGAGAATGTATGGACTCCTATGCAATAATTACACCATAAATAATTTGTTTGTCATAAATGAAACTACCTTGTTCCTCTAAGATAACATAATCTATAATGATTTTCAATCATTTTTCTATAATTTTTGAAATGATCATATAAATCACATTGCAAAGGCTTATTGGTCAAACATTATCAAAATGTTTTGTCATATTTCTTAAGAAACAATGCAATGAAGGTGGAATTGATATCACTTTTTCACTCTTATTTTTACGAGCCTCTTTAACTCATCTAACATATCACTCTTCAATAAATCCCATTTTTAAGAAAGCACATTATAGAAAATCCATGAGACTAGGTGCATTTTTGGGGTGGAAAGAGATAAATTTCTTTTGTACATCCTCCATAGATATATTCCTCATCATGATTTCATATTGTCTTTATATAATAATTAATGGAGTGTTTTGCAAAATTTTACCTTGAGCCTCCTTATCTTGCCCAAAATTTGATTTAATATCATTTAAATAACTAATTTCTTCTTTCTTGATAGTTTTTAATTCCTCAATATTTCTTTGAATCTACAATTGAAATATTTTTGATGTAATAAAAAGAGAAATCTATTTTGGATATATAATGAAAGAATTTGATATTTATATGCCCTTACTTAAGCCATATGTAATTATATTTTTGGGACCAATATGACTCCTTGTTCAATACATTATTATAATAAAAAAGTAAATTGTTTTGACTACACATAAGTATTCTCACCCATTCCATTAATTTCTACTATCTCTTGTAAAATTTTGATTTCCTCATTTGTTTTAAATATGTTATAAAAATATTTGAAATTCTAGATATTAAATTTCACCTTTAGATATTTTATCTTTTGAAAAAACTTGTACATACATGATCCTTCAAACAAAACTTTATTCCACCATAACATAACAATTTAGAAGAAATCGAGGTCTCGAAGCCAAATAGACTAAAATAAAAATGGCTTTAGATAACCATTATTGAATAAAGTAACATCTCAAGAGAATGGGCTTGTGATATGATCTTGCTCATAGAATTTTTTTTGAAATATCATATACTTTGTTTGTAACCATGCATTAGATAACAAAAATCTATTATATATTTTCATATTATTTTTTTAATTATTATCCCATATATTTTGAAGGATTGAAGAAATAACATCCCAAAGACTATTTAAATTGACAAATGAAGAAAAATACTACATTAATTTAGACCATATAAGAATAAGTCAATGATAGAATGAATTAATATCTATGCAAGGTAATCTCTAAGGAGGAAATTAAAAGAGCTATGTTCTCTATGGAAGCATCCAAGGCTCTGGGCCTAGATGGTTTCCCACCAGGTTTTTTTCAACATCATTGGGATATTTTTGGAGAAGATGTAGTCAATGCAATCCAAGAAGCCCAAGAATCTGGTAAGTTGCTGAAATAATGGAATAATACCTTCCTTTCTCTAATTCCCAAGAAATATGGGGCAGATAAATTGCAGGACTTTAGAAAAATTAGCCTATGTAATATAATTTACAAATTTTTTATTAAATTTTTGGCTAATTGGTTGAAAAAAATCATCCCATAAATCATTAATGAAGATCAATGAGGTTATGTGGTAGGTTAGAATATTATTGAAAGCATCCTTGCCATTTATGAAACAACACACTCTCTTCAAAGGAGCAAAGGGTCTGGAATGTTCCTTAAGCTAGACATGAACAAAGCCTATTATAGGGTTTTGTGGTCCTTATTAGATAAAATAATGGAGCGAATGGGTTTCAGTGAAAAATGGAGGGCATAGGTTGGTATGTGTATTTATAACTCCCACTTTTCAATCCTGATAAATGGACAATTTGATGGGTTATTTCCTTCTACCAGAGGAATCAGGCAAGAAGATTCATTGTGTCCATATCTCTTTATCATTATGGCAGATGCCCTAGGAAAAACTGTGTAAAGAAATAAAAAGGATGGTAATATCAAAGGTCTAAAACATTCATCCATTGGTGAAGCTTTGTATCATAAAAAATTTGTGGATGATACTTTCTTGCTTGGGGAAGCTACAGAGGAAGAAGCTTTGGAGTTTAAAAAAGTCATTGATTCTTGTGAAAAAGCTACAAGCCAAAAAATAAATTATGAAAAAAGTAGGATTATGTTTTTATACACGAAGAAAAGTACAAGAGATCAAATAGTTAAAGTGTTGGGCTGCAAGGAGGAAAAGTTCCCTATCAACTATCTTGGTTTATCTTTGTTTATAGACAATATGAAAGATGAACTTTGGAATCCAATTATTGATAAATTTAATATGAAAATTCAAGGTTGGAAGGGATATTTGTTATCCTCTGTAGGGAAAGTACAACTCATAAAACACACACTTCAAAGCCTCCCTATTTATTTTATGTATTTCCTAAGGATTTCAAAGAAAGTGGAAAAGAATTTAGAAAGGCTACACAATTTTTTCTTATGGGATGGCACTAAATGCAAAAAATGCATACATCTAGTAGCCTGGGATACCTGTTTCTAGCCTTTACAGAATGAGGGTCTTGGTTTGAGAAAGTTAAGAGATCTAAACATAGCACTTCTAGCTAAACATGGTTGGAGGCTTTACACTAGAGAATCAAGGAAATGGAATAGCATTATCAAAAACAAATATTTGGAGGGCAAAAACCACTTTATTAGTTTTTCTAATCCTCCACATGGGTCTATTTTTTGGCAAAATATAATCAATAGCAGGAAATTTCTATGGCAAGGTCTAAAATGGAGAGTAGGCAGGGGAGACAAAATTAAATTTTGGAAAGACCCTTGGATTCAAGAGGATCCTTTAGCAAACTACATAAAGTTCAAATATATTAAAGAACATTTAACCAGAACCTATGGTAAGAAAATTAATGGTTACATTCATAGGGTGGGTGATTTTTAGGAGTGGAAAATCATGCAATAAGATATGCAAGTCCTGGGGAGTAAATATCTACAAAAAATCCTAAGGAGTTATTATTTAGGTAGATTTTTAGAGGAGGATCAGATAATTTGGTGCAGAAACCATCAAGGCAAGTACTTGGTGAAGGATGGATATAGAGTCTTGGGCAAAGTAACCTTAGAGAAACCCGAGCTTAAAAGAATTTGAAAGCTAAACATCATACCTAAGGTTGCTATATTTTTTTGGACTACCATTCTCAATAAAATCCTTACAAAAGACAATATGTTAAAAAGAGAGAATGTGGTTCCAACTGTTTGTGTCTTATGCAACAAAGAGGATGAGTGTGTGGACCACCTGTTTGTAACTTATGATTTTTTTGTGATATCCTAAATATTTTATTGAGAGAAATTAATGTGCTTGGGTCATTCCATATTCTCTAATCAATATTTGGGAATAGTGGCACTTAGGAAGCAGTATTTTTTGGTAAAAATGCATTCCACATATTTGCTAGGGGATTTGGTTGGAAAGAAATAGACGAGTTTTCAAAAATAAAACCAGAGGAATAATTGGGGTTTATGCCAGGATAAAAATAGCCCTATTGGAGGATTGTATTAAAAACATTGTTGGCCAAGAAAATCTTGCAATGATCCTCTCTAGAGAAAAATATATCTTAAATATGAAAAAATCAATAAGGTGAGACTAGATACTAGATGGAAACATCCTCAAAAATACTAGGTAAAAATTAACTTCGATGGAGCTATAAAAGGTAACCCGGGTCATCCTGGTGGTGGGGACATCATTAGGAATGACAAAGGTTAGGTAGTGGTTGCATATTATGAGGATTTAGGAATTACCACAAATCACCAAGCTAAAGCAAGGGCAATGCTTACAGGACTTCGAATTGCAGTGAATTTGGGTTTTAGGAGAATTGTTATTGAGGGGAATTCCAAGAACATTATAACTTCCCTTAAAAAATGGGAGTTAAATAATTATAGCATTTTCCAAATAATTACAGATGTGAGGACTATCTTGGGAAACCTAGAAGATAGTCAAGTTAAAAATATTTATAGAGAGGGAAACAAAGCTATCGATAAAATGGTGAATATGGCAGTTAAATATGAAAATTTCAAGGTCTGGTTATATTTCCCCATGGATTTGGAAGATATTTTAAGAATTGATAATGAATCCAGTAGATAAAGAGGGTAGAGCAAAGTACAATACTTATTGGGATCATGCGATGAAGGATTTGAGCACCCTAAATTACATTATTATCAATAATTTCTTTATTAGTTATGTAAAGCATTGAGCACTGCATCAGCCATGTTAAATAGAAGGATAGCAGGAAGAATATTATTTTAGCTTCTCCATCAACATGTTTAGCCTAGGTTTGTTTGTTTTACTAAGATAGGACTATCTTGCATTTGTATGATATTCTCTTGTTTTTTTCTTGTACATATTTCAAGCTCTATTTAAAGGGTCAGGGTCCTTGAACCCATTTTTTTATCAATACCAAAAAAATATAAGAGTAGCAGCATTTTTTTCAAAGAAGGTAGGACTGTATTGAAGTCCCTTCAAGAATATATAGGACATAGTTATGAATCGTCATTGTATTCAACAAAAATATGTTGAGGTCCTTCCAATGTCTTTCACAAGGAGTAACTATAGTTGGATAACATTCACTTATAACATTAACTTTGACATTTTATTTTTTCCTATAGAATAAACCAACAATCCAATTACTTTTGCTTTTAGAAATTGTCCATTCACTTTGCATTTGTCCCACATTGTTGTAATACTTCCAAAAAATCCTATAGAATAAACTACCAAACAATATACCATATTGAAAATAATTTTTCAATTCATCCTTATGTTCCTTACTACTTAATTCTTTTCTTGTATTAAAATAAAATCAATACTATAACAACCTATTAATTCTTGAATATATTTTTTAAGAGGTCTATGATACCATTTTCATCATCACTTTGTTCTTGTTAACACCTATGATATTTATTAATGATTTTCCAAATTGATATTCTTGTGAGTATGCTTTTCTCTTTGTTCTTTATTAAAGGGTCTCTCTCCTTTTTCATTTGTACCAACAATTTTATCTTCATTAGTCTTCTATTTTTCCATCATGTTCACAATGAGGCTTATCTTCTAAAGGTTTGTGTTTCCCTAGAGAATATAAAGTGTAAGGAATAGCCTCCCATAAAATTTCTTCTTTAAGTTACCTCTAAAAACCTAAATTTCAAGGATCATCCTCCATAGCAACTTCTTTCTCGCAATGATTTAAAAACCCTAAATATTTTCCTAGAAACCCTAAAGTACAAAAACAAAATTTCATAGTAATTAATTTCTTATGTTGCCCTAGATAATATACATTTCCATGGATATCCTCCATACTCATTTCTTTATGATGTTGCTCTTGAAACCTTAAAGTGTAAGGGATAAAATCCACACTACTTTCATTTTTATTTTAAGGAGGGGATTTTATACAACTTGAAGAAAATAATGATGATTTATACCTTTGATTCCTTCTGAATTTGAACATGTGCATTATACTTCCTCATCCCTTGTGTCCTTTGTTTCATTTAATAATCGATCCAAGTAAATGGTAATGATGCTATTTAATAATGTAGAGGGGATTTCTTTGCCACTTTCTTAGGAGTGGAAAATCATTGAGATGATCCAACTTCTACTATATTATGATTTTCCTTCTTCATATTTAAGCTTTACTTATACCCAATTTTTCTATTATTTTTTATTTTATGATCTCTTGCCATATATTGAATCTCATAACATTTGTGACATTGGATTTTAATGTTTTTATATGTGTTGATCCTATTCTCTTGATTCGTAATTAATTCTATTGGAATGTGGAAAAGGTTTTAAAATATCCATAAAAACACATATTTAAGTATATACAATATAGAAACCTAATTGTCACAACCTAATCAATATAATAAAGCAAGTGAGGTTGGAAAAAATGATGGCATCCACAGCTCCCTCTGCAACTACGAGCGGGATTCCCCAGGCCCCTTATGGGGATCTAGAGCAAGGCGAGATCCCTCACTCGAAGGATGTTCCCACAAACCCCAACCTGGACTTGGGTGGGATGACTTACCTAGAGAAGGTAATAGAGACAACTAAACTTGGCCCCTATGGTAACCCTAACCATCCCCTCATGATCACCAATGGGGAAAATATGGTTCTTCTAGTCTCTCTCATGGCAAAAAAAATCTCTTTAGAATCCATCTCCCTAGTCGGCAAGTTCATGGGAGGGATACCTGACATGGAATCCATAATAATATGGGCTAGATTCAAATGACGCACAATAGGGAACCTTCATATTGTGGCTCTCACAAGGTTTCTTCCTGATATGCTTAAACAACCAGAATGACTATGCTCGAATCCTCATCGGGGGCCCCTGGTTCTATGGAAGGAAAAGTCTATTTGTGATAAAATGTAAGAAAAATTTCAATCCCAATACCCAGGATATCAATATTGCTCCAATCTGGGTTTGCCTCCCTGATCTCCCCATCTAGTTTTTCCATGAGGACATCATTGGAACATACATCGGGGACATGGTCGCTCTTGACCCTACAACTAAAGCCCGGTCCCGCATGGCCTATGCTCAAATCTATGTCAATGCCAACCTTGCTTCATAGCTTCCAACCCACCTAAACCTCATCTATGGGGATTTTCATTGGTGTTAAGCTATTGAGTACAAAAATAAACTAGCATTATGCATCGAATGCAAGACTCAGGGACACTTTTGAGCCCATTGCCCATCCCTAAAGCCCTAGTAGGAAGCACCAAGCACAATGGACTGCCCCCTCCTTGGTAGCATCAATAAGGAGAACACATCGACCGATCCAAAGGACCTGGTAATTACAAATCGACCAACAACATAGGAAAGCAGGTTGCTATCTAGGACCTTCTGTCCACCAACCCCTCTTTAGTTGCAGGCCAATTATATTCTATGTTCACCTTTACCAATATATTTTTGCCCTTAAGTGGCTCTGATGATGAAGTTCTTCTCCTTGAATCCCTTCCTATGCACCAAACCTCCACCATTCCCCACCCCCATCCCTCTCCCTCCATATTTGGGCCTTCCATCCCCATTTCCTACCCATAACATCCATCCCAGCCCAATACCCTCCTATAACCCTTGCTGTAGATCAACCTTCTTCCCCGATATGTAGTTGGTTACCCCTTGGAAGAATCTCTATCCCCTTATGAATCCAACCCCGACTCCCGGGAGGATGCTTTCAGTCCCACTCAATCTAGGATGGATATTAGCTCTATCATCACTAGAAGTAGGAAAGGCCCCATTGATACAGGGGGTGAAAGAAAAAAGGTCGACCCACCATCTATGAGCAAATCAAGAAGGACATGGATGACCAGGTTGCCAATGGAGTGCAACTAACCCTTAGTTCAACCTTGTTCACGTAGGCAAATGATGAAATGAAAAATCCTAAACCCCCCTCCATTTCCACCAAGGGAGGCAAGAAACTTGCCAAATTTTCTAAATGAAGATCCTATCCTAGAACATCAGAGGGCTTAATAGCATGAGAAAACAAAGGTTAGCTCGAGCTTCCAGGAATGAGTACAAACCCTCTATACTCATCCTTCAAGAAACAAAAATTGACACTGACAAAACTCATAGCGCAGTCCAAAAAATTTGGAAGACTAGATAATGGGCTTCATCCCTAGTGGAGGGATCTGTAGGAGGTCTGTTGTGTCTATGGGACCATGAGAAGGTTGAAGGCAAAGTCATCTCCAGCTCTAGTAGAACCTTAAACATAATGTTTTATTGCAAAGAAAACAAATTCACTTGGGTGTTGTCCAACATCTACGCCCCAAATAATCCTATGGAGAGATTCAACATGTGGAAGTCCCTATCCCTCATGAAGGATGCCTTCTCCCACCTCCCATGGATTATTGTAGGGGACTTCAATTCTTCTCTCTTCCATTATGACAAGAAAGGGGAGCATCCTCCCCATATAAAAGCATTGTGGACTTTCAGGCCTTTTTTGCTGAAAATGAACTCATGGATATTCAAATTCATGGCCACCAATTCACTTGGAGCAACAAGAGAGTGGGTGCTAAGCATATTCAGGATAAGCTGGACCACTTTTTTCTCTCTCAATAGGCCATTCCCATATTTGGAGACACATCCTTGATACCCCTTCCCAGGATAGGCTCTGATCACTCCCACCTCCTTATGGAATAAAATAAGGCTCCATCCTTCCCAACCCTATTCAGGTTTGAGAATATGTGGATCCAACAACCAGATTTGAAAAAATGAATTGAATATTGGTGGATGACACATGTCCCTAGTTCAGCTGTGTCTAGAGTATCTCACAATCTTAAGATCATAAAAGATAACCTAAAAACCTAGAACAAGGAAGTCTTTGGGGACATTTTTTATCTCAAGACCAAAATGTTAAGTAAAATCAAAGATCTAGAGCAGCAAACTCAACATGATCAGTGGACCCACCAGCTCAGGGAAGAAGAAAAGCACCTAATAATTGATTATCATAACATCCTAGCCAAGGATGAGACCTTATAGCACCAAAAATCCTAAGCCCTATGACTCAAAGAGGGGGATGCCAATACCAAGTTCTTCCATGCTTCTACTCTGTGTAATAGAAGCACAAACAAGATCAGAGAACTTACCTTAAGGGATGGCTCTATCACTCTGGACATCATACAAATCCAAGAAGAAGCTGCCACTTTCTTCAATAACATCATGAGCTCTGAAAATACTTCCAATATTGTAGCCCAGGATGCCTTACTTGAAAATATCCCTCCCTTGGTCACCCCTGAGATGAAAAAATCCTTGATTCAACCCCTATCTAAGAAAGAAATCAAAAGTGCTTTATTCTTCATGAAAGCTGACAAGGCTCCTGGGCCAGATGGGTTTCCCCCTAGGTTTTTTCAAACTTTTTGGGACATAGTAGGGAAGTATGTGAGTGATGCTATCAAGCAACTTTAGAAAAAAAAACCATCCCTTGAGGAACTAATTCCACATTCATCACCCTAGTTCCCAAAAACCCCCAATGCAAATCCATGAATGACTTTAGACCTATCAGCCTTTGCAACATCTTGTACAAGATCCTAGCCAAATACCTAACTCTCAAGCTTAAAAATATCCTCCCCTCCATTATTAATCCATGTTAGGGAAGCTTTTTTGTAGGCATATCAATCACCGAAAGCATCATATCTCTTCATGGAACCCTCCATTCTTTAAAGTGCAACAAGAAAGTGGCCATATTTCTGAAACTGGACATCAGCAAAGCTTTTGATAGGGTGGACAAGACTTTTCTTCTCAAAGTGCTAGATTGATTTGGCTTCCACTCATATTGGGTTCACCTCATAAAGGGCTACATCACCTCTCCTTGGTTCTCAATTTTGGTCAACGGGTCTGCTATAGGTTATTTCCCTAGCCTCAAAGGGATTAGACAGGGAGATTCCATGTCCCCATTCCTCTTCATAATTTTGGTTGAATCCCTAGGCAGAGCTTTCAAATAGGCTATGGCTTTGGGAGGCATGTCAGGTATTAAAGCCTCTTCCAAATCTCCCCCCTTTTCTCACCAATAGTTCATTGACGATACTATTGTTGCAACTTCGGCCTCTATTGTCCAAGCTAAATCCATCAAAGGAATCCTTGATACCTACACTTCTACTACAGGGTAAGATATCAACTATATCAAGAGTAAGTGTTACTTCATAAACACTCCAGGTAATAGATAGAGGAAAATTACTCATATCCTCCAGTGTTGCATCGCTACCCTCCCCACCTCCTACCTGGGTCTCCCTCTGTTCACCATGAACCTGAAGGAATCGATGTGGGACAATGTCATTGAAAGGATCAACCATAAGATTATTTCCTAGAAAGGCTCCCTCTTGTCCCAAGAAGCAAAAGAAACTCTCACCATGGTAGTCATCCAAAGCATCCCGATCTACTTCATGTCTATATTCAAAGCACCTACCTCAGTTCATTCTAAAATTGAGAAAATGTAAAAAAGGTTTCTTTGGGCCGACTCAAAAAATTTGAAGAAATTCCACCTTGTCAGTTGGGACAAAGTATGCCAACCCAAGGACCTAGGGGGACTTGGCATGAGGAGATCAACAAACATAAACATCACTCTGCTAGAAAAATAGTCCTAGAAGTTGTTCACCAACTACAAAGCATAATGGGTCACCATTGTCCAAAGAAAATATCTCAAAAACTTAACCCTTATGGACAATAGCATCCCTATTAATGGATTAGCCTTCTGGAGGGGTGTTATCCAAATGAAACCTCTTATCCTGAGAGGGAATCGGTGGCAGCTAGGCTCAGGTGCCTCTATAGAATTTTGGGAAGACATGTGGCTAAAAGACAAACCCCTCAAGGATCTGCCTGAGGTGTGTAAACTTAGACCAAGTCTCGAAAGGATATGGGGAAGCAAAGTAATGAATTACATGGATAGGGGCACATGGAAGATTCTCCCTGAAGACAAAGAGCACCTCTTGCGAGCTGGTAAGACTTTGTCTAAGATGTTGAGAACCACCATCATCCCTATCATAGTCTCCCAAGACTACCCCATTTGGGTGGGAACTGATAGTGGGGATTTCATGATCAAGTCTGCCCACTCCATGTTAGTCAAATCCTAGGTTCCCACCATTCCATTCAAGTTAGTTTGGGTTAAATGCCTTGTCTCAAAAATTTGTTTCTTTGCCTGGATAGCCATTCAAAACAAGGTCCTCACCACAGATAATATTATGAAAAGAGGGATCCCTATCTCTAACAGATGCCACCTCTGTCTGTACAATTGGGAATTCATTGACCACCTCCTTTTAGAGTGTGTGTTCACTAGGGAGGGCTTAGATAAGTTGTTCACCACCTTTCAAATCCATTGGGCCCACCCCAAATCCCTCCTGGACATGTTCATCCAATGTCTTGCTCCATTTAGAAACCCCAAAGTAGCTTTCCTATGGAAAATTTATCTCCACCATTTCATGTGGTAAGTTTGGCTTGAATGCAATCACAGGGTATTTTCTTCCACCCGTTACAACTCCACCTCCTTAGCCATAAAATCTATTTCATACACCTCTGAAAACTCCCATATTATCCCCTGGTCCAGCTCCCCCTTGAGCAAGAATGAGGTTGACATCATCAATTCCCTCAACATCCCCCTCCCCTCCTTAACCCCTCCCTCGAACCATCCTAGAACTAAATCTCACTGGATTCCCTCTCCTGAGGGATGGATAAAAGTAAACTTCAATGGCACATCGAAAGGAAATCCTAGGCTATTCGGGGCAGGGAGAGTGATCAGGGATCATAGAGAAAATATAGTTATGGCTTTTACAGAGAATATTTATCATCAAACCAACAACATGGTTGGGGCGTTGGTCCTATGGCGAAGTCTACACCTCATCAAGGGATCATGTGTTAAGATCCATGTCAAAGGGAACTCTCAATATCATTGGTTATCTTATTTCCAACAAAGTCCCTCTGTGGAACATCAAATCCCTTATCCATGAAAGCAAAAATATTTTAAACCAGCATTGCCAGGTGGAAGCCAGTCATACTTTTAGAGAATCCAATTGGATTGCATATAGGCTGGCCAACTTGGGATTAGGGAAAACACCCATCATTGTGTGGCAAGACTCATTCCCACCATATTTCCTTCAAGTTGCAGCATCAGACAACCACGATAGGTACTCCAAATCCATCCATGCTAACCAATGATTTATTGTTTCTATAATATATAGGATTTACTTCGGGCATCCCATTGTCCTAGAGCTTCACGATATGTGTTATAGCTTATGTTGATGATTGGTTGCCCCATTGGTTCTCATAAAACAAATTCAAAGTGTGGTTCTCCATCCATGGTGTCCCAACGCTCTCTTCTAGCTACCTTTGCCACATTTCCAGCCGCACCCCCTTTCCCCTCCATATTTCTTCCCACATCTGCAAACATCACCAAAGTTTTGACCTCCACCTGTGTAGATATGGTCCCTAGGCTACCCCTTAATCCTCGCCATCCTCGGTGTGACATCCCCCCATCCACCTGTCACCCATCCACAAGGCCCAACATGATCTGTTCACCTCCCCAAATGTATTTAATTCCCATCTCTAGCTTAGCCTGCGACACTCCCTTCTACAAGTCTATCATGTAGGCCTCATCCACCACTGCTCCTCCTATTCCCACCACTGCCACCATGGTCTACCTTGAATCGGGCTCTCTCTAGTTGGACAACATAACATCTAATTATCTATAGGGTGCCCAAATCATCACCCTATTATCAAAATTCTATGGAGCTGAGGATGCCATCACGAAGGAATTTGTCCACAAATGGTTGAATGACCATGTCTGTACTAGGAACCTATGCTTTAAGATCACTCTAGATATGATTGGTGAGATTGCAAAGCTTCCAGTTAGAGGGCATCTTATTCAATGAGACAAACATTGTTGGGAACCTGAGTTGGAAGGTTTTCCCAACTACCAAAACTTCTCATGGGATGGCCATGCACTAGACCGTTAATCCCTTCCCCCCCGTTCTAAATTTTTGCCATTCCCCTCATTCAGTAATTAGCCTATGATATCCCAAAAAGCCTATGGAAATATTCCACCTTGCCCTTGTCAACCATATTTAGGGATACAAACCCATGAACATTCTAGGGTTCCTTTATCGGTCTATGCATCTCTCTATAGTCGCTGCTTGTAAGAAAGGTACCCCCTACCCACTAGGGGCTTTTCACTGTTATATTCTATCATGTTTTGGCTAATAACCCATTGCGGCTACCCATTTACAAGTTCCCCCCCTTATCCCCAACCCCCCAAAGCCCTACTCATTCCATCTCGAGCGAGCTCATGGCCAATGATGGAGTTCCCAACACCCTAGCCTCCGAGAAAGGCACTATTGCTACTTCCCTATCCATTCCATCTCTGTCCCCTTCCAAACCCATCCCATCACCCCCTACCCCCACTCCATCCCATTCAAAGCCAACCCCTTCCCATTCCAAACCCACCCCTCCTACCAATAAGAAGCCTTCGTTAGGGAAACGTAAATCTAAATTTGAAGAAGTGGCAACCCCTATTCATAGGTCCTCTAGGGCAAAGAAGCCCAAAATAGAATCCAGTCAGAATTCTCCCCTGGAGATTTAAGACCTCAGTGGGCACTCACCCGAATGTTTCTTCAAAGTTTCATCATCACCTTCGAAAGTTCCAGTGCCGCTTTGAAGCACGACTTCCAATAGAGTGCCGACCATCCTAAAGAAGACATCACAAAGATTGACCCTTGAGTTGTTGCAGGCCTGGTGGTTTTTTGCATTGTTTTTGAGGTTTTTTTGGGTTTTTTGATGCAATGTTTGGCGATGTTTGGTCTAGTGTTGGGCTAACCACCCATATGGGTCTCCCTATATCAGCCCCTACGAGGGCTCTAGTGAACATCTATGTATTATTTTTTTTAGCTTCAGTAGCCCCTTCGAGGGAAAGCACCACCTGATTATCGAAAATTACATCCCCTAGGAGGAAATTTTGGCAAATATATCACCTGCATAGGATTGGTTACACTGTTGTAGTCTAATCCCTCTCAGGCAGAGGATTATGCAACATGAATGAACTTACCAAAGAAAAAGTATTACAATATACTTTTTCTTCTTAATAGTTAGTCCTTTTTGGATGAACTCCATTAGATACTACCAATACTCTTCAAAACCTCCTTATTGATAAGATAATATGGAAGTTCAAAAAGACTAACCCATACTTGAAGCATTTTAATGACTTATATTTCTATAGAAAAATTCTCACTCCATGGTATTAAATATAATAGCTTTCTACCCTTAAACCATCACCCCTACCCATTGTCTTATCCTTGATTTCTAAATTGGAGATGATGATGAGGAAAATTCCTTTCAAAAGAAAAACCATGGCATAATTTGAATTCAATTCACATTTCCACTTGATTTAATTTTGAATCTCTAAAAAATAACTTTCATTTTTTTTTATTGATAAATAAGGAGCTTTGAAAGAGACCCAAAACCTTTTACAAAAATCCCTAAAGACCTAAATAAGGATCAAAAGGGGAAAAAGTGAAAAAACCTAAATGGAACAAGCCAAAAATCATAAATACATAAACTAAATTAGAAAGGAAAGAAGCAAACACAAAGTTGGGATAACCATCCACAAGGAGAAAGGCATGAAGGTCATAGCATGGAAAATCAACAATGAAACTCAGTCCATGTCTTTAGACTTCTTCTCTAACAACTCCCATTCGTCACCAAGGCCACCCTCCATCATATTTTTCTTCACATATTCCAAATGGAAAGTCACCTCCTCCACCATCATTCCCACCATATTGTTAATATTGAGCATGGACTCATTCAAGTATTTTATAATTTTATAGCTACTACATAGGCCAAAAAACATTATGATTTCCAAGAGGTAGTCATTTTTCCTCATCTTTATTGAAGTCTCACCCATTCTAAAATTAGAGCCCATTAGGGAAGGAGGGTCCTTGTGAGAGGCTAATTTATTATTTTAAATTTTGGGATCCAACCCTACAAAATTATTTAAATAATAGTCAAATATGACATGGAGGTCTGGGTCAAAATTATTTCTCTACTCTTGATGCTACTTCAAACATTTAGAATATCTCATCTTAGTGATAGATTTGACGTCCTCCTAGGAAGATGAGTTCTACTTGCCATCCTTCATACAGCTCTTTCCCATTTTACTCAAGGTCATAATTGGAGTGTAATACAAAAAATCATCCTTTAGGTTCACCCTCTTATCCTATAAAATTAGGGATTCTCCTTAGAAGATTTCTCCCTAAAAGCACTAGAGAAATATTTCAAAATCGAAGGAGAGTTGTAGTCTAAACCTAGACTTAGTTTTCCTTGTATACCTATTTTCTTTGCCACATGGTTAAATATTAAATTCAAAAGCCCTTGATGAAAAGTCTTGGAGTCTTTACCCTACTAGACATACCCCATAGATGGAACAAAGAAAAAACATAGGGATATTAAACCTATTTCCACGAAATAGGTGATTAAGAAATGCCACATGGAAGCTGTAGATGATGTTGAGTATTCTATCCAAAGTGAAGTATATTATAATTGGAATTACAAATCTATCCCAAGGATTTGGAAGGGACTCTCTCAATATCCCATTCTCAATATTTTAGGTTCTTTCATTCTTCTATAAAAAATTCTCCAATTTCCTTGCCAGGGAATGCTTTTCATGGTTGATGAACTCCCCTTTCATAGCTAAGGAAGTAGCTTCAATAATTAGGATTGTATTAACCATGAATTTAGTTCCTTTCACCTTAATATTTCCTTCCATACATGAATGGAAAAACTATAATGACAGAGACTCATCATGCCCATAAATTTTTTTAATACACTATAAAAGACCTTTTTCTAGAATATCACAAATATATTTCTCAATGAATATCTTGGCTGGTTCTAATCTATACATATCACCCCCATGGTCATATTAAAGAGCAACACCATTTTTATAGAAAAATATTTACTCCCCTTCTTCTCAAGACATATTCATATCTCAACCAGACCCAAACTTACAATGATTAAATCAACAACTCTTTGCATGTGACTCCTCATGCTAGATTTTTTAAGCATGAAATGAAATCCATTTGGACATTCTAATTTGAAATCCAACCATTGATCCATCACATAAGAACTTTTATTAAATAAAATTTCCTCCTCAAAAGCTGCTTCCACCTACCATGTCCACTTTGGGAAGGAAATTTAGTAGGGGCCTATCATTGATGAAGAAGGGGACTTGAGAATTAGAGTGGGAACCCATTTCCATAACCATATAAAAACACATAAGAAATCCAAATCCACCATCTACCATTGACCAATTGATTCCCATAAGCCACATGGCCAACCAATAGACCTAGACCTTATCAGCCAAATATTTAATTGAAATATGAAATATTCTTAAAAAAATGATTATAGTTGCTACTTTGAAGGTGCTACACAGTCATATTTTTGATTAATTATTGGTTTATCCTTATTCTTATGGGTGGAAGAGCCAAAGGGACATATTATTACATAGCTATTGAAGCTAGAAAGGACAATCTCCTTCCAATTTATTTCCTTTTTAACAATAAAAAAATGAACCACTTCCATTTTAACGTGATGCATTGGGAGGAGGTTAGAAAATTCCACTTGAATGAATAGTCATACAATACCATAAAAAATTTCCATCCCATAAAAATACTTTGGGAGTCCTTGCATTGATAAAAATAAACTTAAGCCTCGACATTATGAAAAACAACTTCCCCAACAACTTCCACAAAATCATCTAGATGTAAGCAACCATTAATGGAGAGACCAACTCCAAATTACCAAAAGGGTATTTTCTACTCTTTTGGGAATCCATATATGGTTTTCAAGCCAAAATTAGGTCCTTAAAAAAAACCTTTAGCTCTACCAAATAAGCATAACCTTGGTCATGGGATGAAATGGAAGTGGGAAAACCATGAAGGAGCTCTCTAACCTCACCTTTAGAAGACCATATTGATACCATTCATAATAAAAGATACTTTATTTCTCACAACATCCATGAGCTCTAGAGGAAATTCCTGATACCATACTATGAGCTCCTCTTGATTCACTCCAATGTTGGCCATACATGGGTCACTGGTATCTAGGAAGATATTGCATAATATTATTATCCATTGTCAACATATATTTAATTCTCCAACTATGATTTTGAAGATCCTTAGAACAACTAATGATAGTAAGGAAATCATATTATATGATATGTCTATTAATATTTATCTCTTTAGAAAAAGGATTCCTTGAAATAAAGCTTGTGCTTCCACAAAATGGTTGGTTTGCAATCCCAGATATTTTGCATAGGCTAAAATTAAAATTTCTTCCTTGATATCAAATTACTCCCCCAACACCATCCTTACCAGGATTAACTTTCATTGCCCCATCAAAGTTTAACTTATCCCAACCATTTAGTGACACTTTACACCTAGTTTTAGAATGGGTAAAAGGGAGAAACTGATCTGAGAATTCTGTAGCCCTAGCTAGCCCCCAATGGCTAGCAAAAAATAATTCCTTCTTGACATTTCTAGAATCCTAAAATTGATGCTTTGAATATTTTTAACCAGGGTAGCACTAATTTTGGCACCAGTAAAGTTGTAGTCTTTTTTTTGGGTCACAAAATGCTCTTCTATTTCTTTCCTTCCATAGGCCCCACATGGTATGAGGAAGACTAAAAAACCATAGATATTTTAATCTAGAGCTATATTTTAGCTTTTGATGTAGCATGTAATGAGAGATAACAATCACAAGATGCAGAATAATATGAAATAAAGTAAATTTGCGAGATGATTAAAAATATACTATAAATAGAAATGTTTACAAAGTATCTATGGACGAAATGAATACTCCATGAATAAATCTACTAATCAAGAATGAGATTTGAGCATATCACACTCCATAACATTACATCACACTCTATTACATCATACCACATTGTTCTACACTACTTCCTACTGCTATATCTTGCTCTATATTTATGGCTGTTTATATGGGAAATAGGTTCCTTGGACAATACTCTATATAGGAAATATGTTCCTTGGACAATACTCTACTTAGTTGTGCAAGGGACAACTTGCACATTTAAACTTGTGCATTTATTACATTGCATGAAGTAACTAGATAACTTCCACCTAAAGTAATATAATGTCCTAAGTATGTACCAAGGAAGGTACATTTACATGATCCAAATGATGTAATATAATCTATTTCTAACACCCCTATATTACATTATTTGGATATTGAAGACTTTAGTCTTCAATGTGGATCTTCTTCCATTGGATAATGGAATTTATATTCTCCTTAATTTCTTACTATGATAAGATTCAGTAGATAATTTGTGTCTTCATACGATGCAAAGTAACTTGTAGCTGGAGGTTGTTTTGACTGTTGTATGTGATCAAATAGTCTAGTATTCAAGATGCCATGTTTCTTTTTAGCATGTTTTTTCTTCCTTTTCTTTCTTCTTCTTCTCTTGTGATTTTGCATTAGTGTTGGTAGAATTTTTGCTTCATGATTGGTGTTGGTAGAATTTCTGCTTCATGACAAGTTAGTTTATCATCACAATAATATTATTATTTATCTTGTTTCTTGTGTTGAGTAAGTACAAATACAATTAGTGATAAAAACACCATCAGAAATTCTTCTGGTGAAAATATAACCAATCTTTGTGAATTCCAACATGCTGTGAAGAGAATATTTTGAAGATAACCAGTCAATGTTGTAAAGTTGCCTTCTTTAGATTCTTTAAGAAATAAAGAAATTTTCTCTTTGTCACTAATGGGTAGATACTTATATCCTTCTATAGTATCTATTAAATTTTAGGAGTAGTATTCTACTTCGTGCAGTAGTTCTTCATTATTGAAAGTATTTTTCAGGATATCATCCATGATAAATCTTCTTTGAATTTGCAAGAATCTTATAAGTCTACCTTATGACTCTCTAATATTAGGATATATGATTCCTAATTGAAATATAATCTTGATTTGATAGAACCTTTATTAATCCTTAATTTTTTAGGCTTCCTAATGACTCCCAAGTAATGTGAGTCTGTACTCTTAAGGATTTTTGGGTTTTGAAGAATGCTTATATTTTGTAACTTGATAATTTTTAAAAAATGCTGATTTATCATGTTATTTAGAATGCCTTATGACTCCCTAGTATGCTATGTATAAGATATAGTGCTTTTGTAAATTATAGTTTAATATTTGGTTGATTTTGAAAAGTTTTGTAAAAAATCAACTTCTATTATCCCTTATTGCTCCTATTGAACTAAGCACTTTTCCCAAATTTTAAAGAGGTTATAATGTTGGATCTTTTGTCTACTTTTGAGAAGTTTGAGACAATAATTTTATTAATTTACAACCTTTGAAATACTATGATAAACCTTTCTTTTAAATATTCCTTTGGGAATTAATTTAAGTGAATCTAATTTCCAATAAATTAATTTGATGTAGTAACCCTTATGAATCCCTAATTTTTGGAAAATTAGACCACAATAATATTTGAAAAATATTAACTAATCTAACCCAAGTACAATTCCTTATATCTCCTAGGTTAATTTGCAAATAATATTTTAGCTTGTTATCTCCTATGTCTTTTGCTTTCATAATATCAAAAAAATTATCCTTAATTTTAAACCTTATATATCCTTTATTTGAAAGCAATATTAAATGAGATAAATTACTTACCTTAGCTTCTTTATCACCACACTTGAATGACTTTGAATTCATCTAGATATAAAAAAAGCAATATGTAACTTCTAGTGCTTTAGATGATGAGTGTGGATTGGGCTAACTTGTATTTGATGTTGGAGTGAAGAGCACTACAAATTTGAGAAGGTTTGACCTTATTTTATAGGATCCTTTAATGCTCCTCCTACCTTTCTTCCATATTGTGCTTCAGACATGATTCACTATGCTATTCTCACCTAGATCCTATTATTTCTTCTTCACACTCTGTCACTTCATGTTTAGATACCTTTTAAGGTGGTGAAGGTTTTAAAAAGTGTCATAGAGAATTACGTAAGAGATCTCTCCTTTTTAACATATTAGACCTTTAATTATACTTTGTTAGCTTCTTGATCACCTTGTAACTCACTGCTAGCTTTTTTGTCATCTTGTAATGCACAAACACTTGTGTGGTTGCTTGTAACTCCTTTGTGAGTTTTCTTGGAAGTTAAGAAATGGATGGTGCCTTAGAGAATCCATGCCAAGTGGAATTAAACCTTTATGCATGGAGTTATTTCACTGCAACATTTCCAAGGAGAGTATAACTCATTTTTATATACCTCTTCTTTGCTTGCTACGTTTCTTGAAGTGCAAGCAATATCTTAACTTGTTGGTCGATTATTGAGGCATTTATAGAGATTTGAATGACATTGTAGGTGATTTCTTTGGTGAAAAATATTCACCATACTAGCCACCTCTAAGTATTTCACTTGTTCTCCTTATTTCTTGTTCACTTCAATGTGATCATTTTGTGTTTTTCGTCCACGTTGATTGAGATAGAATCTCCCACCTTTGTACTTTTAAAAGAGTGCTCCCTATCTATCTACATAAATATAGATAGATGATCGACTGATATGTGCATTATTTTTGTAGGTTCATCCATCCAATATGGGAAGTGTGATCCCCTTCGAATGGCTTTTTGTGTTGTGGATGAGGAGTGCTTGATGTTTAGCTTTGCTTGATGTTCGACCATATTTACCTATAGTGTTTGTGCTTATAGTGGCACCTTCAATATACTATTTAATTATGAAAAATATAGTGCAAAACCTTGTATTCTACTATGATAATAATACGTTCTTATTGCACCCTTTTTGCACTCCTTATAGGTCTTGTAGTCTATTTTTTTAGAAAATTTTGTATACACAAATGAGAGTTTTTAGGACATCCATTTGGATAGACTCCTTGACCTCTTTCTTTAGATATTTAATGATAGATTCAATATTTACATATGTTGTAGATATAATTTTTTTTTTCTTACTACACTTAACCCTGTAGTGCTTTGGATTTGAGACTGACCAAGTCTTAATATTTGAAGCTTCTTTTGGAGTTTTTATTCACTTGTACTAACCAGTTTTGGTGGCTTCTATTGGCCACTATGAGTTGCATATTTCTATGCTTTAAGAGTGTATTTAGACACTTGATGCAAATTAGATTTTGTACCCTTCTCAAAAGCACAAAACTAATTTATTTTGAGAGTAATAATAGTGCAAATGAATCTAACAATTTTTACTTTTAATGCACTAACAATTTAACCTTATCACTCTAACAAACTCTCAAGAATAATGCACTTAATCAATTTATTACAACTAATCAAGAATAAAATGAAATGAATCTTCAAGAATTATTATGCAATTCTCTTATAAGCAAGGTAGTAGGATCTAGTCTTCTTTTTCTTTCCAAAGTAGATGATAGGTAGTTGATAGATAGTTTTGAAATTCTAAAATCCAATCAACTCCTAAAGTGAAATGAACCTTAAAGAAACCTTTCTCTTTTTGCACTTTTGAAGATTGTAATTCAATTCTCCTTATTGCAACTTTAATCCAAATTAAGGTGCTTAAACAAATTTGATAAGTAATCCACTTTAATGAATCTACTTGCACCAATAGTTGCTTACCTTTTTCTGAAAGCTATTTTTGCCACTTCTGTAGAGGATGTAGATCTTGGTGTCTAAGATCATCAAGTTGCTGCCTTGAGTAAGATATTGTAGCTCTTTGTAGGTTTCCTTGAACAACTTCATCTTCACCAAAGGATGGTCTCAAAATCTCCTTCACAAGCCTAAGATTTTTGTGGTTTTTTCTCCTCTTGTAGTATCATCCCTTTGCTATAGATTTGAAGAGATATTTATTTATGAAATGGTGCCTTTTGCTATAAGAGGTAATATCCAAATATCCTTGATTTGGTAGGCTTATTTTGTCTAAATATTCCTTCAAGATTCTTGTCAAATTTTGACTTCAAACAAGATCTACATCTCAATATTTTGAATGTCTTGATGTCTTCTGAGATTTGACACTCCTTGCCAAATTCATCTTCTTGGTCTTGTTTTTGGAATGCGATAATTGTACCAAATATTTTACTATCTCCAATAGTTAATTTCTCCAATGAGTTCTCATTGGAGCTCCTTTGATGATATCTTTAGTAAGGCTCTCCAAGCATTTTACTAGATGATCATAGATACCTCTTCAAGGCCTTTGATCTTGTAATTTATTCTGGTCTTCCTTGAGACCCTATCTTCAACCCTCTACTTTTGGAAGTTTTGGTGGTGAGATATTCTCCTAGATCTTTGATTCTGCTAAGTTTGGAAGTGTTGGTGGTGAGATATTCTCCTGGATATTTGATTCTGTTTCTCCTAGATTCAAGTAGGAATATCCTAGTCCTTCTTCTTCTTCTTCTTCCAATTTTAGAAGTTCTTCAATGAGATATTATCTTGATCTCTTTTGCTTTAGGTGTTGGATTGATTCTAAAGAAGATACTCTTCCTAACTCACTTGTAGGAAGCTTTCCCAACTCTCTGAATATCCCTATTCCTGTAATAAAGTATTAGTACTAAAATATACTTCTAAAGTAGATACTCTTCTTCTAGAGTCTCCTTTAGGATCAAGGCTTCTGTTGTCTTTTTTAGTATTAAGGCTCCTATGGCCTTTTCTTCAATATCAAGGCTTTTGTGGCTTTTTATGTTGGATCAAGGCTACTATGGCCTTTTCATTTGTATCAAGGCTACTATGGTATTTTCTTGGATTAAGGCTTTTGTGGAATTTTTCCTTATGAAGTTCCCAATCTAGCAATGAAGATCTCCTATATCTCAAATTCACCATAATTCTTCTCTAGAAGTATCTGCATGTAGTATTCTTCTCTTGCAATAACTAATATCTGTACTATTAAGGAACTCCAAACTTTGAGTAACAAAGTTGAAGTCTCCTAGATTTCTATAGTAGGAGGTATCCCAATCATCCAAGAATAAATTCCCTATAATAAAATAAACTTTAGGTAAATTTCTCCAGATCTCTTAGATGAGCTTCACTAGCTAATTCATCAAATTAGTGGATCAAATGTTGTCCTAGTCTTCATGAGTATTCCCTTGTAACTCTGTGGAAAGACTCTAGCCATATGCAATATAAATATTTTAGAAACTAAGATTTATTTCAGTCCTTACTTGTGGATCTTCCTAATTCTACCACCTAGACTCTTCTAAGAATTTTTGACAATGATTGGTCCAATGGCATGTCAGGTTGACAAAAACTCAGGGTTAATGATGATGGTGGTTTTCCTATTGATCTATCATAGCTCTGATACCACTGATAGCTTTTGATGTAGCATCTAATGAGAGACAACAATCACAAGATGCAAAATAATATGAAATAATATAGATCTATGATATGACTAAAAATATACTATAAATATAAATGATGGAAATATTTACAAAGTAGCTATGGAGGAAATGAACACTCCATGAATAAAGCTACTACTCAAGAATGATATTTGAGCATATCACACTCCATAACATTACATCACACTCTATTATATCATACCACACTATTCTACACTACTTCCTACTACTATATCTTGCTCTATGTCTATGGCCCTTTATATAGATAAAGGTTCCTTGACCAATACTCTACCTAGTTGTGCAAGGGACAAATTTCATATATACAACTTGTAAATTGACACTTGTGCATTTATTACATTGCATGAAGTAACTAGATAACTTCCCCCTAAAGTAATCTAATTTTCTAAGTATGTACCAAGAAAGGTACATTTACATGATCCAAATGATGTAATATAATATATTTTAACATTCTAAAAGGGGAAAGACCACCGAACCCAAGGTCAACCATATTTATTTGGTAAGACCCAAGAAATGTTGAACTTATTGAAGATTTTGGAGAGCACTTCTAGCTAATAAGGATATTTTAAAAATAGGTGCTTAACACTTTTAGAATCATTTTCACATAAGTAGCACCTATTAGGGATAACCAATCCCCTTTTGTAGAGGTTATTAATTATGAGAATTTTATTTTGAACACAAATCCAATAGAAGAAATATATTTTTGGAGTAAGGAATTTGAGCCAAATTTTGGGGACTAGAAACCAATCCCCTCTATAATATTCCAATAACTGATATGCCAATTTCATAGTAAAATACCTTTTTTATGCATTTTCTAGAAAATAATGTCATACTCCCTATGAAAATTTAGAATTTTAACCCTCAACAAAGTTTTAAGCTCTTCTAGCACTTGTTTGCCACTTTGGTCCAAGTTTACAATATGAACGGGCTTCTAACTTTTCCCATTCTCATCCTTCAAAATGAAGCTTGAGACTAGCTTACCATAACTCAGAGTAAGGTAGGGTTCAAGGGAGGTAATATTTTACTTCTCAATTAGTGGGGACTACTATAACCAATAGTCCTTCTAGAAATCAACCTTTCTACCATCTCTAATTTTCCATATATCTCCTCTCAAGAGAAGGACTTTGGATTTAAGCAAGTACTTCCATAGGTAGGACCCTTGAGGGGAATTAAGTTATTCCACAAGATTCTTTTCATTCTTAAGGTATTCAATGTTGAGGATATTTTTCCATCTGAACTTAACATTTGTAAACAATTTCCAACCAATTTTGGTAATCAGTACCTTATTCATTAGATTCAATTTCTTGAAACCTAGGCCTCCCATATCCTTAGGTGCACAAACCTGATCCCATGCAACCAGAGCCAATATTCTCTTTTCCTTCATGCTAGACCATACAAAATATTTTTTAATTTTCCCAATAATTTTTCTAATTTTAGAGGGAATTTTAGATAGGGATAAAAAGTAAATTGGAATGCTTTGGAGCACAAATATTGTTAACTGGGCTTTTCTAGCCTAATCAAGAAGGAACCCTTTCTAGATCACTAGTTTTCTTTTAATTATTTCCATAAGAGGGTACCAAAGAATAGGTTTCATGCAACCTTTTAAGAGAGTTATTCCTAAGTGTGTGGCAGGAAAACACCCAATTTCATAACCCAAAATTCTAGCTCTTTTACCTTACCTTCTTGCAGGAGTATTAAAGAAGTAGACTTTACTTTTCAAAAACATTATATTTTTTCCTATTGATAATTCATAGATATTTATAAGATATTTGATTTCTTTTACTTGGGTAATATAAACAATGGTTTCTAGCATTGTGTTATCCATAAACTATTAATGGGAAATCGACTGCAAAAAGGTGGTAGACCTAATACTAGATATCTTTATAGACTCAATGGAAACATAGATAGATCTACTAAGAGTTTCTACCATAATAATTAAAAGTTAAGGGGATATGAGATCCCCTTGTATTAAGCCCCTATGACTAGAAAATTAACCCACAATTGCCCCATTCACCAAGATTGAGAACATCGCAGAAGAGATACATTATTTTATTAATCTAATCTAGTCTCTATGAAATCCAAACTTAGAGAGAACTTGCAGTAAAATTTCCCAATAGACTCTATCATATGCTTTATTCATGTCAAGATCTAGAAGGAGACCAACAAATCCACTTTTATCAATAGATTGGATCACTTCATGCATAGTAATAATTCCATCTAAAATTTGTTTGCCTAAGATAAACCCCCCTTGATTAGCACTAATAATAAAAGATAGAAGGATTTTAAGCTTGTTGGACAAAACCTTGGTTAGAATTTTATAAAGAGTATTACATAAACTAATTGGGCTAAAATATTTGAAGTCCTTTGCTCTAGATACTTTTATAATGAGCACTAAAAATATGGAATTAACATCTTGGGGGATAAAGAAGGTTCATTGAATCTCAGAAATAACTTCACAGCCTAATTCCCATAATATACTAAAAGTTTTGGTAGAATATGGTACTAAATCCATCCAAACCAAGTGCTTTATCCCTTGCCACCCCAAAAACAATAAATTTTATCTCATATTTCATAAATGGAATTGTCAAGAGCAAGTTGTGTTTAGGAGAGACATAGAAGCTTCAGCCTCATCCATCCTTTTAGTGGTGCAAATGAGTTTTTTGAAAAAACTCCTCATGAATTTCCACAATGTTTTTAGTGATGGATCCATAATTTTTTAGGATTTCCTTAATTTTAATATGGCTTCTATGTATCAAAGTTATGACATAAAAATATTTGGTATTACGATATCCCTCCTTGAGCCACAAAGCATGAGATTTTTACCTCCAAAAAGTCTCTTCAAAAGTCAAGATGTTGTGGTAGTCAGAGAGGAGATCTCTTTCCTTGTATCTAATTTCTTGCATGCACCCTCCACTATTCACCTTTTTTCTCTAAAGCTAAAAGCTATTATTTCAAGTCAAATTTTTTTTTGAAATAAATTTCCAAAAACATGCTTATTCTAGCTTTTCAGTTTGAATTTCATAAGTCTAAGCTTTTTGGCTATTTGGAAAGCAAGAGGGCTAAAAATAATATATGTCTCACCATTCCTTGATATAATGCTCAAGACCATAATGGACGAGCCACATAGCCTCAAACCTAAAGGGGATAAAGAACCTTCTACTATCTGACTAAGCATAAAAAACCAAAGGATTGTGGTCCAAGCCAATTTTAGGGAGAGTTGAAAGAGAGGCATTCCCATAATTGATCAATACCTCTTGGAAAACCAAGAATCTATCCAATTTTATTTGAATAAATTGGGTGCCTAACCTTCTATTACTACATGTGAATTTGACCCCTTTGAGGCTAGTATCCATCATCCCATTATCCAAAATAAATTGCTCAAAATCATACATGTTATCTGACTAGCTAGGGATACCACTATACTTGTCAAAATGGTAGAGACGAGTATTAAAATCACCAATGATGACCCATTCTGGACTGTGGAAGGATTTTATTATTGAGGTAAGGTCCTTCCATAGTTTTCTTCTTCCTAACATTGTATTTGAAGCATAAACATTTATTAATACCCAACTAATCTTAGTGAATTTGCAATAAAAATAACACTGATTAACTTATCAGTGATTAAAATTACCTTTCCTTCTACCTGGTTACTATCCCACATACAAATAAGGTCCCCATATGCTCCTTTCACTACAATAGCAACATAAACCATTTATTTCCAAACACTTCTTTTTTTTTTGGTAATTATTTTAATAGATTAACAGTGGGTTTTTATAGAGGATCCCAAAACCTTATGTACAAAATTAGCCTGGCCGGAATGTGCATCATGCCTTGTGGCTGGAGGAATAAACCTGATGACAGAAACCAAAAACTACTAATTGCCCGAAGGCTACAAGTAGGGCCCTTATGCCTGAATATCCTGGAAAAAAACCACATTTTACCAAGGAAAACAAAAATACTAGCTAGAGAAATTTGACCATCGAAAGCAAAAGAAGCCAAACCAAATGAATGACCTTCTGAAGCAAGGAGAACATCATGAGAGGATATTCACATTGGCCAAACTCACCACATCAGATGAGAAGCATGAGCACCACACAACAGGACACGTGGTCGCAAGCCCTTTGTTGGCCATGTGGTCTACCACGCGATTTCCTTCCCTAAAAATATGGCATGCCTTCCACCTGTCACGTTGAGAGAGGAGCATCCTAGCCTCAATAATGATGTTGTAGACCCTCCAAGATGGGTCTTTAGAGCCTAGTAGATAGTTGACTATGTTGAGCGAATCACCTTCGACTATCAAAGGCCGAGGATCCTTGGAGAGGATCTGGATACCTTTCAAAACACTTATGGCTTCAACATAGTGATTAGTCTGGGCACCCAAATCTTCACAATAAGCCAGCACGAGATTCTCATTATGATCTCTAATCACACCACCAGAACCAGCAGGGCCAAGATTGCCTTTGGCCGCACCGTCAAAGTTTAATTTAATCTAGCCCACAGGGGGCTTGGTCCAAATAACATCCCCACGCTGAGACTTAGAAACACCATCATGAATAGGGAAGAGGCCCAAACTTTTGAAGATCGCTGCTTCGCCAGGAAGGCGGGGACGGGAACTAGGAACAACTTTAGAATTCTCAATGGCAAAGGATAAGGATCTCTGAGCGACACAGGGAGGTACTCTAGGGACCTTGCCGAAGACTCTGGAATTCCTCTCTAGCCAAATCTGCCAAATGGAGTAGTGGAAAGAGGCCTCAAGAAGGAAGCGAAGTTTAGGATTCTTGAAAGGATTGGGCCATTGGTGGAAGGCATCTTTGAGGGAGTGGGGAGTGCACCAAAGGATTTGAAAGGAAGACAGGACAGTGTCGAGGATAGAATGGGAAAAAGGACAGTGCAAAAATAAGTGGTCTGTCATCTCACAATCAGCAAAGCACAAGAAGCACCTGTTGGGAATAGAAAAACCCCTCTTATGGAGGTTGTCTATGGTTAAGGCTTTATTATGAAAGGAAATCCATGCAAAGTAATTAACTTTAGGAATAATACCCTTCCTCCAAATCACTTTCCATCGGTGATCCATGGCAATCTCGCAAGTAAGAAGGTCATAGGCGGTCTTGACAGATAACATACCATCCTCCGTGCCACGCCAGATGATTATGTCATCTCTTCTAACAGATGGAATTAAAACAGACCACAGAATATTAGACAAAAAATTCATTTCATTGTTAAAGCCATCCAGGACTGGAAAATTCCATCGAGGGGGAAGAGAGCTCCGATCAATGAAGTCCGCAACCTTGAGTTGGGAATTTGGATCCACTTGGGCTTTCAGGCTAGCAAGGTCCGCTCTCAACTCGAGAGCTCCATCAGTAACCCACCTGTCCTTCCAAAAGAGAATGGAGTTACCATCACCCAAAATCTAGCGAGCACCAGAGCTGACCAGAGAGCTGGCTTGAAGCACAGATTTCCAAAAGGCAGACGCTTCAGGAGGAATCCCGACATCAAAAAGAGAACTCGATCCAAGATACTTCCTCTTAACCAGCTTGACCCACTCTGCTGGGTCATTAGTCAGGATCTTCTAAACATGCTTAGTGATCAAAGCAGTGTTCATGAGTCTTGATCTCCTCATTCCCATGCCGCCTTGGTCCTTTCGCAAGCAAACCTTATCCCAAGCCACAAGAGGAATTCTAGATTTTTCTTCATTTCTAGACCACAGAAAGGTCCTCTGAATCTTTTCAATCTTGGAATGGACAGAAACAGGCAGCATGAACACAGACATGAAGTAAGTTGGGATTCCTTGGAGACAAGCTTTGGTAAGGGTGGCTTTCCCAGCTTGCGACAGGAATTTGCCTTTCCAAGTGCTCAAATTTTTGTGAAGACGTTCTAGGATCATGTCCCACAAGCTTCCATTGGCCCGACCATTACAAGCCAGAGGCAAACCCAGATAAGACGTAGGTAGGGAATCAATAGTGCATTCCAAAATTTTGGCTATGCGGAGCTACCTTCGCATAGGAGTGTTAATAAAATAAATTTTGCTTTTGATGTAATTGAATTTCTTTCCGGCAGCCTTTTCATAATGGGATAGGATTCGCTTGATGGATTTGGTTTGAGTGACAGATGCACCAGTGGAGATGAGGGTGTCATCCACAAATTGCTGATGAGAGACAGGATCGACTCTGGAGGTGGGAAAAATGCCAGAGATCTTATTCTGGCGAAGAGCCTCTTTCAAAGACCAACTCAGAACCTCAGCCATAAGGATGAATAGAATAGGAGACAGAGGGTCACCTTGTCTGAGGCCTCTGGCACTTTGGAAATACCCAACAAGGGATCCGTTGATTAGAACAAAAAAGGAGGGAGTGGATATGCAACTACTGACAAGGTCAATCCATTGAGGGTGAAAGCCGAACTTGAAGAGGATAGCACAAAGGAACCTCCTGTCAACTCTGTCAAAAGCTTTATTCATGTCTAGCTTGAGGAAAAGAGCAACATTTTTGGAGAGATGAGTAGAATGGAGGGTTTCATGGATGGTGATGACACCATCAAGAATGTTTTTGCATTTCACGGTGCTTCCCTGAGAAGGACCAACCAAGAAGGGAAGAAGGGACCTCAGACGGTTGGCTATGGACTTGGTTAAGATTTTATAAAAAACATTGCACAGGCTAATGGGACGATAATCAAAGAAACTTTTGCAGGCGAAAGACTTAGGGATGAGAGCAAGAAATGTAGAATTTAGTTTTGGATGGATGGATCTGGAGGCTTGAATCTCCTGAATTGCTTCACACACATCCGAGCCCACAACATCCCACATAACTTGAAAAAAATGGGGGGAAAACCGTCAGGCCCAGGGGCCTTGTCTGGTTGCATGGAGAACAAAGATTCTTTAATATCAGACATAGAAAAAGGCTCCAGAAGCTTAAAGCTTACCTTGGTAGGAACTTTGACTGGGAAGTTATCCAATAGAGATTTCTGAACCTGGAGATCACTATCGAGAGGAACACCGAGCAGATCCTGGAAGAAGTCAACCGCTTCACTTCGGATTTCCTCAATATCCTTGGTAACGCGTCCATCCTTGCACACCACTTCCCTGATTTTGTTAGCCCCTCTGTGTCGATAAGTTGACACATGAAAAAATTCGTATTGGAGTCTCCATTTCTCAACTAGAGGTCCCTAGATTTCTGGCGCCAGAAAGTTTCTTCCCTTGCAAGAATAGAATGATAATCCACCAAGAGCCTCCTTTCCTCCTCCTTGAGGCAATCGGTGTAACCTTCGAGCTCCATTCTCTCCTCCACAAATTTTAGGTTCACAGAAATGGACCTTTTGGAATCAAAAATGTTGCCAAACACCTCCTTGTTCCATGTTTTCAAATTCCTTTTGATTAACTTGAGTTTTAAGGCCACTCTCTTGGAAGCGGAACCTGCTACCTTCTGCTGCCACCAGGCTGTAACCAACCCTTTAAAGTCCTTGTGAGAAATCCACATGGACTCAAATTTGAAGGGGGTTTTAAAAATAGGCCCATCAACCGTCTCCAGGACAATAGGATTGTGATCAGACCCAATCTTCGGTAAGGCCGAGAGATTTGCCGCACCGAGTATGGGAATAGCCTCTTGGGATATGAAGAATCTGTCAAGCTTGACTTGAATAAGATTGCTCCCAATCCTCCTATTAATCCAAGTGAAGAATGCCCCCTTGAGGTCAATGTCAAGCAAGTTATTGGTAGAAACAAAATCTTGAAAGTCTTCCAGACTGTGGCTAGAGTGGTTCGATCCTCCTTTCTTTTCAGATGGGTGAAGAGGACAGTTGAAATCTCTCCCTAGAACCCAAGGGAAATTACAGAACGTTTCCCTCATCTGGGAAATAGCCTTCCACATTTCTGCTCTCTCCAAGATAGAGTTTGGGGCATACACATTAGACAGGATCCAAGAAAAGTTAATGGCTTTGGAATGAAACAAAACATTGATAATCTTGCTGGAAGTTGAGAGAAGGATGCCCTCAAAAATATCTAGATCCCAAAGAATCATGAGACCGCCTGTCGTTCCCATCGCAGGACTGGAGAGGAATTTTGCCTTAGCCCAAATGATCTTAGCAGCTCTGGCAGAAGAGATAGCATCGGTCTTAGTCTCTTGCAAAATTAGGATGGATGGATTCGTCCTCTTTCTAAGATCAGCCACCAATCTCCATTTGGCAGTTGCATTAAGCCCTCTCACATTCCATGAGAGGAATTTCATCTCAAAAGTTTGATATTCTTCTTACCTCCATTTCATTGATGGAGGGGAGGTTTTGGGATAAACGAGTCACCCATCTGGGAATCAGAATCATCCTAAAAAAGCAGCCGTTGAGTACCATTTGCAACATCTGCCGCCGTCTCCTTGTCTCGCCTATCTTTGTTGGGGGGACGACCTTGCTTCCTTTCACTACCAAAATCAACACCTTGCTTTCGGATTCTTGTATTACGAGGGCTGATATTACTAGACTGCTCACCCCTTCTTCCTAGTAGGTAATATTCCAAAGACATTTTGGGACTCAGGGTGGTTATGGTCCAGGATTTTGGGTGAATCTGCCTGTGCGGTGATTTGGGGAAGGGACTGGTCCTCCTCTTGTGGTCCAAGGTGAGGGCTTGCACCACATGGCTCAGAGACCGTTTGGGGGGAGACTGCTTCCACCAGGTGGGAGGATTTGGGATGGTCCCTAGACGGGCCTGGAGATTCATGCCATTTTGCAGCAGGGTGCTTTGTCTGACCTTCATCATGTTCCAAGGGGTTGCTAGAATCCCGTTTCTTCATCCCTGGATTTTGAAGAGGACAGTTGGACTGGAGGTTCCCTTAAGAACTGCACTGGGGGTAGAAAGCCAGTCTGTTCTCATACACAATGGCTTGCTTGTGAAGAATGATATCTCCAGACTAGAGAGTGATGGATGATGGAAGGTCAGCCTCCAAATCTTCCAGAACGTAGAACCGAGATTGAACAAATCTGGTTCGAGCTTTGGTGGGAGGGTCAATGGTAACCAACTCACCAATGGAGCATGCAATTCCTCTGATTACATTTTCATGCCAACAGAAGAGGGGGAGACTCGGAGTCTAACCCATATTGGAGCAATGTTGATATTTTGGGTCTCGGGGTTGAAGTCCATACCCCACTTCCTTAGAAAGAGACTTCTGTGACCTAGGAACCAGGGACCACCAGCCAGGATTTTATAGTAGTCCTCCTTGTTATTTAGTCTAATCACAAAAAAACCTTGGGATAAGGCCGCCAACTCCATGTGACCAGAGGTTTTCCATTTACCTGCCACCCACTTGCGAATGGTATCCATGTCGTGACGGCTGCCAATAAACTTACCGATGAGGGTAAATTTTTCGAATTCCACAAAGCTTGAAAGAATTTCTGCCGAGATGTCCAACTCATCCCCGACAGGAAACAACTCCTTGGAGAGCAGACCGCTAAGGGTTTCTAAAGCTACTGCCTGAATGTACGACTTCTGAGGTCCACCTCCCCATTTGTCTGGTGGATCCTTGTCATGACCTACATCCTCTTTGGTTGGAGAGGACTCCTTAGCGCCCCCGATCTCTGACTGCCCTCCCTTCGCCCTGTTGTGCCCTTGGTTCAGTCTGTTGGTGTTCCCGTGCTCTCTCGCAGAAGCTTTCCCACACGCCATCATCTTGGCCGTAAAAACCCTAGCTCTCCCCTCAAGAATCTCCAAACACTTATTTTAACTATATCTATATTCAGATCATTCCAATAATAGAAGTTGGGGATTTAGGTCTTTCTTAAGATTTTGAACCAAATGATGTTTAGATGGAGAATTAAACCCCCTAATATTCCATGATGTGATTCTCATTTCTTGGATTTGGATGGGGGTATTTTACCACCCAATATTAGGGCAATTGATTTCCATTTGCTACTTCTTTGGTTGTTTCCTTTTAGTTGATTTCATTTTGGGTAAGTTTACTTATGGATTTGTCCTTTTCCATATTAGCTTAATTATTTCTTGAGCTCCTAGAGGGTTTATTTGGGATCCCTATGTTCTTATTTATAATCTGGGATTTAGATGAAGTTCCCAATTTTTTGAAAGGGATATTTGGTTCAGAGGGAAAATTTAGTTTCAAATGGATTCTAAAATAGAACTGCTCCTTAGGACTAAATCTTCATTAGGGTTCAAATGGGTTTCTTCTAAAATTGCACTGCTCCTCAAGGCCATATCTTCATTTGGGTCATATAGATCTCTAACTTCCAAATAATTTTCTAAACATTCAAAGTGGTTTTGAGTAGTAACAATAAATGTACCAATAGGATGAATTTCATTCACATATTCACCTAAAGAATGGGTTCTTCAGTAACTCCTCCCCCGTTTTTAGAATATGGCTTAGGTCCTAAACTTTGATCTTCTCCATTATTATTTTCCATTGATTTTCTATAATATTTTTCCACATTACCTAAGTCCTTTTGCTACCATTGAGTAGGAGAATTTTTTTTATGATGGAAATCCCTCTTCAAACACCCTATATTCGAGCAAGAATTACATTTCACTGATAAATTTTCATATTCAAGAGTTTGACTCCAAGATTCAAACATGGATACTAGTTCAATGGATTTCAAAGAGAGTTCTTCCATATCCATGTTGACATAGATTATAGCATGAATAATCCTAGATATAGTCATGGTCACTAGATAAATAGCCACAAGATGACCCAGATGACACCCTCTCCCCATGAAAATATCTTCATGCCATAGATACATAGATAAACCTTGGAGCCTAACCCAAACCAGGGCTTGATTCAAAATTTGGGTGGTTGAGTTGAAGTCACTCAATAAAAACTTAAGAAAAAAATCCCGACGACCAAAGAACTAGGGATATTGTTGAAGGATACACTCCACATCCTCCTTTGAGCTTAGGTGGATAAAAAATATTTTTTTGGCAAAGCCACAATTTCCAAACCTCCCAAAACTTTCCATTTAGCTTGAGCCCAATGTCGAATAGCATCCAAGTTTGTACGATCCCTAAAAGTTACAAATAAAATAGAGGTATCTCTAGTATACAAATATTTTTGCAAGCTCATTCAAAAAAATAATTATAACACCCTAACATAAATTTCCAACCTTGGATTTTCAAATATACCTTGTCACCACTTGATACCAAGAGGATTCTAGGTCAAACAATATAGAAGAGGACCCACCATTACCTACCTCTAAGCTCTATTGGCCATTAGATTTCTCCTATAACACCTCAAGGCTTGGTTCAAAGAACTTGATGCCTCCCTTCCCACTCATGTTGCCTCCAAAGGAAAACTGTATACCTTAACTTTCAAATTTTTTTTTTCCGACCATGCTACCTAGATTTTTCTCATAAGAATCCTTTGTTTTTGAAATTTTATAAATATTTAGAATAAAAAATGGTGGTTCTCACTCATATTTACTTCATGTTTGAACTCATAACACTTGCTTTATTTCTAGAATAATAAAATATGAGGATTGTAGTTGTTCTTGACTTAAAATATTCTAAGTACTAATTATATTGAGATAATTTTATTAAAAATCCATTTTAAATTCTATAAAATTGTGGATGGGAATGGAAAAATTAACTAACATGTCCTAAGAATTCTTGAAATTATTCTAGGTAGTCAAAATTTTTAGTTCTCTCATTTTAATTCCAATGTTTTGGCCAATAAATTCACATAAAACTTGAAACAATAGTTACTATAAAGTCGAGTTGTAATCTTATCGTAGTGGTAAAGTTCTTAGGTTTTCATTAAGGAGACCCAAGTTCAAACCCCACTTGGTACGAGGGACTGGTTCCCCTCATAAAAACCCTTGTAAATTTAAATTCTGATCAAGTGGTATTAGCTCAACTGGTTAGATTCCTTAACATTAAAGGAAGAGATCTAGGTTCAAATATTACCAAGTGATACACAAATAATATCCAAGATTTATTGTAATACCACTATGTGGTGATGATGTAATACAAGTGGGACTTATTTCAATCCCATCTAACTAATTTAAAAAAATAGTCACTATAAAGTCATGTACCATTTTGCTATTTATTTATAATTATAAATACTTATATAGTTTCTTCTATTTTAATAATACTAAAATTCTAAAGACCACATTGATATCAACCCTTAAAATTATGAAGAGAAAGAATTTCAAACATTTGCTAGATATAAAAATAAAGACTAATACATGATTGATTATGAATGTAAAAAAATGATAATTGGTTTAAATATTAAAACCCTATAAAAATACATATGTAAAGAATACATGCATTTCTAGTGATGTGTGAATAATAAAGGAATTATATACTATATTTTTAAAAAGAACACTAAAAACTAACTTGTAGGTAGTGGAGAGTCTTATCCTATTGTGAAATAGGGTTGGACTAACTTTGTTAGTACTTGTATAGGATGATGGTGAGCCATGTTGGTCAATGGTTTTGATTCTCTTCTTCATCCAATTTTTACGTTTTTACCATATTTTCTTGTCATTTTATCTTGTTAATATTTTCAATACTATAACATAGGGATAGAGGCATGATTAAGGGGCATGCTTACACATTGTTAGAGTATTTTATATTATTTGATACATGCTAATGTGCCCCCATGGACCATGGTACCTTCATGGTACAACTTGTAAATATTATATTAGGATTGAGTCATAGTTTAAAGTGTGAGTATAATTTTCCCTTTCGTGTAAGTGTGTATGTGTAGGAAATGCACGTGTGTTATGTAAAGTTGTAATATGTAGGAAATGCACGTATCATGTGAATGAGTGTGCAAATGTAAATTGAGTCTATGTGCAAAAGTGTCTTATCTATAAGAGTGTAAATATGTGCTCAAGTGTCTTAGATTAGAGTGTGCAAAGTGAAGGTAAAGAGTCATGTCTAGGTGTGCATACAATGTAGAGTCATGTGTTCATCAAGTATGCAAGTTTCCAATAGAGAAGACAAGAATGATGAGACTTGGCATATGGAAAGGAATCGTCAAGTATCCAAAGAGGCATACTACTAGATATATACCCCATAAGGATGGATAATCACAAGGAATCATGATCAGTCAATATAATAATTGTAAGAGGAAAATGAATAATAAATATTGCATACATTTTAAGCAATTAATATTATAAGTTGTGCTACATGCTTTGTACCTGTATGATTCATGCTATCTACATTCATATTGTCATTTATTATTCAATGTTATTTTATATTTTAAATGCCTTGATATACATTTTAATTTGTTCGTATTATTATACTCATATAATTAACTTTATTTTATTGTATTATGGCTATATTATACTCGATCCTATTATATTTAACATGTGAGGTTTGTTGTAGTATTAAGACTTATAAAACCATCACACATGTCTACTAAAGTGTGTGTCTTAACAATAAATACTACTATGATTACTTTTTAAAGTGGAAATACTAATAAATGATTGATTGTTAGGGATTTTTATGCACATTCATGATCCTAGCATTTTTTTATACCTAGGGTTAAGATAATACATTATTTTGATCAAAAATTATAATTTTATAGCTTTGAGAAGAGTGTAACCTAGATATCAAACTTAAAATGGAAAGTTATCATTTATTAATGCTATAAATATATATTTCATTCACCATATTACCACACACTCAACTATCAATCATTTTACTACTAACCCTGCTTTCAACAATCTTACATTATTTAGTACCTTTACTATTATCTTAGCATGCAACCTTATTTTCACTTTCTCTATCTCTCTTATTCTTGCAAATATGACCAAAGACATTGACATCTAGTTCAATACATTTAATGGAGGAGGATGGGATACTCTTCCAAAATTTGTAGTTAAATATCAAATTTGCTACTCAAGGACTAATTTCCAGGGTACTTTGAGTCCCCTACGATAATCCCAACTATGGTCTTTCCTTAATATAGTGGTGATGTTTCAAGTAAGGTAGAATATTATTGAATGATTTATTATGCTTAATTATTGCAATATTTGTGGATGATATGGTACTTGATGCCCTTTATTGTTATCATGACCCTCCCTTGGACAACGTTTCCAAATAAAACATTTATGAACTTATGTGAAATTATTAATGATAAATTATGTAGATTCTAAGAGGTTTTTGTTAACTAATGATATGGTACTGATAAATTAACCTTTTTGTAAGAATAGAAATCTCCACAAATGGGCCGAGGACCAATGGCTATTAAAGTCAAAGTGAATTGACTAATGATTTATTTGTTTTGAAAATTTCCTATGTCTTTGCAAATGGTTATATTATTGTTGCACTTACACAATAGGTAGTGTTAAGTGGCATTGCTAACATGTTTTACAAATATTTAATATTGCTTTATAAAATAACCAAAGTATAATGTTTAGTATTGTTTTTAATTGAAAATATTATTAATATATTGAAGCATTGAAATAGAAAAGATAAAATGGATATTTACTAGAATATAGACTATAAAGAAAAATGAAGTACATCTTGATGAGTTGTTATGCTCGGGTAGTTTTAGGAAGTTAGTTTTCTTTCGAACGAACATCTTGTAGATGTTCTTTAAACCCTTATGTAACAAAAGAAATAAGGTAGGAAAAACTCAATTCGTATTACATTGTAAAGGAAGAGAAGCTTCAGGTAGAGAGCGTCCTGGTCTAAGATACTACTAGGAGACTTGGAGGATGGGTGCAACAATAGATCTCCTTCACTGATGAGCATTCGAACATAACTCCAAGCAAGTGCCTTCAAAACTTTGAGGTACCCTCTTTGTGATACCTTTGGAGTAGTAATTATTATATAATTATTGTATTAGGTGCTTAAATTATTGATCAAGTTGATTACAAAATATAATACCCAATATTGTGTTCTCAAGAGAACCACAATATAAAAGGATGAACATGTTTTTACTGCAATATAGAACATAGAAAGAGATAAACGTACTCTATTATCTTTACATATTTCCAAAGTGATAAATGAGAATATTTGGAGAGCACACTATTTAGTGTCCAATCAGAAAAAGAGACACAATGTTAGATTTATGCTATACCACCTCTAAAGCCAATGGAAATATCGTAGTGTTTTATAGACTTGTTGATAGGCATTTTCCACAGTGTATGTGAACCCACAATGCAACTATGTACTGTTTTGCCATACCAATGTGGATAGATCCAACATGACCTGTGATTGAAGTAAGGAAACCCCAACGGTTTCTCAATGAATTAGAACTTGAAGTCATTGAGGTATATGTGTTGCTGACTTTTGATGCTAAGATCATAGAGGGATAATAGGCAAGGATGTTTTTGAAAAAACCACATTATAGTAACACCTATGAGCTGCATGTGATGGAATTAATCTTAAAACATATTTTAAGATGTGTTATATCTATCAACTATAAACTTTGGAATTGGTTGATAGGTTGATTAACATATAGGGAGAAAACTTCAACAAGTTTGAATATGTTGATGATAAAGAAAAACTGTAAGATGATATATAGAATATGCATAGGATATTGTGTAGAATATTTTTTTGCTTGAACAACATTAAATAATTCTTTGAAAACACCTTGGATAAAGAGATAAGATAAGATCTTAGTTTGAAAGAACAAATGTTAGTTTTAAAAAGATATGGGTTATCTTTTGTTGTTCTCTTGATTAAAGATAATATAGGGTTGGCCATAGGTAGAGGAATGCCATTAGAGAAAATCCTTTGAAAAGTATTACTTTACTAAGAATTGAGAATACATATTCTTAATAAATGTTTAGATCTTTAGTGTGGTTCATGTTAAAGGAATGTTATTACATTGGTTACAAGATATAATATGAATGATTTGTTATTATTTTAGTATTAAAACAAATGTTCATGATATATGATACATACATATATATATATATATATATATATATATATATATATATATATATATATATATATTAATGTATGGAAAAGAATAATGGGAATACTCTTGCTTTAATTAAGTTACTCATGTATAGTTGAAAATGTTTCTATGGAGATATGGATGGCTTTAGACTATTAAGTTGTATGGGCACTGAGTGAAGATAAACCCCAAAATTAACATGGGATAATGGCCATTTTTATCCACCTGGGGGATGTTGTAGCATCTAAAACCTGAAAGTGGAAGAATAAGATTCTAAGGAATTTATCCAAAATATTTTAAATTGCTTTTGAACTATTTTAAAAAAAAATTGGGGTAGATTTTAGGGTTGTTATAGTTGGTATCAAAGCATGATAATAGGTCTTTTTATTAAGCCTTCCAAATATTACATTTGATAGACAAATACCTTGGAAAGAACCTAGCCATGAGTAAATTTGATGAGCACCTTAGAAAGAAAAAAATATTCCTAGGGGAATAATGGTCATAGAACAACCATTGATCAAAAGTCTAGTCTTACTCTTAGAAAGACATATCACTGAAAGTAAGTACACTAGATGATACTCTCAAATGTTGGTTTAAGGATACATATTACCTTTGTTTAAAATAAAAAATAAAATAATAGAAGTATATGGAATAATAGCTAAAATTAAACACTTGAATAACCAAGAAAAGAAATAGCATCTAGAGTAGGACAAGGAAAGTAAGGAAACATCCGAACTCTAAGTCCTCTCAATAAATAAAGGGTTGGGACAAAATCCTAAGAGGAAAAATTGGAGGTTTTAAGTAGAGTAGTGAAAGATCTTGCATATATGGTTTATCACATGCAAGAACAATTAGAATGAAAATGATAGGTATTGGACATTCTAATGAGCTTGAGTTCTTCAACTAGAGTTGCACAAGAGATAGACTTACTAATCTCTATAATAGAAAGTGAAAAGAACTGAATCTAAAATTTCTAAATAGTGGATCTAATCAAAGACTTCAACTGAAGAATAATTCTTAGATACAAAAATAATCTACATCAGTCTAACATAACTAGAAAAAGGAAGGCGGGTAGGAAAAGCCTTGTGATATGACTTACCAGGTGGAAATAAACTTACAACAAAGGAAATATTACTTCATTTATGTGATCTATCTGAATAAGGTCATTGAGATTTGAGGAAAAGAAAAAGTGCAGGTTTCCTATAATGGGAAAAAGAACAAAATAAGAAGAGTAAGAAAAAATCCCATTCTACAAAGAAACATGATAGGAAACTAAGGGACACAGAGAAGAAGAAAAATAAAATTAAATAATATGAACCTTAATAAAATATGGGACCCATAGAGACACCAAAGGAATAAAATTAGAACAAGCACTCTAGACCCAAGATGGGTTGCTTTTACTACGAAGGTCTACACTATGTTAGTAATTACCCACAAAAAGTAGGAATTAGTAAACGACTTGAAGAACCAAACTACCAAATCAAAGCAGATGATGACATATAAATTACACCACTACATTTGAGAGGTATGATATTTTATGATAAATAATTTTAAGATTTTGAGATATAGTGGAGATATAGATAGCTTCATTATGCTAGTTTAGTCAAATATATACCAAATATATTAGGATACTTGGCAAAAGGATGGAATGTACAGTATGGTTCTATATAAAACTACTCCGTGGATAAATGTTATCTTAAGGTGTGAGTCATATTACCTAATGGTTCCACATAATGGCACCTATATGTAGCCCCTCTCCATGCCTTTGACATAATTTTAGGGATGGATTGGTTAAAATCCCAAGAGGCTATAATCAATTTCCATGAAATATGGATTGATTACACTGATAGTAACAAATAAAGAAGGTGAATTGTCAGTGAATAAGGTTATTTTTGTCATCAAATACTATAAACAATGCAATTAAAGAAAACCATGAGAAAATGTGGAATTATTTTCATGGTTAAGTTTAACGGAGTTGAGACAAATGAAAAGGAAGAGGTGTTTAGCAAACACCCAATTTTGCAATATTATAAGGATGTATTTCCTAAAGATTTGTTGGGGTTAGCACCAAAAAGGGAATTTGATTTCACCATGGAACTGATTCTTAGAATAGAGCCAATACATAGGATCCCATTGTAGACACCTAAAACGCATCATTTCGAGGGCGACTACTCATATGGACATGCTACAAGACCATATGGAGGATCTTGGACAGACTCCAAGATAGAGCAGTGGTTCTAACAACTCAATTTAGGCTTTTTGGCCTAAGCAGTCTGAACCATAGCCTAGACCTATGGTCTCCAGTATAAATCATGGTTGACACCTATGGTCTATAGTATGGATCACAACTGAGACCTACAGTATTAAATGAAGTTCTGTTAGGCCTTCCATTCGAGCCAAATCAGTTGGAATGGCCAAAATATCTAGAAGGAGGTAGTTGAAGGATGAAATATTCCAGAGGCTTCCATCCCAACTCTCCTAACCAACCTTCTTGGTCTTGGCTTATCCATGAAGCCACCCCTAGCCATAGGGGTATGTTATAAATACCCCCTCCAAATGGGGAGAAAAGGAGAGCAAGCATTGGAGATTTGAGCAGCGAAGCCCTGGCGAATTGTACACTCAAACTGAGTATACTAAGATATAGAGCTATTGCACTTAATCCCTGACCCTTTTGCCACCATTCATGATGAATTATATTATGGATGCCCTAGGTGCTTAGGAGGATCAATAAATGCAAATTCGGGTAAATGAATGCCCTTCACATCGAATTGATCGCAAAATCAATCTGAGGACAATGAAGGTGACCCTTGAACATCAATTTGGACAAGGATATTGAGCCCACTACCCCTGATTTTGAGGGTAAACTCATTAGAGGTCAAACCACAACTGTCAACCACAGTTCATAGTGCAGACCGCTCACTAGAGCTACGGTTTGCAACAGGTGATAGATCACCTTACTATTTTCTTTTTTTTCTGGCAAGTTAGGTTAGATTAGTCATTTTATTGATTTAATAGCATTTTAGAAGACTTTTGACCATAGAACTAGGCTAGATTCACATTTTATGCTTATGTTTTAATTAGGACTAAAATGCTTTCTTTATGCATGTTTAAGCTTCATTTTCTATATTTGATCCATGCATAGTGTAGATTCTATTACATGAATCTTGATTAACTTTGCATAGTTTAGCAGCTTTCTTTATGTTTTCTTGATTATGCATGTTAATGTTGTCATTATACATTTTATCTAAAAGGGCCTCATCATGAGAGGCTGCCTATATTTTTGACATTCTTGTTGTTTCTTGATCATAGGGAATAGTTCCAAAGGAGAGATAAAGCATCCAATCCCTTCCCCATTGTGAAGAAGAGGGTCATCGACACCCTAGAGCAGTTCATGTCACCCTAAGGGGCATTTTGATCACACCTACCCTTGATAGGGATTAAAAACTATTGTAATTAATGTATCAAATGGGTATCCCTAAGAGGGACGAATATGTAATTTGACTTCATTGAAATTAATAAAGGATTCCTCATATTCATGTTATTTCTTGTTATCAAATTATGCATGCCTATTTGTGTATTTTTCTTCGATTGTGATAGTTAGATCAAGTGTGATCCTCTTTGGTGGTTACATATGGTGATCATGATGGAACTCCACATTTCTAGCCCTTGAGTGCTGACATTTTTGTTTATTTTATCTCAGGTGATAACCACAACTAATAGTTATGGTTATTTTTTGGCCTACGACTGTCGCCTACAGTTTACACTGTATAATGCAGACTAGAGCTACGATTTACAATAGAAGCAACAGAAATAAAAGAAATCACTTGGCAACAGATCAAGAGTTGAGGTAGGTTCTATTTTTATTCTCTGTTCTATATTTTCTCCTCTATATTTTTATAGTAAGCGGAAAATCGATGGCAAATTAGGTACATTAAAGGAAAATGATCAATGAATAAGTCCTAATTTGCTTTCGCATTATTTCCATTAGAAAGGTGCTGCTAGGAACAACGGACCTCTGATTGCAGTCTGCCCTAGAATATAGTGACCTTGATAAAATTGTGTGGGTGTTTGCATGAGTGAGGCCAAATTAGAGGCCATGTCATCATAATTGCATTGTCATAACGTCATGTAGGGCATAACATGCATACCCTTGTGAATTTGAAATGTTATTTCTTATGCATATCATGTAGGAATGATCATATGAATGCTCTTTTATGCATTTATCTTTGTACAAAGTAAAACAAACCACACACACCACATTTCATTGTAAACATCAATGGCATTGGGCTCTCACATCCAACCCATTTGATTGAGACCAATAGTGGATGTCATTACCACTTGGTTGGCTCATTTGAAATTGTATTATCGGGACCCGCTCGTTGCCAAGGCCGACCCAAGAACTGTCCTATCCATGTAAAATAGCATGCACTCATCTTCAGAAGGGTGTATCATTGCACACGGTGTGCTGGGTGAGGGTTGGTAGTACCTATGCTACTTCGTTGAGTATGGAATTCATTACCATATTCGGCTTGTACGAGTATATAGGTGAAAGCCAATTAAATTGAAAATAAAATCTAACGATTTTGCAAAACACACGAGAGTTTCTTATACTGATACAACACATTTGAAAACAACATAAAATATTTTAGGGAGCATTTTAAAATTTAAAAATAAGATAAACATCATTGTTGACCTTGTTTGATAATAAAAGATACATCTAGACATTAGGTACACTAGTGGATACACGGGGTAGTCAGCAAATGCGCAAGCCTGAGGCTGATGAGCAAACCTCAATCGATTCACAATTACATGTGTCTAGTCCTCAAGCACATGAGCAAACTAAACGACATTTGATGAGCATTAGAGGAGACAAATCGACATGAGGGGATTCCATTAAGCATACCCCTGATAGACTAGCATCAGTGCATACTGTTAGACATAGATTAGAGCATGGGGCTTCTCAGCCTGAGGGTGCTCCACTCAAAAGCCATTATTGAGACCACAGTGCATGCACATCCATGGGATTGATCAAAGAATATGTCATGCAGGGGACCAGATTGGCACCCATCCACACTAAGTCTACAGGGTGTACTATACCCTCACCTTCTGAGTGTAGAAGGAATAGAGGTCCGCCTATTTAGGGGCAAGTAGACGGGCTCCCTACTGAGTGCAAGTCTACCCATACTCCCATGCATACTATAACATGCAAGATCACCATCGATATGTCGAAGGTGGGAGCTAATGGAACACCACCCCATGATAGGTGGAGGTCTAGACAACTAGATGGTCTAGGTAGTGTGCTAGAGCAGCTAGGCTGTAAGCCTTCAGCTCTACCCACTCGTGTTTTGAATAAGCATAGTGGGAGAACCATTAGAACTACTAGAGAGCATGGAGAGGCTTATAAGAACCCTCATGTCTTGCATCCACCATCCACATATGGTAGCACATAGCACAGGACACAACACGATGCTGATGCCATATTCACAGACAGAGGAAAAAGCGCAACACATCAGTTCAATGGATACATAACCCACAAGGTCACTCATACAGAGTAAGCATATCAAAGGCCTTCGATGGCTGACCAGGTTGAAATATCATATCGACAAGCCTCTGAGCAAAAATTCCAAATCCTCCAAGATCAATTGGAGGATGCTTTCCTAGAGAGGCAACACATCGAATATGAAGATCTTCAAGTACAAAGGCTTACTAGACAAAGGCTGTATGAGCAGCGCTTGCATGAGGAGCACATCCTTATCTAGAAGGAGCATGTAGAGCAAGAATATAGGTTGGATAGGGTCAACATATACTCTCAAGATGAGCATAGAGAGCAGGTGCACAGAAAGGTTTTTTCTCAAGCCGACATGCACCATGAGTGCACAAGCGTTCACACACATATCACTGCCCATCACAGAGAGTGACCACCCTTGGTCTATAATAAAAGACAACAACATTATGAGGAATAAGAGGGGAATAGATGCAACTAGGAATATCCTGAGAGTTCTTGAGCTAAGGAGAAGGAATAGCAATGCCCTCCACCTCAACAGAAGAGGAATATACCTCCCAGACCACCTCCATGCAGACTTAGGGAGGAGGACTTTCTATCTTCTAAGGCTTACAAAGCTTTGGCTAAGAAGGTCAAGGCAATTGAGAGATAAGGCACGGCTGTCCAAAATATAACACTAAGAAAAATTCACAATGAACCTTTAGATCCCTCAGTACCTATGCCCCCATACCCAAAGCATTTTGAGATGCCCAGGTTGGAAAAATTTAAGGGTGATGAAGAGGTGCAAGAACATTTCATGAGCTTTTTGGATGCTTGCTTCTAGATAGAGAACAATGATGCACTATTATTATGTACATTTGTCACAAAACTCTCTGGACTGGCCTGAGAGTGGTTTAATCATCTAAATAAGCACATCATAACAAATTTTGATCAATTAGTTGATGCCTTTCTTGAACGCTATTCCTTTGACATCAAGAAACAAGATAACCTTTTTGATTTGGTTGCACTAGCTCAGCGTGATGATGAGCCAATAGAATAGTATAGGAAGATGTGGAGGAGATTAATGGCAAAGTTGCCATTCCTGATTCCTACCACAGAATTAACCCGAATGTTTACAAAGAGTTGTGCCAAGCACATCTCACTATTGTTGCAGCTGCGACAGTATGCCATATTCGAAGAAGCTTGGGCACAAGCCAAGGTAATTGAGGATATCAAGTTGTAGGAAGGCAACTTGAAGCTAAAAACTAGGAAATAGGGATATAAGAAGAGTACCTCAAAGAAATAGGGCAAGCAGGCCCATGTGAATCAGGTGGTACTAAATCTCCAAAATGAGGATAAGGGGTAAAATAAATAGAATTATCAAGCCCATCCTCCTCTTGCACAATACGACCAATGCAAAAATAACTAAAAGGGAAAGAATAAAGAGCAAAGTCCACCTCACATATTTATTCTATTGACAGAATCAATGACATCGATCTTTCTTCAGCTCTACGAGGCCAAGGAAATAAGATTACCCGAAGTCAAGATGGTTGATCCAAATCAGCCCAAGCCCAAAGACTATCAAGAAGAGTTGTTTTACATATTTCATAGAGTGAAAGGCCATGAAATCGAGGTGTGTTGGTCCTTCAAACACATTGTGCAAAATATGATAGACAAGGGAGAGCTTGTAGTACCAGGCAATCCCCAGGTGCTAGACAACCAAAACATGGGGATTTTAAAAAATCCATTACCAAACCATGAGGTACCCTATAACCACACTACCCATGTCAATAAAGTGTGAGTCTAACGACCTACCCAAGGGTTCATCGGTATGGTCAATATTGTTACTAGATATGGGAGGTACAAATGGCTGAATCAACCTTGTGCTCCCATTCAAATACAAGCTACACCTCAATAGCGACAGACACAAAATATTCTAGGCCCACTAATGAGACCGATGGTGACCATTAGGAGTAGGCTGGTTCAAAACCTGTAGATGACTCCTGTGAAGTTGTCGATATATGAGCTTATACAACAGTTTCATAGGCACAAGGAGACTCTTATGGAAATTTTGAGGTCCATTGAGGTACAGTCCTAGGATGCATAGGCATTCATGAACTTCATGGGGCATGTACAACAATGCTAGGAACCAATGATCCAATTCTATGATCATGAAGTGAAAATGGTTTTTGCAAGCATGGCTGACCCGCCACTACATATCATTGCATGTGTTAACCATGTGTCGTTCAAAAGGGTATTGATTGACACTGGTTCATCTATCAATATAATCATGACTAAGGTACTACACCATTTAAAATTTCCTAAATCACTTGTCATACTAACCACCTTTACATTGAGATAATTTAACGATGTACTATGCTCTATGGTTGACACGATTGTCCTACCTATTCAAGTGGGACTAAAGACCATTCCCATAATGTGTCATGTGATAGAGGGTGCCTTGCAGTATAACATCCTGCTGGGGAGGCCTTGGATTCATGAAATGAATTGTATTCCCTCAATATTACATTAGTGTGTCAAGTATATACATGAGGGACAAGTTCACGTGATTTCATCAGATGAATAACCCTTCAAGTTCATGAACTTAGCAGATTTTCTAGGGGGTTTCATGATCCCATCAATGCACTTGGACATACGACCCACATTGTTGGTGAGGGTTCCAAGAGGTAAACAGGCGGTGCATATTCAACCATTGGTATCTATATCAAACATATCTGAACATACCATCACAAATTCTCTGAGACCGAGTGCATCGACAATGCATCAAAACAACGAGAAATTAAAGGTAAAATTGGGCTGGAAAGAAGCAAAGAATGCGCCTGAACTAGTCGCCACTAAGGCTACCACTCCCATGGAGGTGGAGGAAGCCCAAGATCAAGTCGAGGAAGCACCTCAGCCTACTTTTCCTACATCATCAGCAAGGTCATTTGCACCCCAGGTGACTGTTCACCTAGCCAACACAAGTCTGGGTGAATATCTTGTGCAAAATGTGACCTTCAATCCTATTTTAGAGACTACACGAGACATGGGTTGACCGATAGCCCATCGATACCTAGTTGGATCCATAGTACCATTGGTTGAGCCACCCAACCAAACCAACTTTATTTATGCTAGGTTGGATCAAGTTCCAACACGGGCACCCATGAAGGTAGATGATGACGAACAGTTTGTGGCAAACGTTCAGTAATTGTCCAACCCAGAGTATGCCATGCATATTTTTGAGCTCTATAATTGGCATGGATACAACCTTGGTATTTTTAAACAAGGACTAAGAACCCCTCTTGAACCACGTTATCATTTGGCAACTAATAGGTTTGAATTGGGATTGCAGATTCAGGGACATGATGATTTACTCACTGCATCATTGGATTGTTTGTACTTGGGTCTGGGGGACAACGTGGATTTTAATACGTATCATCCCAACATGTCTAGCCTTCGATACAAAAAACTAATGGTGTCAGTCATCACCATTGAGATACCAAAGACTTAACATGAAGAGTTCTCGGAGAAGAACCCTAAAGGCATCCTAGGTCATCAAAACCATATCACAATCGATGATACTGGTATGTAGGGACACAACCCCATCATTCTAGGTGATCCCAATTCAGGAGATCTTTGCAGTGAAGATGTAGAGGAGTCCACCTCTGAAATGAGCAGACCGAGTTATGATGTAGATGGTGAGTCCTCAAATGATGATCAATTCAAAGAGGAAATTGACCGAGCCCTCGTGGTTCCAATATTTCTACGCCATTTGCTGCCTAGAGAGAAATTAGATGAGATACAAGAGCATTTCATGGTCAATAGTTATTATGAAGATGAGACAGAGTAGGCCTACTTAAGGCCTCATCCAGCTAATCTCCCAATATTCATGGACACGATAGAGTGGCCTACTCATAGTAGCAATCATAGTGATGAGGTTGAGATGACCGATTCGAGGCTAGTATATCCACTACATCTATTGCCTGTGGAGTCAGAGTATGTTATAGAAGAGGTGCCTCTTAATGTATATTTATTTGAAGAGGAAGCAAAGCTAATTTTTGCATCGATGTTGTATATACGATAATTTTGTCTGGTCTACCCGGATAGTGATGATAGCAATCACAGAATCAGATACATGGGGCCACATCTGGAAGATCACCCCTTGCATATGGGGGGAAGTGAAATATTATATATTTACAGTGATGATGATGATTCATTGGAAATGGCCTATTTGGGGCCTCATCACCTGTGTAATCAGAATCCACCTCGGGGTCCACCACCTGTTACAGCTATGGGTTTGCGTCGAGAGATAAATCTCCAGTGCTGCCTCAGGGAAAGAATAAATCTAGAAGAGGAATATCAAAGGATATTTTCCCAACCACCTACTTATACTGAGCTTCTTGAGTCGAGAGATCCCATTTTATAGTCAGTGCACAGATAGGATCTAGTTGCTCGAGCATCCCACAAGGAGGACCCTTTCATCCCCATGCCCTCTGAGTTAGATCTTGGGCACGAAAGCTACACAAATGATGTAGAGTTTAGTCCATGTCGTCCTGGAGACCAATTCCATTCCATCAGCATGGTCTCCATTGATTTGACCACTTCACTCCACAATCCAGTAGATCCATCCAAGACATTGCATCTAAACATGGATGCTATCATTTGGGATCGTGTTGATTCACTAGTAGAGCCTAAATATTTCTTCCCGAACAAAGAGATGCCACAACCATTTCATTTTGGACCAGGCTACACTTATGATTTCCATCATGCTAAAAATTCTTCTATTTTAGAACATATAAATCCAGTGGATGACATCCATTTGATCCCTATGCCTCATCAGATTGAGGAGGGATCCCATATGTTAGTAGAGGAAACCTTCGAAGTGGATATCAATAATGATCCCACCAATCCAAAGAAGGTTAAATTTGGAATGAGTCTCACTCTAGATGAGCGCACTAGCATCATCCCTCTGCTAAAAGAGAGACCTAACTTTTTTTCTTGGACATACAAATATATGCCTGGTCTAAACTTGAAGTTGGTTACTCATAACCTTTCACTAGACCCGTCCAAGAAACCCATCAAGCAGAAGCTCAGAAAAATGCATCCAACAATAGCCTTAATGGTGAAAGATGAATTGCAAAAATTATTGGATGTAGAATTTTTCATTTCCATCGACTATCTAGAATGGGTATCCAATATGGTGCTTGTAGGAAAACCAGATGGAAGGATCCGTATTTGTATGGATTTTAGAGATCTCAACAAGGCAACACCCAAAGATTCATTTTTGTTGCCACATATTGATGCTCTAGTAGAATCTACTGCTGGTCATGAAATGCTCTCCTTATGGATGGTTTTTTTTGTTACAATAAAATTTGGATTAAGCTCAAAGACCAGCACAAAACTACGTTTATAATTCCATGGGGAACATTTTGCTACAAAGTTATATCGTTTGGTCTCAAAAATGTTGGTGCTACATACCAGCGGGCCATGAAATACATTTTTCATGACTATATGCACAAAATTCTGGAAGATTATATCGATGATTTGCTAGCCAAGTCATTACTATGAGAAGAGCACACAGAGGTCTTGATAAAAGTCTTCGATTTCCTGATAGAGCACAACGTCAGGTTGAATCCTAAGAAGTGCGTATTTGGTGTAACTTCTAGAAAATTGTTAGGGTTCATTGTCTCTAAGATAGGCATCGAAGTAGACCCAACGAAGGTCAAGGAAATTTTGGAAATGCGTCCTCCAACCAATATTAAGGAATTAAGAAGCCTCCAAGTCAAGGTAGCTTCAAAAAAGTGATTTATTGCCCAACTATCGGATAAATGTTGACCCATGAATCGATTGCTACATAAGGGTGTCCCATTCAACTAGGATGAGGACTGCAAGGTAGCCTTCCTTGAGATAAAGCAATACCTGGTAATGCTGCCAGTGTTAGCTCCACCAAGGCTAGAATAGCCTTTTCTACTATATATATCGGCAACAGACTTTGCGTTAGGGACCATGTTGGCCCAAAAGAATGTACAAGGTAAAGAGCAATCCATATATTACATTAGCAAAACTTTGGTGAGTTACGAGCTAGGATATGCATATGTGGAAAAGCTATGTTTAGAAATAGTGTTCGCTACCAAGAAATTGTAGCACTACATGTTAAGTCACACAACATATGTGATATCAAAACAAAATCCTTTGTAGTATATGATGAGTAAGACATATCATAATACATGTACTGCAAAGTGGATCATGCTATTGATAGAATTCAATCTAGAATTCATAATCCAGAAGTCCATTAAGGGATAGGTCATAGCAAATTAGTTAGCTAAGGCACCACTGTCCAATACTAGGCCTCTAACAATTGATCTTTCGAATGATGTAGTTTTTGTAGTATCCGAAGCTCTCGAACCCGAAGAACTAGAGAACAATGCTGATATGACTCTATTATTTGATGGTTCAAAGTGTGAGCAAGGAGTTGGTGCAAGGATAGTGTTTTTAATACTGCAAGGAGCTCCAATGCCCTTGTCGTTCAAACTAGACTTCCCGTGCACCAACAATAATGTTGAATATGAAGCCCTACTTTTGGGCCTTCATACAACCATCGCCATGAGTATAAAGAGATTAAACATCTTTGGCGATTCCCTACTCATAATTAACCAAGTGAAGGGACTATTTCAGTGTCGATGTCTAGTACTGAAAGCCTATAAAGATCTTGTTGCCACATATCTAGCTAAACTGGAATGGTACGACATCGAGGCAATCCCTCGTTCATCAAATAGATTTGTAGAAACCATGGCTTCTTTGTGATCCTTCCCTCAAAATCCTTTTGCAAAATTCACTACCATCCATATCAAGATGCTCTCACATATTACAGCAGAGCATGTAGCCTTTGATAACAAAAAATCATTCAACATGATTAGTGTGGAACCAAAAGCTGATTGGTTCTACAAAGCTGATGACTTTCTCAAGAAAGCACCCTGGGGGTCTTTAACCTCCCAAAGTCCTATGGGGAGTGGCACCACCATTCACCATAATGTTGTCTCCTAGTCTGCATTTGTAAAAGTAAATACATAGGGGGTATAGGTTGTCGTAGCGGTCAAAGCTAAGGCTCATTAGAATTGGATGTCACAGATTCAAGACTTCCTAAGACTTGGTTTTGTCTCAGAGGGACTGTCGCATGCCACAAGATGCACATTTAAATAGAAAGTGACTAAATTTATATTTATAGGAGACATTTTGTATCATTGGAGTTATTCTCCTTTGTTGTCTTGAGCCCCAAGAGTCAGCTTAGGCAATTTCAAAAGCTCATGACGGTACGTGCGGTGGCCATTTCAGTGACATGGACATCATCAAGCGCATCCTTCGAATGGGTTATTATTGGCCCACTATGGAGAAGTATTACAATGTATATGTCAGGAAATGCATCAAATGTTAGCATCATGCTAATATTATGCACCTGCCATCACAGGCCTTACAACCCATCCAAGCGGCTTGGCCATTTGCTTAGTGGGGGTTTGATCTAATTCGCAAGATATCTCCTCCATCATCAGGCTGACATACATTCATCATTATGGCTATTAAGTATTTTACAAAGTGGGTGGAAGCCATTCCATTAACAATGACCATGAGAGCTTGCATAGCAGAGTTCATAATGGAGCATATCATAAGTCGTTTCAGGGTACCATCCAAAATAGTTTCGGATAATGGAACTTCTTTTAAGAACAAAACTATGTGAGATTTAACCTCTAAGTACTGCATCAAACACAATTTTGCATCTCCATATTATCCACAAGAAAATGGGCAAGCTGAGGCCTCAAACAAGACTGTGGTAGCCATCTTGAAAAATACATTGCAAGAACACCACAAGGATTGGCATACACAGTTGTCCCTGCATTATGGGCTTATAGAACTAGCCTTCAGACTCCCACTAGGGCAACTCTATTTTCACTAGTATATGGCACTGAGGCCATTATGCCAGTAGAGTTGGAAATTCCAACGCTATGCATCACATTGAAAGAGTTCATCGATGATGACACTGTACGACAAGCTCACCTAGATCAACTGATGTTGCTCGATGAACATCACGTGAATGCCCTTGACCATCTCCATGTTTATCAAGAGCGACTTAAATGAGATTACAATATCAAAGTACACCAGAGAGATTTTGAATTTGGGGATCTTGTACTAAAAGAAAACCAATAGAACTCGAATTTGCTGCCCGATATGCAAGACAAATTTGTGGCTAATTGGCTAGGACCCTATATCATATCTAAAAATATTGGTCCAGGTACCTATCGCTTGACGTCGCTAGGGGGTGTTGAGGAGATTGAACCTCTCAAAATCATCCATATTAAGGCGTTTTATGCTTAGAGAGTGTAGTGTAAAAAGCTCCAAAGGCATCTGTAAGCCCTTTGGTCAGCCAAAAAGGCACCAAGGATTTCTAAAAAATTGCTTGGTCAACCTTAAGGCTCTGAGAGTTCTTGTAGCTTCTCGGTCATCCTAAAAGGCTCCATGCCCTCTTGTTGAGAGTTTGGTCAACTAAAAGGTTCCAAAGGCATCTGTAATACCTTTGGTCAGTACAAAAAGCTCCAAGGATTTCTAAAAATCATTTGGTTAACCCAAAAAAGCTCCAAAGGCATATATACTCATCGTTTGGTCAAATATGAAAGCTCAAAAATGTATAAAAATTTGAAAATATATAAAATTCCAAAAAAATTGGTAAAGCATAAAATAAAAAAATATTTGCTTTTGTAGTTTGCATTTTCATATATGCATTCACACCATCATATTGCATTTAGGCATTTGTCATTTTTTGCATTCCATAGTAGAGTGTAATGTGTCTATAAAAATCTTACAAATGATCACACCCTTGCATTTATCATAAATCATTGCATTCATACACGATACATAGTGAATCAAAAGCACTATAAAAATCCCTTGCTCAAAGAAAATGGTAACACGTGGAATAACAGTGATTTTTATCACTACATATGAGCAAGTAAGAAGGGTGAGAACTTAAATCCTTGGATTTTCCATCTTTTGAAAGCCATAGAGTGATCCCCGATCGTAGTAATGGGTTGGAAGAGTCCTGCCTACAATCAGAGAGGTAGTTCTATTGGGTGATCCCCAAACATAGCAATGGGGGATTTTTATCTCTATAGGATGAAACCTATAGAGATGCAGGAGTTAAAGGTTCAACCCCAAGGGTTGTTATAAAAAGGATTGATAAAACCTAGTGTGTCACCTTGGGATGCACTTGTTCTCTTTGTAAAGAAGAAATATGGGTCACTAAGATTATGTATTGACTATAAAATATTAAAAAAAGTGATCATAAAAAATATATATCCCTTGCCCAGAATAGAGGATTTGTTTGATCAATTTAAGGGGGCAACCATATTCTCCAAAATTGACTTAAAATTAGGATATCATTGGTTGAGAATTTGTGAGGAAGATACTCACAAAACTACCTTCAAAACTCAATATGAACACTATGAATTCACAGTATTGCCATTTGGACTATCTAATGCTTTAATAAATTTCATGAATCTAATGAACAGTATGTTCAGAAGATAGTTAGATTGGTATATATTGATATTTCTAGATGTCATTCTAATATATTCCAAAAATAAGGAAGAGCATGATAAGCACTTAAGGATAGTGCTTAAATTGTTAAGAGAAAATAAAATTTATGGTAGTCTCTCGAAATGTGACTTTTATGTCCCTAAGGTACAATACCTTGGGTATATTATTTTTTCTCATGGAATAGTAGTGGATCCAAAGAATATTGAGGCCATTTTGAGCTAGCCATGATCTACCAATGTAATTGAAGTACAAAGTTTTATGGGTATTACAAGCTACTATAGATGCTTTGTGAAAAATTACTCTAAGATTACCTATCCGATCACCAACATTTAGAGTAAAGGCAAAGAACTTAAATGGATAGATAAATGTGAAATAACCTTTGAGTTATTAAAATATAAACTCGTTATCGCATCCATTCTAAAAATTGTAGACCCATAGGGTACATTTTTAGTATGCATAGATTCATTAATGGAAGGGTTGGTAGGAGTCCTATCCCAAGAGGACATAGTGGTAGCTTATGAGTCAAGGAAACTAAAGAAATATGAAGTAAATTATGTTATACATAACTTAGAACTAGTAGTTGTAGTGAATGCCCTCCTGATGTGGTGATATTATCTGCTAAGAAAACCTTTTGATCTTAGAATCAAACACCAGATTTTGAAGTATATCTTCACTCAATCATTACTGAATGCTAGACAAATATGATGGGATTTATTTCTTAGATTAATATGAATTTGATATAGAGTATATCAAAGGCAAATAAAACAAGGTTGTAGATGCCCTAAGTAGATGGAGACATATAGTTTCTATAACTCATAGTCATGTAGACTTGATGGACCAAGTCAAAGAGATGCAAACCTAGGATAAATTTTGCAATGACATACGAGATAAAATGGAAAGAAATTTTGTTGAAAATAAAGAATATAGTGATAAGGATGGACTCTCATGTTTCAAAGATAGGGTGATCATACTTAAAAAATGTGATTTAAGAAGAATGATTATGCAAGAAGAACATAAATCACCTTACTCTTCTCATCTAGGAGGGGATAAAATGAGGAAAAATATAAAAAATACTTACTATTGGATAGGGATGAAGAAGGACATAAATAAACAAATAAATTAGTGCATGGAATGTTAGAAAGTGAAGGCTAAACATTGACATCCAATGAGATTTTTATACCCACATGATATACCTATTCAAAAATGGTAGGTCATATCCATGGAATTTATTGTGGGATTGCCTAAGAATAGATTTCAACATGATGCAATCCTTGTTGTAGTAGACAATTCAACCAAGGTTGCACATTTCATACCAGGGAGTACCAAGGACGATGCAATTATGGTGGCTAATAGATTTTCCAAGGAAATATTTAGATTACATGGATTTCCTAAAGTAATTATTTTAGATAGAGATTTTAAAATTCATAGCTACATTCTAGAAAGCCTTACATTAGGCTATAGGTACCAAATTGAATATCAATTCTGCTTACCATCTAGATATCGATGGGAAGACTAAGAGAGTTAACTAGGTTTTGGAAGACATGTTTGCATGTATTGTATGGATCAAAAATTAAAATGGGAAGATTTTCTACACGTGGTTGAAGTTGCCTATAATAATGGACATCATGCTTCTTTAGGAATTACTCCATTAAAAACTAATTAGATCAAGGCTAAAAGAAGCCTTTGATCATCAAAAGAGTTATGCTGATATAAAGTACACACCTAGAGAATTATCTATAGGAGAGAGTATTTATTAGAGTAAATCCCATGAAGAGTGCCATCAAATCAACCAAATTGGATCCTAGGTTTGTTGGACCCTTTGAGATCATCAAGAAGATAAGTCTAGTTGCCTATCATCTCTCCTTACCACCCAATCTATCTAAGATCCATGATACTTTCCATGTATCCCTACTTAGAAAGTATGTAGCTAATCTTGACCATGTATAGAATTTTTCTAACTTGCAGATAAACGACCCAACAACAATTGAAGTCTAAACAATGAAGATTTTGAAGTTTCATTATAAACAAATGAGGAACCAAACTTTGGAGAAATATAAAGTCCAATGGGGCTGGTAATAAGAAAAAATGCTACTTGGGAGAAAGTAGTTGATATGCAAAAATATTTTCCATATTTATTTGAATGAATAAATGTAATTTTAGTATATTTGTAGGATACTGATGAAATAAAATAAACTATGTTTAGTCCAAGGGGGTAGTATGTCATGACCCTACCTTGGACAAATTTTCCAAATAAAAGATTTATGAACTTATGTGAAATTATTAATGATAAATTATGTGGATTCTAAGAGGTTTTTGTTAACTAATGATATGGTACTGATAAAATTACCTTTTTGTAGGAATAGACATCTCTACAAATGGGCTGAGGATCGATGGCTATTAAAGTCAAAGTGAATTGACTAATGTTTTATTTTTTTTGGAATTTTTCTATCTTTAAAAATGGATAAATTACTGCTACAGTTATGCAATAGGTAGAGTCAAGTGGTATTGCTAACATGTTTTATAAATATTTAATATTGCTTTATAAAACAACCAAAGTATAATGTTTAGTATTGTTTTATTGACAATATTATTAATATATTGAAGCATTAAAATAGAAAAGACAAAATGGACATTTACTAAAATAGAGACTATAAAGAAAAATGAAGTACATATTCATGAATTGTTATACTCGGGTAGTTTTAGGAAGTGAGTTTCCTTTTGAATGAACATATTGCAAATGTTCTTTAAAACCTTATGGAACAAAATAAATAAGGGAGGTAAAACTCAATTCATATTACGTTGGAAAGGAAGAGAATATTTAGGTAGAGAGTGGTCTGGTGTAAGATACCGATAGGAGACTTGAAGGATGAGTGCAATGGTAGATCTCCTTCATCGATGAGCATTCGAACATAAATCCAAGAAAGTGCCTTAAAAAATTAAGGTACCCTCATTGTGATACATTTGAAGTAGTAGTTCTTAGATCAATAATGTATTAGGTGCTTAAATTATTGATCACGCTAGTTGTAAAACATAGAACCCAATATTGCATTCTCAAGAGAACCAAAATATCGAAGGATGAACATATTTTTACTACAATATAGGCCATAGGAGGAGACATACATACTCTATTACCTTAACATATTTCTAGAGCAATAAATGAGAATCTCTAGGGAGCACACTCTTTAGTGTCTAGTCATATAAAGAAGACACAACATCAGATTTATGTTATATTACCTCTAAAGCCAATGGAAATGTTGTAGTGTTTTATAGACTTATTGATAGACATTTTCTGAAATGTATATGTACCCATAGTGCAAATCTACACTGTGTTGTCACACCAACATGAACAAATCCAACATGACTTGTGGTTGAAGTAAGGAAACCCAAATGGTTTCTCATAGAAGTAGAACCTAAATTTATTGAGGTATATGTGTTGTTCACCTTGGAACTTGAGATCATATAGGGATCATAGGCAAGGATGTTTTTAAAACAACCACATTAAAGTAGCACCTATGAGCCACCTACGATGGAATCAATCTTAGAACCTATTTTTATGATGCATTATATCTATCAATTATTAAATTTGGAATCAACTGATAGGTTGATTAACATATAGGGAGTAAACTTTAACAAGTTTGAATACATTCATGATTAAGAAAAAATCTAAGATGATATATAGAAAATGCGTAGGATACTGTGTAGAATGTTTTGTTGCTTGAACAACATTAAATAGTTTTTTAGAAACACCTTGGATAAGGAGACAAGATAAGATCTTAGTTTGAAATAACAAATGTTAGTTTTAAAAAGCTATGGGTTATCTTTTGTTGTTCTCTTGATTAAATATAAAAGAGTATTGGTCGTAGGTAGAGGAATGCCATTAGAGAAAAGCCTTTGAAAAGTATTAAATTATAAAGAATTCAAAAATATATATTCTTAATAAATGTTTAGATCTTTAGTGTGGTTCATGTTAAAGGAATGTTATTACATTGGTTACAAGATATAATATGAATGATTTATTATGATTTTATTATTAAAATAAAGGTTCATGATATATATATATATAACATCTTAAACGCCTTCGATTATTGAAAATATAAATTCCTCGTCTAAATAAAATGAGAAGAATGACATGAATAAGACAAGAAGAAAGACTCTAACATGATTTATTGCTCACCATATCCATCACAAATCCTATACTTTTTAAAAAAAAATTAAGTTTATGTATCACTCATCCTAATATACCTATATATATATGAATTTATGTAAAAGAATAATGGGATTACTCTTACTTTAATTAAGTTACCCATTTATAGTTGAAAATGTTTCTATGGAAATCTGGATGGCTTTAGACTATTAAAGGGTATATCTTGCCTTAGAATATTTATGTAGTGAATTTTTAGAAAGTATAATCCTACATTATTGTCAATTTGAAGTATTTTCGTTATTGGTCTTTTAAATGTGACAAACAAGAAAAAGGAGAAAGAATTTTGTATTGAGTATTTTAAAAAACATAAGGTTTGGGCTTGAAGCCCAATTTATAGAAATGAACTTATGGGTTTCCTTAACTCTTATTTTGTAAGGGAATACTTATGGGAGGATTCTAAATATAATTGTAGAGTGATGAATGAAACCAATTTTTAGTACGAGGGAAGTATGGAATTCCCTTATTTTGTATAACAGAGATTCACATATACTTGTAATGAAAATAGGACTTTGGAGTTATAGAGACTCCTATGTAATAGAACAAAACTTATAGAAAATAAGGGAACAATGGTTCCCTTTTGTTGTTTGGATAGAGTACTGACAATGGAAATAAAGAAATAAATTTTTGAGGTTGGGTTTTCTCCCTACATAGGATTCCCAGGATACATGATGTGTCTAATGGTTTATATTTTGTGGTATAGTTATGGATTTTGATATTTACATTTATTGCTTAAATGTCTAATATCATAAATGGAATAGAAATAGATTTGTTTATTCCGCTCTGATGAAATGATCATAATAAGGAATGTAATGATTTAGTAGAGTATCTCTTTATTTTTGGCAATAGACTACGATTATTTCATAAGATATAAATAATAATGGTGTCCATAAATATCACCTTTGGGTTTTGGGGAAAACTTCATAGAAAGATCTAAACAAAGTACTATCATATTAAATTCTACTAAACCCCAAGGTAGGGACTAGAACTAAGGAATAAGTAATAGAATAATTCCTTAGGGCTGTAGTGGGCACTTTAGAAGAGGATCCCTAAAGTGTGCTCCAAAAGAAAGTGAGATTAGAATACCATTGTAAGATAAATACTTGTGATGGATTCGCCAATAGAAAGAGAGATACCCATGTGAGGTAGAGATGCTCACAAATTATGGACATAGAGACCCTAAATATTGAGGAAGAATTCCTATAGTATATTTCATTTGATGTGGTAGTAATTGGAAACCTTGTTTAAATTATGGGAAAGCAATAAGGAGCTACCACATAAGGGAAAATCATCTCCATTAAGCTAGATAGAAATTTTTTTAATGGTGCATTGTAGTTCTATACCTATACAAAATATGTAGACTACAAAGAAGCTTGCACCTAGATACTAGTATAGAATGAAAAATACTAGTAAGAGAATTGGCATCCCTTTTCTCAAACGAACGAGATAGGGTTAACCCTCATGTCGTGGTCAAGAATTCCTTCAAAGGAAAGTAAGAAAATTTTGGGTGACCACACTAAGGTGTCCTTTAAGCCGTATGAGTGGTGAGTGAAGGTAAACCCCAAAATTAACATGGGATAATGGCCACTCATATCCACTCGGAGGATGTTGTAGCATATAAAACCTAAAAGTGGAAGAATAAGCTTCTAAGGAATTTATTCGAAATATTTGAATTTGCTTTTGGCTATTTAAAAAAGAAATTGGGATAGATTTTAGGGTTGTTACAATTATAAACTAATTTATTTATTTCATTAGGATTCAACTCGTCTTATGTATTTTGTGGATGATATTAGTGTAGTAAGATTTTGATTCTTAATCATTAATCTCTACTTTGACTAGGACAATTTTAGCTTAGTTATTGCTTTGTTATCTTGGTTTAAGAATTTTGGTATATCTTGTAGTAATTTGTGTAATTGTATGAGATATCCTCTTTTTCTTATAAACATTTTGGTGAATGTGACATAAATCTACCTTCTAAGGTATTCATATTCCATTTTTAGCCCTTAGGGTTTAATTTTTTTGTCATAGGTTCCATGTTAGATACTATTTTTTACCAAAGGTTGATTTGGTATTATCATAGATCTCTTATTTCTCCTAAGGATTTATTTAAAATCCACTTTATTTTTCAATGAGTGTTTCTTGTAGTTTGATTACTTAATAGCTTGCTTGAGGACAAAGACTGTTAAAAACCCTATTTGCATTTGAGTAGCTTTTAATTTCTATTATGGTCCACCTAATTCTTCTTAGGGTTTCATAGTGACTACTAGGTCAAGGAAGAAGTAAATCCAAAAAAATATTTGTGTCATTCCATTCCTCTAGAAAACTATGTTGTCCATCCTTTCACTCTTAGTCATGATAATGATTTCTTAATTAAAGATTTTACAAGTAGAGAAGTATATTCATATTTTGATAATAATAGGAGCCTAAATAAGCATTATGATGAGCCTTATTAGTCCACCATAGAATCCCAAAATTCCTTGGGAGTGCCTTCATTTTAAATGATGATGAATATCATACTTTATTATGATCACCACTTAATATAATAATTATGACAAATCAAGTGTAAGTGCAAATGTTGAATGCAAGACACTTCTACCAAATGTATCAATAATTTATTAATTCTTAGGAAAAAATATAGTTTAATACATTACTACCATTAAGGATTCAATGTCTTATCATCTAGACAACCATGGGAGATATATTGAGAAGCAAATAGAGGCCACTAGGAGAGAAATGACAAAATAATTTTAAAATATTATTAAAAATATGATAAATAACCTCACTCAAATCATGATATATGATGAAATAATTTTAATTGAGTTGTATTGGGGAGTTTTACTGTTGGTTGGAGTGGTTAAATATTGTTGGTGGGTGGAAGAAGTTGGGCTAGAAAGTGTAGATTATTCCCTTGGAACCCAACTCTCTTGTGGTGGATAATGATGTTCAGAAAATCCTCCATAAAGTTGATCTTCTAGAGTGCCTTCAAGATTTCCATGGTCACCATAGGTGCCTTTATAGGATGATGGTACTTTATTGGAGAAAAGTATGGGTCCAGGCAGGGGGCCTATATTTCAAAGTATCTACAAATTTGATAGGAGATGTGATGAGTCTCCTAGCTGAAGATGTTTATCACAATAGGCCTAAGCACTCACTGATTAGGGAGTTGGGTTTCTTCCTGGCACAATATGAATATCTATCGAAACTGTAGAATGGTCATGATGCTAAAGAGCTTAGGGACCCATGGGGTTGAGTTATCAATATTATTATGGATTTTTCATGTTGGACTATAAACAGGATGTACTACATAGTTTCTATATCATGTTTTTAAAATACATTAGGTGGAATATGCCTATGAACATTCCTTCCTTCCTCTTATACTCTTTGGATAATACCTTGATTGATGTTAGAAGTGGTAAAGGAATTGATCCAATTCACCAAGGTTTAATCTTGCTAATTTTTGAGCATGTTGCAAGCAAGAGAGGAGTGATGGTGGATGAAGCGTTAGCCCAAATTGAAAATCAAAAAATTACTTAGACTTTCAATCCATATTTGACATCCTCTAATTCTTCCTCTTGTGCTTCTACAAATTTGAAGCCCAAGGTTTTAAAAATCCCAATGAATTTTGCTTGTGGGAAAGCTAATTTATCAAGAGGTGTTTTTGTTTTTTCTAAATGTGTTTGGGTCACCAGAACCAAAATACCTAAGGGGCCCTCCTTTGGTGCTTCTTTAGTTTTGGAGTCCAAGGAATTCAAAATCCTAGTAAATTTTTCTTGTGGTAAAGTTAAAATATCAAGAGGTGTTTCCATTTTTGTTAAAGGTGTTTGGGGTGGCTAAACTAGATGATCCAAGAGGCTCTCCTTGAGGGTGATCCAAAACATGTATCCTCTTGTGATGTTGGATATGACCAATGAAGATATTTGGTCCCTAGGTAGGAAGAAAAGTAGATATTCAATTGATCTAGTTGGTGCTAAAGATCAAGAGTCAAAGCTGGCTTTTACTAATGCTATTTTATTAAAATATTTAGAGGATAAAAATCAGACCCTTTATGGTTCTCTCCAGGTGGCCATTGCCTACATGGAAGATATCCAAGTGATGATACAAAATCAAAAAGGGATTTTCCCTCATAAGGACTCATGAAAGGTTGGCAGTCCACCTTCGTTGGTGTAACTATCATGGGTTTTATCCCTATGGTTTATTTTCATGCTATGTTCCTTACCTTATAGGTTGGGTGATCTTCTTCTTGTTGGGTGGTTGGCTAGTTGGTGTGTTTTTATGTCTTTCAGTTAAGCTGGTTGGTTCTCTCGTGTGGTTCTTTAGGTTAGTTTGGATACCATGTTGCTCCTTTTTGATGTAATAAGTTTTGGGGACCCTTTCAAAACCCCTTTTGTTATCTAATTAAAAAAATCATGCGTGTCAATAGGTTTTCTAAAATACAAGTTGTTATCCCTCCTATAATCACAAATCCTAATGCTCCTCCTCCACCTTCCCTAGCTAACCCTAGTATGACTATACCTATGTTTATGACCCTATATTGAGAAATTATCAAAGCCAATCCATAGTGCCTAATGTGGAAGCCATAGATTTTTCTAGGAATATTTATAAATTATTTTATAATGAAACAAATGATGAGTGTTTGAATTACAATCATTTTAGTTACTGTCAAATCTAGGATGATGTACATAGGTTGTATGTACTAGGAGGGTTTTCTATTATTGGATTTCGGTATGGGGTTACTAAACACACTTGAAAAAGGTAAATAGAAGGAAATAACACTATGCTACTATCACTAAATTCACATCCACACTTGTAGAATTACACAAAGACATGTTTCCAAAATTAATTTATTCTTAATTGCAAAATCTAAGAAAGCACAATTACATATTTATAAAGGAATGAAACATAATTGAATTAAGCATATATATAGTGAAAAATTTCAAATAAATAATTAATCCTATGTTAATTATTATTTTCATGGGAAATTATTACTATTACGCTAATGAGTATAATAGCATATAGTAATTAGAATACAAAAAACTAAAAATAAAATAGCATACTTAGAAATAAAGAGAAAAAGACTTTCCACCTTGTTGGGGAGCAGATCCTTGCTCCATGATGGTATGAAAAGGATAATTAACTCAAAACCGAGAATAAAATTCTATTACCACTTTTATTTAATCAAATAAAATCATAAAATAGAGACTCATGTCTCAACCATACTACTCCATCCTAAACTATAAAGCTAAGAAAATAACCAATTTTTTAAAAATTATTAGAAGTAAAATATTCAAAAAACATAGCATTATTACTCAATCAATAATTTTTGGTTTTCACACACACATATAAATACTAAGGAGAGAATAATTGACGTCTTGGTTACAAAGGTGGATGGTCAAGAAATAGATAAATAAAATAGTTCAATAAATGATTACTATAGTTGCTAGAATATATTAAGTTAGCCTCAAGGTAAGAATTCCCAAAATTGGATGATTGTCTAACTATCCAATTTGCTTCCCATATTCAAGTTCTAAAGATAACCATCTCACAATTATACTTAAAAAAATATTATGCCTTATTGGAAAGAAACTATCATGATTCATCATGACACTTGGGAATTATCTCATTTTTTGGCTGTTATTGCTAATGTGTCCAATAACCACTTTGCTTTTGCATTTTGACATATTTTCAACCAATGTGTGTTATTGTCATCTTATTTGGTGCCACATTGAGAAAATGGTTGTTTTCTATCATCATCATGTATGGTGCTCATCGCATATGGTTCCCATCACATCTGATGCATTGTTGATAAAGCTCATGAACAATGCTTAAATTACTAGTGTTGTATGCTTTATGTATTTCTTGTAATATGTCTCTAGTGTCACATTGTACATCTAATATATTGGATTTTAAATAATACCCCATATCTATCCTCTAAAATATTCTATATGTATCACAATTTGCATCTTTCATCATGATCATATTTTTTAATTTCTTTATTATTTCTTCTTGTTTTTGACACTATTTTTGTAGATCATCATGAGTTAAAAGAACCATATGTAATGCAATTATAGATACTCTCACTTATTTTAAATATTCCTTACCATATTATTTTGGACTATCCTTTAATACCATATAGTATTGATCCATTTATTTTACCATGAGAACCTTGTGTACAATTTTAGATTGTAATTCTTTATAAGTAATGTTTCCTTGATGAGTCAAACTTCTTATTTGGTATTGCACTTGGGATTGATATTGCTCTTGTGAAAGTAGTTGATTTAATTATTTTTGAGAAAATTTTGTTATATCTAAGAGAAAATATGTCATTTTTGAAAGTATCATAGGCTTCAAGCTCTCTTTTTCTTCTAATAAAATATTTTTTACTTCTATTAACAACCTTGAACTCAACCGATATTCCCTTATCCAATAATTGTGATACTCATATCAAGTTATTAGATAATATAGGAATATAACATGCATTTTCTAGTGTGCATTCAAAAAAGGTATGCTTGAGTGAAACATTTCCTATTTCCTGGATTTGATAATTTTTAGTATTTGCAAAATTGATTGGTATACTTTGTTTTACTTGAAGGGAATCAAACCAATGTAGATTGTAAAACACATGATTACTTAATCTTGAATCAATATACCAAAAACTATATAAATTTAGGCAATGTATCATTTTCAATTTTTGTTTTGTTTGACTTAGTTATGATGGTTCACTATATCTTAAATCATGTTTGTGATAAAATTTCATTTGCTTTTGAAGCTCTTTTCTAATAAATTTTGGTTCTTCTATCAAATGAGACTTTGTGAGAGGAAATTTTATGATTTATGAAGACATAACTAGGATTCATTATATTTAAAAAATATTTCCTTCAATTGTTTTTCAATTTTCCAAATGAATGTGGAAACTAACAATAAAATGTGGTCTTTAGACATTAATGTCCACTTTCCCTTCAACTCTTATGATTTTCTCTTTTCTTAACTTTTATGTTTAAAGAATTGTCCACTTTAAAATTTCTTATGTACCTAATAATATTTTTCTTCTTTTTTTTGGATACATAGGGGAGTTGGTTACATTCATACTATTTTTAGTAACTATGAAGTATTGGGTTCAAACCATAGGGGCTACTCCTAACAAGCCTATACCACCTTGTTGTTGTTAACCCAGTGTGAGGAGGACCATTGATATTGAGATTTGTACCATCATCTCTGGTCTAGCACACACTTAGAGAATTCAGATCAGACTACTACCTTTGTAATAGGTATGCCCCCAACGTTTGAACCTAGTTCTCTTCTTGGTAAGTTCTTGGCCAAAAAGAAAATTATCAATCCACCTAGCTCTTGGGGGTAAAACATCTTACTGTATTCAGTGTGACTTGAAACAGAGTTGAATGGACCCATGGTATGAATCACAAACCTCAACTGGCTACCTCAGACCAAATCAGTTGTCAATTAAAATATCAATATTCAGAATATTTATGAATTTCCTTTCATATTATTTTAAAATTTTATCTTCTTAAATATTTCCTTAAAATTAAATCCCTCAAATATTTCCTTTTTAAATCTCATAACTTTTCCAAAAAATATGATCCTTATAATTTTTTCTTTTGAATATAGACTTTCACTTTCACATTGAATTTAAATAAATAATGTCCTTTTTATTTTTCAAAGGTCAATCTTTCCTCAAAATTTTCTCAATTAAAATATGCACCATTTTTACTCCCTTAATTATGCTTTATAGTTTATTAATTTATTTTTAATAAAATAAAAAGTATTCTTCACTTCTTTTCTTTCAAACTTAAAAAAAAAACTTTTCAACTTTCTTCTTTTAAAAAAAAATAATTTTCTTTAAGAAATTAATCCACCATGTAAATGGAACCCTTGATCACTTTATTCAAAAAATTTAACTCTCCTTTTGTTAACCAACTCTTCCTCCATACAATTTACAACTATAAAAAGGAATATTAAAGAGATACCTTACCAGTTTTGATGTCTGTCAACGAAAAATTTTTGTTGATAAATTTCCACATTAGCATTCAAACTCAACCATGTGTTGCCTATCTATTCAATGCCTTGTGTCAATTTAGCATACTAATTTTCAGGCAATAACAATTTTCATTACTTGTATTCTAGAGTTCAAATGTCATAAAATAAAATAAATATGCATAGGTATTAAATGTTTTAATCACTTCAAAGGAAAAAATTAAGTCATCTTTAATATTTCTTCAAGCATATTTCAAACATAAACTCAAACTATAAATAAAATTGTTTTACATCGCCTGCTATATTTGAAATGATATTATTAGAGTTGTCCTCTTATCTCCTCAACCTTATCCAGAATGATATTTGATTTCACAATGCTAATGGAAATTCTTATTTCTCTTCATTAGGTAATCTTCCCATTTTAGGAGAATATTCTTACCACCTCCATGTGGCACTTGAGCACTTATATTTCCTTTTTTTCTAGGCATAATTTTTTCTAAGCACACTTTAGACCAAATTGTTTCTTCTAGAATTACTCTCACATTAAGCCTTATGCTAAATTTATACCCCATGCTCACATTTTTTCTTGCTTCTTAGACTATGACTATGATATGCAAGTTCTTTTGTTCACAAAATTATAGGATTTCTTCAAGCATTACTCCTTCCAACTATTTTGAAACTTCTATAGTAGCACTCAACATTATGTCTTAAATTTAGGGCATGTTATCATTTGGTTATGGTTGTCCGTTTATAATTTTAAAAAATTATATCCCACATACAAATTTTGGGGATTCCTTCTAAAGCTCCTTTTCCAAACACAATAGTAACTCCACACATGCTATTTTTGTGGCTTTAATATCATATTTTGGGAATGGGCTATATTCAATATTCAAATCTTAATGCAAGGCTAATGAATTTTATAATATATTGGGCAAGAGATCAGATTAAACAATAAAATTATCATAGACAATATTTCATATAGGAATGAAACCCACATATTCAGTCCATGAATCAAATGAATAAAACACACTCTACTCAAATAAATAATAGAAATCTACAAAGCATTACAAACTGAATAATGCAATGTAATTTGATACCTGCAATCTTACTTGGAATCCCTACATATAGCATTTACATGGAGTCTTTTGATATGTCATATTCTACTATATTTTCATATCCTCACACTCATAGTGTTAGCAATTCAATCCTATTCTCACAAGATCTAATAATATAAAATTTACGCAAGTACATACATTCAATAACAAACTTATTGAATAATATTATTTATGAATATATCAACTCAAACAATGCAAATACAATGTATTGCAAGGCTTGTTATCACACTCAATATTACAATGTTTTATCTTCAATATATACAACTTGGACAAGAGACTCTTCACATTCACAAAACTCTTGACCTTTCTACTTTCACCAACTCTTCATCTCCTCAAACTCATGGGAGATACAACTCTTCATATTTCTCATAGGATAAATATATTTTATTAACTCCTAATAATGACAAAACTATAATGATTACACACAATAAAAGACAAATATTTACACAACTCTTTTCATACCACATATTTACAAACTAGTTACAAACTTTAGACTCAAATATTTAAAAACTAATTACAAGGCATTTACAATATTCTTGCAAGGTCCCAAATAATTCAATACTTACATTATATTGTTAAGAAGGTCCTTTCTCTTCATTTGCTTTGGTCTTCTTGATCACTTATCCTTCTTCATGGTGATATTTTTCTTGAACATTTTTGGATCCTTGTCTTTGTCTTTATTCAAGAGGTACCTATTTTTGTCCTAATATTGATAATAGTTGTCACCTATATCTATCACACTTTTGGATTCAATATTAATATCACTTGCTATTTATTTGAGTTTGTTATTTCTTATCATGAAATTTTCTATTATGATGCTAGGAAGCAAATCATCACAATAATATATATCATAGATTATATCAATATTGTCTTTGTTGCTATCAAACTTGTTATCAATGCTATCAAATGTAGAATATAAAAATTTATCATATTTTTTATTTGTAGGTCTTGTTCTATCACATCCCTTTTTAATCCCAATTTATTTTATGTAGTTCTCAAATTCATCACAACCTTTTGTAGCAACAAGTTATCATAATCCCTATTACTATTTGAAGACTTCAAACCAACACATTCTATACCAACACATATACCTTTTGTACATTCTTTGTCTATGCTCAAATGGTTTTTTCCATATGCTATATTTATTTCTTGAACAAGGTCATAACATAATTTTTTATCATGTTCACATGAGCCTTCATGGGTTCCAAATTATAAGTGTCTTCTACCATGAGTTTCACATTTTTATTTTGATGAAGTTTACTAGTGTCATGCTAAAGTAAGTCCTGTTTATTTATCATTTTGAATTTATTGCTCACTATTTCATCTTGTTCTTCCATTTCTTTTTCCATTCTTGTTAACCATTTTGGCTAACTAAGTGATATTTTTTTGGGAATGAAATTATTATTTGACATTTCTTCTTTTACTAGATTTATTTCTTTCAATGTTCCAGATGCCTTAGTTTGTTCCTCAATCAAGTTTGCTTCTTTATAAACTGCTAAAAGCCATTTAGGTACTTTCTTGTTTATGGATGCTTTCTCAAAGCTCTTCTTGGACATCTTTAAGAGATCTTTACTGACTCAAAATGTCAAACCTTTTGAATACACATTAATTACTTTTTTCCCTTTCCTATGTTTTTTTCCAAATCACTATAAATTTGATATTTTTTCATTATGAAAGTCCTCAATATCTTGCTTAAATTTATTTCTTCAATAATATTTTTTATATTCAAAATAATCCTTTGAAAAATCAACAATAATTTCCTCTGTTCTTTCAAAAATAGTCCTTTGAATGACTTTGCAATCCTTTTGCTCACTTTAATATTCTCTTCACAAATATATTTAAAAAAAAATCTTCCTTTTAATAATCCTTTCTTCAATTTTAATAAATTATTTTCCCTTCAATATAATTAATTTCCTTTGTAGTTGAAATCCTTTTAACTCCCAAGTTTAAAATTGAAAAAATTCTTCTTCCTTCAATAATTCTTCTATTTTTCTTCAAATAAAATTATTTTCTTCTTTTCTTTAATCTTCAATTTCTTCTTAATATTTGCTTTCTCAATAAACTATATCTTCTTTCAAATAATATTTCTTCTTCTTCAAATTAATTTCTTTCTTCAACTTTAATTTTCTCTCTTTGGACAATATTCCTTTAATATATTTCAAATTCAATTTCTTCTCAATTTATTTCCCTTTCAATTTTTTTTCAAATAAGTATCCTTTGATAATTAATTTATTTCTTAAAATAGTAATAAAATCTTCTCTTTTAATTTTCTCTCCTCACTTCTAGTTTTATTCTGCAAATCAACTCTTCTTATTCTTATTTTTAATTCCTCTAAATTTCTCCTAATAATATTTTTCTCCTCATAACATATATGTTTCTATTTCAATACAATACTTTCTTCTTTTCTTCTTTAATATTTCTTCTAAAATAAACTTCCACCAAAAAATACAAAGGTTAATAATTTATACCTTTTTTAATCATAAATTCACCAACTCTACATGTGATTCCTCCCTTCTCCAATGGCACTCACCCTAACATGTGTTGCTTTCTTTCTATAGTTGATGTTCCACTTTCCTTTTGCTCGCTCAATTTTTTGGTCTATGTTATCCTCCTTCTATAGTGTAAATTTTAAACATAGTCTCCCTTGCACATGTTTTCTTCCACTAGTCTACTCTTAGATGCTCTTTTTAATGTATTTTCCATCTCCACTTGTCTCATATATATATTCACTTAAGGATTATTCCTTTGCAACTTCCTCCTGGTAGCTTTGCAAAAAGCAAATCAGACTCTCCTTCCTTGATATCATAGTCTTAGATGCCTACACTTGGATGCCTGCACTAGGTTGCTTGCACTCAGAACTCTCCATGTTACCTCTCTTGGCTCTTTGCTTCAACAACTCCTCAATGTATCCTATTTTTATACTTTGTTATAACACCTCAATGTCTTCTCTCTCCACAGTAATATGCACAATAGTGGCTTTGATACCACTATTAGCAATTCAACCCTATTCTCATAGGATCTAACAATATAAAATTCACACAATTACATACATTCAATAACAAACTTATTGAATAATATTATTGATGAATATATCAACTCAAGCAATGCAAATACAATGTATTGCAAGGCTTGTTCTCACACAATATTATAATGCTTTGTCTTCAATATATACAACTTGGACAAGAGACTCTTCACATTCATAAAACTCTTGACCTTTTTATTTTCACCAACTCTTCATCTCCTCAAACTCATGGGATATATAATTATTCAAATTTATCATAGGAGAAATATTTATTACCTTATAATAATAACAAGCCTATAATTATTATACACACTAAAAAATAAACATTTACATTACTCTTTTCACACAACATATTTACAAACTAGTTACAAACTATTTACAAAATTTAGACTCAAATATATACAAACTAATTACAAGGCACTTGCAATATTCTTACAAGGTACCAAATAATGTAATACTTCCAACACATAGGATATATGACTCCATATTTCTCATAAGAGAGATATTTTATTATTCTTCTAATAATGACAAAAATATAATGATTACATAAAATCAAATATTGAAAAAATATTTATAAGGTATTTGCAAAGTATTTACAAGGTACCAAATTATGTAATATTCTCTAACATAACCCTCATATTACATTATTTTGTAAGAAGATCAATCTCTAGCTCTAGCTTCTACTGGAATTGGTTCTCCTGGCTCTAGTTATTATTTTTCTAATTTTGACTTTCTAATTTTGTCTTGGACTTTATCTTTGGTTCAATAATTGAACTATCATATCTCTTATTTCCTATATTATCAAATGTTATTTCCTCTACAATCTCAACCACTATTAGTCTTTGTTTATACATAATATTATTTATTGATGAATCTTTTTTATGCTTAATACTTTTTTTTTTTTTTGCAAAAACACTTCAACATTTCTACTATCCTATTCCATTATGTCACATTTATTCATCCATAATTCACTTATATTATGTTGTTTTTCTTTTCTTCATAGTGGATTTTTTTTTGGAAGTGATTTCTTTTATTAAAAACACAATAATGAAGGTCCCACCATTTTCTAACATATGTCCATATTTGCCATAATGATTACAATTGGTACCTATCACAAATTTTATTTTCCTATTTCATATCATAAAATTATTATTTCCTATCATAAAATCACTATCATTTCCTTCTCTTGTAAACCCAAGGTCTTTATATTTTGGCCTTATTTTGGGTATCAAACATTTTTCATTAATTTCACATATTATTCCAAATCTTTACCTTTGTATCCCATTTTCCTTAACAGTTTTTAAATCAATCCATTTTTCTATTTTTCAAAAAAGATAAAACTTATCATCTCATCAGTTTATAATACCATTCAAATGCTATATATCATCACAATAATATTTACAACTTATACTAATATATTTAGAATACCTCAAACCATCACAACCATCAATATCTGAATATTCATCAACACAAATTCAACTATCACTATCCCTATTATTATTTGTATACCTCAAACTATCATTAACACATTTAGAGTTGTCTCTATATCCATAAGCAATTCTTATAGTATCACCAAGATTTGAACTAATAGTTTGGGCTTTATTTTTACAAACACTTGTTGCATCTTTAATACAAACATCAACACAAATATTTTTGTATAAATATTCTCATGAACAATGTTTAAATCACTAGTGTTACATGCTTTATATATTTTTTATACTAGGTATCTAGTGTCACATTGTACATCTAACATCTTGGGTATCTTCACATCTCATATCTATCCTCTAAATGATTTCATGTGTCTCAAATTTGGATCTTTCATCATGAGCATATTTTTTAATTTATTTTGTATTTCATCTTGTTTTATACTATTTTTTTAGATCATCAAGAGTTGAAAGAACCATATATAATGTACTTATAGATACTTTCACTTCTTTGGAATATTTCTTACCATATTGGTATGGACAATATTTTGATACCAAAAAATATTGATCCATTTCTTTTACCATGAGAACCTTATATATAAATTTACATTGTAATTCTTTAAATGTACTATTTTCTTGATGATTTAAACTTCTTTGGTATTGCACTTGGGATCGATATTGCTCTCATGGTAGTAGTTGATTTAATTATTTTTGAGAAAATATTGTCATATCTAAGAGCAAATATGTCATTTTTGAAATAACCATAGGCTTCAAGGCTCTCTTTATCTTCTTATAAAACATTACTTATTTCCATTAACAACCTTGAATTTAATTGATATTCCCTTATCCAATAATTATGATATTGATATCAAGTTATTAATTAATCTAGGAACATAAAGTACATATTCTAGTGTGCATTCAAGAAAAAGTATGTTGAGTGAAACATTTTCTATTCTCTGGACTTGAAACATTTTATTATCTATAATTTTGATTGGTATACTTTGTTTTAATTGAATGGAATCAAACTAATGTAGATTTACAATCATGTGATTACTTGCTCCTAAATTAATATATCAGCAATTATATTTTTTTATGCAATGTGTCATTTCTATTTTCTATTCTATTTGACTCAATTGAGATGCTTCATTGTATCTTAAAGTATGTTTATGAAAAAAAATCCTTTGCTTTTGAAATTTATTTCTAGTAAAATTTGGTTCTTCAAATGAGACTTTGTGAGAGGATTTTTCTATGAAGACATAACTAAGATTCCTTACAATTAAAAATTATTTTCCAATTTTCCAAATGAATGTGGAATTTCTAAATAAAATGTGGGCTTTAAGACATTAATGTCCACTTTCCCTTCAACCCTTCTAATTTTTTCATCCCTTAACTTTTATTTTCAAAATAGTGTCCACTTTAAAATTTCTTAAGGACCCAATAATATTTTCCTTCTTTTCACTTTTCAAAATTTCTTATAAAAAATATCATTCTTTAGAACATTTGCCAATTTTTTTTTGATTTGGTTAGTGTGAGAAACCCCTATGACCAATGTACAGGGCTGGGTAGTCTCCTCCCAACCATAGCCCTTGTAAAGTTGAGAGCTATGCTTATCAATAGGGAATTTAACACAACCGCAACACACCCACCTCCTCACACACTCACCTAAACCGCGGTTTGAACCTTGGACCTTTCGAAGAAGAGCCAAATTTTGAACCGTTGTGCTGTCCCCGTAGGACCTTTTTTCTTCTTTTTAATTTTCCTCTTCTTAGATATTTCCTTTGTAAATCTCATAAAATTTCCAATAAAATATGAGCCTTTTAATCTTTTTAATGTAGACTTCCACTTTAATTTTATGATGTTAAATAAATAATTTCCTTTTTGTTTTCCAAAGGTCAATATTTCCTTAAAAAATGCTCAATTAAAATATGCACCATATTTACTCCCTTAATTATACTCTATAGTCTCTTAATTTCTTTTCAATAAATTATAAAGTATTCTTCACTTCTTTTCTTTCAAACTTAAAAAGAAAAAAACTTTTCAATTTTCTTCTTTTAAAAAAAATTAAATTTCTTTAAGAAATATAATTTAAACCATGTGAATTAAACCCATGATCACTTTCTTTAGAAAAATTAACTCTCCTTTTGGTAACCAACTATTCCTTTATACAATTCATAACTATACAAAAGAAGATGAAAGAGATAACTTGCCAATTTTGATGTCTAACAGTAGGAAAGTTTAGCGCTGATAAATTTCCACATTAGAATTCAAACTCAGCCATGTGTCACCTATATATTCAATGTCTCATACAGATCAATATAGTATTTCAAATAGGATGAACAGTTCGGGCAAGATTTTTAATTTTCAAATTTCTAGAAGCAAGAAGGATGGAAGTGAGGATTCTGGTGTAGGGAAGGCCCCAAAAAACTCATAGGATGGATATATTGATAAGGAAAAGGTCAATAATTAGATAGAGGGCCCGTGGGGGGAAGAGCCTCCTAAAAATCGGCCCCCTCCCCAAGGCATAGAAGGACCCATAGGTGAATTCCACAAGAAAATCTCTTTTTCTAAAGTGGTTTGTAAAGGAGGAAAACATAAGTAGGATTCTTCCTATGCAACCCTCATTCCCAAAGGTAAGGATATAAACATCCTTGATAACATAATATCCAACTATTTATGAATGGAAACTTTCTCACTTGTTGGGAAATTCATCGATGGTAGGCCTTTTACGAAAACTATATGAAAATGGGATTTTTTAAAATGGAAGACCCTTGGTAGCATGGAGATCATGGCCTTATCCAGGGGATTTTTACAATAAGATTGAGCAACCATGAAGATTCTAGGCGTATCCTGATGGGTGGCCCTTGATTTCTTGGTAGACGAAGCTTGTTCATTTGCAGGTGGGTAGAGGATTTTAACTTCAAAACCTAGAGTATCAACTTTGCTCCTATCTGGGTTTTTATTCCTGACTTCCCTTTTCACCTCTGGCATGAGGATATACTTCATGTGATTGCTAGGGCCATAAGTGAGCTAGTTGTGATTGAACCAGTCACTCTAGCTCATAAACATATGGTTCATGCTTAGATTTGCATAAATGCAAACCTCAATTCTAAACTTCCCACATACGTTAACCTCAAGTATAAGTCTTACTATCAGAGGTAGCCATTGGAATATGAGAACAAACCTACTTTTTGTGTGGAATACCACACCCAGGGACATTTTAAGAACTAGTGTCCCACCCTCAAGATCCAAAATAATAGGGTGAAGGACCCAATGCAAGATGCCAATAATCCTCCCAATCAAGGGACCTCCTCGTATCTAAACCAAAAAAACAAAAATTAGGTGAATAGGGGATCCTTTAGATAACCTAGATAGGGGAAGCACTACATCCAATCAGAAAAAGGACTTTATCATCAAATAAAACCTGCCACTCCAAACAAAGGGAAGGAAATTATGAACTCACATCCAACTCTAGAACAAGACAAGGTAAGCTCCATTTTTGCCTTCCCAAACATATTTGGTATCATTGGTGAAACAAACATTATACAAGAGGAATATGGGGAAATATGTCCAGTCTTCAATTCTGATCCTCTTCCTTGTAAAAGCCCTAATAAGGTGGATTTCCCCTCAAAATTGGGCCCATATCATCCCTATGAAGACTTGCATGTTGATAACCATAAGGTAGATACCCTCTCAAGATCAGGCCCACATCATCCATATGAAGACTTGCATGTTGATACCCACAAGGTAGATTCCCCCTCAATATTAGGACCATATCATAGTCCTTTAGAATGTCCATATAAGAATACTAAGTAGGATAGTCATGAGAGGAGCAATCCCACCAAAGAAAATCTATCTTCAAAATTTTCTAGCCCTACTAAGAACCAGATCAATGCTAGATGCTCTAGCCATGTCATTGAATAAATTATTCTATACAAATTCAGTCCTAAGTAAACAAGAATTTCCACAAAGTCACCCATTTATTCTGTAAGTGACAAGAAGAGAGGAAGAATTTTAGCTAATGAACAATGGAAAAGAGGAATGCACGAATATATAGCAAATGGAATTTGGAGGGCAAAAAGACCACCAAACCCTCCAAATGAAGTTCCTATCATGGAATATGAGAGGACTTAATGGGCTAACCAAGAAAAGAGTGGTTTGTTCATAAATAAGAGAGTTAAAACCCTTGGTTTTCGTATTGCAAGAAATAAAAATTGATGCAAGTAGCTCCACCAACACAACAAAGAAAATATGGAAGAAAGGAGAAGCAATTTTTAGTCATGCGAGAGGCTCCTCGAGAGGCCTTATGTGCTTATGGGACCCGCATAATTTGAAGGTAGATTGATTTAGTCTAGTGATAGAATATTAAGTGTGTTATTTCATGATAGAGATAATAATTTTTATTGGATCCTTTCCAGTATTATGCTCTAAACACATTCCCAGTAAGGGCTCAACTGTGGGACACTTTAAACAGACTAAAATATTATTTTCAAAACATCCCTTAGATTTTTGTAGGGGATTTCAATACCCCCTGTATCCTTCAAACAAAAAAAGAAGAACATGTGCCCCACTTAGAAGCATGGAAGACTAATGAATTTGTCAATTCAAATAATATTATGGATGTAAAACTCAAGAATGCTAAATTTACTTGGAGTAATAGAAGACTCGGTAATCAACTTATTCAAGTGAAATTGGATAGGTTTTTCCTCTTACAAGAAGCTATTCAAACGTTTGGATTTTCTAGCCTCCATTCTCTACCCAATATAGGATCGGATCACAACCCTATCTTGATGGAAACTAAGAAATACAATCCTTTCAAAATATTGTTCATATTAGAAGCAATGTGGATCCACCATCTTGATCTTAGAAACACAATTTTCCAATCATGGCAACAGTTAGAACAAGGACATACTTCTTTCAAACTAGCACTAAAACTCAGACACCTCAAAGAAAATCTTAAATTTTGGAATAAATAAGTGTTTGGTAATCTATTTGCAAACAAGCAGTCAATCAAAGAAAGACTTTCAATCATAGAGAATAAGATTCAAAATGGACAGAGTGATGAGCACATCAGGACAGAAGAAAATATTATCCTCTCTGAATATCACAATATCCTAGCCTATGAAGAAACATTTGGAGATATAAGTCTAGAGCCTTATGGCCCAAAGAGTACGATTCAAACACTAAATTCTTTCATGTGTTGACTTTGAGAAATAGGAGCAACAACAGAATTAAGAAACTTGTGAAAAGTGACGGTTCCTCCATATTTGATATCATGGAAATAAGAGCTGAAGTTGTCATGTACTTTAGTTCCCTCCTCAGAGAATGTAATCCTTGTTCTAATTCTGCAAGAGACTCTATGTTCTACCATATCCCCCATTCCATTATAGAGGAGGTCAACGTCAAGTTAGTAGCTCCTTTTACTGATGAAGAAGTCAAATAGGCTCTTTTTCTATGGATCCTAAAAAAGCTCCTAGTCCGGATGGCTTTCCTCAAAATTTTCAAACCTTCTAGGATATTATTGGCCAGGATATCTGCTCCAGAGTTAAATAATTGCAATCCTCCAAGTGCATCCCATGTAGGTACAATCCCACCTTCATTGCCTTGATTCCTAAAGGCTCTTTCTCCAAATCAATGTTTGACTAAACACGTATAAGCCTTTGGAATGTGATTTATAAAATACTCACTAAAGCTATTGTCAACATGATGAAGGAATTTATGCCCAACCTCATTGATACATGTCAATAAATCTCTATCCATGGTAGATCCATTTTATATGGTGTGATAACCATTCACAAAGCTTTGCACTCAGTGTCTCAAACCAAGAATCCTTCCTTCATCCTTAAACTTGACATGAACAAGGCTTATGACAGAATCAACTGGGATTTCCTTATAGCTATTCTTCTCAAATTTTATTTTCACCCCAAATGGGTAGATCTGATTAAAGGATGCATTTCCAAATCTTGGTTCTTTGTTCTTATCAATAAATCCACAACTGGTTATTTTCAAAGCAGTAGAGGACTAAGACAAGGAGACCCCATATCTCCTTTACTATTCATAATTATTGTGGAAGCTCTTGAAAGGACCATGAAGGCTTCCTATATATCAGGACTCATTTTAGGAATCAGAGCAACATCCTAGACAAATCTAGTCACACACCAAAAATTCATGGATAATATCATCATTTCTCCATCTTCCTCCATTTTTGAAGCTAAGGTAATCAAATATATTTTGCTTTTGTATGATGAAGCGACTAGTCAAAAAGAAAATTTCAATAAAACAAGATATATTTCTTTAATACCCCTTTCCAGAGGTAGATAAAAATTTCTAGAATCTTAGAATTCTCTATGTCTCCATTTTATGCAACTTATTTGGGAATTTCTTTGTTTGTTGTCAATCCTTTAGACTCAATGTGGAATAATGTGATTGAAAGGATTCAAAGAAGTTAGCAGGATGGAGAGGAAACCTCTTATCTCAAGATTCCAAAGGAACCCTTACTATGTCTTCCCTTCAAAGCATACCAATATACTTTATGTCTATTTTCAAGGCACCGACTATGGTTTACCATAAAATAGAGCAAATTCAAAAAAATTCTTTGGTCTAGGACTAAAAACAAACAATGCCTACATCTTGTTGTCTGGGATAAAGTGTGCAGATCCAAGGATAAGGGAGGAATTGGTATTAGAAGAATCCACCCATTAAAGTTAGCCTTGATGGCTAAATAAGTGTGGCACCTGGTTACCAATGACAGTATTGAATGGATAACTATAGTCAAGAGAAAATACTTTTAGGGAATATACTTCCTCGATGAAATGGCCCCCACCAGAGGATTTGCCTTTTGGAATTCCATAATAAACACCAATTTTTTTTTGAAGAAAGGTTTAAGGTGGAAGCTAGGGGATGATCACAACATAAATTTTTGGAATGATAAATGGATTAGAGAAGAACCTATCACTAAAAATGGTAACCTTTCTAGTTTGATAAATGGACCAAAAAGTCTCTAATTTTTTGAGTTTCCAGAATAATAGAAGTAGTTGGAAACCTATCAGATGCAACACTCATCCGGTAGAGTCTTCCTTGTTGAATTATTTGATGAATTCCACAATTATTCCTTATGGAAATTCCAAAGACTCTTTTTTTTGGGAGGCCACTGAGAGTAGAGAATTCTCAGTCAATTCCACTTACCAATTGCTCCTAGATCTTGAGGAACCTTTTTTTTTGTCATCTTATTTGGACCAAATTCCTCATCCCTCAGGTTTCATTTTTTTGCCTAGTTGGCCATCTAAGAGAGAATCCTCACTATCGATAATATGCTTAAAAGAGGCATAATTATCCCTAAAAGGTGTTTTATATTTCTATCTAATTGGGGGTCCCCTTGTCACCTTTTCGTCACCTATCCTTATTTCTCTTCCATCCTCAACAAAATCCTCCAAGACTTCCACATCCTGTAATTCAAACCTTGTTCTATTTTTGAGCTCTTCCTCCAATGGCCCACTCCCTTTCATAACCCTAACCTCAATTTCCTCTAGAAAAATTACCTCCACCATTTCCTTTGGTAAGTTTAGCTTGAGAGAAACTGTAGAATCTTCAATCATAGCAAGTTTGGTCCTAAGTTCATCACTAGCAAAATTCTCTCCTTTGTGAAATAAAATGCTCTCCTTACTCCTCCTTCTTCCATCCATGCTTCTAGGTTTGAGGCTTCCTTAGGTAATTTCTTAAACCTCCCTCTTGCAAAAATCCCTATTCAACCTTCTTCCAACATCAGAGCTAACTCTAAATGGATTCCTCCACCAAATGGCTGGTTCAAGTTGAACTTTGATGGCACTTCAAAAGGAAACCTAGGAAGGGTAGGTGCAAGAGGCATCCTTAGGGATCACTATGGGAATATCATATTTTACTTTGTAGAATGCCTAGGAGTCTAGACTAATCATGTTGCTGAAGCAAAAGCTATGTGGAGAGGATTAACCATTGCAAAAAATTATCCTAGCAGGTTGATTGTTGAAGGATATTCTCTTAACATAATCAACTACTTAAAGAACAATAGTAATCCTTCATGGAGGGTCAGGGACTACATTGAGGAAGCAAGGATTTTGACTCTTGACCAATAGAAAACCATATTCCAACATTCCTTTAGAGAGACCAATAGGGCAGCTGATAGACTGGAAAACCATGGAGTCAACACTTCAAGCCTGATCATATGTACAGATGGTATCCCGCAAGCGGTTAGGAACATCATGAACCAAGAAAAATAGCAATGAATTCGAATCAAATAGTCATCTTCTTCCTACCAATAATTCACCTTAACACGTCTATTTTCTCGGGTGTTGGTTTCAAAAGGTGTGTTACCAAATGCAAAATGCTCAAAATTTACAATGGTTGTTTCCACGAAAGAATTATTGTAAGTCTTAATTACAGAGCCTTCCTTGCCATTTTTAATTTCCAATTCCTATTTCATCATTTCCAAGATAGGAATAATAACCAATTTTTTTCCATGTTGACTGTGCCCTCACTTTTCCACCCTCCATTTCTCATACCCTTCATACGTGTCTTCATATTTCTCATCTCATCATTGCCACCTCATCCAACTTGCCCTTTCAACTTTCCTTTGCCCATCGCCATATTTTTTACTGATTCACGTGGCCTTTTTTGGTGTTTCAAACCACCTCAATATTCAATATTGCTTTTGTTCCCAAGGATATCTCTATGAATGGTGGGATTCCCCAAGATGATTGTTGCAACTTCTATAACACCTTCCAAAAGTTTTGGTTCCTTCTAAGAGAAGCTACCTCCCTTAAGCATGCATGGTTTGTATTTTTAAGAACTAGTCCGATTACTTTAGCATTCATCACCCTGAGCCTGACCTCCAATCCCCTTATTATTCCTTCAACATGCATTTTTTTTTTATGTCCAAGATGAGTTTTTTTTAGCCTAATTCCATGGATCTTGAACCCATTTCTAAGGTGATCCTTGCTGAGAGGGGTTTCAATCCCTTCAAGATTTTTTTTGGAGACAAACTTGAAATTACCATGGCAATCCTGGAGAGCTGGGACAGAGGAAAGGTTAATGTTCAAGGTAAATATTACTTAATTGACATCAATTTTTGGTTAAAATCACTAGGCAACCTACCAAAGGGTGATCAATTCGATGCAAAAAGCATAATTGGAAAGCCAAACTAAAGGATTTTAAGGATCAAAATTTTTGCAAGCAGGCGAAGGTAGGTATGCATCGGGCAGATCTCCCATCCCTATGGAATAAGGTAATGAAGCCTGTTATGGAATTCATAACTATAGAAGACCCTGAGAAAACTATTTGTAGCTTCCATTTTTCTTTTGTGAATCATTTTAGAGATGTTAACCCTATCAATATTCCTCATTTTATGTTCAACTCCATTAGCTACTCCATTTAATATTGTAGAAAGAGGAAGGAAGATGATATCCCTTCTCACCAAGGCCCTCTTCAAATTCCTTTATAAATGTTGTCTGGTCCATTACCCTAGTGGCATAACCTCTCCTTCATCCCAGAATGTCCCCACTAAAGGAATACCTAGCCCTGCCAAGGCCAAACCAAGCCCATCCTCATCCTCCACCCCTCCCACGACCTTGGCTACCAAGAAGAGAGCGACCATAGAGGTAGTTAGAGAATTGCTCATGAATAATAAGATCAAGTGGGAGGAACCTGAGGGTGCGGTTAGGTTTTAATCTCGCTTGAGAAATAAATTTACTCAAGATAAGTAGAAGATCATAGATATTGAGTTTGATGAGGACAACCATGACATTGAAGCTCAAATTTTGCAGTAGCTCATTATCACTACTACTTCCAAAGGAATATTTTAAGTGGAAATCATCATGTCCCAATTTAAATATTTGGTAGAGACATTCACTAATCTCTTTAATGCTCTCTACCTCTTGTTTTTCCATGAAAATTTCCCTAGGCCTACTTTGGAGGATGCCAATATGTCTAAGGTCATCGTCGAGGATGAGGACAAGGATGCGGTTAAGGACGGAGTGAAGGATGAAGACATCGAAGTTGGAGAGAAATACTAACATCTTTCCTTTTTGTTGGTGGTGGTGGTGGTGAGGCTTCCCTATGTGGGTCTCTTTTATATGGTGTATTGTCCTAGTTATTTTTTCCTGTGTGGGGTTGCATCCCTCCTTCCCCTTATGTTTCTATTTTTCAACCTCCTTAAGCTATTTTTGTATGCAGGTTTTGAGGTATCTTGCTAGAACCCCATTTTTTTGAATGAAAATTGAACTTGTAAAAAAAAACTTACTATTTTTCAAGCAATACAAATTTTCATTACCCGCTTTCTAGAGTTCATATGTCACAAAAAAATGCACATAGGTATTAAAGATGTTAATCACTCCAAAAAAAAACATAATCCAACTTTAATATTTTTTCAAGCATATTTCAAACATAAACTTGGACTATCAAAATACTTCCAAGACATCACCTACTATCTTTAGAATAGATATTATTGGAGTCGTATCCTTATCTCCTCAACCTTATCCAAAAAAATCTTTAATTTCATAGTGCTAATGGAAATTCTTCTTTCTCTTCACCGAGTAATATTCCTATCTTAGGAGAATTTTCTTACCACTTCCATGTGGCACTGAAGCAAACATATTTCCTTTTTTTCTTGGCATAATTGTTTGAGCACACATTACAATAAATTTCTTCTTCCATAATTGTGTTTGCATTCAACTTTGTACTAATTTTTCACTCTATGCTCAGGTTTCACCTTGCTTCTTAGACTATGATTGCAAATTGCAAGTTCTTTTGTTCATAAATTCATAGGAGTTATTCAAACATTATTCCTTCCAAGTATTTTGTAACTTCTCTAGAAGCACTTAGCATTATGTCTTAAATTGAGGGTATGTCATATCATGGTGATAGTTGTCCCTTTAGATTTTTCACAAAATCTTTGCCCACATACAACTTCTAGGGATTCCTTATAAATACCATTTTCCAAAAACAATAGTAACTTCACATAAAATATTTCATGGCTCTGATACCATATGTTGGGAATGGGATATATTCATTGTTCAAATCTTAATGCAAGGCTAATGAATTTTACAATTATTAGGAAATAAATCAAATTAATTAATAAAATTATCATAGACAATATTTCATAAAATAAAATAAAATATATTGTTTTATACTTATGAGGGAGTGTGAGCTAGGATTGAGTTCAAGTTGGGAGTGAGTGAGACCTGAGAGTGAGTGAGATCTGGAAGTGACTGCGAAGTATGAACAAGGAAGTAGGGAGTAGAAAGAAAAGTGAGATCAATGAACAAGTGCCACTTCTTATTGTAGATCTTAGAAAAATTTAAAGGATTCATTTGAAGAAAATCTAGATAACATGGAATTAAAGTCATTTCTAAAATTCCTTACTAAAAGTATGAATGGCCAAGTTGGAAGAATGGTTTCCTTAGCTAGCAATAAGAGGAAGAGTAAATTTATGACAAACGCTATCTACTTTGTAGATTCTACACCATAAGTGATTATTAAGGATGATATGATTGAGAATTATATAATGGTTCTTAAAACTAAAGGGTTAATATGTAATTTTCATGGATACTAGCTAGGATTTTTAAAGATCTAAAATTGGATCAAGTGCAAGTAGGCTTTTTTTTGTTGATAATTTAAAATTTTATTCAAATTAGATTTTGATAGGCTCCCAGAACCTGATTACATCACCAAAAAAAGTTCTAAAAAGTAGAGAAGAGAGTGAGAATTAAAAATGTGAGAACACAGTCCCACACAAAGGAAGACAAAAAGGAACAAAAAAAGAGAGGAAGGGCAAAGCATGAGGATGCCTTGAGACAAAAAAATGAATATGCACAAGAAAGTGTTAAGCCTCCTCTTCAGCTTCAGCATCTTCATTATTAGGTTCTTCCTTTAACTCATCCTCACCTTCATCCTCTACATTATTAGAAGCCATAAATTTCTTGTCATCATCCTTGACATCATCCATAGCATTGTCCTTGCCATCATCCTCAAAAAACTTCTTCTTGAAAAATAGCAAATTCAGGGCATTACGGAGGTCCATAATGTGAGATATATAGTTGGAAATCAAGTTGATGATGTACTATTTTAGACAAAGGTTAGGTACATCCTTATCCTCCTCATCCAAGTCGATTACCAAGGTTTTCTTTTTTTGTGCAAGCTTCTGTAGATGTGTTGAGGATCTTAGGAATCTCCCTGACTTCTCAAGGACCTCAATTTTAATTTTCTTGTCTAATTTATTTATCAAGGATTTGAATGCCTCCACAACAACTCTTTTATTGGCCGACATGGCCAGGGAATGGTAGGGGAATGAACTATTTTGAGTTTGACTAGACTTGGCAAGGATGATACTAGGTTTTCCTTTGGTGGGATGAATGATATGGATAGCAATGCCATGAGGGCAATGGGCGAGCTAGTGATTATATAGGATGTTGAAGAGGCTCTAATGTGAGGGTAATTCATCACTTATTTCTACAGATGGTACCTATGGAATAACTAATGGAATTAAAAATGAACTAGGGTATATTCACTAGATTGACATCCCTAAAATTATTGTAGAAAGCAAAGTGAAAGCTGCACAATACCTTCTCAAGATCATCAACGATGATAAATTCCATGATTGGATTCATTACACTATTCCAAGGGGTGGGAAGCTCTATCCATTTCATTCCCATCCTTGATTTCTTTTAGAGTTATTTATCCTTTATGTCCTTCAGTTATGCTTCCCAATTATGCTTCTCAAGGCGAATGGACCTCCCTCTCACCAATTTTTCTGTGAGTTCAACGAGCAACTTGATGTCAATCTCGTAAGTTTTTTTGTAGATGATCACCTTGTAATTGTTCCAACTATCCAATATTTCCATGGTTATCTCAAATTTTTCCTCTAAAAATATCCTAAAGAAAGGCATAAAACCTCTCTTTGTGAGCATGGCTTCAACAACAGGGTCCATGACAATAGTGGTAGGCTCAACAAAGCTCATGGTTGCTAGGAAAAGGGGGCACTTGGGACTAGAGTGGAGGAAGAATTGTTGTAAATAATAAGAATTGGGTTTTCTATAAAGAAGTAACAAGTGAAGGCCACTCTTGGATTTGGGGAAATTTCCTTCTTGGATGAGGAACCAAACAATCCGGAAGATTTGGAAAATGTAGATATCGATGTGAGGATTCCCATGCATAATCAAAAAATATATAGAAGAAGGCATGTAATTGGATGCCTAGAACACCTTTATGAGCCACGTGAAGAGGTGATTAGGATAATTGTGGGGAATGTGAAGTGTAATGGGTAATATAAATGCAAGGGTAGGGATACAAAGGAGCAAGGTGATGGTACGAAGGAAGAGATAAAAGTGATTGGTGGGCAAAAAACACATGTGAACACATCCAATGGGGATACAAAGGAGTGAGGTGATGGTGTAAAGGAAGAGGTAGAGGTGATTTGTGGACAAAGGGTGCATGTGAATACAGTCATTGGGAATGTGATTTCCATATTGAAAAGAGGAAACAAGGATGCCAAGATTGAGGGAGATGTGAGATTTTAGGTGGTTAAAGCACGAGGTGGAAATTTCTTAGAAATTGATAATGAAAAAGCTAGAAATTTTGAAAACCTCATTAATGTTGATTGCACCAACTATAAAGAATATGTGGGTGTCAAAAAAGAACAAAAAAGACAATATTTTAGCTTATTGGTTAGGCATTATTACTGGTTATCATATATTTGTCTTGTTACACAATGTCAATGATTTCTTCCGACATGCCACTTGTCCAAGTCATTAGGCCTGTGGCATTGACACCATAATTTGCTAATTTGTTAGCAACCTTGTTGCTTTCTCTGAATGTGTGCTGGAAAATAATTTCTTGTTGATTTTGACTCAAAATATTAGCTTCCTCAATGCAGTCCTTAACCCTCCATGAAGGATTTCTATTATTCTTGAGGTATTTAATTGTGTTGAGTGAGTCTCCCTTGACCATAATCTTGTTGGGTTGGTTTTTTGCAAGGAATAATGATCTCCACATGGCTCTGGCTTCAAAAACTTGGTTTTTCTAAACTTCTAAGTGTTCCACATAGGCAAGGATGACACTTTTTGTATGATCTCTAAGGATACCCCCAACACCTACTTTTCTAGGGTTACCTTTAGCTGCACCATAAAATTTTAGTTTAATCCATCCTGAAGGGGGAGGGATCCATTTGGAGTGAGCTCTTAGATTAGGGGAAGGCTGAGTTTGATTTTCTATAATAGGAATATTTAGAGAATGACTCAAGGATGTCTCAAAGCTAGAGGTAGGATGAGTGGAAAGAGGAATGAGGATAGCATTTTCAATGGCAAAGAAAAGGATTTTATTAGTGACAAGGTCAAGATTCATCTTCTTGTTAGTGAATATTTTGCAATTTCTTTCTAGCTAGATTTACCACAAAAATGATGAAGACAAATTTACCAAAGGAACTTGAGACGGGAATTGTGAAAAGGATTAGGCCATTGAAGGAAGAGTTCAACAATGGAACAAGGCCTAGCCTAGAGGATGTGTAAGGTTTGAAGGATCTTGTTAAATATGGAAGAGGAGAAAGGACATGAAAGGAAAAGGTGTTGAGGGGACTCCCAATCAACCAAAAAAAGAAAACACCTATTTGCAAAAACCATACCTCTTTTGAGCAAGTAATCTATGGTAAAGATCTTTTCTTGAATGGAAATCCAAGCAAAAAAGGATATTTTAGGAATGAGGAATTTAGGCCAAACAAGATGGCAAGGGAATAAATGTTCCTCATGATTCAAGAACAAACTATAAGTAGACTTAACAGAGAACTCCCCACTTTTAATGAATTCCAAAAATAGTTGATCCCTAAGATTACATAAGGGAATGATTGTGGATTTTAGAAGGAGTTGTAAATATTTATACTATTATGAGTGGGTGATGCTTCTGATGGGTTTCCATCATTTTCTATTATTATAGAAGCTTATAAAGTCAAAACATTTGTGACCAAATGTGCTATTAGTGAAATATTTTAGGACTGCCAGATTAGGATCATTTATGAGAGGTTCTCCTTTGATCCACTTGTCATTCCAAAAGTCTATCCTATGACCATATCCTAATATCCACCACATACCTTTTTTCACTAGAAATCTGGTGTTCATTATTGACTTCCAAAAGGTAGATCTTATGGTGGGGGCCATTTCATTAAGGAAAGTTGTCCCTGTGGGTATATTATTCTAACTATAGATGTCCATTCATTTCTAAAATTAGTGATTAAGCACCAAGCTTGCTTAGCCATGAGGTCTAAAATTAGAATATGGATTCTTCTAAGTCTGATTCCTCCCTTGTCCTTTGGTTTTCAATCGGTGATCAAGTGCAAGTAGGAATTGAATTCAAATTACTCCATGAATTTTATTTCAACAATTTTTTGTTTCATTATTTTATTCAATTCATAAATACAAAATAAAATAATGGATGGAGTTATATGGTTTAGGGGTAAATATGCATTCTATTTTAGGCCTTGGAGTGATAATTTTTGTGGAAATAGAAACTATTAAAATACTTATAGTATAGATTAGGATTTTGTACTTCCTTATCAACTCATCAATATGGAGGTTTTAAAGAATATTGGTAATACTCTTGGTGAATTCATCTAGGATTGACCAACTACTAAGGAGAGAAGGAATGTTGCATACACTCAAACATGATTTGCAATGGATATTTCAAAATATTTACCATAATCAATTAGGATTAAGTTTAACCATCAAATGAGTGAGCATGATGAGTGGGTGTATTCACTATGCAGGTGAGAATAAAAAATTTCAAACTTCTGAGGGTGGGAAGGCCCAAATTCAAAATTCTAAGAGTTAGGATAGCCTCGAGGGAGGTCAACCTTCTAGGAATATTGAATATGGTGAAGTGCATGATCATGTACCTATCAAATTTATTAGGGCCTAGGAAGATGAACCTCCTAAAAAAGGAGATTCTCATGGCCCCATCCTCTTGGGGGATCCAATTTGAAAAGCCATATTTTGCCAAAGTTATGGGTGGAAGACCGCATTGCTCTATTGATCCTTCATCCCAACTTGATCCTATTGGGATGAAAGTCAAAGTTCCTGATAGCCTAATTAAAAATTATCTATCAATGGAGTCTTTCTCCCTGGTTGGCAAGTTGCTTGGTGGTTGTCCTAACCTTGAAACCATCCAGAAGTGGGCTCATTCCAAGTGGAAGACTATCAGTTCTATGGAAATTTTTGGCCTTTCCTAAGGCTTTTATGGTTTTAAAATCAGTAATCATGATGATGGCAGTCAGATTCTTATAGGAGGACCCTAGTTCCTAGGTCTTCGTAGCTTTTTTTTGTGTAAATGGGATGCTAACTTTGACCCTAAAACCCAAAGCATCAACTATGCTCCTATTTGGGTTTGATTACCAAATCTCCCCTGGAAGTTTTGGCACCAGGACATCCTCAATGCTATCACCAAGACCATTGGCACTCTAGTGGCCATTGATCATGCAACCCTAGCTAGGACTAGGATGACTGCTACCAAAATTTGTGTTAATGCAAACTTGGATTCAGAGCTTCCAACCTTCGTTGAACTGGAATATAGTTCTTACTACCGCAAACAATCCATTGAGTATGAGAAAAAGCCAACCTTCTGCATGGAGTGCCACACTCAAGGGTATCTTAGAAGTCAATACCCTTCATTGAAGATTCAACCTATGAAAGAAAAACCCACCACGGGGGTAGAAGATCCAAGCCGCAACACTCAAGGTTGGAAGAATACAGACCCAAAAAAAGGATTCAAGCAGCCCAAAAATGTGCAAAACCAAGCCAATAAAGGAATTGTGATTCATGAACCTGAGGAAAGGCAAGCACCTCAAGCTACTCACCAGTTAGTAGATAAGGGAAAATAGGCTATCACATCACCACCTCCAACCGATAGAGATGAGGTATGTTCTATTGCTAATATCCCAAACAAATATTTAGTTCTATCTGATCCAAACCTGTTCGAGATAGAGAACGAATAAAATATCCAAATCTTGGAGCCTCAACTCCACTAAAATCTAGACTCTCCTATAAGGTTTGGATGTTCTTATCCTCCTCTTGAATCCTTCAACCCTAAAAATATCCAAAATATCACAATGTCTTCAAGCCCTATGATCGAACAAATTGTTCCTTCAAAATTTAGTCCCAAGCAAACTCGAAGTTCTATGAAGTCTCCCATTGACTATGGGAGTGATAAAAAAAAGGGGAGAATCTCAGCAAATGATCAATGGAAAAATAAATTTTAGGATGACATTGCCAATGGAATTCAAAAAAAATTATTTCCCCCTGTCATTCCCCAATCCAGAGATGAAGCAAAAAGCACCAAACCTCCCCAAACCAATGGAAAGGGAGGCAGGAAATCCTCAAAAGCTCCCAAATGAAGATCCTCTCATGGAACGTGAGAGGTATTAATGTGCTAACTAAGTAGAGGGTTGTTAGCTCATTGAGAAGGGAGTTAAAACCAACAATTTTCCTAATGCAAGAAACCAAACTTGACCATCATAACTCTACCTTTGCTGCTAAGAAAATTTGGAGTAAAGGTGAAGTTGTGTTTAGTCAAGCAAGAGGAACCTCAAGAGGACTCATGTGCTTATGGGATCCAAGGAAACTAGATGGAAGTCTGATTCAATCAAGTGAAATAATTTTAAGTGTTTTGTTTCATGATAGAGACAATAACTCTTCATGGATTCTATCCAATATCTATGCACCAAATTCTCTGTCAGAAAGGGCTCATTTCTGGGATACCCTTGGCAGTATCAAGGATTCATTCAATAACATCCCTTGGATTATTGTAGGATATTTCAATACTCCTCTTTATCCTTCGGACAAATAGGGAGGTTCTGGATTCCCTAAAAAAAGTATGGAATATTTTCATGAGTTTGTCAACTCCAATAATCTTATGGATGTCAAACTTAAAATGCTAAATTTACATGGAGCAATAGAAGAATGGGGAATCATCTTATTCAAGTGAAATTAAATATATTCTTCATTTCCCAAGAATTTGTTCAATTTTTTAGGGATGCAAATCTACAATATTTTCCCAAAATTGGATTATAGTCCTCTTCTTTTGGATATCCTAAAGGATAGCCCTTTCAAAAGGCCTTTCAGATTTGAGGCAATGTGGATTTAGCACTCTGACCTCAAACACAGAATTTCACAATGGTGGCAATAGGTTGGTCAAGGATGTCCTTCATTCTGACTTGCCCAAAAATTGAAACATGTCAAAGAAAATCTTAAAATCTAGAATAGAGAAGTCTTTGGGAACTTATTTGAAATCAAGAAATCTATTGAGGATAGGCTACTCTCCATTGAGAATAAAATCCAGTCAGGCCAGTGTGATGAGCAAATTAGATCTGAAGAGAGAAGTATCCTAGTAGAATATCATAATATTCTTGCTTGCAAAGAAACTTTTTGGAAGTAAAAATCTAGAGCTTTATGGCTCAAAGAGGGAGACTCAAACACAAAATTCTTTCATGCCTCAACTATGAGAAACATAAGTCACAACAGAATTAAGGAGCTTACAAAAAGTGATGGATCCACCACCTCCGATATTTTAGAAATTAGGGATGAAGTTGTTTCTTATTTTAACACTCTTCTTGGTGAGAGTAGATCGTCCTCAGATCTTGCCCTAAATTCTATGCTCTATCACATTCCTCAGTCTGTCTCAGAGATTGCCAATTCCAAGCTCCTGGCTCCTTTTTTTGATGAGGAAATAAATCATGCTTTGTTCTCCATGCACCCTGATAAGGCCCCTGGGCCTGATGGATTTTCTCCTCATTTTTTCTAGACTTATTTGGATATCATGGGACCAAATGTGTGCTCCATTATTAGAGAGTTTTAGTCCTCCAAGTATGTTCCTCACTGATTTAATTCCAATTTCATTGCTCTTATTCCAAAATTCCTACGACCAAATCCATGATTGACTACAAACCTATAAGCCTTTGCAATGTGGTGTATAAAATTTTAACCAAAGCCATTGCTTCTAGAATGAAGGATATCCTTCCCACCATCATTGACATGATCCAAGGGAGTTCTTTTCAAGGTAGGTCCATCCTTTATGGGGTTATAACCATTCATGAAGATCTTCACTCTACTCATCTATCTAAAAAATCTACCTTTGTGTTGAAGCTAGATATGAACAAAGCCTTTGACAGAATCAGTTGGGACTTCCTTTTTGCCATCCTTCTTAAGTTTGGCTTTCACCCTGAATGGGTTGAGCTAATTAAAGGGTGTATTTCAAATCCTTGGTTTTTTGTGCTTTTCAATGGATCAACTGTAGGTTATTTCTAGAGCAATAAAGGTATACATCAAGGAGATCCCATATCTCCATTGCTCTTCATAATAGTAGCCAAAGCCTTAGGTCGGACCATCAAAGCTACCTGTAGGCTCAATATCATATTAGCATCAAATCTACTATACAAACCAGCCCTATCTCCCATCAACAATTTGTTGATGATACCTTCATTTCTAAATCCACTTCTATGTTTAAGGCCAAAGTCATTAAACATATTTTGCTTTTGTATGAAGAAGCAGCTGGCCAGAAAATTAACTTTCACAAAAGCAAGATATATTTTCTCAAAAATCCTATTTAAAGGTAGATTAATATTTCTAGAATCCTATAATGCCCTATGTCATCCTTTCCTGCTACATATTTGGGCCTCCCTTTGTTCATAGGTAATCCCACTATTTCAATATAGAACAATGTAATTGAGAGATTACAAAAGAAACCTGTAGGCTGGAAAGGAAACCTATTGTCTCAAGCTACCAAGGCCATATTCACCCAAGCATCCCTTCAAAGCATTCCTATTTAGTTTATGTCTATATTCAAAGTCCTAGCAGGAGTTTGTCACAAAATCGAGCAAATCCAAAAAAACTTTATGTGGTCTGGATCTGAAAATAAGCATCGTTTCCACCTAGTTGCATGGGACAAAGTTTGCCAACCTAAATATTTTGGAGGATTAGGCCTCAAGAGACTCCATCTCCTAAACTTAGCTCTTTTGGCCAAGCAAGCATGGTGTTTAATCACTAATGTGGGAAGTGAGTGGGCTCTCATTGTCAGTCAAAAATATTTGTAGGGCACAAACTTTCTCAATGCTGCAATTCCTATCAGAGGATCTATTTTTTGGAAATCAATATTGCATTCCAGGTTCCTAGTGGAAAGAGGTCTCAGGTGGAGATTAGGATATGGCCACAAAATTGACTTTTGGAATGACAAATGGCTAAAAGGAGAGCCACTAATAAATGATCCTAATCTAGCAGTTCTGAAAGGATACACTGACATCAATTTTGGTCAAAAAGTTTCCAATTTCATAAGTATTTAGAACAATAAGAAAAGATGGAAAATCATCAAAAGTACATCCCATCTTGAGGAATCTAAAGAGCTACAATTACTTCTAAGCTCCACATTCATCCCCTTCGGGAGTCCTAGAGATTAGATCTTCTAGGAATTCATTGAAAGTAGGGAGTTCTCTATGAAATCTGCTTACAAGTTGCTTCTGGCCCATGAGGAGCCCTTACTTCCTTTCAGTCTTATCTGGCCTAAATTCCTCATTCCTAAAGTTGCCATTTTTGCTTGGGTGGCCATTCAAGAAAAAATTCTAACCATTGACAATCTTCTTAAAAGAGGTATGGCCATTCCTAATAGATGTTTTCTATGCTTGTCATATTGGGAATCCCCCCATCACCTTTTTCTTTCATGTTCATTTTCCTCATCTATCCTCAACAAGTTATTCAATTTCTTCCACATCCTTTGGGCCAAACCTTGCTCTATTGTTGATATTTTTATCCAATGGTCAAATCCTTTTTGCAACCCCCGCCTTAAGTTCCTGTGGCAAGTCTACCTTCATCATTTTCTATGGCAAGTCTGGTTGGAAAGAAATCGTAGAGTTTTCTCTAACAAGATGTTGAGCCTAGACTGTGTTTTGAACAAAATCCTTTCCTTTGCTATAGAGAATGCTTCCCTTTGTCCTCTTTCATCCCATCCCTCCTCTCGAATCAAGACTTCCTTAGGAATATCTCTCAAATTTTCCATCATGGATAATCACTCGAATCCTCCCCCTAACCCAAGGGCTCATTCCAAGTGGAATCCCATTCCAATATGGCTCAAGTTAAAATTCGATGGTGCTGCCAAGGGCAATCTTGGATTAGTTGGAGCTGGGGTATCCATAGATATAGCAGTGGTAGAGTCATCCTCGCCTACGCAAAATTTTTGGAAATTCGGTTGGAAATTTTGATTAAGTTGTGTTGTCATTGATGTCAAAAGGTTGATGTTAGAGAGCACTTTGTATGGTAGTGTTGATGTGTGATTTCGTGAAGTCACAAAACCACTTGACAACTTAGAAATTTAAGTTCTCTCTTGCAAAGAAATAGGTGTTTCTTCAAGGTCTCCCACTTAAAGTGCTTCAAAAATTAAATGTGTATGTATGTATAAATGCCTTAGAACTCTCCGTGGTTTGAAAGTGTTGTTAAAAAGGGGCCTGGAAAACTAGGTAAATAGTTTCATTAGCATCATGTATGTCATGTGTTATCAATATTCCTCATTGATGAAATGAAATCAAAGTTAAGATGTTAAACTGAATATATGTGATTCATTTCACCCTGATCATATAGGATCTCAAACCAAAATGTATTTGAATATTTTATCCTAGAAACAAATTTAATACTTTATTTGAGATTGCATTTCGAATTAACTTTAGAATATATCAATGTTACTAAAATATTTATAAAATAGACCTCCAGATATAATTATTTTAAACCAAGGTCAAAATGATTTTACCCACTTATTTATAGGATGGGTGATGTCAACCCTTCTATCCAAATAAGTGAATAAATGATAAATGTCATGCCCAAATTTAGAAAATGTTAAAACTTGGTTAGAAGGGCATATAGAAATTAATGTCTAATTTATTTTATGAACACTTAAATATTATAATAAAACTTTATTCATAATTGCAGTTTTTATATGATATCAACTTCTAAAATATTTATTAAATTAAATATATATATATATATATATATATATATATATTTTTTTAATTTGTGGAAAACATCCCAAAATGGATGCCACTTTCGGGTAACACCCAAGGAGGCAGGGGTATCCATTCTGCTAAAAATGCCCAAGACTCGAACTTGGCCTACCACCTTTGACATACTCAAGGAGCAAACAAACACACAAAACCAATTTAAAAATAAGTAAATAACAACAAAAATAATAAAATAAAATAAAAAACATGCTCCTTGAGTGTGTCAAAAACAAAAGCACAACCAAACACACAATAAGATAAAAGAAACCAAAACACAAACCACATAGGAAAACATAAGAACCACATAAAAAAACACAAATAAGACAAAAACAACAGAACACTACAAAGACATAACCCAAAAAAAAACAAGAAAAATAAACACAACCAAAACCTAAAAAAATAAAAAATAAGATAAAAATAAAAATAAAAAACAACCAACAACAGACAATAAACAAAAACAAAAAACATAGAAAACACTCATCCATAAAAACACGAAATAACACAAACAAAGTGAAACCCAAGAACAAGAATGAAAAAAACACGAACAATAACAAAAAACATAAAAAAAAGAACAAAACAACAAAAACACAAGAACAACAAAAAAAACACAAAGAACAAAAAAACAAAACAAAATAAAAAAACCCACCCACCTTAAAAAACTAAACAAAAAAAACAAAAATGAAAAACTAAATAAAAATGAACAAAACAAAGACCTATATAGACTAGAAGACTATTAAGGCAAGTATCAATAGAGGAAACAAAATAAAGAATAAAATGAGCTAGGTAACTAAAAAAAACTGAATGAACCAAAGAGAAGCAAAAAAAAAACAAGAAGAACCTAGGTACCTTCAGAACTGGAGCCATCCAAAGATATTATAGAAAGAAGAGCTTCCCTAATTTGAGAAGCCCACCATATAGGAGGGTGGCCATAACAAGTAAGATCACATTTGTCCAAATCCCAATTAGCTAAAGCATCAACACTCTTGTTTTGATCTCTGACCACATGATTGTAATCAACTTTTAAAAATCCCATCTGGTTTAACTGAATCTTCTCAATAATTATTTTTATTCTTTAATCCACCTTATGATTCTTAGAAGGATTCTTCAAGAGATTAATCATAAGTTGAGAGTCAGAATCAACTAACACCTTTTCCCATCCAACCTTAGTAGCCTCCTAAATACCTCTGAGGATACCATACCCCTCAGCAAGGTTATTGCAAAGAATACCCAAATTCTTAGCAAAAGTAAAAACCAGGGAGCCATCTAAAAGTCTACCAATTCCTCCCACACTGGCTTTTCCATGGTTTCCTCTAGATGCTCCATTAGTATTGACTTTTCCAAAATCCTTAGGATGAGGTTGCCAATTTCTATTCCTATCCATCTTACTAATACTCACATTCCCTTTAAGTTGGTTTCCCTTAGAAGGTTTATTCTTCAATCTTTGCATCACTTGATCCCATCTTTGGTGGGATTTTTGGGGGTAATTAAGGAGATGATGGACTGATTCAACTAAGTTGGCTATGGTCTTTTGCCAAATATAGTGAATATCCTTCCTATATTGATTAAAAATTTGACTGAATTAAATATTTTAGATGAAAATATACTTTCATTAAAACTTTATAAAGTGAAGTTTAAACTCTGTGATATGAAATTATTATATCAAAATCAATCAAGATTCAAAATTTTTGGATGATATCAACCCCAGTATTCCAATATCATTAGAAGGAAATCAGATACTGAGATAGTCACTTATCCTTGAGTTCTCTATTTCAAAACACCAATTAATTTGGTGTTGAAATAAATCCTACGTAACCTAGCAGCAATTTGTGCTTTGTAAAGTAAAGCTAGGTTAACTTTGTAATATAAACACAATGTAAATAAAATCAAAATATTTTTTAAATGATAGAAGAAATAAAAAGAAACTTTGTTTCGGCTAGACTGTATTAAACAAAATAGATCACAGAAAATTTTAAACCAAACACCTATCCATCAGTATTCAAACAATGAAACAAGGATATGGTGCAATATTCTGAGGGATTCTGAACTATAATATGTCATATTAACATTCTATTATAACTTAAACACAACTATGCACATATTTAAGTTCCTAAAATAATTAATACAACCCAAAAAAAATCTTACAATAAAATCTTGTATCTCTCCGTGATGTCATATTTCAATACAATATCTTTCTCCCTTGCCTGCTCTCATAATATTTTTCTCTTCTATGCAGCCAAAAGTCCAACCTCCATTTTTCTCTCTTATATCTCTTTTATAATTTTAAGCATTCGCTCTTTCGAATTAGTTTAGTTCATTCTCTTTTTGGTTCTTTCACTATTCTAAAACTAATTCAAAAGGTGCCACTAAAAATTTACATTATCGGTTCCCATTTCCTCGAAGTAATGTACAACTTGTATATGCTATTAAATTACATATTTGTTTTCTTTTAACCACATAGTATAGCATTTAAATCCTAATTTTACGAGACTCAAATTACTCCCGTGATAATCTTCGTGCAACTCCTGGACTTAAATACCATTCACTTCAAGACTCCATATTTTATTGAAACTAACATGACCTTGGTATTACCTTAACCAACGATGACCTTCATTACACTACATCATCTATACATCCTTTTGAAAGAACTCCCAATATTTTATCAAACCATTATCTTCTAAAATTTATATATCTCATGTATTTATGAAATGCCACCCTCTCTGTTAAATTTTGAGATGAACCATTCCACTACCTGAAAGCAGCCTCTTTCAAATGCAAGTCATTTTTCATCGCCTTGCCTCTGCTGAAAAACCTTGCATTGACGATGACCATACTCTATCAACCATGATACTTTTTCGAGTACTGTGCTAAAAATGTAACACCAGGATGCCGAAACCTGGATAGGAAACCATTTTGTGTTGTGCTAACAAGGTAACGATCCACATTTTAATAGAATACTTTAAGATCATTTTAAAATTGATCTGGAACCTTTCTCAGTGAGCCTAATTCTCTCTGACAACCCTCATCACCAACCACTACCGATTATCTTCACAATATACAATTCCTTCTAGCTTTTTTATCTCTTGTTGACATTTTGTTTTGCCACTCCCTGGACCTTCATCAATATTGTGCATGCATTAATCCACGATTTTCGTGCCTTTTAAATAAAACCACATTCGATGAATTAATTTCAAGCAAGGAATTTAAATGGTCTTCGAATATTCTTCCCTTTCATGACCAATATTGATGATGACATTGTGCATTTCGGCCATCGCATTTATGTTTTCTAGCCATCACAATGCTCAAACTAACATTTGCAAACACCTATCAAATATCTTATCTAACACAGTAGAACCTATTTTAACCCTGCATACTTCTTTTATTTCTTCTAGCATCAAGTTTGATGCTTCCCATTCTGAAATGTGGCTTAATTTTCTGAATGAGGAGGTACCACAAATTTTGCTCCTCCAACCTGATGGTGGCGTCTGCCACTTCCTTTTATTATAATTCATCCTAAGTCGGCAACAACAAACCCACCCATTTATCACTGCTCATAACCTCCAATTATTATAACTATGACTTTTTAGGCGACAACCACTATATGTCCCGACGTCCATTAAATCGTCTATTTCATGCACCATTCATGTATCTCCTTTTATCATCATATGGGATTCACACCGAAGTCGTCATCTCTTGGAGACATATATATATCCTACATATACATTAAACCCACACTCTACATCATATACTTTAGGTTTAATGACTTTGAACAACCTAAAATAAATTAATCCCAATGAATTTGGCTTTGGTGCATTGACAATAGCATTTTTACGATTAAAACTTATGTTGTTAGCGAGGGTCATCGACGATTTCAACCACACAACAATGTGGTTCCGATATATAACAATTTTATTTCAAAATATGACATTAAGGCCATTCAACCCATTTTCCAAACGTCTCGCAGGCCATGTTCCTTTTCCTTTGAACATTGGGTGCGTACCCATGGTGGTGGACCCATCTCAAAAATATCTACGAACCTGAGATCATGGGATCCACATTCTAACTCATAAATCGTGTTCCAGCTAGAATCTCAAAATTCATAAATCGCATCCACGATCTTCATGCCTGCAAAACCAATCGAGTTTTATTAATTTTAACCCGAACATCATGTCTTAAATTGCAACATATAAATACAAAAGACATGCCTATATGATAACAAAACCCTTTATTAATTGAAATATAATAAGGAACAAACACATCACGAAACCACCCAAAAGGACATGACATTATAACAAATAAAAAAATACAACATAACATTATAATATGATAGGCACTACCTATCATGACAACGGACATTGGAACACAAATTTCAAAAATAAAGTATTACACACCACATGAACCAAAATAATAAAACAAACAAAACATATTATATAATGACATAATAATCATATATAATATAAACCAAACATATTACAATAAATAACATAACAAATATTACAACCAAAGAAAAATACATGACAACCTAGTAACATACCTTATAATATAAAAATCTTAACAAATCAATAACATATTAAGAAAGATAACAAAACAACATAGAAAAAAATAACATAATGACACAACAAGACACAACAAATATGACAAAATAAAATACCACCATAAATTATGAATATTAGATATTCATAAAACTTAAACATCAACCATAAAATACCAAACTTTCACATAACATAATGACAACATATAGATAAGTGACTAAAAAAATGTAAAATGACCCTTGCAAGCATGAATTCAAATAAACTTCGCATCCCCAGATGGATTTTTTTTTTTGCTTTAAGCCTCACTATACAACTCTTTCACAGAAGAATGAATATTAGCGATTTTCCAATAATGATACGCAATATGTGCAAGTAATCATTTGGATAGACTTTTAAATTTTCAAATGTGTCCCCAATTTTTTGGGGTCGTTGTGAAGGAGTCACAACAAATGGTGACTCTGCTGAAAAATTTCCCTGGACATTTCAGACTCAAAAACCAAACCCTGAAAATAAACAAATCCTAGATATTAGAATTATGAGCATCAATAAGTATCTAGAGAATGAAAATAGATAATGCAAATATGAACTACCGAAATCATTTCGCAGTTAGCACAATGTGTGTGAAGTGATTCATTCTTTATCACCTGAAACCATTCCACATTCCATTGTCGATTCCACACTTCAAGTTATGAGTAATTCCTCTTTTAAAGGGAAAACCTACACCCGATTCTCTTTAGATCTTTCTCTACTACCAATTTAGCATCTATAGCTCAAGTAGAGATTATATAAAATACCTAGATATTAGGTGGATGTTGTGTTTCATTTACTCTAATCATTGCTTCATTGCCAACCAAGCATCTATAGCTTCGATGAAGTTACTTAGTTATGGATGATAGATGTATCATTGTAGCTCTTTCCTAACTCTCTAGACCTTACTTCACTGCCAGTCGAGCATCTATAGCTTCGATGAAGACTATATTTTTTTTAGGTAATAGATTCGATTCTATTTCCAACTATCTTATTTTTTATACTTCACTTTCCTTTGCATCTGATAGAATGGTACTTTACAAAAATTCCACCTACCACCTGGGTTAGAAATGAGGTAAGGCTGAAAAGAGTATATGAGATATTTTTCCCTAATTTGTAAAACCAACAACTTCACGCATCCCAATTTAAAACAATATACTTTAATGTGTTTTGTAGTACTCGTGGAGCTTTTGCAATACAATTCCAATTTTTCATAACCGCCTTATCTTAGTTAACATTCATGAGGACATAAACCGGTATCTAACTTTTCCTTTTCTCTAGGTTTCACAGGTTTTCAAAATAGGTAACCTCATCCTATTTAGTCTAGGATCAAATGCCAAACATAGCCGACCCATAACCAGCATCTTATTCACAAATACCTCACTTTTGAAACACCTATCAAAGTCATTAAACTTTACAAATTTTGGCAAGGTCAACTTTGAAAAATTGTGTCAAGTTGAATCACATTAGTGTCATGAAACTCTAACAAGCTTTGGAAAATTCAATTTTTTCTCTAAGCTAAAAAAAAACACCCCTAAAAATTAACAAATATATGAGATACAACAATAACAATAGCATCAACGACACCACATGAACACATAACACTAACACATCACATGACAAAACAACACAATGAACACACAATCCAAAAAACTATTTACAAAAATATACATAATGTACAAGACACTGCAAAATTTCTACCATCATTTCCTTGGATCCCATACACGATAGACACAACTTAAAATATATATCTCATGATTCATATTCCAAGTTTCACATAAATCCAACCAAAACAAGATTAAATCGGACCATGCAGCCTTCGTTTTGCCTTTTATATCCCATTGATTCGTTTCAAAATTACAATCAGTCTCATGTTTAAGATTTGATTTATTAAACTGAAAAGTGGAAAGCAATTATCCTTTGCTCATTCAATAGGGTGTAAATTTCATAAGTTGATTCATAATTTAGAACTAGAATTTTCTTTTCAAATAGGAGATTTTGTGAATAAGAACCCATTTCTCAAAATTTCATATTCAAGTCACTTTCAAAGTTTTTAAAGCAATCACAATAATTCAATAATTGATAGGAATCTAGGACATTTGGTATAAGAATATTATCAAAAATTTGCATCCTATATTCACTAGTTGATTGCTCTTAAATTTGATTAAACATTTCAATAATATTTTCCTTCATTTCTTTTATGGAAAAAAATTTAAAAGTTGTCTCCAATTTTTTGTTAAAAATATTTGACATTTCATCATTGATAATATTAGCATAAAAAAACTTATCATGCATCCCATTACCTGGAAATTTTGTAACCAGTAATAAAGGTGAAGATTTTACCTCATCATTTATACTCAACACATAATTATTAGCATTTACCAATATTTGATGAGCATTTGTCACTTTTTCCTTTTCTTCATGTTCTCCATCATGATAACCTTACAGTTCTTCATCTTCATCAAATACCTGTTTGTTAAATACACCAAAATTAGGCACCCAATTAAACGTATGCCCATCATTTTCAAACCACAAGTCTAATTTATCACAAGATGTGCTAAATAACAATTTTTCTTGATCAACCACCTGAGTTACCTCAGATAGATTAGCATTTTCCTTTAGGTTATTACCAACATTAAATCCAAACCATTCATGTGAATTTGTACTCAAATTTTCATTAATCATGGGTAAAAGAGATGACTTTAACTCTTCCTCATTATTAACAAACGAGTCATAAGAAACATTTACCATTTATTCAATTTCAACAAGGTGTTCAATAAATTCATATTCAAAGTGATCCACTTTTGGAACTTTCTCTATTTCTACAATTGACATGTCATTTTATGATTGTGTAGAAATTACAAAATCTTCTTTTGAAATCGTAGTTTCGACATCCTGCATGTCAAGTGAAACAAAAATTTTATCAGTAGAAGTATGAGAAAACAATGATTCACCATATATACCCCATCCATTATAATAATTATCTTCTGAAGCTAAGGGATGCGATTCAACCATATATTTTGTGCAAAATTTGGATAGATCTATAATTTCCTTTTCAAATTCACCTTTATCAATCACCTGAGATGAAGACCTACTGATTTCTTGTTGTATGAGCATAGAATCCGTAAGTAACACAAGGTTTTCAATTTCCTGTATACCATTTGAGATAATATATTCTTTGGAAATTGTGAATAAAGTGAATAATTCTTCTTCATTATCTGAAATAACAAAATCATTATCTTTCTAAAGAACTTCGTGAAATTCCATATTTTCTTCCCTACCATATTTGGATTCATTTTTAGATTCACCTTCTTCAATAAAGAATTCATATTCAATTTCAAACAATTCATCTTTCTCAAGCAATAATATTTTAGTATTAGTCACTTGAACCATCATCGTTGAGGTATTATTTGTTTGCAATCCCTTACAATTTTCAACAAAATCACATCTAGGATCATTCAATTATTTAACTCTACTTGTTTGAACATCACAACCATTATCCTCCTGAAACAAATGATGAAAATCAATCATTTCTTCTATATACTCTTCAGATTCATTTTAAAATTCATTTTCTTTAATTTCAAAAAATTCATCATCTTCCTCAATTTCAAAAAAATCATCTTCCTCAAATTCATATTTTGGTAAGGCAAAGGTTTCTTCATTGGGATCAATTTCTATATTTTGTTTTATAATATCATCTCAATCCTCTTTTGTGAATCATGGCTCTAAGTCAGTTTCTACATTTTGATCAACTTGATCATTACAATGTTCATTAATGGGTATTGACTTTGAAACCTGCATCTCATTCTCAACATCTAAGGAAGTTGTGACATCTAAACTATCAGTCTCAACCTGACTCATTTGTGATTCTTGATCATGAATTTTAGGTCTAATTTTGTATAGTTGTTCCATATTAACACCTTGAGAAATCAACTATTGTTCAAATGTTACTACCTCATTTTAACCTCTAGGTAATAATGTAATTTTAAGACCTTTCCCCAAAAACATAGAAGTAACATGATCTAAGGCTCTCATGTATATTTGAGTAGCTATTTATTCTAAAATGATATAATGTGTCCCCACCTTAGTATACAACCTATGGAATTTATCATTAAATGATCTCATGGGTTCGTTAAACTTTTTATGAATGGAGACAAATTGATTTAAGATCATAATTGGGTCATCCAACTTTCCAAAATTTTTAAGAAATGCTTTTTCTAGTTTAACCCAAGAAGTAGCAGACCTTACAGGTAATTGTATGTACCACTTAAGCGCAACCTTGTCCAATGGGTATGAAAATAATCTGCAAGGAACATTTCCTTGCATGAGCTGCAAATGACTTAACACACTCTTGTATCTCTAAATATGGTCCTTGGCTTGATCCACATCATGCCTAAATATGGGTAAAAAAACTTCTACACCTTCAAAAATTTGATGAATATGCATGTTTAAACTGCTATAATAATCACCTATCCAAGAAGCCATCATTTACTTTACTAAAGTAGGTGATGCCATTAGTGAACTTTAAAGGACACAATTTTAATGTCAATATTATTAGTCAAAGAAATATATTTTGAAAATAAGTATAAAATGACCAATAATTAGTCAAAAGATATGCATCAATTAAACCTTGGCATTAAATAACATCCTTTAATTTACAATTTTTTAAACTATGATTTGAATGAGTATGAATGAAAATCGAACATTTACCTTTCAGGCCCTTCTTCTAGTGCCAATTTGTTGATGTGTGATTTTTTCAAGTCACAAAACCACTCGAAAAATTAGAACTTTAAGTTCTCTCTTGCAAATAAATGGGTGTTTCTTCAAGGTCTCCCACTTAAAGTGCTTCAAACATTAAATGTGTATGTATGTATAAATGCCTTAGAACTCTTCGTGGTTTGCAAGTGTTGTTAACAAGGGGCCTGGGAAACTAGGTAAATAGTTTCATAAGCATCATGTATGTCATGTGTTATCAATATTCCTCACTAAAGAAATGAAATCAAAGTTAATATATTAAACTGAATATATGCGATTCTTTTCACTCTAATCATACAAGATCTCAAACCAAAATGTATTTGAATATTTTATCCTAGAAACAAATTTAATACTTTATTTGAGATTGCATTTCGAATTAACTTTAGAATATATCAATGTTACTAAAATATTTATAAAATAGACCTCTAGATATATATTTTTTAAACCAAGGTCTATATGATCTGATCCACTTAATTATAGGATGGGTGATGTCAACCCTTTTGTACGAATAAGTGAATAAATCATAAATGTCATGCCCAACTTTAGAATATGTTAAAACTTGGTTAGAAGGGCATATAGAAATTAATGTCTGCTTTATTTTATGAACACTTAAATCTTATAATAAAACTCTGTTCATAATTGCAGTTTTCATATGATATCAACTTCTAAAATATTTATTAAATTAAATATTTTAGATGAAAATATACTTTCATTAAAACTTTATAAGGTGAAGTTTAAACTTTGTGATATGAAATTATTATATTAAAATCAATCAAGATTCAAACTTTCTGGAGGATATCAACCCCAGTATTCCAATATCATTAGAAGGAAATCAGATACTGAGATAGTCCCTTATCCTTGAGTTCTCTATTTCAAAACACCAACTAATTTGGTGTTGAAATAAATCCTACGTAACCTAGCAAAAATTTGTGCTTTGTAAAATAAAGCTAGGTTAACTTTGGAATATAAACACAATGTAAATAAAATCAAAAGTTTTTTTTATGATAGAAGAAATAAAAAGAAACTTTGTTTCAGCCAGACTGTATTCAACAAAATAGATCATAGAAATATTTAAACCAAATACATGTCCATCAATATTCATGTTAGGAGTGATCAAATTGAAGGGATTGATTTTATTGATAGAAATGGTTACAATATATAGGCATAAGCCTATATTCAACACATGACACTTGTCAAGAGAAACTGACAAGTGTCAAGGTGAAGGCATAGTGCACTTTAACTCTAACATTCCCCCTTAAAGTGCACTATCCTAACTAAAGAAGAAACAAAACAAGTCAACATTAGGTAACATTCCCCTTTAATGTTGACTTCTTAAAAAACAACCTATCATCCTCGGTTATTGCTGATTTGGTCTAGGCTCGTGCTTTGCGCTCTTGGCTCTCCAACTGTGAATAATGCTAGATTCACTATGTATACATCTCGGTCTGTTGCCTCAGGGTCAGCCACTTCCATGGGTCTGTTGCCACTGGGTTAGCCATCTAAGTGCCTCGGGGTCATCATGGGTGCCTCAGGGTCAACCACTTCTGGGTCTGTTGCCTCTGCAGGTCATCCTCAGAGGATGTTGCCTCTTGTAGGTCACTGACTAAATCCAGCATGAGTATGAAATCCCTCCTCATGGTGAACTCAATCTAGAAGGTGTCGGTCTCTGCCAAAAATGCACCTAATACAAAGGAAAAACAAGCCATATAAGAGTGTCGGTCTCTACCGAAAATGCACTCAATACAATAAAATGAGCCATAGATCAAAATAGGAGGAGAGAAGAAGAAAATAAGAGAATCTTCTGAAGTGTCTTTGTCTGTAGTCTTCAGAAGTAGATCCGAAAAAAACCTCGGATAGAGTCTAGGGTTTCTATGTCTGTAGTCCCTAGTATACGTGTCCTTATGGTGACCATGTCATCCCACCGAAATGCATGGGTAACTAGCCGCTGTATTCACAAAGTGTATAGAAAAGGTCACTAGGTACAAGGATCACATATAAAATTACCTTGGGAGTGTCGGGTACAATCGAGATTGCACTCTAAGGGAGAAAAAATTTGAGGCTAAAAAACTCAATGAAAATAGCCTCAAAATTACAATAGGACACCACCATTGTGTCGGTTGCTGAAAAACGTTTCCAACAACTATAAATACCCCTATATTCCATTATCAAAGGGGCCTTCATCATAATGAAAAACAACATGCCTCTCCAAGACAACGAACTAAAACCTCGCACTGTGGCGGCATCGCTCTCTGGCATAAAAAAATAGTCTCTCAATTTTCCCTCACAAAGGAATTGCATGGGCCTATATAAACCACCCACTCTCATGTTTGTCTTACATGCCAATAAAGTGTTCCTCCACTTTATAAAAAAAATAAGATTAAATCATGGGTTCTCATTTTTAATTAAGTAGTTATAAAAGTGGCCTTTTCCACTTTGAAAATTCAATTCCCCATACATTTAAGTGGTCCTCCCCACTATAATAAAATATGCCCCTTCTTAAATATTATTATACCAACTTCCCTGATAATCAAAATATCCTTTGCAAATCTGCATTTCTCCGGAGCAGAGCTACTCGGCCCCGTACAACGACGGGTGGACGACGCTCTAGTGGGTTACCTCCATCGTGTCACGGCCTTGGCTTCACCATGATGTGGACATGCAGGGCCACCTCTTTCTTGTTGATGATAGCTCCAATGGCAATATCTCCCACCACATCGCCCGACGCACCAGAGAAAACTCGAACTCGAACTCACATAGTGCAAGAAACTCTCTGAAACTGCCTGTTACGATCACGTCCATTTCCAGCCATCTGAAACTACTCGTTAGAAATGGTTTCTCTAGTAAGAATTTTCCATCTTGTTTTATACCAGCGAAGCACCATATCACAAAAAAAAATTGTGAGTAAATGTAAGTCATGATTGACTGTGGTGTTGCGAAACTCTTGAGCATTGCAAATAACAGTGTGAAATAACCCTGAATTACAAATTTGTGCAAGCCATTGATGTTTTTTGACATGGACCACGAGCTCGAGCCATCGATGTTGTCCCCACTTGCATCACTGTCATGAAAAATCGAGAGCCAAACGTCCTCTTCATCAACTGGTGCGAAAACAATGGAATCTGCCCCAAAATTGAAAGGGATATGCCCCGCCTGCAACCGGCCGATAGCAGCAGAATTAAATTTTTGTCTTTGTTTCCTCAATATTTCCTTCGTCGCCCTCGATCTGCAGAACACCACGCTTCCGCAAGCCCTAGGTTTGATTACAGTGCTATCTACCTACTCCACATGCCTCTACATTATCAATTTTTCTCCTGCACATTCTGAAAAAATCTACCCTCGACCAGATTTGCGTGCCTATTGCAGAATCGATGAATCCACCATAGCTAGGCAATCTAACGAAGCCTGTCGCTGATGAAACTAGTTTCTTATGGATCAAAACCATGCACTCTTTAGGTGGTTTCTATAGAATTTGAGCAACGCTACTGGGTGCTCTGCCCGATTTTCCAAAAGATCATTCTCCTCTTGACGAATTCGGTTTCCAATGTTTTGTTTGCAAGTTGTCCCTCTTGATGAGTGTTGAGTTTACATTATAGCATCATCCAAAAAAAACTACTGCACTGGTACATCAAGGAATAAATCTTGATGGGTGCTAGGGAGATTTTATGCCTCCAACTAGAGCAGTCAGAGTCGTCATAAGGAAAGCAAGAATCCAGCTTGTCCATGGCATCACCAAGATCGAGGTTGGATATTCTCAGGGCATTCTCCGTTGCGTCGCTCTCCCACCTGTCATGCCAACCTGCTCCACGGTGTGAACCACCACCACGGGTGCCTCATTGAGCTCAACAGTGATGGTCGGTAGAATGCAGTTGTCCCTGACGACATCATCATCCCTAATGTCTCCAAACGTGCTGGCGTTTCAGCAGATGTCGAAGCAATTCAATCAGGAACTTGATATACCAGGGAAATATGTGATATATCTTCAGGTAATGGATGTGAAGAAATTATTAAAGAGGATAGCGGATGAAAGATTTTTAGATGCCCCATAGGATGATGATCGAGGCAGAATATCCACACTATCTTCGAACGTGGGCAGGATATCCATCTGCGTATGAACCAAAAATTTCCCCATATATAAAAAAAATTATCAGCCATGAGGGCTTCGCTGGTCTGGATCCCTTCACCTCATGTACTCCATAAAAGCAATAGCAAATGCGTCTGGCTGGTGCTTCAGATATCATAAACCTATAACCAGAAACATTCCTCATCAAGTACCCTAAAAAAAAATGGCAACCATTAATTTTCAAATTTTTGGTTTCTGATCCATTGTAAACAATGGAGAGCATACTCCCTGATTTGAAAAAAATGGGGGAAAATGTAAAAATGAAAAAAATGGGGGGAAAGGATGAGGGGAGGGAGGATTTCCATGGGGGAAATGCCCCCTCAAGGGTTTCAACAAGGTAGGAAAACCCTGCTCTGATACCAAATTTTAGGAGTGATCAAACTAAAGGGATTGATTTTATTGACAGAAATGGTTACAATATATAGGCATAAGCCTATATTCAACACATGACACTTGTCAAGAGAAACTGACAAGTGTCAAGGTGAAGGCATAGTGCACTTTAACTCTAACAATTCACACAATGAAACAAGGATATGATGCAATCTTCTAAGGGATTACAAACTATAATCTATCATATTAATATTCCATTATAAATTAAACACAACTCTGCACATATTTAGGTTCCTAAAATTATTGATACAACCCAAAAACAATCTTACAATAAAAGTTTGTATCTCTCTGTGATGTCATATTTCAATACAATCTCTTTCTCCCTTGCCTACTCTCATAATATTTTCCTCTTCTGTGTAGCCACAAGTCTGACCCCCATTTTTCTCTCTTATATCTCTTTTATAATTTCAAGAATTCATTCTTTCAAATTAGTTTAGTTCGTTCTCTTTTTGGTTCTTTCATCGTTCTAAAACTAATTCAAAATGCGCCACTAAAACTTTACATTATCGGGTCCCCTTTCCTCGAAGTAATGTACAACTTGTATATGCTATTAAATTACATCTTTGTTTTCTTTTGACCACATAGTATAGCATTTAAATCCGAATTTTACGAGACTCAAATTACTCCCATGACAATATTTGTGCAACTCCCGAACTTAAATACCATTCACTTCAATATTCCATATTTTATTGAAACCAACATGACCTTGGTATTACCTTAACCCGAAGATGACCTTAATTACACTACATCATTTGTACCTCATTTTGAAAGAACTCCTAATATTTTATCAAACCATTATATTCTAAAATTTATATATCTCGTGTATTTCTAAAACGCCACCCTCTCTGTTAAATTCAAAGACAAACCATTCCACTACCTGAAAGCATCCTCTTTCAAATGCAAGTCACTATTCATCGCCATGCCTCTACTAAAAAACCTTGCATCAACGATGACCATACTCTGCCGACCATGATACTTTTTCAAGAATTGTGATAACAAGGTAACACCAGGCTGGCGAAACCCAGATAGGAAACCATTTTGTGTTGTGCTAACAAGGACATTTTAACAAAATACTTTACGGTTGTTTTCAAATTGATATGCAACCTTTCTCAGTGAGCCTGATTCTTTTTAACAACCCTCATCACCAACCACTACCGATTATCTTCATAGCATACGATTCCTTCTACTTTTGTTATCTCTTGCCGATATTTTTTTTTGCCACTCCTTGAACCTTCGTCAATGCTGTGCATATGTTAATCCATGAGTGTCATTCCTTTTAAATAAAACCATACTTCCTAGAACACCACATTCAACGAATTAATTTCAAGAAAGGAATTTAAATGGTGTTCACTCCAAATATTCTTCTCTTTCATGACCAATCTTGACAATGACAATTGTGCATTTCGGCCATTGTATTTATGTTTTTCAGCCATCGTAATGCTCAAACTAACAGTTGAAAACACCTATCAAATGCATTATCTAACGCAGTAGAACCTGTTTTAACCCTATGTACTTCTTTTATTTCTTCTAGCACCAAGTTTGATGCTTCCCATTCTGAAACGTGGCTTAATTTTTTGTATGATGAGGTACCATGAATTTTTCCCCTCCAACCTGATGGTGGCATCCGCCACTTTCTTTTATATAATTCATCCTATGTCGACAGCAATGAACCCATCCATTTATCATTGCTCGTAACCTCCAAGTATTCTAACTGCAACATTTTAGGTGACGACCACTATATTTCCTGACGTCCATTAAATCGTATGTTTCACACACCATTCACGTATCTCCTTTTATCATCATATGGGATTCACACCGAAATCGTCATCTCTTGGAGACATACATTTACCCTGCATATACATTAAATCCACATTCTACAATGTAGATTTTAGGTTTAATGACTTTGAATAACCTAAAATAAATTAATTCCAATGACTCTAGCTCTGGTGCATTAACAATAGCATTTTTGCGATTAAAACTTATGCTGTTAGCAAGGGACATCAGTGATTTCAACCACACAACAACGTGGTTCTGATATATAACAAATATGTTTCAAAATATGACATTAAGGCCATTGAACCCATTTTCCAAATGTCTCGCATGCCACATTCATTTTCCTTTGAAGATTGGGTGCGTACCCATGGTGGTGGATCCATCTCAAAAACATCTACGAACCTGAGATCGTGGAACCCACATTCTAACTCATAAATCATTTTTCGACTGGAATCTCAAAATTCATAAATCGCATCCATGATCTTCATGCCTGCAAAACCAATCGAGTTTTATTAATTTTAACTTGAACATCATGTCTTAAATTGCAACATATAAATACAAAAAACATGCCTATATGATAACAAAGCCCTTTATTAATTGAAATATAATAAGGAACAAACATCTCACGACACCACCCAAAAGGACATGACATTATAACGAATAAACAAATACAACATAACATTATAATATGATAGGCACTACCTATCATGACAACGAACATTGGAACACAAATTTCAAAAATAAAGTATTACACACCACATGAACCAAAATAATAAAACAAACAAAATATATTATATAATGACATAATAATCATATGTAATATAAACCAAACATATTACAATAAATAACACAACAAATATTACAACCAAAGAAAAATACATGACAACCTAATAACATACCTTATAATATAAAAAACTTAACAAATCAACAACATATTAAGAAAGCTAACAAAACAACATAAACAAAAATAACATAATGACACAACAAATATATAACAAAAAATATGACAAAACAAAATACCACCATAAATTATGAATATTAGATATTCATAAAACTTAAACACCAACCATAAAATACCAAACTTTCACATAACATAATGACAACATATAGATAAGTGACTAAAAAAATGCAAAATGACCCTTGCAAGCATGAATTCAAATAAATTTCACATTCCCAGATGGATTTTTTTTTTTTGCTTTGAGTTTCACTATACAACCTTTTCACAGAAGAATGGATATTAGCAATTTTCCAATAATTATATGCAATATGTGCAAGTAATCATTTGGACAGACTTTTAAATTTTCAAATGGATCCCCAATTTTTTGGGGTCGTTGTGAAGGAGTTACAATAGGTAGGAATATTCTTCTATGGTTGATATGGTTGAAATTGATCAAGGCAAAGTTCATCCCAAAAGCAAGCAAGTTGGTTGGAAAGAAGAGGCCATGGTTTAAAATGAAAGACATATTATTATAATATTTTTAAATATTATAATAATTGGGTCCAAGAAATTATTAAAAAAGGAGATATCCTGGACAAGGTTTATTGAGATTTTATAAAGGTTGCACAAGTTATTTTAAATTATTTAAATTAAAATATTTTAACAAAATTTCAAATTTCAAATTTAAAATAATTTATGGCACCAAAGTTTCAAATTGAATTCGAATTCAAAAGCAAGAGAGGGTTGATGTTTTTTAAACCAAAGAAAAGAGTATTTAAAGGAAATATTTTTTTCATTTTCAGAGGTTCAAAATTCAAATGCACAAGTGGAGGATATAATTCGTGCACTCCATTTTTGAAAAGGAGAAGATGTTCATGAGCCTTAAATGAAATGGAGGCAGAGTTGCATTGAAATTCACTTGGAGAGAAAGAGATATCCCATAGCGGTGGGTAGAGCAGCTGGTAGGAGGAACTTGGCTAAGGCACTTGCGAAGGAAAGGTTTCTATTTTGAATCCCACGGAGTTGTTTTGCAAAAGGGTAAAGCACATTTTCATTTTTAGTTAAGGCAGATTTTAAATATGAATTCATGGATATTTGGTTTCGTGCGGGCGTGTAGCCCAAGCGGTAGCCCAGCCTTGGTCTAGGGCATTGTGGTGGCTTAGGTCATGGTTTTGAGCTCGAGAGCTGGTCATTGAGACTTGTGCAATATTTTTTATAGGCAGAATATTAAAAGGTATATTTTTTAATTTATGTACTTCTATGGTCTTAGAATACGTGATTTGACTTTGAGGCTTCAAAATTGTGGAAGGGAAATAAGTGAAATTGTTTTGGGATTTAGAAGATAAACATTTTAATTGATAAAAGGGATGTATAAAATAAAGTATGTGGTGTTCTTTTGAAAAGGGATTTGTAGTATAATAGTTTGATTGAAAATATTTTTAAGAAAGGAGTTAAAAGGTGTAATAGTGAAAAATTAATTTTGTGATTTGTGTTCTTGTTAGATTTTTTTAATTTGCAAGATTAAGAGTTATAAGGTGTAAAATTGGTTTGAATTTTATTGTACCTTTTGCATTATGAAGAAGAGTATTTATGGGATTATGATGAAGCTTTAATGCATTTTTATTGAGATAAAAAGAAGGGTTCTAGAGTAAATATTTTAGATTTCACTAAGCACATTTTGGGAGGAATATTTTGTGAATGTTGTGAAATATTCATTTTGAGGTTTTGAGATAGACCATTGTTATCTAACATTGGAAGTGGAACAAAAGGAATTGGTTGTGAGTAAAATATATTTTGAAGACATATCTCCATCACAGCAAAAAGGCATGAGCACATTATCTTTTGTTTAGAGTATTGGAATGAATTTTGTGAAATAAGGTGGAGTGAAAAGGATTGTTTGATAAGCATTGTTGGAACTATTTGAGTGAGTTTTTTATATGCTTCATTGGTGAATGTTTAGAGAAAATTTGAGATAGATATTGAAGATTATTTGAGTTAGGGTTTGAGACCCACATTGTGCTCTTTTTTTGAAGAAGTATGAAAACACTTGTTTAGGGTTAGTGAGCAAGTTGTGTTTCATTGATTAAATGATTGAGTGAAACTTCTTGAGAATTGGTTTTTAGTGATATTGAAAGTATATGTGCAAACATTAGAAATAAAATTTGTGAAAGCGATAAACTTAATGATTGAGTAGAACATATTTAGTTTTTTATAGAGTACATCATTGTCTATATGTTCTAGACATTAAACAAATTTTGAATAGAATATATCTAAATTGCTTTAAGTTAAAGGAATTACTTTGAAACTTAGATAAAATAATTGATAGCAATGTGTGTGAGATTTGATATTGATTGAGCATATCTTGTGAGATGTTTTAAACATGTATTTGAGAAAATTTGAGCAAGTCCTTGAGAGGATTTGAAGGTATATTTGAGCAAGTATTTGGGAAGGCTTGGAGGCAGATTTGAAGCAATTCTTGGTGAAGACGACAACATATTGAGCAAGTTCTTGAGAGGACTTGAAGGTAGATTTGAAGCAAGTATTTGAGAAGACTTAAAGGCAGATTTGAAGTAAAGTCTTGGTGAATACTTGAGAGCAGATTGAGAAAGTCTTTGAGAAGACTTGAAGGTAAATTTAAAGCAAGTCTTGGTTAAGACTTGAGAGAATATTGAGCAAGTTCTTGAGAGGACTTGAAGGTAAATTTGAGCAAGTTCTTGAGAGAACTTGAAGGCAGATTTGAAGCAATTCTTGGTGAATACTTGAGAGCATTTTTAGAAATTCCTTGAGAGGACTTGAAGGTATATTTGAAGCAAGTATTAGTGAAGACTTGAGAGCATATTGAGCAAGTTATTGAGAGGACTTGAAGGTATATTTGAAGTGGGTCTTTGTGAATATTTGAGAGCTGATTTGATTGATTGATTTATTCAAAATTTATTTTAAGGCTCGGGGAAAATCTAAGCATAGTTGATTTGTTCAAGCTTTGTGTTAAGGCTTGGGAAAAATCTAAGCAGAGTTGATTTGTTGATTTTTTCAAGATTTGTGTTAAGGCTTGGGGGAAATCTAAGCATAGTTGATTTGTGATTGGATTAAGGTTTGTGTTAAAGCTTAAGGACATATTTGAGATAGAGATCTATGAATATATTTGTACTACACTTGGAACATAGTTTGGTGCAGATCTGAGATAGAATTGAGAGTAAGCTTTGGAGGTGATAGAGTAGAGGACAATAGTCTCTAGTGGATAGATATCCATTAGCCATGGTAGTGAGGATAGACGTATTCTATGGAGAGATATTGACAAGCCAAAGTAGTGGGGGAAAATTCTTCTAGAAGATCATCAACCAGAGTAGAGGGAAAAGAGTTCTCCTATGGATATAGATCCATGAACCAGAGCAAGGGGAAAGAGTTATCCTATAGATTTTGATCCATGAATCAACTAGGAAGATAGATTTATTCTATGGGGAGAGATACATGAACCAATTAAGAAGAAATATTTCTCTTGAATCAAGTTACACGAACCAAAGAAAAGGGGAAAAAGTTCTCCTGTGGAGAGTGATCCAAAAATGAGATCATTAGGGGATTTGTGTCTCCTTTGGACATAGGCCCATAAACATTGTAATAGGGAAGTGATTCCTAAGATATTTGTTGAGAAAATTTAGTAGAAATATTCTCTCTATTGAGTAGGCCACATTGGGTGAACCACATTAAATTGGTGTCCCTATTATGTGTGATGATGAACACAAGTTTATACTGAGAGGGGGTGAAAAGTATAAGACCACTTTTTACTTTTCTTTTCAATTCAATATTATGTAGTGTATATATAGCAGTATCAATAGAAATAATCAAAGCAATGCATAAAACACCATCCACAAAAGTGACACAACAATTTATGTGGTTCACCCAATGTGGGCTACTCCATGAAGAAAATATTTTGTTAAAAATTTCTCAATCAATCTCTTGTTAATCCTTCCAATTACAATGTTTATGGACCTCTATCCAAAGGATATGTTGATCCCCTAAATCTCAAGTTCGAGGATATCTTCCATAGGAGAACTCATTCCCCTTCTGCTCTGGCTAGTGATATTCTAGAATACTCTATCTCTCTACTGCATTGACTTGTGGATCTGTCTCCACTTGAAGACTCCTCACTCAGATCTATCTTCAGTTTTCCTGGTTGCTAGATATCTATCCACTGAGACTATGTCCTTTATACTCTATCACCTCCAAAGCTCTATCAATAGGTTCACTAAGAACCTCTTCAAATCTTCTCAACAGGCTCACTCAGAACCTGATCAAATCTGCTCAATAGGCTCACTCAAAACTTGTTCAAATCTGCTCAATAGGCTCACTTAGAACCTGCTCAAATCTTCTCAACAAGCTCACTCAGAACTTTTCCAATTTTTCTCAAATCTTCTCAACAAGCTCACTCAGAACTTGTCCAAATCTGCTCAATAAGATCACTCAAAACTTGTCAAAATCTGCTCAAATATGCTAAATAAGCTCACTCATAACTTGTCCAAATATGCTCAATAAGCTCACTCAGATCTTGTCCAAATGTGCTCAATAAGTCCTCTCTAGGATTTTCTCAAATATGCATAGCAATATTTCACAAAAGCTTACTCAAAATCAGTCTAGAAGCCTTCTCAAAGACTTACCTCAAATCAACTCAACAAAATCTCAACTCAATCTCATAGAAGCATAAAGAGAATTGTTAGAGACTCAATATGTTCTATACTCAAATCCCAATCTCAACTCAACAATCTCATAGAAGCATAAAGAGAATTGTTAGAGACTTAATATGTTCTATACTCAAATCCCAATCTCAAATCAATATCAACTCAGCAATCTCATAGAAGCATAAAGAGAATTGTTAGAGACTCAATATGTTCTATACTAAAATCCAATTTCTTTCTCAACTCAACTCAAATTAAAATATAGAATAGTTTGTTTTATGAAACTTGAACAACCACTTCACACAATCACTTGACTAGGCTCAAACAACTCTACTCAACAAATTACCACAAGGAATAACTCTTTCTCACAAACCCTAGTCCAAGCATGTATCAACCAACTCAAAATGTTTCCAACAATGTTTAACAACAAATCTCACATAACAATGATACTCATGTTCTTCTCTAACTCAAGTTCAAGTTCTTTTCACAACCAATGGGCTTCAACAACAATGCTTATAAAAAATTCTTCACATAACAATGATACTCATGTTCTTCTCAAACCCTAACTCAAGTTTTTCACACAACTAATGGCTTCATAAATGATGCTTATAAAACAAGGTTTTAACCATAACTCTCAAACCATAAATCCTTGAAGCATTCAACAAACAACTCTCAAAAGGAAACCACAATCAATAATTTTCACTCCAATGATATTTTCAGAAATTAACCACCCAATAAAATTAATGGAGAATATTACCCATACCTTTTTGATGCCAATAAGTTGTCCACAAAATCTACCACACTCAACACACTTTCTTTTTCCAATCTCAACAAGGGTTAGTGGACTTCAAATAATAATCACAAGATAAAGTATAACTCAATTTACACCTTTTTACTCCAACTCAATAATCACATCCATCAAAGTCCATCTATAGAAAAACACTCTAAAAATAATAATCAATAAGCCACTAAACAATTTCTATTTTATTCAAAACCTTTATTTCTCCTAAAATAATGCTCTCAAAAATTCAAATTAATACCATAAGGCTCAAATAATCATCTATGGTTTTCACCAACAAAATAATTATTTAACATTTTAACCACAACAAAGGTTTTACAAAATAAAATATTTCCTAGCCCTTATCACTCCAAAATTTAGAGCATTAATTAAATTTTAACCAAAAAATTGCATACCTCCTTAATGGGTTTCGACCCCTCGACGTGCCCTCACCGTGAGTGCATTAGCCACAGCTGAGGTAGCCAAACAAGCTACCCGCTCATTCATATTGCAAAAGGGACATGACTTCCCTTTATATGCTACAGGCCCACGTGCCTTAAATAAACCATGCGCCCTTGATGCTTCCACCACAAAGTACAGCAAACAAACCTTGCCAAAAATTGAACGCATGACCTTGTGCTACCAAATGCCTTTGCGCTGCCCGATTTTCCAACAGGCCACACTGCCCAAGGTGACTTGGGTTTCACACACCATCCGATTTATTCGTTGCTTCCACCACTAAAACCTTTTCACACGAGCTCTATTCACTTTCCAACAATCACATTAACAACAAGAGCAAGGATAATTTAAATTGAAGAATTTAATGGCATATATATATGCCTTCCCTCCACTTGTAAACATCGACACTTCCTCATGATGTCGACGGATAAAATTTTACTTTTAATTTTAAAATTTAAATAATTTAGAATTTAAACTAAATATTTAAAATTAAATATCTTCATCATGGGGGCACATTTTTTGATGAAACGAAAAGCCAACTTGGGTTTTAAGAAAAACCCATTTCAAATTTGTTGTCCATGGTTTTAAATAAAACCTTTAAAATTAAATATCTTCATCATCGGGGCACCTTTTTCGATGAAACTAAAAGCCAACTTGGGTTTTAAGAAAAACCCATTTCAAATCTGCCATCTATAATTTTAAATAAAAACCCTTTGCTAAGCTTCCCTTGAAGCTCATTTTTGGAACCAAATGCCATGCATCCTTTTTATCAAAACCTTTTCTTCTCATGAAGCTCTTTGTGGATAAAATCATAGTGCTTACTTGCATAGGTCCTTTTGACATCAATGACAACTTTTTAGCTTAGGGACTCAAAATGTCCAACATATGATTTATGCATTACTTTGATTATTGTTGTTGATATTTCCATTGATAATATTGGATAATATTGTTTGGAAAAGAAAATTGAAAGTTGTCCTTATACTATTCACCCCCCTCTTAGTATAAGATTGTGTTCTTCAATTGGTATCAGAGCGGGTTCCTTCGAAAGAGTTTAACAGTTTGAAAGAAAATTATATAGGAACATAGATGGCATCTAAGAGTGGATCTTAAAAAAATAAGGCACCATTATTTTATGGGAACAATTATGATTTTTGGAGCATAATAATGAAGACTTACCTGATGGTACAAGGATATGAGACATGGTAAACAGTTGAGGATGGATACACACCTCCAGCTAGTCCTCCTACATATAAATATGGTAAGCTCCTACATTTGTATAAAGGAAATGAATATAATATTAAGTGGTTTATGTGAAGTAGAGTTTGTAAAAGTTATGCATTGTGAATTAGCAAAGGAAATTTGGGATAAATTGAAGCAAACATATGAGGGAGACAAAAAGGTCAAATTGGCAAAATTGCAAAATCACAAAAATACATTTGAAGACTTGAAGATGAAAGAAGAGGAAGACATTGTTGCATACTTAATTCATGTGGATAAGGTTGTTAAAACCATGCAAGGACTTGGTTTTAAAATAGAATAATTTGATGTTTCTCAAAAAATTTTAAGGTCACTCCCTATGAGGTATAATGAAAAGGTTTCAGCCATAGAAGAAACAAGAGATATTTAAAATCTGATTATAGATGAGCTACATAGAAATCTCATAACTTATGATATGATAATAGTAATGGATCATATCCCAAGAAAGAGATAGCCTTCAAAGTAGAAAAGAAGACAAAAGATAAGAGTCCAGATTCAATTGATGAGTCATCTAGTGATGAAGAAGTAAACTATGGTAGAAGGAAAAAGAATGACCCAAGTAAGCACAAAGGTATGAAAATAGTTAAGTGTTTCAATTATGGTAAATATGGTCACTATGCATCTAACTATCGAGAAGCTGGAAGTAGTAGTAGTGAAGAGAAAAAAGATCATAAGATAAAGGAAGCAAGAAAATCCAGGCATGAAAAAAAATAGATATGGACAAGGAAAGCATGAAAAGAAGTTTTTCTAGAGGTATAAGAATATTTTTTATGCAGATAAGATAGGTAAGGTTTCAAGTGATAGTGATGAAAGATCCTCAAATAGTGAAGAAGAAGAAATTATCTTCTTGGCAATAGAAGATGAAGGAAGTGATCCTGTTGAAGATAAATCTGAAAGATATGAAGATGCTCTTGAAGAAGTAGAGGAAGAATCAGAAAATGAAGAGGAAGGAGTAGTAGATCTAGAAGCTGAACTTATTTTTTCTCTAAAAGAATTGAAAAAGGTAAAAAAGCAGAATTCAAGATTCAAGGCTCAATTTCAAGAATGTGATGAAGAGAAAGGAAAGCTTATACAATATCTGACAAAATCAATAGCTAAGACAAGGAGATTTAAAGAAAATTTAGAGGTAAAATTCTTAGAATGTGAAATATTAGAGCATGAGGTAGTTTCACTAAGGAAGGAAGTGAAAGAGTCTAAATAAAAGTTGCATAGGTTTGGGAAAAGTTCAAAGACTTTGGATAAGATTATCAATGCACAAATATCTTCATCAAACAAGACAAGACTTGGTTTTGAAGAAGGACAAAGAGAACAAGGAGAGGAGTCAATCTCAAGCTCCAAATAAGAAGAAGCTTTATAAGAAGAGAGTGAAGGAGAAAGTGAGACTTATGAGGATAAATTAAAAAATAGAAGGTTCACCAAGGAAGGAAACAATGCATAAATAAGGAACATGAAACATCATAGGGAATAAAAGACTAAGAGACCAGTGTATCCAATGCAATATTTCTTCAAAGACGTTACTTCTTATGTAATAGGTTTGGTCACAAGGCTATGTAGTGCAAGACACATGAAAAGAAGGAACATGGTTTCACTAAGAGAAATTTTAGAGATGGGTATTTATTTCAAGGGTATTGTTACTCTTGTAATAATTTTGGTCATAACGCAATGGAATGGGTATGGCTTCACCAGGAGGAACTTCAAGACATTTGCACCTTCAAGGAACCACAAAATTAAGTGTTATAAGTGTAATAATGTTGGGAATATAGCCAAGTGGTGTAGAAAAAATTTTCCAAGGATAAGCAAGAATAGGGACATTCAAAAGAGTCAGAAGGATATGTTGAGAAAGAAGGTTGACAAAGAAAAGAGCATTGTATGCTATGAGTAGAGATACTCCCACCCAAAAATTAATCTCCTCAAGGAGAGGAGGTGGGGAGGGGGCTGAGATAAAAGTCTTATATTTAGCCCCAAAGGAGTCCCTTTGCCATTGATTTCAAAGGGGGAGAACATTCGGTCAGGGGGAGCAGAATTGAAAAAGGAAAATGAATGGTTAAGGAAAAGGGTTGCCATCAATGACAAATGGGGATACTATTGGAAATTTTGAGTAAGTTGTGTTGTCATTTATTTCAAAAGGTTGATGTTAGAGAGCACTTTGTATGGCAAGAATATTCTTCTATGGTTGATATGGTTGAAATTGATCAAGGCAAAGTTCATCCCAAAAGCAAGCAAATTGGTTGGAAAGAAGAGACCATGGTTTAAAAGGAAAGACAAATATTATTATAATATTTTTTCAATATTAGGTCGAGGGGGCGGTCCGGCGGAATTTGGGCGCGCCGCCCTTTTTTTCCTGGTGCGGGGTGCGCCGAGGTGAGGAAAAAATGTGTGGGGGGGGGGGGGGGGGGGGGGGGGGGGGGAGGGAAGGGGGGGGGGGGGGCGGGGGGGGGGGGCGGGGCGGGGGGGGCGCAAAAAAAAAAAAAAGAAAACACCCGGGGCGGGGGGGGGGCGGGGTTCACCCCGGGAAAAAAAAAAAAAAAATCAATATTATAATAATTGCATCCAAGAAATCATTAAAAAAAAGGATATATCCTAGACAAGGTTTATTGAGCTTTTATAAAGGTTGCAAAGTTTTTTTTAATTATTTAAATTAAAATATTTTAACAAAAGTTAAAATTTTAATTTAAAATAATTTATGGTGCCAAAGTTTCAAATCAAATTTGAATTCAAAAGCAAGAGAGGGCCGACATTTTTTAAACCAAAGGAAAGAGTATTTAAAGGAAATGATTTTTTCATTTCCAAAGGTTCATAATTTGAATGCCCATGTGGAGGAGATAATTCGTGCGCTCCATTTTCAAAAAGGAGAAGACGTTCGTGAGCCTTAAAGGAAAGGGAGGCAGAGTTGCATTGAAATTTGCTTGGAGCGAAAGAGATATCCCATAGCACTGGGTAGCGTAGGTGGTAGGAGGAACGTGGCTAAGGCGCTTGCAAAGGGAAGGTTTCCATTTTGAATCCCATGGAGTTGTTTTGCAAAAGGGTAAAGCACCTTTTCATTTTCAGCGAAGGTAGATTTCAAATACGAATTCATGGACATTTGGTTTCGTGTGGGCGTGTAGCCCAGGTGGTAGCCTAGCCTTGGGCTAGGGCATTGTGGTGGCTTAGGTCATGGGTTTGAGCTCGGGTGCTGGTCGTTGAGACTTGTGCAATATTTTTCATAGGTAGAATATTAAAAGGTATGCTTTTTAATTTATGTGCTTCTATGGTCTTGGAATATGTGATTTGACTTTGAGGCTTTGAAATCGTGAAAGGGAAATAAGTGAAATTGTTTTGGGAGTTATAAGGTAAACATTTTAATTTTGATAAAAGGGATGCATGAAATAAAGTATGTGGTGTTATTTTGAAAAGGGATTTGGAGTATAATAGTTTGATTGAAAATATTTTTAAGAAAGGAGTTAAAAGGTGTAATAGTGAAAAATTAATTGTGTGATTTGTGTTCTTGTTGGGTTTATTTAATTTGCAAGATTAGGAGTTATAAGGTGTAAAATTGGTTTGAATTTTATTGTACCTTTTGCATTATGAAGAAGAGTATTTGTGGGATTATGATGAAGCTTTAATGCATTTTCCTTGAGATCAAAATAAGGGTTCTAGAGTATATCTTTCAGATTTCACTAAGCACATTTTGGGAGGAATATTTTGTGAATGTTGTGAAATATTCATTTTGAGGTTTTGAGATAGACCATTGTTATCTAACCTTGGAAGTGGAACAAAAGGAATTGGTTGTGAGTAAAATAGGTTTTGAAGACATATCTCCATCACAACAAAAAGGTATGAGCACATTATCTTTTGTTTAGAGTGATTGGAATGAATGTTGTGAAATATAAGGTGGAGTGAAAAGGATTGTTTGATAAGCATTGTTGGAAATATTTGAGTGAGTTTTTTATATGCTTCATTGGTGAATGTTTAGAGAACATTTGAGATAGAGATTGAATATTATTTGAGTTACATTTTGAGACCCACATTGTGCTCTTTGTTTGAATAAGTATGAAAACACTTGTTTAGGGTTAGTGAGCAAGTTGTGTTTCATTGGTTAAATGATTGTGAAACTTCTTTAGCATTGGTTTTTAGTGATATTGAAAATAAATGTGCAAACATTAGAAATAAAATTTGTGAAAATGACAGAATTAATGATTGAGTAGAACATATTGAGTTTTTGATAGAGTACATAATTCTCTATATGTTCTAGAGGTTAAACAAATTTTGAATAGAATATGTCTAAATTGCTTCAATCTAAGGGAATTACTTTGAAGATTAGACAAAATAATTGATAACATTGTGTGCATGATTTGAGATTGATTGAGCATATCTTGTGAGTTATTTTAAGCATGCATTTAGCATATTTGAGCAAGCCCTTGAGAGGATTTGAAGGTATATTTGAGAAAGTATTTAAGAAGGCTTGGAGGTAGATTTGAATTAAGTCTTGGTGAAGACTTGAGAGCAGATTGAGCAAGTTCTTGAGAGGACTTGAAGGCAGATTTGAAGCAAGTATTTGAGAAGACTTGAAAGCAGATTTGAAGTAAAGTCTTTGTGAAGACTTGAGAGCATATTGAGCAAGTCTTTGAGAAGCCTTCAAGGTAGATTTGAAGTAAGTCTTGGTGAAGACTTGAGATCATATTGAGCAAGTTCTTGAGAGGACTTGAAGGTAAATTTGAGCAAGTTCTTGAGAGGACTTGAAGGAAGATTTGAAGAAAGTCTTGGTGAAGACTTGAGAGAAATTTGAGCAAGTCCTTGAGAGGACTTGAAGGTATATTTGAATCAAGTCTTGGAGAATAATTGAGAGCATATTGAGCAAGTTCTTGAGAGGACTTGAAGGTAGATTTGAAGTCTTTGTGAAGACTTGAGAGTTGAGTTGATTGATTTATTTGTTCAAGCTTTGTGTTAAGGCTTGGGGAAAATGTAAGTAGAGTTGATTTGTTGATTTTTTCAAGCTTTGTGTTAAGGCTTGGGGAAAATCTAAGTAGAGTTGATTTATTGATTTTTTCAAGCTTTGTGTTAAGGCTTGGGGAAAATCTAAGTAGAGTTGATTTGTTGAGTGTTAAATATTGAGGATAGATTTGAGAAAGATATTTGTGAGCATATTTGTACTACACTTGAGACAGAGTTTGGTGTAGATTTGAGATATATTTGAGAGCAATATTTGGAGGTGATAGATCAAAGGACAATAGTCTCCAGTGGATAGAGATCCATTAGCTAGGGTAGTGAGGATAGAGCTATTCTATGGAGAGAGATCCATAAGATAGAGTAGTGGAGGTAGAAGTCTTCTAGAATATCATCAGCCAAAGCAGAGGGGAAATATTTCTATTGTGGATAGAGATCAATGAACTATCACAAGGGAAAAGAATTATCCTATGGAGTGTGATCTATGAATCAGTTGGGAAGATAAAGTTCTTCTGTAGAGATAAATCCATGAACTAGTTGGGGAGAAAGAGTTCTCCTGGATCAAGTTTCACGAACCAAAGAAAAGGGGAAAGAGTTCTCCTATGGAGAGTTATCCACAAATTAGAGTATTATGGGATTTGTGTCTTCTTTGGTTAGAGGTCCATAAATATTGTAATAGGTACATTATTCCAAAGATATTTGTTGATAAAATATAGTATAAATATTTTATTCATGGAGTAGCCCACATTGGGTGAACCATGTTAAATTGGTGTCCCTATTGTGTGTGATAATTTTTGCATTGCTTTGATTACTACTGTTGATATTGCTATTGATAATATTATATAATATTTTTTGTGAAAGCAAAGTAAAAGTTGACCTTATACTATTCACCCCCCCTCTCAATATAAGAATGTGTTCTTCAAATTCAAACGAATCAAGTTGATAAAGCCAAAGCCTTGTGGAGAGGTTTTGTTTTGGAAAAAGAATTTTTAGACATACTCATGGTTGAAGGGGATTCTATGACTACCATCAACTATCTACAGAATTCCAAAAATCCCTTATGGAGGATTAGGGACTGTATTGACGAAGCCAGGTATTTAAGTCAAATGTTTCAAGAAATTATTTTTCAACATACTTTTAGGGAAAACAATAAAGCAACCAACAAGCTTGCAAAAATTGGCACCCACTCCACAAGCTTGGTGACTTGGATAAGTGTCCTTCCTCAAGAACCAACTGCTATCATGGAACAAGACAGAATATCCTCACATGAGACAAATGCTGACATGGAGCAAGTCAAATTTTCCACAAATGGGTTAAATGCTCGTTGATTTTATTTCCATTTCCATTAATTCCCATGTAACCTCATTACGTGGCTTAACCAGTTTTATTGGTTTTTGCAACATTATTCCTCTCTTCACCACTTTTGAAGAAATTTTCATTTTCAGTTTTCCTGAGCCTGTATGCCTTACCATTCATCCTTTCCATGTTGACCTCCATATTATCATATTTCACTCCCACATCTCCTCCAATGCTATCATTTCATTTCATCCCATCATCACCAAGTCATCCATTTTTCTCACTTACCCTTTCCCACACCTTCCATATTCCATACATTTCTACCTCTTCCTTCATGCCTTCACCATTGATTCCATAACCTAATTCACTTTTTCCATCATGTGGGAGGTTGGATTGGCCTCTCACATGCTCCATATCTAAGATGGTTCAAGTGAGGTTTATCACGGTCACCTTAATTTGTGCAGACTCACCTTTACCTAATTCACTCAACATCCTAGATGATACAAATATCTCATTGCTCCTAAAATTGGATCCAATATTGCTTCTTTTATAGCAATCCTTGTCCCTTTCACCTCCATTAGTGTCCTTTCCAAATTCATTCTCAGAGCTTTTGCTATTCTATCAGCATGAGTTTCATTTAGCCATATGTTGCTGTCATGGATTCCATTGTTGAAGCTATCCTCAATGATAGGGGCTTCATTCCTTTTTTAAAGATTTTTAATAGAGAGTATCCTAAAATTACCTTTTCTTTTCTGGGCACTTGGGACAATGGAAGAGTGATAATCCATGATAGAAACTTTGAAGTTGACATTAAAACTCTCGTCAAGCTTACAGTGCAACATGTGAAAGTGAGGTCAATTCTCCATGAAAAACATAATTGGGATGCTAAACTCAAAGAAATAAAATACAAGGACCTCTACAAAAAGGCTTGGATGGGAATGCATCATGAGGAGCTCCCCTCTCCCTGGAACAATGTCATGAAACCCATCATGGAGTTTGTCACTGTGGATGATCTTGATAAGGTTTTATGTAGCTTCCACTTCACTTTATTTAATCATTTCTATGATGTTAAACTAGTAAATATTACCTAATTCTTGTTCAATTCCATCAGCTACACCCTAGACCACATCCGCAAGAAAACAACAATGAGTTGCCTTCCCATCAGGGACTATTCAAGGTTTTGTATAGCCATTGGCTGATATACTACCCTTAGGGTGTTATGCCTCCTCTCGCTCATAAAGCTAAACCTAGAATTATCCAACCCATTCCTTCCCATTCCACTCATCTATCCTCTTTGTATGCCAAAAAGAGAGCGATGGTCGAGACTATTCATATGTTGAGGAAAAGAGCTAAAAGTGAATCCCATAAGCCACAAGATAATAAGTCCCTGATAATTAACTCTATGGATGATGAGAAGGATGTCTCTAATCAGTGTCTACAATAATTTATTATCAAATTTATTTCCAATTACATGTCCCAGATGGCAAATCTCTGCAACGCTCTGAACCTACTATTCATTAGGAAATCATTTTTTGAGGATGGTGGTAAGGTCTCTACTATCAAAGAGGACATCAAGGCTACTGCTACTCCTGAGGATGACAAAGGTAAGGATAAAGACATTGACATGGATGATTCAAATTATGAGCTTCAGGAAGTTGATGCGGAACCCAAAGATGAAGCTTAGGGCTTTCTTTCTTGCTAGGGTTTTTTTTAAAGGGCATCCTTTGTATTTCCCTTAGCTTCTTTCTACTGTTTGAGGGTATCCTCTGTATTGCCCTCAGTTCCTTCTTATCTACGTTTCAAGGACATCCTCCATGATACTTCTAGTTTTGTGGGACTATATTCCCTATCCTTACCTCTTTGGTATTTGTGGTTATTTTTAGCTTTCTTTTCTATGATGTAATCAGGTTTTGGGTACCTGTTAAAACCCATTTTTAATTAAATATTTTAACTAATAAAAAAATTAATATTAAGTCTAAATAAATATAATGGAAACAAAAAGTGGATTATGAAAATATTGCATTTCAAAGTTCCAAATGTCATGAAACAAAACACACGAAAAGAGACTATAAAGTGAAAAATTATGGAGGAAGAAATATAAATTGTTGGGCAAAAGGGTAGCTTCAATTTGAAACAAGGATATCATATCATATGAGAATATAGGTCTAATAAAGGATATTTTTCTCCTAAGAAAGTGGCTAGAAAAATCCCTCTTCAACATCAGATGGCAAAGGCCATTATAGTTCACTTAAATCACCCATTAGAAAAAAAAATGATATGAGGTATGAGTAAGTACAATGTGCAAGTTCAAAAATAGGATCTAAAGGTAAGAAGGAAGAGGGGAAGGCAATTTTTAAAGTAAAGGAAGATGGGGAGGTGAATTTTAAAGAAAATGAGTTGAAGGAGGTCAAGATTAATCCATGTAAATCACCTTTATTATCCTCAAGTAGTGTAAAATATTCTCCTTAAAATAAAAATAAAAGTAGTAATAAGTGTATTCCTTGCACTTTAGGGTTTCAAGAGCAATATAGTAAATAAAAAATTATGGAGGATATCTAAGGAAATTTAGGATTTCCAGGTAAACATAAGAAATTAATGACTATGGAGGATCATCTATGTAGTTTAGATTATTAAGGAAACATAAAGAAGAAAATTCTAATGAGACTATTCCTTGAACTTTTGACTCTTTAGGAAGAAGTAAATATTTAGAAGTCTCATTATGAACAATATGAAAAAATAAAAGAGATTGGTGAAGATGAGAGTGTTTGTGGGAATGCCAAAAGGAGAGAAAGGCCATCAAAGTTGGAACAAAGATAAAAAAAAACTCAAAACAATATTGATCTAGCAATCCAAATAATAATATCATAGGTGTTAACAAGAAGAGGGGATAAACCCACTAATAAAAATAAAAAGTGTTGATGATGAAAATGATAGCATGGAATATTAGGGGTATGAATAAAACCTCTAAAAAAAAAAATTAAGGAATTAATTTCTTGTTATAGTCCTAAGTTTATTTTAATACAAGAAATAAAATTAAGTAATGAGAAATGTAAGGATGTTTTAAGAAGATTTGAAAGATGGGTGATTATTTAGCAGTTTCTTATATAGGAGCTTCAGGAGGTATTGTAATATTATGGGATAAATGCAAATGGTATGGATAATTATTAGAAGTAAAAATTAATTGGGTTGTTGGATTATTTTGCAGGAAAGAGGAAAATATCAAAGTTATGGTTATAAATATCTATGATTCAACTATAGTTACTCGCCATGAAAGATTTTGGAAGGACCTTAGCATATTTTTATCAAATACAATGATGATTCATTGTGATCTATGGATTCTTGGGGGTGATTTTAATATTTTTCTATATCCTTTGGAAAATAAGGGTAGCATTCCAATATGGTCTAAATCAATGCAATATTTTGATTTATTTGTCAATTCAAATGACCTTTGGGATGTTAGTCCTTAAGCTTTCAATTTACATGGGATAATAGATGCATTGGAAAAATTATATAACAAAAAGACTAGATAGACAAATGGTTGTAAACATAGTATACAATCTCTTTAGATGTTTTATTGTGAGTAGGATTAGATCACAAACCCATTCTTTTTATGTGCAAGATACCTAATAATGATCATCTAAAGCCATTTCACTTCAAGTCTATGTGGCTTCAAGACCCTAATTTTTTTAGATGGCTATGTTATGGTGGCATGAGTCAAAATTTGAAGGATCATGTATGTGCACGTTTGTTCAAAAGTTAAAATATTTAAAGGAGTAAATGAAGATATGAAATGCCAAATATTTTGATAATATTTTTAAAGAAAATAAAGAAATTAAATCCATCTAAAAATTTTACAAGAGTTAGTAGAAATTAATAGAATCGATTAGGATTCTTATGTGAAAGAAAAATAATTACTTTCTAATTACCATAATGCATTAAAAAATGAGTCATACTGGTTCCAAAAATCTAGAGAGAAATGGCTCAAGGAAGGAGATAGAAATACAAAAAACTTTCATGCTATTACAACAATTTTTTTGTTTGTCATATCAAAAATATTTTAACTCCAATTGGAAAAAATATTGAGGATGAAGAAGACATAAATAAGGAAGAAATTACTTTTTTTTAAAGTATTTTATCATTTTCTAAGCAAGATAAGGAGGCACAAGAAAAATTTCTACAAAATATTCCATCAATTATCACTTAGGGATAAAATAAAATCTTGATGAAGAAGATATCTATGGAGGAGCTCCATGAAACAATTTTCTCTTTCCATCCTAACAAGACACCTGGCCCTGATGGATTTCCTACAATTTTATTTCAAATAATTTAGGATTTATTGAAGAGTGATATGTTAGTTGTAGTTGAAGAGTCTTGGAAAAGGAAGACTATAATAAGTGATATCAATGTTGCTTAAATTACCTTGGTTCCAAAGAAAGGTAACACAAACTATTTTGCTAATTTTCATCCAATAAGCCTTTGTATTATGATTTATAAGATCATTTTAAAAAATATGGTAATTTGGTTGAAGGGCAGTCTAGGGTATCTTATCTCAAAGGAACAAGGTGGCTTTGTTTGTGGTAAACAAATTTTTGATGGTATAATTATTGTATAAGAGGCTATGCATTCTCTTCATTCCATGAAAAAAATAGGTATACTTTTGAAATTAGATATGAACAAAACATATGATAGAGTTTCCTAGAATTTTCTACTTGTTCTTATCAAAAAGTTTGGTTTTGATTACAATTGGTGTGAGTGGATTAAATGTTGTTATAGCATTGCAAAATTTTCTATTTTGATCAATGGTTCTCTTGTTGGTTACTTCAAGTCATATTGTGGACTTCATCAAGGTGATCCACTTTCTTCTTATCTATTCATTATTTTGGCAAAAGCATTAGGGAGAGACTTTTCAAAGGTAAAAATGGAAGGAAAATCAAGAGTATTCAAGTTACAAAAAATAGTCCCTCTAAATATCATCTCTAGTTTGTTGATGCTACTTTTATTTTGGGCCATCCCTCAATAAATAAGGCCATGGAGTTCAAATCAATATTATCATGCTATGAAAAGGCTACTAGATAGTTGGTAAATATTAAAAAATCCTTATTTTTCATTAATACTACCCTAGATTTACAAAAATTTGTTGTGAATATTTTAGGGTTTAAAATTGAAAAAATTTCATCAACCTACTTGGGTATTCCTTTTTTTGATAAAGAAAATAAAAAGGAGCTTTAGATCTCCTTTTTGGATAGAATGAAAGCTTTCTTAGTAGGCTGGAAAGATAAGTTCTTAACCATGGCAGGAAATCTACAACTCATAAAGAATACTATATTGCAAAATATTCATATTTATATGATGTCACATTCAAGACTGCCAATAGGTATAGCATCAACAATTAATAAAATTCAAAGATACTTTATGTGGAAAGGTTGTGAGAAAAAATTTAGGTTTCCTCTTTGTAAATGAGATAGGGTTTGCAAAGGAAAGAATATTGGAGGAGTAGGCTTGCAGAATTGTAGACTTATGAATTTGGCATTAGGAGCAAAGCTTGAGAGGAGATTATTTAGAGATCAAGGAAATAATTGGGAAAAAAATATTACTTCAAAAATATATAGATTCTCTTGATACAATGATTTTTTTTAGGAAAATAACTCTATCCAAAGGATTGTAAACATGGAAATTCATATCATACAATTTGCAAATGATAAAGAAACATATTAGATGGTTAGTCAATGAGAGGAGTTACGCAAATTTTTGGCCTGATGCTTGGTTAAAGCCTTACCCTCTTATCTCTTACTAAAAATGGAAACCATTGACTCAAGCATACCTAGAATGTAAAGGTCCAAAGTTCAAAGACTATATAGTTATGAAGAACAACTCAAAATCATGGATTTTTTTTAGTAACCTCATTGAATGAGAGGAGCTCAAACAAATTGTAAATGGACTCCAAAAGATGCTTCAAGAGTTTTATATATCAGTTTTTACACAAAAATATGAGTTAGGCTATAATTTTTCAAAGGATAGTGGATACTTAGTCAAGTTGGGATATGAGGATTTAGAAAAATCAAAATCTCCTTCTCCCAAATATTTTCCTTGGAAGAATATTTGGTAATTAGAGGCTCTCCCTAAGGCCTCAAAATTTCTTTAATTATAAGTTCAAAGTAAGATTCTTATAGGAGAGAGTCCATAAATAAGAGGATATTATGGACCCTTAAGATGTTCCTTATTTTAGAAGGATTTAGAAACATCAGACCATTTACCTTCTTCATTATTTGTTTGCTCATACCATTTGGGGTTATCTTTTAAAAAGTATAAAATTATCTTGGGTAGCTCCATCAACATTGAAAGGGTTGACAAAATATTGGATTAATTATTTTAAAGCTAAAGTATTATTTATTATTTGGAGGACTATCCTTACAATTATTTGTTGAAAATTATGGCTTGAAAGGAATAACAATTTTTTTAAAAATAAATCTCAAAATCATGACCATGTTTGGAATTGTATTATTGCCTCTCTTGCAAAATGTCTATAAAAATGATGCTCATCATGGAAAGTCTCAATTGTAAAAAAATAGGTGCTAATAACTTGGTTATAGGATTTGAACATACATGGAAGATTCATATATGATAATGGAATTAAAACAAAGGATCTACTTTGATATATGGTAAAATAGAACTGTCTAGATATTGGGTTTATCAAAAGTAATTTTATGATGCTTCTAAAGGAATTCCAGGAAAAGTTGATGGAGGTGGTAATTTTAGAAATAGTGAAGGAAAAATTCTCCTTATTTATAATCATACAAAATTTTAACTAGCTATTTAGAGGCTAGGGAACTTCTTATAGGGATTAAAATTACAGTAGAAAAAAGGATGGAAATATATTTCAATGGAAGGGGACTCACAAATTATCAAAAATGCTATTAACCAAAATGGATGTGGAGATTGGATACAAAATAATATTATTATTGATGTTCATCATCTATTAGTAGAGGCAATATCTTGGAAGTGTGGCCATATCTATAGATAAGGAAATTGGGTAGGAGATAAATGAGCAAACTATAGTGTTGATCTTCATCCTGGTGAAATTCAAATTTTAGAAGGCAACTAGCCAAGTGAGATTTTATCTTTTAATAAAAATGATGTCAAGAAGTATATTATGGAAACATAGCACTTCAAGGAAGTTGAAGAATATATTTAAGAGAAAAAAAATTGAAAAATTTGTGATAAAAATGTATGCTACAACATATGTAATATTTTGAAATTTTGATGGGAGTTGCCCCCAATAGAAGCCATGTATAACTTATAATATATATATTATAAAAATTAAACTCACATATTCATCCTATGACTCAAATGAATAAAAAACTTTATATTCAAGTGGATGATAGAAATCTACAAAGCATTAGAGTCTTGAATAATGCAATGCAATTCAACACCTACAATCTTACTTGCCATACCTACTTATAGCATTTATAGACAATCTCTTGACATTTCATCTTCTACTATTTGATCTCCTCTCACACTCATGAGAGATATGACTCTTCATATTTCTCATAGGATAAATATTTTACTATCCTTATAATAATTACAAAAACCTAATTATTACATGAAACCAAATATTGACAAGATATCTACAAGGTACCAAATAATGTAATATTCTCTAGTAATTTCTATATTGTTGTTTTGCTTATATTGTTTGGGGTTACTTTTTCAAAAGTATGAGAATATATTGGGTAGCTCCATCAACATTGAAAGAGTGCATGAAATTTTGGATTAGTTGTTATAAAGGTAAAGCATGGTGCATCCTATGGAGTACTAGCCTTGTCATTATTTGAAAGAATTTATGGCTTGAAAAGAATAATAGTATATATAAAAATAAATCTCAAAATCATACCCCTATTTAAAATGGTATTATTTCCTCTCTTACATAATGTTTACAAAGATGATGCTCATCATGCAAAATCTCAAATATATAAAAAAAATCCACTAGCCACTTGGTTACAAGATTTGGCTATGTATGAAAAGGTCATTAGGATAATGGATTTAAAACAAAGGATATGCTTCATTCTATGGTAAATTAAAAATGTACAAAAGTTGGGTTTATAAAAATTTATTTTGATGCTTCTAAAGGAGATCTAGGGAAAGATGATAGAAGTAGTATTTATTGAAATAATGAATAAAAAAATATTCTCACTTACTTATAATCATATGGAACTTCAACTAACTAGGGCATTTCTTAAAGGAATCAAAATTATCATCAAATGGATATGGAAATATATTTCAATAGAGGGTTATTTATAAAATTATTATTAATGCAATCAATAAAAATAATAATATTCCTTCTAATTCCAATCAACAATTATTAGAAGTATCTTGGAAATATCATTATTTCTATAGGGAAGGAAACTAGGTAGGAGATAATTTAATCAATCATGATGTTGATCTTTGTCTTAACAAAATTTAAATTTTAGAAAGCATTTAGTTGAGTGAAATTGTATCTCTTAATAAAAATAATATAAAGGATTCAGTTACAAAAATATAGTTGTTGAGGAAGATGAAGAGTATATTTGATAAGAAGGCAAATAGAGAATATCTTTGATAAAAATAAACTAATTAAGGTTTAATTTATTTTTTGTTGTTGGAGAAAAATGGGTTGTATTAGGGTCCTTCACCTCACAAATTAGAAATCTCTCCTTTAGAGCTTAAGATTTTACAAAAAAAATCAATTCTCATATAAATTGAGTTGCTATAGCTATATACCTACATCTTTTTCATTAAAAGTATGAATTCTTGATCTTTTTTTTTTTAAATATTCTTCAATTTTATTTGTAAATAAAAATATTCTAAAATAAAACATCATTCTTATTGAAATTTTCCTATAAAAACCTTCATAATACCAAAAAATCCACCTCTATTATCTATACCATGCATCTTTGTAATGTAATATTTCCAAAACTTCACACTATCATAGTCTATTTTACTACATATGGACTGCTAGTTTACTTCCTAAAGAATAAGTGTAAACAAACATTTGACCTACTAGCGATACAAATATTTTGAATTTTGGAATGCTTGGACTATTCCAAATATCTCTCTATATTCTTGTGGTATTCCTATTTTTTTGGTGCTTTACATTATATCCACTTCTTGTTATGTATTCTCTTGAACTATTTAATGACCAAATCACCTTATCCTTGGCTCCCCTCAAAATAATTATTGTTGTTATCTTTCTACTCAATTACCTCCTGGCAACATTGTCCAATATACTTGTAAAAAATTCTTCTTTCCATTTGAATCTTCCTTCCTTATCTTTGTACATAATGTTTGAAACCCTAAAGTAATCTTATCCATGATTTCAAAATTAGATCTAGATTAAGTTGTTTTTTATCACAAGTATCCATCCAAATAGAAACTTTTTCTCTAGCTCCCACTACCCATTTTAGACCTTTAATCATTAGACTAATAGATTTTTTAAAATCATTCCATAGTGCAAAACCATCTGGTAGTGAGACTAAAGTAAATATTAAGCTTGGGTTATTGGGATCAACATACTTTTTTTTTTTATCAGTGAAAATATTTGATTAAAAAACAAGTTTTGAAAGGTATCCAAAACTTTATTACATCAAAGAACAAAAAGCTAAAAATAGCAAAAAAAACTAGAGAGACAAGGATAGGGAACGCAGTCCCACAAAACTAGAAGTGCCACAGAGGATGCCCTTAAACAACAATAAAAATGAAACAAATGTAAATACCGAGGATGCCCGTAAATAACAAGCAAAAGATACTAAGGGCGACATAGAGGATACCCTTAACAAAACACCTCAACATGAAAATAATCCCTAAGCTTCGTCTTTAGGTTTTGCATTGAATTTTTGGAGCTCATCATTTGACTCATCCATATCGATGTTTTTATCTTCATATTTATCATCCTCAAAAGAAACAGTAACCTTAAAATCCTCCTTGATAGCAGAGACCTTGCCACCATACTCAAAAAATAACTTCTTAAAGAAGAGCAGGTTTAGAGCATTGCGAAGATCAAAAATTTGGGACATGCAATTGGAAATAGAGTTGATGATGAATTGTTTCAGATAAATATCAAGGGCATCCTTATCATCATCCTTATATTCAATGATTAAGTATTTATTTTCTTGCACCATTTTCTACAAGTGCACAGAGGATCGAACACATTTCAACTTGAGATATTAACTTTTAACTCATTTCCTCAACTTACAAATAATCTCAACCATTGCCCTCTTTTGGTTGATAGGGTAGGAGAGAAATAGGATGAAGGAGTGGTCTGGGAAAGCCTGGATTGGATAATATTAGGTTTGAATTTAGGTGTGGATGGAAGGATAACACCTTGAGGGCAATGAATCAACTAGTTGTTGTACAAAACCTTAAATAGGCCCTTATGGGAAGGTAACTCATTACTGTTTTTCTTATGGATGTGCTCGAAAGTGTAGCTGATGGACCAACATACTTAGAAGAATTCTTGCCCATTTCTTTGACTCTCTTTTTACAATATCCAAATCACTTTTCCCATTAGAGCTAAGTTTGCAGCCATAATATCTATTAAATTAAGACCTTCCCTAGTTTTATTTCTATGAGCTAAGTTTGCATCCTAGATATCTTGCTAGAAAATTTTCCTCCTCCATTTAAGTAACCTACATATCCCTATACAAAGGAGATAAACCCTTAGTAATAGAACCACTAGTAGATACCCATGTCTCTCTCATAGAGCCCCATTACTCGTAGGGAAAAGGATTTTCAACCAAAACTATTTTTTAGAATATTTATCTAAGTCTCCATTTTTTTCTAAATAATATTTTCTATTGTTGGGTAATGGGTCTTCCTCAAAAATAATTGGTTCAGTCGCAAAGGAGTCTCAAGTTGAGGCCTTAGAATTCCTCATATCCTCCTTACTTTTGTAGAGGAAAGGAACACTCCCCAAAAAAGTGGGTTCATCAATAGTAGAGCCACTCAAGGGTAAACCTGCTATCCCAATAAAGATTCCTATGGCTAATGTTCTAGAAACCCCTTATCAAAAAGTTGGCAACAAGAAAACCTCAGTTACAAAAAATAAAAAAAAGGTGTGCATATGTTGGAAGCAAAAGAAAGAAAGGAAGACCATCGAATCAAGGTCTCACGAAAAGAGAATTAGAAGTGGAAATCATAAATGTGGCTCAATCCATACTAGTTCTATCAGAAAAAAAAACCTACAAGCATAGTCCTGCTATGAATTAGGGCTCAAAAACACTTTCTGCTTGGCCTAAAATCCTCTCAAACCACCATAAATGATGATCTTATCCTAGAACGTATGAGGCCTCAATAGGCATGCCAAGCAACATCTACTTGCATCCATGAGGAATGATTTGAATTGTAATATTCTAAAGTTGAGGTTTCCAAGTTGGAGGAAGTAGTCCCCTATTTTTCTTAGTATTTCCCTCATTTTATCTTGTCCAAGGTCCTCCTTGGTGTTGTAGTCAAGCTCTAGAGGTTCTCCTTGTATTGGTTTTTGGTAGGTCTTCCTATGAGACTCTTTCTGAGACCCTTTTTCAAATGTAAAAGGTTTAGGGATCCTTTCAAAACCACTTCTTTCTTAATAAAAAAATTTGCATATCCCTACTTTGATTCTAGTTAGAGTTTTTGCAAAGTAAATTTTATATTTTTTTCTATTAAATTTTTTCCTTGATGCTCTTTTATAAAGGTTATTCAAAGCTCTGGCCTTGTTTATTCCTACCCTCCCAAAAGTGTTGTATCATCTACAAATCATTGATGGGTGATATTACCGATGCTATTTACTAGCCTTAAGTATACTTATTAGTCCATTTTTGTATGAGTTTTTAAAGTTCCTTTCTAATACCTTTACTATAATAATGAATAGATATGGTGATAGAGGATATCCATGTTTAATACCACTCTTGGATTTAAATGATTTTGTTACTAGCCTATTGACCAACACTAAATATGATATTGTAGAGACACAATATTTAATCCATCTGACCCATTTCTTTCCAAATCCAAATTTTTCTAATACTATAAAAATAAAATCCCATTTAACCCTATCATAGGATTTATTCATATCAAGTTTTAAGACCATTACTCTCTCTTTTCTAGAAGCTATTGAACACATTACTTCATGATCTACTATGAGCCCATCCAAAATTTGTCTCCCTTTCACAAGTCCTCCTTTCTCTTCTAAAATAATTGTCTAATAGTGGTCTTAATTGATTTCCATCATTTTGGATATTATCTTATATGCCATATTACATAGTCTTATGGGCCTAAATAAATCAAATAATTTTGCATCCTTCTCTTTGATAATTAGATATGTTGCATTTATTTTATAATGTATCTATTTTTTTACCATAGACTATTTCACTACCACAAATAAAGAATCCTTCACAATATCCTAGTTATGTTGATATAATATTACTAAGAGCCCACTCGAACCTAGGGATTTATCCTTATCAAAAGAGAAAAGAGCTAAATAAAGTTTCAAAGTAATAGGCTCCATTGGTTTACTATTGTCTTCATTTGTTATAGCTAAAGGTACTTATAATGGTTTATCATTAAGAACTTCAATCTCTTCCAATCCTAGAATATTCTTGTAAAAAAGCCTTACCTCCTTTCTGATTTTGCTCAAAATTACAAACCCCTCAAAATGATTTAATTTTACTAATTCTAGATATTGATATTTATACTATTACCATTTTATGAATTTTACCTCTATTTTAATATCTAAAATTTCTCTTCCTTACTCAAAATATTATGATACTCACTAATTCTATTTCCTTTGAGCTTGGATTGGTGTGCTTGCCTTCTTGTAGTTTTGAAATTTTCTCTTTTAGTTCTTTCTTCTCAAAAATATTTTCCAAAGTTTTCTTATCCCCTTCTCTTAATCTATATGTCATAGATTAATTTGTTTTGGAAGTGTATACATCCCACCATTTCTTGAATAATTCCACATTTGCATTATCATATCAAAAAAATTGAAGATGATCTTCCCACATCTACTTATATTTGGAATATTATCTCTTTTTTAATTGCCACCATTTTAACTCTTATTGGTCAATGATGTGAACCAATCTTTGTCAAAGTATTAATTTTAGCACAAGCCTCTTCATCTAGCCAATGATCTAAGAGTATGCATTTTTCTATTTTTTTGCTATTAAGTCATGGTATGTCTTGTTGTTGGTCCATGTGTAGATGTCCTATTCAAATTTAGCCTCCCACAGATTATTGTTTTGAATAATATATGAGAAATATCTTATAATTTGGGTTATTTTCTTAATTCTTCCAATTTTTTCATCCAACTTGGTTATGGTATTAAAATTTGATGGCTTTTTAAGACTTAATATTTCCACAAATCTCACAGGTTATATATCATTGGATAAAATATAATATAGACAAAATACAATAAGGTCAAGATAATTATATGAGTAGATTAATATGAACAACTTAATATATATATCAAGGCTAATAATATATCCAATAACATTCAATAATAAACATAAATATGAATGTAAATAGCCTGAATCATATATGTACTAAGCATGTAGAACAACTTACAATATTAATTGCTCAAAATATATGCAATATTTATTACTCCTCTTTCTCTTACAAATATGATAAGAACTTGCTCTTCTTTGTAATGTGATATCATATGAAGTATCCTTATGGAGTATATATCCATAGTAGTATGACTCTTTGGATACTTGACTATTCCTTTCTATATGCCAAGTCTCATGAATCTTGGCTTCTCTACTTGATAATTTCATACTTTATGAACACTTGAATCTATATTGTATGCACACCTATACATGACTCTTGACCTTCACTTTGCACACTCTAACCTAAGACACTTATTCACATATGTACATTACATATTTGATCTCATACATATAAGAAACTTGTGCACATAGACTCAACTTACAATTGCACGCTAACTCACATGATACTTATGCATTTCCTACACATTACAACTTTACATGGCATTTATGCATTTCCTCCAGTGTTGTATTTTCCTTCCTTGCAACTTTACCTAACAAAATATTTGTCTTCCTTATCAAATGATTTTTCTTTTTTTTGTTAGAGAGTGCTTGGTATTCTTAGGGCATTATTTCTCTTAGGGTAATGAGATTAGGTTGATGTTGCTCAAAATTCTCAAACATTGTTTGATGTTAGAATGGTGTTATTCAACATTGCTCATAGGTTGGATCTACTGAAAATTCTCATATTGGCATTGTTCGGTATTAGGTTGATGTTATGTTGCTCTGCTCTCAAATTGGCATTGCTCAATTTTTTGAAGACATCCTTAAAGTGCTATTTCTTAGAATAACTTTCTTAGAGTGTTTCTTGTCCCTTTAATTTTATCTTATAGAATTTTATCCTCTAACCACTAGATTTCTATTCTCTATAGCTAGTCTTGCATTGGTCTACTTATGGTAGTTTTACATCCTATTATCTTAGTGTTATCTCAACATTTGTTTGGTTGTTCGTCTAGTTGGATTTTACTCTAGGTTAGCTCTACCTACGATAGGTGGCCCTAATTTTGGTAGCTCTTCATATTATTATAACTACATTTATATGATATAAGTCAAATGGCTCTCACTCTTTTTTGCTCTACCTTGAGCTTAATGGCTCTATACTTTTCTACTCTACCTTGATCCAAATAGCTCTATCTATTTTTTTTTAGCCTTAAGCTAACTGACTCTATCATTTTTTTCTCTTTATTGAGTCGAATGACTCTATCCTTTTCTATTCTACCTTGATTCGAATGGCTCTATTATTTGATATTAATATTTTTACACTTCTAATCATGCCAAATGATTATTTTTCTATCTTCATATTCTTACTACCAATATCAAGGTCTAAGTGATTTGAATCTCTATCCTTATTGTTAATATCAATATCTTTGTGACCTAAAACCTTTACTTATCTTCTTGCTACCAATATCAAGGTTGGTGTGACCTAAATATCTATTCTTATTATCAAGATCAATATATATATATGACCTAAAACATTTATGTCAAGGTCTATCTCCAAGATCTGAAACTATCCTTATATCAAGGTCTATCTATAAGACATGAAACTCTATATTCATTGTTTGAAGTAGGCTTACTTTAAGACCGATATATCTATCTCAAGACCTAATATATCTTTCTATTGTTAAAATTTCTTTCTTTCTTAATATGTTGCTAAATTTTTTTTTGTAAATAGAAGATGAAATTATTATCTATCCATTGTAGGAAGCTTCTCGCTCTTCTACTATTGCTTTATCTAAAATCAATAATATCTTAGGTCATACCTAAGAATCCAAAATAATGTCAAGATGACTTGAAAATCCCTGATTCTTTTAATATATATCAAGGATTGGCTATTTCTCTAAATGATCAACTATCTCAAAGTTAAATTTGCATTTCTAATATAGTTGGGTCTTTGTATTCATCAATTATTCTCCAACCATGGAAATAATCTAGACTATCTACTAACTATGACCTTATAATAGAATCCAAGTCTCACTACCTTCAAAGTGGATAGACTCCAAATCAATTTTATCAAACTGAACAAAATCAAATTTTGTAAGTGGCTAAACTAAATTCTATCAACCTAGATAGAAATTGGTAGAAGCTATAATACCATTGATGTATTTTTAGTCCTTAATACTTTCACAAATCTCATAGGTTAAATATCACAAGATAAAATATAATATAACCACAATACAATAAGATCAAGATAATTATGTGAGTAAATAAATATGTATATCAAGGATAATAATATATCAAATAGCATTCAATAATAAAAAATAATATAAATGTTAATAACCTAAATCATATAAGTATTAAGCATGTAGAACAATTTACAATATTAATTGCTCCAAATACATGTAATATTTACTACTCTTCTTTCTCATATAAATATAGAACTAGCTATTATCTATAATGTGATATCATATGAAGTATCCTTATGGAGTATATATCCATAGTAGTATGACTCTTTGGATACTTGACTATTCCTTTCCATATGCCAAATCTCATGACTCTTGGATTATCTACTTGACACTTGCATACTTGATGAACACTTGAATCTATATTGTATGCACACCTATACATGACTCTTAACCTTCACTTTGCACACTCTAATCTAAGACACTTGTGCACATATTTACATTATATATTTGATCTCTTACATATAAGACACTTGTGCACATAGACTCAACTTACACTTGTACACTAACTCACATGACACTTGTGCATTTCCTACACATGCACACTTACATAAATGGGAAATATAATTCACACTCTAAATTGTGACTCACCCTAATCTATTATTTACAATTTTACCATGAGGGTATTTTGGGGGTACATTAGCATGTACAAAATAATGTAATATACTCCAACACCCCCATGTATTACATTATTTCATTTTTAGTCTTCAATCATAGTATTCATCTTTATCTTCAATCTTCAAGTGACCTTGTGTGCGATCTTCTATTGGAGTTCCATAAGGTTTATCTTCTTGTTTCGTTTTTGCTTCATCATCCTCATGTTATTCAATATTTGTAGATTTAAGATTACTTTTTTCTTGAACTCTTTCATTATCATTATATTATTGCATAAGAATATTTCCTTTGTCTTTACCCTTATATTGACTATGAAAGTTACCTTCTTTGTAAGACAAGTTTGGACCATATTTGATCCAATTTCCTTTTCCTTGTTTTTTGAATGTTTTCTCTTCCTATACTTTAGAAATTGCATACTTAGATACACTATTAGAATATTATTCAAAAATGAGTATTTAAAAAAAATAATGTAATCTAAATATTAATGCTCTTTCAAATCTTCTACAATACTTGTGCTTGTACCAATAGAAAATAGAAGAATGAGATTTTCTTCCATAATATTTGCATGGAGGAAGAGTCCAAAAATTTGGTTTTTCATGATCAAACACATATTGAACATATTTTTATTGCTTTATTCATCCTTCTTAGAGTTTCAAGTTTAGTTGTCTTCTAGGCAAAACAACATAACCATTTATGTACTTCCAAAACTACTCTTTCCTTATTTTCCATGTAGATAAGTTGTAGATGATGGTGGTCTTAAATATTTTTAGAAGATTATGATTTTGTAATTGAGTCTATCAAAGGACTACTAGAATAATATTTTCTAGTAACAAGTTCAAATTTTGAATCCTCATGAATTTATGATCTTGTTCATTTCTTCTCAATATCAAGATTATCTATCATTCTTTGAAACTAACTTTTTAATTTGTTTTCTATATATTCATTATTGAATGCATTTTTAATTTATTCCATGATATGAAAACAATATTAATATATATTTCCTTTGATATAGGCAACCTTATAACTCCCTAAGTTTAAAATTAATCAAAGTTTCTAAATTAAATCCTATGGAGTAGAAAAAATTATATCTCCCTAGTTTTAGAAACTAAGAATAAATGTTTTAAAAAATAAAATTCCCTAATTTTTGAGGTTGAAATCCTTTTGTCTCCCAAATAACTAAATTTGCAAATATTTAAAAAAATAATAATTTTCAATTTTCTCAAAACTAAAATCAAACTTCAAAAAAATTCAAACTTGAAAAAATTCACAAAATTAAATATCCTAGTTGCAAACCTTATTACTCCAACATTATGAAAATATTTTTCAACAATAATCAACTTTAAAATTTGATCTCTTATAAAAATTAAAAGTTATTAATCCAAATTAAAAACTAAAGAAACTTAAATAAACTCTATTCTACTTATTACTCTAAGAAACTTAAATAAATTTAACTCTTACTTATCACTACTTATCACTCCACATATTAATAAAACCTTATAGCTCCTAATATCAAGTTGTTAAACACTTAGATTATAAAAACCCTAAAATTAATTTACCTTTGAAATGTCCCTACTTTTACGTGTTGCTTCATGTTTTTATTCTATGAATGTTGCATTAGGAATAACTTATGCAAACAACTCTTAATGGGCTTGTATGAATGAGGCGTATCACCATACATGTAAAAACATTTCACTTTTACACATATCAAGTCATTTTACTTCTAAGCATGTAGAGGCATTTCACTTTCAAACTATAGGTAAAAATATCTTTCGAGCACTTTACGTTAATAAGCAATGATGCTATGAATGTGTTGGAATTTTAAATCCACCAACTTTTTCCAACGTTCCATTTTCCTTCCTCGTAGCTCTACCTAACAAACTCTTTATCTTTAATCTAAAAATATTTTGCTTCTTGATGTTAGAGAGTGCTTGGTATTCTTAGAAAATTGTTTCTCTCAAGATAGTAACCTTAGATTAATGTTGCTCAATGTTCTCAAGAATTGTTCTATGTTATATTAGCACTATTCAATGTTGCTCATAGGTTGGATCTGCTCAACATTCTTACATTTGCATTGTTTGATGTTAGGTTGATCTATTTTTATTTGTTCTTAGATTGGCACTGTTCGATGTTACGTTGACGTTATTTTGCTTTGTTCTCATATTGGCATTACTAAACATTCTCAAGACATCCTTAGAGTGCTACTTCTTAGAATAACTTTCTTAGAGTGTTGCTTTTCCCTTTATTTTTTTCTTATAGAAGTTTATCCTCTAACCTCAAGGTTGCTATTATCTATATCTAGTCCTACATTGGTCTATTTCTAGTAGTTAAACATTGTATTATCTTGATGTTATCTCAACATTTTTTTGGTTGTTCGTCTAGTTGGTCTTTGCTCCAGGTTATCTCTACCTATGACAAGTGGCTCTAAGTATGGCAAATATTTATCTTATTATCACTACATTTATCTTATATGAAGCAAATAGATCTCACTCTTTTATGCTCCACCTTGAGCCAAATGGCTCTATCCTTTTTTGCTTTACCTTTAGCTTAATGGCTCTATCCCTTTTTGCTCATACTTGAGCCAAATGGATCTATAATTTTATACTCTTCCTTGAGTTGAATGGATCTATAATTTTTTTCTTTACCTTGAGTTGAATGAATCTATCCTTTGACATTAATATCTTTGCACTTATGCTCAAGCTAAACGATTATTTTTTCGATTTTCATATTCTTACTACCAATGTTAAGGTTTGAGTGATTTGAATCTCTATCCTTACTATCAATGTCAATATATTTGTGACCTAAAACCTTTCCTTATCTTCTTACTATTTATTTCAAGGTTTGTGTGACCTAAATATATATTCTTATTATCAAGATAAATATCTCTATGACCTGAAAACTTCTTTATGTCAAGGTCTATCTCTAAGACCTAAAAATATCCTTATGTTAAGGTCTATATCTAAGACCTAAAACTTTATATTCACTACTTGAAGTAAGATTACTTTAATTTTGATATATCTATATCAAGATAAACATATATTTTTCAAGACCTAATATATTTTTCTCTTGTTCAAATTTCTTTCTTAATCCGTTGCTAACTTTTTGTTGTAAATAGAAGATGAAATTCTTCTCTATCCATTGTAGGAATATTCTCACTCTTCTACTATTGCTTTATTTGAAATCAATAATGTCTTATGTCATACCTAAGAATCCAAAAAAATGTCAAGGTGACTTGAATGTCCTTGATTCCTTCAATCTGTGTCAAGGGTTGGCTATTTTCCTAAATGATCAACTATCTCAAATTTGATTAAGCTTTCTAATATAGTTGTTGTCTTAGTATTCACTAGTTATTCTACAATCGTGGAAATACTCTAGCCTATCTACTAACTATAAAATTATAATAGAATATGAGTCTCACTACCTTCAAAGTGGACAAACTCCAAATCAATTTTATCAAATTGGATAAAATCAAATTTTGTAAGTGGCTAGACTAAATTCTATCAACCTAGATAGAAATTGATAGAAACTCTAATACCACTGATGGATTTGTAAGCCTTAATACTTCTATAAATCTCATAGGTTAAATATCACAAGATCAAATATAATATAGCCACAATAAAATAAGGTCAATATAATGATGTGAGTAGATTAATATGAGCAAATTCATATGTATATAAAGGCTAACAATATATCATATAAAATTCAATAATAAACAACAATATGAATGTTAATAGCCTAAATCACATATGTACTAAGCATGTAGAACAATTTACAATATTAATTGCTCAAAATATATGCAACCTTTATTACTCTTCTTTCTCTTATAAATATAGAACTTGCTATTCTTTGTAATGTGATATCATATGAAGTATCCTTATGGAGTATATATCCATAGTAGTATGACTCTTTGGATACTTGACTATTACTTTCCATATGCCAAGTCTTATGATTCTTGGCTTCTTTAATTGATACTTGCATACTTAACGAACACTTGACACTATATGTATTCACACCTATACATGACTCTTGGTCTTAACTTTGCACACTCTAAGCTAAGGCACTTGTGCACATATTTACATTATATATTTAATATATTACATATAATACACTTGTGCATACAAATGAAACTTACACTTGTACACTAACTCACATGACACTTGTGCATTTCCTGCACATTACAACTTTACATGACACTTGTGCATTTTTTGCACATTACAATTTTACATGACACTTGTGCATTTATTGCACATTACAACTTTACATGATACTTGTGCTTTTCTTACACATGCACACTTACATAAAGAGGAAATATAATTCACACTCTAAAATATGACTCAATCCTAATATATTATTTACAATTGTACCATGAAGGTACCATAGGGGTACATTAGCATGTACTAAATAATGTAATATACTCCAACAAAATTTCCTATGATCATTAATTAGGTTTCTTGGTATTTACTTCTCATAAAGGTTTTAATCCCACTTCATATTTCTAATATCCATAGACATTGATAAGGATGAAATGAATATTTGCAAAGTAGGATGTGACTAATGGGGCTATCCAATACCTAGTTTTATGAATGGTTTTATAGAAGATTAAAATTGGATTCCAACATGTTATAATTACTCCTATTGCTCCTTTTGAATCCATATCATCCCATTCACATATTGCCCATACTACTTGCTATTTTAGAAAACTTATTCCCTTGTCATTTTAGTTTCCTAGATACAAAGAATATTAGTCTTGTTACTAAAACAAAGGTCCATGATAAGGGGGTATTAGCACTCCTTATATTCCATGAAATGGTAATCATATATCATTAGGGGTTTCTAGCACCACTTACAAATTATTGATTTCATTTTATTGTTTGGTAAAGAGAAGTTCAACAACTTAGATTGTGTTCCTTTCTTTATGTTTTCTCTTGCTTCCCTGACTCTCACATGATTATTTAAAGGTTTTTCTCTTTTTGTCTTGCCGATATCAAGAGTAGGTCTTATTATTCTATTCCTCAATATTATTTCACAACTTTTATTTTCATTAGATTTATCCACTTTTGGCTCTACCAAGGAAGCTTTTAACTTATCTTGCTCATTTTCTGGTATTTGCTTGTTAATGGTAGAGGTATTAACATCTAACATTATGTTTTATCTACCACTTTACTTCTCCCAAATGGTGCATGGTATTCAAGAGAGTCTTCAAAATTTTATGAGGAACATTTCTTAGATTTAGCAAGAATGTTCATCCATAAATCTAGATCATATTGAGTAGATGGTTCCTTGTTAATATTTTGATCTTGTTGTACCATGTACTCTAAGCTTTGATCTACTTTTTCTTCATAGTCTAAAGCCTTAAAAGAATTGGTATTTCTTCCAATATCTTTACTAATTGGTCTCTACTATTTATTTACTTTCATTTGTCTATACCTATTTTTTGAAAGTTAAAAACCATTTTCATCCATATCTATTTGTAAGTTTTTCTTCTTCTTTTTTACATATATTTTTGCAGGACTCTTCTCAAGGCATTATATCTCAATATACCTCACTTCATGTTGAGTTGAAATCACTTACATTAAATTTTTCAGTCCAAGTTAAATGATTTAAAGAATAGTAAATCCAATATAGATTATTATGTAACCATTAATCTTTAACTTGATTCTATTTTCTTAGTTTTGGTTGCAAGAAATGAAAATTATAGGAAATAAAATAAAATAAAATGAAATATTAAAAGTGCAATTATGATGTAGACTAATTCTATGTGTTGTGTATATTTATTGGTGTGGATCCACGTGCAATATAAAAATATTTTGATTATTTACTTGATAATTTAAAATGATGCAATTTAATTTATCTTATGGTCTAAGACTAATTCTACTCTATTTCAGGAGATAGAGAGCAAGGGACTGACTACACAGAGTGGGCCCTACCTCATAGAAGACAATGTAATTCTCTTCTCCTCTATTCTAATTTACTTCAGTAACTAATATTTCACTCCACTAATCTAACACTATTTAATTTATTGATGCAAGAAAGTAAAAATAAAATTTTACGAAGACAAATAAATAATGAAAAGATATAGAATACCATTTCTAGAATCATTGAAGAAAATACTTCTTAATTTATGAACTTAAAACACATAGAATCTCATACATACTTCTTTAAACATCAAACCTTCATAATAGCAACTTGTAAAATTGTATACAAAAACATTAGATCTTTTCAAATGTCTCTTCCCTGTATTTTATAATGTCACTTGGATATTTTATGATAAAATTCTCTTCTGCCATGTTTTTCATTTCAATATTTTGAAGAATTGATCCTAATCTATCATAACAAAGATATGCTATAATTAATACATGTTTAACCACTACACTTGGGATTTATTACAATGGGAGTTGTCCAAGTGGTAAACTAACAAACTAACATAACAAAAGTCCTAAATTTAAATAATGTAATGACATGGAAATACAACTATTTTTCCTCAATTTATGGAATATACAAAATAGGCTTGCATCTAAATCTAAGCAACATAACAATTTTACAGATTTTTAATAACAACTCATATAACAAATATTCACATGTACAATGTCACTATATTAGTCAATTATGCTAACTATGAATGGTACGTAATGATGCTAAGTTGTCATCGAACATGAAATTATGATGCATTAGATAGTTTGACTTGATTAATATTCTTCTTGTAACACCTTTCAATAGGTACTTTCTATAACTGCTTTTAGTACCACATTTTTTTCGCAGTGCACCACATATTTTATCAATATATTTGCGCTAGATTGATTCATACTTCCTTTTAAAGCTAACCTATATTTTGTTATAACTTCTCTCATGGAGCATCTATAATATTCATATGCTAAAAATGTACAAAACTTCACACAATTTGTGTAAAATATGAACATTTATCATTTTAACATCATAAATCAAATTTATTGATAAATCATGCAAATAAGATAACCAATCATAAGAATACATTCATTTTCATGTATTTACAAATAAAATACATATAAAAGGTTCCATAATAAATTCACATTTCAACACTCATCATTCCCCCAAAATTGGAGAGAATGCATGTCCTCATGCATACATGATTGAACATCAATATAAAAAAAATAAAACATTTTTTAAATTTCTCAGCATAACAAGTAGACATACTAAACATTACAGATAAATACAACAAAATTATAACTAATATATTGCATATGAAATATTTTAGTATCACAAATATAACTTTTGAAACATGTCAAATAAAATATTATAATCATTTTCATAAAAGATATTGCATAAATAAAATACTATAACCATCCATAAAGATAATTTTGCCAACTATTTATTGCATAAACTGAATAGAATATTTCAAATATAATAGATACTATTAAACCCTATAAATGCCAAATACTATCTTCATAATAATAAAAACAAGTACTACAAATATATACATAAATTGTGCAAATTTATCAAAATTTCATTCAAGATTGTTTTTGGATTTAAGTCAGGATGAGGTCCAAATTGGATTTTATGGCTTAGCTGACAACTTTCTCTCATGTTTCATGTTTTGAATCTATGCTTTGGAATTATTGGTATCTTGTGGTGGTTCAACAAACACAGTATTTACATGCACAACCTCTACAGATTCTTCATTTTTTGGAGCATCCTAATTCTCTTGCGGTGGAGATGGTTATGTTGCTTCAATAATGTTGTTGATAATTTGCATTAACTTTATAAGGTATTCCAACATCAAGAGGTATTTCTATCTTAACAGATGGATTTTCTCTTTTGGGGCTACATGTGCATTTTTTATGATACTGGGAAATAAAATTGAAAGGTGGAAGTGAGCTATCCTCATCAAGTTTTTTTGGTCAACTTTAAATGTTTACCAAAGTTCATCGATTTCTTTATTTTCTTCCTGTGGAGCTCTTGTTAGGGAATGAATGACATTTACTGGTTGGGTGACTGGGTCAGTTTGTTTCACCACTTTATTTATAGGAATATATTTGAATATGACAAGTAAGAGAGTAAGAGCTCATTTCACTAAGGTGGCGTGTTCAAAAAATTCATCTTTGAGTTTATTCAATTTGTTGTCCATCAAGACCTATCATTATTTCACTCCAACTATCTTAGCTAATATTTTTGTGGTAAGGTTAGAGGTAGGTGATCTTCATTTTGGACTAGGTTTCTCTTCCTTTCCTTGGTATTCTAGATTATAGTTCGTATACCTGGTTCTCCTTGCAGGTTGGGACGATTTAGATGGTCTAGAATGGGTAGAACATTTGCGTATAGGATACTCCTCCTCCTCCTGAATTTTGGATTTAGATTTTTCCTTGTATGCACTATTCTCAATAAACTCTAACTCACTTGGTTTATATTTGATAGACAATTTGGCCTCCTCTACTACTCTATCCCAAGAAATTCCTATTTCAGATACTTTATGTAGGATAATTAATTTTATCAGCCCATGATGGGCAAGTAAGTATAGTTTGGGATCAACACTGGATTTCTTAGGCTAGACCCTAATTATAGTATTTTTAAGGATTGGTAAAGAAAATATGGCAAATTTATAACATATTCATCATGCTTGGGGTACTTAAGGTTTATCATCATTTTTAGGTGGTATCCCTCGCAATTAGATAACCTTCCTTCTAGGATGATTTTTTTATTAAAATGGTGGCAAATTCCTACCATTTTAGAGGGATTAAATAAGTGGCTACTCCTTTAATCTACCCTTACTTATATCTAGTTACAACACATATTTCCTCAAATTTGTTGACCATTTAATTCACTCATATTTAAGTAGATTTAAAATATCGCTGGCCAACTTTTGGGAGGCTTAAAACTTCATAAATTAAGTTGGGTGTGACTTCTATTTTGACTTCACCAACATGGGTCACTATGGTCATGGAATCAAAAATCAAAATGAATTTATTTGCCATGCCCTGGTCATGCCCTTGGAATTTTTTTAGGGCTTCCAACTAGCGTACTTCCTGAAATAGTTTTCTAACAGAGTCACTAGGTTTTTGGGTGTTAATGAATATAGGTTTGCTACACTTATGGAATGTAGACCTTGGCATAGTGGCAGGTTAGGGGAATGGAATATAGTGGGGTAAATTATGGAAAATGGTTTCAGATCTATCTTTTAGAACTTTGTCATGAAGATGCTTTTAGCAGAAAAAATAAACTTGTAGAAAGTTTTAACAATGCATGCATGCGTGGATTATCATTGTAAAACAACTCTATTCATTTCAACCCATGCAAAATATAATGTTGAAATTTTAATTCGCATTTCTACAAAATTTAAAAGAATTTAACTTATATTTTTTCTACAGGAAAAATTTCATTGTTTTTGTGCTACTCTACAGTTTCGTTTTCTTTATCCCTCTAAAAGAAAAATTATTTTTTAATAGAAATTTGAAATATCCTACCACCTATAATTTTTCTTTGAATTACCTACCCTATTATGGTTTCTACCATCGTCCACCCTACTTTTTTCCTTTTTTGTTGTCCACAGTGAATTCCAGAGACTATCACAACCCTCTTCATTCTTTGCATGATTGATTTCATCTACTGCGTAATTGATTTTTTCTACCACACAGAGTTTCATCTACCATGTAGAATTTTTTCTACAGTTGCAGATATTTCATGTGATATGGAAATATGATATCGTTTTTGCTTTTAGGGTTATTTTCCTTAATTTTATCATATAATTAATCTCAACCTTCTATTTATTTCTCAATTGATGGTTCATAATTTTGATCTACAGTTTTTCTATCCATTTGTTTCATACATCTAGGTATTGATAATCGACACTTCCTCATACGCGGTGGTCTCCTACTAGATTGTAAAGGAAGCTTTGATAAAATTAGGATTATGAGTTTTAATAGCTTATAAAAAGACTAACCGTCAATCAAGGTTCATATTGATGGCTCTCATGCTCAATATGCATTATTTTTCCCCATTGGAACTCATGAACATGTATTTCTAATCAGTTATCTCAGGCATGAGGTGGTCATCTCACCTCGACAAGAATTGTATTTTCTTCTTGGCATGATACCCTTCCACCACCTTGCATGGTAATTTAGGCGATACAAAATTTAGGGATTACCTAAGTTCATGTTATAATTTTTGTTAGGTGTAGATAAATATTAAATTTTAATTGGCAATAGTGTTATATCCCTTGCTCGAGCTATGTTTAACTCATGATTTGACTTGCTCCTTCAACTGTATGCGTCTTCTTTTCCAGCGTTAGTGTTTTAATATAAAATTTCTTATTAACTTGCCTTTTCACCTGAGCTATGGACATCCAATAGGTAATCCATACTCATTCATAAGCATCTACATCATCGTCTAATATTCTATGGCATATACGAATCATCTTTGTTGGCTCCCTTTACGCGATTTCTAGTGTTTTTTTAAAATTCTTTTGTGCATAGTTTCTAAAGTTGAGTCCATGCTTTATTTTTTTGCATCATGGATTACGTGTTTAGTTTTAGTCTCTATGTTATGATATTCACATTGAATTTTTAAATACCCAAGCGAATGCTCTTTTTATGTCAAGGTTTTTACAAAAATAATCATTTATGCCCACCTTATACTATTTGATTCTATTTCGACACGTGTCCTAAGTCACATAAATTTTCTAGCCAACATTTAGAAAAAAATTTGTGAAGTCATAACTACAAAAATATGCTACTGAAAGTAACTACAAAAAATATCTATAGAAATTGTCTACAGAAACTATCTACAGAAATTTTCTATGAAAATTGTTGTGGAAAACATATACTAAAAAATTAATTATAAGGCCATAGGAATACTTTACCTGGTTTTCTATATTTTTTCTTCTCCCCCAAACCATATCATAAAATTTATTGAAAAAATCATTTACTTTCTCCCCCAAATTGTATTTTTGGCTATATAGCCAAAATAGGATAAGGAGAGAAATTTTTATTTTGTAAAAGTTTATATTATGAAAAATCTTATATATATAATAATTTTTAATATTATTTTATTTATTTAATTAAGGATATGGGGGTATTCGATTATATACTATTTATGCATGTCAAGCCGTCAAATAATTTTGTAGGGTAATAAATCTTCTTAGAATGGAAGTGCTTGTTATCAATAGCAAAGATATTATGCAAAAACTTTATGTATTCCTTGCCAATGCCCTAGAGAGGTCAATTTCTTGTTCTACTTCCTTTAGCTTAATTAAGGAGTTCCATATGAGAAAAATAATGAATTTAAACCAATATCAATCATCAATACTTTAGTTCGCAAAATAGGTCTTCATCAAATGTTTAGGCACACTCAAAACTATTTTGGAAGAGGAGAAATAAGATAGTCACTCTGGTATCATCTTGATGGCCCATTTTTATAGAGATGTGCATTTATTTATTGAACTTATAGGGGTGCAAATCTTTGGGTAATCAGATTCCCAACCACTCTATTAAAGTCCTGATGGAAATTGTCACCCTATCCTTACTGCCTTATCCCTATAAGTAAAAATTAAGGCTTTGGGGATTTAGATAACATCTCCATATGGATGGAATTGTAATTCTATTCTTATGGGTTACAATATTTTTCACTACCTTGCTTTTCCTTTTTATTATTTATGGGTTATAAGGTTTTTCACTACCTTGCTTTCCCTTTTTATTATTTACAAGTTACAAGGTTTTTCACTACCTTGCTTTTCCTTTTTTTATTTATAGGCTACAATATTTTTCACTACTTTGCTTTTGAAATTAATGAAACCATCATGTTTAGTTATCCTCCTTCTCGTAAGGTAAGAGCATGCCTTCACATATTGAATCTGATTGTTTCTTAAACTTGATATTGAGACTGAAAAGTGATGAATGATAAGATGAAAATATTATAGATATTGGAACTCCATCATGAAACAAAGGAAGCATATTTAAATAACATAGAGTGATATTCTAGTTTATTTTCAAGAAATATTACTATTCCATAATAATATTCTTTCATTGGCCAAGTAGTATAAATATTTTTGTCATCCATCTTATTTATTGGTGCCTTGCTCTTCCAAACAAGAGGACTGATTATACTACATTATTTTTAATGGTTGTAATTATTTACTAAACATATTAACTTATGTAGCAATAATTTTACTTAGTAGGTAATATTTTTTTTCTTAAGAAAGAAAAGAGAATTCTAATTTAATAGTGGTTGATTGCAATTCAGAGATGCATTGCAAATCAACCAGTTGCTTAAGATGATATATAAATTATTCTTTATATAATGGCTTCCTATAGAGTTTAAGCCTATGTCCATTATCTAGTAATATCCTTGTTAAATCATCTATAGGATTAAGTTTAATTGTATCATTCCCAAATATTTCTTCAGCCTCATAAGGTCCTAGTCATCTTGTCATTAACTTGCCTTGAAAATATTGGTAGTGGGAGTCAAATAGCAAGGCCCAATATTCTAGTTGAAATATCCATGGTAAAATATGTTTATCATGCCATTTTTACTTTGTTTTTGAGTTAATTCAGTCTCGTGTAATGCCTTTAACCTTATTTCATATCGAATATTTAATTTTTCCAATCTATCTTTTTGTGCTTAATCCAAATTCATATCAAGTTGTATCGTTGTGCGAAGAGTTTCTATTTCAAATTTAATGGGCATAATAGCTTGCTTGCCATAAACCATTTCATAAGGTGATAAACCTATGGTGGTTTTCCAGGTTGTATTATATGCCCATACAACTTCTTTTAATATTTCTACCCAATCAACCCTACTAATGGCTACAATATTTGTTATTATCTTTTCAAGTTCCCTATTTGTGACTTCTACCTGTCCATTAGCTTGAGGGTGATATGGTGAAACTTTTCTAGTTTTATTTGATAGATGTCAACAAAGTGTTCAATTACTTTGGAGAGAAATTGAGATCCATGGTCTGAAACTAGTTTCCTAGATCCTCCAAAGCATTGCATAATTTATGAGTACAAAAAATCAGCAACCGGTTCAGCTTGTGCTCATGGCAAGGATTTTAATTCAGTCCACTTAGTAACGTAATCCTTGCACACAAGTATATATGTTTTGCCTACACTTGGAGGATCTATTGGCCCAAAAAAATCAATTATTTATTTTTTGAATGGTTCGAATATTATTTGTGGGACCAAAGGCATCTCCATTGTAGGTGTAGGTTTACTAGCCCTTTGACAAGCATCACATCTATCAACAAATTTATGGGTATCCCTATTCATAGTAGGCCAATAATAACCTATTTGGAATATTTTACTAGTTGTTCTTTGGGTTGCATAATGACCTCCATAAGGTTCTTCAAGTGTTTCTCTAATAATTTCATATACATCCTCTTCTTACACACATCTCCTAATTACTTGGTTAGGGTAAGATTTAAACAAGATTCTATTAATCCACATATAAGGGGCACTTTGATGTATTAATTTTCTATGCTCATGCGGTGTAAAATTTTGAGGTATTTTTCCTGTTACTAAGTAGTTTACAATATCAACATTCCAAGGAGTGAAAATAGAAGGAGCAAACAAATGTTCATCCAAGAAATTATCAGGAATTAACTCATCATCATCAAATATTTGTACACGAGATAAATGATCTGCAATGACATTATATTTACCTACTTTATCTATAATTGTGACATTAAATTATTGTAATAAGAGAAGCCATATAACCACTCTTCCTCGTATTGTAGCTTTGTTCATAAAGTATTTTATGGCAGAGTGATCAGTGTGAATAAATACTTCATACCTTGTTATGTAATTTTTGAACTTATTAATAGCATGAACTACAAGTAGGAACTCTTTTTCAGTAACTATGTAATTAAGTTCAGTCCCATGCAAATTTTTACTCACATAATAGATAGCATAAGGTATTTTTTTCTCTATATATTGTAGTACTATCCCTATTGCATATCTTGAAGAATCACAATGTATATGAAAGGATAATTCCCAATTTGGTCCTCTCAAAATTGGAGCAATAGTCAATTTGTTCTTTATAAATTCAAAATATTTTTTATATGCTCAATTCCAATTAAATTTACTTTCTTTGGTTAAGAGCTTAAGCATGGGAGAGGCAAATTTACTAAAATATTTAATGAATCTACAATAGTATATTCCATGTCCTAAAAAGCTCCTTACCTCTGTTTGTGTTTTTGGAGGTTGGAGGGATTGGATAGCTTGGATTTTTGCAGGATCTACTTTAACACCTTCCTTATATATGTAATGTCCTAAAACAATACCTCCTCTCATCATCATGAAGCATTTTTCATGACTCAAAAAGAGGTTTTGTTCTTGGCATATAACCAAAACTTTTTGTAAACTTGATAGAGTTTCTTCAAAGGTGTAACCATAGACTGTGAAGTCGTCCATATAGAATTCTACACATTCATTAATCAAATAAGAAAAAATATCTAAAATAGCCTTTTGAAAAGTAGCAGGTGCATTGTATAATCTAAAATGTAAGACTTTATAAGCATATGTTCCTATAGACAATGTGAAGGTAGTCTTTTATTAATCTTATTATGCTATTGATACTTGATTGTACCCACTAAAACCATCCAAAAAGCAAAAATATTTCTTTCTAGCAAAGGTATCAAGAACTTGATCAATGAATGGTAAAGGAAAATAAAATTTCTTTTTTACTTTATTCAATTATCTATAATCTACACAAATCCTCCATTTACCATTCTTTTTGGGAATTATTACTAGTGGTGATACCCATTGGCTATAAAAATTTGGATATATAAATCCTACATTTTAAAGCTTAATAATTTCTTCTTGCACTATGCAATTAAGCTAGATTTATATTTCTTTGAGGTTGTCTCACTGGGTGGCAATCTTATTGAATGAATATTTTATGTGTACAAAATTTGAATGAATCCCTTTCATGTACTCATAATTTCATGCAAATGTTGTTTTATGTTTTCTAAGTAATTCTATAAATTGTGATTCCTAAATTCTTGTAAGCTCATTATTAATATTCAAAGTCTTCCCAAATGTGATGTCTATCTGTTTGAAATTTTCAACATTTGCATCTATTCCCAATATTTCATATTCAAGAACATTCAACTTATGTTTTTTTTAAGTGAAAAACCCCTTGTGGGTCCGCCTTGGTCTGAGAGACCACGAACAGAGGGTTCTACATCATCAAAGTCACCCAAGAGTCACGCCCAACCCTACCCACATCAAAATTATCAATTGGATTTTGAGTACCCAATTCAAATTTTTGGTAGGGTGGAGATTTGAACCTAGGACCTCCCTTAGAGGATTACCCTCTCCTATCAAAATCACCTACAACACCTGGGTGCATTCAACTTATGTTTATAGGGAACTAATTGATGATATTGACTTGAACTTGCTTCATCTTTAGATATAATAAGTTCATTTGAACAATTAGTACTTTGTTCTTCATCAAAAAGTGGTCCAAATGGTCCTTCAATTTCTTGCTATAAATATTCGCTTAAAAAATTAATTGATAAAGTTTGAATAGCATCCAAAACATTTTTGAAAATCCTTTATCAAATGTTGAATTAGGAAACAAACTTGAATCTTTAATGTGCTTCCCATTGGAAATAGTCATATTACTATATCTACAACTAATATAAGCATCAGTTGTGGCAATCCATGGGCATCCTAGGATTAAGGGATGTCCCCATAATTTCTTCTTAGGCTGTAAGACCACAAAGTCTATAGGATACTCCCATGAACTTATAAAAACTATGTTGTCTTCTAATTTTCCTTCTATTTTAATAGTATATTTGTCTACAAGTTGAAGCACTATAGAGGTTGGTTTCAATTTGTATTCACCTAAAGATTCTACCATTTCTTTGGTCATAACGTTTATGGAAGCCCCTAAATCTATCAAGACATTATATAGGGTTGTATCACCAATATGGACTATAAGTATAGGTATTCCAGGGTCTACATATTTTGGCAATAACCTACCTTTAGTCATTATCTATGATAGTTATCCAATAACTTGGATAGTTTGAGGTTCATTCTTCTTTTTCCTTCCTAAATTGGATGTGAAAATGTTATTTATCAATTTAGAGTAGATAGGAATATCCTTTATAGGTTTTAATAAAGAAATTTTATGGTAACATTATCTAACTCTTGAAGAAAATTGAAAGTTGGTTTAAAGGGTTCTTTAGGTATTGGTAGTCTTTCAAGAAATGGAATTTCCATTTCTTTCATTTGAAGAATTTGGATATTTTTTTTTTTATGGAACATTTTCTGGTGAAATTTCAGTTTCTTTTTCATTTTTATCTACTTTTTCAAACAAGTCTTGGATAGGTTCTTCAAATTCTATGAGAGTCACATTATTTTTCAATACTTTTCTAGATCTTAAATGAATTTGTTGGTAAGGTACCATAGATATTGAACATGTCTCATTTGTTTCATAGACATGTTGAACATTCTTGTTATTATTATGATTAGAAATTGGTTGAGCTAATAAAGTTGGTTTCTTAGGAGAGTTATTCACATTTTTTGTAGGTGGAAGAAGTCTATTTTGAGGTACTTGTCCCCTAAACAGGTTTTGAAAATTTTATTGTTGAGGTGGATTTTGAGACCAGCTAGGTCCTCCTTGATTATATTGGCCATTCGTGCTCCAACTAGGCATATTATGACTTGAAATTCCTTGAGTCCATGGAAGTGAAATTACATATGTATTAGCCATAAATTGGGTTCATGGAGGTATATTCCAGTCTTGGTTATTCGAGTATGGGTTCCAATTTGTCTAATTTGATGCATTCAACCACTGGTTAGGTCTTTGTTGATTGGAATAGTAGGAATTTGACCAATTATATGGACCATTGAATGATCCATTACTTATTTGTGATACAAAATAAACATCCTCAACCTCTTAAACTTTATATTCTTTTATAGCAGATTTCACAGCTGAAATATACTTGTAATTTTTAGTGTTATGATTTTTGTCACAAATTTTACAAGCAAAAATGTTGGAAATATTTGTAATGTTGAGAGGGCATTCCCTCAAGTTGTGTCTTTTTCTACATCTATGATAGTATATCTCCTAAATATCATGGTTTTTTGGTTTCTTATCCATGAGGTCAAAATATGTAGTTAATGTTCTTACCAAATCAGTTTTTAAAATTTCCAACATATTACCAATTTTTGCTCTTATTACTCCTCCACTTGTGGATGAGTATTTGTTGTTCCTTAGAGGTTTCACAATCTATTCAAACTCCAATAGATGAATATCCCATTTGGCCATAAGGTTTATAATATAAAGGATATCTTCTTTTAACCCTTTTAGAAAGAGTTCTTTCAAGACTTTTTTATCTAAGTCAATATTTAATCTAAGATCCTACAAACTAAAATATTTCAAGATAATACTCAAGGGGTTCTTCTTCTTGTTGGTTCATACGGAAGAGCTCAACTTTCTTGTCCCTAACTCTATAGTAATCCTAATATTTTTCAAGGAATATGTCTTTTAATCCATGATCACCATCCCATCAGATACAAACACTTTCTACTAAACCCATAAACCATATTAAAGCTACATCCTTAAGGGTAGAAGGAAATAGTCTCAATTTTTGTTCATACCTGGTATAAAAGTAGGCTTAGCACACTACTTCAAACTCAAAGAGAAAATCATTAGGATATTCATGTGGTTTTCCATGGAAAGTAGAAAAAACAACAACATAGATTGGTTTAGGTTCTCTTGTTAGTCTGTCTTCTGAGGAAGTAATTGGGAAGGAAAAAAAAATTATTTGCCTACCCCTTATTTGATTTTCTATTTCTCCATGATCATTACTCCTTTGCCTATGTCCTCTTTTGTTTCCATCTACTTTACCATGTTCACTATATTGGTTAGCCATGAATTATTGGATAAATTCTAGGATCGGACTTGGTATAGGTTCAGAAAAGATAGTTGATGGATCTATATGATTATTGAATTTCATGTTCTAGCAATAAAAATGATTCGGTATTTTGATCTAGTAGAGTCAATGGTAGCTCAACTTGTTCTCCTAGTGGTGATGGCTTTAGCAGTATTTTATTACATCAAGAGATAGAGATCCAAATAATATAACATCTTATTGAATGAATAGAAGTGATACATTTGAGTAAGGGTATGAGACCCTTTATGTAGGAATATAGGTTCCTTTGTTAACACTCTACCTAACTGTGCAAAGGATAACTTGCACATATACAACTTGAATATTGACACTTGTCCATTTACTATGTTGCATGAAGCAACTAGATAACTTCCCCCTAAAGTAATCTAACATATCCAAATGATGTAATATATTCTAACACCCCCTGCATTACATTATTTGGTATAAATTTCTCTTGAATCACATAGATGATCTCTAAATGTTTGAAACTTGATTTTTCGAAGTGCCTTTATAAAGATGTTTTCCATCTGATCTTCTATAGGTACATACTTGAGGATGATGTTCTTGTTCTGAAAGTATTCTCTAATGAAATTACATTGAGCTTCAATATGTTTTATTATTTCATGTATGATTGGATTCTTGATCAGATTTAGTACTCCTTGATTATCATAGAATATCATATTCGAAGTTTTTTTGATTCCCATGTCAGATAGTATGTATTGCAACCATAGGGATTCACAAGTTGTATCTCTTGCTACTCTGTATTCTACTTTAGTTGATGATTATTCTACTGTATGTTGTTTCTTAATGTGCCATGATATGGATTTGGATCCAAGATAGAAGACATAACCTGACGTAGATATTTTGTCATCAATAGACCCATCATAATCTGAATTTTAGTATCCTTGCAAACAAGAGTCTTTGTGTAACGATCTAAAAAGCATACACCTAACTAGTGCATCAATTGAAATCAAGTATTAAAGCATAAAAATATGAAAAAAATGAATTTAACAAGAAAATAGGGTTTCCTTTTATTAAAAATTTATCGAATCTATATTACATTTACGTCCCTCTTAGGGATACTCAATTTTTGATACAACTGATACAATATTGAAGATCCTCTAAACGAGGAAGAGATGTAATCCATAGACTTTTTAGAAGGTACATGAACTGATTAAGGCCAAAGATAGCCTTATTTTCCTTTGGTTGGAGGTATATGTTGCCTTGAATGCCTTGAAAATAAATAGGTCCTGTAAACCCTGTGTTCAAGAAACAACATGAAAGAAGTTAATTATAAAGGAGGCCTCTCTTGATAAGGCTTTTGACGGACAATTGTATAAATTGATGATAAAGAAAGCAATAAAGCATGTAAATCTATGAATATATGCAAGAAAACATCAAATTACTACAAAGCACATAAAGAAAACATGAAATATAGCAATTAGGAAGCCTAATTAGCCATTAGAACTTGAAAAGCATGAAACTAGTATAAATTGATAATTGTAAGGAAATTGAATCAAATATACCTCTAAATCCTAAATTAATCGGTCATATGTCTATTAAAATGTTAATTTATGCTATATTAAGCTAATTGCATATCTAGAAAAGGAAATATACTAATAAAACAAAGGAAATTAAGGATCAAATCCTCACCACAGGTTTGAGATAGAGCTAGCACTTTTAGTTGTAGCTAAGGTGAAAATGTTATTGCTCTTGTAATCAAGTCTTGTATCTCTGATTACCTCTATGGAATTGATGATCAAGGGTTTCCTTTGTGTCCCAATATGGATTGGAATTCAAATTTTATAAGATTCACATTTGATTGGCTTGATTTTTGTGATTGATGCTTCCTAGTATTTTGGAAGCTCCATTGATGGATTCATGTTTGTCACTCCACAATTGAGTAGCACTTCGACTCTCCTCAAAGGGTTTTCAATTCACTATCTATTTTGGTAGAGCTTCACTACATTTCAACTCAAGATTGTTCCAGAATTCTCCCCAATTTGGAGGAGGGTCTTATAGCCCTCCTAATATCTAATCTTGGCTTGCTTAGGAAGCCAAGATCAAGATCCAGGAGGTTGGATCAGTTGGGAGGAAAAATCTCAAAGCTTCCCCATCCAAAACCATTTGAATTCTTATTTCCCATATCGTTGCAACCAAATTTTGCTTGACCCAGGATTCAAAATATTTTTGATGCTAGTCGCAGATCTAAGGCATAGCTAACTCTGTTAGCTATGGGTGTCAATTGTGGCTAAGGCTGATTAGGCCAAGACTGCCTAAATTGAGTGGTTAAAACCACTGCTTCATCTTGGAGTTGTCCAAGATCATTCACATGGTATTTTAGCATGCCCATATGAGTAGTTGCCTTGACATGACATGTTTTAAGAGTTTATAGATGCCCCTTTTGAGATGCATTGTGAGAATGAACAACCCTAAGAAGAAATAGACCTTCTACAACCATGTCATAGTTCAAATGATGATCATTGATCTGATCAACATTAGATGCCCAGTCCTACAAAAGGATGTGTATCCTAGTATAATTTCTTCCAACTAGGTTAAGACTTAAATTTGCAAAGCTTTTGCAAGCTCCAACGGTGATCGGGTAGCTTTAGTGCTACAATAGTACCGATAGCTGGAGAGCTACTAACTTAATTGTCATATTTGCTTTTTGCCCCAAAAAAGGGTAAGCTTATGATAGTTGTTGGAAATGATTCATAAGATAAACATAATTTGACAAGTTCGAGTGATCTCTTGTTGAATTTTATTATGAATTATTGATATTATGACTACCCCCTCAAGTAATAAGTCGATGAGGGTAGGACAATAAATAAAGTGATGATTCGCTTGACCAACATGATTGACATGAATAATTGAAGATTTTAGAACTGTTATATTACTTGGCAAGGCCTACTTCACCATGATTACAAGTTTTAATAGTAATTATACATCTCTATCCCATGGAGCATTTCAGCCATAATGGCCTTCTTAGGAAATCAAGATGATAGCAATTCCAATTAGGTTTATGTTGAATCATAATTTTTGATGATCTGCTAAAAAATGTTATAGAAGAATTGAGATGAATCTTCATTCTCGTGGGGCAGTCTGACCATTGTGGCCTTATTAGGGATTGAAGTGAAGCATATTAATTTAGCGATGACTAATTTACCCCAAATGATCTTATGGTAATTTACTCATCTTGTCGGATTGCATGGATCACAAGTCGTTGCAACCGCTAAGTGTATAGGGTAAATAACTAGATACGAGGCACATTTGAATTTTGAATTATGTAAATTTTTTGTTATTTAAAAAATTTTGAGGGTTTTGGACAATTATATATTTTTTATTTTGCATTTTTAAGCTCCTCATGGTGAAATTTTGAGGGTATCCATGTCTGGATGCTAGTCATGCTTGTCAAAAATAGCTAATTTTTGCAATTTTCTTAGCTGCAGCTCTGACTCACCTTCATGGCACTGTATTTTCCACTAGAAGATGCCTTTGTTTGGTCAACCATGGGTGTGAGTTTTAGGTTCGACAACGGTCTGGGTCAATGTCTTAATATCACCTCTTAGAGCTCTCTTGACAGCTATGGCAAATTGGAAAATAATGAATTGAAAATGACAAATTTTTCTTTTATATTTCTGATTTTGCCCTCGACCATGCCTGGCAACCGCAGGCATAGAATTAGGGTTTGTCGACCATCACATATCTCTTATTTTATTACCAACTTAAAATAAACCTCACTAATTAATGGGTTAAATGAATTGAATTAAACTGTTGGTAAAGAACCTCACCTAGTTAGGATTAGTCTAGGTTAGCTTAGATGGGAGGGTTTTTAATTTTTTTTGGGTTGCTCAGGATAGGAAGTGACCTCAAAGGGGGCTCTTCTCTTATCCATGGGTGGCATATGCGACTCCCAAATGGTAAATTAGGGTTTGCGTTTGTCAATCATGGTGGGATTCAAATCCCATTGTTGTCGTCGGTTGCGGGTCCCAGTCGCAGCTGAGCAACTTTAGAAAAAAATTCAATTTTTTTGAAATTTGATTGGTTTAATTGATTTTTTTGAAATTTTCTTGTGTATTTATGAATATTTTTATCTTTTTGAAGATATTTTGAATTTTTTTGACTTTTGAAGTATGTTTTTAATGTTTTTGATTGATTTTATGTATTATTATTTTTCTTTTTAGCTAACTACCAGAGCGAGGGAGTCCGAGCTCTTTCATGACCTCCTCCATGGGATTAGTGACATCGATCAGGAGTGGTTCACCACTATAGGTCTCAATTATGTTATCCACTTACCATCCATTAGGGTCGAATAGGCCTACATGACTGCTTTGGTCTATCGCTGGGATGCATGAACCAACACGTTTCACTTGTCGACTGGAGAGATCACGATCACCTTGAAGGATGTCTATCACATCTTTCACATCCCTATTGATGAATATGCCATCACCTCTTTACCTACTATGGTGAAGGCTACAATTTTTTGGCAAATATTTGGTGATCATAGTGATGAGGAACTAGAGGACATTGACCATGGGATCATTCCCATTGAGCGTTGGTATAAGGCGCATGTCTTCACAGAGTGATAGGCCATATTGATGTACCTGTGCATCCACATCCTACTTCTAGATACATCTAGTGTGATGTTCCCTTGGAATTAGACCTTATAGGTAGTACTAGAGAGCAACCATTGATTCTCTTCTGGGGTAGCACTCTACTAGCATAGCTCTATAATGAGTTGTATCCGATCATGCAACAAGGTTGTATTGGGGTTGCTTACAGCTTGCTGCTCCAGATATGGACATGGTAGCACATAGCCATTGACCACCCAGGGGGACTTCCATGTCATATTGGTAATATTATAGAGGCTTAATAGTGCTACATTGCTTACTAGCCTAGAGAGGTAAGGGGTTCAGGAATAGATCTCGAGCAGGGAATTTGGATTATTACCTAGATCGATTGAATTCATTATAGCCAAAGCAGGTCCTATGGTGACCCTACATGGATTATCCTCCATGGTAGGAGATAGATAGGTATCTGAGATGGACACACCGAGAAAGGTCGCTCATCAAGCGTAAGCCCAATATGCATGAGTTTTTCTATTTATTACGCATCACAAGGTAGTTTGGCATTTGTTAGGACATTCCACTAATGCCCATCATCTACTATCACCTTAATGTGGAGAAGGATTTAATTTGGCCTATTGTGACTCCACTAGGTAATGAGGATGATGATTGGTAGGATTTGTGACTAATTGAAATGGGAACAATAGCTGACTATATCACCTAGCGGACTACCAGGATATGGTGGGGTGGTGGCCCACTAGGCAAAGTTGGGTATGGAGCCGTAGAAGTAGAGGTAGATGAGGTAGATTCAAATGGGTGACGAGTCCACTAGCAGATGAAGGGTGTATGGGGTAAGGGTGCAACCATATAGGAGGAGCCCTAGGTAGAGGATGAGGGTGAGGAGGAGCCAAACGATGAGGTTGCATAGCTCAGACCCTAGGTAGTTAGCTTGCAGTCACATCTAGGGACTGCTTGGATGTAGATTCTAGGGAGGGACACCTCCATTTCCACTATATAGGCATAGCTTAGAGTAGTACATGATTATCTAGCATAGGGATAGGAGCAGTGGCATGAATACCAGGAGGAGAGGACTATTCACCTAGCACAGATTAAGAGTACCACTATAGCTCTAGAGAATATGATGCTTGAGTGGGATCTTGCATAGTCTCGACTAGACAACATGAACTAGGAGAGGGATCTAATGAGGATCATGCAAGGTGAGCCCTCAACTCCAAAAGCTTCTTCTATGGCTCTGGTTGTACATGAACTTGTAGGATTGGACCCATCTTAGGCAGTGTGCATTATATGCTACTCACATAACTATCTTGGAGGGAGAGGTTGAGCTGCATGGTGGTGATATTTTGGAGAGATACATATATCCAAGGATCCAGAGGACTTGGACACTAGAGATAAAGTAGTCCTCAACTTAGCTTAGCCATAGGACTCATAGATATGAGAGGTCCACTAGCACAAACTCTAGGTGGACTCACCAAGATGGTGGAGGCAATGGAGGAGCCTCACAGATAGGGGGTACAGGCCTTGCTTAGTACATATTTTGTTAGATATTTATACCATTTTTGGGTGTAAGGTATGAGGACCTACACCTTTGTAACCTACGGGTATTTTGGATACTTCTATGTATTTTTTTGAGACACACACACACACACACATCTATATATATGATCTGATATTTATGAGACTTATTGTATGTGTAAATTTATTTATTTTATTTTTATGAGATGCAAATGTATGCAATGCTTATATGTGATGTTGATCTGATGCTATATGATGTGATGTATGGATGACACGCACTTTCTAGATGATGTATGTTATGACTAGATATTAAGATCTAGATGTGTAGATGGACTACTATGATGTATGCATATGGATGCAATTTTAGATGTTAAATACACGTTTAATTTGATTTACTTGTATGCATTTAATTTATGATGTTATAATATGATGAATGCAATATGTGTAATGCATTATTTATATGATGATGATCTAATATAAATGAACCTGTATGCTTTAATCACTTAAAACATAAGGAATTAATGCAATATGATTTAATAATCTAATGTATAACACCACATAATGTATAACAATCATGAAATATAATTAATCAATTAGACATCCATATGTGAGATGAAATGATGTATTGTTTCTATTCATAAGCTTTTGTAAGTTAAAATCATATACACAACATAGTCAGAGGCCATCTAAATATCATTACTGATATCCATCCGATATCTAACCTATGTTATGAACACCCCTTAACAAACAAACTCTTATGAAAATAATTTTATGATTGATTGTTTGAAATGAGTTGTTGCTATTCAGGAATTTTTGAGATTTTCCATGAGACTCAAACACCCTAGTTGATGTTGGACATTTTGAGCTCATTTAGTTGTCATTGATGTCAATATTAGAAGTTGTCATTGATGCCAAAGTGAACATATGAAGCTATCATTAATACCATGGAGTACACCATTACTACCACCAAGAACAATATGAAGAGTTGAAGAAAAGTTGTCAAAATATTATTTTATAAGGGTTTGTGTTAAAACCATGGTGGAAAATTAAAAGGTTTTTATTAAAATCATTGTAAGGATATAAAGGCTTCCTTAAACATTGTGATGGCAGAATTAAGGTTTTTATTAAAACCATGGTGGCAGAATAATTTACATCAAATCAGTGGAGTACAAAGAAAGGTTTAAAGTTTATCTCAAGAAGGCTTTAATTTTTATTAAAGTCAAAGGTTTATAAAAGTAATTTATAAAATTTAAATTATTTTAGAATTTAAATAATTTATAAATTATAAATGTTTTAAAAAGCATCGACGTCATCAATTTAGTGGAACGTCGGTGTCTATATCAAAATGTGAAATGCATATATAAAAGATATGCCAAAGGGGCATTGATTAATATTCATGCAACAGAGAGAAGATTAATTCGTGCAATCATTGAGGTAGAAGACAAATTTTGTATTGTATTTTAGCACAAGGAAGAAGACAAAACAGGAGGGCTTAAGGCCTCACTCCCATTGGATAGGGTGGTCCATTGGTAGCGCACATTATACGAGAGCATTGGGAGTGGAAGTGACCATGATCGATTCACATGGAGGTTTTTGGCATGTTTTTCTTGAGAGCTATAGAGGAAAACGTTTTGGCACATGCTCGTTTGAGTGCCAGGTTGTCTTGATCTTCCAAGCATACGTCTAGTGCACGTGGTGGTCTAACCCATGTCTTGGGCGCACGACAAGGCAAATATCGAGGGTTAAAGTCTCATAAGTGGCAAAGGTATTTTTGTTAAATAAATTTTTATTTGCCTAATTTCTTTCTTAAGGTAAAAAGGGAGTTATAAGGGTAGAATAAAGAGTTGCATGTTTGGTAATTGATTTATATTATTGGAGTTATAAGGAAAGTGGATTTGATTTTTGCCAAAGTTCTTCTTACTATTAAAATTTAATTAAAGAGGATTTTGAGTTAAATTTTGGTGGATGTTAAATTTATTTTAATTGGGAGATTATAAGGTGTTATTGGAAAATATTTAATGTATGTTGATGGTTGTTTTTATATATGGAGTGATAAGGTGTAATTGAGTTTTTACATTACATTGTGAGAAAGATTTATCTTCTAACATCTTTGAGTTTGGCATAGAAGTGGTTGTGGTTGTGGCATATTTATGAGATCCCTTAATAATCAAGAAAAAGGTATGAGCACATTCTTCCATAGTTGAGTTGATTGATTGATTTTATGAAAATAAGTTTGGAGTGAAAAGGATTTGATTAAAGCTTCCTTATTGAGTATGTTTGAGTTAATGCTTAAAGGTTTCCTAGATTAAAGAGTTGTTATGTGAGGATTGTTTTATAAGCATTATTGTTGAAGCCATTGGTTGAGAGAAGAACTTGAACTAGGGTTTGAGTATCATTGCTATGTGAGGATTGTTTTATAAGCATTGTTGTTGAAGTGAGTTGTTGAGCAAAGAACTTGAACTAGGATTTGAATATCATTGCTATGTGAGGATTGTTTTATAAGCATTGTTGTTGAAGTGAGTTGTTGAGCAAAGAACTTGAACTAGGGTTTGAAAAGAACATGAGTATCATTGTTATGTGATATTTGTGGTTGAGCATTGTTGGAAATATTTTATTTTGATGTTTATATGTTTGGACTAGGGTTTGTGAGCAAGGATTATTTTATTGAGGGATTGGTTGAGTAGAGTTGGTTGAGCCTAGTCAAGTAGATGTGTGAAGTGATTTTTCAAGTTCCATAAAACAAACTATTCTATACTCTGAATTGAGTTGAGAAAGTGATTGAGCATTGAGTTGAATTTGAAGCATATTTAGTCTCTAACAATTCTCCTTATGTTTATAATAGAGTGATTGAAAGTGATTGAGCATTGTGATTAGTATAGAACATATTGAGTCTCTAACAAATCTCTTTATGTTTCTATGAGATTGGACAAGTTTTGTGTGGACTTGTTGAGTAGATTTGAGGCAAGTCTTTGAGGAGACTTGTGGACTGATTTTGTGTGAGCTTTTATGGAAGCTTACAATACAAATTTGGATAAGTTCTTGAGAGGACTTACAGAGCATATTTGAGCAAGTTCTAGATAAAACTTGTAGAGCATATTTGAGCAAGTTCTAGAGAGTACTTGTAGAGAAGATTTTAGCAAGTTATAGAGAGGACTTGTAGATTAGATTTTAGCAAGTTCTAGAGAGGACTTGTGGACAGATTAGTGTGAGCTTTTGTGGAAGCTTACAAGGCAGATTTGAGATAAGTCTTTCAGAAGACTTGAGAGCAGATTTGATTGATTTGTTCAAATCTTGAGTTAAGTTTTAGGGTAGATCCAACAAAGTTGAGTCAAGCTTTGAGTTAAGGGTTGAGGATAGAGATTGAGTATAAATTTGTGCTAGACCAAAGGACTGTGTTTAGTGCAGATTTGAGAGCAGATTTTGGTGTAAATTTAAGGACAGGTTTATGCCAGACCAGAGATAGAGATTGAGCATAGTTGTACTATACCAAAGTACTATGTTTAGTGTAAATTTGAGATAGATATTTGGATGTAACAGAGCATAGAGGACAGTAGTCTCTAGTGGATAGAAATCCATTAGTCAGGGCAGCGAGGATAGATCTTCTAAGTGGGGACAAGAGTCTTTAGTGGAGAGATATCCACAAGCTAGTGTAGTGGAGGCAGTAGTCTTCTAGAGGATCACCAGCCAGAGCAGAGGAGAAGGAGTTCTCCTATGGATAGAGATCCACAAACTTGATTTAGGGGATTTGCGTCTCCTTTGGACAGAGGTCCATAAATATTGTAATAGGGAAAGGATTCCCAAGATATTGATTGAGAAAATTTTAGTGAAATATTTTATCCGTGGAGTAGCCCACATTGGGTGAACCACATAAATTATGGTATCTCTATTGTATGTGATGATATGTGCATTGTTTTGGTTACTACTGTTGATATTGCTATCTTTACATTGCATAATATTGATTGGAAAGAAAAGTAAAAAGTTATCTTATACTGTTTACCCCCCTCTTAGTATAAGCTTGTGTTCTTCAATTGGTATCAAAGTCGGTTCCTTCAAAAAATGTTTAACAACTTGAAGGAAGATCTTACAAGAACACAAATTGTAAAGAAAGGAAAAAGTAGAACCATGAGACACAAGAAGAAAATAACACACATGCTCATGGAAGAAAAGGAAGATGAATTCAATATTGTTGTTTTGGGAGGAAGAATGTAAATAGATTCAAGATATGAATCAAGCAATGGGGAAATATCCAGGTTGATAAATTTTTGTACCAAATGTAGGAAAACAAGTCACCATGCAACTTATTATCCACAAGAAGGTGAATAATGTTTTGTTTTTAGTCAACTCGATCATGATGCAAGATATTATCATGGGTTCAATAGTAGTGAAGATGAAATGGATCTAAATGATAACAAGGACATTCAAAACAGGTATGAAGAAGAAAATATACTTTCAATAATAGAAGAAAATGAAGATGCTCCTATAAAAGATCAAAGAAAGAAAGAAGAGGAAGATTTAGAAAAAGAAAAATAGGAAGCCACTCTTAAGGAACTTGTTGAATTGAAAAGAGAAAATTTATAATTGAAGGCTCAAATATAAGAAGATGAGAAATGTCAGACAAAGCTTCTACAAGATCTCTCCGACTTGAGAGATAAGGTTGAAAAGGCAAGAAGAGTTTAAAAAGGTATGGTTGAATAGTCAAAGGTAAAAGAGATAGAATGTGAAAGACTTATGGTTACTCTTGAAGAATTAAAAAGGGAGAACTTAGGATTAAGGGTTCAAGCTCAAGAATATGAGAAAGCAAAAGCAAATTTTGTACATGAACTCACCAACTTGAAAATCAAAGTTGAAGAGGCAAGAAAAATTGAATAAGGTATGGCTGAAGAATTAAAGATAAAAGATCTAGAGTGAAAAAATTTCACTAAGGATGGAAGTAAAAGGTTCTAAGGACAAGCTACACAATTTTGAGGAAATTTAAAAGACCTTAGATAGGATTATCAATGCACAAAGGTCATCAGTCACCAAAATAGGACTTGGTTCTAAAGAAGAACAAGGACAACAGGAAGCAAAAAAGGAGAGTCAATCTTAAACACCAAAAAAGAAGAAGCATCAAAAGAAGTAAGTAAAAGAGAGAATGAGACTTCTAAGTATAAGTTGGACAATAGAAATTTCAACAAGGAAAGGAAAAATACATAAGGAACAGATGGAACAACAATCAGAATAGGTCAATAGATATTAGGATACCAATGAGGTCAAGACAAGGAAACTTCAATGGAAAATGTTTTTCATGTCACCAGTTTGGGCACATGGCTTCATAGTGTAGGATACATGAAAGATAGGAATATGGGAACAAATAGCTTTTCCATGGATATTGCTACTCATGTAATCAGTTTGATCACAAAGCAATGAATTGCAGGGTTCATTATAGAAGAAGGTATGGCTTCACTAGAAGAAATCCTAAGACATTTGCACCTCCAAGGAATAATAACATTAAGTGTTATAAGTGCAATAATGATGGTCACACAAAAAAGTGGTGTAAATTAGACATTCCAAAATCAAGGAGGAACAAGAACAAGAACAGGAACAAGAACATGGATATGAATATGAATGGTAACATGGATATGAAAAGGAATAGGAATAGGAACAAGAATATGGACAGGAATGTAGACATGGATAGGAACATGGATATGGAAAGAAATAATTAGAGGAATTAGGACCAGATAAGAAGAAGAGAGGATAAAGGTAAAATACAGTACTTTATGGGAGTAGAAATAGTTCCACCTCATAATTAACCACCTCAAGATGAGGTGGGGGAGGGGCTAAGCTAAGAGGCTCATTCTTAGCCCCAAGCCCCAAAGGTGACCCTTTTCCATTAATTTCAAAGGGGGAGAGATTTGAGTAAAGGGTAGAGATTTTGTATTTGAGAGAGCATTGAGCCAAGGGGAGCATTGTCCCAGGGGGAGCAATGTCCCAGGGGGATAAGAACAAAGGAAAGGTCAAGTTTTTTATAAAAATAATTTGGGTTACCATCAATGAAAAAGGGGGATATTGTTGGAAATTTTGATCTCATTTAGTTGTATTTGATGTCAAGATGAGAAGTTTTCAATGATGCCAAAGTTAACATATGAAGCTATCATTAATACCATGGATTACACCATTACTACCACCAGGAACAATGCGAAGAGTTGAAGAAAAGTTGTCAAAATATTATTTTATAAGGGTTTGTGTTAAAACCCTGATGAAAAATTAAAAGGTTTTTATTAAAATTATTGTAAGGATATAAAGGCTTCCTTAAACATTGTGATGGTAGAATTAAGGTTTTTATTAAACCATGGTGGAAAAATAATTTACATCAAATCAGTGGAGTGCAAACAAAGGTTTAAAGTTTATCTTAAGAAGGCTTTAATTTTATTAAAGTCAAAGGTTTATAAAAGTAATTTATAAAATTTAAATTCTTTTAGAATTTAATAATTTATAAATTATAAAGTGAAGAACACAAGCTTATACTGAGAGGGGGGGTGAACAGTATAAGACCTCTTTTTATTTTTTCCTTTATACTTCAAAATAGTAAAGCAATATACCCAAAGCAATATCAAAGCAATGCACAATATCATCCACAAAGTGACACCAATTTTAACGTGGTTCACCCAAAATGGGTGGGCTACGTCCACAAAACTTTTCTCTAAAAGTTATCTCAAAGTTCTTTGGGAATCCTTCCCAATTACAATGTTTATGAGCCTCGGCCCAAAGGAGATACCTTCCCCCAATCAGAATTTATGAGCCTCTGCTCAAAGGAGATACCTTCCCCTCTCGCTCTGGAAATGATCCCTCAGAAGATCAACTGCCTCTACCTCTTGCCAGCACGTGGAACTCCTTTCCACCGAAGACCTCTTGTCCTCAATGCTTAGCCTAAGAGACCTCTGCCTTCTATGATCACGTCCACAGCAGCTCAGCAACCTGTACCAAACATAGTTAGTCGGTCTAGTACAAGTCTTCCTCTATCTGTCAGATCTGTCCAACGCTTAAGCTTGAACAAATCAATCCTCTGCACACAAGCCTTCTCAAAGACTTGCCAAATCTGTCCTCAGGTTCTTCTCAAAGAACCAGTGCACCTCTATCCTCAAGTTCTCTGATAGAACTATCAAACTCAGCTCACAAGTCCTCTGCTAGGACCTGTCCAAATCTGCTCACAAGTCCCCACCAGAACCTGTCCAAGACTGCTCACAAGTCCCCACCGAAACCTGTCCAAAACTCAGCAAGCTCACCAAGAAAAAAACTTTCTTAGTAGGAAATCACAAGGTGAATTGTTAGAGACCCAATGTGATTTTTCAAACTCATAGAAGCATAAAGAGAATTGTTAGAGACTCAATATGTTCTATACTCAACTCCCAATCTCAAAACTCAACTCAAATCAACTCAGCTCAAACTCAATCTCAAATCTGAAAACTCAACTCAATATCTGAAATGGATAGGATAGAATGCTTTCTTTCAAGAACATGAAACCCCAACAATTGCCAACTATGCAAAGAATCACATAACAATGATACTCATGTTCTTTTCACCATCAATTAGGGCTTCAACAACAATGCTCATCAAACAAGGTTCAATCAACACCATTCAACTCAAAACACAACCTTGAAGCATTTCACAATCAACATTAGAAAAGGAAACAAGTAGAACTCCTTTTCTCTCCAATATTGTTTGAACAAAAAGCATCCACCAACTCAAATCACAATAGCACAAAACAACTTTTCAAATCATCAACAAAGGAGTAAGCCCAACACTTTAACCAAGTAAAGAATAGCTTGATTATTACCAATTTAATGAAAGCAAATGTCAATCTCAAAGCTGCCCACTTAAGGTTTCACAACTTCACACAAGAAGCAATTTTAACCTTAAAACATCATGCTTTCATTTCCATAATCAACCAAAAGCACTCTCAACATTACAAGAAAAATTTATCCCTTATACACCTTATTTCTCCCTTATAGTCTTATCAAAAATAAAATTTATCTCTCATAAGAATGCAATAAGATATTTCAAACAACACCTTCAAAAGAATCTTTTATCAAAATAAAACAAGCTTTAAACTCCTTATAACTCCTAAGTTGTTTTTCCCTCTAATAAACTTCCTCCATCCTCAAAATACACTTAGCAAAAATTAATTTTGAAAATACCTTGGCCAACATCAAAAATCATGCTATGGAGAAATTGCGCACGAATTCTAACACCACCCGCTGCGTCCACTTCACGATGAAAAACCCTTTCGCGTTATTCGAATGCGAAACCTCCCGTTCGGGTAGCGCACCAACGACCTAGCCGCTACCGGTGCGCCAAAGGCACCCGATGAGGTTTAAACCTCATGTTGTTAGCCTTGTTCCTTCTGCACCAGGGATTAAATAAAACAACAGTGCCTCCCTTTCTTCTAACGCGAACACGAAGACGAAAACCTTACGACGGATTTACGACAAATGACGAGTACAAAAAAATGAACAGCGGATTCACGAAAACGGCGAAGACACAGTCGAACAACAGGTTTACGAAAACGGCGAAGACACAATCGAACAACGGGTTTACGAAAATGACGAAGACACAATCGGAGAAGAAATCCGAACAGCGGATCACGAAATCACAGCGAGCAACTCTTTTCAAAATGCGGATGGGATGATTCTTGATTTTCATCGAGGGAGATTTATATGCATTTTTACCATAAGCTCTTGACGTCGACGAGGAGTTTAACACGTCGACGGAGGTCTTGGCTAGCGCCCACAATCTTAAAACATAGCGCCATGGGTTAGGATAACCCATTGCAAACAATAATTTAATATTTATTTAAAAATAATTAAAGGGAACCTTAACAAGGTTTTTAATTATTTAAATAAATACTTCCTCCTGGACCCAAATGCATTAAACTAATGCATCCACCTGTAATCTTTAAACCTGCCAACTTGGGGTTTACAAAAGACCTTTGAAACTGTCATGTCGTAACCTTCATCAAAACAAATTATTTGACATCAAATCAAATTCCTTCAAGAGCTTCTTGACATCAATGACAACTTATACACTTGAGCAAAGGCAATGTACCCAAAGTACCCAAAATTGCCAACAATCTCCCCCTTTGTCATTGATGGCAAACCTTTACTGAAAACACTTCTCAAGAGCCAAAACTGAAACCAAGCTGTGCTAACAACGCTGAGGAATATTCCTTTGAAGTTTTGCTCCCCTGACTTGAAGCTGGCCCTCCTCTTCACTTTGAAGCTCTCCCCCTTACTCATATCTCTCCCCCTTTGTCATCAATGGCAAAGGGTCACCTTTGGGGCTCGGGACTAAGAATGAGCCTCTTAGCTTAGTCCCTCCCCCACCTCCTGATGAGGTGATTAATTTTGGGGTGGGAGTAAAACTCCCATTAGGCACTGATCATCATCAGCGTCTATAACTTCCTTGTCGGGCCTTCTCTTGAACTCTTTGTCCATATTCCTGTTCTTGTCATTGTTCTTGTTCTTGTTCTCATCCTTGTTCTTGTCCATGCCTTGATCCTTGGACCTGATCATGCCACTGTTCTTGTTCTTGTATTCTGGAATTTCAGCTCTACACTGTATGATTATGTGACCTTCATTGTTGCACTTGAAACACTTGACGATGTTGTTTCTCTGAGGTAAACCTGATCTTTGAATCCACCAATTCTGACCAAACCTGTTCTGACCAAACCTGTTCTAACCAAACCTGTTCTGATCAAACCTGTTCCTGTTATTTGCCTTGCAATAAACTGCCTTGTGCCCAAACTGTTGACAAGAGTAGCAATACCCTTGAAAGAAACTAGCACTTCTGAAATTGTCATTTACCTTCTTCACTTGAGCCATGCAATGTGAAGCCATGTGACCAAACCTGTGACAAGCAAAACATCTGCCTTGAAACTTTCCTTTATTTGACCTCTTGGGTTCTGAAAACTTCTTCTTCTCATTCTGAATTCTATTTTCTGTTTCTATGCATCTATCATTCAAGGACTCCTTTTCTGAAATACTTTCCTCATCAGAACTCTCTTCCTTTTGGAGTCTCTTACTAGACTCTCCAACTTGTTCCTTGTGTGGCTTAACAAAACCAAGGCCTATTTTATCTGTTGTCTTTCTTTGACCTTTGATGAGTGACTTAACCTTTTTGGAGCTATCTTGAAACCCGTAAAGCTTATCCTTGTACTCTTTAGTTTCCTCTTTCAAAGAAGCCATTTTTTGTTCTAACTCACTATACTCAAGAACCTTAGACTCTAACTCATCCTTGAGTTCTTGTGTCTTAGCTATAGAGAAGTCAAGACTTTCTATAAGATCATCTCTCTCCATACAACATTCATCTAACTTATCCTTGAGTCTAGCATTCTTCTTTCTTTCCTTTTTCAAAGCACTAAGAGCACTAATAAGTTCACCTTCAAGATCTACTTCACCTTCCTCTATATCTTCCTCTATTTGTTTGCTTTTTGAATCATCAAAGCCTTTTTCAGATTTCTTATCACTAGAGGTGCTACCCTTTTCAAAAACCATACATGCATCTTCCTTATAGTTTTCTGAAGCATCCTCATACATACTAGAAACCAAATCATTATTTGTGCAATCATCCTCAAGGTGACCAAAGTTTCCACATCTAAGACATTTCATGATAATGAATCTATGTTTCGGTTCTTCCTCTTTTTCTGATATGAACAACATCTCATTTTCATCATCACTTGAAGAACTTTCACTATCACTACTAGAACACTTACTTGCTTTGTCTAGGTAGAAACTCTTCTTGTGCTTGTGAGAATACCTCTTTCCTTGATTGTTGTGCTCATCTTTGTTCTTCCTGTGATGCTTGTGCTTTTCAGAATCCTTGCTCTTAGAATCCTGTTTATCTTCATCACTTTCATTCTTGGGAACAGTACGATCGGTAGCATAATGACCAAACTTTCCACAATTGAAACATCTTATATTTTTCATACTTTTGTGCTTTCTAGAGAACTTGCCTTTCTTCTTGTAATATGCCTCTTCATCACTAGAAGACTCATCACTATCTTGAAGCTGTTTACCCTTGGATTTCTTGGTAGCCTTGAAAGGCTGCCTCTTTCTTGACATCAACCTTCACTTGAGTTCTCAACTCAAATGCTGCAAGTATACTATGGAGCTCATCCTTTTTCAACTTATCCAAATCTTTAGCTTCCTCAATAGCAGAAATATTTTCACTAAATCTATTAGGAAGAGATCTTAAAATCTTATCACAAACATCATTTTCAGCAAGCTCAAGACCTAAGTCTTTCATGGAGTTAACAACCTCATCCATACGAAGCATGTAGTCACTAATATTTTCATCATCATTCATCTTGAGTTGTTCAAACATACCTTTGAAGTGTCTCAACTTGGCCTTTCTGACATTTGTATCACCTGTATGAACCACCTTCAACTGTTTCCACATTTCACTAGTTGTCTTGCGGTGAATCACTTTGGTGAGATCTGCTTTCTGTAAGCCTTTCAGGATTGCATTCATTGCTTTTGAATTGTTGTGATGTAGGAGCCTTTCTTCTTTAGTATTAGGACCATGTTCAGGAATAGTGTACTCATCTTCAATCACTTCCCAAACCTCATTCCCAAGTGCCATTAGATGAACCTTCATCCTTGCACTCCAAAGACCAAAATCTGACCCATCAAGAATAGGTGTTGCATTGCCACTTGAATGATCCATTGTGTTCTTTACTAGCTTTTCCTTCAAGTTGTTAAACTTTTCGAAGGCACCTGCTCTGATACCAATTGAAGAACACAAGCTTATACTGAGAGGGAGGGGTGAACAGTATAAGACCTCTTTTTATTTTTTCCTTTATACTTCAAAATAGTAAAGCAATATACCCAAAGCAATATCAAAGCAATGCACAATATCATCCACAAAGTGACACCAATTTTAACGTGGTTCACCCAAAATGGTTGAGCTACGTCCACAAAACTTTTCTCTAAAAGTTATCTCAAAGTTCTTTGGGAATCCTTCCCAATTACAATGTTTATGAGCCTCGGCCCAAAGGAGATACCTTCCCCTAATCAAAATTTATGAGCCTCTTCTCAAAGGAGATACCTTCCCCTCTGCTCTGGAAATGATCCCTCAGAAGATCAACTGCCTCTACCTCTTGCCAGCACGTGGAACTCCTTTCCACCGAAGACCTCCTGTCCTCAATGCTTAGCCTAAGAGACCTCTGCCTTCTATGATCACGTCCACAGCAACTCAACAACCTGTACCAAACATAGTCAGTCGGTCTAGTACAAGTCTTCCTCTATCTGTCAGATCTGTCCAATGCTTAAGCTTGAACAAATCAATCCTCTGCACACAAGCCTTCTCAAAGACTTGCCAAATCTGTCCTCGGGTTCTTCTCAAAGAACCAGTGCACCTCTATCCTCAAGTTCTCTGATAGAACTATCAAACTCAGCTCACAAGTCCTCTGCTAGGACCTGTCCAAATCTGCTCACAAGTCCCCATCGAAACCTGTCCAAGACTGCTCACAAGTCCCCATCGAAACCTGTCCAAAACTCAACAAGCTCACCAAGAAAAAAAACTTTCTTAGTAGGAAATCACAAGGTGAATTGTTAGAGACCCAATGTGATTTTTCAAACTCATAGAAGCATAAAGAGAATTGTTAGAGACTCAATATGTTCTATACTCAACTCCCAATCTCAAAACTCAACTCAAATCAACTCAGCTCAAACTCAATCTCAAATCTGAAAACTCAACTCAATATCTGAAATGGATAGGATAGAATGCTTTCTTTCAAGAACATGAAACCCCAACAATTGCCAACTATGCAAAGAATCACATAACAATGATACTCATGTTCTTTTCACCATCAATTAGGGCTTCAACAACAATGCTCATCAAACAAGGTTCAATCAACACCATTCAACTCAAAACACAACCTTGAAGCATTTCACAATCAACATTAGAAAAGGAAACAAGTAGAACTCCTTTTCTCTCCAATATTGTTTGAACAAAAAGCATCCACCAACTCAAATCACAATAGCACAAAACAACTTTTCAAATCATCAACAAAGGAGTAAGCCCAACACTTTAACCAAGTAAAGAATAGCTTGATTATTACCAATTTAATGAAAGCAAATGTCAATCTCAAAGCTGCCCACTTAAGGTTTCACAACTTCACACAAGAAGCAATTTTAACCTTAAAACATCATGCTTTCATTTCCATAATCAACCAAAAGCACTCTCAACATTACAAGAAAAATTTATCCCTTATACACCTTATTTCTCCCTTATAGTCTTATCAAAAATAAAATTTATCTCTCATAAGAATGCAATAAGATATTTCAAACAACACCTTCAAAAGAATCTTTTATCAAAATAAAACAAGCTTTAAACTCCTTATAACTCCTAAGTTGTTTTTCCCTCTAATAAACTTCCTCCATCCGCAAAATACACTTAGCAAAAATTAATTTTGAAAATACCTTGGCCAACATCAAAAATCATGCTATGGAGAAATTGCACACAAATTCTAACACCACCCGCTGCGTCCACTTCACGATGAAAAACCCTTTCACGTTATTCAAATGTGGAACCTCCCATTCGGGTAGCGCGCCAATAGCCTAGCCGCTACCGGTGCGCCAAAGGCGCCCGGTGAGGTTTAAACCTCACGTTGTTAGCCTTGTTCCTTCTGTGCCAAGGATTAAATAAAACAATAGTGCCTCCCTTTCTTCTGATGTGAACATGAAGACGAAAACCTTACGACAGATTTACGACAAATGGCGAGTACAAAAAAATGAACAGTGGATTCATGAAAATGGTGAAGACACAGTCGAACGATGGGTTTATGAAAATGGTGAAGACACAATCAAACAATGGGTTTACAAAAATTGAAGACACAATCGGAGAAGAAATTCGAACAGTGGATCACGAAATCACAGTGAGCAACTCTTTTCAAAATGCGGATGGGATAATTCTTGATTTTCATCGAGGGAGATTTATATGCATTTTTACCATAAGCTCTTGACGTCGGCGAGGAGTTTAACACGTCGACGGAGGTCTTGGCTAGCGCCCACAATCTTAAAACATAGCGCCATGGGTTAGGAGAACCCATTGCAAACAATAATTTAATATTTATTTAAAAATAATTAAAGGGAACCTTAACAAGGTTTTTAATTATTTAAATAAATACTTCCTCCTGGACCCAAATGCATTAAACTAATGCATCCACCCGTAATCTTTAAACCTGCCAACTTGGGGTTTACAAAAGACCTTTGAAACTGTCATGCCGTAACCTTCATCAAAACAAATTATTTGACATCAAATCAAATTCCTTCAAGAGCTTCTTGACATCAATGACAACTTATACACTTGAGCAAAGGCAATGTACCCAAAGTACCCAAAATTGCCAACAATCTCCCCCTTTGTCATTGATGGCAAACCTTTCTTGAAAACACTTCTCAAGAGCCAAAACTGAAACCAACTATGCTAACAAGCTGCGAGAATCTTCCTTTGAAGTTTTGCTCCCCCCGACTTGAAGCTCTCCTCTTCACTTTGAAGCTCTCCCCCTTACTCATATCTCTCCCCCTTTGTCATCAATGGCAAAGGGTCACCTTTGGGGCTCGGGACTAAGAATGAGCCTCTTAGCTTAGTCCCTCCCCCACCTCTCGATGAGGTGATTAATTCTGGGGTGGGAGTAAAACTCCCATTAGGCACTGATCATCATCAGCATCTATAACTTCCTTGTCGGGCCTTCTCTTGAACTCTTTGTCCATATTCCTGTTCTTGTCACTTGTTCTTGTTCTTGTTCTCATCCCCTGTTCTTGTCCATGCCTTGATCCTTGGACCTGATCATGCCACTGTTCCTGTTCCTGTATTCTAGAATTTTAGCTCTACATTGTCTGATTATGTGACCTTCATTGTTGCACTTGAAACACTTGACGATGTTGTTTCTCTAAGGTAAACCTGATCTTTGAATCCACCAGTTTTGACCAAACCTATTCTGACCAAACCTGTTCTGATCAAACTTGTTCTTGTTATTTGCCTTGCAATAAACTGCCTTGTGCCCAAACTATTGACAAGAGTAGCAATACCCTTGAAAGAAACTAGCACTTCTAAAATTGTCATTTACCTTCTTCACTTGAGCCATGCAATGTGAAGCCATGTGACCAAACCTGTGACAAGCAAAACATCTGCCTTGAAACTTTCCTTTATTTGACCTCTTGGGTTCTGAAAACTTCTTCTCATTCTGAATTCTGTTTTCTATTTCTGTGCATCTATCATTCAAGGACTCCTTTTCTGAAATACTTTCCTCATCAGAACTCTCTTCCTTTTGGAGTCTCTTACTAGACTCTCCAACTTGTTCCTTGTGTGGCTTAACAAAACCAAGGCTTGTTTTATCTGTTGTCTTTCTTTGACCTTTGATGAGTGACTTAACCTTTTTGGAGCTATCTTGAAACATGTAAAGCTTATCCTTGTACTCTTTAGTTTCCTCTTTCAAAGAAGCCATTTTCTGTTCTAACTCACTATACTCAAGAACCTTAGACTCTAACTCATCCTTGAGTTCTTGTGTCTTAGCTATAGAGAAGTCAAGACTTTCTATAAGATCATCTCTCTCCATACAACATTCATCTAACTTATCCTTGAGTCTAGCATTCTTCTTTCTTTCCTTTTTCAAAGCACTAAGAGCACTAATAAGTTCACCTTCAAGATCTACTTCACCTTCCTCTATATCTTCCTCTATTTGTTTGCTTTTTGAATCATCAAAGCCTTTTTCAGATTTCTTATCACTAGAGGTGCTACCCTTTTCAAAAACCATACATGCATCTTCCTTATAGTTTTCTGAAGCATCCTCATACATACTAGAAACCAAATCATTATTTGTGCAATCATCCTCAAGGTGACCAAAGTTTCCACATCTAAGACATTTCATGATAATGAATCTATGTTTCGGTTCTTCCTCTTTTTCTGATATGAACAACATCTCATTTTCATCATCACTTGAAGAACTTTCACTATCACTACTAGAACACTTACTTGCTTTGTCTAGGTAGAAACTCTTCTTGTGCTTGTGAGAATACCTCTTTCCTTGATTGTTGTGCTCATCTTTGTTCTTCCTGTGATGCTTGTGCTTTTCAGAATCCTTGCTCTTAGAATCCTGTTTATCTTCATCACTTTCATTCTTGGGAATAGTACAATCAGTAGCATAATGACCAAACTTTCCACAATTGAAACATCTTATATTTTTCATACTTTTGTGCTTTCTAGAGAACTTGCCTTTCTTGCTGTAATATGCCTCTTCATCACTAGAAGACTCATCACTATCTTGAAGTTGTTTACCCTTGGATTTCTTGGTAGCCTTGAAAGCTGCCTCTTTCTTGACATCAACCTTCACTTGAGTTCTCAACTCAAATGCTGCAAGTATACTATGGAGCTCATCCTTTTTCAACTTATCCAAATCTTTAGCTTCCTCAATAGCAAAAATATTTTCACTAAATCTATTAGGAAGAGATCTTAAAATCTTATCACAAACATCATTTTCAGCAAGCTCAAGACCTAAGTCTTTCATGGAGTTAACAACCTCATCCATACGAAGCATGTAGTCACTAATATTTTCATCATCATTCATCTTGAGTTGTTCAAACATACCTTTGAAGTGTCTCAACTTGGCCTTTCTGACATTTGTATCACCTGTATGAACCACCTTCAACTGTTTCCACATTTCACTAGTCTGTCTTGCAGTGAATCACTTTGGTGAGATCTACTTTATGTAAGCCTTTCAGGATTGCATTCATTGCTTTTGAATTGTTGTGATGTAGGAGCCTTTCTTCTTTAGTATTAGGACCATGTTCAGGAATAGTGTACTCATCTTCAATCACTTCCCAAACCTCATTCCCAAGTGCCATTAGATGAACCTTCATCCTTGCACTCCAAAGACCAAAATCTGACCCATCAAGAATAGGTGTTGCATTGCCACTTGAATGATCCATTGTGTTCTTTACTAGCTTTTCCTTCAAGTTGTTAAACTTTTCGAAGGCACCTGCTCTAATACCAATTGAAGAACACAAGCTTATACTGAGAGGGGGTGAACAGTATAAGACCTCTTTTTATTTTTTCCTTTATACTTCAAAATAGTAAAGCAATATACCCAAAGCAATATCAAAGCAATGCACAATATCATCCACAAAGTGACACCAATTTTAACGTGGTTCACCCAAAATGGTTGAGCTACGTCCACAAAACTTTTCTCTAAAAGTTATCTCAAAGTTCTTTGGGAATCCTTCCCAATTACAATGTTTATGAGCCTCGGCCCAAAGGAGATACCTTCCCCCAATCAAAATTTATGAGCCTCTGCTCAAAGGAGATACCTTCCCCTCTGCTCTGGAAATGATCCCTCGGAAGATCAATCGCCTCTACCTCTTGCCGGCACGTGGAACTCCTTTCCATCGAAGACCTCCTGTCCTTAATGCTTAGCCTAAGAGACCTCTGCCTTCTATGATCACGTCCACAACAGCTCAGCAACCTATACCAAACACAGTCAGTCGGTCTAGTACAAGTCTTCCTCTGTCTATCAGATCTGTCCAATGCTTAAGCTTGAACAAATCAATCCTCTACACACAAGCCTTCTCAAAGACTTGCCAAATCTGTCCTCAGGTTCTTCTCAAAGAACTAGTGCACCTCTATCCTCAAGTTCTCTGATAGAACTATCAAACTCAGCTCACAAGTCCTCTGCTAGGACCTGTCCAAATCTGCTCACAAGTCCCCATCGAAACCTATCCAAGACTGCTCACAAGTCCCCATCGAAACCTGTCCAAAACTCAGCAAGCTCACCAAGAAAAAAAACTTTCTTAGTAGGAAATCACAAGGTGAATTGTTAGAGACCCAATGTGATTTTTCAAACTCATAGAAGCATAAAGAGAATTGTTAGAGACTCAATATGTTCTATACTCAACTCCCAATCTCAAAACTCAACTCAAATCAACTCGGCTCAAACTCAATCTCAAATCTGAAAACTCAACTCAATATCTGAAATGGATAGGATAGAATGCTTTCTTTCAAGAACATGAAACCCCAACAATTGCCAACTATGCAAAGAATCACATAACAATGATACTCATGTTCTTTTCACCATCAATTAGGGCTTCAACAACAATGCTCATCAAACAAGGTTCAATCAACACCATTCAACTCAAAACACAACCTTGAAGCATTTCACAATCAACATTAGAAAAGGAAACAAGTAGAACTCCTTTTCTCTCCAATATTGTTTGAACAAAAAGCATCCACCAACTCAAATCACAATAGCACAAAACAACTTTTCAAATCATCAACAAAGGAGTAAGCCCAACACTTTAACCAAGTAAAGAATAGCTTGATTATTACCAATTTAATGAAAGCAAATGTCAATCTCAAAGCTGCCCACTTAAGGTTTCACAACTTCACACAAGAAGCAATTTTAACCTTAAAACATCATGCTTTCATTTCCATAATCAACCAAAAGCACTCTCAACATTACAAGAAAAATTTATCCCTTATACACCTTATTTCTCCCTTATAGTCTTATCAAAAATAAAATTTATCTCTCATAAGAATGCAATAAGATATTTCAAACAACACCTTCAAAAGAATCTTTTATCAAAATAAAACAAGCTTTAAACTCCTTATAACTCCTAAGCTGTTTTTCCCTCTAATAAACTTCCTCCATCCGCAAAATACACTTAGCAAAAATTAATTTTGAAAATACCTTGGCCAACATCAAAAATCGTGCTATGGAGAAATTGTGCACGAATTCTAACACCACCCGCTGCGTCCACTTCACGATGAAAAACCCTTTCACGTTATTCGAATGCGGAACCTCCCGTTCGGGTAGCGCGCCAATAGCCTAGCCGCTATCGGTGCGCCAAAGGTGCCCGGTGAGGTTTAAACCTCACGTTGTTAGCCTTGTTCCTTCTATGCCAGGGATTAAATAAAACAATAGTGCCTCCCTTTCTTCTGACGCGAACACGAAGACGAAAACCTTACGACGGATTTACGACAAACGGCGAGTACAAAAAAAATGAACAGCGGATTCACGAAAACGGCGAAGACACAGTCGAACAACAGGTTTACAAAAATGGCGAAGACACAATCGAACGACGGGTTTACGAAAATGGCGAAGACACAATCGGAGAAGAAATCCGAACAGCGGATCACGAAATCACAGCGAGCAACTCTTTTCAAAATGCGGATGGGATAATTCTTGATTTTCATCGAGGGAGATTTATATGCATTTTTACCATAAGCTCTTGACGTCGGCGAGGAGTTTAACACGTCGACGGAGGTCTTGGCTAGCGCCCACAATCTTAAAACATAGCGCCATGGGTTAGGAGAACCCATTGCAAACAATAATTTAATATTTATTTAAAAATAATTAAAGGGAACCTTAACAAGGTTTTTAATTATTTAAATAAATACTTCCTCCTGGACCCAAATGCATTAAACTAATGCATCCACCTGTAATCTTTAAATCTGCCAACTTGGGGTTTACAAAAGACCTTTGAAGCTGTCATGTCGTAACCTTCATCAAAACAAATTATTTGACATCAAATCAAATTCCTTCAAGAGCTTCTTGACATCAATGACAACTTATACACTTGAGCAAAGGCAATGTACCCAAAGTACCCAAAATTGCCACCATAAAGGTTTTAAAAAGCGTCGGCGTCATCAATTTAGTGGAGCATCGATGTCTATATAAAAAGGTGAAATTCATATATAAAAGCTATGCCAAAGGGGCATTAAACTCACCCTTCATTGATTAATATTAATGCAATAGAGAAAAGAGTAATTTGTGCAATCATTGAGGTAGAATATAAATTTCATTTTTTTTTTAGCGCAAGGAAGAAGACGAAATGGGAGGGCTTAAGGCCTCACTCCCATTGGACAGGGTGGTCCATTGGCAGTGTCCATTTTGTGAGAGCATTGGGAGTGGAAGTGACCACGATCAATTCACATGGAGGTTGTTGGCGTGTTTGTCTTGAGCACTATGGAGGAAAACGTTTTGGCATGCACTCGTTTGAGCGCTAGGCTTAGAAGAAAGAGCACGAGGTGCTCTTAATTTTCCAAGCATGCATCTAGCGCATGTGATGGTCTATCCCATGACTAGGGTGCATGAGGACGTAGATATTGGGAGTTCGAGTCTCATAAGTGGTAAAGGTATTTTTGTTAAATAAATTTGTATTTGCCTAATGTCTTTCATAAGGTAAAAAGGGAGTTATAAGGGTAGAATGAAAAGTTGATTGTTTTGTAATTAATTTATGTTATTGGAGTTATAAGGAAAGTGGATTTGATTTTTTCCAAAGTTCTTCTTGCTATTAAAATTTAATTGAAGAGGTTTTTGAGTTAAATTTTGGTGGATGTTAAATTTATTTTAATTGGGAGATTATAAGGTGTTATTGGAAAATATTTAATGTATGTTGATGGTTTTTTTATAGATGGAGTGATAAGGTGTAATTGAGTTTTTGCATTAAATTGTGAGAAAGATTTATCTTCTAACCTCTTTGAGTTTGGCATAGAAGTGGTTGTGGTTGTGGCATATTTATGAGATCCCTTAATCATCAAGAAAAATGTATGAGCACATTCTTCCATATTTGAGTTGATTGATTTATTTTCTAAAAATAAGTTTGGAGTGAAAAGGATTTGATTAGGGCTTCCTTATTGAGTGTGTTTGAGTTAATGCTTCAAGGTTTTCTAGGTTAAATATTTGTTATGTGAACCTTATTTTATAAGCATTGTTGTTGAAGCCATTGGTTGAGAGAAGAACTTGAACTAGGGTTTGAGTATCATTGCTATGTGAGGATTGTTTTATAAGCATTGTTGTTGGAGTGAGTTGTTGAGCAAAGAAATTGAACTAGGGTTTGAATATCATTGCTATGTGAGGATTGTTTTATAAGAATTTTTGTTGAAGTGAGTTTTTGAGCAAATAACTTGAACTGGGGTTTGAAAAGAACATGAGTATCATTGTTATGTGAGATTTGTGGTTGAGCATTGTTGGAAATATTTTGAGTTGATGTTTATATGCTTGGACTAGGGTTTGTGAGCAAGGATTATTTCATTGAGTGATTGGTTGAGTAGATTTGGTTGAGCCTAGTCAAGTGGATGTGTGAAGTGATTGTTCAAGTTCAATAAAACAAACTATTCTATATTTTGAATTGAGTTGAGAAACTGATTGAGCATTGAGTTGAATTTGAAGCATTTTGAGTCTCTAACAATTCTCCTTATGTTTATAAGAGAGTGATTGAAAGTGATTGAGAATTGTGATTAGTATAGAACATATTGATAACAATTATCTTTATGTTTCTATGAGATTGGACAAGTTATGTGTGGACTTGTTGAGCAGATTTGTGGCAAGTATTTGAGGAGACTTGTGGACTAATTTTGTGTGAGATTTTGTCAAAGCTTACAATATAGATTTGGATAAGTTCTTGAGAGGACTTATAGAGCAGATTTGAGCAAGTTCTAGAGAGGACTTGTAGAGAAAATTTGAGCAAGTTCTAGAGAGGACTTGTAGATCATATTTGATCAAGTTCTAGAGAGGACTTGTAGATCAAATTTTAGCAAGTTCTAGAGGACTTATGGATAGATTAGTGTGAGCTTTTGTGGAAGCTTACAAGGCAGATTTGAGACAAGTCTTTGAGAAGACTTGAGAGTAGAGTTGATTGATTTATTCAAATCTTGAGTTAAGGTTTAGGGCAGATCCAACAGAGTTGAGACAAGCCTTGAGTTAAGGCTAGCCTTGATTTAAGGCTCGAGGATAGAGATTGAGGACATATTTGTGCTAGATTGAAGGACTGTGTTTAGTGTAGATTTGAGAGCAAATTTTGGTGTAGATTTGAGGGCAGGTTTGTGCCATACCAGAGATAGAGATTGAGCATAGTTGTACTAGACCAAAGTACTATGTTTAGTGCAGATTTGAGATATATATTTGGAGGTTATAGAGCAAAGAGGATAGTAGTCTCCAGTGGATAGAGATCCATTAGTCAGGGTAGTGAGGATAGGTCTTCTGAGTGGGGATAAGAGTCTTCAGTGGAGAGAGATCCACAAGCCAGTGCAGTGGAGGTAGTAATATTCTAGAGGATCACCAACCAGAGCAAAGGAGGAGTTATCCTATGGATAGAGATCCAGGAATGTGATTTAGGGGATTGGTGTCTCATTTGGACAGAGATCCATAAACATTGTAATAGGGAAAGGATTCCCAAGATATTGATTGAGAAAATTTTAGTGAAATATTTTCTCCATGGAGTAGCCCACATTGGGTGAACCACGTAAATTGTGGTGTCTCTATTGTGTGTGATGATTTATGCATTGCTTTGGTTACTATTGTTGATATTGTTATCTTTACATTGCATAATATTGATTGTAAAGAAAATTAAAAAGTTATCTTATACTGATCACCCCCTCTCAGTATAAGCTTGTGTTCTTCAGTTGACTTATCAAAAGTTGTATAATAACTATACTAGACTTATGAAATATAAAGTTTTTGCTATGAAATACCAAACTATTCATTATCCCTATGTGTGCACATGAATATATTAGATGAAACATAAGCATACCCCAATTCCAGGTGAGATTCATTTAGCCATTGTTGTATTGGGGATCCTCAAATGTCCACCCGATCCTAGGTTTGGATTTAGTCGTGCTAGACCACTAGGCAATATAAGCCACCTAAAGCTAGATCATTTGTAAATTGCTTAGACCTACCCCCATGTTAGGTGGGATTCATTTAGCCCATTGTTGTATTGGGTATCACTCCATGATTTTTGAGTATTGACCATTCCAGGGATTCAAGCCCACCCCCTTATTTTCTTTAATTTATTGGGATACTTGCTCATATATAGTGATAAAAATAACTATTTTTTTGTATATTGGTTTTTTTTTTAAGAAATTTGATTTATTTTTAGGATTTTACTCCTTTTTGTGTAAGCAAGGGATTTCTTCGAGTAGGGAGGGAACTTGTCCTTTTTCCAATGACCTCTACTCTAGGCCATTTCGCCTCACAAATGAGCAAGTAACAAAAACTTTCACTTACGATGACCCAAACCAGTTTGTAGTGTTCATCCTTCATTACCCTAATTTGGATTGTTAATGTATTTGATTAGTGATGGGATTATGATATGCTAAGTGCTATCAAAACTAGACCTCATCTACAAAAGCAAAGAAAACTTTCTATAAAATTTAGAGAAGACCACTAGGTATGGCTGAATGACCGAAAAACCCTAGTATATTCTTCATAGCAATGGGAGGGGTTGTGTTGAAAAACACAATTACTCACAAGGGTGATGGATGATGATGATGCATAGATGCATGATTGAAATACAAACATGGTGTCATTTGTAAGATTGCAAACACAACCTATCCTAATGCAAATTACGATGGATGGAAATACCTAAATGCAATGCAATTAAAAGAAATGCATAATGCAAATGTTTTTGAACTTTTGATTATTTTGCAATACTTTTAGCTTTTATTGTTTTTTTTTACTTTTATGAATTTTGCAATTTTCCATATTTTTAAATTTTGAATTATTATGTATGAAATGCCTTAATATGAAGGATGTTAAGAGGTTCAGACTCTTAAAACCCTTCAAGAAATTTCAGGCGATACATTCTAGGTCCGATATGCTCTAAGATTATATAAGGACCTAACCAGTTAGCTACAAATTTATCTCGCAAGTTTGAGTTTCGTGGCAACAGGTTTGAGTTTCGTTGGTTATCTTTCAGCATAAGATCACCAACTTTAAAGCCTCTCAGATGGAATTTATTATTGTAAGCTTGTTTTAAGTGCTCTTAGTAAATGTGAAGATGCTCAAGGGAATTCATGCAATGTTCATAAAGAAGCATCAATTGATCAAGGTGAGCTTGTTGTGCAGTTTCATCATCGATGAATTATTTCAATGTGACAAACAGTATTGGAATTTCCAACTCTAAGGGCATAATGGCCTCAATGCCATATACTAGTGAAAATGGGGTTGCCCCAGTGGGTGTTCGTATGCTAGTCCTATAATCTCATAATGCAATGGGTAGTTGGATGTGCCAATATTTATGGTTTTCTTGTACCATTTTTTCAAGATGGCTACCATTGTCTTTTTTGAAGCTTTAGCTTTCCTGTTTGCCTACGGATAGTGGAGTTGCAAAATTGTGTTGTATATTGTACTTGGACGTCAGAGCCCTTACATTTTTTTTCTTGAATGATGTTTCATTATTCGATATTATTTTGGATGGTATCCCAAAATGACTAATGATATTATGAAGTATAAACTCTATAATACATGCTCCAGTTGTCATTGTTAGAGGGATTGCTTCCACCAATTTTGTAAAATACTCAATAGTCATTATAATAAATGTATGCCAGCCTGATGACAGGGGAGAAATCTTACTGATTAGATCTAGATACCACTGAGAAAATTACCAAGATACTTGGATAGGTTGTAAGTCCTATGATGACAAGTGTGTAAGATTAGCATGATGCTAATATTTGACACATTTCTTGACATACGTAGTGCAATCCTTCTTCATAGTAGGTCAATAATAACCCATTCGAAGGATGCACTTGATAATGGCCATGCTGTTGAAATGGCCACTACATGTACCATCATAAGCTTGTGATATTGCCCAAGCTGACTCTTGGGGCTCAAGATAACAAAGAATAATTCTATCATAGCTTTGACGATACAAGATGTCTCCTAGCAAGACATACTTTGTTGGTTTATGTATGAATGTGTGCTTCACGGTATGTGACAATACCTAAGGGATTAAACCAAGATTAAGGAAATCATGTAATTATGATATCAAATCCTGATAAGCTTTTGCCTCGACTAGTAATATAACATGTTCCCTCGATGTTTCATAGTGCATGAATGTATATTGGGATACAAACTTGTGGTGAATGGTGGTGCCATTCCTCGTAGGACCCTATGAGATCAAAGATTCCCAGGGTGCCTTCTTAAGAAAGTATCTAGCTCTATATAACCACTCATGGTTTGGTTCTATATGAATAATGTTGACTGATTCATTGTTATTGAAAGCCTCACACTGCACCGTGGCATGCAATAGCATATTTACATGAATGGTAGTAAATTTGAAAGATGGATTTTGAGGGATTAAATATCCTGGAGATGCCATTGTGTCTGTAAACTTGTTTGATGTATGAGGGATTGTCTCTATGTCATACCACTCTAGCTGGGCTAGATAAGTATTAGTAAGATCCTTGTAAGATTTTAGGATAGGACACCTACATTGAAAAAGTTCCTTCACTTGATTGACTATGAGAAGGGAATCACCAAAGATGTTTAACCTTTTAATCTTCATGGTGATAGTTGTTTGGAGGCCCAATATTAGGGATTCATATTAAGCATTATTATTGGTACAAGAAAAGTCTAGCTTAAATTACAAGGGTATTGAATCGCCTTGTGGCATGAAGAAGACAACTCGTGTACCAACCCCTTGCTCACACTTTGAAACATTGAAGAATAAAGTCATGTTAGCTTTATTATCTGGTTCTTTAGGTTCGGGAGATTTTGATAATGTAAAGACAGTATCATCAAGAATATTAATGATGAGGGGTCTACTATTCTCGATAGGTACCTCTACCAACTAATCAACTATGACTTATCCCTTGATGGAATTTTGGTTAATTCCAAATCAAATTCTATCAATAGCATGATCCACTTTGTAGTATGTGTATTATGATATGTCTTTCTCATCATATACTGTAAAATATTTTGTTTGGATATCACATATGTCATATGACTTAGCATGTAATGATGCAATTTTTTTTGTAAATCCCACTACTAAACTCAACTTCTCCACATATGCATACCCAAGCTCATAGCTCACCAAGGTGCGACTGATGTAATATATCACTTGCTCTTTGCCTTGCACATTATTTTGCGCTAACATAGTCCCCAACGCAAATTCAATAGTTGATATATATATCAAGAAAGACACATCCAATCTTGGTGAAGCTAGCACTGGCGGTATTTTCATGTATTGCTTAATTTCAGTGAAGGCCACTTGACAGTCCTTGTCCCAATTTAATGGGATTCCCTCGTGTAGCAACTGATTCATGGGTTGGCATTTATCCAATAATTATGTGATAAATCACTTTAAGGATGCTACTTTGCCCTGTAGGCTTCTTAACTCTTTGATATTTGTGGGAGGACGTATTTCTAATATGGCCTTGACCTTCACTGGGTCAACTTTGATCCCTCATTTTGAAATGATGAATCCCAAGAGCTTTCTTGAAGTTATGTCAAATACGTACTTCTTGGGATTCAACCTGACATCATGCTCTATTAGACGATCAAAGAACTTCCTCGGGACCTCTACATGCTCAAAATATAGCAATGACTTTTCCAATAAGTCATAGATATAATCTTCCAATATTTTATGCACGCAGTCATGGAAAATGTATGGCATGGCTTGTTGATATGTGGAACCAATATTTTTAAGGCTGAATGGCATAACTTTATAATAGAACTTTTCCCATGGTGTTGTGAACGCAGTTTTGTGCTCATCTTTAGCTTTAATTCAAATTTTGTTGTAACCAAAAAAACCATCCATAAGGGAGAGCATCTCATGACCTGTAGTTGTTTCTACAAGAGCATCTATTTTGGGCAAAGAGAATGAGTTCTTTGGTGTTTCCTTGTTGAGGTCTCTAAAATCCGTACAGATATGGATCCTTCCATCAAGTTTTCCTATAGGTACCATGTTTGATACCCATTTTGGATAGTCTATGAAGATAATTAACTCTACATCCAACAACTTCTATAGCTCATCTTTAACCATTAAAGCAATTGTTGGATGCATCTTCCTAAGCTTCTGCTTGACAGGTCTTTTCGAGGGATCTAGCGAAAGGTTATGGGTAACCATTTTTGGATCTAGTCCCGACATATCCTTGTATTTCCACACAAAGAGATCAGATCTCTCTTCAATAGAGGGATGAGGTTGGAATGCTCATCAGGAGATATAATCTCTCTAAATTTAACCTTCTTAGGATTAGTGGGATCATCACTGATATCCACATCGAAGGTTTCCTCTATTGACATATGTGATATCTTCTCAAGCTGATGAGATGTAGGAATAAAGTGGATGTCATAAACTATATTTAAAGGTCCTACATTAGAATTTCCCTCAGTGTGATAAACATCATGTGCATAGCCTATCACAAAATTGAAATGTTGCAATATTTCTTCATTTGGGGATAAATATTTAGGCTCTAGTGGTGAATCAACACGATCCCAATCAATAACATCTATATTCAGATACAATGGTTTGGAGGGGTCAGCTGGGTTAAGAAGTGGAGTGGTCAAATAAATGGATATCATATTGATGGAATGGATTAGATCTCTAGGACCATGTGTGTGCAATTATAACTTATTTATGTTATTCCTATACCCAATATGTGGCTCTAGGGGTATGGGGATCTTCGGATATGATCTATGAATAGACTCAAAAGTGGGATCACTTGACTCAAGGAGCTACATGTATGTCGACATATCAGGGAAGACTATATGATAAATAATATCCAAATTGGGTGATCTCACTCTGAGGCATGGGCCAAGATAGACTTTCTGATACATCTCATTGATGTCCACCAACTCATGATGATGGTACAAATAGTGAGGACCAAGATAGGCTCTCTCGATATCATCCTTGCAATCACTGTTGTATATGAGTTGTTCACCTTAGCCTATAGGAATCAGGTGATTAGCAATATGAGGCCCAAGGTTGGCCTTCTCTTCATAGCCACTATCATCAATGAGGGGTTCCTCATTCTCATCCATTGTATCCATGGATAACATATTATGTAAATGTAGAGGACCTAAGTAAGCCAACTTAGTCCTATCCTCATATTATTCATTGCTCAAGGATTGCTCATTATCATATGTTCTAGAATCACAATCGGGTCCATCACTTTTGATAATGGACTCTTATTGCACTTCCTTAGAAGCAACCTCTGATTCAACATCGATTGCTATACCCAGATTTTGGATCTGCATACTAGTGTTGTCGATAGCTTCATGACCTTTAATGTCCAAGTTGGCTTTTGGATTGTATCTTGAATTTACCTCTACCACGATGTTATCGTGATAGATCTCAGGTGTCTCAATAGAGATATACGTTACCAGCCTATTACCCCTTCATATGCAAGAAGGGTTAGGGTGATACAAATTCCAATCCACATCACCTCCCAAACTAAGGTTCAAATGATCTAAATATGCTACTAGGAACTCATCCTATCCTCTTATATGGTAGCCTAACCCAAACCTATCAATTAGTAGTTGATATTGTGGCTTGATGGGAACTCGGTACCCTTGCTCAAATAAGCCTAAGTCGTAATCATGCCAATGGTAACGTTCAAAATAGCCTAAGGTGAATTCAAGGTTAGACAAATAATGAACATTCACCATGAATGGTTCATCATCATCCTCATCTATGGGTGTGTGATTTTTTAGTTGATCAAGCCCTCCATAAATGAAGTTTGTTTGGTTGGGCAACACCCCTAGTGGTACCACCATTCCCATGGGAAAGTGATGGGCTTAAGGTCGGCCCATATCTTGTGCAGTTTTGATAAATTATATGAATATCACATTTTGCATGATATATTTTACTAATCTAGGATTAACCAAATGTACGATCACCTGCAATGCAGATGACCCTACTGAAGAAGTAGGTGAGGCAGACTGAGGTGCCTCCTCGACTTGATTTTGAGCATCCCCTTAATCCATGGGACTAGGAACCTCGATAGTTGCTACTTTGGGTGCTTGCTTTGACTCTTTTTCTCCCATAAATACCTTAAGCTTCTTGTCATTCCTAAGCATTTTGGATGTCGTAGGCTTTGTCAAAGTTGTTGTTGTATGCTCTAATAGCTATGGTGCTACCATGGAAGGTCCTACATACACTCCTAAAAATTTACCTTTAGGATGTTTAATTTGCGATGTCGGTCGTATATCTAGATGCGTTGAGGGAAGAAAGAAATATCTTGGTAAATCAGCTAATTTCACATATTTGAATGGCTCTTTGTCATAAGGCACCATGTGAACTTGTCCCTCATGTATATATTTAATAAATTGATGTAATATCAAGGGAATTCAATGCATTTCTCTGATCCAAGGCCTCCCTAGGAGACTGTTATACTGCATGGTGCCTTTGATCACATGACACATAATAGAGATGATCTTTAGTCCAACTTGAATAAGAATAACTATAGCACCTATCGTTGAGCATAGCACATCATTAAATGCTCTCAAGGTGAAATTAAAAGGTACGATATGTGATTTTGGCAACTTCAAATGTATCAATGCCTTGGAAGTAATAATGTTGATTGATGACCTTGTGTCAATCAAAACCTATTTGAATGGTGTGTGATTTACACATGTAATTATATGTAGTGGTGGGTTTACTATAGCAGTGGATACTATATTAATCTCATGATCATTGAATTGAATCACTAGTTCACTACATTGTTGCACATGTCCCACGAATTTTTTGAATGCTTTAGGGTCCTGGGATTAAACTTTGATAGATCTTAGGATGCCCATGAGCGTCTCCCTATGCTTGGGAGGCTACTAAATCAATTTATATATTGACAACTTTGTTGGAGTTGTCTACAGGCTTTGAACTAGCCTACTCTTGATAGTCACCACCGGTCTAGTTGGTGGGCCTAGAAAATTTTGTTTTGGCTTTTTTTGAGGTGCAACATGGACCCTAATTGGAGTTGGAGGTAGATTTAGTCACTCATACCTCCCTTGTCTCATGACAATATTGACCATGTCGAAGAATCCTTGAGTTGGAAGTTCCACCTACACTTGATTCACATGACCAACATTGTTCCTCTGTGGCTCATGATTCAGCAAGGGGTTCTTGAAAATCCCTATTTCTTGGTTGTTCAGAGCCTGAGGTTTGTCCACTATTAGCTCTCCTTTTTTTATCATGTTTTTTACTACATGTTTAAAACTCTAACATCCTTCGATGTCATGTCCTTTCATCCTGTGGAAAGTGCAATATAGATCATCCCTATACCCCTTTGGCTTGGGTTGATTAGGGTCTATTAACTTGATATCTGGTAAGTTGTGGGCCTTGGCCTCACACAGTTGGTGGAAACTCAATGCCATTGAATTTGAAAAATGTGTGAAATGGCAAGATAGGCACTATTCTTTATTCTTACCCTTATTGTTATTATTGCATTGATCATATCATGCAGGAGGAGGTTGGGCTTGATAATTTTGTTGTTGCCCCTTATCCCATTTTTGGAGTTTTAATACCACTTGGTTGATGTGGGCCAGCTTGGCCTATTCCTTCTGATTGTGGGTGTTCTTCTTGTTCTGGAGCTTCAAGTTACCCTCCTATAATTTGATGTCTTCTATTACCTTGGCTTGCACCAAGGCTTCCTCAAATGTTTTATACAGTTGTAGCTGCAGTAGTAACGAGATGTACTTCATACAAATCTTTGTAAACATCTGAGTTAGCTCTATAGTTAGAATGGAAAATGACAACTTTACCATTATTTTTCTCCATATTTTCCCATAATCCATGATCGGCTCATCATCATGTTTCATTAAAGCAGCCATATCGAATAATTTTACCTTCTTCTTGACACTTAAGGAGAAGCATTTAAGAAATGTATAAGCCAGCTATTCAAAGTTGATTATGTTGTACCTCTTAAGTTTATTGAACCACTCTTAGGCTATGCCTAAAAGGATTGTAATGAAGGTTCTCAGCAACAGAGCATCATTGCTTTCTATCTAAAAGCATATGTCCATAAATATTGTAACATGTTCTTGAGCGTCCTCCTCTCCTTGAAACTTCTCTATATTTGGCATATCAAAGTGCTTGGGATATGATGTAATGGGCACTAAATTGCATAAAGGCTCATTATGAATCTTTTTCAAGGTTATATTTTGATAAGTCATCCCTTGTTTCTCTATAGCTCGAACCTTGTCTGCCAAGGCCTGGTAGACCTTCGAAGAAGAATTTCCTCTTCTCTAAGAGGTCTTTGGGGATCCTTTGGAGGTAAATTCTTCTTCGATCGAGGTGGAGGACTAGGATCATCCTCCATGTCTACTAGGGATATCTCAAGATATTCATATTCTTATTTATCTCTTGCTACTTCTTTGTACTACGTACACCCATGATGTTCTAGTGCTTGGCACTACATCATTTTTTGGTTGTGTGGTGAGTACGAGTGTCAATGTGCTCATGACGTAGATCAGTCTACGAAGTAGCTCATCTATGAGTGTGCTCCCTATATTTACTATGAGGGGGTAAATTGGTGTGAGCCAATTGGTCCTCTCACTCAGCACATTCCTTTTGATTAAGGATGTATTGCTCACACATGCATTGCTCAAAAATACACTACCTTAGAAACCTCTATCTCTATGTATCCCCATTTTCAAGGTTCTCACACTCTACACAGATGCCTTCCAATTGGTCTTGGAATATTTGTTGTCATTGTTCTAACACCAATTTTTATGATCGATCTATAATATCGATCATATGTGGTCTTTGGTGTATCTATTCTATCTGAGTAGCTTTGTCGGTATGACCTCCAATAGACTTGTTTACCATGCTCTTGTCCTTTTCTATGTAGATGTCATTCACATTCTGGTTTTGTATGTGCTCTATGTCTATGTGGGTCAACGGGGCAAGTATACTACAATAATGCTTAGATCATTCTCCTGGTTCTTTGATGGTCCTACGTGTGCTCTCACTACAATAACTTGCAAAATGAGAGTGCACAACCGAGGGTTTATACCCCAGATACCCTAGGACTCTATCCATACCATCCAATTATCTAGTGCACCATGGATCATGTGGTGGCGTACCATTGACTCTAACCTTAGACATATCAAATATGAACTTACCAAGTTCATTTTTATTTGGAGTTTGTGTGGGCCTATGATTTGAAGTAGCCCTCTCTTCCTACCCCTAAATGGGTAGATTTTCTACTTGTCTATTTTGAACTAATGGTGGCCTTGAGCCACTTTTAGCTTGAGTACGGATGGGCACTAACTTGGTTGTAGTTCCTTCCTCAATGATATATTCTTCAATGGATCTAGTGGATCCACAAGGTGTATGATCATGATATATGCTCCCATGCTCGAAGGCCCCATGTTGGGATCTTCCATACTTGGATCTATCTCGTGAGGCATGTACATTACCTCCTCTAGATGGGGTATTTTGATGAGAACTCCCGCACGTATATTTATCCCCTCTAATGCTCACTATGCGTCATCCAGGAGGATCTTGTGATTGAGGGTTTGACGTATTATTTTGTGCATTAGGTGGAGCTTCAGCTTCGACCTTGGTTTTACACTGATATTTACTTCTCCATGTTCTAACCATAATGTGTATTATCTTTTATGTAGATTTTAAAGTAAACAAAGCAAACAAGAATGATTATCTATTTTAAATTTTGTTTGTGAGCCCTACACTAGTTTGATGTGTTTTAAAATTTATTGAAAAATTAAACTACTCTCATTGTGTTTAAAATTGTTGATGTAATGCTCAATAGTTTAATTATTTTCACCTGTATGCTCACAGCTTGACAACTAGCAATAAAATTCATGGTCATGTAAACCCCCAAAAATGTGGAGATGAAATCCACACCCGGGCAGGGAGCACAGGTCCTACCGATCCTCACCCAGAACCATGTGTGCAGTGATACACCCCTCTTAAGAGGAATGCATGTTGTTTTCCACAGTTAGGACAGATCTTAGATTCAGTATTGGCCAATAGTACAAGGTTCAAGGAATTTGAGGCAACGGATCGAAATCACTGCCACCATAATTAAACCCTACTAATGGTTGGATATGAATTCCAAATCACCAGCATTTAAATAGTGTGTGTTGTGTGTTTGTTAATTTTAAATTTTACATGAAAGTAAAAATGCAACACCAAGCACTCAATGCTCTTTCCTAAATACCCTATTATAATGACGTTTAATGTTCAAAAAGATGCATCTAAATAGTCTATATGCTATTTTAGAGAATGCACATTAAATATTCTAATAGGCCTCTGATTATGCCACAACAAGCACACTCTACAAACAAACTCTAACTATTAGCCATAGGACAGAACTGCAGGTAACAGTGCTCACTACAAAATAGAGCTACGAGCCAAGAATTTAGCCATGTTTGACAAGCATAGCTAACAGAGCTAGTCGTGGTTGTCAAGCGTGGCTAACAGATAACATAGAAATTGTATATAAATTATTTACTTTACTATTTATCCAGGTGATTTAATTACTTATAGCAATGAAAATAGTAAAATATAAAAATTACAAAGGATTAGAGTTACCTATATTCCTCATCTGATGGAGATACAGTCTGATATCTGTCTATTTTTTTGATCTACTACTAGTCGTGGCTGTCAAGAACGACTAAGACTGTGCACCGTGACTATCAAGCATGGATGACACCTACAATAAAAACGTTCAAAAATCCATTAGTTCTTGCAAAATTTGTAGGGTTTCCATCATGATCGTCATTTGTAACAATCTAAAAAGCATACATCTAACTAGTGCATCAATTGAAATTGAGTATTAAAGCATAAAAATATTACAACAATGAATTTAACAATAAAATAGGGTTTCCTTTTATTAAAACTTTGTCAAATCTAGATTACATATATGTCCCTCTTAGGGATACTCAATTTTTGATACAATTGATACAATATTGAAGACCCTCTAAACGAGGGGGAGATGTAATCCGTAGAATTTTTAGAAGGTACACAAACTACTTAAGGCCAAAGATAGCCTTCTTCTCCTTTGGTTGGAGGTATATATTGCCTTGAATGCCTTGAAAATGAATACGTCCTATAAACCCTGTGTTCAATAAACAACATGAAAGGATTTAATGACAAAGGATTCCTCTCTTGATGAGGCATTTGATGGACTATTGTATAAATTGATGATAAATAAAGTAAGAAAACATTTAAATCTATGAAGATATGCAAGAAATCATCAAATTACTATAAATCACATAAATAAAATATGAAATCTAGCAATTAGAAAGCCTAATTAGCCATTAGAACTTGAAAAGCATGAAACTAGTCTAAATTGACAATTTCAAGGAAATGGAAGTAAATCTGCCTTTAAATCCTAAATTAACCAATCAGATGTTTGCTAAAATGTTAATCTATCCTAGATTAATCTAATTACATAACTAGAAATAGAAATTTACTACTAAAACAAAGGAAATTAAGGATCAAACCCTCACCGCGGGTTTGAGGCACAACTGACACTGTTAGCTACGGTTGACAGTCATGACTAAGGCACAAATGTTCTTGCTATTGTAATAAAAGCTTGGATATTTGATTACCTCTATGTAATTGATGATCAAGGGTCACCTCTATGTCCCAAGATGGATTTGAGATCGAATTTGATAATATTCACGTTTGATTCACTTGATTTTTATGATTGATGCTTCCTAATCCTTTGGAAGCTCCATTGATGGATTCATGCTTGTCACTCCACAATTGGGTAAAAATTTGAATCTCCTCAAGGGGTTTTTAATTCACTTTCCATTTTGGTAGAGCTTCGCTACGTTTCAACTTAATATTGTTCCAAACTTCTCCTCAATTTGGAGGGGGGTCTTATAGCCCTCCTAATCTCTAATATTGGCTTGCTTAGGAAGCCAATATCAAGATCCAGGAGGTTGGATCGGTTGATAGGAAAACTCTCAAAGATTCCCCACCCAAAACCGTTTGAATTCTCATTACCCAGACCATTGCAACCAAATTTGGATTGACCCAGGATTTAAAATAGTTTTGATGCTAGCTGCAGCTCTGAGGCATAGCTAGCTCTGTTAGCTATGGGTGTTAGATACGACTAATGTTGATTAGGAAAATACTGCCTAAATTGAGTGGTTAGAACCACTACTTCATATTAGAGTTGTCCAAGATCATTCACATGGTCTTTTAGCATGCCCATATGAGTAGTTGCCTTGACATCACAAGTTTTAGATGTCTACACTTTGATATTCTTCATATAAGTTAGTTCATAGTCTATAGTCTTCTTAATATATTGTAATGTTATTTTTGTAGCTTTCTAGTGACTTTCTCTTGGTTCTTGCATGAATCATGAAAGATAATTTATTACAATTGCTATTTCTGGTTGGATTTTTTTTAAGTATAGAAGAATTCCAATCAATTGGTGATACATTATTGCTGAAAATAATGGTGTTTTATCATTTTTGGATAGTTGAATTCATTTTTCCATTGGTGTATCTTTGGGCTTGCACTCTGTCATCCTATATTTTTCAAGAAGATATTTTGCATATTTGAGTGATAACTATTTTATCTTCTCCTTGATAAATCTCTAAACCAAGGTAGTAGTTCATTAGACCTAGATCTATCATTTCAAAAGCCTTTTCCAGATCCTTTTTTATATCACTTATTAGTTTTTCTAAACTTCCAATAATCACTATGTCATCAACATATACTATAAGGATCAAGATATCATTTCCGATATTATTGGTATATAGACTGGGATCTGTTGTACTTCTATTATGTAGTAGATGATTATTGATATTGATGTTCAATGTTCTACGAGCTTGTTTTAAACCATATAGATATTTATTCAATTTACATACCTTACTTTCTTGTCCTTGAATGACAAAGCCTTGAGGTTGTGTCATATAGACTTCTTTCTCTAAGTCACCATTAAGGAATGCACTTTTTACATCCATATAATGAAGTTTCCACACCTTATGTGCTGCTAGAGCATAAACTATTTGGATAGTAGTCATTCGAGATGTTGGTGTGAATGTTTCTTCATAGTCAATTTCCTCTATTTGAGTATACCCTTTGGCCACTAGTTGAGATTTTTATTTATCAAGTGTTTCATCTACTTTGTATTTGATTTTGTATACCCACTTGCATCCCACTATTTTTTTCCTAAAGGTAGGTTTACTAGATTCCATATCTTATTCTTCTTGAGTGATGCATATTTAGATTCCATGGTTGCTTTCTAGTGTGAGTTTTTTAGTGCTTGAGAAGTTGAAATAGGTTCCATTATGTTACTTAGTATTCCTTTATTGATTCTGGTCATGCTACAAGTTTGATAACCTATGGCAATAAGATCCAGCATCCTTTCCAAATTTGATTCTTTGAGAGTGTCTTTGAGCCATATAGGTTATTTTCTCTACAGTACAGTTGATGCTTTTGTATCTTGTTATTTTTATTCTGGCTCTATGCTCAGTGTGTCTTCTTTAGGTAGATTCAGTGTCACTATTGGATTCATCTGTGTTGATTTTGAATTTCTCATAAAATATCACATCTTTGCTAATTAATTTTTTTATAGACGGATCTAATATTCTGTATCCTGTAGATTCATTATCATAGCCAAAAAATATCCCTATCATAGTTTTATCGTCTAACTTGATCCTCTTTTTATTTAGAATATGCATGTAGGCTTTGCATTCAAATATTTTTAGTATTTATATGTTGGGATTTTGTCTTGACCATTCTTCTTCTGGTGTAATATGCTTGAGTACTCTTTTTGGTAGTCTATTTTGTATGTAGGTTGTGTGTACTGCTTCAGCTCAGTATTCATGATCAAGTTTTTCTTCTTGTAACATACATATTACCATTTCCACTATTGATCAATTTCTTCTTTCTATAATTTCATTTTTTTGAGGTAATTATGTTGTAGTAAGCTATATTTTGATTCCATTGTCTTCAAGAAAGGATTCTAATTCTTTAGAAACAAATTCTCCTCCTCTATCTAAATGAAGTGCTTTGATGGTATTTTCTAAATTTTTTTCAACTTGAAGTTTGAATTGTTTGAAGTAGCTAAATGCTTTTTATTTGTACTTCATGAAATATACCCACATTTTTATAGTATGATCATCAACAAAAATCTAAAAGTATTTATGTCCTTCAACACTATTAACTTTCTTTGGTCCACATAAATTTGTATATATTATTTCTAGAGGATGTTGAGCTCTATGCTGATGAAGTTCAAAAGGAAGTCTATGTTGTTTTACTCCTAAACATTTTGCACATACAATAGTTTCTAGAGATAAGTTGGGTATTCCTTCCACCATTTGATATATGAATAATTCCTTCATTGATTTCTCACTAGTATGTCCTAGTCATTTGTGCCATATTTCTGAAGCATTTACTGAAAGATCTAAGTGAATAGCGGTGTCCATGACAAATAGGCCATTTTTATATGATCCTAATGGTATCATTATTCTCTGTCTAGAGATGTGATATTTTTTCTCCCAATGCAAACCTTGAATTCAACAGTTAAGTTTTGATCCATGAGCTGAGAAACATAAATAAGATTGGTGGTTAATCTTGGAACATACAATACATTTTTTACTATACCTCTTACATCCTTAAGATTTACTGGAATATTTTTTATTTCTTTCACTTCATATGTTTTTCTATCTACTACTGCAATTGGATTTTCATTTATCTTCTTCAAAAATTTGAACCAATGTATGTTTCTTGTCATATGCTTACTTGCACCTGAATCTATATACCAACACTCCATGATGTTGTTTAGTACTTTATGTATTCCTAGAGATTTTTGGATTATGATATAGTGCTTTTGTAAAAATATAGTTCAATTTTGGTTGATTTTGTACAAATTTTGTAAATATCAAAAATCAATTTTTTAACACCTTATTACTCCTATTAAAATAAGCACTTTTCAATTTTGAAGAGGTTTTAATGTTGGATTTATTTTGTCCCTTTTGAGAAGTTTTGAGACAAGAAAATTATAATTATCAAACCTTAGTAAAAACCCTAATAACCTATTTTTATATACCTTGGATTGTTTCTAATTTCCAATAAATTAATTTGATGTAGTAACCCTTGTGGCTCCCAAATTTGGAAAATTAGAAAAATAATAATATTTAAAAAAATGTTAAATAATTTAATCCAAGTAGAATTCCTTATTTATCCTAGGTTAAATTGCAAATATTAATTCAATTAGATAAGTTATCCATTATAGATTTTGCTTTCAAAACCTAAGTTTTATCCTTAGTTTATAACCCTTATATATCCAAATATGAAAGAAATAATAAAATGGGGTTGAATTTTACCTTTTGGATGCTAAATATCCTCATTGTTCTACACTTGTTTCGGTTGTATATAACAGTAATATAAATGTCACCTTTGGAACTAGAATCAATAGAGATACCTTGGAGTTGCTTGTCTTCAATGCTGGTACATAGGCACTATAAAAATAGGAAGGTTTGACCTTCAATACCAAGAGACTTTAATGCTCCTTCTTCCTTCCTTCCATGTTGCGCTTCGGATGGCTTTGATTGTGCTTTGCTCCCTTTTGAACTTTGTATATCGGGTGCCTTTTATGGAAGAATAATTATGGGCTTTGTGAAACGTGTCACACCTATTACAAATGAGCGCTCCTTTCCTTCTATAATGTCCTAGTTTCTTGTTCAACACTCTTTGATCATTCTACAACGTATGGGCACTCGTGTGGGCACTTGTGTGAAGCTTGTGGAGGATAACAAGTATCACCACTTTTTTTAACTTCTACATGAGGTTTCTTGAGCATTGAGAGAGAACTGATGTCTCATTAAGTTTATGCCAAGTGGCATTCAAACTCTCTGAATGAAGTCCTTCCTTGTAACATCTTCCAAGTTGGAGATTATAATTCCTCAAATCCTTTCGTATGTCATTCCTTTACTTTACTACATTTCTTGGGTAGAAAGCAATCTATTCCTCTAGAGGTGGATTGAAAATGCACTATGGAGCTTTGAACGCTAATTTGGAGCTTCCTTTAGTAGATGGTTTTCTCCAAGTTAAAGACCTTGTATGTAATACCTTTGCTCCTCTTCTATGCCTCCAATAATGTTGATTCTTGTGTATATTTTTGATGTCTTTTCATAGTATATGTGCACTCTTTTTGTCTATGTAAATGTAGCTCGATGATATCTTGATATGAACTTTGATTATGTAGGTTTGTACATCCAATACGAGCCCTTTGAGTGGCTCCTTTTGCTTGGGAAGAAGAGTGATGACGTTCAACCTTACTTGGATAATTTACCCTATAGTTATTGTGTCTCTTGTGGAACTTTAAAATCCACTCTTTTATTGTAAAAATGAGATTAGAGTAGTGCAATAAAATATATTATAAATTGTACATAAGGCTTCTGTAATGTACCTTCTTTTGCACTCTATTTCCAAATCTAAAATTTTGGTTTTATAGCAGATTTTTCCTGCAATAGAAGGGTTTTGAGGTTGTCTTTTATAAGTAGACACACCTTTCCATTTTTTCTTGGACACTTTGATAATAAATCCAATCTTAGATAATAGTATATAGAAGCTTTTCAATTGATGTAATTTTTTACATTTTCTTTCCTTGCATCTAACCTTGTAATGCTTTGGATTTGAGACTCACCAAGTCTCAATATTTGAAGCTTCTATTTCTATTTTTGGTTAGTTGTGTTCTTATCCATATTTTGGAGGATTCTAACCTTATTGGTGGCTCCACTTGGCCACTATGTGTTGCAGATTTTTGTGCTTTAATAGTGTCTTTAGACACTTGATACATATCAGATTTTGTGCCTTCCAAAAACACAAATCTAATTTTTTTTATAGTATAACAGTGCAAAATAAATCTAATAGACTTTCCTTTTAATGCACTAACAATGTCACCTTATCACTCCAATCAACTCTCAAGATAATGCACTTAAATAATCAAGAATAAGCTGAAATGAACCTTCAATAATTATTCTACAATTTCACTACAATTTAGTATTGTAGGACATAGTCTTCTTTTTCTTTTTCCAAAGTAGATGATAGGTAGTTGATAGAAGCAATTCTAAAATCTAATCAACTCCTAATTAATGTGCAAATAAATCCTTAAAAATAACCTTTTTCCTTTTGCACTTTAGAAGACTGTAATATAATTTTCTTCTTGCAACTTTAATCCAAATTTAGGTGCTCTAACAAATATGATAAGTAATCTAATTAATGAATCTACTTGCACCAAAAGTTGCTTACCTTTTATTGTATATTTGGAGAAGTATTTGTCTCTGAAGTGGTGCCTTCTTTTTGTGAGAGGTAATCTTCAAATATTAAATATTTGGTAAGATTATTCTGTCTTTAAGTTTTCTTTTCGAAGTCTGACTTCAAGTAGGATCTTCTTATGGGATTTGGCACTCCTTGCCAAATTCTTCTTCACAAATTTGACACTCCTTGCCAAATTCTTCTTCTTGGGCTTGTTTTTGAATGGCAACAATTGTCCTAAATCCTATGCTTATCAAAAAATTCTCTGATCTCCTTATTCTTGTCGAGTCCTTCAAATGATCTTAAAGCAATGGAATCTGCAAGTGGCAAGTTCAAAGACACATCTGTTTTGCAAAATCTATAGCAATGACTTTCCCTATTCCTATCTAGGAATGACCATAGCTCTGATACCACTGATGGCTTTAGTAGCATTTCATTACATCAAGAGACAAATATCAAAGCAATAGAACATCTTATTAAATGAATAGAAGTGATACATTCAAGTAAGGGTATGAGACCCTTTATGTAGAAAGATAGGTTCCTTGGTTAAAACTCTACCTAACTATGCAAAGGATAACTTGCACATATACAAATTGCATATTGACACTTGTCCATTTACTATGTTGCAAGAAGCAACTAGATAAATTCCCTCTAAAGTAATCTAACATAACCAAATGATGTAATATATTCTAACAAGTGGATCCTTAGTTACCACAATATCAATTTTTTTATATCTAGTAATATCATACACTTATTGCTTTTCTTCTTTGCAGATTTTAATAAATCATCCTTTTGAATCTCTAGGTCTACTCATAAATTTACAAAAGTCTTAAATTTTTGCAACAAAAATCATTCATTCCTCAAACAACTTATGAATATCATTAATAGGGTCTAGTTGTTAAGGGTTCATGTAATGTTCCTCTTCAAATTCAAAATATTTTATCACAAGAATAATCAATTGTACAATAAAAGTTTATTTTTTATTTGGGATGAGAATTTCAAAATGTAATTTATAACGTAAATCAAGACATAATTCTCTAAAGTGCATGATTCTAAGAACCTTGTTATATCTTTTGTTGTATTCTATATCCACTTCTCTATTTTCTATGTCTGCTAGAAATTTATGGACAACAAGGGAATCCTCAAATTATTTCCCCCAAGGATATGTAATTGAATTTACACTTCTCTTATCCCCTAGCCAACGTTCACAACTCCTCACAAGTTCAAGATAAGGTGAATGATAGTCTAGCCCTAGGGATTTAACTATATCAATCCTCTCAATGTTGCTCAGTTCTTGTGTTCTTTCCCTAATGATATCAAGGTGTTCCCACATATAATCCCACTATTTTTTAGATGACCTATGTCTTTGTTCAAAAAGTAGGTTGATTTCTTGTTCCAGAAATAGTTTTTTAAGGTCTATTAAAGCAGACTAAAAATAACTCTTTACCATCTAGCAACTTTTACTTCTCTCTTCTCTTTTTTTTTAATTTTTGTTTTTTTTTGTTTTCAAGATATAGTTTTCAAAAAATAAATTTCAACAGAACAACATTACTGTAATTAAGATCAGATTTGAATTTTCAACTAATCTCAACATAATAAGGGAAAGTAAAATTACTATTCTAAAAAAATTCTTACTGCCACTCAAATCAAGTCTAATTTTCTAGCCAATTTTAGCACAATAAGGGAAAGTAAAGTGTCATTGTTACTGCTTTATTTTTAGGAACATTTCACTATAATTGTGTCACTCAATCACACCTACTTCCTTATTTTCACAAGGTCAGAGAACCCAAACCTAAGCTAGTAACAACCACACTGTGTTGAAAAGTAAATTTGCTTGAAAGTAAAAGTGCTGAAATACAAATAGTTGTTACTACTTGGTAGCTTAGGAACTATTTAGTAACGCTCTCACTGTCACACCTACTCCTTGTTTTCACAAGTCAAGGGACCCAGACCAAAGTATGTAACAACCACACTATGCTGGAAAGTAAATTTACTGAAAATAGAAATGTTGAAATATAAATAGTTGTTACTACTTGGTAACTTAAGAACTATTCAGTAATGCTCTCATTGTCGCACCTACTTGTTTTAACATGTCAAGGGACCCAAACCAAAGTATGTAACAACCATAAATTAAAATAACTTTGCTGAAATAAAATGCTAATATAGGAAAGCAATAAAAATCGATTCTAATAAAATGGAACTTGGAAGTATTGAGATGAAGAAACTTGTTGAAACCCTATTGTCCCAACCTTGAGCTACATGAAAATAGAATTCCTTGCTAGTCACGCAGGTAAGTCTTATTCTCACCCTAGTAATTTTTGATTAAAATGTTGAGTTGTAGTTGCTTACAATCAATTTGTTAATCCAGGTTAAATGCTTTAAAGAATAGTAAATCCAATATAGATTATTTTGTAACCATTAATATTTAACTTAATTCTATTTTCTTAGTCTCGATTGTAGGAAATAAAAATTAAAAGAAATAAAATGAAATAAACTAAAATATTAAAAATACAATTATGATGTAGACTAATTCTATGTGTTGTGTTAATTTATTGGTGTGGATACACATGCAATCTAATAATGTTTATAATTTTAAAAGATGCAATTTAATTTATTTTATTGTCTACGACTATTTCTACTCACTAACTAATTCTACTCCTCTATTTCAAGAGATAAGAGAGCAAGGGACTGACTGCATAGAGTGGACCCTACCTCATACAAGACAGTGTAATTATCTTCTCCTCTATTCTAATTTACTTCAGTAACTAATTTTTCACTCCACTAATCTAACACTTTAATTCATTGATGGATAAAATTAAAAAGAAAGTTTATGAATACGAATAAATCATGAAAATATATAAAATACCATTGCTAGAATCATGGAAGAAAATATTACTTTATTGATGAACTTCAATCATACAAAATCTTGGACATACTTCTTCAAACATCAAGCCTTCATAATAGCAACTTGTAAAATTGTATACAAATGCATTAGATCTTTTCAAAGGTCTCTTCCTTGTATTTTATAATATCACTTGGACATTTTACAATAAAATTCTCTTTTGCCATATGTTTCATTTTAATCGTTCAAATATTTTGATCCTAATCTGTCATAACAAATATATTCTATAATTAAGACACATTTAACCACTACACTTGGACTTTATTACAATGGGAGTTGTCCAAGTGGTAAACTAACAAACTAACATAACAAAAATTCTAAATTTAAATAATTTAATGACATGACAATACAACTATTTGTCCTCTTCTTACGGAAGAGATAAAATAGGCTTGTGTCTAAATCTAAGCAACTTAACAACATAATAATTTTATAGCTTTTTAATAACAACTCATATAACAAATGTTCACGTGTACAATACCACTATATCAGACAATTATGCTGACTATGTATGCTATGTAATGATGTTATTTTATCACCAGACATGACATGTTGATGCATTAGATAGTTTCTCTCGATCAATATTCTTTTTGTAATACCTTTTAGTAGGCACTTTCTGTAATGCCTTTCTGTAATTACTTTTTACAACACCTTTTTGTAGCACACTACCATGTATTTTCTTAGTATATTTGCATTGGATTGGTTCATCATTCCTTTGATGGCTAACCTATGTTCTACTACAACTTCTTCCTTGGAGGTTCCACAATATATGCATATTTCAGCACTCATCACCTCATGCCATCTTCTACATCTAAAATAAATGTTTTCATAATCCATGGTTTGGGTCCACCAATTACCCCATACTTAAGAATGCTTGATTCTAGTAAATGTTAATATTAATAATGACCAATATCTAAGCATAAAATGCCAAGAATCCATTTTTTATAGTTTTTGAAATCTTAAGGAATTCTTCTAGAGTTTTTCCTATTACATTAAAGGTATCCATTTCCTAGAATTTAATGGAAAATCTACACATCCTAACCTATATTGGTATTAGGGATAAGTTTACATTTTCAAGTACAAAGCCTTTATACCAATGGGTAAGGAAGAGTCTTGCTCTTCCCATAAACTAAGGACCTACTTTAAGGATTCTATCTATTTCCTCCTTGGATTAGAAAAAATGCTAGGAAGAAAGGATAGACTCATTCTTGAAGAATTCCATATCCTACCAATCCATTTTCTCAAAGCCATAGTTGTTGGCCAAGACCCTTTAAATTTACTTATGATTGGTTTATCTTTGAGAAACAAGGATCATTACTTTGTGAGGTCCTCCCCAACATCTACTGATAGGGATAATTCTAGGCTTTAGCTAAAAATTTATCCATGGAAAGAAAACTAAATTGAATATTTACCAAAATTTACCAGTATATCCTATAACAATTATATTATTTGAAAAATAATATTTAAATTTTATGAAAGGGGTGTAAACCCTAGGTGTAGTCAAGAGATGGAACAAAGTGATAATTTTTGTTATAGTCTTCATGAAAGGGGTGCAAACCCTAGGTGCAGTCAAGTGATGGAACACAGTGTTAAATTTGGCTACAATTATCACAAAAGAGATGCAAACCCTAGGTGTAGTCATGCATTTAAGGAAGATGATTGTTCACAGATCATCTCTTCAGTTTGTGAGAAAGCCTCTTCAGTCAGAAGAAATATGTCTCAAGGATATTTGGTTTTGTGGGTGGATGAACCTCTGCTCTCTATCAGGATTTCAAAGGATGAATATGGGTTGGATCTGATCGATCATGAAGCCAAAACAATAATCTACAAACTCAAGGGCAAAAGACCAGGCCTAGAGGAGCTCAAAGGATGCATTAAAGAATGGTGGACCAATACAAAATTCCAAGTAACTCTCCTACACAAAATTTTATTTTATATTTTCTTTTCTAATTTAGAGGATATAGGGTAATGGATTATAGATATAAATATAATTGATTTTTTTTGATAAAAGGATGTCTATATAAGACCTTGGACTCCTAGTTTCAGCCCCTTATAGAAGAAGATAATGGTTTCCCAGTTTGGGTGAATCTTAATGCTCTTCCTATGGAGTTTTGGGAGAAGATATTCAGCAAAATTGATAATGCCATTGGTGAATTCCAGTATATGGATGCCTAAGCATAGGATAATTTATCCAATAAAATTAATATGAGTAAAGCAATATTGGTTGTTTGGATGGATGTTTCAGTTCTTGGACCCCAATCCATTACTATCTCCTCGAGCAAATGGGAATACATCCAAAATATTGAATATGAAAACTTCTCCCTAAGATGTTATGGTTGTAAACAATATGACCACATAAAGAAGAGATACACGATTATCCGATCATGCTTTGATTCCTCCTTAGTAGAGGAGAAGGTCCTGCATGAGAATGATTTGAAACCTTCAAATATCATAGTTCAAAATAAAGACGCTCATCCTTCAGATGCACCAATTGTCCAACAAGAATCATGCAAGCAAAGAATCAACCCCAAAAGGAGAATTTGAATTAAATATTTGATAAAAACCAAATGGTTACTAAAGACCACCCAAATAATTCAATGGAAAATATTAGCACCTCAAATGGTATTCTTGAAGTTAATTATGAAATAATTGGTGATGGTCATTTTTTTAAAAATGAAGATCCTACAAAATGTGTTACAACTAGATATTACCTCAAGAGCTTGAAGTGTAAAAATGCATTCTTAGATCTTGCCACTCTAAAGGAGGAAGAACCTCTGCTATAAAAGAAAAATAATTGAACTAATTTACTCTTTTATGGATGACTATTATGTTTGTTTTCCTTCTATTTTTTGGAGTTATGTGTCATATAAGGGTTTTTCTTGTTTTTAGTTCCTTAAAAAAAGAAAAAAAGAGTTGATTGTGGAAACTTAGCCGTTTGAGGAATATGGAGAATATTTGTAATAGAAAGGTAAATATGGGTATGCTTTAATTAACTTGTTAAAAATGTAATGAAATCAATGTAATGTTTTGTTTTTGTAATGAGAGTGGCCCCCAATATAAGCCACACATAGCTTATTTAAAAAAATTATATTATTTTAAAATAAACCTACAATAATCTATATGCAAAACTTCTAAGATAATGAAGGGATAAATGAAACTTAGCTGAAAAATTATATGTCTAGATATAATGTCCTACCTCATTGATGCCCTAGTCCTCCATTGCTCCTCCCATCATCTAAACTTTGACTGATAGATATTTACAATTTTTTCAACAACTTGAAAAAATGTCATTGTCCTTGTTTTGGATGGTTGACTTCATAGGGTTGTATCTCCCTCAATACTACTTAGATTCCTCCACATGATCACTCATTTTAAATCTCTTAACATTACACATAAATCGATCTAAGAAACATCTGAATGAAACAACTTTTTGCAAAGATATGACTCCCAGAATATGAGATGTTTTTCTAGAAAATAATTTTTCTAAAGTTGTTGTTGTTTTTGACAACTATCTTCACATGGTTGTATCTCCCTCAATACTTCTTAGATTATTTTGCATGACCATTGATTTTAAAACTCTTCAAATTTTTTAGAAAATAGCATAAGAATCATATGAATTAGACAACTCTATACAAAGATATGGCTCCTAAAAGAAGTCATTTTTCAAAAAAATTGTCAAAGCTCTACCAGTTCATAATTTTATTATCACATTATAGTTTAGTTGACTTGACAACAATATAATGTTATATTTATTTTTATTTTTTGATACATAGGGGATTTTGTTACATCCACACTATTTTTAGTTATTGACAGTGCAAGGTTCAAACCACAGGAGTTGCCCCCAACAAGCTTATACCACCTCATTATTGTATAAATCAACATGAAGAGGACCACCGATCGCTTGGGATTCGTATCATCATCATTGGTCTAGCGCACACTTAGAGGATTCAAAGCAGACTACTACCTTTGCAAATAGGCATGCCCTCAAGGTTTAAACCTAGGTCTCTTCTGGATAAGTGTTTGGCTAGACAGAAAATTACCAGTCCACCTAGCTTTGGTTACTAAAGGAACCAATAGGTAAAATAAGAGCAAACAAAAAATCATATGAGAAAATAGTAAGCGTAAAAAAAGAAGAATACACTAGAACAAGGAGGAAATAACTGATGTACTTAGGGAAGCATGAACCAAGGAAAATTTAAAAAGAACTAAGCATGAAAATATGCAAACTAAAAATAGCATAACTAGTCACTGGTTGGAGTATTCAAAATAATTATATGAGCGTAGTAATCAACACGAGACACCCCTACTATCATTTTCATGAAAAAAAAATTCATAAATAAAGACATTATTCAAGGGATAAAAAATTTAGCAACTGGTAAAGCCCATGACATAGACAATATTCAGGCAGAGCATATAAAATGGGGGGTAGATATTCTTGCACCACAAATCAAAAGGATTTTCAATGAGGTCATACAAAACAGTTTCCCTACAGAGTGGACAACTAACTTGACCATACCTTTGTTTAAAAGTGAAGATGCAAATAATCCCTCAAACTAACAAACTATCATGATCAACCCTCTCGTTGTAAAGTTGTTTGGGATTATGATAGAGTGTAGGATCAAAAAATGGGTGGAAGAAAAGAGAAAGAGAGCAAACGGGCAAGCAAGTTTTAGGCCCAAGAACTCAACTATTGATCACTATATCACACATAGAGACATAGTGGAAAATATATGGGACAAAAAAGAGGAGGCTTTCTGCTGTTTTTTAGACTTCAAAAAGGAATTTGACACAGTGCCAAGAAAAAATTATGGAGGAGAATGGGAGAGCTAGAGGTTCCAATTCACTATAGGGAAACAATTCATAGATTATATGAGCATGTAAAGGCTAGAATCAAAAAACAAGAAGGGTTATCTGAATGCTTTAGGAGTGACATAGACGTCAAACAAGGTTACCCTCTATCCTCAATCTTATTTGGGTTGTGCATTAACAAGTGAGAAGAATGGATAAACAAATTTTGGGGAAAGGGTGTGCACTTAGCCAAATATACAGTAAAAATCCTCATGTCTGTAGATATTGTAATTCTTGTGGCTAAAACAACTAAAGATCTAGAAGATCACCTTCAGACTCTAGAAATATTTTGTAAGGAAGTTGGAATGCAGGTGAACACAAGCAAAACAAAAATCATGATCTTTCACAAAAGTGAAGCAACATCTCGAATTTTATTTTGCAAGAGAACCTCTTGAGGTAGTGGTAGAATACAAATATCTGGGCATAGACTTTCATGACAAGCTCAATTGGAATACATGTAGGATGAAAAGAACTCAAAGTGGTTGGAGAGTGCTATATGCACTTCAAAATAGGTGTAGGAATGTTGATTTGTGGAACTGGAAGACCACCAAGGTCTTATTTGACCTACTTGTCACATCGGTTGTGTTGTATGGCTACAAGGTGTGGGCTAGTGGCATGATAAATACAAAATGGAGATAAATAGAAAGGATTCAAAACATCTAATCACAAATTTTCTTAGAATTAAGACCATAGTCCCTTATGAAATTATTCTAGCTAAAATTGGAGTGTTCCCTTTAGAGGCAATTGCTATGACAAAGTTGTTATGTTACTTGAAAAACAAAAAGCATGAAAAACAACAAATGGCCTAGGGCAGCTAGGGACGAAGAGCTGCATAGGCAAAAGAACACATGGATGAAACAAAATATAAAATAGATGAAACGTTGGGAAATCAACATAAATGAAAGCCCAAATTTCAACAAAGACATAAAAAACTATATGAATGAAAAGTTTAGAAGTGGAATGTGGAAAAATGAAAGTAGGAAAAGACAATACTATATTGGAAAGTTTAACCCAACGTATGACCACAAGGAAAAAGTGTATATAGGCACTGAAATCAAGTGGAGAGAAAAATCTTCATTGCTCAGATAAGGACTAGCTCTTGTATGTTTAGATGTGTAACAAAGAGATGGACAACGCCCAAGGAACAATAGGAAGAAAGGATATATACTCTATACAACACAAGGGCAATAGAGACAAAGGAACATTTCATCTATAAATGCTCAAGTTTTTTAAACATCCATGACAAATACAAAGAAACACTTGGCAAATGATCTTTGATAGAGTTATTTGAAAACAATAAAATAAAAAAAGTTGAGAAATTGCTAACCCAAATCAACAAAAGAAGGAACAACCTTCTCAAACATATTAATAATCATATGACTTAAAATATTATACTTCTATATTTGAAAATCTCATAAACCATATTTAGATCGCCTACGTAACTAAAATATCCCACGTAATTAAAATCTTTCATTTTATTTTATTAGGGGAATGGGCTAATGGTGAAAGCTTTAACACTTTTAAGATACAATCTTATTCTTGTTGAAGTGAACTATAATATTGTACACGTTAAAAATCATTTTCCTTTCTTTTTGCTCACACGTATAATTTAATAATACATTTACTTTTCCTTTATTTATAAAAATTTTAAATTAATTTTATATTTAATTTTTGTATGAAAAGTAAAAACAATTCGTCACTTTCTTAGTGGATTTGAGAAAGGTTACACTTAAAAAGGATCCATCTTCATCCTCTTTCCATTCGATTAACAAAAGCATGCGCCATTTAATTAGCATATACATTCTTTTAAATATTTAAATATTATTTTTGGATCACATGATCCATAGTAGATGATAGAATGGTTTGAGGTTTGATTTTTTATGGAAATGTTCAAAGTTTAAATATTTATGGGTGAGTGGTTTTATATTAAATCCCTTATTAAACTTCGGTAAACTAAATTCAATTTATATTTTTAAAATTTAAAAATTGTTAATAATAATAAAACTCAACTTAAGCCGGCAATTGTTGTCCATATTAAAATAAGAGGAGAATTTAGACGAGGGTATCACGTGTGGTGACAAGTTTCAAGTTTCCAGTTTTTGCTATTTTTTTATTATTACACGAAAAAGATCACACAGCAATCCAAAAAGATTTTATAGTTTGTTAATAGGGGAATTTAGAGCATGGAGTGTTTTAATTCCGCAGGAAAGGAAAGCTACCCGAGTTTAAAGATTCTTCACATGGGAAATATGGAAGATGGAATTATCATTTATTTATTTTTTTATTTTTTTATTTTTTTTATTTTTTATTTTTTTGTTAAAAGTGACAGCAAAGTTTTTTTTTTAATGAAAAAAACATTATATTAAAATGGTTTAATCATATAAACATAGGGTGGGTGGAATTAGTACATCTTAGCACACAACCAACAGCTAGCAGAGCTATCAAAATAACTTAAGATGACAGCAAAGTTTAAATTAAGGTGATAAATGGTAGTTAAGATTTATAGTGATAACATTCAATGTTGTTACTAATTTTCTTGTGTATAAATTAAAAAAAATAAAAAGTAAAATAATTTTTAATTCTATGAGATTTTAGGTTATGTGGATGATTTGTTTTTACAAGAATATTATTTATTTTATGTGTTTAATCAATCAACTATCAAACATAAAAGTATTATATACGACTTTATTTTGATTAGATTTAAAATTTATATATGTGTTGGTATTTTTACCACATTGTTTTTGTTGTTACTGTTCAAGTAAAAGAATGCTCAGATTGTAAACAAAATCCTCATTCCTCTGTTTGTAAGTGAAAAAGCAAAGGTGTCGCGAAATCGCGACCTGTCGCGTTTTCGCGACGTCCGTACCATAAAAAAGCTAAGCCCAAAAGTTGTCGCGATATCGCGACCTGTCACAGTTTCGCGGCGCCAAATGCAGAAAAGGGCTAAGTCAAGAAAGTGTCGTGATATCGCGACATGTCGCATTTTCGTGACCTGTCGCGTTATCGCGGTCAAAGTGGTCAACGGAAGAAAAGCAGTAAAACTGTCGCGATATCGCGACGTGTTGGAGTTTTGCGATCAACGTAGTCAACGGAAGCACTAAAATGAAGTTGTCGCGACATGTCGCGATATCGCGACATGTCGCAAAATCGCGACTTGCAATGGCCATGGAGCAGTGTGAATGGAAAATGTCACGATATCATGATAGAAAAGCAAGCAAGGAGAAAATGGTACGGAATGTCACGATATCGCGACATGTCACGTTATCGCGGCAAGGTTGAAAGAAAAACATAAGGCATGAAAGACATCGCGATTTCGCGACATTTTTAGAGATGAAGTCCAGTAAGAGAAACTTGTCACGATATCGCGACAAGAAGCGGCAACAATAGAGAAAGCAAGAAAATGTCGCGATTTCGTGACATATCAGGGCAAGAAGGGCAAAGTGCAAAGAATTATCGTGATATCGTGACATGTCACGTTTTCACGAGGCCGAACAGCATCAAAGTGCAAGAAGACAGAAAGTGTCACGATTTCACGACATATTGTGGAGAAAAAGTCCAAATGGAAAAACTGTCGCGATATCGCGACATGTCTCATTTTCGCGATAAGGAGTAGCGAAGAAAACAAAGCAAAAGAGGAAAAGATGTCACGATTTCGTGACATGTCATGTTTTCGTGACTGGTGGCAGAGAGAAAAGGCAACAAGGTAAAAGTGTCGCGATATCGCGACATGTCGCATTTTCGCGACCTGTCTCATTTTCACGACCGAAGCAACAACAAAGGCCCGATACAGTTCAGTTTGCATTTTTCTTCAAGATTGCATAGGAGAACATGCGGAGCAGATAAGGATCAAGTAAAAGCTCTCCAACTATTTTTGAGATCGTGGTCAAAGAAGCGGTTCCAAGATTAAATGTTGCTGATTACCGATGTGCGCAAGATGGAAGAACCTGAGGCAATTTTTGATGCCGCCAGAATTAAAGATGCCTCCAATATTCAAAGCTCCTGTTCGTGATCTCTTAACAACTTTCAGCTTCCCTTGATAACGGTCATTTGATGAAGAGATATGGGCCCTTGTTTCTATTTCATTCTCGGTTGTAATCCATTAAAAGTAGGGACTATCATTTCTCCGAGGCAGATTAAGGGGATTGTTTCTTCGAAATCTGCTTCATGTATTAAATGTTGTAATATGAAAGGAAGAGGACGGACCTCTATAAATACCAATGTAAAACTCAAGCAAAGGGAGGAGGATCTTGTTGCAGAAATTGAAATAGAAATCCTAGATGCAATTGCTTCCATTCTTAGTGTCTTCTAGAGTTGGTGATCTAATTTGTTGTGTATGTTTGGCTTTCTGTGTGATTTACTTTTGTGTAGTCCAGTGTAATATCAGTTGAATTCTACTGTGTTGAATTTGGCTGTATTGGCATTTGAATGTTTGAAGTTTATTTGGAAGTAAACTCATGGCTAATGCGTGATCTAATTTCTGTATATGTGTTCTAAGAGTCAGTTGCTGTTGAGCTTTAGGATCTAGTTGAAGTTATTGTTGTTCGAGATTGTTCTCCCCATTAACGATCGGCTTCGGCCATATTTACATCCCTTTCAGTTATTTCCCATTTCTTTTCGCATTATTTCCTGTTTCTTTCCATGTTTTCCCATTTCTTTCCTGCATCTCTAGTCTTGAAACCAATTTAGATTAGTGTGGGAACCAGCCCTCTCTGGAGATTGGCCTGGGAGACATCTCTTTCTCTCGGCCTTTCAATGTTGGCCAAGTCTAGGGCGCATATACATATAAAATCCTTTCCTGTGGCAGATTTGTGACCAACAGTTTTTGGCACGCCCGGTGGGACAGACTGTTTCTGTCTCCGAAAGATCCACAATCGGTGGGACAAGCATTATTTCAAATTGATACCCGGAGGAATCAAGATTTTGATGAACTGTCTTGACCTCAAAGCGGAGATTGTAAGTTCATCTGGTGACTCTGTTGAAGGTGATTGTACCTAGAAATTTCTAATTGTGAAGCTGGTGAAAATCTTTGCTTCATGATCATGAGATCAAGTGCCAAAGAATCGAAAGATCCAGTCGAATTCTTCGAGATTGATGTTCAGAACTGGAGGGAGCGCTCAAGATTGGTAAGTCCTATGAATCCATCATTTGTTGTTTCATCGCAGTATGCAGGTCAGTTTGTGCCATCCCCAACTCCTCCTAGTACTGCTACAAGCTTGCTACATCCAGATCCAGCAGCCCAAATGGCCCAACATCCTCCACCAAGGAAGTTCTCGGCATGGAATGGTTTGGGAGCTTTGAACTTACTGGCACAAAATCCAGTTCCTCAAGCTGCTTTGAAAGCTTTGCCAACCTATGATGGTACTGGTAAGACTTCTTATGAGCATATTAATGATGTAGCCTCTTTGGCGGCCATCCATGACATAACCGATGAAGATGTAATGATTAAATTGTTGGTGTTATCACTGAGAGGTAAATTGTTATATTGGTACCGATCATTGCAACCAGGCACCATTACATCATGGGATCAATTAGGAGAATTGTTAGTCAAAAATTTTCATGAACAAGCTGATCCATACTCCTTGTTGCATCAATTTAATGTAATTCAAAGGCACCCGCAAGAGGAGATAGCCGACTTCAATGTCAGATTTACCAGAAGCTGGCAGAGAATTCTTGATGGTCTTCGGCCTACTGATGAGCTAGCTGCATTTTATTACCTCAGAGCGTTTAACACAGACATCGGTTGGGTTGTCCGGCAGTCCAACATGACTACATTTCCAGAACTGTTCGAACAAGCGCAAAAGGTGAAAGCTGACTTGATTGCCATAGGTAGGCTTCCTCCAAAGGTAACAATGCCCATCTTACCTGATCTTCCTAAGCATTTGTACTCTGGTTCGTTTTCATAGCCTATGCCTTCCATGTATCCTATTCCCTCATGGAGCTCAAGTGCACCTCAGATTGCACCCATTCCAGTTCCCCAGCTCCCTGCTCCAACTATTCCATAGTTTTCTGCACCAATCATTCCGCAATTGCCAGCTCCCACTTCATTCCCAACATTACCTGCACCGCTAGCGCCTCTACCTCTACCAGCACCTCATGCGCCCTCAAATCCTGATCCTTTTGCAATCCTATTACAAGAGGTACAATCTGCTAATTCAGCTATAAGAGCGATGGGAAACAAGATCACGATCCTTGAAAGAAAGCAGGTCGAGAGAGATTTCCAACCCATGAGATTTCAACCTCCGTCGATCACTAGAGAACAAGCGACTTCAACAAGGCTAGAGAGTGCACGAAAAAGAACCTAACCGTGTTGACAAATGAGGAAAATGGCCTTGCAAAAGGAACATATTGGTGCTCTACATGCAATGACCCACATGATGAGTCCACTTGCATGGTCCACCAAAATTATTTGCAAGTTCTTGTAGGGAGCCGTGTAAACATGATTCGAGAGGTAGATCTTAATTCTGTGAAGTCTCTTGAGGAACACATAGCAGTCCTGACACGCAACGACAAGAAACCAATGTTGGTAGATCCGGCTAAGATGGAGCCATTGAAAGTGCCTCCTATACAAGCAACAAAGCAGCAAATACCTGCAAAGGCTCATGATCCTCCAGCTCCACAACAATCACCTATTTTTCTGAAGGATCCACTTCCACCACAAGCAAAAGAGAAGGAAAAAGCTTCTACTTCCCAGCCGCAAGCAGAAACAAAGGAACAAGCTAGAGAGACGCTGCGGTATCCATCATTGACTAAACGACAACGAGTGGAGGCCACCCAACAGTACAAAAACAAATTTGAATCTGCCAGTGGAGGGAAAGAGCAGATCTCAATGGAGTACAACATAGTTGAAGAACTCAAACGGACACCAGCTAAGGTAAGTCTGTATGACACCTTGCAGATACCTGGATAGGTAAATCTCTTACAAGAATCCCTGAAGACCATACAGAGTAAGGGAAAGGCTCCAGCCTAGATAGTTATGTCTCAAACGTTAACTTCTTCAGCCACTAGGAAGAATAGACCACCCCCATTTTACTTGTCACTCAGAATGGAGGGTTGGATTGTGCATAACTACATAATTGATTCTGGTGCTATGACAACTGTCATGCCAAAGGCAGTTTGTGAAGTCATGGGTATGGAGTATACAAGAAGTAGCCCTGGTGTCTTGCAGTTAGATGGGACCCCCGTAAAAATAGTGGGTGTAATCAAGGATGTTCCTATTGCTCTACATAATCTGCCTCAGATTACAGTAATTCAGGAGATAGTTGTGGTTGATTTGGAACCATTTTTCAGTATGTGTTTATCAAGAGAATTCACTGCTAAGATGGGAGGCTACCTTTCTATGGATTATTCTCACTTGGAGATTCCTTTCAAAGGAAGAAGAGTCCGTATTGACAATCAGAAGCCTTCTACTTTTCATGTAGAGAAGATGGAAGAAGAAGAAAGATCCAAATATTCTGTCAATATGATAACTGAGGAATTGGAAGTCCTGGATGAGCTTTGCTTGGAGGATGAGTTTTCAATGCTTGATTTTAATGCCATGATGGAAACTGAGATTGGTTGTTATTCTATTCTCAAGACTAAAAAGGCTCAAGAACAGAATGATGGAAGTCAAGATCAGCTCTATTTCGATGGGGCACAATGCAGAAATGGCACTGGCATTAGGACTGTTCTAATGTCACCTTCTAGAATTCAACGTTCTTCTTTAGACTAGTTAACCTGGAGCTGCACAGACAATACATCAGAAGATGAGGCTTTATGCCTAGGTCCCACGAAGGTTGAGACACTTGGAGCGCGACAGTTGCAAATCTTTGGTGACTCCGAGCTGATTATCAATCAAGAGTCTACTGAGTGTCTATCCAAGGTCTGGGATCCAGGAGATCATAGAGTCATGTTTGGGTGCGTACCTCTCGAGAGAGTTCACAGCTAAGCTCGGGGGTTACCTTGTACATATCTAAAAAAAAAAAAAAAAAAATTACTTCGGCTCTTTTTGCATGCGAGCCCGTAGGTACGCTTATTTCTTTTCCTTTTTCTTTTCTTTCCCAACAGATAGTGGCTTTCTTCTACTTCTTTCTTCCACTTCCTTACTTCATTCCCTTCTTCTCCCTCTCCTTCTGCAAATAATCAAGCCACTACTATTGTTTCTACTCCCCTCTCTGATGTTCCCTTTTCTTCACTTCCCCTTTCTTCTAATTCTTTGTCTTTTGAGCACTTCTCCACAGTTCCTACCCCACATCCTCCATTCCATCCACTTCTATTTCATTATCTGTTTTCAGCAAAATCCCACAGCTGGTAGCACAGTAGCACCCTGTTGCTGTATCTACCGTTTCCACTCCATCTTTCACCATCCCATCATTCCTCCTTCCCGTTCCACGACCTGCGCATCCGCAGGTCATCCCTCCATTCATTTTTGTTTTCGTAGTTACAGGTGCTTTTTCACTACCGCCATGAAGATCCTTTCACAGCACTTGGTGATTACCCGGCTCAACTGAGCTAGGCAAAGTGCGATAGTTCTAAAGAAATAAAGGAAGTTCTGCTCTTCCATAATTTTTGTTGTAGGTCCTATTTTTAAATGTCGAGTACCAGCAAGAGTTTGTTGCAATAGCCTACAGAGATGTCCAGCATCACTCAACATTCACTTCTCCTGCTTCTCCTGCTTCTTGACTCTGTTGCCCAATGGATAAAGGCTTGAGTTTCATGCATACAGTAGAACTGTATACCCCGCGAGCCGCCAAGAATGTTGGCATTTTTGCCACATTGTTTTTGTTGTTGTTGTTCAAGCAAAAGAATGCTCAAATTGTAAAGATACTCACTCCTCTGTTTGTAAGTGAAAAAGCAAAGGTGTCGCGAAATCGTGACCTGTCGCGTTTTCACGACATCCGTACCATAAAAAAGCTAAGCCCAAAAGTTGTCGCGATATCATGACCTGTCACAGTTTCGCGACGCCAAATGCAGAAAAGGGCTAAGTCAAGAAAGTGTCGCGATATCGCGACATGTCACATTTTCGTGACCTGTCGCGTTATCGCGGTCAAAGTAGTCAATGGAAGCAAAGCATGAAAACTGTCGCGATATCGCGACGTGTTGGAGTTTCATGGTCAACGTGGTCAACGAAAGCACTAAAATGAAGTTGTCGCGATATCGCGACATGTCACAAAATCGTGACTTGCGATGGCCATGGAGCAGTGTGAATGAAAAATGTCGCGATATCACGACAGAAAAGCAAGCAAGGAGAAAATGGTACGAAATGTCGCGATATCGCGACATGTCACGTTATCGCGGCAAGGTTGAAAGAAAAACATAAGGCATGAAAGACGTCGCGATTTCGTGACATTTTTGGAGATGAAGTCCAGCAAGAGAAACTTGTCACGATATCGCGACAGGAAGCGACAACAATAGAGAAAGCAAGAAAATGTCGCGATTTCACGACATGTTGGGCAAGAAGGGCAAAGTGCGGAGAATTGTCGTGATATCGCGACATGTCGCGTTTTCGTGAGCCGAACAACGTCAAAGTGAAGAAGAACATAGAAATCTGTCATGATTTCACAACGTATTGAAGATGAAAGAAGCCAAATGGAAAAACATGTCGCGATTTCATGACATGTTTCATTTTCGCGATAAGGAGCAACGAAGAAGACAAAACAAAAGAGGAGAAGATGTCGCGATTTCGCGACATGTCATGTTTTCGCGACTGGTGGCGGAGAGAGAAGGCAACAAGGTAAAAGTGTCACGATATCGCGACATGTCGCATTTTCGCGACCTGTCTCATTTTCACGATCGAAGCAACAACAAAGGCCCGATACAATTCAGTTTGCATTTTTCTTCAAGATTGCATAGGAGAACGTGCAGAGCAGATAAGGATCAAGTAAAAGCTCTCCAACTATTTTTGAGATCGTGGTCAAAGAAGCGGTTCCAAGATTAAATGTTGCTGATTATCGATGTGCGCAAGATGGAAGAACCTGAGGCAGTTTTCGATGTCGCTAGAATTAAAGATGCCTCCAATATTCAAAGCTCCTGTTCGTGATCTCTTAACAACTTTCAGCTTCCCTTGATAACGGTCATTTGATGAAGAGATATGGGCCCTCGTTTCTGTTTCATTCTCAGTTGTAATCCATTAAAAGCAGGGACTATCATTTCTCCGAGGCAGATTAAGGGGATTGTTCTTCGAAATCTGCTTCATGTATTAAATGCTGTAATATGAAAGGAAGAGGATGGACCTCTATAAATACCAATGTAAAACTCAAGCAAAGGGAGGAGGATCTTGTTGCAGAAATTGAAATAGAAATCCTAGATGCAATTGCTTCCATTCTTAGTGTCTTCCGGAGTTGGTGATCTAATTTGTTGTGTATGTTTGGCTTTCTGTGTGATTTACTTCTGTGTAGTCCAGTGTAATATCAGTTGAATTCTGCTGTGTTGAATTTGGCTGTATTGGCATTTGAATGTTTGAAGTTTATTTGGAAGCAAACTCATGGCTAATGCATGATCTAATTTATGTATATGTGTTCTAAGAGTCAGTTGTTGCTGAGCTTTAGGATCTAGTTGAAGTTATTGTTGTTCGAGATTGTTCTCCCCATTAACGATCGACTTCGGCCATATTTACATCCCTTTTCGTTATTTCCCATTTCTTTCCGCATTTTTCCATTTCTTTCCTGCATCTCTAGTCTTGAAACCAGTTTAGATTAGTGTGGGAACCAGCCCTCTCTGGAGATTGGCCCAGGAGACATCTCTTTCTCTCGGCCTTTCAATGTTGGCCAAGTCTAGGGCGCATATACATATAAAATCCTTTCCTGTGGCAGATTTGTGACCAACAATATTTTCATTTAATTAATTTTTGGTTGATGTCTTACTTTATTTTTAATTGGATTTGAACTTTAAACCTTCAAAACTATATGTTAAAAGAGATAAACTTTATAAAAGGTATTATTTATCTAATATATATTTATCAACCAAATTCATGTTACCAAAGTATGGTGTATCTCTAAGTTTAGTGAGAATACTTTATTAACATGTCTTTGAATTTTTATCCAAGAGATCCAAATTCAAACCTTGGTATAAGGGACTAGGATCCTTCAAAACCCCTGCTTTACCCTAAAATTTTTAATGAAAGGGATAGACTGGTAGCAACTAAGTGCTTGTGAGTAGGTTGCCTCGGTTTGATTCCTTGAAAAGAGATAGGCTGGTTGATAGTAGTTGAGTGCTTGTCGGTACGAAGCCTTGATTTGATTTGATAGAAAGAGATAGGCTAGTTGGTACCAACCGAGTGCTTGTCGGTAGGTTGCCATGGCTCGATTCCTTGGATGGTCGGGGTCGCTTTGACTTCAACTTTTCTTGGATGGTCGAGGTCTTATTAACTTCAACTTTCCTAGAAAAGAATAGGTTGGTTGATAGCAGTTGAATGCTTATCAGTAGACTGTCCTAGTTTGATTCCTTGGAAATGGATAGGTTAATTGGTAGTAGTTGAGTGTTTGCCTATAGGCTGCCTCGACTTGATTTCCTAGAAAGAATAGATTGGTTAGTAGCAGTCAAGTGCTTCTCCATAAACTTTTCATAAACAACCAAAGTTTTGTTGACTTCAATTTTCCAAGTCTAATTGACTTTATCTTTATGGAACCAGGTAAGGATTATAAAATTAAAAAAAACAAAACATTCAACTTTCCCAAAACAATGAAAAGTCTAGTTGACTTCATCTTTACCCAACTAACTCTTAAAAAAAAAAAAAAAAACTTGAATATTCTATTCCAAATTTTAAAATATTGTCGTTTACCATGAATAGTAGACACCTTTATTACATGAAATGGCTTTTTTAACGAAGGTGGAAAACAATAATTCTTTTATGCTTTATATTGTAGCCTAGGACGCTTACTTATGAAACTACATAGCAATTTATTACATTCCCCATCGGCTGCATTATTTCAAGTTTATTGATAGTTTTATTGGTTATATATTTCCTCCGCATTGAAGTAACAATCATTTAAACCTTAGGATTTATTTCTGTAGTCGCACGATAACATAGAGTCAGGAATGAATTAAAGAATTAAAAAATATATATTTTAGAGTCAGGAATGAATTAAAGAATTAAAAAATATATATTTTAGAGTCAGGAATGAATTAAAGAATTAAAAAAAATATATTTTATATTATTAAATTAATATAATTAAGTAAAAATATTACAAATATTTTTTATTTAAATAAAATATAAGGAATTTGTAAAGTTGTTTTTTTTAAATGTTGGTTGTTTCGTCTTTAAACTACATGATTATATGGTGGATAAACACACATCTAAAAAATATTTTATGTTATTAAATTAATATAATTGAATAAAAATATTGTAAATATTTTTATTTAAATAAAATATAAGTAATTTGTAAAGTTTTTTTTTTTTTTTTTTAAATGTTGGTCGTTTCATTATTAAAGTACATAATTACATTAAATGGGTGGATAAACACACATCCAGTAAAATTCTTAATAACTATTATATAGCATATCCGTAACATATGAAAGAGAGAGGAAACCGACAATTCTTTTATGCTTTATTTTGTAGCCTAAGAAGCTTACTTATGAAACTACATAGCAATTTATTACATTCCCCATCACGATGGCTGCATTATTTCAAGTTTATTGATAATTTATTGGTTATATATTTGATAATTTTATTGGTTATATATTTCCTCCGCATTGAAATGAAATGAAAGATTTTAATTACCTCCGCGAGACTCAAATATGGTCTATGGGACCTCAAATATGGAAGTACAACTGCTCAAATCATATCATATGATCTTTAATATTTTTGAGAAGGCTGTTCCTTCTCCTGCTGATTTGGGTTAGCAATTCCCAACTTTTTTTATTTTGTTGTCTTCAAATAACTCTATCGTAGACCCGTTTTCAAGTGTTTCTTTGTATTTGCCATGAATGTCTGAAAAACTTGGGCACTTATAGATGAAGTGTTCCTCTGCCTCTACTGCCCCTGTGTTGCATAAAGTACAATCCTTTCTTCTCATTGTTCTTTGGGTGTTGTCCATCTCCCTGTTTCACATCTAAGCCTATGAGAGCTAGTCCTTATTTGAGCAATGAGGAATTTTTCCTTCCACTTGATTTCAACGCCTATATATGTTTTTTTCCTTGTGATCATATGTTGGGTTAAACTTTGCAATATAATATTATCTTTTCTTGCTTGCATTTTTCCACATTCTACTTCTAAACCTTTCATTCACATAGCTTTTGATGTCTTTGTTGAAATTTGGGCATTCAATTATGTTGATTTCCCAACGTTTCATCCATTTCTGATTTTTTTTCATCCATGTGTTCTTCCACCTATGCAACTCTTCGTCCTTAGCTGTCCTTGGCCATCTGTCATTTTTCATGTTTTCTATTTTTTCAAGTAACATAACAACTTGGTCATAGCAATTGCTTCTAAAGGAAACATTCCAGTTTCAACTAGAATAATTTCATAAGGGGTTGTGGCCTTAATTTTTAGAAAATTTGTGATTAGATATTTTTGAATCCTTTCTATTTGCCTCCATTTTGCCTTTGTTGTGCCACTAGCCCACACCTCACAACCATACAACAAAACCGGTGTAACAAGTAGGCCAAATAAAACCCTGGTGGTCTTCCGAGTCCCACGGCTCGACATTCCTACACCTATTTTGAAGTGCATACAGTGCTCTCCAACCGCTTTGAGTTCTTTTCATCCTACATGTATTCCAATTGAGTTTGTCATGAAAGTCTATGCCCGTGTATTTGTATTCTACTACTACCTCAAGTGGTTCTCCTACAAACTAAAATTTGAGCTGTTGCTTCTTCTTTTTTTGCTGAAAAAATCATGATTTTTGTTTTGCTTGTGTTTACCTGCATCCCAACTTCTTTACAAAAGAGTTCTAGAGCTCGAAGGTGATCTCCTAGATCTTTGGTTGCTTTGGCCACAAGAATTACATTGTCTGCATACATGAGGAGTTTTACCACATATTTGGCTAAGTGCACACCCTCTCCCCCAAATTTGTTTATCCATTCTTCTAACTTGTCAAAGTACAACCCAAATAAGATAGGAGATAGAGGGCAACCTCTATGTCACTACCAAAACATTTAGATAACCCTTCATGTGTTCTGATTCTAGCTTTTACATGCTCATATAATTTGTGAACTGCTACCCTGTAGTGAATTGGAACCTCTAGCTCTTCCATTCTGCTCCATAATTTTTTCCTTGGCACTATGTCAAATTCCTTTTTGAAGTCTACAAAACAATAGAAAGCCTCCTCTTTTTTTCCCATATTTTTTCCACTGTGTTTGAGTGTGATACAATGATCAATAGTTGAGTGCTTGGGCCTAAAACCTGCTTGTCCCTTTGCTCTCTTTCCATTTTATTTTGCCCATATACTGATCCTACACTCTATCATACTCCCAAACAGCTTTGCAAAGAGAGGTTTGATCATGATAGTTTGATAGTTTGAGGGATTATTTACATCTCCACTTTTAAACAAAGGAATGGTCAAGCTAGTTGTCCACTCGGTAGGGAAGCCATTTTTTATGACCTCATTGAAAATTTCTTTGATATACGATGCCAGAATATCTACCCCCCATTTTATATGCTTTGCTTGAAGATTGTCTGTCACGGGCTTTACCATTGGCTAACTTTTTTATCCCTTGAATAATGTCTTTATTTGTGAAAAGTTCTTTCTTGACAATGATAATAGGGGGTGTCTCCTTCTGGTTACTACACTAATACAATTGTTTTGAATACTCCAACCACTAATTAATTGTTATGCTATTTTCAGCTTGCATCCTTTTTATGCTTAGCTTCTTCCAAAATTTCTCTGGTTCATGATTCCCTAAGAAAATCAATTCTTTCTTCCTTGTTCTAGTGTATTCTTCTTTTTTTGCCCTTACCAGTTTCTCACATGCTTTTCTTTTTTCTCTTATTTTACCCGTTGGTTCCTTTAGTAATCTTCACACTTCTTTGCAATCTTCATCGAACCATGGGTCGGTTGGGAAGCTATTCCTTTCTTTCTTTTGAGGTTTAGCTCTCTTGCATTTGTTTAGAGCTTCTTGGATAAGGTGCATTAACCATTCACTCTTACTGTAATCCCTGCTACTATGAGGTAGTTTATCCCTTTCTTGTAACTTGTTATTTAATATTGCCCTAAAATTATGTCAATTTTCATTTGTTAAGAGAATGTTTCCCTTGTGAGGATATTTGTTTTGATTCCTTTGCAAGTGTTTTTTCCTTGGTTTGTCTCCTTGCATTTGAAGTTTCATAACAATTGGGTTGTGACTGAAGTTCCATTGGAGAATATTCTACTTCTACCTCCTCTATTTTTGGTATGTAATTTTGGGAGCATATTACATAGTCTATTACACTTTGTCCCTTATATGTTTTGCATGTATACCTTCCTGAATTTTTCCATTTTTCATCCCATTGCAAATAATCAAGTTGTGTATGTTGCAAAGGCCTAACAACTCTTCTTCATATTGCGTGATAACCCCATGCTCATCTTTTGAAGTCTTGGTCCACTGCTGATTTTCCTCTTCTGGCATCGAAAGAGGATTCATCTCAATATCTTCACTTCCTTCTAGAATGTTAGCTTGTTTATTTGTTGTCCTTGCATTAAAATATCCAATTAATATAATCTCCCCCAGCTTACTGTATATTGAAATATCTCTTTATAGGGAGGAGTATGGATCTTCTCTATTAAGGTCATGTTTCTTATAGAATTTAGAATTCTTGGGAGAAAAATAACATGTTGCTATGCTAATAACTGACTTATTTTGTAAGATCTTTATCCAGATGTACTGTTTGTTTTCATCATGTTTTTCAATTTTAATGACCCTATCCCCTCTTTTATTAAAACCATAATACCCCCATGCCCTTTGCCATTTTCTACTGCTTTATTCCATACTGCTATTTTTTTGTATCCCACAAATTTTGGAGTCCTACATCCATCATGTTCATGTGTTTCCATCAGGATGATTATATCTTTGTCTCTAGCAATGGGCCCTAACCCTGGTCCTCTTCTCTAAGGGTAACCTTTACAGTTCTAGCATACCATCGTAAGATGTTACCGGGTGGGCCATACTCCCTATTTTTTTTGTTTATATGTGATGTATGCCTTTCCATTTCTTAAATATGCCTGTTTCCCTTCATTCATTACTGCCCTCATATTTTTCCATTCCTTGTTTCTTTCTTCCTGCTGTAAAAATGTTAGGTCATCATATAAATAGAATTGTGACCCTCTCACCTATATTTTTTAGTAACCTTGTTTTGTCCTCGTAGCTCATCAATGTGACCCGAATATGCCTATCTCTATCACCTTCTCTCAGCCTACCAATTCTGCTTGGTTTTTTTATTTGACCTTTCCATTGTAACCGATCTGACAAGAAGTCCCTGGTTAAATGGTTTGTGTCTTCCCTATCCCCATAATATTTCAACCCTTTGATGATTATATTTGATAACTTCTCATGTCTTTCTTTCTCTTTTGTTATTTGAATTTTTACTTGCTTCTCTATCAACTCTTTTTGTTGATTGATTGGTTCTTTTACTACTTGAGACCATGTCTGCCTTTGCTAATTCATTTCACAGCTCATTTTCTCTTGTTTCCATGTTTCAGAGTGTTTCTCGTACCTCTTTTATTTGACTTGCATTTGTTTTTTCCACCTCTATTACATCATTGTTTGGGGGGTGGATGGCTTGTTTGAGGACATGCCATTCACGCTGACCCATGTTCGCAAGGTTTTGTAGCTTTGACACCTGCTCCTTGAGTTGGCTATTTTCCTTTTCCAACCTCTGAATGGTGTTTATAATCTCATGTGATTTAGTATCTCCTAATTTCTCCCTCCTTTCCATGCTTTCAAGTTTCTCTTTCATCTTCATTAGCTCTTGTACATAAAGTCTTGGTGCCCACATAAGTGGTGTGTTTGTGGGACTGTAAGTTTCTTCCTCATCTGAAAACTCATTTTGGTGACCTCCACTTTCCATGCTGAATGCTTTATTGCAGTTATTTTTATTTTTTCTCCTCGCTTGTTTTTCCTTCTATATTTCTTTTATCTTCCTTTTTTTGTCCCCTTTGTTGGGCTGACTGATCTCCTCATCAGATTATGGTTAGTTCCTTTGTTTGTTCTTTATTCTCCACATGTTTATGTGGTATAATATTCTTTATTTTTATTTTACAATTAGTCCTCTTCATTACTGCTACCCTTGCTCGAGCTTGTTGATGCTTTATTATCCTTCAGTACTGTTTCTCATTGACATATATTGGTTCTTGCAATTGTTGTTTTCCTTCTTCCATTGTTGAACCCCCTATATTATTGATTCAATGAAATAGATATGTAATAAAACCTTCTGCCAGAAACTCTTCTCTACTGCAAACCCTCCTTCACTACAAGCCCTTGTCAAACCCCCTTATACTATTGATCTGATGAAATAAATATATAATAAAACCTAACTCTCCTTGCTCTACAAACCCTCCTCCACTGTAAACCCTCTACTTGCTCTGTCTAACAATATTTTACTTAAATTGTTTTATTTATCGAAATAAGAAGGAAAATGTGCTTACCCGATGAGATAGGTGTATAATAAAAAGCACTCCTTTGCTCCCATAATCATTCACCGCTCCCATTCATTGTTCATTCGCTCCCATTATATTGCGATTGTATTCTTCTTCGATAATACGGTGATTGTATTCTGTTCTTCACTGCTCCCGTTTCAATAATCTGCTCTCCATTCGTTGTTATTCTGCTCCCGTTTCTTGTATTCTATTGTTCGCTGTACTGAATGGGCCCTGAAGTAACAATTATTTAAACCTTATGATTTATTTTTGTAGTAGCACAATAACATACAAAGTCAGGAATGAATTAAAGAATTGAACAAAAAATTATGTTATTAAATTAATAGAGTAAAAATATTGTAAATATTTTTTATTTAAATAAAATATAAGGATTTTGTAAAGTTGTTTTTTTTAAAATGTTGGTCGTTTCATCATTAAAGCACATGATTACATTAAGCGGTGGATAAATACACCTCCAAAAAATATTTTATGTTATTAAATTAATATAATTGAGTAAAAATATTGTAAATATTTTTTATTTAAATAAAATATAAAGAATTTGTAAATTTTATGTTATTAAATTAATATAATTGAGTAAAAATATTGTAAATATTTTTTATTTAAATAAAATATAAGGAATTTGTAAAGTTGTTTTTTTTTTTAAATGTTGATCATTTCATCATTAAAGCACATGATTACATTAAGCCGGTGGATAAACACACCTCCAGTAGGGTTCCTAATCCGCAACATATGAGAGGGAGAGATTTGAACTTGGGGCCTCTCCAACATGAGAGTTTCAACTACCCACTTCTCTCCAACTCCCCCACATGTGCGTATGTAAAGTTATTTTTAAAAAATATATGATAATATTTGTTTGTAGATAAAATAGTTTTGGTTGTATATTTATAATGTGATTTTTTTTTTATAATTATATTTAAGTTAGAGAAGAAAACAAGACATTTATATTTTAGTATTGTTTTTTGTATTATGTTAAGTGTAAACAAGATGATAAACTAAAAAATTTGCTATATAAGCAATTATAAATGAATATATTTTTATATAGAATTAAATATGACCTTAGATGTAGTTACATACTAAAATATTATTTACATTGTCTTTTATTGCATATAAGATGTATTGCATATAAGATGGAGGTGAGGATGTTTTATAAAAATCTATTGGCAAGCAAAAGAAATGAAAAGATAAAATTAACAATGGTAAATAGAAAACTTAATAAGTTGACCAAATAAAACCATGTGTTTACTTAAGTGAGTGCTTTTTTTTAATCTAAATACATTAAATAAAAACTTTGGACAATAAAATAAATAAATCTAGTAATACTTAATCATGTGTGCAAACTTATGTCTAATGACTTAATATGTTTGAAATCAATATTGCAATTTAAGAATAAAAAGAAAGTATAAGCATATGCCTCAACCTTGAACTAGAGACTTGGGGAAGGAATGAGTTGCTCTCTACTACTTTAAAATTATAGACCAAAAACATAAAGGTGATAAGTACAAGCCAACTACTAAAGAATAGTTGTTACAATAAAAGGAAAAAAATACATATTGTAAAGAGATATCTAGGAATCCATACAATTTAATTTCTAAACACAATTGCACCACACACTAAGTACTAATGCTTAACATAGAGGAAATTTTTTTGCTAAGAACATTTGCATTAAAAAATGATGAATATAGATTTTAGTCAAAAGATAGCTTATGGGAACCAAAAGGCATGAGCTTAACTAATTAAATTCCTTGACTTTTGATACTTGCCAAGCTATTGTTATACCAATTGTAGTCATCATGTAATGCATGTGGTCCAGTTCAATACCATGTAGCCTATTAAATAAAAGGATAGAATATGAAAAGTCCAAATTAAAAAAATCATTCTTTCTTGTGAAACATTTGAATCACCATATAGATCACTTAGTCTTTCTTTTTGATAAAAGAAAAATAACAAACTTAAGAGACCTATAGAGTTTTACTTTTATTGATTCAACATTTGCTATACATTTCAACGGGATTTATATTTTTATTTGTATTCTTTTTCTTGTAAGCATTTCCCATTCTATTACACAAGATAAATTTTATAATAGAAATGGTACTAAATATAGCAAACAATTTGCCTTGGATACATCAAATGTTTCTCCTTATATTTGCATCAATTCCTTGTTGACAAGTCATCTATTGAAATTAATTATGCAATGGGTAGACAAGTTTACACCTACTTTTCACATAATGTCTACTCAAATACTCTTTGCACATGTCTCAATTACAAGCAATTTCATCCCATTATTAGTATCAACCAAAATTCCAAGCATCATCCCTACCATGCTAGATGGAGTAAATGATTCTAAATAGTTTTCTATAATAAATTATACCCTATTGATATGCTATCATAGATTTTATGGTCCAAACATCCCTAAATTATAGATCGTAGTTGGTAAAGAATGGCTCTAGAATGCTATCATTATTATTTTATAATAGACTCAATTATCAATCTTTACGAGTCTCATCCCTATAACATCTTGTAATTTTGTTGTCATATTTAGTTCCCTTAAAATATGATGTGGAATCTAAAGTTATGTAGCCCTTGAGCATATCTCCAAACTCATCCTTCCACCTTAGCAAGACTCCATTCTCAATCCTAGGCTTATTGTCATGTAACTTGATGCATAAGTGTCTAATATTCTTGAGGTTCTTATGAGCACCACACTTGGTAAATAATGCAAGATATTAACAAGCACAACCTTCTTAGGGTCATGGATTTGCTACAACACATGTATGTGCTTTTATAGTGCCTTAAAGCATGAATCTCATAAAGTACCTATAAAGACCTTGAATTTAGCCTCTCAAACCCTCATCATCCTCATCAAAAAGAAAATTACATATGAATGCCTGTAAATAAAATTGCATGAACCTATCTTTATAAATATATTTGTTTTTTGATAAATAATCTAAATATATTTATAGATTAGATTGATCAAAATATCAAAGTCCTATCTAAAGAGTAAATATTCTTTAATATGTTTGTCAAACATAAATTGACTCCATTGTAGATTTCTAACAACAATATAATTCATTTTGAGATATCTTTTTTTAGATATGGGGTATTTTATGGTACTTATAACACTTGGTCACATGTTGCTATGTAGTCATAGTCAATGCTCTTTACTAAAAATATTTTTCCAACAAAAGCAAGTTTCTCTTCAAATATCATGAAATCTAATATCTTGCACCAATATCATAAATTCAATCTTATTCATAATCATCAATGCCATAACTTGATTTTTATGAAATTATTGACATCAATTTAATTTATTCATTTGATATTAAATGGAATATGACAATGATGACTTAGAATTTAATAACTAATATTATGACATGATTTATATTAAGATTACATGAGTACTTTATGATGATTTTACTATTGTATTTTGGATTTATTCTACAATGAAAATTTTATTCTTATAAAACATGAGTCACTACATTGACTTGGTTTGAGTGATTACCAAGGACATTCCTTGGTCACATTCTAGAAGTAAGGTATCATAAGGATTGAAAATGTCATAAGAACACACTAGAAGAGAGGTAATTATGCATACACCATAGTTGCATGTGTATTTATGCATGTTTAAGTGTTTGCTTGTGTCTATTTTGAAATAAAATTACATTTGAAAATTTAAAATGTCACATAGGATTGCTTTCAAAAACATAAATAAGCTCTACATCATGATTAAATATGGTGAATGTGTGAAGAGTTTCATGGTGATTGAGTGTTGCTTGTAAATATGTTATTTGTGGATAATAATCAAGTGTCATAAAAAATGGTTCATTTTGTCTAGAAAACTTTTTGTGAAAGATAAAAAATATCTTGGTCCATGTGGAACAAATAAGTTTGAATTCTATTTTTATACACCATGTGGAACCTCGTTGTGCTTAAATTTCACTAATACCTTGTTATATCCTAGGATGTAAAATGTAGGGCAATGTGGGATGAACCCTTAGCATGAATAACTATGATTTTTTAATCTTATTTTATATTTTGAAGAGAAACAAACACTTAGGTGTCAAAATCCTAAACCACATATACAAAAACACTTGCTTTTCTAATTTCTCTCCTTTTATATACAAACGAATATGGGAGGGAGAACTAGTTGTGGAGAAGGACTTTACATACCATTTTGGCATTGGAAATTCCATGTTTGGTTATACCTTATCACTCCATCCATTTTAGAATAAAACTAATTGGAGAAGATAATATTTTTGCATTTTTTTTTTGTATTGTAACATGGTAAGGGAAAATTGTACATGGATATTTTGAATAAACCACACTATTTTGCAATGGGGATAACTTACATACTAATACACTCTTATAATCAAATACGTCCACCTAGGGCCTCTCACAAAATTTAGAGTTTTAAACTAGGAATATCAAGTTTTGAAGACATTAATGGCATGGAAACATTTGGTAAGGATGTTAATCCTTTATTCTTTGCTTAGGATTTTTGCTTTAAGTATTTAAGGTATTGCTCATGGTCTCCACGCTTGTTTGGAAGGGGAAAACAGTAAAATAAATTTCATTGTTTTTCCCTTCAAATTTCTAAACCCTTATTCCATAAAGGGAGGCCCTGATAAAATTTGTTTCAAACATTTGTATAAATTATATATCTTTATCTTTTGGGATATGGATTTTGAGTCAAACTAAAATTTTATTTTATTTTGGTAGGTAAAAGAAATTTTATTTACTAATCGGGTTGGAGGGTCTCGTCCCTATTATAGTAGGCAGGCTTAGAGCCAACAAAACACAAATGCTACAAATAGTGAAAAACCAACTGGGAAAAATTCTCGTACAATCTAGCCCGTCCAAGACCGGGGCTACCACAAACCTAACTAGGACAAAAAACTTTGTAATCGCAGGGAGTGTTGTTGTTGCTTTCCCAGGGCTACTGGGAATCTTTGTTCTCTTCTTGATGATCTTTTCCATTCTGGTCATGAGGCAGAAGGACATTGAGTAGGGAAGGGAGGTCCTTCAGATTGTTAATCGCATTAGCCAGGAGCGTACTACCTTCCCGGTAGACATTGGTAGTCGACTATAGGTGATCAATCACTTCATTGACACGGTTGAGGGCCACCGATCGAAGCTTGTCCTCAAATTTGATGGTCTGGTCTTCCTCTTCATCATTGATAATATCAGGTGACGGGTGCTGCTCACTCATTTTCTAAGGCTTCAACCTATTGGATTTTCTTCTCTTCAGGGAGGGCCTGACCGACTTTTGCTTGAATCTCAGACGCTTGCCAGTGGGTGCTTCGGCCTTGGGAGCGGAGCTAGGGGGAGCTTCATTCTTGCCATGGTCTTGGGAAGGAGGGGGTGATGGTGGACCAACCGAGGGCTTGGAGGTAGTGGGGGGATCACCTAGGTTGGACGACGGGGGAGGGCTGGGAGCAACGATGTGGGTGGATTTGAGTGAGTGCTCAGGGCTGGGGGAGCGGGAAGAAATGTCCCCCTTGACTTGGTGGGCAAGGGCATAATGGTAAAGCACCAGGAAGAGACCCTGGTGATGAGGGGGCTTCGAGGATTTGTGCTCCCTAAAATTATTGATGGAAATGGTGATGGAGCGAAAGAGGAAATCAGGGACATTAATGAGTCTAACATCATGGAGATGGTTTACGAAGGCAAGGCTATAGGCTTGAAGGGGGCTATTGGGGTTGTCAATAGAAATGTATTGGACGACAAGGATTATGGTTGTGTCCCAAGGCCGAGGCAGAGAAGAGCGCAAAACACCTTTGTTTTCCTAGACCAGGTCCTTTCCCTTATTAGGGAATTGGTCTATTTCTTCTTTAAAGTTATGCTTATCCCTGCGAACTACCCTACCAGTAGGAGGGATACCATAGACCTGAGCGATAGAGAGCGCTTACCTCAAATTGCAGTTCTCGAACCTGGACTTGTCCTTCGTCCCACGATTCAACGAAGTCCCTGGTGACTTCTTCATCAATCCCAGAGAACATTTTGAAGAAATTGATGAATCTTTTGGCGTCAAGAAGGGCCTCCGTCCCTGGGTCGATTTGTAAACTAGCTGGCTCGGTGTACGCCATGATATTGCACAGACCAGAGAAAACAACAAAATCGGGGGCCACCTTTTGATATCACAATTGTTTTGCTTCTGACAAATGATTTTCGAAATCGTAGAGAGGGGATAAAAGGACCTAGAGAGGCGAAGGGAGCACCAACCGAAGGTCACGGGGTGCACTGGCCGACAAAAAGGAGCGATGGTAGTTTTTTTGACACGGCTCGAGAAGAGCGGGCCAAAGTGGATTGGAGAGGGGGAAGGGGCAGAAAGGGTGGGGAAAGGAGTGGGCAATGGGAAAATAGGGGGAGAGTGGCAAATGGGCGATGCGAGGATGGTGAAAATAAGGTAACACAAGTAGGTGAGTGACAAAGATAGGAATTCATAGGTCTGGCCAGGGAGGCTGGCACGAGTTGAGCATTCTACACTGAAGCCCGTACTGACATTGCTCTAAAGAAATATGGAGGTGGTGAATTTCCAAAGAGCTATGGTGTTGAGAGAAAACACCCATGGCATTGACAAAACACCTTTATGGTGGTGAGAGCCACCTTTGAAGGACTTCATCCTAGGAGTGCTGGTGTTAAAAAACACCTTTGGTGTTGACCATGAACCTTCACGACAACTATCATTGTGAATTACGGCTACAATCCACATCTTGGCTGGTTGTGGTGATGACATCCTATGGGAAATATTCTTCCCAAATGGTCAGGGAGGTTTGGTTGGCCGCTTTGTTGGCCAAGAGGTCGGCTACCTTGTTTGCTTCCTAAAACACATGGTTGATCGTGTTTTGGGGGTGGTGACCAAGGGACGCTTGACACTCCTGAATGATGTTTTGGATGTTCCAACCTGCTTGGTTGTTGTTTGTGATATGGCCAACTACAACTGCTGAATCTCCTTCAAAGATGATAGGGTTGTTTGATGCTTTGCTAGCCTCAATGCATCTCCACAGTGCATGGGCTTCTACGTAATTATTTGTTTGGATCCCCAAATTTTTGGCAAAGGCTAGGATGATGTTGTCGGAGTGGTATCTGATTACGCCTCTAGCCCTTGCATTACTTGGGTTTCCCTTAGATGCTCCATCGAAGTTGGATTTGAGCCAACCCAAGGGGGGAGGGGTCCATTTGGCTTTGGCCCTAGACCTAAGGGGATTCTGAGCTTTGGTGCAGTCTATGGGAATCCCAAGAGAGACAAATAGAAGAGACTCATTCCCAGAGGTTGGGATGTCAGTACAGGGGATGAGGCTACAGTTTTCAATGGCAAAGGATAGAGCTCTAGTGGCAACAACATCCAGGTTTCTTGGTCTTTCATTGAAAATGCGATTGTTGCGCTCCAACCATATCTGCCACGCCGCATGGTGGGGAAGGGAATTCCACAGGAAATTAAGGTGAGGATTTTTGAAGACCCTGGGCCATTGGATGAACATATCCATAACCATCTTGGGCCAAACCCAGTTGACCTAGAATCTATTGATCAGGGATGAGAACACCTCCCAAGTGTAGGGGCACTCCAGGAGGATGTGTTGGGTGGATTCCTAGGCCTGGGTGCACAAGTAGCACCTGTTGGGAACTATGACACCTCTTTGGATCAAATTATCCATGGTCAGAATTCTATTATGGGTAGCGAGCCAGCAAAAATGTGCCACTTTGGGGATCAACTACTTGAGCCAAATAGCCTTGGCCATGGTCTTGCTATCAATGATCTTGGGGTTCTTAGGGGAGGAATCCAACATCTGAGCTACGGATTTGATAGTGAATAGCCCATCATTGGATTCTTTCCAGCACAACTCATCCTTATTTTGGGATTGGGGGATGAATATTACCATGATTATAGCATAGATAGAAGCCATGACTCTATCAATGACTACATTTTTCAATCTAAAGTGAATCTATTTCCAGCATCGACTCCCCTACTCTGTGGTAACGAAGTCAGCTACCCTAGGCCCAAACTTCTTATCTGTAAGGTGCTTGATGGCAACAATCTTAGGATATTTTATGAGAGGCTCATTTTTGGCCCAAGCGTCATTCCAAAAATCTATATCAGAACCATCACCATCAACCACCTTGCCCCTCGCTTGAGGAGATGCTTGGTTTGAACTATGGAATTCCAAAAGTGGGAGCCATGATAGGGAACTTCTTCACCCATGAAAGGGTGATGTTGCAAGTATTTTCTTTTAACAATGGAAACCCATTCCAGGTTGGCATTGGTGGCAACCTTCCAAGCTTGTTTGGCCAGGAGGGCCTGGTTCATGAGGCTTATACAATGCAATCCCAGCCCACCTTTGTGTTTTGGTGAACAGACCTTGTCCCAAGCCACCAGGTGGAACTTTCTTTGATTATCATTCCCTACCCATAGGAAGTGTTTCTAAACTTTCTCAATAGCTTCTCCCACCATAGCTGGGATCTTGAATATGGACAAAAAGTACACTGGGATGCTCTAAAGAACCGACTTAACCAAGGTTGCTTTGCCTGCTTGGGAGAGGAGAGCCCCTTTCCAGCCAGCCAACTTATTTAGGATTTTTTCTATGACACTATTCCACATAGCCTTGATGGGTCTTCCTATGAACATTGGGAGGCCCAGGTAGGTGGTCGGGAGGTCAGCAATGGTACAACCCAATATGCCTACGATTTTGCCCTACCGCTTGGAGGGGGTATTGATGAAATAGAGTTTACTCTTAGTGAAATTTATCTTCTGCCCAATGGCTTCCTCATAGAGGTTGAGGATGGATTTGATGACTTTGGCCTCGGAGACCGCTGCAGTAGTGGCCAAAAGAGTATCATCCACAAACTATTGATGGGTGGAAGGAGGGAGGCCAGTGGCCACCTTAATGCCGAAGATCAGATTTTTGGTGCAGGCATATTTAATGGCTCTTCCCAGAATCTCAGCCAGGATGATAAAGAGAATGGGAGAGAGGGGATCCCCCTGTCTTAGGCCTCTAGTGCTAGGAAAATACCCAGTTGTTGACCCGTTGATGAGGATGGAGAACCATGAAGAGGAGATGCAATTTGAAATAAGGTTGACCCAGTTTTCATGAAAACCAAACTTGAGGAGGATTTTGATCAGGAATTCTCGGTTAACCCTGTCGAAGGCTTTATTCATATCCAGCTTGAGGAAGAAGGCAGAGGACTTGGAGTTGTGGGCTGAATGGATAAGCTCGTGGACCATGATGACACCATCAAGAATATTCTACCCTTTGACCATGTTGCCCTGATAGGGGTCAATAATGGATGGAAGAATCTCAGTGAGTCTACTGGCCAAAGCTTTGGATAAAATTTTGTATATGACATTACAGAGGCTAATGGGGTGGTAATCGAACAGGGACTGGGAGTTCGATCCTTTGGGAATCAGGGTCAGGAAAGTGGAGTTTACATCTCTGGGAATGATTCTGGTATGTTGCATTTCAATAATAGCACTGCACAGGTTAGGGCCAATGATGTCCTAGTAGGTTTGGAAGAACCTGGGGGAGAAACCATCGGGCCCTAGGGCTTTGTCTGGCTGCATGGAAAATAGGGCCTGATGGATTTCCTTGGGGGACAGGGGGCTGAGGAGCAGATTGTTCATAGCCTGAGAGATGGAGCTGGGGATGTTCTTAAGGAGGGAATCCATGGACTGATCAGGGAGAGAGGGGGGAGGGGCAAGGAGATTCTCAAAGTGGTTGATAGCTTCATCCCGAATCTGATGAATGTCGGATGTGAAAGACCCGTCTTGCCTAGTGAGGCCTTTTATTCTATTAGTTACCCTGTGTTTGAGAGTGGAAATGTGAAAGAACTTAGAGTTGGAATCACCTTCCCTGAGCCACAACTACCTTGAATTTTGGCACCAATAAATTTCTTCCTTGTGAAGGGTGTTATGGTAGTCAGAGAGCAGTCTTCGTTCCTCATCCCTGAGACTATCATCCCCCTGTCCATTCTAGAATCTCTTTTTGATCTAATCAAGCCTGGTTTTGATGTTCTATTTGTTTTTGAAGATATTCCCAAAGGTCTCCCTGTTCCACACTTTCAGATTTTCCTTGATCATTCAAAGTTTTTGCATAACCTGGTTGGTAGCAGTCCCAGGGAATTTTCTATTCCACCATTCGATGATCTGATTTTTGAGGTTGGGGTGTTGAGTCCACATTGACTCAAAATGGAAAGGAGTCTTAAACTAGGGTCTACTAATGGTTTCAAAAATGAGCGGACTGTGATCTGATCCAATCTTTGAAAGGGCCTATAGACTGGCATCTCCAAAGAGGGGAAGAGCCTCTTGAGATAGCAAAAAATGGTCGAGGCACTCTTGGATGAGGTTAACACCCTTCCTCCTATTGCTCCAAGTGAATTGGGACCCCCACAGCTGAACGTCCATCAAGGCATTGGAGTCTATGAACTACCCCAAATCATTGGTTGTTCTGTGGGTTATAGTGTTTCCTCCTCTTTTTTTTGAAAGGTGCAGGGGAGAGTTGAAATCCCCTGCTAAGACCCACGGGATGTTGACAAATGCTTACCTCATCTAGGTAATGGTGTTCCACAGAGTCATTCTCCCCTGTGGAGTGTTAGGGGCGTAGACGTTAGTCATGACCCAGGAAAGCTGGGAGCTGTGATCATGAAATAGGACATTGGACAACCTGTCTTGTCCTGAGATAAATCTACCTTCCACTTTGGTGGGGTTCCATAGGCAGAGGAGTCTACCAGAGGAGCCGATAGCCGGTGAATAGACAAATTCACACTTTTTCTAGATGATCTTGGCAACCCTAGGTGACCACTGATCATCTAATTTGGTTTCTTGGATGAGAAATATTGAGGGATTAATGTATTTCCTCATGGTGGTAGCCAACCTTTGTTTGGCTGCCCCATTTAGTCCTCTCGTATTCTAGGAGAGGACTTTCATTTGGCACTTTTGGAGGGTTTTTTCCCCCTTTGCCTTGTTGCGTGGGGGGTTTGGGTTTTTTGATTTCTTCCTTGTTGATGTTACCAATTTCTTGGAACAAGGTTTTTTACGTTCCATTGGCTATGTCCTCGATGGTGTCATAGGTTCTCCTTTCTATGCCAGACAAACTACCTTTCTTTCTATCATCTCCTACATCAATCTGGGACTTTTTAAAACTATGGGTCTACTTTGGGCTCCAGTGGTCTGGGGAATCTTGGGCAGACTCCTCGCTGTCAAACTCAGTGACATTGGATTTGGCCGGGGATGTGGGGAAATCATGCTCTATGGGTGGGGGTGATGGGGATAGGGGTGTGGAGGGACGGGGAGGTCTAGGAGGTGGGCTTCGGTTGAAGGTACTGGAGGGGGGATGGCCATGGAGGGGGAGGGGGAAAAGAATTCTCCTGGGAAGAGTTTGTGATAGGGCACTATTGAGGGACTAGATGTGGACCAGGGAAACCTTCAATAGGGATTTCTCCTTCCTCGATCATTTCAAAAGAACCAGAATCATTGAGCAAATTGAATTTGTTAGAGACATAGAAGAGACTACTTGCCTTTTGCATATCTCCAATTGGCGGGGGTCGATTCTATTATTTGTTCTTGAGGTTCAGGGTCTGTCTCGGGCCTTGGTTCCTCTTCTGGTTGGCAAGATGATCTGGGTAGACCATAGTCTATGCCTCATCCTTCACGATTTTATGTTTTGTGTTGAGCAAAGTGCATCAAATAGTATTGTCATTGTTGTCAACACAATCAGACAGATTTATTGATGCAATGGACAAGAGTTTATTGAACAGCAAGGTGCAGCCAAAGTACAATGGATAGAAGTTCAGTGTTGAGCAAGGTGTTGTAGGAGGATTGTCATTGTTGTCAACACAGTCAGACAAATTTATTGATGCAATGGACAAGAGTTTATTGAACAGCAAGGTGCAGCCAAAGTACAATGGATAGGAGTTCAGTGTTGAGCAAGGTGTTGCAGGAGGATTGTCATTGTTGTCAATACGATCAGTTAGATATAATGATGCAATGGACGAGCAGTTCAGAAGTCACTCGGATGCGAGAGGATAAAGTTTAGAAGTTAGTCGGATCATGAGTCCTTAAATGATAGATGCACAGAAATGAGAAAACATAATTCGAAATGAGAAGAAGAAGTCTTCAGATCCTGAGATGTCAAGAAGCGGAAAGGTTTTTTGTGAAAACCAAGGCAGTTAGAATAAAAAGTTTTATTTAAAACCATGGATAACAGATTTGAAATGGGTTTTTCTTAAAACCCAAGTTGGCTCTTTGTTTCGTTGAAAAAGATGCCCTGGTGATGAAGATATTTAATTTTAAATATTTAGTTTAAATTTTATTTTATTTAAAATTTAAATTAAAATATTAAATTAAATTAAAAGGGCCGACATGTTACTATTTCGCGGCAATAAGCTTCAGGAAAGTGACGAATGTGGAAGAAGTGTTTGAGACCGACAAAGTTAAATCTGGGCCGACGGATTTTAGGGTTTGGCAGCTGACAAATTCTAGGGTTTCTCAACCGACGTTCTTTTAGGGTTTGTTCCTAAAACTTCTTCTATAAAAGCAAGGGTACTTCGAGTTTGAAAAGTGGGGTGTAAAGATAAAGTGCGAATGCGAGCATAGTGTTTGTAAAATTGAAGTTCGTGTTGAGAAGAGAGCAGAATGTGAAACGACACAGAGTGTGCGAAGCGTGTGCGCAGAGAAAGCAGAGTGTGCAGAGAAGCGCGAAGGGCAAAGTTGATTGCAAAGTCTGGCTGTAGCAGTGCAACAAACTATGTGAAGTTATTGTGCAAGAGAGAGCAGAGTGCACAGAGATTGCAAAGGTGATGTAGACCGGTTAGAGTCTTGCAATAACAAAGGTATATGTCAAACATTTTTTTATTCAATATTGAAGTCCAGTTGGTGCTGGCAAATTAAGGGGTCGGTGCCTCTTTCCAGTAGGTGCTGGTAAAATAGGAGTTGGTGCTCCATTCTGTTGAAGTAGATAAAGTTAAGGGGTTGGTGCTCCTTCCAGCTTGGTGCTGGTAAAGGATTATGTAAAGTTGTAGCTTTGCATTGACTGGATTTGGATGGTAGTCCAAGCGGTCTTTTTGAGGAGTAGCCACATTGGTGAACCTCGTTAAAATGTTGTGTTATGTGTGATGCTTTCTTGATGCATTTAGTATCTCTTTTATCTGCTTTAAACTACTGCTAAGTTTATAATCTAATTGTTTTAGAAGTTTTTAAAGAACACACTGATTCACCCCCCCTCTCAGTGTCATTATGATTACAACAATTGGTATCAGAGCCAGGTTCCCAATTTTGGCTAAATCAGTCAGGGTTGATCTTGGATTAGTACACAATGGCTAAGAAGAATAGATACTCATCCAAAAAGGCATCCCAGTTAGTTTCGGTTCCTGTAGAAGAGAAATTTGAATCAAAAAAGGTAGAAGAAGTGAATCCTGAAGTTTGTGATGAAAATCTTGAGGCTGAAGTAGATTTTGAAGGAGAGTTGATATCTGCTCTTGAAGAGTGGAGAATAGAAAAGAAAAAGAACAAAATACTGTCCAAGAAATTAGAAGAATATGAGGATGAGATTGAATATTTCTTCCTACAAGTTTAAAAGGCCAAGAAATCAGAAGAAGCCTTGAAGACACAAGTTGGATAATAAGAATGATGTATACAACACAAGTGAAGAGGAATATAAATAGGTTATTGTTGATCTAAAGCTGCAAGTAGAACAGAACAAAAGGATTGAAGATATTCTTAGGTCTCAGATCAATGAGAAAGAGACTGTATGCTGCCAACAAGAAGAAGAGATTGTTTCATTGAAGAAACAACTAAAAGAGGCCAATATAAATCTCAAATTTGAGAAGAGCACAGAGTTGCTAGATATAATCATAAATCAACAAAGAAGCTCCACAACTAAGTTTGGTCTTGGATATGAAGCTGAACAACCTTCATCCTCCAAATATGCAGAGAAGAAGAAGTCCTCGGTTGAAGGATTGAAACAAGAAAAGTCTAAAGCTGAATCCTCAAAAGGAAGAAAATATCAAAGAAGATCTACAGCAAAGCAACCAAAGCAAAAGAGGTTCTCTCACTCTCACTCTTTTAATAATAATGCTTTTTATGGCTATTGTTCTAAATGCAACCACTTTGGTCACAAGTCAATTTATTGTGGATCGAACAATAGATCAAAGAGTTATGCTTGATAAAAATACTTCTATTTTTTTGAGTGAACACCCCGTGCAATGTTTTAAATGTAATGGCCATGGGCATATAGCAAGGTTTTGTTCAAGCACTTCCGTATCCAATCTAAGGCAATACCATAGATTTCATCATACACATAGAATGCAATACAGACAGGGAATAAAACATGTGCAATGTTTTAAATGCAACGGTCAAGGGCACATAGCAAGGTTCTGTCCAAGCACTTCTATATCTAATCTAAGGCAAAACCCTAGATTTCATCAGACACAAAGAGGACAACACCGACAAGGAACATATCATGTGCATAAAAGAAAAGAAAATAATCATCCATCAAGAATGCATAAGAGACAACCCTACAAGAGAAATGTTCAAGTTCACGAACAGGAGCAAAATAGGGATGTTGTTGAAAAACCCAAGCCCAAGTTCAAGAAAGTCTGGAGAAAGACAGAAGAAAGGAAATTGTGTCTCCTTGGACTGAAGGAGGCTACTCTGCCATTGCTCTAAGCAACTCCAGGTGGCACATCCTCAGGAGGAGCAATATTAAAGTTTTATTTTAATGCTCCTATGTATTTTTCTAGGTATCTGAGGATGAAAGTCCAAGGATAAGAAGCTTGAGGCTGAGTAAGGTGCACTACGGTTGGCCATAAAGTGTTTGACAAAATGTCTTCTTCCGACATGCATAGTTGAAAGTAAGAGTTGGCAGCAAAATTGCAGTGCTGGACAAAAATTGGTACAGATGTGAGTCACTTGTCAATTCTGTTGACAAAAGTGAAATCAGCATGTTGAATGGGAAGATTGAAAAAAAAAAAAAAAAGTTTTTTTTTAATGAGCAGCCAGATGATTTCCAGCCTGGTGATGAATAGTTGAGTTGCTTTCATAGTGGTTGTTTTGATCAAGTTAATGCTTTTCTTGATACATGATTTGGGCTTACTCCATTGAGTTTGATTTGAGCAAGTTATTCTTTGCCTTGGTGATTTATGTTGGTGGTCGTCTTGTTCAAATACCTTTGGAAGGAAAAGGATGTCTACTAGTTTCCTTTTCATGTAGTGATTTGTTGAATGCTTCAAAGTTAATCTTGAGTTGAATGATGTTGGTTAAACCTTGTCTATAAGCATTGTTGCTAAAGCCCTAATTGGTTGAGAAAAGATGTTGGTTGTGCTGTGGTACAATGTTTGGTACCTGCACAGAGTTGAAAGTGGATTGAGGTAGCCTACTGGATTCTCACTACAGAGAGAGACAAACAACTGTCATTGGGTTCAAGCTTGTTGAGAATATATCCAAGATGCATGGTGAAGTTGTATGCAGATGTTGCTGGCATTGCGAGAACAAAAAGTTGGCTATATAAGATTATTGTATGCCTTCACTAAAAGTGGACAAGTTTGAGTTTGCAAAGCAACGAGAGGGTAGTTGCACAGAAGATAGTGGTTCAGTCATGTTCTTACACATGTTATATTGGTGAAGTTGACGGTGATGGTGTCATTCACTGGGTATTGCTGCTATTCACATTGTTGATTTTATTGATGCCTATTATGCTTATCATGATGTTGTAAATTAGTGAAATGAAGTGGTCTTGGACTCAGGGGGAGCATTTGTGTACTTGTTTTTCTTCTTGTTCATGCTTGGAATATTTGCTAATTGTAATAATTTGTGTCTAAGAATATTGTGCATAGACTCAGGGGGAGTCTGCAGCAGCCCTTTGGTATTATTGTCAAAGGGGGAGAAGATTTACAAGAAAATTGCACATGTGTTGCCAACAATTCCAAAGGGGGAGATTGTTGAGCAAAGTGCAGCAAATAGTATTGTCATTGTTGTCAACACAGTCAGACAGATTTATTGATGCAATGGAAAAGAGTTTATTGAACAGCAAGGTGCAGCCAAAGTACAATGGATAGGAGTTCAGTGTTGAGCAAGGTGTTGCAGGAGGATTTTCATTGTTGTCAACACAGTCAGACAGATTTATTTGCTGCACTTTGCTCAACAATCTCCCCCTTTGGAATTGTTGGCAACACATGTGCAATTTTCCTGTAAATCTTCTCCCCATTTGACAATAATACCAAAGGGCTGCTGTAGACTTTATTGAACAAAGAAGGTGCAGCCAAAGTACAATGGATAGGAGTTCAGTGTTGAGCAAGGTGTTGCAGGAGGATTGTCATTGTTGTCAATATAGTCAGTTAGATCTAATGATGCAATGGACAGGCAGTTTAGAAGTCACTCAGATGCAAAGGATAAAGTTTAGAAGTTAGTCAGATCATGAGTCCTTAAATGATAGATGCACAAAAATAGAAAACATAATTCAGAATGAGAAGAAGTCTTCAGATCCTGAGATGTCAAGAAGCGAAAAGGTTTTTTGTGAAAACCAAGGCAGTTAGAATAAAAAGTTTTATTTAAAACCATGGATAACATATTTGAAATGGGTTTTTCTTAAAACCCAAGTTGGCTCTTCGTTTCGTTGAAAAAGATGCCCCGGTGATGAAGATATTTAATTTTAAATATTTAGTTTAAATTTTATTTTATTTAAAATTTAAATTAAAATATTAAATTAAATTAAAAGGGCCGACATGTTACTATTTCACGACAATAAGCTACAGGAAAGTGACGAAGGTGGAAGAAGTGTTTGAGACCGACAAAGTTAAATTTGGGCCGACGGATTTTAGGGTTTGGTAGCTGACAAATTCTAGGGTTTCTCAACCGACGTTCTTTTAGGGTTTGTTCCTAAAATTTCTTCTATAAAAGCAAGGATACTTCGAGTTTGAAAAGTGGGGTGTAAAGATAAAGTGTGAATGCGAGCATAGTTTTTGTAAAAGTGAATTTCGTGTTGAGCAGAGAGCAGAATGTGAAACGACACAGAGTGTGCGAAGCATGTGCGCAGAGAAAGCAGAGTGTGCAGAGAAGCGTGAAGGGCAAAGTTGATTGCAAAGTCTGGCTATAGCAGTGCAGCAAACTATGTGAAGTGATTGTGCAAGAGAGAGTAGAGTGCACAGAGATTGCAAAGGTGATGTAGACCAGTTAGAGTCTTGCAATAACAAAGGTATATGTCAAACATTTTTTTATTCAATATTGAAGTCCAGTTGGTGCTTGCAAATTAAGGGGTTGGTGCCTTTTTCCAGTTGGTGCTGGTAAATAATTTTTCCAGTTGGTGCTGGCAAATTAAGGGGTTGGTGCCTCTTTCCAGTAGGTTCTGGTAAAATAGGAGTTGGTGCTCCATTCTGTTGAAGTAGATAAAGTTAAGGGGTTGGTGCTCCTTCCAGTTGGTGTTGGTAAAGGATTATGTAAAGTTGTAGCTTTGCATTGACTGGATTTGGATGGTAGTCCAAGCAGTATTTTTGAGGAGTAGCCACATTGGTGAACCTCGTTAAAATGTTGTGTTATGTGTGATGCTTTCTTGATGCATTTAGTATCTCTTTTATCTGCTTTAAACTGCTGCTGGTTTTATAATCTAATTGTTTTAGAAGTTTTTAAATAACACACTGATTCACCCCCCCTCTCAGTGTCATTGTGATTACAACATTTTGGGCATTGGGCCTAGAGATGCCCTTGAATTTGGAACTTCGAGAAAAAGGTGAGATTATTCTCAAACACCAAAGGCTATCTTCACCTGAAATATCTGTAGATTAGGTTGATGTGATTTGGAAGCTAGGATTCTAGGTTCACATTGATGTAGATGCACACTTGGGTGAGATGGGTTTTGGCGTGGGTAGCTAGGTCAATGGCGACTAGATCCCCGAAATCACGAGCTAACCCTTAGAGCGCATCCTCATAGAAGAATTGGATAGGGAGATTTGGGAGACGAACCTAGATAGGAGTGTAGTTAATGCTCTGGGTATCTGGATCAAAATTTGGTTCCCATTTTCTGAGGAACAGACTTTGCCTTCTAAAAAACTAGGGACCTCCCAAAAAAATATGTTCGGTATCCTCCCGTCTGTTGAGTTGGATCATAAGAAACCCCATAGGCATTTCAGATAGCTCCAAACTACCTAGGGTTTTCTATTTGGCTGCCACCCATCAATTAATTGAGTCCATGTTTGGGCATCCCCCCATAAATTTCCCTACCATGGAAAAGGAGTCTCGGGTGGCATATCCGTCCATGAGTTTCTTAGGGCATAAAACATCCAATCCCTGTGTTACGAAATTACACTGAACAGCTGAGTTTTGTCTAGGATTGCCCTTAAGGAGCTTTGTGAATGAAATTTGGTCGTGTTGTCCTTTAGTGTTGCCTAATTTTTTAGGGGTTTTTTTCCCCTTGATGACCCTGCTTTGAATACATTCTATCCCGGTGCACAGGTTGTTATCTGTGGTGTTAGCCTCAATGAGAGGGTTGGGTGTGCTATACAATTGCATGTGGCTCCCTGATCGGTAAATAAATATGGTCTGTGTTTTGTTTGCTTCTAATGCACCGCCTAATGTTTCGCTCGCCATCACATCATTCTAAACATCATTCCAAAAGAGTAAAAAAATGAAAATTTATTAATGGGTTGTTCTAGTAATGGATATTTACTTGAGAAATCATTTATATTATTATGTATTTATGAAAAATTATTTTTGCTCTCTTTCACTAATTTAAGGATTTAAGTTTTACCTTTTGAGCCAATTCAAAATTATGAATAAGATTTTTTATAAACTTGACGTGTTAGGATTTTATTTCTTGAGTTCAAATATTCATGTGAACCAGTAAGCTTTATAAATTCAAATTTTTGTGTGAGAGAATAAGAATAGTTTCTACAATAATGTTGTAGGGTAATCCTTTTAAATTATTTGATAGAATGCAAAAAATCTATTATTTTTAAGTTTGGACTTTGCATACCATTAAATTTCCTTCAAACTCATACCTTAAATCCATAACATGTCTAGATGGTATGTCTATTGAAAAACATAGAGAAATATGTTGGCATCCAAAACAAGGTATTATTGTGTAGACACCCCATTTTGGCACATCTAAAATTTCAAAGGATACCTCAAGTGGTCAAATTGGCTTAATTACCTACCTAAATCTGACTCGGAGTAAATACTACTTAATTTGTGAATTTTCTAGCTAGAGGTGAATTCACTATCTATAAAATCATTTTTATAGGAAGTAAATTGATTCTACCAACATTTTTAATCCAAAATTTGAATCTCCCCACCAAGTTTAACTAGAAATAGTCAAAATTTTAAATTTTCCATCAACAAATTTGTAATAATTAGATTTAATTCACACGTCCAAACCAATGTTCAAGTCACCATCGAGCCTTGTGTCATTAATGGTGTATTAGATTTGTAGTCCCTTATAATGGTGAAAAAATCTCTCCTAGACCACTTCATCTATCACGACCCGCCTTGGCAAGACCCTTTTTCATGATGAACTAGGACCTAATTCTTAGTTTTGTAATATTTTGTGAAGTAAATTGATGCTTTTGTGAAAGATATATTTTAGGAAATATGTTTTGGGAAAAATAAAAGCAAATCAATTAAATATGGTTTAATTAATCTAATTGCATGTTACCTCATTGATTTGGTAGGTTTTGGAATGCAATTAGGTGATTTTTGTCTTCACAAAATGTGTCTAATTTTGATTGGACCAAAAGAGCACTAAGATAATTTAATAATATAATGATTATTTTATTAAATTAGAGGATTATTCATCCTTCTCTATGGTTGCTTTATAGCGGTTAATTGTAAAGGAGATTCCCAAATTTTCTTCTTTAATAGTTTTAAATTTGTTAACATTCTTGAGGAGGGGATATGAAACAAAGGAGTTGGTCATCCCGATCTCCACATTTATCCCTTTAGAATTTAATAATCCCTTAGCTTGTCTCTTCTCGGCATGGGGGAAATTAATTTTTTATTTAAAATAATCTTACTTTAGGGGAGACATATGCCTTTAAATTTTGCTAAAGCGGTTTAGTTTAGGGCTAGAGAAGCACGAGGATAAGGCTAGAAGGTTTCAATGAGGAAGAAGTCCAAACTATTAGGAGAATCGGGTTGGGGCTTTCCATGCCATTGTTTGCCTTTGAATGATGGAATGAAAAATGAATTTCATTTGCTTCTTTTGATTCTTGCTAAGGCTTTGTGATTATGCTTGATTTGAGGCTCTAATTGTTTGTAAATCCTATGTGTTTATGCTTGATTTGAGGCTCTAATTGCTTGCAAATACTATGGTGTTAATATTTTAATGTTTAATCATTCCCTTATTGGATTGGTTGCCTCAGGTGATAATGTAATTAGTATTTATGTTAACAATCCCTTGATCTATTAATAAAACCTCCTTTTATATGGTTTTTTCTTTAAATATGCATTGAAATATGGCTGATAGCAATACCATTCATAGTTGATAGAAATGGAATTAAAATACCTATTAATCACTTTATTTCATCTTGAAACCTTCCTGTTACAGTCACTCAATCAGAACTCCTTGTGCTGTGTTGATTCGATTTCTAAATTACACTATAAAAACTCTAATGGTGAGTCATATTTTTAAGACTCCTCTTTATGGCATTTTAGCTCCTTTAATGGATATTAGGGTACCTTATTTTTATGTCTAATACCTCTATGTATTGGCCCCTAAGTGGTCAAAGCATGCTAGTTCGTGCTCAACCTCACTCAGGCGAAAAGCTTTTTAAAAGCCTTCTACGAGCATTGTCCCACAAGAGATGTGCTCGAGCGGTAAAAGGCTTTAAAGGGAGCTTGGATCCCTAAGCATTTCAACCACCAAGTGATGGTTATAATATTGAGCCACTTGGTGGCCAACTAAGTTCCAGTTGGAGTTACACATGGTATATGTTTATCTTGATGTTGCCACTTGGTTGCTTGTCTTCACCTTGATGTTACCACTTGGTTGCTTGTCTTTACCTTGATGTTACCACTTGGTTTCTTGTCCTTGCCTCAATGTCACCACTTGGTTGCTTGTTATTAATTTAATCCTATGTATTTGTAAGGGTATTTTAAACCTCTTTTATTTCTTCAGTGGGATAAATTTATCCCACATCGATCATGTGGGAGATCAAGTGGGGTTTAAAAGGGGAGTCACTCCCATTACCGGGTGACCACCACTCGATGGTCAAGGGAGACACTGAGTGAGGGCCACCCTACACTATTTGGAGATGCATTTACATGTGGCTTATGTGTGATGACCAATCTATTAACCAATATGTGTTTTGACTTGCCATTGGAGTTATTTATCTGCCATGTAGATTGATGGATGTGACTGTTGACTAGGGGTAATTAAATCTAAAAATCCTTTAATAGTTATATGTGGGAATTATCCCACATGCTCCCTGTGGGAGAAATTGGGAGGTTGAAATAGGGGAAAGTGCTTCTATTAGCCTGAGAACCAGGTGATGGTCAGGGTAGGCCTTTCCTGGTGGAGGTCGAGGCCAAGCGTTGGTGGTGGATGCCTCATTGACTATTTGATTTAGATGCCTCATTGACTGTTTGAATTGGATGCCTCGTTGATTTTTTGACTTGCTTGGAAATTGGATTGATTGGCTTAAGTTATTTTGACCTTAATATATCACCCTTTTTTAATATTTGAACCTTTTTATTTTTGAAGAATTGGCTCAGTTGGAATCTATCCTTTTTGCAATTTAACCCTAGGTTTTTGGAGACTAAAATCTAGAGGAAACAAATCTATTTTTGCAATGAAGGAATTGATTGAGCAAACTCAAATGAAGGATAGGTCAAATTGGGTGTCTTAAAAAGGATAGACCTTGAAACATGCAACTATAGATAATTCATTTAATGGAAAAATTGTAAGACAACTTTAGGATAATTTTGTGGAGAAATTGTAGGAAAATTAATGGAGAATTTTGCGGAGAAATTGTAGGAAAATTAATGGATAATTTTGTGGAAAATTTGTAAGATAGATTTAGGATAATTTTGTGGAGAAATTATAAGTTAACTATAGTACAATTTTGTGGATAAATTGTAGGTTAACTATAGGACAATTTTGTGGAGAAATTGTAGGATAATTTTTGTGGAGAAATTGAATACTATTGTGAAATAATTTTATGGAGAAATTGAATACTATTATGAAAAAAAATTGTGGAAAATTGTAATTTCAATTATAAGGAAAATTGGTAGAAAAGGTGTAGGAGAACTTTAGAGCAATTTTGTGAAGAAATTGTATGTTAGATAGGACAATTTTATGGAAAAATTGAATGCTAGTTAAAGGAATGTTTTATGGAATAATTGAATAATATATTTACAAATAATTTTGTGAAAAATTTGGATGGCTTATAGATAAATATTTTATGAAAAGATCAAATTTTTGATTCTGTGACCACCAAAACAGCCTCACACCTATGTTTTCCTACTGCGTAAAATGAAATAAAAGAGACAAAATAGATGCATGCAAAATTGACAACAAATGGGAAGAAGAAAAACACTTTTATTCCATTGTAAAGAAGCCAATCTCGGTTACAATTACATCCCTCTTAGGGATACCATTTTGATACTCTTATTACAATAGGAAAAATCAATGTTCCCTCTTAAGGGTAAATGTGAGTTTTAGGCCCTTCGGGGTGACACAAACTGCTCTAGGGTGGATTTGACCCTCTTCTCCACATTGAGGAAGAAATTGGATGGTTGAATCTCCTTTGAATCTTCTTTCCTACGGTCAAAAAACAACATAAAAGCATTAAAAGCATTGACAACCTTTCATGATGAGGCCCTTTAAAGAATATAAACATAAATATGCCATAACACTAATGAAATCAAGAAAACTAATAAAGCATGTTATGCCTATGCAATACTTGAAAAGATTAATTGAAACATATAATTGAAAAGTACAACTATCTATCTAATGAATTGATTACATGAAATGAAGCATGATAACATGAAAATGAACTAATTATGTATTATTTGCCATAATGAAGTAAAATTAATGAAAACCCTAATTCTATCAGTCAGAGTCTCTAAAATGCTAAATAAAACACTAAAATACTTAATATAACCTAGTGGAACACAATGCAAAAAGAATAGTAAGGAGATCTTCCATCGATTGCAACTCGTAGCTCAAATGAATGGTATGCACTATACACCATGGCTGTCAACCACAACGAGCAATAGAGTAGCTTTGCCCTCCAAATCCAAGGCTGTGGGCTTGGTCCTCCTTGTCAAATTGATGATCAAGGGTCACCTTGATGTCCTATGACTGGTTTGGCGGTTGAATTGCACATTTGGGCCTCCGTTTGCTTGAATTTTCTTTTCTTGGAGTTCTAGCTCCTTAGGGCATCCATGACACAAATTGACATGATGTTTAATGAATTGGAAAATGAATGGTAACAAAATTCTCTCAGTAAAATTTGGTGAGTCTACAATCTGACAGGGTTTCGCTATTTTAATCTCCAATGCTCACTTCTATCTCTATTTCGATAGTGCTTCACTATCAAAATGAATTATATATTTTACCCTAATTTGAAGGGGCATTTATAAGATTACCCAAGGGATAGGGGTAGCTTCATGGAGAAGCAAAGATCAAGAAAAAATGGTTGGGACAGTTTGATTGGAAGCCTCTAGAATCTTCCATCTTTCAACTACCCTCTTCTAGAACAAATGGCTGTTCAAACCAATTTGTCTCATATGAAGGCCAACTAAACTTTAGTACTAAACCATGGGTGAAATATGTGGCATAGACTATGAACCACGAGTGTAATCAAAGGTTCAGACTGTAGACCGTAGGTCTCAATAGTGTTTTGAGTTTATTAGGCCAAGGAGCCCAAATTGAGTGGTTAAAACCACTGCTCTATCTTGGAGACTATCCAAGATATTCCATATGGTCTTGTAGCCTGTCCCATATGAGTAGTCGCCATTGACATGATGCATTTTAGGTGTCTACAGATGCCCCTTTTGAGATGCATTATGAGATAGAACAACGTGTGAGAAAAAATACACCACCTAAAATGATGTCGAAGGTTGCATGATGATCATTGATGTGATCAACATTAGATTCCCCAGGTACTGCAAAAGAACATGCATTCTAGAATCATTGCTTTCAACTCATTGGAGGCTTAATTTGAAAGGGTTTGCACTCGTCATCAAGCATTCGGGTAGCTTTGGTGCTACAATATGACTTAGACTTATATAACCGAAAGGAGATGAGATACAAACAAACTATCATATATGATATTTATCCCAAGCAAAGGGGTAAGCTTATGATAGCTATTGACAATAATTCACAAGGATGAATGCAATTTAATAAGATCAAGGGATCTACAGTCAAGGGATCTCCTGCTAATTTTTATTATGATTATGAAAGTATGACTACCCCCTCAAGCGACGAGTCGATGAGGGTAATGGTAATTAAATTAAGTGACGAGGTCACTTGACCATTATGAATGATCTGAACAAACTTAGAATTTAGCATTTAATTACTTGGCTAGGCCTAGTTTAGATTATGATTGCAACTATTAATAGTGATTGCATATTTCTATCCCATGGAGAGGTCAGGCTACAATAGCCTTATTAGAAAATAAAAATGATACAATGCCAATCATATTTATGTTTAATCAATTTATCGATGATCTACTAAAAATATGTCATAGGATAAATGACATGAAACGCCTCGTTCCCATGGTGCGGTCTAGCCTCGAAGGCCTTCTTCGAGATTGAAAAGAAGCATATCAAATCATTGATGACAATTTTACCCCAAATGTACTTATGGTTATTTAATCATATCGTCGTATTGCATGGAGCGTCAGTCGCTGCAACCGCCAAGTGTTTAGGATAAATAACTGAATACGAGGTGCATTTGGCTTTTGAATTGTTTAATAATTTTTTTTTGACTTTTTTGAGTTTTTTAATTGATCCTAGTGCTTGAAAATCACCAAATTTTCTAAGTTGATTGCTCTGATTGAGATTCTAATCTGTTAGGAATCATTAATTTATCATTTAAAACCTTCACACAGTGGGATTTTGGTGCATTTAATGCTATTTGCAAACTGTGCATATAGGAGTAGTTTGAAATATCAAAATTTGGGAACCACGGCTTAGAGTTACGGTTCAAAAAACCTAATTCTGAGATCACAATTGTCAGCTGCGATCCGACGAAATTAAGAAAAGTATAAAAATTTTCCCATTTGAAAATTTCATTATTATTCCTTGAAAGTGATTGCAACTGGAGATAGCTCTGAGAGGTGAGGAAGCAAAAGTTGACATAAAATGCTACTAAAACAACTACCTACGACCTCTCAAACATCCTGATGGTAGACTCTATGCAACCTTCATCCAGTCGAGGCATCGGTGCATGAAAGGTAACTCAAAACCAAGTCCTTGCACTCCTTACCAACTTAAAAAATGAACCACATTAAGTAATGGGTCCAATTAAATTCACTAAACTGTTGGCAATGAACCTCACATTAGTTTAGGCTAGATTAGGGCTTTAATTTTTAGGTGCTAGGATAGGAAGTGACCTTTTTAGGGTTACATTCCTAAACCACAGTTGGCAAACGTGGCTCCCAATTGTCAGATTGGGGACCACGACTGTCAACCATGATAGGATTCAAATCCCAATGGTCAGATTTTTGACCGTTATGCAGACCGCAGATTTGACCCACGGTTCCAAGATTTTGGAATTTTTTTTATAATTTTTTATTTTTTTACTAGCAATTAATGTCATTTATTGCACTTTTGAGATGCATTTTGATTTTATTTTTGAATTTTGGTCATTTTTTACATGTTTTTATATTTTTAGCAATTTCTAGATTTGTTTGTCATTTTTAGGTTGTTTTTAACTATTTTTAGTTATTTTTAGTCACCTTTTACCTTATGCATTGCTTCTTTTTAGAAGTTGACCTCTAGAGACAAGGAGATGAATCTCCTTTGCAACCTCTATAGATAGCTCACTGACCAAGAGCAGGAGTGGTTCGGTGCGGTTGGCTTTAGATACGTGCTTGATCTACCCATGATCAGGGTAGACCAAGCATACATGACTGCGTTGGACCAGTGCTAGGATGCACGGACAAACACATTTCACCTGCCCATAGGTGAAATGACTATGACATTACAGGATGTCTACCGGATCTTCAGGATCCTAATCGATGGGGATCCCATCATCTCCACTCCATTCCATAGTAGGGGAGCTATTTTTGATGCCATCTTTGAAGATCAGAGTGAGGATGCTCAGACTAGGATTGATCATGGAGGCATCCATGTCAGATATTGGCATGATGAGGGCATCTTCTCAGTTCGAGAGGTCATCTTCATGCACTTAGTCATACAGATTGTGCTTCTAGACTCCTCGAGTGCGAGGATCCCCTGGAACCTCCTGGCCATCGTGAGGAGAGTTATGTAGAGTTCTACGTGATGACCTATGCTCTTATCTTGGGGGAGCATGCTTCTAGATAAGCTTTATCATGAGTTATATTAGATTACCCATAGGAGTTAGGTAGGTATTAGCTATAGCCTACTGCTTTAGATTTGTGTCTGGCAGCACATTCAGATTGAGCGGCCTACATACCTGTCGCTCATCATTACTACTATTCCTATCGCACACTAGTGCTATGTGACATGCTAGCCCCATGAGGAGGATGGGTTTTGGAGTATGTCTCATGCTTGGGACCTGGACCACTACATTGCTATATTTGCACAACTTTAGGTGGAAGATATAGAGTGGCACCCATACATGGATTACCCTCTATAGCAAGAGGCTAGCAGGCAGCTATGCCAAGCAAGGAGGGGCAGGTGGTTACTTAGCTACAAGATCGAGATTTATGAGTACCAGTACTACTCATGCGTCCTATGCTAGTTTGGGATTGCTCAAGATATTTTGACTCTTCCTATCATCTACAAGCACCTAGTACTAGAGAGATATCTATCATGGGTCCAGTTGACATTACTAGGGGATGAGGTCGATGAATTCTATGAGTCAGGCATGTCTAGGACTAGCACCACCACAACATATGACACTTGGTGGTCACTTTTATAGTGGTAGAGAGAGGGGCCCATCAATCAAATAAATGATAGAGCAAAGGTTAATCTAAATGGGTGCAACATGTGTCAGTGTACCAAGGGCAAATGGGATGTAGAGGCTACCATAGGGGAGGCTTCTTAGGTTGAGGTAAAGGAGAACACAGGTGAGGAGGGTGAGGCACCTCATAATAGTGAGATTGGGTAGCTGAGAGTTCACATTATCACCCTCTAGAGCCAGGTTGGGCAATTGCAGACTCAAATTTTGCAGCGGGACACATATATCACCACTTTAGAGGTAAAGCTATCTCATAGTGAGAGATAGCTATAGTAGGATCAGGAAGAGAGGACAACTCTCACAACACAGGCTACAACAACAGAGACACAGGTTAGGGAGCTCACTAGTGAGCGCAATCTGGTGCAAGCATGACTGAGTGCAGCTACTATCGAGAGAGACCTGCTCAATATAAATGGGATATGTTTCATCCTCCCAGGTCATCATGATACCTTTGATCACATCATCTATTTTACTTCTAGCAGGTCATGACCCCATGGCAAATATTAGGAGGCTTCATTCCCTCATGGAGGAGGGTAATGAGCGGGATACAATGCGCATGGATCATATCTCCCAGTTGGAGGGCCACATCAGGCTAATAGGAAGGGAGGTTCTAGATGATACACAAACTATAAGGACACACTAGAGCCAATACCAGACCAGAGATATAGGGCAGTCTACTGCTAGCTCCAACTACAAGACTCATAGGATCGAGAGGACACACATGTATTTTATCACTCATGGACCCAGCTCATAAAGGAGCCATAGGGATGGCAGGGGTGATGGTGATGACTCACAGGTTGATGGTACATGCCCCATGTATTAAATATCTTACAAGGATGCTTATTGTACCATTTTTAGTGTAAGGTCGAGGACCTACATAGTTGTAACCTGCAGATATTTTTGATATACTCTTGATGTACTTTTTTTAGACACACACACACACATATATATATATATGAGATTGATCATTTTGGCTCATTATGTGTACTTCCTTATTTTTGATTTTATGTTTATGTTATGCACATGGATGCATATGTTCATATTGATGCAAGATTATGCATAAGGGGTTGGACTCAAAATGTACTTGTAAAAAAATGACGAATCTTAATCGAAATCAAGGCGAATCATGGAAAATCTTAAGAAAATAAAATAAATCATCTTCACACCAAAATTTGGGGTATTTGAAGCCCTAAAATATAAATTCATATTTGGGGTATATTTTAACCTATTAAATGACCTTATAACTTCATAAAAATTCCACCATTAGATTAGTCTCGAAAAGAGCTTTCCAACGAGTACAAATATGCCTATGTTTGGATATATATTATAGCGAATTGACCCTAAGAAAAAATTGGTCCTGAAAATTTTAGGTGAATGGGCTGACATTGAGGGTTCTCATATTTGCCAATTTCAAATTCTGGAAATACTAATATTCACCCAATTGAAAAATATTCACCACTATTTATAACCCTATATTGATGCTATGCTTATATGATGTGATGCATGATTGACATGCACTAGATAGCTATTTAATATATGATGATGATGGTATGCAGTGATCTAGATGCTTAGATGTGCTATTTATGATGTATGCATATGGATGCGATATTTACTTTTAAACACATTTAATTTTGTTGTATTGTATGCATTTAATTTATGACGATGTCACAATATGCTGGTGTAATGTATGTAATGCATTATTTACATAATGGTAATCTAATATAAATGAACTTGTATGATTTAATCACTAAAAACACAAGGTATGAATGCAATATGTGTTTAACAATCTAATGGACAAAACCACAGACTGTGTAAAAATCATGAATGTAATTGAAAATCCTTATTACAATAATTTAATCAATTAATCACCCATAGATGAAATGCAATGATGTGCAGTGGTATGATGTGAATTTTATAATATGTCACTCTATATTCCTTTTACAATTTAAAAAATATGCACAATATAGTCAGTGGCCGTCTAAATATCGTTTATGATATCCATATGGTATCTATCCTATATATTGATTGTGCTCAATATAATTATGTATCACATATTCGATACTTTATAATTTGATTATTGAATACCTTTATTTTTGATGGTTTGTGATCTTTGGTATTTTTTTGCTATTAGAGGAATTTTTGATGTTTTCCATGAGACTCAAACACCCTAGTAGACTTATCAAAAGTTGTATACTAACCAAAATAGACTTCTAAAATGTAAGGCTTTCGCTAGGATAGGCCCTAACTATTCATTATACCTATGTGTGCAAATGAGTATATTAAGATAAAGCATAAGCATACCTCGATGTCAGGTGGGATTCTTTTAGCCCATTGCTAAGATTGGGGGTCCGAAAATGTTTATTCAATCATAGGTTTAGATTTTAGTTGGACTAGACCAGTAGGCGATACAGGACACCTGAATCTAGCTTGTCCACATTCAAACATTGGTTTGTACATAAGCGAGGTGCTAATGCATTAGACATATCATCATGCGTAAGGTATAGTAGTGCTGGCAATTCCATGGATTCAAGTTCACTCCCTTATTTTCTTCATTTTTTTGGGATACTTGCTCATATAAAATGATAAAAATCACTATTTATTTTTGTACTTTAATGACAAAAATCACTGTTTATTTTGTACTTTCTTTCCTTTCTTGAGTAAGGGATTTGATATTGATTTTTATTCCTTTGTACAATTTGTCTTCATTTGACTTAACTTTTTGGAATTTACATTTGATAATTTTCTTTAGAAACTTCCTTTGGGGATTTTACTTTGGGGAATTGTTTATGGGATATTGATTTTAGGATATCAATCTATGATATCAATATGGGATATCAATATGGGATGCCGATCTATGATATTTATTGGGGGTATCAATCTTGAGGATTGATGTGGGATATCACTCTGGGATATTGCTCATTTTAATGTAATCAAGGGATTCTGGGTAGGGAACAAACTTGTCATTTTTCCAATTGCTAATATTTACCATACCATCCACATATGGGGATAAGCAAGAATAAATATTTTCACCTCAGGATACTTGGTCCTATTTTGTGGCTTTCATCTTCCCCTAGTCCTTATTAGTATTGTTTAATTTGTTGATTAGTGATAGGATTATGATATGCTAAGGGCTATACTAACTAGACCTCATATGCAAAAGCAAAGCAATATTTCTATCAACTCTTGAGAAGACCTCTAGGTATGGTTGAATGACCATAAAACTCTAGTATATTCTTCATAACAACAAAATGGGTTGTGTTGAAAAACACAATTACTCACATGAATGGTGGATTATGATAAATGCAGAAGTGCATGATTGAAATACAACATGGCATCATTTGTAATACTGACAAACACAATCCATCCTATTACGGAATGCAATGGATGAAGAATGCCTACATGCAATGTGACGAAGTGAATGCATGTGTAAATGAAAATGCATAATGCAAATGTGAATGTTTTTGGATCTTATGCTTTACCAATTTTATTTTATTTTATTTTATTGTTTTTTTAATTTTTATGAATTTTGAGCCTTTATATTTGACCAAACAATGAGTACATGCCCTTGGAGACTTTAGGAGTGACCAAACAATGTGGAAATGCCTTTGGAGCCTTTAACTTGACCAAGCAATTTTTTAGAAAACCCTTGGGGCTTTTGGGTTGACCAAAGGGATTATGAGCACCTTTGGAACTTTTAGGGATGACCAAGTGGTTCTTAGGAACCCTTGGAGCCTTTTGGGATGACTGAGTGGTTTTAAGAAAACCCTCGAAGCCTTTTGGGATTGATCAAGCGATTTTAAGCAAACCCTCGAGGCCTTTAACTAACATGACCAAGTAGTTTTAGGAATCCTTGGTGCCTTTTGCTATGCTCTCAAGCATAGAACTCCTTAATATGGATGATGTTGAGAGGTTCAAGATCTTCAACACCCCCTAGCGATGTTAGGTGATAGGTACCCAAACCAATATTTTAAGATATGATATAGGGTTCTAGCCAATTAGCCATGAATTTATCTCACATATCAGGTGACAAATTAGAGTTCTGTTGGTTCTATTTCAGCACAAGATCCCCAACCTCAAAGTCTCTCAGATGGACTTTGTTATTATAAGCTTGTTTTAATTGCTCTTGATAAACACAGAGATGCTCTAGGGAATTCATGCAATGTTCATCAAGTAGCATCAATTGATCTAGGCGAGCTTTTCACACGGTGTCATCATCAATGAAATTTTTCAATGTGACGCGCAACGTTGGAATTTACAACTCTAAGGGCATAATGGCCTCAACACCATATACTAGTAAAAATGAAGTTGCCCCAATGGAAGTCCGAATACTAGTCATGTAAGCCCATAAAGCAAGGGGCAACTGGATGTGCCAATTTGTGGTGCTCTTGTACTGTATTTTTTAATATGGAAACCACTGTCTTATTTGAAGCTTCAACTTGTACATTTTCTTGTGGATAATATGGAGTTGAAAAACTGTGTTTGATTCTATACTTAGATTTCAAAGCTCTCACAGTCTTGTTTTTAAATGACTTTCTACTATACAAAATTATCTTGGATGGAATACCAAAATGACATATGATATGCTCAAGTATAAAATCTGCTATGCGAGCTCTAGTTTTTGTTTTTAAGGGTATTTCTTCTGACCATTTAGTAAAATACTCAATAGCCATGATAATAAAAGTATGTCTACCCAATGATGGAGGAGAGATCTTATCGATAAGATATAATCCCCACTGAACAAATGGCCAAGTCGCTTGGATGGGCAGTAAGGCCTACGATGGAAAGTGCGTAAGATTAGCATGATGCTGAAATTTAACACATTTCTTGAAATACACATTGCAATCCTTCTCCATAGTGGCCCAATAGTAACTCATTCAAGGGATGTGCTTGATGATGGCCATGCTACTAAAATGGCCACTACACATACCATCATGAGCTTGTGAAATCACCCAAGATGCCTCTTGGGGCTCTAGACAATGAAGGAGAACTCTATAATAGCCTCTTAGGTACAAAATATCTCCTAGCAAGACATATTTAGTCACTTTATGCTTGAATGTGCATTTTGTAGCACACAAAAATCCCTTTGGGATCAAACCAAGTTTTAAGAAGTCTTGGATTTGTGACATCCAGCTCTGGTAAGCCTTAGCTTCGACTTCTAAAATGACTTGCTCCCCTTACGTATCTACATGTGCAAATGCAAACTGGGAAACAACCTTGTGGTGAATGGTAGTACCACCCCTCATTGAACTCTGAGAGGTTAATGAACCCCAGGGTGCCTTCTTCAGAAAGTATTCAGCTTTATAGAACCATTCAAATTTTGGTTCCACACTAATCATGTTGATTGACTCTTTATTATCAAAGGCTTCAAACTCCACTGCAATATGCGAGAGCATTTTAACATGAATGGTAGTAAAATTGGCATACAGATTCTGAGGGATTAAGGATCCCAAATATGCCATGGTGTCTGCAAACCTATTTGATGAATGAGGTATTGCCTCGATGTCATACCATTCCAACTTAGCTAAATATGTAACAAAAAGATATTTATAAGCTTTAAACATGAGACATCATCACTAAAAGAGTCCCTTAACTTGGTTGACTATGAGCAAGGAATCACCAAAGATGTTTAATATTTTAATGTTCATGGTGATGATTGTGTGGAGACCCAATAGTAGGGCTTCGTATTCAGCATTGTTGTTGGTGCAAGGAAATTCTAATTTGAATGACAAGGGTATTATATCTCCTTGAGGTGTGACAAACACTATTCCTACACCACCCCCTTGCTCACACTTCAAACCATCAAAAAAAAATATCATATCAGCATTATTTTCTGGTTCTTTAGGTTCGGGAGCTTCAAATACGATGAAAACCGCATCATACGAAAGCTCAATGGTAAGAGGTCTATTGTTTAATAGTGGTGCCTCAAACAACTGATCAACTATGACTTGTCCCTTAATAGAATTTTGGCTTATGAATTCCACATTGAATTCCATTAGTAGCATGATCCACTTTGCAGTACGTGTATTATGATATGTCTTGCTCATAATGTACTACAAAGGATTTTGTTTTGATATTACATATATCATATGACTTAGCATATAGTGCCATAATTTCTTTATAGTGAACACTACTGCTAAACATAGCTTCTCCACATATGCATATCCTAGCTCATAACTCACCAAGGTTCAACTAATATAATATATGACTTACTCTTTGCCTTGCACATTATTTTGGGCTAACATGGTCCCTAATGCAAAGTCGATTTCCGATATATAGTAGAAATGGCACATCTGGCCTTGGTGGATCTAGCACTAGTGGCGTTGCTAGGTATTACTTGATTTTAGTAAATGCTGCTTAACAGTCCTCGTACTAGTTGAATGGGACCCCCTTGTATAGCAGTCGATTCATGGGTCAATATTTGTTCAATAATTGAGCGATAAATTTATTTATGGATGTTACTTTATCTTGTAGGATTCTTAGGATAACTTAAAGTATGTATAGCAGTCCTAAGAGTTTTCTTTATTTAGCATAATGTCAGGTTGAATCCTATGATGTTAATTTATTTATTTAATAATTGACCGATATTTATAGCAGTCCTAAGAGTTTTCTTTAAGTTATGCTAAATACACACTTTGTAGGATTCAACCTGACATTATGCTCTATCAGGTGATCGAAGGCCTTCTTCAAGACCTCAACATGCTTTGCACGCAACAATGACTTAGCCAAAAATTCATCGATATAATCCTCTAGGATCTTATGCATGTAGTCATGAAAGATATATGTCATGGTCTGTAGATATGTGGCACAAAAATTTTTAAGGCCAATTATAAATGTGGTTTTATGCTGGTATTCGAGCTTAATCCAAATTTTATTGCATCTAAAAAAACCATCCATCAGGGAGAGCATCTCATGACCTACAGTTGCATCTACAAGAGCATTGATATTTGAAAATAGAAATGAATCCTTTGATGTTGCCTTATTCAGGTCTCTGATATCCATACAAATATGAATCCTTCCATCAGGTTTTCCTATAGGCACCACATTGGATACCCATTTTGGATAGTCAATGGAGATGACAAACTCTACATCCAACAACTTTTGCAATTCATATTTTACTATTAAGGCTACTGTTGGATGCATATTTCTAAGCTTATGCTTGACTGGCTTCTTTAACATATCTAGTGAAAGGTTATGGGTAACCAATTTTGGGTCTAGACCTGGCATATCTTTGTAAGTCCAAGAAAAAATATTAAGTCACTCTTTTAGTAGAGGGATGAGGGTGGCACGCTCATCAAGAGTGAGACTCTCTCAAAATTTAACCTTCCTTGGATTGGTGGAATCATTACTGATATCCACATAGAAGGTTTCCTCTACTGACATGTGTGATCCCTTCTCAAGCTGATGAGACATAGGGATCAAATGGATGTCATTTACTGGGTTTATAGGTTTTGCATTGGAAGCATCCTCAACATGATAGAAATCATAAGCACATCCTGGTGCAAAATGAAATGGTTGCAATATTTCTTCATTAGGGAAGAAATATTCAGGCTCAATAGGCGAGTCAACATGATTCCAATTGATAGCATCTAAATTTAAATGCAACGGTTTGGATGGATCGGCTGGATTGTGGAGTGGAGTGGTAAAATCAATGGAGACCATATTTATGGAATGGAATTGATCTCTAGGACCACATGGACACACATCTATATCACTGATGCATCTCCCATACTTAAGATCTAGCTCTATCAGCATGAGCACAAATGGATCCTCTCTATGCCAGATATGGATTATTGGTCCTCTCTAAGCACTAATTGCAAGATTGGATCATTCAGCTCAATGAGCTCCATATACATCATCAGATCGAGAAACACCATGTGATAAATCATATTAAGATTTAGTGGTCTCCCTCTAAGGTGAGGATTGAGATTGATCTCTCTACACATGTCCTCAGTCGTATAAGGTACATTATGATGATGTAAGTGGGGAGGTCCTAGATAAGCTCTCTCTGTTTCATCCTCATTTTCACTGTCATAATACAATCCTTCATTTGCCCCCACTGGAATGGGATGTTCTAGCAAATGTGGCCCCATATAGGCTATCTCATGATCACTATCATCACTGTCTAATAAAATTGGGTACAAGCACCGTAAATATGATACTACCTCATAAACTAGCTCAACCTTAATCCCTAATTGATTTTCAGGTGAGGAGTCACTGTCCACAAAGATATCCTCGTTATGTCTTGGGTGGTGCTATGGTGATGTAAGACACCATCCGGTTATCCCTCTAGAATGTAGAAGGATTAGGGTGATATGGATTGAAATCCACATTGTCCCCCAAACTAAGGTATAGGTGATCTAAAAATGTTGTAAGTAAATCATCATGTCCTGATATTTGCAACCCTAGCTCGAACCTATTAGTTGCCAACTGATAATGTGGCTCAAGCGGAGTTCTACGTCCTTGCTCAAAAATACCAAGGCCATACCCATGCCAATGATATGATTCAAAAATATGTATGTAATATTCATTATTGGATAGGTAATGAACATTCAAAGTGAATAGTTCATCATCATCTTCATCCCTGGACGTTCAAGTAGGAAGCTGATCCAACCTAGCGTAGATGAAGTTCATTTGATTGGGTGGCTCTCCCAATTGAAATACTAATCCAACCAGAAAAATATGAGTATGCAGTCAGCCCATCTCTTGTGCAGTCTCTAGGATTGATCCAAAGGTGACATTCTACACAATGTATTCACCTAACCCTGTGTTGGCCAAATGAACAGTCACCCACAATGCGGATGACCCTGATGACGATGCAGGTGAGGTAGGCTAAGGTACATCCTTGACTTTATCATGGGATTATTCCACTTCCATGGGAGTGGAAGCCTCATTGGTGACTGGTTTAGGCACATGATTATTTTCCTTTTTGCCCATTTTTACCTTTACTTTCCTTTTGCCTTGAAGCATTGCTGATGCAGTCAGTTTTAAAGAAGTTGATATAGTGTGCTTGGATCTCTATGATATAGATATCGATGGTTGAGCATGTACTTTTTGTTTTCCTCCTAGATTCTTAACCGGTGATGTTGGCCAGATGTCCAGGTGTGTTTATGGGAGTATGAAACCCCTTAGTAAATCAACTAGGTTCACAAATTTGAAGGGCTCTTCATTTGACGACACCACATGAACCTGTACCTCATGAATATATTTTACATGTTGATGTAGTATGGAGGAAACACAATGCATTTATCAAATCCAAGGTCTCCCAATAAGGATGTTATATTGCATGGCACCTTTGATCACCTGACACATCACGAAGATGATCTTTAGACCCACCTAAATAGGTAGGATGATTGTGCCAATCGTCGAGCATAGCGTGTCATTAAACACTCTCAATGTGAATGCGATGGGTACAATATGTGACCCAAGAATATTTAAAGGACTTAATGGCTTGGTCATTATAATATTGATCAATGAACCAGTGTTGACCAAGACCCTCTTGAATGGCATGTGATTAACACACACAATGATATGTAATGGTGGGTCATCCATATCTATAGAAACTATCCTGATTTCATGATCGTAGAATTAGATCATAGGTTCTTGGCATTGTTGTACGTGTCCCACAAAATTGGTGAATGCTTGAGCATCATGGGACTACACCTCGATGGACCTTAGAATGTCCATGAGAGTATCCCTATGCTTGGGGGACTGTTGTATCAGCTCATAAATAGATAACTTTATAGGAGTTATCTGTAGGCTTTGAACCAACTTGCTTCATATGGTCACCATAGGTCTAGTTGGTGGGCCTGGAATATTTTGAACTGGCCACTAATTTGGTGTAGCTTGTATCCTGATGGGAGCACAAGGTTTATTTAGTTGCTCATACCTCCCATGTCTGGTAACAACATTAACCATACCTACAAACCCCTGGGTAGGTGGTTCACCACACACTTGGTGGACCTAGCCAGCATTGTTGTGCAACATCTCATGGTTTGGCAATCCCCATGTTTTGGTTGTTGGGCACCAGTGGTTTATTTGGCACTATAAGATCACCTTTATTGATGATATTCTGCATTATATGTTTGAAGGACCAACACACTTAGATGTGGTGGCTCTTCATGTGATGGAAGATGCAAAATAGATCATCCTGATATTCCTTTGACTTGGGTTGGTTAGGATCAACCAATTTAATCTCGAGAAACCTAATTGACTTAACCTCACACAATTGATGGAATATCGATGTCAAAGTTTCTATTAAAGGCATGAATTGGTGAGGTAGGCATTGTTCCTTATTTTTGCCCTTGTAATTGTTCTTGCACTTCTCGTACTACACAAGAGGAGGTTGGGCCTGATAGTTTTGCTTTTTTGCCCCTTATCCTCTATTTGGAGGTTTAACATCATCTGATTAACATGGGCTTGCTTGCCTTGATGTTTCATGGAGCTCTTCATGTGCCGCTCCTTCCTATTTTTGTGCTTCAAGTTTCCCTATTGCAACTTGATATTTTCAATTACTTTGGCTTACACCAAAGCTTCCTCAAATGTCTGGTACTGTTGTAGTTGCAATAATAATGAGATGTGCTTGGCATAACTCTTCGTGAACGTCTGGGTCAGTTTTGTAGTAGGAATGGGGAATGACAACTTTACCATTAATCTCCTCCACCTCTTTTTGTATTCTAGGATTAGCTCATCATCATGTTGAGTTAGCATAGCTAAATAAAAAATGTTATCTTACTTCTTGATGCCAAAATAAAATAATTAAATAAAGGCGTCAACCAGTTGCTCAAAATTGGTGATACTATACTTCTTTAGCTGATTAAACCACTCCTGGGTTGGGCTTGAGAGGGTTGTGATGAATGTACACAAATGCAAAACATAGTTTCTTGTAATCTAGAAGCATATGTCTAGAAATATTGTGACATGCTTTTGTGCATCTTAGTCACCTTTGAATTTATCTAGCTTGGACATGTCAAAATGCTCAGTATATGCTGGAGTAGGCACCGAGGGGTCCAAAGGCTCATTATGAATCTTGCTCAATATCATATTTTGAAAAGTCATGCCTTGTATCTTGATTGCTTTCACTTTCTCTTCTAAGACCTTATAGGCCTGTGAGGATAGAAAGTCCTCCTCCCTAAGCTGATGTGGGGGCAGTATTGGAGGTACATTCTTCCTCTATCAAGGTGGAGGACATTGATATTTCTCCTCAACTTGGGAGATTTTAGGATATCCTTGATCGACTCCATATCCTTCTTCTTCCTCATATTGTATTTGCCTCTTATCTTCAAATGGTGGTGGTCATTTTATTTGTTGGGCACTGACATGAGTGTGAGCGTCTCTACACTCCTGATGCACATTAGCTTGTGAAAAAGCCCTCCTATGAATGCACTCTCCATGCTCAACATGAGTGAATAAACTAGCCTTGGCTAGTCTATCCTCTTGTTCTACATGCTCCTTTTGGGTAAGAATGCATTCCTCATGCATATGCTACTCATATAATATTTGTATAATGAGCCTTTATGACTAAATATTATCATCTTCAATGCACTACTTCTCTACGCAGGCATCCTCCACTTGATCTTGGAGGAGTTGTCATCTCTACTCGAATACCAGTATACGTGATCTATCAATGTGATTGGTCGTAAGATGCCTCTGGTATGTGTGCTCCGTGTGAGCGACTTTATGGGTTTTGTACCCATCTGGCGGATTCACTATGCTTTTGTCTTTGTTTGTGAAGATGGCATTGACATCATGTTGAGTCCTATGATGTGTAACACCATGCACGAATGGTGTATGTGAACCATGAGGGTGTTTGGAAGCCTCCCCATGTTCTTTGGTAGTCCTAATAATGCTCCTACCATGCTCACTCAGGGTACGAGTGGGCGGAGCTAAAGGCTTATAACCTAACTGCTTGAGGATGCTACCTAAACCATCTAATTGTATGGATTGCCATGACTCATGCGGTGGCGTACCATTGGCTCCCACCTTGGATATGTTGATAATGAGAGGTTCATTACATGTGGGAGTGTGAATAGACCTATGATTAGAAGTAAGACCATCTACATACCCCTGAATGGGTAGATATTGATCTCTTTTATAATCTAAATTTGGAGGGATGGAACCTCCTATAGACATAATATGTAGGGGTACCAACTTAGCTCCTTGGATGACATACTCATCGATTGATCCTGTGGATGCACATGCACTGTGATCTCGATAATGAATTTCGAGTAGAGCACCCTCATGTTGAGAGGTTGCATGCTCTATCCTATGTCTAGAAGAGTGTACAAAAGCTCCAATATTAGGGGTACGCTCAATGGTGTCCTCTCATATCAAATTGTCTCCTCTGATACTCACTGAATGACATTTGAGAAGCACATGTGGGCAAGGGTTTGACATATTTTATTGTGAATTTGGTGGGGCGTGGTCATTGGCATCAGGATTAAGCCTTTTTTGACCTTCCCGTGTCTCCACCATGGTGCACCTAGTGTCTAGATTTATCTTTTATTATGCAAATAAGGTATACAATGGTGATTATATCGAATTTAAATTTTATAGGCTATGAAAGGTTCTCGGATATGATATTGGTCTAGAACAAAGGTACGTGGGATTTGGGCCAATAGATGGAAATCACCTCCACCGTCGTTGAAATCCTACTAGTGGTTGGATGTCACTTCCAACTCACTAGAATTTAATTAAAACATGGTGTGTGTGGTTATTTTTAGATTGCATAAAAGGAAATATGCATAATACAACACTCACATGATCATTTCCTACATGATATGCATAAAAATAACATTTTATATCCAAGAAGTATGCATGCTACATCCTACATGACCTTTTGAAAATGCAAGTTACGATGATAAATGGCCTTTGATTAGGCCTCAAGCATGCAAAACCACCACATGAAATATTCTAGCACGCTGGAGTCTAGGGTGGACTGCACTTAGAGGTCTATTGTTCCTAGCAGCACCTAGCTAAAGAATAACAAAAACAAAATCCCAGGACCTAATTCATTTTTCTTTTTTCTTTAAGATGTCCTAATTAAATTTTATTTTACGCATTATGGAAAAACATAGGAAGTGAAAATAGAGACAAAATTTGAGAATAGGACCTACCTTGGGTCCTCATCTGATATAGCTTTAACTCCCTGTTGTATGTTGTATTTGCTATAAAATACAGCTCTATTGCATGGATACTACTTTAGACCACGTCTTGAAGCCGCAGGCCAACAATGAGACCCCAGCTATCAACCGTGGTTTGCACCTGATATCCAAAAACACAAAGAATTCAAAAATTAGAGGCTAAAAATGTAGAGTCCCGTCGTGATCACCTTCTATGACCACAAAAATGGCCTCACACCTATGCTTCCTATTGTGTAAAATGAAATAAAAGAGAAAAAATAGATGCATGCAAAATTGACAACAAATGGGAAGAAGAAAAAAACTTTTATTCCAGTGTAAAGAAGCCAATCTTGGTTACAATTACATCCCTCTTAGGGATACCATTTTGATACTCTTATTACAGTAGGAAAAAGCAATGTTCCCTATTAAGGGTAAATGTGAGTTTTAGGTCCTTTGAGGTGACACGAACTGCTCTAGGGTGGAGTTGACCCTCTTCTCCACATTGAGGAAGGAATTGGATGGTTGAATCTCCTTTGAATCTGCTTTCTTGTGATCAAGAAACAACATAAAAGCATTAAAAGCATAGGTAGACTCTCATGACGAGACTCTTTAAAGAATATAAACATAAATATGCCATAACACTAATGAAATCAATAAAATAAATAAAGCATGTTAAGCCTATGCAATACTTGAAAAGATTAATTGAAACATATAACTAAAAAGTACAACTATCTATCTAATGAATTGATTACATGAATGAAGCATGATAACATGAAAATGAACTAATTATGCCCTATTTGCCATAATGAAGTAAAATTAATGAAAACCCTAATTATATTAGTCAGAGTATCTAAAATGCTAAATAAACCACTAAAATGCTTAATCTAACCTAGTGAAACACAATGCAAAAATAATAGTAAGGATATCTTCCACCGATTACAAACCATAGATCAAATGAGTGGTCTGCACTATATACCATGGATGTCAGCTGTGGTGAGCAACAAAGTAGCTTTGCCCTCCAAATCCAAGGTTGTGGGCTTGATCCTCCTTGTCAAATTGATGATCAAGGGTCACCTTGATATCCTATGACTGGTTTGGCGGTTGAATTGCACAGTTGGCCTTCGTTTTCCCGAATTCATGTTTCTTGGCATTCTAGCTCCTTAGGGCATCCATGACACAAATTGACATGATGCTTAATGAATTGGAAAATGAATGGTAAAAAAACTCTCTCAGTACACTTAGGTGAGTCTAAAATATGATAGGGCTTCGCTTCTTTAATCTCCAATGGTCACTTCTATCTCTATTTCGACAGCACTTCGCTATCAAAATGCACTATATATTTTGCCCTAATTTGAAGGGGTATTTATAAGATTACCCAAGGGCTAGGGGTGGATTTGTGGAGAAGACAAGATCAAGAAGAGGTGGTTGGGACAGTTGGATTGGAAGCCTATTAAATCTTCCATCCAATTACCCTCTTCTAGAAAAAATGGCTATTTAAACCAATTTGGCTCAGATGAAGGCCAAATGAACTTTAGTCCTAAACCGCGGGTGACGACTGTAGCCTAGACTGTGAATCGCAGGTGTCTTAAATGATTCAGACTGTAGACCATAGGTATCAATAGTGGTTTGAGCTAATTAGCCCAAGGATCCCAAATTGAGTGGTTAAAAGCACTGCTCTATCTTGAAGACTATCCAATATCTTCCATATGGTCTTGTAGGTGTTTACAGATTCATTTGTTTAAATGCTATTTTTTGTGTGAATGGAAACTAAACGAATTTGGTTTATAAAAGTACCTTCTAGCTATGTTTAGGAAATAATGGATGGGCAACTCATTCTTGGAAGAATTTATGGGGTTTCCTCATATTTTTGTATGAACTAGACTAGAAGTGATTGCTTGAAATGAGGAATATTGGAAATTTAATTATAAATGCATCTTCTAAGTTATGAACAAGAAATAATGGGTAGGGAATCTATTATTTGGGGGAATTTATGGGGTTCTCTCTTGCTTGGACTAGAAGTGTTTGTAATTGTAATTGTTCTAACAAAGGAATATATTTTTTGTGGAAAAAGGGTATGTGATAAAAGAATAAATGTGGAATTCTTTCTTGGGAAATTATGGGGTTTCCTTCCTTTGTTGAAATGAATGTATAATGCATGGTTACATTATGGTGAATTTTTGTTGCATGGTTGCATTCAAATGATAAAATGCATACATTGCTTTATGATAGACTATTTAGAAAAAGTGCATTTAAGGGAAAACTACATGAATATCATGAGTTGTCCTGATCCCTTACCACCATAAATCAAGTGATGGAGAGGCAAGATGGACTAGTGAAGACTTATACAATTCAGACATTGATCCCTTTGAAATATATTGTATTAAAGCTTTCATGATGAAAGACTTTTTTGTACAAGAAATTTCTAGCATGAATATTATTTTGTAATTTGGTGTGGATGTATTGATTTACTCTCTATAAGACATGTAAATGATGGAATTTCTATTTATGCTCAAAATATGTATGATGTAGCTTTGTACTTTGATTTATGATGTATAAATAATCATGTTTTATGGATTAATAATGGAAATAGGGATTTCATATTATTTAAGTGACTTCATGATGAAGAGATAGATTTTAAATTATTTAAGTAGATGGACTTAAATAAACACCCTATTTATGTATTTGAGAGAGAGATGTTCAAGGAATGAATGATAGAGTTTATACATGAGATAATTATGAAAAAGAAATACCTAGAATATTTGCATAAGTTACACTTGGAGTGTGGAACTCAAGTGGGGCCCAAAGAAGATAATATTTGAAAGGTCTAGTTTAGATCTTATCTCCTATCATAGAGGATAGGAGAGTCTTATGCAAGTAAGTTAGATGTTAGACAATAGATGGTCTATATGAGTTTATCATTAGAAAATGATAACCACCTAAGCTAACCCATTGTAGAGATAAGGGTAACATAGCATAATAGATGATAGATACCCCATCTTAGTGATGCAATATATAATAGGTAAGGTTTATGCCTAACATTGAACTAGATAGACTTAGGTTAGGACTAACTTAGATGGACTTAAGTTAGTAAAATGGAAATGGCTATCCCATTCTTGGGGTACTGAGAAGAGGAGAATTCGTAAACACTATGGCCAAGAATTTCCCCATTTATGGAGAATTTAAGAAAGGTAGGGTGACTATTTAAGGTGTCCTTATACTGTGGAGGTATAAAGGTAAACATGATAGTCTTATAGGAGATTGAATACTCCTATTTAAAAGAGCTAGACATCGACCATGTTAAGTGCTCCTTGAATATAGACTTTACTTATGAGTAAATACATTTTTTTTCTCACAATATGGTTGGAAATTGAGGTTTGTTACAATTGGTATCAGAGCAAGGCTAGCAAATGGACATTAGTATAGGGTCTAGAATGGTAAAAAGATGCTCAATTAGAGTTTAATATTGTTTGAACCGTTGATAACAACATTTAAATTGTTAAATATTTGGTCATAGGACTAGAACCTTTCATGAATAAGCTAAATATTACCTAAAAATTGATATTACAAAAGGTAGCCTTTGATATGGTACCTTTTGTAGAGCAAGAGTGACCATCATTATCAGGTGAATGATAATGTATAAGCTTACCTAGGAGTAGTATCTTGCATGGGGTAAGAATAATCATAGCCATTATTAGATGAATGATGATGATAAAAGTTAGTTAGTAGGGATAAAGAACTAACTATAAATAACTAAACTCAACCTTTTGTAACTCTAATCATAAAGTACAAAAAATTTGAGATGGCATCTTACAGGTAGGCAAGCATGACCTAGATTATTATCAATAGAGTGATAATGGTCAAAATTAAAATGACACCCAAGGATAAGGTGTATAAATAGATTTATACAAGATGGATTGATGGAATTATATGATGAGACATCAAATGGATTAAAATACCATAAATATGGGACACATGTGAAGAAATAATAGGATTTCAATCACGTTGGAAGGTGTTGTAGCTAAAGGTGTCTTAAGAGGAATGATATGTCCCTAGTTAATTAATAAGAGAATTATGATGGGTGGCATAAGAGGAATAAGATGGTCCAATATGATTGAGACATGATCTATGAAGGATGAATGTGGAGACTCGAGATGATCGAGATGGGATCAGATCGAGATGGGATCAGCTAGATGATTGATCAAGATTGATGTGTTGTAAACCAATGATTTGTTAGACACCTAACATTGATTGAAGGAGTAATACTAAACCTGCAACATCAAGAAAACGGGTTAATTATAAAAAAAATCTTGAAGTATTTTTATTCAACATTGAGGAAAGAATTAAATTACTAACTACTCATGATGTTAAATATTATTATACTAGTATTAGGATTTTTGTTGTTGATATTGATTATATTTGGAGAAAATACCATAGTATGCTTCATGATTCTCCTACTTCTAATTATTGATCTACTAGTGCATATGCTTTGAGAAGAGTATATGGATTTTGATGATGTTGGAACAAACCAAGGAGGTGATGCAAAGCCAAAAGAAATAAGACCGCTAAAAGTTATTAGACCATGCAACACATTTAGAGATATATTTTGGGATGTGAGGAATATGTTGGATGTTGATGACTAGCAGTGGTTGAAAGAAATATGATTAGAAAGAGCAACACATCTAGAACCGGTGTATACAAATAGATTTTATCTATTGACCTTGACCAAAAAATGGGATCCTGATAGGGTAACATTCAAGTTACCCACTAGAGATATGACCATCACTCTAGAAGACATGTACCTAATATATTGATTACTAGTAGAGAGATGTATGGTGATTAATGCAGATGAAGCAATTGAGTGGATTTTAAAAAGAGTGTTTGGGTCAAGGTGGAAATATGTGAATATTGAGAAAGGTAGTATAACATATGAGTTGTATTATGTGTTTGAAAATTTGACACATAGACAAACTATGGTGATGACACTTATATCAAGCATTATTTTGCCTGATTTACTAGGTGCATGATTTCCCTAGAATATGCTAGGAGTAGTGTAGGACCTAGTGGAGAGTTCAATCATTTTCACATGGGTGCTAGCCTTGTTGGCTCAAACTTATAGAGATTTATTCAAGTTATGAATCATAAAACAAGCAGGGATGAGTTATTACCTCTTACTACAAGTATGGACTTGGGAAAATGTGGTTGTGGAAAGACCCTAAGGATTACCTTATAATGCACATAATTTGGTAGGGCTAGAGGTGCCTTATGAATTAAGGTGGTAGAGGGAGAAAGTGTTGAAAATTAATAGACCATATGAAGGCAATAGAGAGTAGTATTACTCTATTTGGGAAATTTTGTAACCCCAAGATGTGGTTTGGAGATCATGAAGGGCCTAGTATGGGTAGAGGATGGATAACAACTAGATCATGTGCAATGAGCAAGGTGGATGATTGGGTAAGCATGCATTATGAGTATTTTCAATATACTCGAGTATTGCGATTGTTCAATATTAAATAAAGAATACCAGATCCACCTATGATCTATACGAGAAAATGAAAGAATAAAGTAGTACCACAAAAAATAGAACCATTGACCTTAGAGGTAAATGATGTCATATGATTATCATATGAGTATGATGATGGTACAAATCTAGAGTATGATAGATGATGGGCCACACAACCATGGCAAAAAGAGGAAAGTATGGAATAAAGTGGCAGAGTAGTGAGAGAGAAAAACTGAGACTATTGGTAGGGAAGAGTTTATACCTGAGGGTATAGAAAAGGAAGTTGAGGAGGAAATTCCTAGATGACATGTATGTTGTTGGGTAGGGATAGAAGAAAGTCCATTATATTTTAAAGAAGATGATAGTTGACATTCCATGATGAATGGGCTACATGAAGTGAAATATTTGAGGCAATAAGTTTAGAAACTGGAATCACAACAATTGATCGAGAAAGTTTTAGGGCATAATAAAAGATGAGATTGAAGTCTAAAAGAGATACCACCATTATAGAGCAAGATATACTCCAACATGAGGCAACACAAAGAAGTTATTGGGGAGCATCAACAACCATATAGGTTGAGAATGCACAACTATGCCAAGCGAAGGAAGAGTATAGAAATTCATACTTGAATTCGTATATGCACTAGTAAGTCATGGAATTCTCACTTAATCATAGACTACTACCAGAGCACAATATGGGCATAGAAGGAAAACATGAGCAAGATAAGAAAGGTTACAAGGTAGAGCTCAAACTTATCTAAGAGAACTAGATCTAGCTTAGAGTAGTGAATGGATTGAGAGACAACAATAGTGAGGCTTGTTTTATGGTGTGGTTGAAAATCCACTATTTGTGTGCTATATTGATTTTTAGTGTGTGTTCCAATGGAATTTGCAAATGTTATGCTTTATATAAATGTAGATTGGGGTATATGTAGTTTATTTAAGCATGAAAACGCCTCTATGAAAAATCTATTCTTAGTTAAGCTAACTATACTTAATAAAAAGGAACAAATGAAGAATATATTGAACATTATTAATGAAAAATAATAGGTGGAAAATCTATTCTTGAGAGGAGTATGGGATCCTCTCTCTAAGATATTAAATAATGTACCAGATAATGAGACTATATTAATAAAAAATGTAAGCTTAAATAGAAATAATAATATTCCTTGTGGACCTGTGGGTCCATGGGAAGGGAAATCTCTTAACTTAAACTTAAACTTCATTAATAATATGACCAAATAATGAGGGGAGTTGTGGTAGGCAACACTCATGTATTCTTGTGATATTTTGGGTGGTGTAACCTACAAGGTTCTAAAAAGTGAGAAAGCTTTTGGAAAGTCCAAGGCAAGAAATCTTGGACTAATTATCCTACTGTGGAGGTATGGGTTATTATCACTAGTTTGTATTGGCACCTTACAATTAGGGAGGCCAAGTTATTTAGTAATAATAGCCTTAGCCATATGGTAATTAAGCACTAAGTCCTAGATGACTCACCATGAAGGAGCATGTATCTAGGCCCAAGGAAAATATGCCAAGGTCCTACATAGACCTACTTATGTATGAATAGGAAATATGCTTTCCCTTTACATAAACTAAAAGGGATAATCCTATGCTATGGTCAAATGGTCTTACATTCATAAAAATTGGTAAGACAATGTGGGGAGACCATTAAGGCATCCTTTGTACTATGGAGGTATATAAAGGTATCCTTATACCATGGAGGTATATAAAGATATCATTATACCATGGAGGTATATAAATGCAAAACCCTAGTATTACATGATGGGCCCACATCTTGACCACTTGAGTGTCATCTGCAGTGACTAGTTCTCAGTTGTGGTATACCTTGGAAAGGAAGAAAAAGAAAATTTGGGATACATCTATGTGAATCTAATATAGCTATTCTTAGATAAGTTTTAATGGGAAGGAATATATGTAGAATCTATTCTTAGTTAAGTATTGAACATTCTTAATGGAAGGGAATAGATGGGGAATCTATTCTAGAGAGGAGTATGGGATCCTCTCTTTAAGATAAATTATGTACCACTTAGAAAAAAATGGAGGACATATCTAAGTGAATAAATGCTTTATTTTATGTATTTTGATGAGTTGAAATTACATTTTCCATATCTATTTGATAATTGATTGTAATTGAAAAACTTTATTGTATGTCCGATTATGCATTGATGGATGTTTTAATGCTTTGATAGGACTCTATGATGAGATTTGTTATGTATTGATGGATTTTTCAATACTTAATATGTAATATTAATGTTTTATTGCTTTGAGGATATGGTACTGTTGATTTATAAGACCAAGAATTCTCATTGGTGGAAGAGGTTGATTGATCACTAGGAATGAGATATTGAAAAAAGGGAAGTTATAATCCAGACAACTCATGGTAACATGGAATATTACCCTCATGTAGTTGCATTACATTTTACTTATACTCATGTTTGCACCATTGGACCATGATGTCTAGTACTAGTCTCCTTAGAGTTATTCGGTGGTAGTTGAGTCTATCTTAAAAGAGACCACCCACTTAAGGATAAAATAATGGTGTGAAACATTGAGAATGCATTTGATGCCTATGATTGCTGATTTATGAAAGTATATTTCTTGTTTGCTGATTTGTAATGCTTATGGAAAATTTCTCTATGCTTTCTATTATGAGAAACATAGAGGAATGTGTTTAGTCCAAGGGGGTAGTATGTCATGACCTGCCTTGGCAGGACCCTTTTTCATGATGAACTAGGACCTAATTCTTAGTTTTGTAATATTTTGTGAAGTAAATTGATGCTTTTGTGAAAGATATATTTTAGGAAATATGTTTTGAAAAAAGCAAATCAATTAAATGTGGTTTAATTAATCTAATTGCATGTTACCTTATTGATTTGGTAGGTTTTAGAATGCAATTAGGGGATTTTTTTCTTCACAAAATGTGTCTAATGTTGATTAGACCAAAAGAGCACTAAGATAATTTAATAATATAATGATTATTTTATTAAATTAGAGGATTATTCATCCTTCTCCATGGTTGCTTCATGGCGGTTAATTTTAAAGGAGATTCTCATTTTTCTTCTTTAATAGTTTTAAATTTGTTAATGTTCTTGAGGAGGGGGCATGAAACAAAGGAGTTGGTCATCTTGATCTCCACCTTTATCCCTTTAGGATTTAATAATCCTTTAGCTTATCTCTTCCTATCATGGGGAAAATTAATTGTTTATTTGAAAGCGTCTTACTTTATGGGAGAGAAATGATTTTAAATGAACTAAAAGGGCTTAGTTTAGGGCTAGAGAAGCATGATGAGAAGGCTAAGAGGTTACAAGGAAGGAGTCCAACCTATCAGGAGAATCAATTTGGGGCTTTCCATGCCATTGTTTTCCTTTTAATGATGGAATGAAAAATAAATTTCCTTTGCCTCTTTCGATTCTTGATAAGGCTTTGTTATTATGCTTGATTTGAGGCTCTAATTGTTTGCAAATCCCATGTGTTTATGATTTTATTTGAGTCTCTAATTGCTTGAAAATCCTATGGTATTAAGATTTTAATGTTTAATACTTCCCTTCTTAGATTGGTTGCCTCAGATGATAATGTAATCAACCTCTATGTTAATAGTCCCTTGATCTATTAATAGAACCTTCCTTTTTGCATGGTGTTTGCTTTAAATATGCATTGAAATTTGGTTGATAGCAATGGAATTAAAATACCTATTAATCACCTAATTCTAGCTTGAAACCTTCCTATTATAACCACTTAATCAAAAATCCATGTGCTACATTGATTCAATTTATGAATTGGACTATAGAAACTCTAATGGCGAGTCATATAACTTTAAGACTCCCCTCTATAGAGTTTTAGCTCCTTTAATGGATTCTTGGGGAACATTTTGTGAGGTCTATGACCTCTACATGTTGGTTCCTAAGAAAATAAAGAGCACTAGTTCATGCTTGGTCCTGCTTAGGCGAAAGACTTTTTAAAGCCTTTTGAGAGCATTGTCCCACATGGAACATGCTCGAGTGGAAAAAGGCTTTAAAGGGAGTTTGGATCCATAAGCCTTTCGACCATCAAGTGGTGGTTACGAGACAAAACCACTTGGTGGCCGACTAAGTTCTAGTTGGAGGCACGTGTGGTATAGGTTCACCCCTATGTTGCCACTTGTTTGATTATCTTCAGCCTGATGTTACCACTTGGTTGCTTATCCTCACCTTGATGTCACCACTTGGTTGCTTGTTATTTTTTAACTCCTATGTGTTTGTAAGGGTGGTTTAAACCTCTTTTGTTTCTTCTATGGTATTGATTTATCCCGCATCAATCATGTGGGAGATCGAGTGGGGTTTAAAAGGGGAGTCACTCCCCTTAATGGATGACCACCACTCGATGGTCAAGGGAGCCACCAAGCGGGGGCTACCCTATGCCAGTTGGAGGTACATTTACATGTGGCTTATGTGTTATGACCACTTTGTTGAATGGTATACTTTTTGACCTACCATTGGAGTTATTTGCCTACCGCATGGATCAATGAATGTGATAATTGAATGAGGGTAATTTAATAAAAAACTCTTTTAATAGTTATATGTGGAAATTATACCACATGCTCCTTGTGGGAGCAATTAGGAGGCTAAAATAGGGGTAGACACCTATATTAGCCTTACCACTAGGTAGTGGTCAGGGTACTTCTTGCCTAGTGGAGGTTGAGGCCAAGCATCGGTGGTGGATGCCTCATTGACTATTTGACTTGGATGCCTCATTGATTATTTGAATTTCTTAGAAATTGGATTGACTGGATTGAATTATGTTGACCTTAATATATCACCCTTTTTGAATATTTGAAACTTTTTATTTTTGAAGAATTGGCTCAGCTAGAATCTATCCTTTTTGCAATTTAACCCTAGGTTTTTGGAGACTAAAATCTAGAGGAAACAAATCTATTTCTGCAATGAAGGAATTGATTGAGCAAACTCAAATGAAGGATAGGTTGAATTGGGTGTCTTAAAAATGATAGACCTTGAAACATGCAACTATAGGTAATATTTTTAATGGATAATTTTGTAGAAAAATTGCAAGACAACTTTAAGATAATTTTTGGAGAAATTGTAAGAAAATTAATGGAAAAAATTGTGGAGAAATTGTAATATAAATTTAGGATAATTTTGTGGATAAATTGTAGGAAAATTAATGGACAATTTTCTGGAGAAATTGTAGGAAAGTTAATGGACAATTTTGTGGAAAATTTGTAAGACAACTTTAGGATAATTTTATGGAGAAATTGTAGAATTTTGTGGAGAAAATGTAGGTTAACTATAGGACAATTTTGTGGAGAAATTGTAGGATAATTTTTGTGGAGAAATTGAATACTATTATGAAATAGTTTTGTGGAAAATTGTAATTTAAATAATAGGGCAAATTGGTAGAAAAAGTGTAGGAGAACATTAGAGCAATTTTGTGGAGAAATTGTACATTAGCTATGACAATTTTGTGGAAAAATTGAATGCTAGTTAAAGGAATGTTTTGTGGAAAAATTGAATGTTATATTTACAAATAATTTTATGGAAAAATTGGATGGCTTATAGATCAAAATTTTATGGAAAGATCAAATGTTTGATTCATTTGTTTAAATGTTATTTCTGTGTGAATGAAAACTAAGGGAATTTGATTTATAAAAGTACCTTCTAGCTATGTTTAGGAAAGAATGGGTGGGAAACTCATTCTTGGGGGAATTTATGGGGTTCCCTCATGTTTTTGTTTGAACTAGACTAGAAGTGATTGCTTGAAATGAGGAATCTTGGAAATTTAATTACAAATACATCTTCTAAGTTATGAACAAGAAATAATGGGTAAGGAATCCATTATTTGGGGAATTTTATGGGGTTATCTCTTGCTTGGACTAGAAGTGTTTGTAATTGTAATTGTTCTAACAAAGGAATATATTTTTGTGGAAAAAGGGTATGTGATAAAAGAATGAATGTGGAATTATTTCTTGGGAAATTATGGGGTTTCCTTTCTTTGTTGAAATGAATGTATAATGCATGGTTACATTATGGTGAATGTTTGTTGCATGGTTGCATTCAAATGATAAAATGCATACATTGCTTTATGATAGACTATTTAGAAAAAGTGCATTTAAGGGAAAACTACATGAATATCATGAGTTGTCCTGATCCCTTACCACCATCAATCAAGTGATGGAGAGGCAAGATGGACCAATGAAGACTTATACAATTCAAACATTGATCCCTTTGACATATGTTGTATTAAAGCTTTCATGATGAAAGGCTCTTTTGTAAAAGAAATTTCTAGCATGAGTATTATTTTATAATATGGAATGGATGTATTGCTTTACTCTCTATAAGATATGTAAATGATGGAATTTCTAGTTATGATCAAAATATGTATGATGTAGCTTTGTACTCTGATTTATGATGTATAAATAATCATGTTTTATGGATTAATAATGGAAATAGGGATTTCATTTTATTTAAGTGACTTCATGATGAAGATATATATTTTAAATTATTTAAGTAGATGGACTTAAATAAACATCCTATTTATGTATTTGAGAGAGATATGTTCAAGGAATGAATGATAGAGTTTATACATGAGGTAATTATGAAAAGGTAATACCTAGAATGTTTGCATAAGTTACACTTGGAGTGAGGAACTCAAGTGGGCCCCAAAGAAGATAATATTTGGAAGGTCTAACTTAGATCTTACCTCCTATAGTGAAGGATAGAAGAGTATTATGCAAGTAAACTAGGTGTTATACAATAGATGGTCTATATAAGTTTATCATTATAAAATGATAACCACCTAAGTTACACCATTATGGATATGAGGTTAACATAACACTATAAATTATAGATACCCCATATTAGTGATGCAATATCTAATAGGTAAGGCATACACCTAACGTCGAACTAGAAAAACTTAGGTTGGGACTAACTTAGACAAACTTTAGTTAGTAAAATGGAAATGGCTATCCCATTCTTGGGGGTACTAAGAAGAGGAGAATCTGAGAATGCTATGGAAAAGACATTACCCATTTTTGAAGAATTTAGGAAGGGTAGGGTGACCATTTAAGGTTTCCTTATACCATGGAGATATGAAGGTAAACCCACTGGTCTTATAGGAGATTGATCGCTCCTATTCATAAAAGGTAGACACTGACCATGTTAAATACTCCTTTAATATAGAATTTACTTGAGTAAATAAAAATATTCTCTCACAATATGGTTGGAAAATGAGGTTTGTTACATCATCAAATCCTAAAATTCAAAATTTTAAAATCAAATTGCTATGCAATCTTATCAAATTGTTAAGAAATATCATCATATACTATCCATATCCCTCTCTACCAAGGCCATGCAATCTATAAAGTGAGTCCTTGGATTACCTCCATTATAATAATTCTCAAAAATAATAACTTTTTCAAAATACTATCATGCTCTCAAGTTTTTATTCAAGTCCTTGGCAAGGTCTTCTTAGCAAGCAACTTCAAGCATTTTGGGGAGTTTCCAAAGGAGAAAGGGGGCAAGAAGAAGAAGAGGTAACTATCATAGCTACTTTGGTTTTGATATCTCTTACCCATATTATTTTTTACACTTATGATTGTATTTACTTTTGATTTAGCATTTTATCATTCACTTATTCTTTGTAATATTTCATCTACAACTAACAATCTCTTGGGTCCATAACATTTTGTAATATTTACAAGCTAGTTTCATGATTCTTGTAGATAGTAGACCTTGTGGAGGATCCCTCTCAACTTTCCTAAGAACTATATTTAGTCATCCTTACCCATGTCTCTCTACTTATCACTTAAATGTAAATTCACTACCCATACCTCTTCAAGCAATGAATTCAACACCTACAACTTTGATATCAAAATTTTGAGGGTAAAACACTTTCTCTATAACATTCTTATCCATACAATATAACACAACACTTTTTCATCCTTGTTCAAACTTTTTGCAACTAGCTTAAACTTCCTATTAATCTAGTGTTGTAATAGGAGCAAATTTGTTGTCTATAAAATTTTAGGCAATAGATTCATCACATTCACTATTTCATCCTATTTTTGGGTATATTTTTATTTTGTGAATAAACCATGGGGGCCTAACTATGCAAACTAGGAATCTTGTAGTTCTCCTCCTATTTGGAAGACCCCCCAAAACTAACTATCATTTTAGTGTTTCTATTTTCATAGGTTTCACAAATTTATTGGCTAGAAGTATAGAGGGAGCAAATTTGATAGACACCAAATTCATCTGGAAGTAGCAAATTTGTGCTAATAGTTATATTAGGTGTATTTGACTTCTACTCTCTACATTACTTTTGAATATGAAAGGTTGTTGCTATTTTTACATACTATAGTTAGTTCTATATTTTGTTTTAGAACACTAAGAGGAATAACTCAAGGAACCTTAGTATACTTTTAGTTTGTTTATCTCGTCTATCAACTTAGGTATTGAAGTTGAATTACATGTAGTTTTATACTAGGCTAGGACTATTTGTGCATTCTTTTGGACCCTTGCTCAAAAGGAAAAATTTACTTTCTTGCAAAGTAGGTGTAGTCTTCATTAAATTCAAAAAGCACTTGGAATAGCTCTTGTTTGGTTGTATTTTATCTCAAAAAGTTATTTTTTAGTTTAGAACTTAGTTTCTCAAAATAAAATTTTGTGTTTTCCAAATAAAAAATCAAACTTAGATCCTAAATACTCAAAACAACATGCTTTACATTGAGAGTAGGCTCCCCATAAGATTATCTATTGGATCCCTAATTTTTTGCATGTACATCTTTGGTAAACCCAACGTAAACACCCCATTGAACTTAAAATTTTTAATTAATTAGAGATAAAATTTATTTAAAATTAAATAAGACACCTATTCTTTGTTTGTGTAGAATATCTCATTTAATTAATATTAATAATGATTTTCTTTATCTCTCACGTATCATCCTTTGCCAGGTCTCCAGGTGTGGTTGATCCTTGTATCATTCTTTATCCATGTACCTCAAGGTCTTCCCTCATGTACAACCATGCATATCAAGGGGACTAAGCTTATTCCATGTGCTAACAAGTATGTTTTGAGAGTAGTTATATTGGGTAGGTTTAGGTATATTGGGAGTCCTTTCTTCTGATTATAACCTTTAATTAATTAATTTTGTCTCATCAAACTTATTCAATAGAAATATTCCTATTCCTTAGAAACTTATTAAAATCCATTCATTTCCCTTTTCATTTCCTTTCATAATTTGAAAAACACTCTAGAACTTGTAAGGTAATTCATCCACTAGCTACACATCCAAAACCTTTAGCAAAAAATTATGAAGAACCTTCCAGCCATAAAAGTCCTAGCTCTAATAAATAAAATAAGAGTTCTACATATTTGGACCATATAATCTCCTCACATGATGATTTTAATAAAGAGCATGAATACATTATCAATGAATTCCTTAATAAATTTCTTGATAATTTTCAAGAGAGAATATCCTCCAAGATTCTGGATCATGAGATATCCTCTTTACAAGAACATGAGGATATCATTAATGAATTCCTTAATAATCAATTACCTAATGATGTTCAAAATAGGATAAGATTACAACTCACAAATCATACACATCATATATGATATATCATACAATTTTTGAGTTGGGAGGGATGGAGGAGAGAAGCAGCAGAGGAAGTTTGAAAGTTTCAGGCGGGAACAATAGAGAAGGCACAGAGGGTTTGGTAAGGAACCTCGAGAAGGAATTAGGCAAGGATCCAGAGGAAGGGAGGCCTTCGAAAACAAGTGGGGCTGTCCAAAGAGGGCTCGACCCTCCTCAAAAATATCTAGACAAAGGGACCTAGAAGGGCGATGCAGGTCCTAGAGGAGGTCGGTCCTTTGTGGAAATTGTTAAGGAGAGAAAGAGCGATTTATTTTCACTCCCACCCCTCATTCTAATGAATAATAGGATAATGGCTCCTATCGCTTTGATGGTTTCTTTTTTATCCATGGAAGAGTTTTCTTTAGTGGGTAAGTTTCTGTGTGGAAGGCCAGATATAGAGACTATATGATCCTGGGCTCTATCCAAATGGAGAACGGTGGGGAGTATGGAGGTTGTTGCCCTATCCAGGGGTTTTTTCATCATAAGATTTAATAACAAGGAGGATGCGAACCGCATTCTAACTGGAGGACCCTGGTTTTTAGGGAAACACAGTCTATTCCTTAGGAAGTGGGGGGAGGATTTTGACCCTAAAAAATAGAATATCAATACTGCCCCTATCTGGGTTCGACTTCCTAACCTACCAACTCAATTTTTCAATGAGTACCGACTGCAAGGCATCACCAGAGTGATTGGAGAACTAGTTTCCATAGATCATGCAACCTTGGCTAGGACAAGGATGACACATGCAAGAATATGTGTCAACGCTAATTTAGACTCTGAGCTGCCAAATATTGTGGAGCTAGGGTACGACAACTACCTAAGAAAATAGGCGATGGAATATGAAAACAGGCCAGCTTTTTGCCCTGAGTGCAAAACCCAAGGCCATTTGCAAAATTAGTGCCCTAATCTAGTAGCTAGCAGAGAAATCCAAAGGACGAAAGGCAAACGAGCAAATGAGAAAGGGTTTCCTAGGAACCTCCCTCTAAAAGGAGGCCCTGTGGGAAAAGGAGGGTTTAGGCCATCTAAAAATAACCACTTTTATCAGGAGAAGATAAAACAGGGGGTAGGGCAAGGTCAAAGCAAATACAAGCAACATCTCACCAACGAACAAGAAAATCAAGTAAGCCCTAAAATTCCAAGCTCAAATAAGTTCAAAATTTTAGATGATCTAATGGTAGAAGGGGAGAGTGAGGAATTAGAGGAAGGAAACCTGCAAGGTGAAATCCCTGAAACCCTAGAATCCCCATCAAGGGTGGGTCATACAAACCCCATAACCAAGAACCCCTCGAGCTCCCAGGGAGGGGTAAGGCAAAATCCCAGAGAATATAGAAAATGGGTGGAGGAGATAGAGTCTTCAAAAATAGACCTTCCTAACATCATAGCGAGAAGCCCGTCAAACCATCTAGAAGGTTCAATACAAAAATTAGGAGAATACAAGAAACATATGGAGGAGTTATAATCATGGATTGAGGTGGTAGAAATGAATGATTTTGAGGAATGCGTTAGTTCGGTTCTACAATAGATAGTTCATCCACCTTTTAGCCCCAAGCAGACCAGGAGTACTACTAAGTCACCTATTGAATATGGTAGTGAGAGAAAGAAGGGGAGGATGTCAAATGTAGAGCACAATAGAATGAGGTCTGACAATGAGATTGCCAGTGGCAAACATAAAAAACTGATACAAAAAGTTATCCTAGGGCATGAAGATAACAAATTAGGAAAACCTCCTCAAGGGAGGGGGAATGTGAAAAAATTTAAACAATCTAAATGAAGGTTCTCTCATGGAATGTGAGAGGCCTCAATGGCCTACCCACTCAGAGGGTGGTTAGCTCATTAAGAAGGTAATACAATACAATAATTTTGATGTTGCAAGAAAAAAAATTAGACAAAGCCTAGTAAAAAAAAATAGCAAAAAATATGTGGAGTCAAGGGGACATGGTGTACAAACTAGCTAGAGGAAATTTAGGGGGGCTCATGGTTCTTTGGGATCCTTGGGTGGTGGAAGGAAGCATTATCCAAGATGATGATAGGGTGCTGAGTGTTTTTTTCCATGATATTGACAATAATAGATCGTGGATCTTCTCAAATGTCTATGCTCCCAATTCTGTTCAAGGGAGAGCTTCTTTGTGGGAGTACCTGGGTAAACTGGGTGATGCTTTCCATGACATCCCATGGGTGGTGACTGGAAACTTCAACATGCCATTATACACCTCGTACAAAAAGGGTGGAACAGGGCTCCCAACAAAAAATATGGAAGACTTCAATGACTTCATAAACTCGAACCAACTAATGGATGTGAGGCTAAGAGGAGCCAAGTATACTTAGAGCAACAGGCAAACAGGAAGCCAACTTATCTAGGAAAGACATGACAGGTTTTTCTTATCTAAGGAGGCAATTGTTGGGTTTGGAGACTCTACTCTGTAAACTCTTCCCAAAATTTCCTCTGATCACAATCCCATCCTTTTGGAGGTTCCAAAGTCAAACTCCTTCAAAAAACATTTTCAATTCTAGTCAATGTGGATCAGGTACCCGAAGTTAAAAGAAAATATTTCCAGATGGTGGTAGCAACCCTTTTAGGGGAGTTCAGGTTTCAAACTTGCTCAAAATATGAAATTAGTAAAGGATAATATTAGAACTTGGAATAAGGAGGTTTTTGGGAACCTGTTTGATAATAAGAAACAAGTGGGAGAAAGGATGCAGGTCATTGACAAATCGATACAAAATGGTATCGGTGATGAAGCTACTAGGAAGGAGGAGCAAGCCAAGCTTTCAGAATATCACAATATTTTGGCTTGTGAAGAGATATACTAGAGAAAAAAATCCAAGGCGTTATGGCTAAAGGATGGTGACTTGAACTCAAAGTTCTTTCATGCCACAACCTTGAGGAACAAAAGTAATAACAAGATCAGAGAGTTGACCAAAGCAGATGGACCCAAAAACTAGGATTTGATTGAGATCAAAGAGGAAGCAATTGCTTATTTCAGCTCCCTTCTCGGGGATGAATCCCAGTGTATAGAGGAATCCAAGGACACTCTCCTCCAGTTCATTCCTAGATTGGTTGATGAGGCCATTAATGGTAAGCTTCTTGCTCCCTTCACTGATGAAGAAATCAGAAATGCTTTGTTTAGTATGGAACCTGAGAAGGCCCCTGGCCCTGATGGGTTCCCTCCTCGGTTCTTCCAAGTTTTCTAGGATATTGTGGGAGAGGATGCCATTTTTGCTATCAAAGAGTTTCAAGCTTCAAAAAATATCTCGAGAGGGTTCAAGTCCACCTTTATAGCCCTAATTCCTAAGGGCCCAACACCAGAGACAATGGCAGATTTCAGACCGGTTAGTTTATGTAACGTATCCTACAAGATCTTAAAAAAAGCCATTGCTAATAGGATGAAAGAAATATTATCCCTAATTATTGAACCTGGTCAAGGAAGCTCAGTTTAGGGGAGATCAATTGTGGATGGTGCGATCACAGTCCATGAAGCTCTACACTCTGCTAGGCAAACCAACAAGGAGGTCTTTGCCCTAAAGCTTGATATGAATAAAGCTTTTGACCGTATTAACTGGGATTTTTTGACGGCTGTTCTTCTAAAGTTTGGCTTTCATCCTCAGTGGGTCAAGCTGATAAAAGAGTGCATATCTGAACCTTGGTTCTCAGTTTTGGTCAATGGTACAATAGATAGGTATTTCTAGAGCTATAGGGGGCTTAGACAAGGATATCTGATTAACCCAATGTTGTTCATTATAGTAGCAGAGGCATTAGGTAGAACTATTAAAGCATCACGCACTACTAGATTAATTTTAGGGATTAAAGCCACCTCTCTCACCAACCCAGTTACTCACCAACAATTTTTTGATGACACTCTGATGTTGACCCAGTCATTAGTGGTTGAAGCCAGAAGGATTAAGCACATTATTCTACGAGGATGTGGCAGGACAAAAGGTGAACTTCAACAAGAGTAAGCTTTACTTCCTCAACACCCTAATTCAGAGACAAGAAATAATAGCAAAGATTTTAGGATGTTCGATAGTGACTCTTCCTACCTCTTATTTAGGCCTTCTCCTTTTCTATGGTTCTCCGAGAGAATCTATGTGGGATAGAGTGGTAGAAATAATCCAAAAGAAATTGGCTGGCTAGAAAGGAAATTTTTATCTCAGGCTAAGAAACTTACTCTCACTAAGGCATCCTTACAGAGCATTTCGATTTATTTTCTATCTGTGTTTAAGGCCCCAACCAGAGTATACCAAAAAATTGAATAGCTCCAAAAGAATTTTCTCTGGTCTAGGTCAGAGGAAAACAGAGGATCCACCTTGTGGGCTGGGGCAAGGTTTGTAGGCCAAAAGAAAATAGGGGGCTAGGACTAAGAAGAGTTTCTCACCTAAACATTGCCTTGCTAGCCAAACAAGCTTGGCATATCATTAACAATGAGGAGAATGAGTGGACTGCCATAATTAAAAGAAAATATCTTCAAGATACCAAATTACTAAATGACACGGTGCATAGTAGAGGTTCGGCATTCTGGAATGCAATATTAACAAGCATAGATCTCATAAAGAAAGACCTAAGATGGGTTCTAGGTAACGGGAAGAAGATCAGGTTTTGGGATGATAGGTGGGCCAAGGATGAAGCTTTATCTCAGGTTCCTCACCTAGTGAGGATCAAAAGAATCACAGAG